>OY751339.1:17318137-18673585 GCA_963564715.1 Catocala sponsa | reverse complement strand
TACTTTTATCATCAATTTTATAATTATCAAGAGCCCGAGGTGATTATACAACCTTGTAACTATTCGACTTACATGAGCTTTTAAATGTATAACAATGCTTTCGTTAAGGTAGAGAGGCATTTTTGTAGTATTTCTGTTTGTCATTTTATATTATTCTAAATTGACAATAAATTCAATTTCGCTGTAAAAGAAAGAAATTAAAATACCTTCAGTAAATTTTCGAGCTTTGTTCTTCAGCATCACTTAAAGACACGCTCTTTAGTACTTTCTGATTGCATTGCACCCCGACATTAACAAAAAATTCAAGTCAGTGGTGGTAAATGAAATTACCGGTAGTAAACTTTCAATTGCTGTTTTTCAACTAGGAAAGAACAAGTCCATTAGTACCTACCTGATGGTGGTATGGTCAGGTCAGGTCAGATGTGTACCTAAATGAGTAACTGAATCAGCCAGGTAAATTATAATTGAGTTTCACTAAACCTTTACTGTGGTTTACTATACCCATCACAAGCAATTAATCATAGCAGAGAATTTCCACAGTTTTCACTTTTCGTCATGTATATTTTCCAATGACTTAGCGGTAAAACCGCCGGGTTAACGTTGACTTCGGGAAAGGTAAAACAGGTGACAAGATAATGCTATGTGACCACACTCATGTTGGTCTAAAAAGTTTTATTGCACCCTACGAGCCTCGAAATCATCGTACTAATTAAACTTAACGCAAGATCTCTACAGAAAATAAACGTTAATAAATACATTGAAAAGACATCTTGGCTTTCTGCACTTGTGTTGTGTAGCTAATATTAAGCCTGTTAAGTGGGCAAACCTATTGACTTGTCTAAAAAGTTCAGTTTATATTACATTTAACAATTTTCTGAACTAATGAAGACAATCATAACTTGAAAGAGTCAGCATGTCCATTAAATTTTCATAACGATCTTCGCTAATAGGGTTGTTAAAAACATGTTAACTGACGATTCCAAGCCTGGACACGAGGTAGATTATGAAGTGGACGCCAACGTAATTATATAAGTACATTCCAAGTTAAATAAAATTTCCTCAAATACTTTTATTGCCTCATGGTAGGCGAGGGTGTAATAGTCCAACTGATATTAAATAGCAGCTTCTCAAGAAATTTGGCAATATCAGGTACATATGTACACAACTAAGCCACTGCTTACCAATCAAATGAAATGACGTTATATTTTCGTAAAGCAAGGATGACAGACGACAAGTCTAATTAAAGGCTAATTTTCAGATCACGCTGCCATGTTTACAGAGGCCTTCGAATGTTTACTTATACAATGTCACATGAACACACAGTAGTAAATTATTATATGTTAGTGGTCACAGTTACCTGTCGTGCTTGTAAAGATATGCAGAACTGAAGGTTATATGGTAAACGAACTAAACATCAAGGTTATTACTTTTTGGGTGGTAAGTCTTTGCTTGCAGGTTAGTGATCGCTTGGTACTTTTCCTGCTCTTTATAACTGAAGTGCAGCAAAAGTTCATAACTCTCTCTATATTAATAGAGAGTCCTATGAAGTATAGGAACATAAATTATTGGGTGATTGCTGAAATAAATCATTTGATCAAATTAGAGCTGGTAATACGAAAAATCTTTCGCTGATTCTTAAAATGGAGAAACCATAAGATCTTCAAAACAATATAACAAACATAATCATGATAAGCGTTGATAAAGATCGTGAAATGATTACCGATGGAAAAAAAATATTTTGTTACATTGTCATTTTTGCACCCGTATACAGAAATCACTTAGGCAAACTCGAAAAGAGTGTTTGCTGCAGTTCAAACAACAATATTTCATCAATACATAAATTTTCTTTTAAAGTCCAGAACCAATCTGACAAAATCCAGACATATGACAAAATGACAGAGATTTAGGATTCATACAACAATATTTCAATAACAATTAATGAGATTTTCCATAATGACCACTCTATTGGAAAAAGCTATTATTTTTTTTTATTTTTTTTTATTTTGCTCGTCAAAATGACCACACTCCACCTGATGGTAAGCAGTCGTGTGGTCTAAGAGCAGTGGCTTCCACATCGCCCCCACAGTAGCCGAGGCGATGTTGAGGTCTCTACTTTGACGGCCTGAGAAGATGCTTTTTCACGCCCCGCTTAAAGAACCCAGGATTGAAGGAAGAAGGAAACACGTGCCTTGGCAGAGAATTCCATGCCTTGGTCGTTCGGCAGAGATATGAGGACCCAAACTTTTTGGTACGCGCTCTAATCGACTCTACCGTGTAAGGATGGCATCTGAGCCCAGCACGCGTTGTTCTGGATAGGAAAGGGGAGGGCGGGATAAGGTGGAATAACTCTTCAGAGCACTCCCCGTGGTATATTCTGTAGAAACATGCCAATGAGGCAATGTCTCTACGGAGTTGCAGAGGTTCCAGTGAACTCGTGACCTCTGGATCTCCGATGATACGGACAGCCCGCCGCTGTAACCGGTCGAGAGCGTCCAGCAAGTACTGCGCGGAGCCATCCCAAAGATGAGAACAGTACTCCACGCAAGGGCGCACTTGTGCCTTATACAATAGGCACAGTTGCCCAGGCGTGAAGAACCGCCTCACCCTGTTCAGAATTCCGAGTTTTCGCGAAGCTTGCTTAATGACGCTCTCGATATAGGTTTCTGATTAAGGGAGCGGCAAAGATCCATACCTAAGATGGAGAGACTGTCACGTATCACCAGTGGAGTGTTCTTCAGAGAAGGGAGGGGAAGGAACGGAGACTTTTTTGTAGAGAACGCGCATGCCTGGGTCTTCTTGGCGTTGAACTCGACCAAGTTCTTGGCACCCCATTCATAGATACGGTCCAAGGTCCGGTCAAGTTCAACGACAAGATTCTGCCTTTTCCCCTCAACTTCAGCCTGTTTGGCCCCAGGATGTCCGAGATATCGCCCATGCACGGTACTGTCGTCCGCATAACAATGTATGTTGCCGAGATTCAACATATCATTGATATGCAGAAGAAAGAGCGTAGGGGATAAGACAGAACCCTGAGGCACTCCTGCATTGACCTGTATAAATTTGGAAGCGCGACCGTCGCAAAGGACCCGAATACGACGCTTCTGCAGGAAACTTGCAATCCAGGTGCACAGTTGAGGGGGCAAGCCATAGGCCGGAAGCTTGGAAAGAAGAGACCGGTGCCAGACTCTGTCGAAAGCTTTGGCTATGTCAAGGCTGATAGCCAAAGACTCGCCGTGCTTGTCCATAGCCTCACCCCAGAGGTGCGTGACGAACGCTAGAAGATCACCCGTTGATCGTTTAGACCGAAAGCCGTATTGGCGATCATTGATCAACGATAGATCCTCCAGGTAGCGGACAATTTGGGTGTTTATAATCCGCTCGAACACCTTGGAAAGCACCGAGGTGATAGCTATGGGTCGATAGTTGCTTGGCTCGGAACGGTCCCCCTTTTTGGGAATCGGTTGAACGTTCGCTTCCTTCCAAGCCTCAGGCACAATGCCTGCGACGTAAGACGTCCGGTATAGGCGCGTAAGTGTGGGAGACAACTCCGCTGCACATTTTTTAAGAACCACAGCTGGGATGCCGTCAGGTCCACTGGCTTTCCGAACATCGAGAGACTGCAGTATCGCACGAACGGTTCGTTGCCTGATACATATATCAGGCATGGTGTAGCCGCAGTTGGCAATGTTAGGCGGCTGCGAACCGCAGTCATCGATTCGGGAGTTGGCCGCAAAGAGATTTGCAAGCAGATCTGCTTTCTCCTGCGGCCGATGAGCCAGTGATCCATTCGGATACCTCAGAGGGGGCAGCATGGTCTGGCAGAAGTTGGACTGCACGGCTTCGGCCAGGCGCCAATAGCTACGACTGCCCGTAGGATGCGCCATTAGTTCCTGGCCGAACCGTGCGACGCGCTGGGCATCCGCTCTTAAGTATGCCCTCTTGCAGACCTTTGTGGCTTGGTTGAACGCTGCCTTCAGGTGATCCACGTTAGGGTCGTGGAGAGTGCGAGCCCTGGTCCAAGCGCGATACGCCGTCTGTTTGCGTTCAACAGCATCGGCGCATTCACGCCCGAACCAGGGCCTTTTCCTGCCGCCGCTCGTGACATCACTGTATGGAATATAATATTCCATACCCAGGATGATTTCACCAGTGACAGCAGTAGCCCTCTCTGATGGATCCCTGTTCTCAAAGCAGCGTTGAGCCCAAGGGATGGATGCGAAGTACTCCCGCATTCCATCCCAGTTTGCCGACGAGTAGTGCCACAGTCGTCGTCTTGCCTCCTCGGGTCGTGGGGGCGTAACAACAACAGCTGTGGCACAAACCAGACAGTGGTCTGAGGTGCCCAAAGGAGCACTAATTGACACACTGTACCGGTTCGGGTTACTCGTCAGCAGCAGATCGAGCAGAGAGGGCGCCTGACCTGCAATATCTGGTATCCGGGTGGGCTAGAGTACCAGTTGAGACAGGTCATGCGTGAGAGCGAACGCATGGGCAGTTCGTAGTACTAATTTAGAATAGACAGCTAATAATTTTTGCTATCTAAAATCAACAGTGGTCATATCAGCAATTAACAAATTACGGGTAAAACCCGAAAAATGTAATAGTTTAATCAAAAACCCATTGATTTAAATTTTTACGTGACGTCTTTCAAAGTAAAGGAAGACAACTTAGTTATTCCGATCATGTGTGGATTAAACGCCACTGGATTGCCCTGAGATGCGGTATCAGCGACGTAATGGTTTATACCCGACACTTAATATTATACCTAGCATGTTTTACATATACACTCACGCGTATATAACCTCAAAGGGATAGGCAGAGATGTATTGTACCACATTTCGTAAGCGATGTTTTTTTTCAGGTGCCATATAATAGGAGACGAAACTATTGGCATTTACTTTGTATGTGTTCGAAAAGTCTTAGCAGCAACATGAGTCTTGATGCGTACGACTCCGTACTGCTCCTGAAAACTATCTAACAGAAATAATAAAACTTTATTCGATCCAGGAATCGAAATCTAGGATGTCACTATTGCACGTAATTTTGAAGAAATGTAAGCGGAAATTTATAGTACGTAGTACTTTAATATAATGTTATTTAGCAGCCTTAAACATAACACTAACAAATGTTACGCTCGTTTCTCTATTTCTAAAGTTCCAAAGATGCGTAGGTAACCTGATAGTAAGCAGCTACAAACGCACAGCATATAGAAACTTGTAGCAACCAAATTACTTGCGCGAAGGACTCCTGCCAACGCAAATATTCAGACATGCAATGACAGTACAGCTCCTAAGTAAGAAGTTTTACAGAGACTATTTACTCCAGACACGCACCATAAAAAAGTACCTCCACTCTAAAGATCTTATTTCTAAAAATTTGAGGTACATCCCCAGAAATCGTATCGTAATCCTAAACCGTTACGAGATCGTCCAGTCATTGCTGACTGCAATTATGATTGCTTAAGCTGATCATTTATCTGCCACAAGGAGTCACAGACTTGAAACGCCTCATCAGTTCATATAAAAGTTATCGGTAGGATTACCTCCTAATGACCTGTAATAACAGTAAGTTAAGCCACCCACGTTTTCCTTTACTATCTATTAGAACAAACGACTATCATCCACATAAACAAACAACATGAACTTGACCTATGACTTTCCAGAAGCCTATTACTCAATTTAATAGTACAATAGATCAACACACGCGTCGGTTGTTTGAGGATATTCGCCCATCATCAAAGATTCAGGTGCCGACGAGGCAACGGCACTGAGGACGTCTGCCTGACCGGCCTCATACCGCTGGCGTATTTTTCCTCATTCCTCACACGGTTACAGAATTCTAATGTGTAAAAACGGCCAGGTACATTGATTTATGTGTTGTATTAGGAAATTGTACAGAGGAACTCTTTTTATGAGGTCGGATGTTGCGATTTTTATTTCAAGGATTTGGTACTACGATTTATGTTAGGTCATATTTGAGATCTTGGTTTGTATTCTGGTGGTTGAATTACAGAACAAAAATTTAAGACGATTAGGACCTAAATCCACAGTTTATATGTTTTAGTAACATATTTTATGTTGTTTATGTTCTAGTTTACTGGAATGTGTGGTTGGTAGGCAAGGCCCTACAACTGCCACTCTGGCCAGTAGTATAGAAAGTACATAAGCCATCCATGTAACCTATCAGGTTCTCATCATCCATAGTGTGTACTTCATTGCGTATAACTGGTCATATAAAATTAAATATCCAAGGCATGTTAAAATTAGCAACAGTTAACAATGTGGCGTAAAACCTTACATATATACATAAACTCTTGCCTACATACCTCACAGAAGTAAAGATGAATTGTACACTCACATTTTCATAACTATGTTTTAGGTCCCATGAAAAGGGGGTTCAGCAGTCTTGCACCAAGATCAGATCTAGGACAGGCATCAAACTCGATACCTCAAGATCTCACGCAAAGATAACACAATACAAAAGCTATTTTAAAAATAGCTTTTGTATTGTTTTATAAAGTTTTAGGGAACACGTTGGTTTTATTGGCTTTACTGTCCAAAATCTTTAATCATATCTAATAACATATTATAATATAATAATAACCTTTAATGTTTATTTTTGGTATACTTAATAATAACTTAATTTAAAACATATGATCACACATTCACGTATTCGATATAAAAAGTTGATTGAATAAAATAAGCATTCAGAGACATATAAAATGTGGCAACAGCCATATAAGGCACCTTTAAGCTAGGTTACAGGTTAATAGATAGAAAAACTTGAACCTACACTTTTTATTGTGCCTATTTAAAGTGCACGCAAATTTTTACTCTATTCAGAAGTATTTACAGTCTAATTTTATTCTGTTATAGAAAAGATATACTTCTCTTTGATGCAGTATCTGAGTACTCGGTTTGGACTAGCACATGATCACTATAATAAGTATTTGTGCCTATAAATTGGTCAGCTATTTTTAGTATTAAAATGTGAACTAGAACAAGAAATATAAGATCTGCCAAAGACCTAGGTAAGCGAGACTAAAGATTAGATTTTAAAAAATTCTATAAGAGTTCTAGTATATAACTAGATGGGCCCGCGGTTTCACCCGCGTTTATCGTTACTACGCCGCCCCGTGGGTCGTAGCGTGATGTTATATAGCCTATAGCCGTCCTCGATAAATAGGCTATCCAACACTAAAATAATTTTTCAATTCGAACCTGTAGTTCCTGAGATTAGCGCGTTCAACCAAACAAACAAACTCTTCAGCTTTATAATATTAGTAAAGATTATTTAAGTCCTTTAGTATAAATTTGCGATAGCAAGGTCCTAAGTGTGCTATTCCTCGGTCTGTTAAAAGTGTTTTTCTGTTAGCATATCCTCAGTAGCAGCCATTAACTTTAGTAGAGCGTCATTGGTTCCCTATTGGGAGTGAGTCATATGACCTTAACAGAGCACGGGGACCTAGTCCTATTCCTGCAGGCAATATGGCCTCTACATTCGTGCAAGTCTGTATATAACTGAAGCTAGTCCCTTAAAAATAATCATCGTACGCTTTAGCAAGCAAGTTTTAAGATAACATCTTAATTTACGTTATCCCGTCAACTGTCGAGCGGTGACAGGTTTGTTCGAAAAAAACGAGTCACTAAAAAAAAACAGACAAACGTATGTCAGCTCGACACTTGACTCGTTATGTCATATCTAATAACATAATTATTTAAAGAAACTGAATTTGCTTCGAACTTTTATCATGTTAAAATGTCCCTGTGGCATAGTGACATGTTTATTGTATAACCGGTTCAGCTCTTTTCTTCTTCTTCTCTTTTTAACTTACCTGTCATGTACGTGCAGAAGGTAACATGTTTAATGTTTAAGTATTTATACAGGCTATTTACATGGGTTACATCCGCGCATGGAGTACGCGCAAGTTACTTGCGAGTACGCAAGCGTGCATGAGTAGCTATTCGCGTATGCTTCTTGCATCATGTAGAAGCATAATTTTATTCTCTATTCACGTAGGTAATATTCGAGACTGTCTCGCTACAATATTATTTTTCTCATTGAAATGTTTTAACATAACTACTAGTGTAGTATTATATTATCTGTAATATAACTATCTTAGTGTACAATAATATCAGTCCCGAATATACATTGTCCCACTGCTACGCACGGTTGGCAGACTTCACATATCATAGAAAACTCTAAGATATGCAGGTTTCCTTGTGATATTTGTATGGTAATTAACTATTAAATAAAAAGAAAAGTCAAAGGTGTGTGCCTTAGTATCGAACTTGATACCTCTACATGGCAATCTAACGATCCCACTATGATAGGTATAATATAGTAATGATGAATACAACTTTTCATGATAATAAACAAAGTCTTAAGATGCCGCATAACGTATCTAGGTAATCAGTAAGCTAGGTCTTACTTGGTGTTGCATGTATGTTGCTCATGACCGACATGTAATTTTAAGGTAATCCAGCTGGTTTGGCGGCATATAAACATTAGTTTATCTCTCCATAACAAGTTTATAACGTGCTAAAACAATAATTGTTATAGTTGCCTGGATAAACTTGGTGTAGTATTCTAACAAAACTACATTGATAGTTCACTTCTCCGCTATTTGAACATTTTGAGGCAATATGAAATTTGCTACAAACATGTATAGCATTATGCAGGTACTATTAGCTAATAGTACACAATGCTATAAAGTAAGTATATAATAATAGAAGAAGAAAACGTCTCAAGAAGAGAAAATGGTTGAATTTTAAGAAAATTCTGGTTGACAATTATTTTTTGTATTAAGCGACGGATTTGATATTTCTCAAGTTTTTTTTTTGTCAAATAACCATCAAATATGTTACATAACCAAAAACAAAACATTTTTGTAAAACTATTTAGATACAGCATTAGAATACCACCATAAAACGTCGTTTAAATTATAAAGTGCTGCTTCCATCATCATCGCTGCTATCGTAACAAGTATCTAACTATTGAATCATTGTAACACTTTAGTAATATAAATGTACTAATTACTGCCATATCAAAACATATCACAAATATTTATTGCTATCAGTTCTGGCCAGTTTAAAAATATATAACTACCATGACACTTTCCTTGTAAATATATTCTCGTAATATTACAACAGTATATAAAATCTCGATATTTATGAATCGGTGTCATCAAAACAAGTATGTTCCATCCACAAGCGATTAAAAACAGAAATATTGTTAATCACAGCAAATAACTTATTTGTAGCATCACATAATAGAAACTTAAAACAAATAATCTAACTAATAGCGATTATTGTCTTGCTGATTTACGTAACAGGAAAATGAGCCTTAATTTACGTGTAATTAAAGGATACATTTGTTTGAATGTTATGGTGACTTAACTATTTGCACGTCATGAGTATTGTCCTGTACTACAACACTAATTATTGGCAATTCATTAAATGGTTTGGACATGATGATCCTGTTAATTGTACGGTCATCAGTAAATGTTCAAGAGAAATAATGCGGTCTAATATCGGTAGTTGATGGTAATGACAATGCAGGAAGGTGTTACTTGGGAAGGAGACTTAAAATATTGTCGTAATCGCCATCTTTAGAACAAAAGTCGTCTTTAGTTTCGTGAATACTCGATAGATAAATGCTTATATTTTGTCGTAAGTCGCAGAATCAGTCGATTCAATACAGTGTAATAGCACCAAATGGACACCAACTGACAATGATTGGCTACGTTAATTTTATGACTAAGAAATTACTTCGTTTAGACTTCAACGATTTGCAAGGATCGTCTGTTTTTGTTCTGAATCCTGTATAGTATATATATATATATATATATATATATATATATATATATATATATATATATATATATATATATATATATATATATATATATATATATGTATATACACTGCTATGTATGTATATGTCGACAAGCATTAACAGTAAACCTGCTAAACTGTTCATAAACGTAAGAACTTAAAAGCAGCAATCTATACTAATATTATAAAGCTGAAGAGTTTGTTTGTTTGTTTGAACGCGCTAATCTCAGGAACTACTGATTCGATTTGAAAAATCTTTTAGTGTTGGATAGCCTATTTATCGAGGAAGGCTATAGGCTATCTAACATCACGCTACGACCCACGGAGGCGGCGCAGTAACTATAAAGGCAGGTGAAACCGCGGTCACATCTAGTTAAAATAAATAAAGACACTTGCATGTATATTCCCTGAAAGGCTAGACTAGCTAGGTTTCGTACTTTCGTACGTAATAGGTTGCGAGCCAACCTACTGAATACATAGATTTCAATACTGATTCTGATAATTTTGCAATAGAAAACTTAATTACATCGTATCAACCTAGGATACGATCGCACGCTAACATAGTATAATGATATGGGGCTAATACGGTCTAGTACACATTTCGTCATTTATGTCTTTAAGATCCCTGGTATTAAGAGGCAACCCTCCGTCTATCAGACACAGTGTCAGACTCTCGTGCTGCCACAAAGAGTTTATTGACAGAAGAACCCTATTATACTTTGCCCGACCCGGAAATCAAACCCGAGATCTCATGCTTAGCAGTCGCATACACTGCTGAGACAGAGGCAGTCAGTAAAATTTCTGTTTTTTTCACCTTTTAAAGAATAATAGGAATAATTCTCGTATCGCGGGGACTACAAACATTTTAACAACTGACACAAAGACGTGGAACAGCAAGTTGTTGATCACACAAATTATAATGCTAGGTTACACTAAGCTAGTAAAAATGCAGTCTTCTATCTATTTATCAAATCATGGCTCGTAGCACTATCTCTCTTTTTGTAAACCACTGTATGAGGCTGAACATGTACGAACTAAACACTATTTGTAATAATAATAATATTTATTGTCACTCACAAAATTTTACAAAATGCTCTTATTTTAGATACATAAGTGAACGGTAAACAAAATATTTATACAAAATAAGAGGTTGTCGTTGACGGCTGTGCTAATTTAAACTGTGTTACAGCCGCCAGCGCCCTCCACCCTATATGATTATTTGTTTGTAATAATATCTTGCATTCAATGTATGTATACCATGTTCAAACAAATAAATGAGTTCTTATTCTTATTCATGATAATAAAATTATTGTAGCAATAAATGAATCTACTGAAAAAGAGATACCTAACTACTAGTAGGTACTTCGCTGTTAATAGCTTTCTTGTTACAATAGGAATACGTAATGAAGTTTAGTTTCTTCTATTAATAGACCATATTAATAGTACGTCTATTAACCAATTGCACAAATACACCGATTAGTCTAGATCACATTGAGTTACATTGATTTCTACATGGTTGTATTCTTTTCACTCTCTATAAAACACAAATTGAAAAGAAATAAATCAGTTTTGATATTAAGGTTTCTCATCTTCAATCTTCTCTGAATTATTTAAACCAACTATGCCTTACATGCGTGATAAACGCTGCGCAAAAAGAATATTTTTATAAGCTTAGGGTCCTGTGGATGTCAGTACAAAATTGTACACATTGAAAATTGTGCGTTGTCGGGTAATTAGTTTTTGAAATTATTCGATAGATGGCAGCGGGGGCAATCCGGACTGTTTATTAAATACATTTGAATTATTTCAGCCTGTCATATTATTTTCTAGTTCCGCCTGAAGATTGATAACATTGATTGAAATAGACTCCAATCAATGTTAGGGCAAAGTGAAAAATATTGATATTGTGCAATGAGTTATATTAGCAAAACAATAGAACGAGTGACTATAGCCATTCGTCAATAATTATAGATTATTGTTACTGACATTATTGTCTAATCCAATCTATTTTGGTCCTGCTGAAACGTTGTTTCGAGTACCCACAGTACATAGCTAAATAATAACACCGTACTATTTATTTAGTTTAATTATAATTTATGCCAATAATACTGCACGGATGACGTAGTGGTTTAAGTGGTTGCCTCGTTATTGCCACCGCGCCAAGTGTTGTGGGTTCGATCCCCACACGGGACAAAAATTTGTGTGAACCACAAATATTGGTACCGAGTCTAGGCGTTATTTGTGTCCGTTGTTTGAATGTTTGTAAAGTCCTCCGCGATACAGGAATGATTCATAGCGCGGGAGATGCCTTTTGTTTATTAGAAAATACTAACCCAACTTAATAATCAAAATGCAAGCTATGCAAAAATTTTTATTTTTATCGTGCTCGTCAAAATGACCACACTCCACCTGATGGTAAGCAGTCGTGTGGTCTAAGAGCAGTGGCCTCCACACCACCCTCATAATAGCCGAGGTGTTACCATTAATGCGTCTTTCTCATAAAACTCTAAACCTGCCAACAAAATTATTACCTATCTACATAAACATACCAATAGTTAGGACCCGGGAGATCAAAGTCAAAAATCATTTATTCGTTTAGTTCACTTATGAACGTCAAACGTCAAAGGGGTTAGTGAGTTTACTAAATTTACTGAATATACATTTATGTTGGTCGTCGTGATCTTTACGCGCAGTGAGGGAGCGTAGTGATAGCAATTTAGCTTTGTCATTAGTGCTATAAGTAGGGACAGTAGTTGTTGGAAACGAAGATCCGAAACAACCTACTAAATTGATTGGGTGAATCTAATCTATGGTTCAAGGTGAACCTGAACACTATGGTTCAGCGTTTTGTTACGCATTTCACAACTGTTTCGTAATATGTCATAAGAACATCCTCAGTAATATTAAACTTACACGCCTAAAATACTCGACTGATCATTATGTAATTTCGCATACACGTTGCCAAGGGAACAAAAAAGGACACAGGGTACTTTTCATCCAGAAAATTAATCTGTACTAACCTAACCTACATTTAAGCGAGCGTATTTGCGGACAAAATATAGTATCTTAAAGTATTTTAATGTTACTTTAAAAGTATTATTTATGTTTAAATTATATTAATTAAACATCATAAATTGCAATAATTTATGTCGGTCCGCTTAGCCCACGCGGTGTTTACATCACACTGTTATCATTGTGATAAAGCCGGTCAGCTATCCTGTACACTTTTGTAACATGTTCTTTTCAAACAGATATAACTAATAAGCTTCAAACTCTATCTAAGTTGTGCTAAGTATTTGGACATACATATTATATTTTATTTAAAAGTAACTGATGCTGTGCCCGAATGCATCCATAAAGCCTATGTAAAAAAGATCTTTTATACATTACTAGCTTTTGCGCGCAGCTATGCCTGCGTGGTACCTACATCAATAAAAAGTAGCCTATGTCCTTCCCCAGGTTTTAAACTATATCTGTACCAAATTTCATCTAATTTGGTTGAGCGGTTTAGCCGTGAAAAGGTAACAGACAGACAGATAGACAGACAGAGTTACTTTCGAATTTATAATATTAGTAAGGAAGTAAGGACTAGTAAGGATGTAATGCAATAAAGTTTAAAATTGAAATCAAAATCCATTCGTCAATCAACAATAGCCATGAAGCAGCCATGATCCATAAAGATTTTCCTGCGTACTTAACACTTGTCTGCCTGCGTACATATTATTGTGTATATTTATGTGTGGATAAAATGGTCCAGACCTAGATAATATTTAAAATTGGAACAAATTATTTTTCTTTTAATTTGTGGCGTTTTAGGTGATGCGAGCTTGATGCCATAAAAATATTGCAATGCACACACTAAAGAAAAGAACTCAAAAAAGTCCAGCTCACATTCATAAATTGCGAAACCTTTAAATGTTTTCAGTATTTTTCTTTCGCTCCTAACCGGCGTAGAAAAATCTAGAAAAACAAAGTAAGAATAAAATATCATAAACTTGGTTCAGTTGTATATCGTGTCGCTTCCGTTTAATCAAATGAAAAAAATATACTCACACACCTTGAGAATTAAAGCGAAAATAGTAATTGTGTGAAAAAAAACATAATAAAAAGATTATTAGTCTCGTGAACTTTTATTAGCGTAAAGATATTTCTGTTTGTGTGTCATTCAGATGCTGCGTCTTATTGACGGCTGTTAATTATACGCTTGCGTTTAAATAACAGCTGTTTTCGCATTTGAATTAATTAGTAAAATGGCTGTACTGATTCTTTCAATCAAATTTTATGTATAAATTAAATTATGAATAAGCACACAGATGATAAACATATGTTAAATAGATATTACTTAATATGTTTGCTAACAAGATCAAAAATAGCGATGTCAAACCGCCTGCAATTTTGTTGAAACGTACGGCGTACCATTTATTTTAAATAGTTTGTAGGACTTTTCTACTACTGGGTAGGAAACTTGCTTGTATTTTTCGACAGACTTGTACCATCGACTTATTAACACCAGCTTTTTGCTACCTGAGCTTAATTTTCTGCGAGCTCATACGGTAAGTTTAATCCTTTGACGGGTACCCTTATACTTCAGTTAATCCCTTAAAGAAACCTTAAGAAGGACTAAGAGTGTCCTATTATAAGTGTTTCGCTCATAACATGTTATTGTCATATTAGTGATTAGGAACAGAAAAAAGATTATAGCTTATACTACACGTTAGTTTTATTTTTAGGTTATAAAAATAAAGACGATAGAATGGGAACAGTTATCTTTTACCAATTTAGGGATAACTTAGTAGATGTAACTGTTACCACGAATTGAATTTTCTTTCATTTCTTTTGTAAAAATCGACTCTCTTTAGAGGATTAAAGCCGGTATCACGAGGGACAACGGACAAAAAGAACACCCAGACCTGGATGAACTATTAGTTTGTGGGTCATACAAATGTTTGTCTCGAGTGGGGATCAATCCACAATACTCGGTACAATGGCACTGGCAAGGCTACCACATAAACTATTACACCATCGGTACAATCAACTCAACGCCCCCTCTCTTTCTGTAGTTATACATTTTCTTACAAATTCAGATGTTGCTCTAAACTTGTTTACATGACTAGTGTAATTACATTTATTAGTGAATCAACACTAATTCTTTTAATGTTTATGAACGTGTATTTCACGTGTCTTTTAAGTACAAACAGGCGTAGAGATTATTTTTACTTTCTTTTTCTGGATGTTTTATGACACCTGACAAAAAGAAAAGTTCTACCTATGAACCATCTTTGAAATTATATCAATTACAAAGAAAAACTTGACTTGTAGGTTGTAACCGAGCACCTAACCTTTATACTTTTTAAACGAAATTCAAAGAAAATACTTTACGCTGCGGAAATTTATGTGGTAGGTACCACCTTCCATTAGGTAGACCTATAGTTCATTTGCCACTAAAGGCCATAATATAAAAAGAATCAATAACCGCATAAAGCAGCAATGTCTAATCAGAAACACATAAGATGTACATAATTATGTGTTTCTGTGGTATGACTTTTCAATCCGTGATCATTTTCTTTTAAGATTGTTGCCGCAGTTTTCAGGAACTCTGTCGGCTGTTCATACAACATCTAATCTGTTTGTCGAGCGGGGCACCATATAAACTTCTTGGGTTGATATATAACTCAATTAATATTTTATTTCTTTTCCCTGTGGCTAGTACGAGGAGCATATAATTTTTTCTTTTGTAAAATAGAGAAATATATTAGTTTTGACATGTAAATTTGTAATTAAAATTGACAATAAATTGCATATTATATAATGTACCTATGCTTTTAGATAATCTATAGTATGCAAAATCAGGGACACTCACATTTAAATACTTCATAACAATAAAATTATGTTATGTTAAATCTAAAGACGCGATTGTCTGATTATTTATTTATGATAGAGGCTAAAAATAGTAAGATGACATATATTGTCATGAGGATATAATATATTGGATAAAATACTACCATAATAATCTTTTATATATGTAGACGCTGGATTTAAGAAATTATAAAATGGCCGATGTGAAGCTGGACTTCTCATAGACTTTTATACGAATCTTATTACTCTATATATTGTATCTATGGAATG
This sequence comes from Catocala sponsa, assembly GCA_963564715.1. Taxonomy (NCBI): domain Eukaryota; kingdom Metazoa; phylum Arthropoda; class Insecta; order Lepidoptera; family Erebidae; genus Catocala; species Catocala sponsa. Next base: position 18,657,623 of record OY751339.1, on the reverse strand, counting down.
TACTTAATAGTACAAACAGCCAAATAAATACAACTGTATATAGATAGAGTTCTTCAGAAAAAGAATTCATCGGATCTCGAAAAGAAACTCGATTTATTGATGTTTCTGTTTTATATTACTCGTTGCATTTACATTTAAGAAATGGGATATTTAATCCATCCGCCAGAGATTAAGGCGAATGCAACACATTCTCTGCGGGCTTGCATACATAATGTATGTATATACCAAAAACAATAAACATGAAAGCTAACACATTGAACTGGTTTAAAAAAAATAGAGCGCTGCGATTTTGTTTCTGATCCTTTGTTTGTTTTATATTTGGAACATCACGTTCGAATTTTAAAAACATTTGAGGAAAAGAGTTTGTTTAGTATGCCTCAGTCTACCTTAATGCAAAATGTGTACTCCAAATGTGCAATTTGTATGTGATGTTGTGCTTTTGATATTTGGCGGTTAAGTGTCAAGAAGAGGTAATGGCAAGACATGAGGAAGCAACAATATTTTTTTAAAACTCCCTACGTTCTCTTGCACTATATCCGATAACGGAACCAAATCGACAAATCTATGTACTTTGTACGAGCCACGTTACACGTAGCGTACATTGAACTTATTACTCTTGTGCCATGTCAGCAACTTACTTCATTCATTACTTTAATTAAACATATATAATTTAAATTAGTTCGCGTTCACGTTCGCCTATCAAAGGACGTACCGCGTCTCACATATCATTCCGCGTTCGACAATCTGTAAACGCATATCATTACCATTTATATCCTCTTTTTATCTATCAATATAGTCAGTTAAATTTATTACCGAGTTCTACTGATCTATAGACCTCTATCTTATTACCCAGGGTGTGCGGACCGTACATACTTATTAAATACTAGCCTATGCGCGCGACTTCGCTCGCCTAAATGTAGGTTAGGTTATATTATGTTAGTAACAGTATTTTATTTAAATAAAATTTAGTCTATGTTACTCGTTGATAATAAAGCTTTCTAATGGTGAAATAATTTTCTAAATCGGTTACGTAGTTTTTTAATTAAATCGTTCCAACAAACAAACATACACACAAACAAAAAATAAAATTTTTCTTCTTTATAATATTAGTATAGGTATGCACCGCAATATGAATGCTATGCCAGTGATACTTCAATGAGGACTGAATATTAATTGTTTGCATTTATTTATAGAGCGTGACTGGTTAAACGGTCGAATTCTTGCCTCTCATGTACCAAATAAAAATATCCAAAATAGACTTATAAATTACATAGAAAACCTTAAAGGGGTACGGTGGGTCTGAAAGGAATATAACCAGTGCAATAAGAGCTCTAAGTGTGGATTCCCTGTCAGCAATTAGCGGGTCGCCACCGCGCGAGACACGAGCGACAACATGAATGACCTTTGATAAGGTAGGCAGTCGAGAGAGGGGTTTGATACGTTTTCCCATCATACTTTCTACATTCAAATAATGTATTTTATTAGATAATTAAGTCAACTATAGAAGTCCTATTTGTTACACATATTTGAAAGAAGAATCGATTACTCATGATACTCGTTTACTTAATTAATAAAATAATGCAAAAAACTAAACATCTTTAAGACCATATCAAGTCCTATATTTATAATAACTACTGATAAGTAGACTAATTATTAAAGAAGACACCAAGGTGAACTTGTTCTTAATATAAATAATTTGAAATCAGAAACACTACACTATTGTGTAATTTGGTTGTGATTTCTTAACTGAAATTATAAACAAAAAAGGTTTTCAAAAAAAGTTCATTAAACATAAACCTTATTAGTCACAATATGCATTTTTAGGCCTAAATCCGTTATGAAGTGGGACCTGATACGGTGTCTAATAATCCCTGTACGTATATCTGTAAAGTAGGACATCCCACTACGCTAGTATTTATTTATAATATAAAAGATACCTTAAAAATGTAAATTGTGAAGTATATTTTCCAAGCCGGAAATTCAATTAAAGATGGGGGAAAACAACACGCAAGGAAAGAAGAAAATACAAAAGAATAGTCATTGTTGTAGGTCGAGGTTGCAGGTTCAAGATTTTTCTCTTCCTTTATAGTTGTACTATTTCCTTTTATGATTTATGTATGTGCCACAGTAGTGTAGCGATATTTAATAAGGTCTCAGTTACGATTCCCGTGTGCGCCAAAGTATTATTGATTTTTGTCTGTCAAGAAATTCTCAGAGGCATCTGGAACTGTGCTCTACTATTGTGGGCAAAATTATAACGGGTGTAATGAGGATGTTAAATATGTTCATTCATAATCTCATCTGCCTATCCTGTCTATGACTTCAGGCTTAAGACTATGTTGTGATGTATATACAGGTTGTCCCAAAAGTCGACGTCTAGCCGAAATCAGGTAACAGGCTAAGTTATAATAGCTATAAGAAAAATATTAAAAAATCTAAGATAAATATTTTAAAATTATAAGCACTTTAAAAAAAGCAAAGAAATCTACACCCTGTGACGGTCTTTTCACTCCTGTTACTGCATATATTTACTTTTTTTATTATTATTTTTTTGTTATGTAATCTCGAATAATGGTTCTTTAAGCTCTCGATACAGGGTCGAAAAAAATCAAGATATTAGATATATCTAAATCTAATTTTAACTTGCAATATTCTGGTTGTGAGATACATGTCATGTACCAAGTCAAGTCTTGGAAAAATACTAAAGAGTATTGTATTGATTGACATTGCGTACAAGATAGTAAGGAGTAGATGGACCGATAACCTACCACAATACTCTACTACTTTGTCATAGTATACCTACATGTACTCACGCAACTTATTAATAACAATTAAAGGACAATTTAAACCTTGGTTTCGATGACACTGGCGTGTAAAATTCTAATAATTCAAAAGTAACAAAGAACTTCTTTTTAAATAATACCTCTAGTTGAAACAAATGTCACATAATTAAAATTATTTTATTATACGGATTTCATTGTCCCTTCTCTACGAATTTAAGTAAAATTAATGAAGAAAAGGAACTTTTTGTATGCACACGCATCACGCAAAAATTATAACATGAAATTTTATTGTTGGAGAAAGAAGTTTTTTGGTTGTATTGTTGGTATGTTTTATCTTGATGCATTGCCTTTAGATGTCTTTAAATAAGAATACGACATTTTTGATACGCCGCCTAGAAGCTGTAACAATAAGAAATAGTTAGGTACATATATGTCTTATGAATGTAAATCAGCTTCTTCTTACATGCAAAGAAAGAAATATGTAGATAGGTGCCTACTTCCAAATTCCACACGTATGATGTTGTCGGCAAGAGCTAGTGGAGAAATAAATGCGGGGTAAATATTTTGATAGGTTTTTAAAATAAGTAACCCGTAAAAATATCCTCAGATAAGTTAGCTTATTAATTGACAATTCAAATAAAAAAGTCTATTAGTAAGTATCTATTTTATTTTTCATTACTTACTGATATCACGCGATGATTTTGAAGTCTCGTGGTCATAAAGGTTTCGTTTTGTTTTGAAAATCAACGTTTGCGCAAATAATAGCTGCTGACATGACGGATACCAAATAACACCCAGACTCGGAGCAGCTTCCCACATTTTTGTACAATGGGTATACCCACAATACTCAACGCAAAGGCGGAAGCTAGCTGAACATTTATACCTACCATTGTGCCACCCTTGTACTATTTAGAAGATTTTTGGGCTTTACCCAGTAGTGACACGATATCTGGAAACGTACCCAATGAATCGCCACTATTACATAGGACATAGTTATTAAAATGGATTTAATACATCTTTGCCTCTTACTCTGGTAACATACGGACGTGAATCTGTGTACATATAGATATTGAAAAGTAGTGCTTTGAAATTTACTACTCTATTTATCAGTAATACAAAACGATAATCTTGTTGTTATGTATGCAAGAAAAATAAATGAATAGCGAGATAGTCTCATCATACGAAGGTAAAGGTAATAGTGTAAGGGTGTTACCACAACTTCGGTTATCGAATATCGACTACTGAAGGTGATACCGTCAATGATATTAGATACATCGATTAACCAAACTTATTTACTTTAAATGGCACCGTCTTGATACACTTCATTTTATTTTACGTCGTTTCTTACGATGACAAAGACTTTCTTATATCTTCATCTCGATCATTAGTTAGGTTCTTAATTTTAACGCAAAATATGTGATGGATACATCTCTACTATTTTTACGAATATCCTATCGAGCAAGATTCATGCACTATCAACCCCAAAGCAGTCTCCGGAGCCCGGCCTTTGCGGTTTGCCTCTGAATCCATCAATTGATTGAAGCTGAGTTCAATAATCAAATAATTCCAAAATATCAATAATCGATTTATAAATTTTTAACACCATATCGATATTTAATTTTGTCTAGATATCGACATATCGAATGTATAACTCAGTCAGCATATTGCGTGTGTCTAGTACTTCTATACCGTTAAGTGCACGTTGCAACTCAATCGATGATCGCTAGTAATTGCTGTCAAGTTTTTATCAAGTCTCGTGCGTGTAGACAATGGAATGATACATAAACTATGTATTACCTGTGTGATGGCCACTCGCAGAGATAGTTTCAATAACAACGAAAGGCCTATTGATTGTTTGTTATGTACTCACTTTGTGATAAATATAAAGTCAGCTAATACGATGGTGGATGATTCTTCTGTGTTAGCTATATTTGCCTTTTTTACGTATTACTCAACATATTTTATTATTAAAAAGAAGACAACTCCTGCACTAGGAATAATTCGAGTTCCTGTCATATATAAAAAAGTACTCTGTGGTTACTGTGTTGCGGGGAACCCAGTGGCGACGTGCCCACTTAAACTACTAGGTACGCTATCCGTGCAGTCTTTGTATTATCGGCTCCAGCGACGGATGACCATTTCAGAAAAAATTTCGCTTGCACATGTTGACTAGTTGAGTTTGTATCGCCTTAGAACAAATGTAAAGTGTAAAAAAACTCAAACAAAGAAAGGGGCGTGTCACGGGTACGGGTACCGTGTTGGCCTGCTATTTTAACCTTAGGAGTGGTCATCCGTCGCTGGAGTCGATGGTACATAAGTTCGCTTTAATACAAATCGAGTGTTACTCACGCATAGATGCTTAAATCCAGCGATGTCGAACTAAGTAGATCTATTATAGAACACAACTTCGGTGGCAGCCATTCACGGTGACGTTCATCGTTTGAGACCGATACCGTACAAAGTGTTATTTGGGGTTTTCTGCCAAGAAATTCCTGAGAATTTCTTGGATAGATATATACGATAGCATAGATAGCATAGATACTGATATCTACACGGAGCCTGGAACTGTGCCAGCTTCAGCTAAGCTAGAGTTTGTATTAGAAGTGGATTCACGTCAATAGTGTAAAGGGTGGATTTTTACTTACGATCATCACGTTCAATAGGTACTTGTTCGATAGGGCCACCGTAACTAAACTTTATTTTAACTAGGACTAGTATCCGTTCAGTGCATTTTGGGGCCACGTCATTCAACGGCAATTTTCAATTCATTCTTGAATTAAAAATTGCCATTGAATGGCCCCTTATAAGGGAGAATGAGCTGGATTTTACTTAGATAAAACTAGGTTTTGCTCGTGGCTGCGCTCGTGTAAAAGAAGGATAGGTTATGTTAGTAAAAATACTTTTTTTTAATATAGCCTATGTTACTCGGTGATAATATAACTTTTTAATGGTGAAAGAATTTTTAAAATCGGTTGTGTAGTTATCCAGTTAAATCCTTACAAACAAACAAACAGAAAATCTCTTTATAATATTAGCATAGATATAAATAAGAGATATCGGGTGTACCTTATTCTAAATCCTAGGCCTACTTCTGCAAAACAGATAAGTCAGAATCGTAGCAAGTGGAAATCCATAGGCCGTCTACTTTGGGAATCAGGCGCCAATCAATGTATTTATAGAAGTCGAGTTGCCCTACGTGAATGACTTTAGTTTTAAAATAACTATTACCGATGACTTAGTTAACAATTAGAATATAGCATTTTAATGGGAACTCATAAACAATATATATGTATATTAATTAATCTCTAGATATTTACTTCACTTATGTAAGTTTAGCTAGAAAATTTGAGAAATATTTTATTAATTATCATTAAATGTTATATATTAGCTCTTTACCTATGAGATTGCAGTCTTCCAACAGGTAATAAAAATAAAAAAAATCCGGGTATCGAGTTAATTTATCAACGTCAATTACCTTATTTCTATGCATATTGCAATCAAAGTCTTCTTGGAGTCTTCTTGGATTGTTGCTTAAATACGCCATAGGATAATTTAATATCTTGCAGACACAACTTAATAAAAAATATGGTAAAGAAGCATCTACATAAATAGCATGCTATAATAAGACAGTGTCTAGCAATTAATTGGCATGCTTCTTACATACGAAAAGTGTAAATTACGTTTTTCATACGCTCTGTTGATAGTTACTACGAGTTACATACGAACACGAACGCAAACATTAAATATATATTAGTTTATTTATTTCATTTAATATTATAAACGTTCAAATTAATTCATTTAATTTTCAAATTAGTTCATTGTGATGATGTTTGAATGCTTGTAACTGACGCTTAAACCGTTGAATATATTTAGATGAAGCCTTCGCATAATGATAGAACACGGTTTATCGATGCACTATGGTTCCATCCAGATATCCAGATAAAAGATTTGAACTTATATCTGTTATGATAGCTGAAACAGTGCGGGCAGAAACTGTTAGAAAAATAATTTGTTTGTTTTTTTGTTTAAATACAAACTCTGCCTTCTTATTTCGTATTAATCGCGTTGTTGATGCAGTGGAATAGGTTTGCGTATACATATTATGTATGTTTACATAGGAAACCGGGATCTCGGTTTCGATGACAAGCACGGTCAAATTGTTATTGGGCTTTTCCGTCAAACAATTCTCGGCGAGGAACTATGTGCATAATTATATCCTCGAGGACGAACAGGCGTATCGATATAATAAAATATTATGTAAACTACCGATATTCTTCGCTGATAGTCCAAAATGTTGTAAATATTTATAACAATGCGAATCTTCTTAATTTATTATCGTTTAAGATAATTTACTTATAAGTAGAACAAGTTTAGCATTATAGGCTGAATTCGTTCACAAAACTAGTAGGTAGTAGAAAAGAGTTTTAGACCATTTAAGATAAAGAAAAGAAAATAGGTAACATATTTTTAAAACTTATCTCTCCTTTCATTTTGTAAAATAAAATGTTGTGTACTTACTTAAATATAATGCTACACCCAAAACTTCCAGGGCGTAACCTTCATATTCCTTAATAAGTATTATTTATGGACCACCATTTTTAAATCAATTAAGATTTTTTAATATTGAAGAAATCACGTACCAATGGTATTAATAAATTTATATTTTGTCGCAATTATGTTACGATTCCATTTACCTCTTTCCTCCAGTATATATTTGAATAATACTGATTGCTTTTGTTAAATCATATCGAATATTATTAACAATTTTATGTTCCTATATTAATATAGATAATGTATTTACCTTATCCAATATAACAGTGGTTATGTGTGATTTAGCATTACATATTCCATCCATCAAAATACATTGATATATTCAAGTATTTAACCTGTTCATGATTTAAGTTTTGCGATGTAGTTATCGGACAACAATTAGCAAGCTAGATTTTGACACTCGTTAGTGTTACTTTTTGACTTAAAAGTATAATTTATTTTTGACTTTGACTCGCTATTTTAAGTGGCCTAATCGAACATTTATTGTGCTTTTTTATTGTTATGTTATGAGCTAAAAAATTGCGAATTAAAAGCATAGAAAATATGTTGATATCTTAAATAATACTGATAATACATCGAAATTAACGATGAATAAAATGTCATGTGAACAATTCCTTTTTATTTTGATCTATATATTATGGTATAAATTGATTTTATTAATTTGAACCGGCAGTCAGTCAATGCGATACATCGCGACGTTATTTAGTTTTTGATAATTAAATACATACATAAATAATATTCTAAGAAGTAGATTAAAATTAGGGATTTCCACCAAATAAAATCCAGATATAATAATCCCGCTTGCTTGTCTGTCTCAGTTTAACCTATTGAATCGCAGCGGCACCCCAGTGGCTAGACACAATAGATTTTAAATTGTCTGGTATTCTAAGACTTGACAGATCAATTACATTTTGCAATCACTAGTAACTATTTTCGTATCTTAAGTATCATGTATCAATATAGATTATTTCTTAATAGGATATGTCGTAAACTAATAAGAAAAAATACTTATGTTTCTCCAATGTTTGAAATAGTTTTGTATAGGTACAGATAACACAGATACATGAAGTGGACCGATATTGTAAACATTCTGAAGTGCACAGTATTAAAAGTGACTTTATTCACTTACAAATAAGTGAATAAAGTAGCCGGTAGCTAATCAAAATTAGCTACCGGTCTCCACTTGTGACACTAAAATACGAAATCATCGTTTTAGTAATCAATAACAGTTTCTTAGTATGAGACAAATATATAACGTATATGTAATTAAAAACGCATATTGATAACTGGTTATTATACAAATCTATTATCTATTTATAATATAGTTATAGATAACCGCTACAAGCAGAGCTATATAAAATGTTTAATTTGACGAATTGCAGTCATAAAAAGATAAACATTTTTCCATCCGCATCGCAGAGCATTTCAAATATCTTTTTGGATTGACTTACTTTGGATCTCAAGCCGTTCTAGTTTTTCTTCAGCCCTTGCAGCAACTTCCAGTGGGCTTTCAATGTGGTAGAATATGCTTGCACCCACCAGCAAGTACATTATGTGCAACGCTAGCATGCAAGCCAATTGCTTTTTGGACATCATCTTGACTAGTCTCTTCTATAAAAATATCTTTACAAAAAATATCCTCAAACACTTTCTTAACACTTTATATATCACAGCAGTTTTAATGTCAAACAAAGCGCAATATATCGCAAACAATCACAAACTTCTTAAAATCCATTTTGTCCAATTACTCGGTAATGGTAACTGGAGCATCAGAGTTCTCAGTGTCTCCAAGTTTTGTGCAAAACCGTTCAGATGGAAACTGAGGATTTGATCACACCAACTCTTCTTTAAGTACCACATGTTAATAAGGTCTTCATTGATGATGATTGTTCACTAACACTTCATTTCCATAAAGGAGTATCTTGTATGTGCATCGTAGAAAACAATATTTGTGTAGCAGCTTGAGATGACACTTCCCGATTGAGCGACGTTCGGCTCGAGCGGTCGATGCGATAGAATGATTTTCCCGGCGCGCGCGCCTGCGAATCGTGCGCTGACTGCTGTTACGTCCTTTTTTTATACGGCAAGCTCTAAATATTTGTGTGACAACGACACGAATTAACTCGTCGTAAAGGATAATATGTAAGGTTATTGCCGACATAGTTATAGAACGTGTGCTGACGCAGTGATAATGCTAACACGCCGAGACGAAAGATTTCGTTTATAGCCGGGGATTAGAGGGGATTCAGCGTTTGATAATGTGAGAGAGCGTTACATCACTGGCTGATAGCGAATTCTTCCTTTGTAGCCTTCGCTGGTGACGCTTAGGGACGATTAATTAGGATTGACAATGTTGACGATAGGAGACACTACTGATAAATTTAAAGCTATAAATATACAAAAGTTAATATACATATGAAAATTTGGAAAAAGAAATAACTACAACATTTTGTATTTCATACAGGTACAGGTATATTTACGTAATAGAATGATTTTAATTCAAAGATAACCGCAGAACTCCCATACACAAAGCACGATGGCATAGGGTTGGGTGACATATTGTGTAAAACCATACAATTGATGGTATACAAGGTGTCCCAGAATAAGTGTATCAAATTGTAACGGGATATTCCTTAGATATAGACCTTTCAAATGTGTTAAATAAAAATTTTTGACCTAAGGAATCTCCCGTTACAATTTGATTCACATATTCTGGGACATCCTGTATAGGTGAGTATTGCTCAATGTTGCCTAATTTTTGACGTCACAAAAGCTGTAATGTCCTGTTGTAAAGATATCACCGGTCAAAGTACCTGGGATCTATACCCGTAAGTATATGAGTGTAAGTGTAAACAAAACGAGGCCTACGTATAGACATTTTCCCCTAATTTAAGCAATCCATGCAAAACACAACAAAACATTTGTATGACTATCGGAATAACTCTATCTATATATTAATACGTAAGGCAAAAACTTTGTACCCCTTTTAACGAAAATTGCGCGGACGGAGAAATATGGCACAGGTAAAGTTTATATTATGGAGAAAGAGTGGCGAATCTTAATATTTATATAAAATATGCATTAGAAATACATTAAATTAATGAAAAAACACTACACGCACACAACCATGCATTTGACACACGCAGTCGAATAGCGTTTGTAGTATTTCGATATTGTTCGTCTGACGTCGTACAATTCTTTGTAATTATGGTTACATATTATACCTTATTTATCCTTACTTCGGTCTGTCTGTCTGTCTGTTACCTTTTCACGCTCAATCCGCTGAACCGATTTAGATGAAATTTGGAATGGAGATAGCCTGAGACCCTGGGAAGGACATAGGCTATATAACATCTCGCTACTACTCACGGAAGCGGCGCAGTAACCATAAATACCACTGACGCGGGTGAGTCCGCGGGCATAGCTAGTATATCATAAAGATAAAAAGAAAATAAAGTAGCAAGCTTAGGAATATCGTCAATAAAAGAGAATAGTTAAGTTAAAAATAATTTGTTTGAAAAAGAGAGGTAAATTAACCTGTATAGCCTTGGTGAAATCTAAATAAAATGTGAGTACTTTAATACCGATCAAACTTAAAATTGAAATCAATTATGGTCGAATTTTGACCAGTGGGCGAGTACTTCAAAGATGCCAAGAAAATGGCGAGCTATCACGCATACGCTACTCATATTTTATTTTATTTCTAACTATTTAATATTGCCAAAACTTTATGTTGAAATTAGCAATCTTTGTTAGGCTATTAATAGCAAAAACCATTTTATTTTAGTCTATTTGGATCAAGAAAATTGTATGAATCAGTTTACTATGTCCTCTTCATAATAATAACTTACCGTGGTTGTACTTTCCCGTTTGCGTCCGAGTCCGGTGTCAGTGTAAATTCCCGTGGGTACTTATATTAAGTATTGCTATTATGAAAAACAACTAATGTTGAGATGTTTATGACTAATGATTACTCTCTACAAAATGTATTGTGACGTGTGTGGTCTTTTGCTATGACTAGTCTATAATGTCAATAGGGGCCATTTTCACACTTGCAAGTCGTAATTGTAAATCTTTTATTTCACATATAGCGTGGTAGATAACCATAATCAGTGTCATTATTAATTTTTATTGCCCCGAACTGCAGTTCTATGAAGGAGTACTAGTAGTACTAAGTATAACCATTTTATCGTTATAGTATATAGTTCTTTTAATATATGTGTCAATATTAAAGCTTAATATTAGTAGAGTAATAATTAACTATTTATATATTATGTAAATAAATTCATGTATTTAAAAAAATAGTATAAGTTTATTTTTTATTACTAGGCACACTACATTAAAAGTAGATTCTAATTTTGTGCACGTGATATATTACAAAGATTTTTAAAAGCCTTTGTCCTTACGACTTTGAGCTATCCCTATACCAAATTTCAATCATATCGTCTCAGCGGTAGGCTGTTAAAATATAACATACCTACAGACAGTTACTACTTAAATATAAGCTCAGCTCGTATATGTATAAGTTTGCACACAGATCTGATAATCCGATAATCTATATTTCTGAGCGAGTTTAATTGAATAACACTAATTACGCAACTAGGCCTAATTCTACTTTTATAAACTTATGCAAGGCTTGTTATAGTTGTACAAGGCCCGATCTGGTTGCTATTTACTTGTTTAAGGTTAAATGAAACACATCCTGTGCCGATAAAGTTTAGTGATAATAATAATCTAGTGCCGTCTAATAAAATTTTAATAATTAATGGGTTATCTCACCAACACCGATGACGTCTGTTTCGTATGGGATTCAAACTTCTGCTACCTTGATGTTGGTAAGGTTAGGAACCAATTGATTCTTTGAAGTGTACTAATGCACTGAAATGCTTAAATCATACTGACTGTCTCGTTGGTTCCGTGGTATAAGCTTCTGTTTGAGTGTGATTCTGGTTTCGACTTCCGATTCGGGATGTTATAAGACTTCTGTAAGGAAGTTCCTTACAGTACCAGCGCCGAGATTGTAAAATTAGCAGAAAGCTCGTTCGCCTATTACATGTGACCTAAAATTATAACATTGGAAATGGGGGTACTCTGCTTACTCCTCTAGTTATTATACAGTTGTAGTTACATGTTATCTAGAGATTATCATTAAACAATTATGCAAAAAATACGCATGTTATGATTTGATACGTATCGCGTCATGTAAACTACCGTGTGCCACCCACGCATGGAACCCTCATTACTTATTCTCGCATGTAGACCGCAAGTAGCTTGCGCATGTAGGTCACGCTAGTTACTTGCATCATGTATAGACACCGTTAAAGAAATAATACGTACTACTGGTATTATATTGCAAAAAGTAAAAGCACGTTAGGATATCAATTAACAAAATGTTTTATAGTCAAATTATGATAAACATATTACAACAGAAAGGTAATTTTTACAATCTGGCGACCCAAGGAAATAATAAAATTTCTAAGATTTTGATTACATCATAATTATAAAATTACACAAACTTTGCTAAACCTGTTCATTATTAAGATGTTTTTATTTTAATAGTGTTTGGTATTTTAATTAAATAGTCGTTTTAACGTGTAGGATACATAGCCTATGGCTAATGGAATTAGGCAAATATCGCCATCATGTGAGTGCAAGAGCCGGTCGACGTTAATTATGGTACGAATTATCCAGCTGGATATTTCCAGCAAGAAACCGCAGAGAAGAGACCCAATGGTCTCTTCTCTGCGGTGGACATGGTTGAGATGGCGAAGTAAGTAACAATTTATTCACTTTGACATGTTAGAAAGTATTTGGAGTCTCTTATACCAACAATCAATCTCCTAATAGTTTTCTTTTTCTTAATAGCTTTCACTCTGGAGTAACCGACAACGCGCCAATGATAGCCCTCAAATAATCATAGGCTTCTGACCGACTGCATGTTTGACACTTTGTTATATAAAGATAATTTGATACAAAGAGTGTGAGAGAGAAAGATAAGGAGCAAGTTGCTCTCTTTATCTTGACTTGTTTTCAAGCTTGCAAGCAACCACACGATCCGCCTGATGGTAAGCGGTGACAGGTTTTAATCGAGTTGATCGCTAATCCTGATGCGATCATTTTCAGTTATCTATAAAAACGTTTCGATACTCTTGTAAGACGTGTAAGGTCTCACGCAGAAATAAATGAGCCATTGTTATTATATGTATAATAAATTTCTACCCATGATTCTCCAATCGATAAGTTTTTCGAACATTTTAAAGTCGGTGGGTCTGCTCTACAGAATACGGGACCAGATCACGCTCACTTCTCTCTTCTTTCTTTTGTTCTTCTATCTTTGTGTATATGTGTATGTGTACTCTTATACTAAATAAAGTTAGCGTCAGAAGTAAACAAATTAATTTCACTAATAATTACTTTTATTTACGAATTGTTATGAAGCTAGTTATTTATTAATATAACAGTCATAAAAATGAAAAATCTTTATTATTTTGTATGGTAGAATAATTCACAATTTTGTAAATGTTTAGCAACTTATATAGCGGATAAATGGCAGAGCATTGGGTATCAATAACTAATCGAAAGACTAACCTCGCATTACATCCTTACCTTAATCTTTTAATTTCTAGTACTAACCTCAGGATTGTCTTGGAACCATGTAATTTATTATACCCGTTATTACTATGTATATAGGTTACCGATATAAAGACTGACCTTGTGTTAGATAACTTGACCTTCTAAGTCTCACAAGTAGATAATTTTCCAGTTACAGTCTCTAATACCTATACTAATTACAATTTACAAAAAAGCAAATTTTATTTTAGTTTACCACAGAAAATTTGTATGAAATTAATTTAAATCAAAATAAACTTCAGTTGATCTCTTTTACCAGGCTTAGAGGAGCAAACACGTACTAGCAGAAAATGTCATAAAGTAATTTATAATTATTTTCTCTAGGATATCGGCAATACGTTCCAATATTATCATTATTCATGAAGTTATTAAGGCGGCAAGGGGCAATAGGTCTGAGCGGGGCATGTCTGCAGAATGCATTCCCTGAAATAGATAAACATCTTAACTCGATGTATAACTCGAGACATATAAGAAGAGCTCCGGATGACATACGAAATGTATGCAAACCGGAGCTCTTTTTACATGGGGTTGAGTTTACCCCTAAAGTTTGCTGCCTTAGACGCATGTCTTAGAATCACAGTCACAAAAGGTGACTTCATGATTTGTATGTTTTTATGGAAATTATTGACCGCCTGGCAAAAGTGGTGGGTATAGATCGATGGAAGAATGTGAAAAATCGGACCTATCGCTTTACCCATATCTCTCTTGCTTCATTCGCTCTCGTGACATTCTTTACGCACGCTGGTTGGTGTATAGTATTCTTAATCTCGCCTTTCTCCAGATTATCCCCTATCTAGTTCAATAATGCATTAAGAAAAGGCTGATATTTGAACCTATTGGACCGCCACTTCACTGACAGGCGAAACAACTTTTTAAAGGCTACTAGAGTTACTAATTTCTAGTAATCTTTACACTAATGACATGACTCACTCCTAACACAAACATATTAGCTTAGAGGGCTTATAAAAATCCCAAAGTTCTAGTAACCCAAATTGCTAATAATTTTAGTGGGATTTGAACCCACGACCTCTGGATCACGAATTCTATGCCTTATATGTCAGGCTGCCGCCGCTTTGATTACAATTAGATATTACGTTAAAATAACTTATTTCTTTCCGCATCCACTTCCAACATAGCACTTCTCATGCTTTCTTTAGAAAATCGTACATCTTACTTACATGCAAAAGGTAAGTTATTTTAAATCACGTACGCATGAGCTGATTCAGTAAACTGCGCACGAATAACATCCCTAATCGTACAATGACGTTGGTACGAATGTGAACTGATCTGCGTGCGCTACGAAACGTACTTGACTGGTACCAAGATACCTTTTTCCTCATAAAACGTAGGAAGGAAGAGGTTGTACATAGTAACTAATAAAGAGAATAATAGTTATAACCGTTGAATAATATCAATCATAGTTTAAATTTAAAGAAGGTTTAAATATTAGGTTTAACTCTGGGAAACAGGCGTCCTCGATGGCGTGGTGGTTAGTGTAACCGACTGCCAAGCCTGAGGTCGCGGGTTCGATTTCTGCACAAGTCAAACATTTGTGTGCATGACCATGGATGTTTGTCTTGGTCTGGTTGATTCTAAGTATAATATGTATGAATTTACAAAAAAAAGTATATATGTATGTTTATCCATTGTCTAGTACCCATAGTACAAGCTCTGCTTAGTTTAGGCTAGATGGTGTTATGTGTATGTGATAGAATAGAATATTATATTAATCTATGTATGTATATTTGTTTGTTTAAACTTCTGACCGCCTATGTATGTATATTTGAAAGACGTCAATCTTGACATCCAGGCGTCTTAATTATTCTGCTTTTTTTTGCTTCTTCTTCTAAAATGTTATTGATTATACAGACTTAATATATTATATTACACATATACAATCACGATATTATCTGGATAGGAAAGCAGAGACTACAGATTTCTACTTTCTGCGACCATGTTTCGTGTAGATTTTAAATTTCATCGAGGTATGTTAATATTGATGTTTAAACTCTGCAACGTTTACATATGTATATTTACACGACCGTCGCGTATTTGAATATGTTATAATCCAGGCGATAAATTAGTATACGGGTCAACTAATGGTAACTATATGGCTTTAGTCATATGTTATGCACTCGCGAGTTGCTGACACTTCAAAAATGGAGTACCTGTACTGCCAGCCTGAGAGACTAATTGCCCTTCGACCAACTCAGTATCTCAATTAGGAGTCTGGAATCCCTGTTCACCGTGGGAAAACAATACCAGGTTATTTAGCTGTGATCTACTGGGAAGATCCCCAGTCGAGCTGAACAAAAAATATACTATGATTCATGTTGCCTTTTTGGTGTAAATATTCTAGCAATATGAGCAATAGAACAGCAACTCATTAAACAGTATTATTGTAATCTTACTTTAGGTGAGAAAGAAACGAAGTCAAACCATGTACGAGTATATAATATCAGCATTGTATTAAACTGTCCCATTTCTGGGCACGGGCCTGGCCTCTTCTCAGTGTGAGAAGGGTTAGGCTATAGTCCACCACGCTGGCCCAGTGCGGGTTGGCGGACTTCACATATCTTCGAGACTATGGAGAATTCTCAGACATGCAGGTTTTCTCACGGTGTTCTTCTTCACCGTTAAAGCAAACGATAATGAACTATTTAATACGCATATAACTTCGAAAAGTCAGAGATGCGTGCCCTGGGATCGAAGTCGAGACCTCTGCGTGGCAGTCCAACGGTCTCCCACTAGCCTATCGCTCTATCCATGTAGATAGAGCTAATTCCTTCTCTTACGTATAGTAGGATTATAACAATTACAACTAGACAACAATTATATAAATTACAATTAGGGCTTATAGTATCATATCGTTAATATTTATCTTGATAATTATCTGTAATATATACTAACAAATAGTTTAACGCTTAGGTTGTGGAATGACCTCCATGTTATGCTTTTCCCATAAGACTATATTAAGGGTTTCTTTAAGAAGGACATTAAGAGTTTTCATGGACGGCAATGCGTAGGTGATATCGTTCTTTTTATGATGTCTATAAAGTCTACAGTAACCGCTTATCATCAGGCGGGAAATACATATACTTGTTTGCTAAGTGGTGTAAAAATAAATAAAAATAATTGTATTGTTTCTCATTTGTTACCAAACTGTCCTGAGAATACCTGGCGCTGAGACACGTGTATCCGTGTAGACGCATATTTTGTGTTCGAAGAGTTCGGTTTTGTCAACAGTTGGGGTGGGCAATCTAAGGTGCATGGCTGGCGAATACTCACTTTTCAATTATTATATTAAACAACTTAATTCAACTAAAACAACATTGTGTCGTTCTTTTAGTTAATAATAACTGGGTCTAGAAAAGGTGAAGCGAATCAAAATAAAATAAATCCAAATTGTTTAACAAAATCAATGCCATTGTCAATAATACATATCCTTTTTGTAATTTATATTTAGATGATAATAAACGCTTAGAATTTATTTGTCTTTTTGTTATAAAACTAAAATAAAGTTAAAAGCATTTGTTTGTTTCGGAAGCAC
Source organism: Catocala sponsa (assembly GCA_963564715.1). Classification (NCBI taxonomy): domain Eukaryota; kingdom Metazoa; phylum Arthropoda; class Insecta; order Lepidoptera; family Erebidae; genus Catocala; species Catocala sponsa. Next base: position 18,640,109 of record OY751339.1, on the reverse strand, counting down.
TTGTTTGCAATCATTCGAGTGTACGCGGACGTTTTCCGGACCTTTGTATCTTTAGCACTTATTTTTAAAACTGTTAGATAAGTGCCTAACTATGTATAGTTCATTTTCATTATACAGCTTATTTGGTAAACAAAAAACTCATAAAAAATTATTTGATTTAGACTATATTCGCTCTCCAAGAAACGGAGATAACAAAAAAAAAGTACTTTATACGGATTTCACTGCGTGTTTTATTTTCAAAACACTATTGTTACATTTGTGCCATGAACATCTATGGCAGTCGTTATTAGGAAGTCAGTGCCCTCTAATATTCTGACACTGGTCTAGCCTTAGGGTATCGGTAACCTTCAGGTTGCGGAGGTCAGGTGGCAGCCGATCCGTGTAAAAACTGATATCCAGTCAAATCCGGTTAGACTAGAAAGGCGACCCCAAGTGACTTGGGAATAATAATTACTAGTTAGAAGAAAAAGGCTATTGTTACATTTTTGACAATGATTGCACGCATAGATATAATAAACAAGGAGATATGCCCTGTAGACGAAAATATATCGGAAACCTGTGTCTCCAGTTTACCCCTACCACCCGGCTACTACTACACGTGCAGTTCAGTAAAAGCAATAGAAACGCAGTCGCCATAGATATAATAAACTCTTTTTTATATTTCTATGATTGCACGGATGGCGTAGTGGTTTAAGTGGTCGCCTCCCACTGACACTGCGCCGTGTTGTGGGTTTGACTCCCACACGGGATAAAACTTTGTATGATCCACAAATGGTTGTTCAGAGTCCGAGTGTTCTTTTTGTCCGTTGTTTGAATCTTTGTAAAAGTCCCCCGCGACACAAGATTTATTTTTAGTGCGAGAGATTTTAAATTTAAGAATAATTTTGGAAGTTTAAAGTACTATTGTTATACACTGTTACTAGTTACTATGTTAAAGTTATATAAATTATAAAAACTTACGGCCACTCATACCGCAGCTAATAAGTAAAAGTGATCCGAAAGATAAATCGCATGCTGTCACACTCATGTTAGGTTAAAGAGAGATGGCGAGACTTTTATCTTATAGATAAAAGCTATCTGGAGGTAGTAGGACAAGCCCTTAGTATCCCCGTGAACATACCTATTTAAAAGCAACCGAAACGTCGGGGAAAGTGTAAAATTAAATATAATCGTTTTGATAAATGAAATAGTTTAAACAGACATAAACAGCAACTACATAGTAAAACTTTTTAACAATAGTAAGTAGTTTTAACCCATTCGCTGTCCCGTGATAGACACAATAGAAAATCTATTGTTATGTTATTATGTATCATAATTATGTGATTCATCGGACAGGGAACCTGTTAAGTTTCAAAATTATGTATTTTTGTTTTTACTATATTTGATTTTTTAATTTACCGACCTATATTTTGTACCGTTTAATTTTGTTCTACTTTATAAGTAGTTAGGTTTGTTAATATTATTTAAGTTGTAATTATAATTATTGCTCTTTTTTACATGTAAATACTATTAGTAGAATATAAATATTCATTGTAAATGTACCTATATGTAACAGTGTTTTGAAATAAAAAACGCGACAGAATCCGTATAAATTAGTTTAATTTCAATCTATACTAATATTATAAAGCTGCAGAGTTTGTTTGTTTGTTTGGTTGAACGCGCTAATCTCAGGAATGACTGGTTCGAATTGAAAAATTCTTTTATATGTATTAGGTAGCCCATTTATCGAGGAAGGCGATATAACATCACGCTACGACCAATAGGAGCGGAGCAGCAATGAAAAATGTAGCAAAAACAGAAAATTCTCTTATCTTATATGACGCAGACAAAGTTGCGCAGGTCAGCTTGTGTATAATATTTGCATAGACGTAAGACAATATAATAAAAAAATATTTCAAACATCCGTGAAATAAATTTAACGAAACTTATAAAATCAAAATATACCTTGCAAAGAAAATCCCTCCTATATTTTATTGAAATCGGTTAAGTTATGGAAAGTAAACAAGGGAATACGGGATGATGACTTCAGAAGTGAATTAATCAGTTGGAATTGTAGCAGTTATCTCTTTTGCACATTGATATTTTGCGCGGTCACAACGCGACAGCAATAGATCTATTTAAACATTTTCTTTAAATGTTTTGTCGCTGGTATTTCCTCCTAATTCAATAGGTATTCTTGTTATCTATAATAAGGATCTTTTATAGTGATAAGGCCGCCATTTGTAGATATATTTCTTATGAACAATATATCTACAAATTCGGGTTCGATTCCCGCACAAGTCACACATTTGTGTGCATGAACATGGGTGTTTGTCTTGGTCTGGGTGTTTCTATGTATAATATGTATGTATTTACAAAAAAAAAACAGTATATATGTATATTTCTCCATTGTCTAGTACCCATAGTACAAGCTCTGCTTAGTTTGGGCTAGATGGTGTTGTGTGTATGTGATAGAATATTATATTATTATATTATATCTTAAGATAAGTTTACAACATGTTTGATGTGCATCCTTAGAGATCAAGCGAGACCTGAAATCGCGACCTACTAAGCAAACCTTTACGCATTGTAAAGCGCCGTTCCCTTCTTTCTTTAACCTTTCAAGTCTTGGAATACCAGCTATTATTAAATCCTATTGTGTCTGGCCGCCGGTGTGCCGCTGCTTCTTGTTAAGAGTTGATGGTAAAACTTTAAACACAAGAAGATACGGAATACGTGATCTAACACAGATTGTACGCTAGATAGTACTAACAAAACAAGTAGAAACAATTATTTTGATGAGATAATACTGAGCGGAGATAAAATTAATTTGCTTGCTAATAACGACGACTTATCTTATAATAAATTACGCATTTATTACGTGTGATGTTTTCCCTATTCCATATCAAAAAGTATATTTTACGGTTATTGCGTGTTACGTGTCACGGGGAAATTGACATTACGCTGGTTACAGTAAACGTAAATAAAACTTTACGTTCACTGGTTGACTACATGTATAAAATCTACTTCGTACATATAATAAGAGGAAATGTGATTTGTGTTTATTTATTTGAATGGCCAACCAACAATTGTTCTCACTTAAACAATTTAAAAAAACTTAAGGCTTAACAATAAATGTTCAGCAAACATTAATAAAAACTATAGTGATAAACTTTAAATACAAAACTAAATTAAAACAATTAATCTTAAAATTGAGTAAACTACATTATTATTTTACACATAATATTCTTTAAAATTAAGTAAAATACATAGATAAAAAGAATGTGATTATATAAATTTTAAATTCTAAATTTTAAACATCACTGAGCTAGCACCGAGCACTCTCCTACGCACGTTTAGTTCATAAGGCCATCATTAATAAATCTATGTTCGATTGTTAAACATGCCAGATATTATTGTTATTATTTAAGTACTATGGAGATTCTATCAAACTACTATCTCTAGTAGATCAAACAATCTAAAGATAAGTTTTTAATTTTGGCATAATACGAGTATAATCGCATTCCTTTGTTTACTCCGTGAATTAATGTCACTGAAGCAAAAGTAAATTGAGATAATATAATCTATACGAGAATATACCACAGCCATTTTCTATTTTCCTATGTTTTAGTTTCTTACATACATTACATATTCAGATGAAAATAATATTGCTTTTGATATATGTATATAAATACCCACACGCGACATAAGGTAAAGTTACCTGTTTTCGCGGTATTTTCACAAAAATTCGAATGATCGTCTAAAATTAGGCATTTAATGTACATTTCTGAGGCACTGGCTAGTTTTATTAAAGATTTTATACTATTTTAATAGATTAAATGTTTGACAATTAGACATTAATTTTTATTAAAAAAAAAAGAAAAGTCAATATAAAAGAAGCATTTTTCATTTCATCGTGAGAAAACCTGCATGTCTAATTACAGAGAGTTAGAAAATTGTCCATAATGTTCTCAAAGATGTGTGAAGTCTGCTAACCCGCACTAGGCTAGCGTGGTGGACTCTGGCCTAACCTTTTTTACACTGAGAAGAGGCTTGTGCCCAGCAGTGGGACAGTTTAATATACGGTTGATATTATTTATTTTTAAATCGATACATAAGTATTTGTAAAAATGCAAAAGGTAAAGGTAGAAATAAAAAACCAAGCCCATTCACTTTGGTTTTTATCATTCAATCTTAGTCATAATGTGCTGGGTTGTGGTTATGAGGTTTTAAAGTTCTTTGAATATTTATTTCTTACATCATTTAATGAATTTTAAATGCCACGTGCAAAATAACTTCACTATATAGTGAAACTAAAACATTGTAAAATTCATATAATTGCGTTAATTGAATATTCAATTAACGCAATTAAATGTCTATTATTATATTAATAATTAAAATATAATTCTTACTTAACCTTGGTTAAAGGTATTATAATATTGTAAATAATAGTGTCCGTAACACTATTATTTACAATATTATAATACCTTTTATAAGTGCATTATTTTTGGACTGCTAAATATTAACAGGGCTTACCTGGTTTCTGAATTGAGGAAAATAGCAAATCTCAACTGAGTAATATCAAATCTATACTAATATTATAAAGCTAAAGAGTTTGTTTGTTTGGTTGAACGCGCTAATCTCAGGAACTACTGGTTTAAATTGAAAAAATCTTTTAGTGTTGGTAGCCCATTTATCGAGGAAAGCTATAGGCATTATAACATCACGCTTCGACCAGTAGGAGCGGAGTATCAATGAAAAATGTTGCTAAAACGGGAAAAATTCTCTTATGTGAAGCAGACGAAGTTATCATCCGCTATCAACCAAACATTTACTTACGTAGGTATATGATGTTGAAATAGCTACTCAAATCATCCTACAGTTTAAAAAAAATATATTGAAACACATTTTTTTTAATATTACTTGAGTAGAGTTTGAGTATTTTTCAACATACAATTTATCAATTCAGAAACAGGGGTTAGTGTAGTTTAAAAGTGAAATTAAATGTTGTATGATTATTATACGCTATTATTGATTATTATTATTATAAGAATTCACGTAAAAAAATAAAAGGAAATCCTATGCGATGTCTTCTGACCAGATGACAAGCATTCTAGAGAAATATCAGGTTAAAAGTTGTTACTCGGTACCGATGAACGGTTAGTCGGTAGGACCGGGACGCCTTTGATTCCGTACCAAGGCTCTATGACAGCTAATTTGTACAAGACAGCTGTTATTGATGGCATCATCCACTCAGGATAAATTATGGTAACCAATTCGTGTTGGTCGACGATAATGCGTCGGCACATCGAGCTCAACGAGTGAGCGCTGCTCTCCGAGAGTACGAAATCACGCGGTTAGACTGGCCTGCCGGCTCTCCGGACTTAAACCCAATCGAGCACGCATGGGACGCTCTCAAGCGAGCTGTTTGGAGTCGTCAGCCACCTCCAAGATCTCTGTCAGAGATCAAGGAAGCCGAAATTCAAGAATGGGACATGTTACCACAAGAACTATTGGACAACTTGATCTACAGCATGCCCAGGAGATGCGCATGCGTTCAAGCCAGGGGATGAGTAATTTTGTGTTAAATTTGTAAATAAAAGCATATAATAATGAATACAATTATTTACTTTAATCACATATTCGCATTTCTTTAAATTACAAATTTCATAGAGATTGAAAAACAATTTTTTCAAGAAAAACAATGAATATAGAGATTCTCATATTAAAATTGTGTATTTTTAAATGTTAAAGCAATATATAATGCATTCATTAATTATATTTTGACACGAGAAAAATATCTCAACTTTTCCATGTAAACGCGGACTTTTTTTGATGTGTGTAGATACGAAGGCACAGCGCTTTTGGATAACTGCTTCCTTGCAACTTTATCCAAAATCGTGCGTCGATACCCATGCATACAGCGATTTTGGATCATCTCACAAATGCGTATGCATTAGAATAATATTCGAATTTAGTTGACAACATGGCGACACCGAGATACCTACTTAACTTGGTCATAAAAGCTATGCATGTACGATTGTATATACAATGCTATCAAAACATTCAAATAAACTATATCTGCACAGATGGCCTAGTGGTTTAGGCGGTCGCCACCGTGTCCACACGGGACAACAATTTGTGTAGTCTATAAATAGTTGTTCTGAGTCTAGATGTTTTTAGGGCTGTTGCTTGAATGTTTGTAAAGTTCCCCGCACCACAAAAATCTCCGCAAAATATACCTAGTACGGCAAATGTCTATAAAAACCAAATTTCAATACAAATGGGCTCATCGTTAAATCGGATGCCGTCACATATATTACACTTAATGCAAAGTTTTCGTGCGATGTATAACGAATAAACCAAACTCCTGTACTTTTATGTTTAATGCCTTGCTAGTATTAAAACAGTAGGTTATTATACGAATCAACACTATCAGATTTACTATATAGTTTCGTTACAGTTATTGTTTATTATCAACTTAGATATTTTCCTAATCCACTTGAAACGCAAGTCATCGTGGACCGCTATCTTATAAAGATCAATGACCTTGAAACGCCGGTCACTGATATAAAGTTCGTCATAACCATCACCCGCACAAATATTTGCTGTCCCATTATAATCTTTGGATAATCCACCCTAAAGCGTTAAAGAATTAACGAGAAAGCTATTCGTCCATGCGTCTGTCTCACGGTGATCTGAAGGTCAGTGTCTAATTAAGGTTTATTGACAGCAATTTTGAATTGTTGACTGATGATCAGTAAAGTGGGACAAGGGTCCTCCTAGATGCGCCAATCCCTAATTACAAGGTTTATGCGAGATGCCGTCTCGAAGATCATGACGTGAAATGCCAGCTCCAAAAATCTCGTTTAAGTCCACTTAGGACTAAACTTATAGGGCACAGGAAGAGATCAGCGTCTTACGTCGCACATGTAATACTCGATCCGAAACCATGTATTTAAAACCTTAAAACTATTTTTTCTACGCGTGACACGTTTAGGCACACTGGCGAAATCAAAATACTAAATATCCACAGGGTGCAACCGTTGACGAACAAGTCTATGAGGACATCATCAGATCACTCTTTTGACTTTTAAGATAGGAGAATAAGTGCTTGTAACAGCCAACAGGATAAAAAGATTGGCTTCTCGCGGCGTAAAAGGAAATTGCTACGTGATGTTAGTATTGTACCCATTCCGAAACACAATCGCTTGTTGGTGAGTATGTCCAAGCTTCACGCAGAAATTACTGGACATTTACCGTATGTTGCACAAATAGCGACCGCATGGCCTGGTCAATATTGCGAAGGTTGTGAGTGCAATGAAGTATAATATATAAAATACCAAAATTCTGCGCAGAACAATATTTTATCGTACAATTCCAGTGTATTGTTAAACTTATCTACTAGAATTCAATGATAATTATTGTGCACTATAAATTACTTACAAAACGGTGGAGTAATTGGAATTTCAACATAAATCTTAACAGCAGGTATCAGTCAACAGGGAAATAGATTATACCCACCGGTAACGCGATCGTGGTAACGATTCATTAATTGCAGGACGATTTTTATTACCTTTTGTATCGTGCCTTACAGGTAAATTAATCGTAAATCATCAGAATAGTCGACTTCGGGCAGCTTAAATACCCTGCACGTCAGTAGTTATATACGGATGACTCGACAGTGGAAATAGAAAAATTACCACATAGGCTAACCAAATGTAGATGATGCAATCTGCCTACTTCTTCGGGGATAAATGCGTATGTATATCTCCTACTACAGGTAACAGGTCCACTTAACACATTTTGCCAGCTATGTTTTAGATCTTAAGCAATGAGAGGCTAGGTTTGCATCTATTGGGCACATTTCCAGACTACCTACTGCTACTGAGAATTGTTTTACAAAGAACCCGACAAAATAGAAGCGGTCTTAGACCACGCGATCGACTGTAACGAGATTTAAGAACTTGACATTGGCACTTACATCCTACAGGTTAAATCTTCCAATGGAGGATTTACTATTGTCTTTCAGGACGCATTTAGCTAACAGTTTTCCGTGATCTTTGCCGCTGAATATCTCGCGATTCCGTCACGATATCGATGGCAACATTGTATCCATTTATTACAACATCGATACGACATTGTATATCGTTTACATCTAGTTGACTACGAAGCTCGGCATCTAAAATGGCGGAGGATTTCGGAATAAAGCAATTTTGACAGTTAATAGCTGCCAAAATTCTTTTCTACTGTTATCCTTATCTTTAAGGGTCAAATTTTAATAGGAATAGCTTTATTTGAGATCACGTCGGTGCTTCAGGCAAACTCCGTCCTGGGTAGCAAGCATGCATCATCAGAGAGATATAATAAGAAGGATTATCGATGATATCAAATTTATGGCTAAGTCGGCTTGAGCTGGTTCTAGTAACCAAATAGCTCAAACTTGAGCAAATAAGATACGGCTCAAAGTAATATTAAAGTCACGGATCAAAAGCTATGTCATAATACAGTCTGCGATATGACTTAAGTGTGTTAATAGATTCTATATACATTCATTGTTAATTGTTCTTGGCTCTAATTAAGCAATACTGAATTTGAGCCTAGAACGATCAATATCATTCGATTACTTCCAACCGTGATCTGAACTGCAACTTACGCAAAATCGTTGTAGTTAAGTCTAATACAACGTAGTAGTGAAAAACTAACATAACATTCTGTTTTCAGTATTTTTATCAGGTCATCATCTCAGCTAGAAACCGCCACGTCCACTGCTGGACATAGGCCTTCTCTACCCTAAGTTTTTCGATAGATTGTGTGGTAAATCTTAGGGGAGGCCTATGGTCTTGGGCCACCCGCATCCAACTGCTGCCAGCAACCCTTACCTAGTTGCCGGTCTAACTTGTGAAGGCCTACCCCTGCTATGTCTACGTCAGGTGATATCTAATAAATACCAAAATGTAAGCGGTTAGTTACATTAATCCTAAATTGGTTACATCCCGGTTTCTGAAAATATAATCAACGACCTGTAAAATCAAACTCGCCTCAAGTGATTTGATTGACTGTTTCTAATTCAATCAGCCAACCCCAACAGTTAACATGCGTTTGACCGTACATTAAAAACTTTTTGTGTTTGACCGTACATTGAAAACTTTTTGTATCTGATTGATGTCTTTCAGAAACCAGGTGTTAAAGGAGCTGGGGTCACATGCAGCAAGTCTAACTAGCCTTCATTAATGATTCAAAGAACTCACAGTCACAGAGGCTCTTGTAAATTTTGGCAATAAATCCAAGGATTGTATCCAATTCATCCTTGTTCCGTCATATCTACATGTCATATAAACACAAGGTGAAGATTAGTCCATTGTTTGCAAATTTTATAGGAAAGTGGTCGGTGCTTACACGAATTTTAGCCTTTTATGGTTCTTAAACCCATATCAATGAGACGAATGGTTGCCAAACAAAATTATCGTGACCGAGAAACTGAAAATTCAGTTTTGCTAGTTTTATGAGGTTAATGCCTTATGGCACGGTTTACGTTTTGTTTTTATTATGATCTTTTTATTGCTGGTTTACTCTTTGTGTGTGAATCAAAAACATGCATCCTATTTAAATTGAAATAATATATTAGATACATATAAAAGATAATTTATGAATATAAAAAAGATGAAAATTTGTAAAAATGTTTGTTACTGAACATTGAATGGATTTAGATAAAATTTATCACACAGAAAGGACATGTCCTGAATTGAAATATATCAAAATATAGGATTTACGCAGGTGAAAATGTGGACTAGCAATTAATGATTGTGCCTTATGAATTAATTTGTTATTTTTCTTTCTCTCTCTATTTTTCTGAAATCTTTTCAAGGTACTAATTAAACGTCCAATAAGGCCCTATCGCATAGTTCACAAGTTTTTTTAGTCTTAATAATCAAGTAGGAACTGATTTGAATCTCACAAATTCAATATCGGATTCCAGAATTAATTGCGATCTTGCAGAAAAGGAAGGAAGTAAGTAAAGAATAAATTCACTAAACCGTCATAAGAATAATAGTTGCAAATACATTACAGCGAGAATAGCTTAATATAATAGCTTACGAGTAAATGAACCCACCGTCGTCACCAAGTGTGGTGGTGACGGCGCGAATGAGGACTCGTCAGGAGTCAGGAGGACCATTACTGTACAGGAAACCGGACGGCCCAAAGATTTTTTTTAAGAGACATCTTCCGCTATTATTGTAATTCCTATTTCACTTTACAAACATTCAAAGAACGGACACAAAAAAAACGTAGAATCGGAACAAGTGTTTTTGAAATTTTCGCGTCGGTCACTTACGCACAATGGCCTAATTGTGGGGCTAAGTGCGGATAACACACGTCCAACTAACTAACTAAGTATTTTTGGATCACACAGATTTTAGTCCCGTGTGGGATCGAACCCAAAACACGTGACGCAAAGGCGGTGGCGAGGCTACCACTTAAACTATTACGCCGTCCATGCAGTCAAAATAACGTTGTTATAGTGTTTTGCTCGCTGTAAGAGTTTCAGAGTCTCACAACCCATTCTCTTTTTCTAACTTTTAACCTTTATTTTTCTCAACGGCAGCGCGCGACATACCTAAACTCTTGATATTGTACTCGAGCACAAACTACAGTAGCCGTTTACCATCACAGAATAGAGAAATAAGGATTACCATTAAGGGATAGTACATTTTTGTCACATAGACTATGAAACATATGTCAAAAATTCAATGTTTGTAGATAAAACGATTCGTCTCTTGAAATAGGAACCGGGCCTAAGCAGACCTTACGCCTTGTGCGAAAGTAATCTACATTAATAGTATAAACAGATGAAGTTGGAACTACCTACTAGCCTGAATCGAAATAAAAAAAAATTATATATGATATTTATAACATCACGCTGCGCGCCAAGGGACGAAGCAATAATAGCATTGATGTAACCTCGGAAAAAAGCTTTCTATAGACGTATTATAAAAATCAATTGCCGTGCGCTAGTCTTACAAAAACTCGAAAATGTCTATCCCTTGAAAACAGTACTTTCCCCTGACAACGTGTATGCGAACTTTCATGATGACTGGTCCAGTAGTAACTAACAAACAAACTCACATTCGTATTAAATAAAATTAGTTATGAATAATATAATATAATAATAATAATAATATAATAATATTCTACCACATACACACAACACCATCTAGTCCAAACTAAGCAGAGCTTGTAATATGGGTACTAGACAATGGATAAACATACATATATACCTTTTTTTTTTGTAAATGCATACATATTATACATAGAAACACCCAGACCAAGACAAACATCCATGTTCATGCGCACAAATGTTTGACTTGTGCGGGAATCGAACCCGCGACCTCAGGCGTGGCAGTCGGTTACACTCACCACTACGCCATCGAGGTCTGATGAGATTGTTTCCTTTTTATTTAAACGCGCTAACTTTTGAAACTACTTCTTCGCTGGCTCAGCGATCCAAAAAGGGTCTTGGCCTCCGACATTAAAATGCGCCATTCTTTCCTATTTTGTGCCAGGTCAGACCAATCGAGCACATTCATCTCTTTCAGGTCTTTAGCTAGTTCATAGTTTAATCAGATTTTAAAATATATTTCTTGAGTAAGGTTATATGTATAATATCACGCTAAGAGCCACAGGAGCGGAGCAGTTATCACAAACGTGAGTGAAACCGCGAATGACAGTTAGAATATAATGTTGCTATAACGAGAGCAATAATAATTACAAATCCGCGTCAACCGCTAAATTACACTAATTGGGCGAGTGATTAGCATTCACGCATTTCTGTTGTCAGAAGTAATTACAGCATTAGAGAGTAAACATCCCTATTTATATTGAATATCAACTGGAATATTGTTGTATTTTCTGTTCGTATGACGTTGGTACGTTGCGGTCATTATTTAAACAGGTTATAGGTAATTAAGGATTGCCGCGGTGGCGCATATGTGGTAAATGCATGCTTTGCGTGATTGTTAGGGTTTGATTTCTGTTCTAATTTTTGGGAATTCCTTTTAGAATAATCTTAGAAGTATATGATGCTAATACCAAACAATCTCTATCGAAAAACTAAAAACAGTTTACACAATGTCAAATTAATCGCGAGACGTTACAATCGGTAGTTGTATGTATGTCTAGCTAGTTTATACATACGTCATAGTTAAATATTTTAAATTAACTCAAATACCAAAACTGCCGAAGTAAGGATGAGTGTTCGATTCCCAGGTCGCACAGTGGTTTTGGGATTTTCCATAAAAAATGTCAGTAGTAGCTCGGAGTCTAGAGCAATGCCTAATATCTTATCTTATCTTATGCGGGGGCCAGTCAGTGCAGACCTCCCAATAACAACTGCCATAGATGTTCATGGCAGCCGGGACCCATGGCTTAACGTGCTCTCCGAGGCACGGAGCAGGCGATAATTGTCAATCAATACGCACATAATTTCGAAAAGTCATATAACTTCCGAAAGTCTGAGGTGCGCGACGTGGGTTCGAACCCGAGACCCTCTGCATTGCAGTCTGTTGTTACCCCACTGAGCTATCGGTGCTCTGCACTGCCCAATAAATGCCCTCTAGTTGTTAATGAGATCTAAGCGATAGTTGACAAAAACTGACTATAATACAACTTTGCCTACGCATTCTGGGATATATGTAGATGTGTATAAGTATGTAAATACTAAGAAATCGTCAGTGACCCCACGTATGAAACATAACAACCAAAGCTACCTAACCAAACGGCCTCAACATTGTATCACCAATGACAGCCTTTCCGATCATCTTCCGATAACATATTAGTATTCTACGCGGCTCCTTAATCACTTCACCGTAGTGCAATATTGCATTTATTTGTATACTATTTAGTACTAGTGCTATGAATACTAAGAAGTGCAGCGGGGACGTTTGGTTACTAAAACTTTGATATATTTTTAAGGATATTTCACCCTTAAGAAAAATATAAAAGAAATTTAATTTACGTATTTTAGTAGTAAATGTCTGTATTTTTTATTTATATATTTATTTAGGTTTACCAGCTATTGTTACAGTAATACATGCATAATTTACAAAAATAAAATCCTTCATACTAACTGCACAATCATTACAGGTAAACACCACTTGCTAATTAGAGCATGTTAGATTCACCCAATTTAAGTTTAAATTTACAAAATTACAAATACCTTACATAACTAATTAAATAAAACGCTTAAACAAAATGCTTAACAAAATGCTTCGTAAATGCTTGCATTAGAAACATCAAGGATATTCCCGATAAAAGCATTTAGGGAACCGGAATGAATATCTATGACATCGCTATGTTCATTAATTAGCCTACATATTCTGGGAACAGGCGAACATGCACCAAATTTGGTCCTACGTAGTGGTGGGATCAAAGGTGTGACTGGTTTGCGAGGACGACCACGTGGCACTCTAAATCGAAATCTTTCTAGTAACTGCGGACAATCAATTCGATCATGTAGAAGTTTATAAAGGAATTTTAGATCAATAATGTTTCTTCGTTTGTCGAGCGTCATTGTTTTAAAATGAGATAGTTTTTTAATATACGACATATTTCGAACCTCTTTTCCAGACCAATACCCTAAATGCCTCATAAATCTCTTTTGAACCCGTTCCAATCTAAGAGTGTGAGTAGAGTAGTGTGGCCTCCACACAGTGCTACAATACTCCAAAATACTTCGGACAATACTATTATAGAGCACTATTTTGGTACTGGATCTTTTGAAATATTTACCGTTTCGTATTACAAAGCCTAGACATTTAAGAGCTCGTTTGGTAATAGTGTCAATATGGTCGACAAAAGTCAGCTGATTGTCCATATTAATGCCTAGATCTTTGATGTTTTTAACTTCCTCCAATTTTCGTTCATTGATGTAATACGAGGATTTAATATTATTAACTTTGCGACTAAATTTTATGTGTCTGTAGTAACAGGTGTGAAAAGACCGTCAAAGGGTGTAGATATTTTTATTGCCTGTCTTTTTTAAAATACGTAACTTAGTTTCTTTTTTAATATTTTTCTGATAGCTATTGTAACTTAGCCTATTACCTGATTCCGTCTTGATGTCGACTTCTGGGACACTGTATGAAATATAGATAGATGTAATATATCTAGCGGGATATACAGATGAGCGTCGGTTTACGTATATCATCACCCTTATAACCCATAAGCGTGACATTTTGATGACGTGACACAAACACCCACACGCACACCACACACACGTGCGCGCACACACACACACACACACACATACACACACTTTATTCTCTTGTTTGTTTTCTCTTTTTTTATTTTGTTTACTTTATTTTCATTCTCCGTAACTGTAAATTTTGCATCATCAATGTAAATTTGAAATGGGGCCTGGTTATCCATCACACAGGCTTTTAACCTAGTTTGGAAACCAGTCTCCCACTGCTATGTCATCAAAACAGTTTATACTTATTTTTGTCAACTGGGAGAAAATAAATAAATATTATTATTATATTATTATTTTGTACCACCTATGTATATACAAGATTATAATGCCAATATGGTATATTAACCGAGTCTAATTAACATTAACCAAGTAGTAAGTAGCAACGATAGCCTAAGGGAGGCCGTTGGACTGCCACACAGAGGTCTCGAGTTCAATCCCAGGGCGCGCATCTCTGACTTTTCGGAGTTATGTGCGTATTAAATAGTTACTTATCGCTCGTTTTAACAGTGAAGGAAAACACCGTGAGGAAACCTGCATGTCTAAGAGTTCTCCATAATATTCTCGAAGATATGTGAAGTCTAACCCGCACTGGACCAGCGTGGTGGACTATGGCCTAACCCTTCTCACACTAAGAAGAGGAATCACACTAAGAAAAACAAATAAACAAACTAAACAACTTTATACGGATTTTATCGCATTGTTTCTTTTTTTATAGATCGCTATTATAACATCATTGTGAAACATTAAATTACTATTATTAAACACTTTTACTAGTTACTGTTTACTTCTATTTAAATTATAAAAACTAATTAGATTTAATTTTACACTTTCCCCGACGTTTCGATTGCTTTTCAGGAGCCATGTTCACGGGGAGACAAAAAAAATTAGCAACGCTGTAAAATCCGTATAAAGTTATTTTATTTAAATGTATAACATTCGCGTTAACGTAAGACAATAATTATTAAAGAAACAAACTGCCAAAAAGTAGAGCTTTTCAGCTTTTTATTATCAGTATAGTTAATAGAGCGAAAAAATACGTAATATAGTAACAACTTACGGTATTTTTATTTACGATACCGTCACATGGTCGTAAGACGAAAAAAAAAATTACTGTTAATTACTTTTCTGTTAAAATACAATAGTTCTTGTAGTAACGAAATGGCTAAGCCACATATTTAGACTAAGGTGTAGAGTTTGTGAAGTTAGGACTTGTAGAATTAGAAGCTGGGCTCTACATGAGATCTGATAACTTTTTGACAGTGCGAGCCATAATGGTCGAGACCATTTTGGCAACATTTTACATGAAAATGTTTTTGGTGGGATTACTTTATCCAGAACAATAAGTATATGTATTGTAAACCTTTCAAATCTGGAAGAAAGGGTAATAATTGTCAATTGACAGAAAAAGGATGGACTAACTTACATAGTTGTGACGTCATTGCTATAGGCAGCTATCCTATTAAACGATGTACAAATATTTTTTTCAGACATTATGTAAGTCGTTTTGGCTTATATAATGTTCTTACTGTGCAAAGACACAAATAAACTTAAATAGTGTGAATTGTTTTTTATCGTTAAATTAAGGTCGTCATATTTGTCACCCAAGTAATGACATAGAATCGATTTTACCTCAAATAACAACAGTGTTCATTGCGTTACCGCCTTCGTCATCAATACAATGGCAATAGAAAATGAGTAATGGACGAGGAAAACATTAAAAAGTCACGCATTTAAAAGTGGTCACGCATTTCATGTGACGTCGCACGGAAATTATTTTTCTTATGTTAGCACTGTGGCGACATGTTTTATTACGGTCAATAGGCATTTTCCAAGGAGAATAAAACTTATAGAAAAGTTTACTTGAAAAAGTCTTTAAATAAGACTCACTGTCAGTGTTAAGATTCCAAAACTGAAGATAACATTATTTATACATATGTAGGTAGGAGCATGTTCATATTCTTGACATGTAAAGTAGGAATCGCCTTGTGCACAACTGCATCCGAACTCAAGTTTGCCAATTACTAATAGGAATATAACACTCAGCTCGTTGCAATATTCGGCAGTATATAGCTCTTTCCGAAATCAAACTTAGCTTATTTCAGATTTAAGAAAAAATACGGTCATTTAAAGTAAGGTTTAACAAATCTATGGCTGTCGCGCTGGGCCCTTACTAAAATATTAATGTGCAAAAGAGATAACTACAGCTCAGACTAGCAACACCTCTGATATCACCACCTTGTATTCCCCTGTTTCTTCGTCCAAAACCCAATCGATTTTATTATTTTTTTCATGTACAATACAAGATAGATTTTACCTAAATCTGTATGTAGTCGTGTTTTTCTAGACTTTGACATTAAGATCTAGACATTACTTGACAATAAAAATTGATTGTTTAATTAAATCCCGCTAAACTTGGTATACATAGGTACGCTAATTTTGTAATTGTGTATTTATTTTTTACAATTTCGTTATAGCGCAAACACGCCTCACCCTGGGCCGACTTTTTATTTATTATTATTAAATTATAATAGTAAACACACTCATTCATTTTCAAGGTCATAACTACGGGGAAACCCGCTCCAGGTCTACGTTGCCACGAGACCCGTGACGGTAAAACCGGGCGGGCGGCGTGGTGCCGCGCGTCGTACCGCTCGACAACCCTAACCGCTCGCACTGGTGTTGCACTCTGCTGCTGGTTTGTATGCCTATGGTGGCTATATGCCTATCGTGGCAAGATGGGTCCGTGGGCCCATCTTGTGAGTTGGTGAGTCACCGTCTGCCCATCCGATTGTTGCTATTACTAGCAAATGCGTGCGATCGTGAGGTCCCACGATCGATAACAGCGCCGTGCAATTTTATTGGGATTCACTTTTAGGAGATTCGTATTAACAACACAGCGAACCAAAACTTTAGCTCTTCAGGATTATGGGTAACGTCAACTTTTTTGATTTTATATAATTTAGGATTATTAGTAACGTGCTTCTAAGTTCGAAATTATTATAAGCAGCACAGTGTCTGGAAAAATAGGACAATAGTCTCGCCCCCTATTTCGCACACATAGTCATACATTAGTCTCACGCCTATATGAGCGATATCCTCGGAGGACCTAGGAGTACCTAGCCCTGAGGCTGGTGAAATGGGTGACACTCATTTCACCAGTCATGGGTTTTGAAGTTCCCACGTAACGATGTGAAGCCTGTGGTAAGACGCAGCAATAGGCTCCAGGTTGTTACGTGGTAAAGTCTGAAACTGAGCCTGGTAGACATCAGGTTCTGTTCCGGACTTCGTACTGCTACTGAGAATATCTTGATAGAAAGCCACTCTTATTTTGACTAACCTGGCAGTCGAACCCGATACTTCATGCATGTGCTATATGCTATCGTATTGAATACCGCTGCTTCTCAGGGACAGTCTCTTCGTGCGTGGGACCTGAAAAAAAAACAGAGAGCTGGCGCAACAATGTGGATATTAGGTACACACAATTGCAAATTCCTACGGGGATTCACAGTCATCGGTATGAATTTACGTAGGTAGATAATGTAGGTACCTATTAAAGATGGGTTTTCAATGTTGTTCATGGATATTTATTTGTTTGTTACACGACTAATATAGACATAGGTATGTGCATCTGATATTCTGATTAGACAAAGTGGTTTAACTTAAGATTAAATAAAGTGCTTAGCATGGAGAACGTGATTAGGTAAATAATGAAGAGTTTGTTTAAACAATAAACCACAATTGTATAAAAAAACCAATGGTTAGGTATTGTTCTATCAGTAACGATACGTTACTCGCCTGTTTTTAAAATGCTTTTCAACGACGCCGACGTCACAAAATGTAACTTAGGTAATTATGTCAAGTGATTTGGTTGGCTATTGCTAATTCAGTTAGCCAATCACAGCAGTTGCATGCGGTTAGTTACCTGCTGATAGTTTTAACAATTTTTTGTGTTGATCAACGTTACGAAGATCAGAAATTTCACAACTTTTTACTTTAAAAACAAACGTTTATCTTGCAAAAACAAAACAAATCGTTTACTTAATGTAAGAAC
This sequence comes from Catocala sponsa, assembly GCA_963564715.1. NCBI lineage: Eukaryota > Metazoa > Arthropoda > Insecta > Lepidoptera > Erebidae > Catocala > Catocala sponsa. Next base: position 18,621,828 of record OY751339.1, on the reverse strand, counting down.
ATATTTCTGTTGCTTTATGCCTGAATCGTTTTATCATGCTATGGCATACCGTAGGAATTAAGAAACTATAGTAGGTAGGTACCTAGACAGCGATCTATCACTGCGGGAAACAGCCTATGCCTTTTTTTTTTTTTTTTACCCAGGAAAATCCTTTATGGATACCCCCTCTCCCGGGGTGGGGAGGGTGGTTATGTGAGGCTCTCCGCCCCTGAAGGGGGTCGGTATACACACTAAAAACCTGGGGTGAGCAGTCCCTCCGCCGACGGGGTGGGGCGGGATGGGGTCGCGTTAGCAATCTCCATCCCGCCCCGGCGGTTGGCCCGGCTGATGGTAACCGGGCCTCAGCACCTGTGGAGGGGTGGCCTTGCTCACCAAGGCCACCCCCCAGACGTGTGGGGCCGTGCAAGCTGGTACAGAGTCCCCCGACTCTGTACCAGTGACCCCACTATACAGGAGTGAGAAGGCGGGCAAATCGCCTCCTCCTCGCTCCCGTCCGTCTGCGCCGGAGAGGATCAGCGAGGGGATTGTTCGCCCTGACCCTCTCCGCGGCCTCGTTCTGCGCCATGACAGCCTCGCAGAAGGAGACCACCGCCTGCCACGATCTCTCGCCGCCGAGCATGGCGTTGATCACGCCCGGCAGGGAGAGATCCCCGCCTATTATGGCCGAAAGCGTGTGCCGCTGCGGCCCCCACGCGGCACACGCCTCCAGCGTGTGGAGCGCCGTGTCTTCCGGCGCCCCACACTCGTGGCAGGCCGAGGTCACCTCCCGTCTCGCGATCTGGTGCAAATACTTTCCGAAGCATCCATGCCCGGAAAGCACCTGCACCAGTCGGAAGGTCAGCGACCCGAATCGCCGCCCTATCCACCCTCAAAAACAGCCTATGCCTAGCCTAACGTCTATGTATCTATGCTTAACAAATTCTATTTATTTTTTAGACTGCATTTGTGGCATAGGCTGCTCGCTAAACGGTTAGCGTAACCTATAATCGCCGACAATAAGCAATGGGATGCGATGAGCCGTGCGTTTCGAACCCTAAAGTAAAGGAGTTAAAGATGGGATGTATGAAAAATAATGGCATAGGTTGGTATGTGACTCCTGATCATTCGGTGAAACGCCGAAGAGTACTAACACCGACGTAAGAGTAGTAGGTACAATCAGCGACATAAGCTTAACATTTAACAAATTTGTAGCAGTAGTTTACTTACATACCTATTTTATAAATGAAAATTTACTTATTAATTTTCTGAAGTAGGTTACACATTCTGCTTTTCATTACTTTTTAAACGTTACTGAAATACTAGATGATAAATTACCATTATCGTGTAAGATAAAGCAATTCGAATTCTAGCGAATGTTTATAGACGACTGTATCTACCAATTGTTATAGTTGTTACCACTTTTACGTCCGTTTTCTGTAAAAGTCAAGTACTTTCTCAGATGTCCAGCTCATTCGTACTCTTGGTTATGCGGGCAGAGCCATAGGTATCTAACAAAATTATTGATGGCGCGGATAATTACCTATATTATTCCCATTTAAATACATACCTACTTACACGCCTCATAAAAAGTCCGGGTTCACGGAAAAAACGAAAAAACATCAATATTTTTTAATTGCATAAAATATTTAAAAATAAATTATTACATACGTTTGTGTTCTTTATTTAAGAATAGGTACATCATATAAATGTAGAAAACATAAAATTTTCCTTTGTTTTTTTTATATAAAAACGAGGTATACGGGTATACGGTATACCTAAGTCCTAACGTGACATTTACGTATAAGCAGATGTACCTAGGTATACCGTATACCTAGGTGCAGGTGCTTATACGTAAATTTTTTGTTGTAATAGAGTTTGCTAGACAATTCTTATTTTTACTAACTATATTTCGCTTTTTGATTTGATTCATTGATAGAGATCTAACATTAATTAAAAACAATGCCAGGTATGCGTTGTGGTACATATTTAATTTATAATATGTACCACAACGCATATGTACGGTGTTGCTATGTATAATATGTATGTATTTACAAAAAAAAAGTAATATATGTATGTTTATCCATTGTCTAGTACCCATAGTACAAGCTCTGCTTAGTTTGGGGTAGATGGTGTTGTGTGAATGTGGTAGAATATTATTATATTATTATTATTAATTTAATTCTCATTTATACTGCGGTAATCGGAACGTAATCATAAAACGTTTTATTATTTCAGTTTATGCTTTTGCTGTGCCGAACATGTATAATTATAATAACAGTAATAAAACTGGAAACCGGCACTAACGTAAAAAACTGATATTTATCAAAAATGTTTATATTATTTAAAGCACGTTCGGAGTTACGATAAGTGAATATTTAATTCTTAAACTAAACAACTAAACGTCCGTTTGACTTTGACAGAAGTCGTCGCAACTTGCATGCCCACGTCTTGAGCACAGGACGTTTTTGTCTTAATTTTCTAATTTTTCTACTAATTATTTCCGTAATTACCATAATGGATTACCAAAGCAGGCAGTTGGCTGAAGACTTCTTTCTACGGGAACCAGTGGATGCTCGGATACGGTATGTTAAATTGTTTTATTGCTATCAAGTTCATTTCAGTGTTATTTTTAATTTAAAAATGTGTTGTTTTATTTCAGAAAACCTAAAAATGAGCCCGAGGAAGATCCACATCCGAATCTTAAAGTGGAAATGCAGACAATTCGTCTCAATCCCGATTCACAGAAGCTTGTTTTGGATACTCTGAGGTTCATCCATGGTCCAGACTTTAAACTTGGAAGTGCCAGTTTGTACAAAGTAAGCTAATAAACAATCAACAGATATTTCTAGCCAGTATTTGTAGTATAATACGTAAAAAACTTTATTAGAATATTTTACAGCTTTTGTGCAACACTACATTAACAGCTATTTTTCATTAGATGGTGCAATAGATACATTTTGTATACAAATATATGTATATAGTAATGTTTCGAGCACTAACTAGTTAATCTGTGTGAAGAGTTAACTGCAAAAATCATTAAGATTTATTCTGTGAACATGGACATGTAAAAAGCTTATATTTTTTTATTCAAATACATCTATCATAATCATTCTGTACAAAAATAAAACAATTTAGTATATCACATTTCTTAGGCTTGTGTGAGGATCTGTACACAAAGCAATCAAATCTATGCAAATTGTTTATGGGTAGGTAATCAATGCTGTGGTAAAGCATAGAAGCTAAAATCCAGAAAGTGCATGCATAGAGTTAGCTATGTCAATAGTTTAAAAATGTTAATTAATAGATTCGCTTTTTAAGATTACAGGTCAATAAACTTGGTACAAGACATATTATCTTCTTCTTAGGCACCTGCAACTAGATGATCTAGCACAAACATAAAAGTTTTAACATATAACATGTAGTATTATAATATTACACTGAAATCTATTCAGAGATTTGGCTAATGCTGTGATAGTTATATTTATAGAATAAATAGTTGTATTTCTATCTTAACCCTTCAACCAATCTAGTTATTGATAATACGAAAATACAAAAAGCTATTTGAACTAAAGAAGACTATCATAACAAAATTTTCTTTTTAAATGGTGTGGTTATGCTCAGATGCCACCATCCTAGAGTTGATTGAGAGGTTAATGAATGTCACATGTTCTCTAGCTGATTATAGCAAGCTATGGATTAAAGAGTATCTAAATAAGCCATTCTAACAACATTTTCACAAAAGGTATAATTACTTACTATTACCTTTTTTTAGGGATTCATTCATTCAAATTTAAAATTACTGCACTGCTCCTGTGGCTTGTAGTGTGATATTATGTATCCTATAACCTTCCACAGGAAACTGACTACCTATTGCAAAAACTAACTTACTAATAAGATTAGGAGTACCAGAGATTTGAGAGTCCAGAAAACAAAACAATCAGCATTGTAATACAAAATATTTAGATATAATCTTTTATTTAATTTTCAGGATAAAGGTTCAAATTTGGGCAACCGTTACTGGATGGAGCGTGGTAATCTCATTGTACAAGGTGGATGTGACTATTCATTGTCTGTGAAGCCCGATATAGAGACTTCTGAAGCCAGACTCAGAGCATTTGCTCTAGCAAAGATGGAGAGGTTAGTATATAAGATATTGTGTTTGACACATCTATACTAATATTATAAAGAGGAAAGATATGTTTTTTTGTATGTAAGAGTTAACTAAAAAACTACAACCAATTTTAAAATTCTTTTTCCATTAGAAAGCTATATTATCAGTAAGTAACATAGGCTATATTATATTTTTTAAAGTACTATTACTAACATAACCTAGCCTACTTATACGCGAGCGAAGACGCAAGCAAAAGCTAGTTTTATATAATTTTACTGAGATACATATTATTTCCATATCAACATTACTATTAACAAGTACATAATTATGGAACCATTGCTATTTACAGAACAAATAGTTAAAATATGCTGGTGCTTATGAATAATTTTTGACCAACACCTATTAACCCAACACTAAAATTATGAAGGATGGTGACAGACCATCCTTCACATAGTAGAGAAGTGACCTTCCTACCAATCCAGCAGCTAAAATTCACTACTCTGCCACTGAATTAAAATGTTAGCAAGCTTTTCTTTCTATGGTATAATCATTATATTCGTAGCACTGTGATGAAGTGGCAGTAATCTGATGGATAAGGCACTGGATTCTGTGGGTTATATACACTCCTTACACAAGCATATTAGATAAGCTGGTTGGTTAAACAAGAATACTAGTAATTTAAAAATCAAAACTGCTAGTAACCTTCTTAAAAACAGAAAAATCTAAATGTTTTGGTACCCATCAGAAATAATGTAATATTTGTTTTCAGATATAATTTCCATAAAGCTCACTGTGCAGAAGCTTTAGAAGTTGCAGCAGAAAATATAGATAAAGCATTAGAAATACTTTTCCTAAAATATTTCAAAGTAGATCTTCAGGATAAACCAACAGAAGTGCCCACAATAGCTGAGTTAATGGAAATGAGAATGGATGAAAAGGCTGTATTGGAATCTATATACGACACCAGCTTCAAAATCAAAGACAATAATGTGTGGACAGTGAAACTTAATCTAGATTATTTAACTAAAATGTACGAAAATAAAGAAATAGATGTTCCTAAAAAGAAAGTTAACATAAACTACAATAGTAACTTTAAAACTAAACAGAAAGAAGTGTGTAAATTATTTCTGAAAGGCCCCTGTAGATTTGGAGCTAAGTGTAAATTTTTACATGAATCAAAAGAAGAAAATAATGTTGCCGATCGCTCAGAAACAAAAGAGAATACGAAAATCACTTATGAATTAGAAGTAAGGTTTCCTGAAGACACGGTGTATCCATACCAACCACCGTTACTGTTCTTTAAATCAGAAAATCGTACAAACATAATCCCAGAGCTTACATTTTTGAAAGTTAACGCAAGGCTAATAGATGAAGCTAAAATGTTAGCACAAGATGGTATACCAAGTATATACTCCTTAGTCGAATTATTAAACAATGAAGAAGATATTATGAATTTTATACAATTTGATACTAGACAATTTCCCAGTACTAGTGATGCTTTATTTCCACAATTAATAGGAGGTTCTGATTTAAGTAAAAAGCGCTTACCGTCACATTATAAGAAAGGTGAAAGTAAAGATAGTAGATCTAATATTAATTTTGATGAGGTGCTTAAAGAAAATAAAGATATTGCTAAGAGATGGTTGGAGAAGAGAGATAATGATAGATATAATAGAATGATGGCTGGTAGAAGAAAATTACCCGCTTGGCAGAAGAGGAAAGAAATACTGAATACTATCAAGAAGTCACAGGTCAGTGTTACTTACAATATATTGCATGGAGCATCAGTTCACCATAGTTTATCTTATGTTTGATAGAAATAATAATCAAATTAAACAAAAATCTTTTGTTAAGAAATACAGTTGTTCCCTTACTACAGAACAAAGTTCTGTTCTGAGTTTTGAGAAAGTCAGCTATATATTCTCACTATGCCCCACATACACGAATTTAATTACTTTCTTATTTTGCAACGTATTGTCACGCTGTTTTCACAAGACAGTATCATCGATAGCAGCGACAGCTCAGTGGGGAGACCAACAGACTGCAATGCAGAGGGTCTCGGGTTCGAACCCACGTCACGCACCTCTGACTTTCGGAAGTTATATGACTTTTCGAAACTATGTGCGTATTGATTGACAATTATCGACTGCTCCGTGCCTCGGAAAGCACGTTAAGCCGTTGGTCCCGGTTGACATGAACATCTATGGCCGTCGTTATTGGGAGAGTGTCGACACAAAAGATCCCACTGGGTCGAAGTGTCGCCGGTCTGCACTGACTGGCCCCCACATAAGATAAGATAAGATCATCTTAACTAAAATTAAAATACAAATGTAGGTTTGTTTGTTTGTGTTAATGCCTTCATGCCTTAACTACTAGACCGATAATCATGAAATTTCTCATACACGTTGTCATGGTTACAAATAATTACATAGAATGCCTTTCATTCAGTAAAAGTACTGTTGCCGATCGGATAGGTACTATAAGATACTGTCGAAATAAATCCCTATTATGTCGGTAATTCCCACTCAACACGAAGAAACATGACGTCATAACTTGTTACTTGCTGAAGTAGTTCTGATAACAGAAGCTGTTAATAATGTTGAATATTGTAAGTGAATACATTAACCTTTGGAATGTTCAATGCATAAAAAAATGCTTTCGTTGCGCATCTTCATCCCTACGGGGGAGTCAAGAAAACTCGTTGTGATTGGTCGCGAAAAAAATACCAAAGATTTTCTTGACTCCCCCCGTAGGGGTCACGGACGCGCAACGAACTCAACGTCCATAACTCCACCGTGGGAGTCATGGCGTTTGAGAGGATAAGGGGTAATAAACTTAGTCATGCTAATGAACTGCTAATTATCTCCGGATTAATAAATCACCATAACAAGATTTACATAACATTATTTTATATACTTATAGTATGTAAACCTGTTATATTGTGGTAAGGATATGTATCAATTCTATCATTCATTCATTATTCTCGTATAATTTTAAATATTCTCTCGTTATATATTACTGAAATGAGTAAAAACTATGTCTTTATGATATCTTATTTTGGGATATTCCTCTATTCTCTACTTGAAAGGCACAGAACTTGTAGTGATGTGGTGATTAGGCATACAGCCCACCTGAATCGTCTGATGGCAAACAGACACCATAATCCATTAACGATTTTTATACCATAGCTATTAATCATTTGAAAATCTTTTTTTGTGCCCTATCTGACAGCATAGCCTCTTATTGAGCACTGGATACCATACTCACAGGCACACTTCACCATGTCAAAAGATTGGTTCCCATCTTCAATAGTCAAGTTAAATGGAGATCGGCAGTGCCAATCGGCAATTCTAAACTCAAAAAATGAATTAATACGTCACCATACTAGTCGGACGAACTCTAACGGCTAGAGGAAATGAAAATGAAATCACATTACGCTACATTTAAATAATATTTGACTAAAAATTACAACATGATCGACACCTTTGTTTTCTATTGATTTAAGGCTTAGCTGATTACCAAGCAAATAGTTGCATAGATTAAACATTCAATTGTACTAGCGGTCGCCTAGTGCTCGAAATTCGACCAAAGTTTGCCTGTAAGCTATTGCTGATGTATGTCATTATATGTATATTGATATATGTAACCATACTTACGCGCTTCGACTGCGTGTGTCAAATGCATGGTTGTGTGCGTGTAGTGTTTTTTCATTAATTTAATGTATTTCTAATTCATATTTTATATAAATATTAGGATTCGCCCCTCCTTTTCCATATAAACTTTAACTGTGCCAAATTTCATACTCCTCCGTCCTCCGGGTACAAAGTTTTTGCTTCACGTATTAATATATAGATTCCTAGTTTCCATGTCAATCGCAGTTTTCCACAAGATTAACACTTAAAATAGTAATCTATGGTACATGTTCGTATTCGCCCGATTATTTTTGTTTCTTTTCTTTAAAAAGACAAGTCCCGCTCTAGGAATAATTCCTGTGTCGCGGGGGACTTTACAAATATTTAAAATAACTGACAGAAAGCACACCCAGACTCAGGACAACTATTTGTTGATCACACAAATTTATGTCCCGTGAGGGGATCGTATCTACAACACTTGGCGCAGAAAAAGTGGCGAGGTGACTACTTAAACCACTGAACCATCCGTGAAGTCAAAAATATATAATATTATAGTAGCTCTTTAGTATCCCAAATAATAGCAGACGGTTACGGTCTACTGAGCATATTTTCAGACGGCATTCTCATATTAAAAATATTCTAACATAAAACGCAAAGGCCATCATCCCTTCTTGATCTTAGGTTTGGCCGTAAGCGTATGTCTGTATAAGTTATATACAAACGAGGCAATAATAAGTAACGTTAATTAAATTACTTAACATCTATTTATATTTCCTTTTTATTTATTAATTATTATATACTAGCGACCGACCCCGGCTTCGCAAGGATAGTACAAAACTTTAACAAATTATACACTTAAACCTTCCTCATGAATCATCCTGTCTATTGGTGAAAATCGTATTAAAATACGTTCAAATCAAATCAAATCATCATTTATTTGCGAATATGGGTACCATGGTCAATATGTTACAATTATATTTGGTTTCTCGATACTCCACCCTGAGGCATGCAAATATTACAAAATATAATAATAATAAGAATATAATAGTATAATAATATGTAAAAAAGAAACAAAAGAACAATTAAAAGTCATATGATGTCAAACAATGTTCAGTAGTTTTTGAGTTTATCGCGAACAGACAGACAGACGCGGACATGTTTTATAATATGTAGTGATTATATTTCCAGGTTGTAGTCATAAGCGGAGAAACAGGTTGCGGTAAAAGCACCCAAGTTCCACAATATATCTTGGATAACTGGCTGGATAATTTCAACAAGGATGGCGCAGATCACGTCGAGATTGTGTGCACGCAGCCTAGGCGAATATCCGCCATTGGAGTCGCAGATAGAGTGGCCGAAGAAAGGGTAGAAAAGACTGGACAGGTTATCGGTTACCAGGTACTATCTTTTATTATAATAAATTAACTGTGAGTTCCTTAGGCTCTTTAATACCTTGTGATTTTTATGTTCTTACCTGAAACGATAAAGATGTCTCCATTACCAATGATACCAAACTATTTAACCTATTAACCGCCCCACTTCATAACAGTTGTCGTGCCTCCAGCGCCCGGCACAGTGAATCAAAAATAAATACTTATTTTTAGGATTTCTAATTATGAGACTAAAGTGTATTAAATTGTAAATGATTACTTAATTATCCATTTACACAATATAAACATTTTTTTAATAGAAAACACCGTAATTAAATAAAAAAGCAGATTAAACGAGCTGTGGTATCTGGTCGGCAATATACGACGCTGGCGAAATGGACACGAAAATATTTGTCGGATTAATCCGACGTAAGCGGTTAAAAGGTTAATAAGTCGTACCTAAATTAGATAAATACTGCTGAATCTGTGGCTATAATGGCAGTGCTTTAAGCGAAAACAATTTACAACAATGCTGTGGGAGTGCGATTGTATTTGCGTAAGCGTTGCTTCTACACGCATGCGTATTGGTATTTTAATGACTCATCTCCAAATTAAGTCGACTGAATATAATAAATCCTTACTATATCCTTACTAATATTATAAATTCGAAATTAACTCTGTCTATCTGTCTGTCTGTCTGTTACCTTTTCACGGCTAAACCACTCAACCGATTTAGATGAAATTTGGAACAGATATAGTTTAAAACCTGGGAAAGGACATAGGCTACTTTTTATTGATATAGGTACCACGCGGGCGGAGCCGCGCACAAAAGCTAGTAATATTATAAATGCGAAAGTAACTCTGTCTGTCTGTCTGTCTGTCTGTCTGTCTGTCTGTCTGTCTGTCTGTCTGTCTGTCTGTCTGTCTGTCTGTCTGTCTGTCTGTCTGTCTGTCTGTCTGTTACCTTTTCAAGCTAAATCCGCTCAACCGATTTAGATGAAATTTGGAATGGAGATAGCTTGAGACCCTGGGAAGGACATAGGCTATATAACATCACGCTACGGCTCACGGGAGCGGCGCAGTAAGCACAAATACCAATGACGCGGGTGAGACCGCGGGCACAGCTAGTTAACTATATAATAGACACGTGGGTATACAGATCTGTACACACCTGTCTATGTGTAAGTGCGTTAGTTATACTTATCACATTTATCGATGTGCGCAATTGAGCGCAATTGTATTCGAATATCAATCAAATGCTATGCGCATCACTACTGTATGCTGTGAAACGGTCTTATTTCAGTAACCAACATCCAAACGTTCTCTTTTATGAAATACTAGCTTTTGAGCGCGGCTGCGCCCGCGTGGTACTTACTTCAATAAAAAGTAGCCTATTTCCTTCACCAGGTTTTAAACTATATCTGTACCAAATTTGATCTAAATCGGTTGAGTGGTTTAGCCGTGAAAAGGTAACAGACAGATAGACAGAGTTACTTTCGAATTTATAATATTAGTAAGGATAAAAGCGTGCACATTCCATGTGATACAGATTTTTTTAATTATCAGATCATTATAAAATGCGCTTATAACAAAGTACAATTATTAGAAAACGAAGTACTTAACTGTATTAAAAATAAAAAGGTTACTTTTTTCATAACATGGAAGGAGTAATACCTTCCAACCTCTCCAGAAAACAGCGTATTTTTTTATATGTAGAAAATGCTGATCTTTTTATTTACTTTTCAGATTAGACTTGAAAGTAAAGTGTCGTCTAAAACACGCCTCACATTCTGCACCACCGGTATCTTACTCCGAAGATTGGAATACGACCCCCAACTCAAGTCCGTCACGCACATATTAGTGGATGAAGTTCACGAGAGGTCAGAGGAGAGTGACTTTCTCTTACTCATTCTGAGAGACCTTGTCAAAGTGAGAAAAGATTTGACGGTTATATTGATGAGTGCTACTTTGAATGCTGATCTGTTCTCAGAATACTTTGAAAAAGTACCCGTTTTGGAAATACCAGGTATGTTTTAAATAGCCAGATAGATTATAATTATTTAAAATGATCTACATCATTCAATCGGAGTAAATAATAGTTATTATAGATTTATTTTAAGTCACTATCTCCCAACATTCCGCACCGGTTCTCGTCCGACCACTGAAGTTAAGCCGAAGTTAAGCAACAGGGTGCGGTTCGTATTGGATGGGTGACCGCCTGAGAATACCGCGTGCCGTTGACATATTGCAATATTTTTATTAAATAAATAATATTTTATAAAATTTCGTAAATTTAATAATATTTTGTACAATTATTTTCAGGTAGAACTTTTCCTGTTGAACAATTCTTTCTTGAAGATGTCATGGAAATGACAAATTATGTATTGGAAGAAAATGGACCTTACGCGAGAAAGGTCAAAAAAGGTAAATGAAAATACTTTAGTACAATCGCCATTCCGACCTCTGTGCTGCTTTTAAATATAATTGTTATAATTATTTATGTCCTTATACAATTTAATTAATATTATATTATATAATCGCATGTTTCGGATATCCCACTTATAGACCGAGTTAGCATAGGAATGCGTTTCACCACAAACATCACTGATGTCACTCGAAGCTGCTGTGCTAGAATGGAACCAAAGTAAACAATGACATAGTCGTCTCATTTGCGAGAGACATTACAGAGATACAAGATGAAAGAAATAAGTATACAAGTTACTTATACCTAATTAATCTGTCAAGTCTTAGAATACCAGACATAATTAAAAACATATTGTATCTGGCCACCGGTGTGCCGGTGCGACTCAATCAAATTTGTAGGTTAAAATATGTATTTTAAATTGCCAGGTGAAAGAAAACAAGACCTTGAAACAGAACTAGAGACCTGTGACGTGCGGGCGGACGCTAACGAACCGCCGAAGGTGTCCATACGGGACGACAACCTAAACATTGGACAGATGGTAGCTAGGTACCCCAAGTGCAGTAAGACTACCTGCAAGAACATGTACCTTATGGATACAGAGAAGGTAACTATTTTACCTTTTTCATGGATTCTGGACTGTATATAACCGAAGGAATGTAGCGACTCCACACAGACGAAGGAGTTTCGACAATTTTCAAGAGATGGCGCTGTGCACAATACGCACTTCGCCATACAAACCTGAATCACGCACGTTAAGTTTACACAGTAACTAAGTCTATAAACAAGTTTCCGACATCAACAGTCAGGCCGCGGTCCGCCAGGCACGATCACCAGGCCTACTCGGAGGATCCTCCCTTTGTGTTGTATCCCTATACCTACCTACCTATTAAACTTTTAAATATATCCTTTATTTACAGATAAACCTTGAACTAATAGAACATGTACTCAAGTACATAGTTGATGGCGATCACAAGTGGCCGAGAGAGGGCGCCATATTGATATTCCTGCCGGGCATAGCAGAGATCATGTCGTTACACGACCAACTTGCTGAGAGTCATACATTCAGCCCTAAGTAAGATATGGTGATGGTAGTAACCTTTCATTAATGTAACTATTTTAAGATGATTTTATTAACCTGTCAGTTGTTGGAATACCAAACATAATTTAAAAGCTACTTATTGTGTTTGGCCACCGGTGTGTCGCTGCGACTCAATAGGTTATGAAAGATACAACTTTTGACTCTTTACTGAGAGCCTGTGGCGCGCGGTACTTTTTAAATATTCAAACAAAATTACCCACATTCGGAACAACAAAATGTAGGGCCGAACACACTGACACTGAAACTGAGAAAATTTCAAAGTATGGTTAGTGTGTAATGAGTAATGACGGAAGACATAGTCAATAATTTAAAACCCATTGCATTGGATTTAAATCCCACTAGCAATCATTAGTTTCAAAATTGCTCCAATGTTCAATAATACAGCCACTTCTCAATGTACAGTTTGCCAATAGTAAATTATGTATGTATCTATATATAAATAAGTAAAGAATGATTGACGTATTGGCATACTTAAAGTTTACATGGAGAAGGACTGCAGTACGAAAAAGAAAACAAGATTTAGTTAATTACGGTGTAATTTAGAGAACTGAGCGCCCAATAGTAGGTTTATTAAGATTAATGTGACTTATAAGCAAACCACAAAAATTGCATGTGTATATTTTTACAGAACCGGCAAATACGTGCTAGTACCTCTTCACTCGACGTTGTCTAGTGAAGAACAGGCGTTAGTGTTCAAGAAACCGAGGCCTGGGGCACGGAAAATTGTACTGTCTACAAATATAGCAGAAACGTCCGTCACTATTGATGATTGTGTGTTCGTTGTCGACTGTGGACGGATGAAAGAAAAAAGGTAAGATATCAATAGTAATAATAATATCAGCTTTGTATATAAACTGTCCCACTGCTGGACATGTGCCTATTCTCAGTGTAAAAAAGGTTTGGCAATTGTCTACTACGTTGGCCCAGTGTGGGTTGACAGACTTGACATATTCTTCTTCTTAGACATAGACTTCAATCCTGGGTCCTTTAAGCGGGGCGTGAAAAAGCACCTTCTCAGGCCGTCAAAGTAGAGACCTCAACATTATCTCGGCTGCTATGAGGGCGGTGTGGAGGCCACTGCTCTTAGACCACACGACTGCTTACCATCAGGTGGAGTGTGGTCATTTTGACGAGCAAAATATATTTAAAAAAAGTAAAAAATAAAAAATTCGAAATCATTATGGAACTCTCAAATATGTTGGTTTCCTCACGATGTTTAGCCGGCACTGTTAACTAATTAATACGTACATAACTTCGAGAAGTGTGTGTGCTTTGGGGTCGAATTCAAGACCCCTGCATAATACATCAACAGTCTTCCATTAACTTATATGTCTGTTGAGGCTGTAATCGATAATACGTACATAGGTGGATTCCACAGGTTTTTGATGAAGTTTGCGTGCGCTCGTTGTTAGGTATTAAATTTGATTACCAAAAAAATATTGGATTATTGAGTAGAAAATTCTTATTAGTAGCATAAATCAGTCGTGGCCGCGCTATACGTCAATAGGTCTCAAACCGTTCTCATTAATTGAATTATGTACGTTTTTCTTACTGCCGATAAGTAAGTATATATCCTAATCCTAACTAATATTATAAAAGCGAAAATGAGTTTGTTTGTTTGTTACCTTTTCACGCCTAAACCACTGAACCGATCATCCTGAAATTTTGCATATACGTTGTCAGGTGTATATAAACGGACATGGCTACATTTCATCCCGAAAAAATACTGTTCCCGAGGAAAACAACAATAACGTTCTTATGATAATAGATGGCGCCACGTGTTTTTAGAATCATGATTGAATTATATTATTACAAGCAGAGTACGACCCAAATTGATTGTCAAATTCTAAATTAACGCGAGCGAATAAATTCTTATCGCTATCTATACTATGGCACACGTCAGATAGATCGGATATTGGAAACCGCCACCGGAGATCTGAAACAGATGTCAAAATAAAAATGTTATAACCTCTGTCTACCTTCAGATATATAGGCTTGAGTATAACCTAACTAATATTATAAATGCAAATATGAGTTTATTTGTTTGTAACATTTTTACGCCTTAACTACTCGACCGATCATCATGCAATTTTGCATACACGTTGTCGGGTTTACATAAAATAACATAGCCTAACTTTCATTCAGAAAAAGAACTATTTCTTGGCAACCGAAGCCGCGAGCAAACGCCAGTAATCCTAATACTAACTATATACTAATTATAATATTATAAAAGCGAAAATGAGTTTGTTTGTTACCTTTTTACGCCTAAACCACTGAACCGATCATCCTGAAATTTTGCATGTACGTTGTCAGGTGTACAGAAACGGACATAGGCTACCTTTCATTTCGAAAGAAATTACTGTTCTCGAGGAAAACAACAAAAACGTTTGTACCGGACGGGCGAACTCGGGGCTGAGGTTACTATATGATGATGGTTACAAAACAACCGTCGAGTCGCTGACGTCCTATACACGATGTGTAGACTGTACTATAGCGATTACTGGTTACGATGTCAGAGGCTCTCAAAGGCGTGTTATTGCGGGTTCGATGTGCGGGTCAGGATCAGGACTTCAAATAAATAGAAACAAGCTTCATAGTTCAGTTGGTTGAAGGCTTCTGGCTGGCTCTGTTTGGTTCTTGAGGCTTGAAGATGAGGTTTCTTGAGCACCTGCGGTCGATCGATACTGTACCGCTTAAGTACCTCTAATCTTTACCGTAACGAGAGCCGGCCAGAAACCTCGGTCAACAAGTTTATTTTTAACTATATATTGTACATATTTCTGCTTATAACTACGGAACTATACTAGCTAGCGTGATGATACAAAAACTGCCGCGTAGGGCACGATAAGACCTACCTATTGATATCTGTTTTATCTATCGGAAGTTAGGTCTAGATATAGTTATTCTAGGTTTTAGGCTAAAATCTATTTTGCGGTAGCATTTATATCAAAAAAGGTGTAATAACTTTTTAACTATACTATGTAGGAATATGATTCCTTCAGTATGTTGTAGTGCTTTTAGTGCTTTTGTACAAAATAAAACACACAAGTGAAACCTTTTATTAAAACCTTAAGACCTAGGAACCCTAACATACCTTTTTTTTTTTTTTTTGGTACCCAGGAAAAATGCTTCATGCACTACCCGCCGGCTAGGGGACGGCACCGGCGGGGCGTGTGGGACTCCCCAGCAAGAAAAAAGCGCTGGTATACCCACTAAAAAACAACCTGGGGTGTTCCCTCTCTCATCCAATGGGGGGGCCTGTTGGGAGCTCTTAAAAGAATTGAGTCATCCATAGCAGGCCCCCCCGTGTGGGTGCGGGCCGGGTCATTTTTTTTTTTTTAGGACCCGACCCCCTCTTGTCCCCAGGGGAGAGCTTCACCGCTCTCCCCTTTCAACGTTGGAAGGCGCGCGGGAACACCGCGCGCGCCCTCTCAGGGTTCTTAGTTTACGGGTGGCAGGCCCCCCTGAGGCCTTGCCACCCGGAACCCTTAAGTGGGGGGCAGGAGAGCGACATAAGCGCGTCTCCTGCGCCCCCTCCTCCGGCGGCGGACTTCCGGGGCGTAAGGATCGTCCTCACGCCCCCGCTCCGCCGCCTCCTTCTGCGAGATGACAGACTCGCAGAAGGACCTCATTGCGCCCCAGCACCTGTCATCGCCGACCATCTTGGATATGACGGTCGGCAAGGAGAGGTCGGGGCCAATCACAGCGACCAGGGCACAGCGCTCCGCGGCCCACGCCGGGCACTCCTCCAGCGTGTGCTGCGCCGTGTCCCGGTCACACTCCTCACAATGGTGACACCTGGTTGTCGGCTCCCTACCGGCTATCTTGCAGAGGTACTCTCCGAAACAGCCGTGTCCGGAGAGCACCTGAGTAAGCCGGTAGGTGAGTGGTCCGCGCCGTCTGTCCGTCCACTGTCTTAGTACCGGACGGACAGCCTCGACGGTCCTCACCCCGTAGCGGGGCTGGGCCAGTCTCTCCTGCCAATTCGCTTCAAGGACCAGTCGAGCCTGGGACCTTCGCGTCTCCACCGCCCTGTGCGTGGGTTCCTCTCCCTGGAGCCGGAGGTCAGCGCGCCAGTAATACACTGACGCTTGGACCTCCGCCTCCAAATCCCAGGGCGGCGATGCCGCCAAAACGCACGCCGCCTCAAAGGAGACGGTGCGGTACGCCCGTGACACCCTGATCGCCATCGCCCTCTGAGGTCTCCTGAGGAGGGCGATATTTTGGCGATCAAGGGCGCCAGCCCAGATGGGCGCTCCATATAGGGCCATCGACCGCACCACCCCCAAATAGAGGCGGCGGCAGACGACACTGGGCCCCCCGATATTCGGCAGCAGAGAGCTAAGCGCTCCCGCTGCCGCCATCAGGCGGGGGGCCAGACGGCTAAAATGGACGCGAAAGTTCCAGCGGCCGTCGAGGTAGAGCCCCAAGTACTTCATGCTCGGCTCCACCCCGATGCGGACCCCTCCAACGATGATGTGGGCATCGGGAGGTGGCGCCCGCCGAGGCCCGTGAAATAACAGGGCCTCGGATTTATCTAGCGCCACCTCCAGTCCCAACATCCTAATCCTGCCGACAACCAGGGCCACTCCAGCCGTGGCAAGACGGGCAGCTGCCCCGCAATCCGCTCCCCGGGCCGTAACCAACGTGTCGTCGGCGTAACAAGTTACGCCGATGCCCGGGGGCAGGGCGCCCCGCAGCACCCAGTCGTAGCCGATGTTCCACAGTATCGGACCCAGAACCGAACCCTGTGGAACACCGCACGACATCTCCCTCCGGAACGTCTCTCCGTTCCGCCCCACACAAAACACACTCCTCTGGTGCAGGTAGTCCCCGACTATTCGGCGTAGATAGGGAGGCACCCCATGAAATCGGAGCGCCTCCCTAATAGTCGCCCACGGCAGGGTGTTAAAAGCGTTGGCGATGTCCAAGGACACCGCCAATACCACCCCGCGCGAGGCGACCGTCTCTTCCGAGAGGGCCTTGACGCTACTGATCGCGTCAATCGTCGATCGGCCCTCCCGGAATCCGAACTGGCGTTCGGATAAGTCGGGGCCCACCCGCACCAGGTGCTTGGAGAGGCGGGCAACCACTACGCGCTCAAAGAGCTTGCCCACCTCATCCAACAGCACTATGGGGCGGTACGCGGAGGGAGAATCCGCGGGGCGGCCCTCCTTTCTCAGGAGGACCAGCTTGCCCGTCTTCCACATGGAAGGGAACCGTCCCGACTCCAAACAGGCGCTGAACAGCCTGAGGAGCCGGTCCCCTAGGGCGTCAAAGGCCAAAACCCAGGCGCGGCCAGGAATTCCGTCCGGCCCCGGGGCGGTGTTTTTGCCCCGAAGCCGCACTATTGCCGCGCCGAGCTCCGCCATCGTAACTTCTGGCACCCCGGCATCGGCACCGCCCTCCTCAATTTCGGGCGGCGCCATTACGGGAGGCGTGTGCTCCGCCCTCGAAGGAAAGAGAGCGGAAATCACACCCTCCAATTGCCGAGGCTGGAGACTCTCGGTGACCGGCGGGGCCCAGGGGCGCAACTTGCCCCTGACCGTCTTGTACGGCCGGCCCCACGGATCTGCCTCGAGAGTCCCCAGGAACTCTTCCCATCTTTGGGTTTTGGCCTCGCTGATGGCGGACTGCAGGGCGTACCTCCGCTGTTTGTACGCATCCCGCAGCCGTGCCTCCACGGTCGGGTCACGGTACCGCCTGCGTCGGCGGTACCTAGTGTACTGGCGACGCGCCGCAATGCACGCGGTGCGTTTCCGGCTGATGTCGTCAGACCACCAGTACACCTGACGCCTCGGAGGCTGAGCACTGGCCCGGGGCATTGACGCGTCGCAAATCTGCGTCATCGCGCCCCGGAACCACTCCGCTTCTTGCTCAACCTCCACAGGCCCTTCGACCATCGGGGTCCAGGCCTGCACGATGGAGGCTTCCACCAGCACGTCTGCATCGAGACGTTTCAACGCCCATCGTGGGGACGACGGGGTGTGCACTCTCCTCGGGCGATCGTCCGGGATCGCTGGCGAGGCGGAGATGTCGAACCGCACGTAACGGTGGTCCGACAGAGACTCCGCCTCGACCAGCACTTGCCAGTCCCGGACGCGGCGCGCTACGGCAGGGCTTGCGAACGAGATGTCCACAATGGACTCGCCCTGCCAGCGCACGCATGTGGCGACCGACCCCCGATTAAGAACGACGAGGCCGGTCGCAATCGCCCACTCCTCCAGCGCGTCGCCGCGAGCGTCGGTGACAGGGGATCCCCAAGCCATTGATTTGGCATTAAAGTCCCCCGCCACCACGACCGGACGCGATGGGTACCGATTAATCACGGCCCCCACCGCGCCCAAAAATCGCTCAAACTCGGCGAGGCGCCGGTTCGGAGAGAAATACACCCCGATCAGGACGGTTCCCTCCCAATCAACACATATATACCCCTCGCCCCTGTCTGTCATCACCAGGAGCGAGGGACCAGACGAAACGATGGCCGCCAAGCCCCCGAGGTCCCCAAACCAGTTGTGACGGCTGGGGACGCAGTAAGGCTCGGCGACCACGGCGATGTCTATTGACCACTCCGCCATGTGCTGCAGCAAGATATCCTGCGCCCTGGCGGAGCGGCCAACGTTCGCCTGTAGGAGGCGATGGGCCATAATTAATTAGGTGTCCATCGCCGTCCCACTGCTCCCTGCTTGGGGAGGGGCCGGGGCGGCCGGAGTCCCGGCGACCGCCCCTCTGGCCCTGCGTCTTTTTGGAGGGGAGCAAGACTTGCTCCCCATCCGGTGCTCCGCTGGCCTTCCTGCAGCCGAACAGATGCTGCAGGAAGATTTTGCAGCGGAGCAGGCGGCGGCCTTGTGGCCGGGCTGGCCGCAGCGGTAGCAAAGGTCGCTGCGGTCAGTTTCAGCGGTGCATTGCTGCCTCACATGCCCCGGTTCGAGGCAGCGGTAGCACCGCCTAGGCCTCGGCTCCAGAAGGTTAACCTGAGCCGAGACCATCCCGACCAGCAAACGGCCGGCCGCCACCTTCTTCGCCGCGGCGATGGGGCAGCGCACCATCACTGTGCACAGACCACTTTCGCCGCGGCGCAACTCTCCCACCTTTACCTGGGCCTGAGGGCAGGCTCCGGCTTGTGCCACCGCAGCGGCGACATCCTCGGAGGAGGCCGAGTCGTCCAGCCCGGTTACTCGCATTTCTGCGGACTTCACCGGGCGGGAGACCCTGACCTCCTCAGGCGTAAATAGGGACCGAATTGTTGCGGCCACCCTATCCGCTTTGTCGCCGGAGGTGGCACCTGGGACCTCTAATATCCTGGCCCCAGTGGCGGCGACCTTAAATAAGACGCCTCCGGCAAGGCCCATCTCGGCGAGATTGCCTTGCATAGCCTGAGTGGCCCGCCGGAGGACGCTCGCATAGTTAACGCCTTGCCGGAGCCCCTCCTCCGTCAGCTCCACCACAACGGCGGTGGAGCGCGGGGGCCGCAGGTCGGCCGGGCGGGGGCCCTTCTTTTTACTGGCGACCGGGGGCGCCCGGGAGGCCTTCTTCTTCTTCCTCCTCTTCCTCTTGGTGACCTCCGTCCACGGCTGTTCAGCCGAGGTAGAGGCCACCGGGGCGGGTTGGAGCTGTGGGGCAGGGTGCGGTGGCACCACAGTGGCCACCGCCCTCCCCTTGCCCCTCCCTTTCCCTTTCCCCTTGGAAGAGGAAGCCGACGGTGACTGTGGGGGCAGATATCTGCCGTGCCACCGGTTGGCCGGAGGGCGCGGGGCCTGCCGGCGCTCCCCCGACCATTCGGGGGCGGCCCCCAAGCGGAGGGCCCGGGGTCGGCACGGGCGCGAGGCCATAGTTGGCCAGGCACGCCTCCACGACATTGCGTGCCTGAGCCACCGTGGCCCGCATCAGCTCTTCCGCCCAGGCGGGACGCCGGTCCTCCGCGGGAGTGACTGGCTGCGCTGTGCGCCGCGGGAGGGGCGGGAACTCCTCCCGCGGCCCCCTGGCAGGCGCCCTGGCGGCGGCCGAGGGCACCTTTGCGGCGACGGCCCGTGCAGCAGTGGCAGCGGCCGCCTTCATGGCCGCTACCTCCGCCCGGAGCTCCGCCAGCTGCCTATGCAGCCCCTCATTCTCCGACCTCCAGCGCCTCTGGAGATCAGAAGAGGTCTGCCCCCATATCTGGAAGAATGCCTCCCGCATATCTTCCGTCGCATTCTTTAGGTCCCGGACGAACCCTCCCTTTAGGTTGCCGGACCGGGCCGCCACCCTCAGGACGGTCTCGGCGCCAGCCTCGAACCGTTGCCTGAGGTCGGCAACCGAGTCCCGTCCAGAGAGGGTCACATCCGGGACCCCAGCCCTCTTCAGGAAGTCTCGACGGGCAGGCAAAGGCTGCCCGAGGAGCTTCCTCGCGGAGGGAGGCGGCATTGGGGAACCAGCCCTTCCACCGCAGGGCGTCCCCTTAACTACCTCCACCTCCGTGTCCGAGCCAGAATCGGATACGTGGTGCGACGTCTTCCGGCGCTTCGCGGAAGCGCCGGGTTCTACACCAAACTTGAGGGTGAGGGAAGCAGGGCTATCCCTCCCCTCCTCCCTCTCCCGTCGAGCCCCCGACGAGCACCGGCTCTGAGGCCGACTGGTCTCCGAGCCAGAGCCCGCCCGCGACTCGACGTCCATATCAGTGCCGGTGCCGGCGCTGAACGCACTCGACACGGAGTCGCTGCGAGTCTGCGCCGCCAACCGACACCTCGACCGTGTCCTTGGCACGGCCGGGACCCTATCCCCAACTGTCGGTGGGGGCATAACCCCCCCAACCTTCCCCTTTCTTCCCTTCGCAGGGGTTTTGGTGCCTGAAGTATCGCGAGGCACGGCACTGTGATGTTGGTTGCCCCCCCCAGAATACGAGGGGCAGACGGAGCCGGAAGGCTCCGTGAGGGATTCTCCGGGTGCGGCGCACCCGGTACCCTCCTGGGGTAGTTCTAAACCTTTACCAGACATCTTCATAATTTTTTGTTTGGGTGGCCCTAATGGCTGGGTTCCCCCCAGCCATACAGCCCCTCGCCGGGCCACAAAAGCTTAAGCTTTGGGTTATTTTTATAGAGGTTTTCTTCCTCGCAGCCCGAAGGCCCCCGGTCCTGTCAGTTCTGGATTACGGGTTGGGCCGGATGGGGGTCCATGCTGGACCGATCCACCCGCCCCAAGAGCGCCCGCCTGGGCAGGAAACCCATGGTTCCCACCTCGGCCTGACGGCCCCACTAGTAATTTTTTAGAGAGGTTTTCTTCCTCTATCCCCCCGTGTTGGGCCGGATGGGGGCCCATGCTGGACCGATCCACCCGCCCCAAAACCGCCCGACTGGGCAGGACGCCAAAGCAACCCGCTCCAGCCTTACGGTCCCCACTGGTGATTTTTTAAAGAGGTTTTCTTCCTCTATCCCCCCCCCCCCCGTATTGGGCCGGATGGGGGTCCATACTGGACCGATCCACCCGCCCCAAAACTGCCCTACTGGGCAGGACGCCTACGCACCCCGCCCCGGCCTTACGGCCCCCACTGGTGATTTTTTAAAGAGGTTTTCTTCCTCTATCCCCCCCGTCTCAAATCCACGTGTCCTCTGCTAATCAGAGGAACACGTGGAGAGACCCCCAAACGCGGCCCTCGCGGGCCGATAACCCCGAGACAAGATGCCTCGGGTTCCCTACGCGCGTGCCAGAGTATTAGCCACGAGTAATAATGCCCCCGAAAGGACATGATTACCCGTGTTGCCCGGGGTGTACCGGCCCAACGTCTGCCGTTCCAATCCACGAGGAACCCTAACATACCTAACTTGAGGTAAAAATGCATTTTATTGGCAATATTTATGCTTTAAACATGATATTCTTATAAACTATATAAAAGAAACATAATATTATATTATTTACACTATTTATCTACACTTTTTAAGTCTATATATGACCTAATTCGGCACTATTGTAATGATAAACTTTATTGATACGTCATACTTATGTATATTTACACTCACAATAACACGATTCAAGTCAATATTAACGTTGTCGCGAACAACGTTCTTATGATAATGAATAGATGGCGCCACGTTTCTTTCGAATCATGATTGAATTATATTATTACAAGCAGAGTACAACCCGAATTGATTGTCAAATTCTAAATTAACGCGAGCGAAGCCGCGGGCAAAAGCTAGTACTATAATATAGTCAGTATTGGGCAATATGTAATCTAACTACTGATTACTAACTACGACAACATATAGTATTTTTACATTTAGTAATCATAATAACTGATTACATGAAGTAATCGTAAAAAATAGTTAAACATTTTGACAACAAACACTAGCTACAAATTGTAGTTGCAATCACGATGACGTGATTACTTTTTGTAACTACACACTTAATAAATGCTTATTAAAAAAGCAAACACGCGCGCCGCTCCCGACCCTTGGTACAACTGCGATGTTCATCTGGTTGTACCACCGGGAAGTAAAGTTACCCCATAGGTCATCTGTTGGAACATATTTTTTTGCTATTTATGATTATGACCCGTAGTACAACGGTAGAATTAAGTCCAACTAGTTGTACCACGGGGATAGGTACCTAAAATAAGTTGTCTACAAAACAAATGAACGTCTACAAAACAAATGACTATCAGAAAGTGATCAGCCATCGATAGTGCTTACAAAATACAGGTGCATGCGATTTTCGACCTTATTGAAAATTCATGACAGACGTATTTTTTTGCTTTCTGAGATGAAATGATAAATTCTGAGTAATAATATAAATTGTAATTAGAAATCTGATTACAAAATAGTAGTTAACTACGCCCTATACTGTATATGCTATAGGTCATAGTAATAATTAGAGATGTTATGGATATGATATTTCGGATCTGGATACGGATATGGATATAGGAATCAAATTATATCGGTTTCGGATACGGTTACGGATATGTAATTATTTCGGATTATCCGTTAGTTTCGGATAGTTTCGGTTACGGATATTAGATTGAAGTAAAATTATAAAATATAAATTATAAACACAAATAGTATGTAATAATTTGGTTTTATTTATAGGTTTTATCTAGTCTAGGTTATCATTTGGTACTATAATCAGTCATCTAAGTAAGTAATTATTATATACCTACTCAATTTTAAGTTTTATCTATTAAAATAATTATTTAGACTCCGCCCTTATACGAAACTATCCGAAACTTGTGAAACGGATACGGTTACGATTATGGCTATATTTTTATTTCGGATATCCGATAGTTTCGATTATATAATATCCATAATATCCCTAGTAATAATAATGTTTCATTTAACAACTCAATTTCACGAATGTGCAGACAATACAATTCCATTTGCTCTGAATCGGATATCTGTCACAATAGTTATAAAGTGTTTCAAAATGCCTTTTTGAAGAAAATTGCTTGAATTATTGTGCTCTATTTCTTCTTTCTTTTGTATTCATATTTTACCATTGTTTACCTTATCTCACTAAAGTTTTAAATATTAACTGAATGATGTGTATAGTTTTAATTGGACTTCAGGTTTGCAACTGTTTAATGTTTGATTGAGTAATGTGTAAATATTTAATGTGTTGTCTGTTACTGTACCTATTTGATAAAAATAAGACGACCTCTATGGCGTAGTGGTTAGTGTAACCGACTGCTACGCCTAAGGTCGCGGGTTCGATTCCCGCACAAGTCAAACATTTGTGTGCTTGAACATGGATGTTTGTCTTGGTCTGGGTGTTTCTATGTATAATATGTATGTATCTACAAAAAAATAGTATATATGTATGTTTATCCATTGTCTAGTACCCATAGTACAAGCTCTGCTTAGTTTGGGCTAGATGGTGTTGTGTGTATGTGGTAGAATAGAATATTATAAAAATAAAATAAAATATAGTATGTAGGTTTAAAGGAGAGCTTTATTATTACTCAAAGAACATTACAGTTCACTTAATGAGCATAACATAACATTGAAATTAAAATGAAATAACATATTATATGCCTTCAGATTCGACTCCAATCGCAACATGGAATCACTAGACCTAGTCTGGTGTTCCCGCGCCAACGCTAAACAGCGCAAGGGTCGCGCGGGGCGAGTGATGCCGGGAGTCTGTGTACATCTGTTCACATCTCATCGGTACCATCACCACATATTAGAGCAACCCGTGCCTGAGATACACCGGGTCCCGTTAGAACAGCTTGTGTTGAAGATCAAGATACTGCCGCTGTTTCAGAATATGAGCATACATGAGGTGCTAGGTATGTAGAGTCCTTTAGAATTTCGTTCATGGTGGCCACATATTTTGTGACGGACAATATCCTAAGTAATATTATAAATGCGAATGTTTGTTTGTTACGCTTTCACAACTTAACTACTCGACAAACGCTTTTTAAATCTAGTACAGAACCAGATACGCTGTTGAAATAGATAAACCAAAATAACCTACGCATTACTGTTCAGTTGAAATTGTATGTAAAATGTTAGATATAAAATGTAATTATAGTTAACGATACCTAAATATTACTATTCTTGTACCTGGTCATCATGAAATTTCGCCTACATATTGTCAGGGTTACGGAAAAGGCCATAAAGTGCCTTTCATCCAGATAAAAGTACCGTTCTTGAAGGATAGAAAAATGACATAAACATTTACGCAAGCGAACCCGCAGGCAAAACCTAATCTATTGTAAAACAGACTATTTGACTTAGAACTTTACTCGTGCCATGAATTAAAACGGTAATTTTTCTAGTAAGAGAGGTAAATGCTGTCCATGTGACGTAATGATATTCAAGTACTCACTATAATCTTAACAGAGACTGGCTATGGTGTAAAAGTAGAATTGCAGTCTCTTTTCCTTCTCAGTCATATTCTAATGGCAATCCGACAAGAGATATCAGACGTAAGACAAATGCCTTTATGTCCTTGTCGAGACACGGGGTGTGCAACATCGTCAGCTTGCTAATTCCGGACAGTTATTTAATTGAGAATCTTGACAAAGAACCACAGTAACGTTTATATAAATTTCTAGAGTTTAACAGGTTCCCTGTCCGATCTATCACATATGATACTGCCGTCATAAGGAAAAAAGACGTATCTAACAGATTTTTTCGAAATTAAGATTTACATATTTGGAATCAGTAAAACAAGACGAATGTGCCAGTATATTTATAAAGAATGATGTTTTTGGCAGATACGTCTTTTGTCCTTATGATGGCAAGATACGTAAACTAAGATTTTCTATTGTGTCTATCACGAGACAGCGCAATGGTTAAGTTACATAAAGCACTGAGAAATGGACTGAAAAATAAGGAGAGTAATAAACAAAATAAAATAGTTTTAGAGCAAGTACTTTATGATTTAATCCTACCTATTTTAAATTCACGTACCTTCTTTAACTTCTAGGTAAAACCGTAGAACCTCCAACGAAACAAAACATCGACGGCGCCCTCTCTCGTCTACAAGACGTGGGTGCTCTGGACAAGGGCTTCTGCCTCACAGCGCTGGGCAAGCACCTGGCGGCGCTGCCAGTGGACGTGCGGATCGGCAAGCTCATGTTGTTCGGCGCGATATTCTGTTGTGTGGACTCTGCGCTCACTATGGCCGCTTTCCTCAGTCATAAGAGTCCGTTTGTTGCACCGTTTGGCAAAAAGGTAGGAGTAACCTTTTGAGTCGCTGCGGCACACCAGACAACAACATTTCAATTGTGTCTGGCATTATAAAAATTGACAGGTTGAAATGGCGTTGGACTAAATTTAGAATTTGGATAAATTGTTGTACAAACTGAGCTGCAAAATACCAACATGCAATGGCTATGGAAAAAGAGTGGTAGTGAGCTTTGTGCAAATATCTTCAAAGGTTCAACCTAGCTACTAACCTAAATGTAACTTCGGTTAAATTAGTAAACACACTAATCACTATTCTGTAATGCTATTCTATAATGTTTTAAAAGATGTTCATAAACGAACCTAAATAAATAATGAATTTTTGACTTCGACTTTACGGGAGACAAAATTGAGCCTAAAAGTATTCTAAAACCGAAATATTTAATGTTAAAACAACAAAACAATCTAGTTAACTAGAGAATACAAAAAAAAATCTACAAAGAATTGTTGAAAATTACACAAACTTTACCCTTGACGATTAGTCATAAGTACCAAATTTTGGATATGTAATTGAAATTAAATTAAAAAAGGAATACCAAATAAATTTAATCCGTAGTTTCTGCCTACCCCTCTGGGAAAAAGGCGTGAATCTATGTATGTATGTATGCATCGATCAAATATACCATAGATGCACGATCGTCGCTCGAAAAACGGCCCCAACAAAACTGTGCATAAATCAGTCGTATGCGCTATATTATGCACCTGTCCCACTCACTCTTGCGTGCGCTGCCCGTAAGCGAGAGCGAATCGACACCACTACTACGGTGGAGACCGTACCATATACTTAGTACGCTTGCGTATCGCGAGTAACACACTTAGGACGCTTTACATTGACGCGTTTTAACTAAACTATTACAAAATGTTTCTCAGTGGGCGTTCAATGGTTATTCCGGTTTATTTCCTGGATTGCATAATAAATGCAGACACTTATAAGTAAGTAGTACTGGTCAGTGCCACATATTGACGCGGTTTTTGTATGAGAATGTGCATCTATGGTATATTTGATCGAAGTATGTATGTAATTGAAATTATTTCACCCCGCCACACTTCACAATGATGAATTTTCTAATATGTGGCTTATAATATTTTATTTGGTTTCAGGGCGAAGCAGATGCGAAAAGAAGAGAGTTTGCATGTTCTAACAGTGATCAGTTAACGACGTTAAGAGCTTATAGGGTAAGCAGAACTATTCCACATTTTTTTAAATAAATGACTGACACAAAAGTTGCAATTCCCCAGACAGAGGAACTAAAATGATGTCAAGTGTAGCTAGAATACATCTTAGTCTAGTCATCGAGGATACAGGTTTGGGAATAAGTACTTGCGTACATAGGTAGGCAATTACTTTTTAACAGCCACGGTCCGTCATCCTCGCCTATTTAAAAACCAGGCAAGCATATATTTAAAGAGTTTTAAATAAATGTGCTATTGAGAAATGATCAGTAACAGCTCGTTCTGGAACAGTACTCCAGAAGCGGCAATAAGCTCGTCCATCATTATGTGGGAACAATAACCATATCTAGTGAAATCCCATATTTCACTAGCTATGGTTATACATACATATTAAAAAGTATATCATGTTCCCAAAGGCAATCCTCGCACAGCTATCTGTGCGAGGATTGCCTTTGGGAACATAGACGTGACAATATGTATGTATATACTTTTCCCCAGCCATGGAAAGATTTGGGCAAGCATAATGCTTGCCCAAACGTTTTGGATAAACCATAAATACTTACATTTTAATTTCTAATTTCTTGATTGACTGCACTGATAGCGCTACTTCGCCAAGTGTTGTGGGTTTGATCCCCATATTACATTTGTGTGATCCATACGTAGTTGTTCCGAGTCTGAGTGCTCTCTAGTTCACAGCTTAAATGTTCGTGAAGTCCTCAGCGACACAGGAATTATTGCTTAATGCCTGTGACTTACTGTCGCGGGGACTTTACAAATATTCGGGAGTCGTGCTAAAGTAGCGTGTCTTTGTAGCGTAATGTATGAAATTTTTACTTTTTTTTTCTAGAAATGGCAGCACGCAATGAAAAGCAGTACCCACGCGGCGTTAGTGTTCGCCAGCGAGAACTTCCTCTCGCACAAAACGTTGATGATGCTGGCAGACATCAAGCATCAGCTGCTGGGTCTTCTCGCGTCTATCGGGTTCGTGCCCGACATGCCGGCGCTTAGGAAGAAGATGAGGAAGGATTCTGTAGCCAGCCTCACTGGGGACGAGGTGAGATTGCTTTTGTACATTTGTGAGAATTGGAGTGCCAAGTAATACGTGAATAGGAAACTCTGTACCTGTTTTTATATAATAATACGTGAAGAAAACTTTGTACTTACCTCTTTTTAAGTATATTGCGCGCACGGTGTACAATTTAGCATGGTTAAAGTTTATATAAGAAGAGGGCCAAAAAAATTTTAAATACCTATAGGTATATTTTTTTAAATGTTTTTTTTGGGTTTTCGACCATTAGGTCTATCATTGGGTACTATTGTTCGTGATAGAACGTCCAGTTAAGTTAAATGCTTGTGTTAGCTGTAGGTTCACGTTGGTAGTATTATGAGGATGATAGGGAGATGACGATCGAAATCACGACTTCTCATTTGCAAATACGGTATATATAGATACGTTAATTATTAAAATCGTGCCTGTTACAAAAGTTTTGTATGTATCCAGCCCAAGCCACTCCCACGACTATTTAGAAACCGGAACAAGTGTTGTAAAAATATAATAATAATAATTAATGTCCTCCAGACTGAATTTCGACCACGTCGGCCAATTTTAACGGAGACTATCTATCTGGCTATCTGCGCAGGAGATATTATAGTGCACAAGTATGTGCGCAAACACAAGTGCACTGTCTGTTCCCTAACCCTCATGATCCGATGGGACGGTGATCCGACACGACCGGAGAGAGATCAGGCGCAGGACCAACGGCTTTCCGTGCTTTTCTAGGCACGTGGGTGTTTAACACCACCAACTTCCTAACTCCGGGCTCGTATTAAGATTTCTAAACAGAAAAATCCGAATTATTTTCGACCCCGAGACCTCATGCACAGCAGTCGCATATACTACCGCTGCGCCACGGAGGCAGAAAAAAATTAAGCATATCATAAAAAGGGCTTATAAATGTTTGTTCTACATCCCGACCTAAGTCCTTAACCTCGCCACTATAGTAAAATAAGAAACAGTTCCGAAAAAGCTTTTGACGACACCTATGTTTTGTTTTCGTGTAATCAACAAATAATGTTTTACATTTCTCCTTCCAGTTAAACACGAATGGAAATAACGACAGATTACTAGCGGCCATTTTGTGTGCAGCTTTATATCCAAATGTTGTTAAGGTATGTTGACTAAGCTACGTTTTTTTACATCTGATTGGAATAAGAGAATATTTACAGAAATATATGGTAGTGCTCAAACATGTTAAAAATGTGTATGTTTCACAAATAGATGTTTTGTGCCATTCAGAAGTTGTTGTTGTGTAATTACAATGTTTATGTCCGCTGATTGAACATTTGTTAAGTCTCCCGTGACACATATAAATGAAGCTCGTGAATTGTCTTTATAAATCCTTACTAATATTATAAATTCGAAAGTAACTCTGTCTGTCTATCTGTCTGTCTGTCTGTTACCTTTTCACGGCTAAATCACTCAACCGATTTAGATGAAATTTGGTACAGATATAGTTTAAAACCTGGGGAAGAACATAGGCTACGTTTTATTGTTGTAGGTATCACGCGGGCGGAGCCTCGCGCAAAAGCTAGTATAAAATAAATAAGCCGGCATAATTAAAAAACAAAATTATCTTAAAATATATTTATCCGTCGTAGTATGTAGTCAACAACTTTATAGTTTATATAGATACTAGCTTTTGCCCGCGGCTTCGCTCGCGTTGATTTAGAATTTGACAATAAATTCTGGTTGTACTCTGCTTATAATAATATAATTCAATCATGATTCGAAAGACACGTGGCGCCATCTATTATCATAAGAACGTTATTGTTGTTTTCCTCGGGAACAGTAATTTTTTTCGGGATAAAAGGTAGCCTATGTCCGTTTCTGTATACCTGACAACATATATGCAAAATTTCAGAATTATCGGTTCAGTGGTTTAGGCGTGAAAAGGTAACAAACAAACTCATTTTCGCTTTTATAATATTAGTAAGGATAAAAACTAGTATTCCATAAACTGTAATTCTGATACATGACGTACTAAACATACTAATCTTAAATGTATACTCATTAATTGATATACCTATCTTATTTAATACTTCCGTAGGTGCTAACTCCTGAGAAATCCTTCCACATGCAAGCGGGCGGAGCCATCCCTCGTCAGCCAACACCGGACGAGCTGAAATTCAAAACGAAAAGCGACGGCTACGTAGCATTACATCCGTCTTCCGTAAACTCTACTATAGGATACTTCACCAGTCCTTATCTGGTGTACCAAGAAAAGGTACGTTAAGAATAAATACTTAATACTTATATAATAATATCAGCCCTGTATTAAACTGTCCCACTGCTGGGCACAGGCCTCTTCTCAGTGTGAGAAGGATTAGGCCGTAGTCCACCACACTGGCCCAGTACGGATTGGCAAACTTCACATATATTCGAGAACATTATGGAGAACTCTCAGAGATGCAGGTTTATTCACGAAGCTTTCCTTCACCGTTAAAGCAAATGATAATTAACTATTTCTGCCTTGCACAAAAAAACTGGAATGAACTGTCGCCTGCGGTATTTCCGGACCAATACGAACTTCAAACCTTCAAGAAAAGAGCGTACTCCTTGTTAAAAGGCCGGCAACGCACTTGTGACTCCTCTGGTGTCCATGGGCGGCGGTAATCGCTTACCATCAGGTGATCCGTCTGTACGTTTGCCTCGTATCCCATAAAAAAAATTAATACTCACATAACTGCCAAGTCATAGATGCGTGCTCTGGAATCGAACTCGAGACCTCTGCGTGGCAGTCCAATGGTCTCCCACGGTGGACAGAATTCTATTAGACCCGCATTTTGCTAGTTATTGTTTTAGGTACTACCTTATAGAGAGCGAGTCTTTGTATCCCACTTGTTTATCGAACGGATTTGTAGGAACTATGAATTGCTATTTTTATTTTATTTAATTTGGGCAACAAACAACAGTGTATTATACATTACAACAAGTTTAGGAGTAAAATGATAGTATTAACAAACACACTGCTCACGACGTTATCCACAGATTACAATGTTACATAGTACAATTGACAGTTAAGACAAACCAAGTGCTATAAATATAAATACTTACTCGTTACTCAGGTATGTCTTGACGTTAAGAATTGGATGAAGATGTAAGATATTCGCCATACAAATAATTGATGAAAGCTTGTAACGTAGACATTTTAGGTTACTCATTTAAGATGCCCACAAAGCCATTCTTAAACATATTCCTGCTCAAAAATATTATATCTACAGATATATTTGCTATATAGTATAGAAAAAGAGCGATAAAATATATTGAATGTAGTGTGATAAAAATAAACAACAGAAGTGACTGCATAGCTGTCGCAGTGGTTTAAATGGTGCCCCCACTGCCGCTAGGCCTAGTGTCGTGGACTCAACACCTATACGGATACATATACTAGATGTTCCCGCAGT
Organism: Catocala sponsa; assembly: GCA_963564715.1. Lineage (NCBI taxonomy): Eukaryota > Metazoa > Arthropoda > Insecta > Lepidoptera > Erebidae > Catocala > Catocala sponsa. Next base: position 18,589,917 of record OY751339.1, on the reverse strand, counting down.
CTCACCCGCGTTTATCATTACTGCGCCGCCTCCGTGGGTCGTAGCGTGATGTTATATAGCCTATAGCCTTCCTCGATAAATAGGTTATCCAACACTAAAAGAATTTTTCAAATCGAACCAGTAGTTCCTAAGATTAGCGCGTTTAAACAAACAAACTCTTATCTTTATAATATTAGTATAGATATATTATAGTATTTGTGAATCTTAAATGGGTGTCATTCACATCACTCGATTCTGAGTTTTATTTGTGTTCGTTGTTTAAATGTTTGTTAAGTTATCTTATCTTATCTTATGTGTGGGGGCCAGTCAGTGCAGACATGCGACACTTCGACCCAGTGGGATCTTTTGTGTCGGCCCCAAGATTTAACCCTTAGCTATCTCCTTATGAATGTATAAGCCGCAGTGTACAATTCAGAGGGAGAAGCCTGAAGTCTTCAGGGCTTGGATATGTCACCCCCATCAGACCCGTCCTCAGACCAGCCAACGCGTCGCATTCACACAATAGGTGCGATATGGACTAGTCCTGTTCACCACAGGCTCTGCAGATCAAATTGTGTGCCAATCTCAATCTGCACAGGAAGTCGTTGGTGCCAAAATGGCCAGTGAACGCTCCTGTGAGCAGGCGCATTTGGCTCTTGCTATATCCACAGAACGTCCGGGTGAAGCCTATGGCTCCGTTTGCAATGAACTTCTTTGAGTGTTCCAGACCCCTAAGGGCCATCCACTCCAACCTGCGTTTATCATTGCCATGTTCATTCAAAGCTGCCTTGACGGTGCTCTCAGAGAGTCCCACGAATGGCTCGGGGCCCACAAACAGTTGCTCCGAGCCCTTTCTGGCTAACTCATCAGCCTCCTCATTGCCCTGCACCCCTGCATGTCCCGGAATCCAGAAAGTTTGTTAAGTTAACCGTGACACAAGGATAAACCCTAGCATAGAAGCTATCTAAAAAAATCACGAAGTGAACTGATTACCCATGCGATATCCATACCATGTGATCTTAAAAAGTGATGTATTATAATCGTTTTTACAGGTGAAGACCAGCCGGGTGTTCATTAGAGAATGCTCAATGGTGCCGCAGTTACCGCTGGTTCTGTTCTCAGGTAAGAAATGCCGCTAGATAAACGCTCTTGGAATTTGTATAAATATAATTTACTAGCTTTTGCGCGCGGCTCCGCGCGCGTGGTACCTACATCAATAAAAAGTAGGCTATGTCTTTCCCCAGGTTTTAAACTATATCTGTACCAAATTTCATCTAAATCGGTTGAGTGGTTTAGCCGAGAAAAGGTAACAGACAGACAGATAGGCAGAGAGTTACTTTCGAATTTATAATATTAAGTAAGGATTAAATTTCCTGGTGATCTGTAATATAGGGTGACTTACTTTAGACACTAGCTCCTAACAAATACAGACTACGTATAAAAATATGTATATACACACACCTGCTGTAAAGTGCCCGGCAAACATCTTGAACAGGGGGCGGCGTGGTGGGGAGAGTTCGCTCACGTCACAAAATGTACGTGAGCGAACCCTCCCCACCACGCCGCCCTCTGTTCAAGATATTTGCCGGGCACTGTACTAGTGTAGTCTTACGTAAGGAAGAATAAACAAATTTACGATTACTATTCATTTGGCCTTCTTGGTTAACATTTTATGGCACTCCTACGCCCTTTTTATATTTTTTTAATGTAGAGAAATGCTCCTGATGCATATCCTCTCGCCACGCGGGGAGGCGAGAGGGTTATGTCGGGCTCTCCCGAGACTTCGGGCCTACCGACTAAAACCACCACGGTGTGTCAACTCGCTGCTTTATATGGTGGGTGAGAGCTGGAACTGAAACTAAAGAAAAAATTCTCCACCCAGCAATGGCCCAATGCAGACAGCTTGAATAACCCCCCTTCCCCCACCCCCTCCCCTTCCTATGCCTGCGTCAAAACGCCTGTAACACATCAACACATCGACATAAAGGTATCCTGTGTTAATACAGGATATGTTCTATTTGTTTGCCAAGTTTTATCTAAATCCACTCAACGGTTTCCAAGTGTTTGAGTAACAAATTCTGACATTCATAATATTAGCAGGATAGTTCTCAACACTACTAAGTGATTCTTGAATATGTAAATGGATGAATCTTTTTTTTTTTATATTGACTCGGCATAGTGATTGTAACGGACCTGATGGAAGGCCCTATTACAGTCCAGAGACAGTGACGACGAGGAGAAGATAGATGTCTTCTAGCCGTCGCCAGTGTCAAGCCGGTCTGACCAGATGCTTCTTCACACTACGTTTGAAGGACCCAATGTCATAAAAGGGAGGGAACACATGTGCCGGAAGACCATTCCAAAGTTGTATGGTACGGCATAAGAAGGAATTGCTGGTTGCGAGACGGGATTGTGCTAACCGTCCATCCGTGGTTACGAAGACCGGCACGTGTGGTTCTCAAAAGGAAGGGGGAAGGTGGGATGAGGTCAAATAACTCTTCGGAGTATTCGCCATGATAGAGGCGACAGAATACACTAAGGGACGCAATGTCTCTACGAAGTTGTAGCGGTTCGGTGGCCTTCAATTCAATATAAGTATATGGTTTCAGGTTGCAATCTGTCTGTGGAACTACACAACGGCACTTTTATAGTGTCTTTAGAAGATGGTTGGATAATGTTTCAAGCAGAGAAGCATGAAGTAAGTATATATACAATACAGTCACAAGTCTCGGATATATATGTATATGAACTCCATGAGATTTCATACCTTACCACGCATTTCGTCACGTATAGTCAGAGACCAACAGACTGCAATGCAGAGGTGGAGGGTTCGAACCCACGTCGCGCACCTCTGACTTTCAGAAGTTATATGACTTTTCGAAATTATGTGCGTATTGATTGACAATTATCGCCTGCTCCGTGCCTCGGAGAACACGGTAAGCCGTCGGTCCCGGCTGCCATGAACATCTATGGCAGTCGTTATTAGGAAGTCAGTGCCCTCTAATATCCTGACACTAGTCTAGCCTTAGGGTATCGTTAGCCATCGGGTTGCGGAGGTCAAGTGGCAGCCGCTCCTTGTAAAAACTGATATCCAGTCAAATTCGGTTAGACTAGAAAAGCAGACCCCAAGTGACTTGGGAATAATAAAGGCTAAGGAGAAGAGCTTATATACTCTAAGCATGGTATTGATCCACATTTCGCCAGCTCTGGTAACAGGCGTTACAGAGGCCGATGAGTCTACCGGGTGTACATACTCAGTTTGGCAGAAAAAGTAAATAACATTTCTCTTTGCTTAACCCGAGAATCGTATTCGAAACTTTATGCACAACACTTGCGTTCGCCTGTTGACTTGCCAAGATAGGCACAACATTATTTGCCTACAGATACCTAAAGAAAAAAAAAATTATAATATTCTTTTTTTACAGGTGGCTGAAATGCTGAAAACAATAAGAGTCGAGCTTATAAACCTTTTAGAAGAGAAAATCAACGACCCATCACTAAACTTACTGCATTACGAGAAAGGAAATCGAATCATAAAAACAATAGTGCAAATCGTCACTAAAGATTAAGTATCAAGAAATTTTAGTTCAAATGTAATGAATTTATACACTGGTGCAATTAACTGTTTGTAACATATATTAGTTTATTTATTATTTATTGAATAAAATAATATCCTGTCTGCTTGACGGTGTAATGTCCTGCGAGCAGCGGGTTCGATTTCCGCACACAGAAATTATTTGTAAGATCAATAGGTAGTTGTTGCGGAACTGGGTGTTTGTGTCTGTGATTTGTATATCTGTGAAACCGTTGTAGTAATATTTTTTTTGGTGCAATAGATGTAATAATACCTTTGTATTTTGTTGTAATTTGTTTTAGATTCAAATTCTGTGATGAACTGTCTCAGATTAATTGTAGACTGGAGTAGATTCCTGTAGAGATTTGTAGATTCAAATTACGTTTAACACACGTCGGAGTTTGCGAAGTTATGTGCGTATTAAATAGTAAATTATCGCTTGCTTCAACAGTGAATGTAATATCGTGAGGAAACATGCATGTCTAAGAGCTCTTTGCCAACGTGATGGGCCTTATATTGAGAATATACTATAATATGCAGAGAAGTATCTCTGAAGAAGTACCTCTGTCTTACATAAGCTTGCAAAAATAGGTATGGTAGTTACCAGTAAATAGAGTTTTAAATGCATCAATAAGTCAATTATCCAGCATCCAGACATAATGAAAAAAGCACTGTCTGTGAATCTTGGGGTCCGCAGGTTTGCTAAGATATTAAGAAGTTGCTGGTTAAAGAGAAGCTCGTGTCACTAGAATAACTAATGGTGTTTGTACCTTCCGCTGGTAGCACAATGACATTTTATTTTCAGAATGGTAATGTGCTAATGATACTTGTAACGACTATGGTAATTTCGTACTAGTCGCCGCATGATTACATGACATTCTAGTTGGTACAATAAGTTAGTTAGTTTTAAAACTTTCTTTTCATGTTGGTGAGATTACTAAATCTATGAGATATCTCTAGTCTAAAATTACTCTGAGAATTAGGATGCCTTCTACCAGAGATGTCCAGGAATGCGAGGGCACAGGGCAGACGGTGGACAGCGCCGGTCTGTACCATGTTGTCGCAATGATATAAATATATAGATACAACTAGAGATGTGTCATTGACGGTCTTTTAATTAATTTTATGTAACTGTTTTTCGTCAATGTTCAACAGGTTAAAAAAAATGTTAAATCGTCAACTGGTTTTTCTTCAATCAAATTTCGCTTAGGTTCTAATACAATGGCCTAAAGTGCTATTTTTGCAAGACATTCATTTTTTTTCTTTTTTTAGTTATTCTCTACCGAAAAATAGAATGTACGAGGTTTGAGATCCAAAACACGAACATTTTGGAATGACACAGTGAATTAATGCAAGTTTTATGCTTCATTTATACATTATTGAGAGCTGCGACTTGCGTTGCGGACGTTGATAGAATTTATTAGGTTAATATTTTCAGCAGATTCTTTTATTGAAGAAAAACAGTTGATTCGTTAAAGAACAAAAAGAAAAAAACTGTTTATTGATTTAACGACCACTTCTAGGTACAACACCATATTATATCAAGGATAAAACGATCCCCGAACAAAATAAACGCTGGTGTCTAGAGATCATCGATGTCTAATAGAAAGTCGCGGTCTGATTGTCTGCAGTTTGTGTTGCTTAACAACATGAAAATATCGTCCATTCTTATCTGCCGGTCATAATCACATCGTGTAGCTTGCATATCCTTGGTAGCAAAGCACCCTTGAGGCATACTTGTATGACGACAGTTTCATATGCCATCCATCTATTGCGATACTGAAGACAAAGTATGACATTTGATCAAATCTGTCTGCATGTAATGTATGTCTAAGGTTTAATTTCTCATTCAATAGTTGAATTACTGTTGAGCATTGCAATATTGTTAAATACTGGGCAGTCTAATGTAATTATAATGTTACTAGCTTTTGCCCGCGGCTTCGCTCACGTTAATTTAGAATTTGACAATCAATTCGGGTTGTCCTCTGCTTGTAATAATATAATTCAATCATGATTCGAAAGACACGTGGCGCCATCTATTATCATAAGAACGTTATTGTTGTTTTCCTCGGGAACAGTAATTTTTTTCGGGATAAAAGGTAGCTTATATCAGTTTCTGTACACCTGAAAATGTATATGCAAAATTTCAGGATGATCGGTTCAGTGGTTTAGGCGTTTAAAGTAACAAACAAACTCATTTTCGCTTTTATAATAATAGTTAGGATAAAACGAATTAAATAATGTGATCTATTGTATGTAGTCTTAATATACAAATGTAGCTCAAAAATATGGTCATACTTAAGAAAAGAATACAATATACGAACTATACTTATTTGTTAATTATATTGTATCTGTCCCACAAACTTATACGGCCATATAAATAGATATTCAATTATGTCTGGCATTAAAAAAATTGACAGGTAAACATTTGGCAAATATTAACTACATAAGAATAAATAATTATTTTAAAGTATTGTAAGAACATTGAATGGTTGATAATATCATCATTATTAGCTAAATCAAGGTAGAAATGGACATGTCATCCACGTTCATAAATTTTTCTTTATATAAAACCTATCTTGCTATGTTTGTTGTGAAAGTATTTGATATGTTTAAGACCCAAAGCACGGAATACGCTTGCTTCCTATTAGAGTCGACCACTTATTTTTAATGATAAGTTTTATTGCTTTAGAGGCTAGCGATAAATCACATAGTAAACATCTAAAAAAAATTAATTTGTGATTATATTTTGCTAAAATACTGCTGTCACTCATTAGTTGCCCCCCATGGCCCACGTAGTAAATAATTCGCGTGTGTGGGGTCGAGGTGTCTGTCATCCCCACTCTTACCCGCTGCCGCGCCGGCCGCCCGTCGCGGTGCCCGCGCGTTTGCGCTTATTGTGTGTTAGTGGCCATTTGAAGTACGTTGTTTATTTATCTCGCAATTATTCTGTTTACGTAAATGTAAATATTTCTTATTTAATTTCATTACTTTTTATTTATAATGGATATTTTCGAATTTTATTTTTAAATCACAATGATTTATTACAACTAGAAGAATTAGAAATTACATTGTTGAATAATAGTTTCCATGTAAGCTCCGATGAAGAAGATATTAATATCCATCCAGTTTCACGTAAACGTCGTCGTATTATGGCAATAGAAAGTGAAGAAAGTGAATCGGAAGAGCGTCCAATTCCAGATACCTCGGGGCAAACCACGCCATTTACACGCACATGGACACTACCCACAGGTAACCAGCATCGAATAATATCTTTCACAGAAAATCCCGGTTTCCCGGCTTCCTATCTTCGCCCCTATCAATGACTAACAAATCACCTGCTGTTTTTCTCCCTTTTGGTTCCGGATGAGGTTTTTGAGCAAATAGCTGTCGATACGAATCAATTTGCTATTTATAAAATCACTGAGCGCCAGGCTTCAAAGGCATTTTTATTTCGTATTCGCACTAATGTGCCCGCAATGAAAAGCTTTTTTGCATGAATTATATTTATGGGACTGGTCAAGCTTCCTAAACTGCCTGACTATTGGTCAAAGGACGAAATAACAAGTCACCCTTTTGCAGCAATTATGTCCCGTAATCGCTTTGAATACCTTCTCCAAATGCTTCATTTTCCCGACTTGACGATGCTCACAAATCTGATAGATTACACCGCATTAGACGCTAGCTAGATGTCATGAATACTAGTTTTGCGAAGCATTATACTACTGCCGAAGATAAATGCATTGATGAAAGCGTTGTGCCATTCCGCGGCAGAATAATTTCCGTCAATATAATAAACAAAAACGCCATAAATATGGCATAAAGGAATTAAATTATGCACATTACCCGGGTATACGTACAAAATCAACATTTATGCGGGAAAAAGAAATGATAAAGTCAACACTAAGCCGGCAAACGTCGTTATGTCACTTTGCAGTGGTCTGTTGAAGAAAGGGCACACCTTATACACGGACAATTGGTACACGCATATTGATTTAGCAAGAAATCTTATAAAAAATTAAACACATCTAGTCGGTACTTTAGAAACATAGAAAAAATATCCTAAAAGAAGTTACTAATGCTAAACTGACGAGAGGCGAATATATAGCTAGAGAGAGCGAAGATGGAATTACTCTCATGAAGTGGAAAGACGAGAGATGTGCTTGTTCTTTCGACAAAACATTCGGACCGTTTTCAAACAATCACAAAACGAGGAAAAGCAGTTTCGAAGCCGAAAATCGTACTCGATTATAATCGAGCAAAAGGTGCAGTCGATTTGTCTGACCAAATGGTGGCATATGCCACACCATGAAGGAAATCGGTCAAATGGTATATAAAAATTGGAATAAACTTGCTGTTGAAAACTGTGGTTGTCAATGCACTAATAATATGTAAGACGGTAACCGGAAAAAAAATCTCAATTGTTGAGTTCAGGAAACAGGTGTTGAAGGGTTTGTTGACGCCAAGTGAATAAACCTCAAACGAGATTTCAAGGCCAAAAAGTGTAAAACATAAGCTTATAAAAAAAGACGGTACCAGTAAAAATAATCGACGAACATTTCAACAGTGCTATAAAGAAAATACAAAAGTAATGGGACGAATATTAGACAAAAACAAAACAAAAAATGTTGTTACTTTTTGCGAAACATGTCCTAATAAACCATTTCTTTGCTTTGACTTTTCTACAAAATTCATTAAAAAATTACTTACGAAATCAATCAATCTCAATCTGAAGCCTGATTTTGTTTTATTTTCTGTAATATCTTTAAATACATAACTATGTTTGTGATTTACCAATATGAAGTTTAAGCCGTCGGGCACCGCTACAAAGCTAATATGTATTAGACGTGACCACCACAGCCCTGCAGAAGAATAAATTGTGCTTGGATTTTAGTAAAAAATATGACTTAGAAAAATATGTCAGATAATGTCGGCACAAGACTTTTAATGTATGTTCTTTATGAAAGGGTATGTGTGCTAGTGTATTACTTTATGTTTTTATATAAAAACTATGTATAATGTGACGATAACTGTTACAATTTCTATAGGGAACTAGCCAGAATCTAAGATTTCACGATAAATTATTTAAATACGTGGTTAAAAGAAATAAGGTACCTAAATAGTTTAACTTTTTCTGGGAGTTTTATAAATTAATAGACACACCTAACATCACCTCTGGCTCGCGATCATGTGATGTCCTCCACGGCTCCAACGGAACAATAAAATAGTATGTCGACTACATGTGTCCCCCATTGCCCAAACAGAAAAATTTAAAAATCAAGGAGGCTACGTTTAACTTTTTAAGATTACACTACGATTTTAACTAGCGAACCGTTTAATATTAAACAGAGAATAAGAGCCATGACCATATCTTTTTCTACATGTTGTATTTAAAATTCTATAGCCGCATCTTAATGTACATGATATTTAAACAATTTTATAATAATATATCAGTTTTATACGTAATAAATATCGTTGTTCGTATCATAGTTACCAATGAGCTTTCAAATCAGTTTTATTTGTTAAGCGCCATCTATCATTTTACTTAATAACTACTGTAATGACCTAGAAATATGTTAGTGTTCCAAATATGACCATAGATGGCGTTATATCAGTTTGAATTGTGATCTCTGTAGAAATAAAATGCAAGTTTTAGTTGTTAGTCGTAACTAGACAATTACAATATTACTAAAATTATGCTTTATTTGAAAGATATGCTTTTTAATGAGCTTAGTTGAAGCCGTAGCGAATATGCAACAGCGTCAGCAGTGACCAGCAGATACATTAGTTTTGTATCTAAATACTACGAACAAGTCAAGACTAAGGCATTATAAGTCATTTAGTTAAAAACCTAGCACTACAAGCAAATATCAATTATTTAAATACTGCATGATGTTAAAATTTACATGTAGTTGAGTTAGCGCTGTAGTGCACGCCATGGCACATAATACTGCTTTCATCGGGTTGATCTCATTATTCCGTGCTGGATAATAGAGAACAACATATACAATACGTAATTACCTAATAGAACGTCCGTTAACCGCCACGCAAAACGCTTCGTTTTGTTACATTATTAGGTAGTTTACAATGACTAAAACGATGAATATAATAATTGAGTTTTAAACTGTTATTGCTGGCGTGCAATATCAAATCTCACTACCAAACTCACATTTGCGTTGGATTTTATAATTGAGATTTTATTTTTGCAATTCGCGATGTCAAACTAAAAAACTCGTCGCGGTGCTTCCTTCACCCTAGAATCAAACTATTTTAATTATTTACGCACATGACTTCCGAGAGTCTCTTGACTGGGCTAGAGTTTTTTAATAAATAATGAATTTATTAATTATATTTATTATTAATAATTTATTAAAATGTCAACCGAATATTGTAATCATTTATTTTAAAATCTACAGGAATTAAAGATTTGCTGGAAAATATATTCTTTAAATAAATTATGTTACCTGATGAAATTATGTTAATAAGGATAGCAAACTTTTACACATCAATAACCCATTTTATTGTACAAAAGCCCAGTGGAATGTAATAGAAATGTTTCAAATGTACTGCATTCATATTTTGTTTGCAGATTAGCTGTTTTCTACACGAATTATTGTTTACAACAAATATGTAAATAAACGATTATTTTGTTCAAAACCATTTATTTTATTTTTATGCCATCCTTAGTTCCTTACTACGAGAACGACAGCTGATATTCACGAATGTGGACGTATAACCACTTCAAATAATGCAGTTATAGAAATACGTCTCTGGCTTGAGTCACACTAAACACTAACTATGATTGTAGAAATTTATATTTTACTACGACTTATGTGACAAGACATCTACTGTCGTAGCTTGTGGAGTATAACAACACCGACATCATTGCGTCCCCTTAAAGAAGCCTAGAAGTTTTACGTATCCACTTATTAGAGGAACATAAAGTCTTAGTAACCTGCGGTCATCTTTAAGATGGTAGGTAGGTATGATGATAAGAGACTTTTGCAGATACCTACCTACATTATCACACCTGTTTTCTAGACGCAACTAGGTACAGGCAGAAATCGCAGACACTACCCACTCGCTGCGATCTCGACATATCTTGTTACTGAGTAATTAAACATTCTTTTTGTATCGTTTTGTAAATTGGATGTTTGGAATGTAACATCACACATAAATATAGCCGTTTTTAATTTACTTGCGTTCGATTTTGTCATTCATAAAAACTTACTAAGACGTTCTAGATTTGAGCGGAGCCTACGCTATATCGTACCTATGAAATATACAATGCCAACGATTAGAATTTCGTCATTTACTCGCTTGCCCGATATAGTTAACATTGGGTTTCATGCCCACTGAGATACCTACTTAATATGTATGAGTGTCGAAACATATTTTGTCATTAGCTACTAAAAAATATAGCGACGCTATTCTTGTCTGTCAGTCACAGGTCCAGGATCCGTGCGGCTCCTGAGACTTTCCCATGGACAAACAGTAAACACTTGCCCAACCAAAACCCAGATCCTATAACACCACGATCAACAATAAGTGTAAGCGCAAACCTACACTTAGTACCTACCTATTTTCGGACTAACAATAGCCTCATCTGTATGTTTTCAATTAACATATACCTACCTATTATTATGGCATTGTAATCATCTGACTATGTACCTATGAACTCAAAACTATACTCGTGAATTTATTCGTTTTATTGAATTACTTTTGTTTCAATATTCACTGCGGTGCAAGCCAAGGCTACTTACCTACTGTTGATAATACTTTCTAGATAGGTATACAGCCATTTTAATAGTACCTAGGTAATCCGCCTTAAAATGCAAGAAGATACAAACACAGTTTTTATGTACAAAAGTAAAGCGTCAGCTCGACCAAACTACTAATAAGTTTTAAACAAAACCGTAGGTATCCTATCACAATAAGAAAAAATATTAATGCACGTGAAAAACAGGAAAATCTACAGAAAACAAGAATCACTTTCCACAACCAACCAAAAAAATTACCTATATAAATAAAATAGAAAACAGCTTTATAACTCAAATATCAAAATCGAACAAAGGATTGAATAACCTGCCTCCGACGGCCACAAATCACATAATGGTCCTGTAAACCGAAAAATATTGACACTATCAATCATTTAGCCAACATTGTCCGACAAACGGGCAAAGCGAGCATGTCCCTTGCAAACAAGCCCGGTAATATTTCACGGAGGTAAAAAAGGTATTCGCGGCCGATTCCAATAGTGCGGTCCCCATGTCGTAAAACGCACGTGTCCTAGCCATGTTACATGTGTACTTTAAAGGGCCAAGTTTTGGGTAGGACCGTCCGAATTTCAACGAGAAGTTACAGTGGACGTGACTTCGATGTATTTCTTTAGCATTTTTGTCCTAAGTACTTAGGAAGATACTACAAATAACAATAATAAATGTCATTGTTTCATGTTTTAGACATCTGTATATATACACTTATGAATGTAAGAACTCCTCATCAGCATTATTATAAATTTTTATTAATGTGTAAAATTCGTGACACACAATTCTAAATAAATTATTAGGTTTAAAAAAGAAAATCTTGTGTGAACTAATCTTTACTTTATTATTGAGTACAGTATAGCCATCTCTTGTAGAATAGCTGAAACTCATAATATATTTTCTAATTTTAAGTATAGATGGCAGTACAAAAATCTAATTGGATTCCAATAAAATCTTGGGCCACTAAAATGTTGCTTAATTTTTTTTATTTATTTGTTTTAGTTATGTAGTAATCTGATATTGGTGCAAAAAGTACTTTAATTCATATGTAAGCTATTGTAGAAATCATTATATAATTATAAGGATTCATAAATTGTGGAGATCAAACTTTTATTTTAAGTAGGTACCTCCGTGGCGCAGCGGTAGTGAATGCGACTGCTGTGCATAAGGTATCGGGTTCGAATCCCGGGTCGGGCCAACAAAAACCAATTGGGTTTTTCTGTTAAGAAATCTCAATACGAGCTCGGAGTTAGGAAGTTGGCGGTGTTAGACACCCCCGTGCCTCGGAAAGCACGTAAAGCCGTTGGTCCTGCGCCTGATCTCTCTCTGTCCGATTATCCGTCCCATTGGATCATGAGGGTTAGGGAACAGAGAGTGCACTTGTGTTTGCGCACATACTTGTGCACTATATTATCTCCTGCGCAGATGGCCAGTCTCCGTTAAGATTGGCCGCCGTGACCGAAAATTCGGTCTGGAGGACATTATTATTATTATTATATGGTTACTAGATAGGTACTTATGTCACTGTAAACGATCATAAATATTATAAATTCAATATCATAAAAATTGTATGCATTTGCATTGTACCTTGACTGTTTAACAAACCTGGCGTTACTTTGTTTTCCATTCGTTAGTATTCTACCTACCACCACCTGTTTTCCAACCGTTAATTATTTACACACTATCCTCAAAGCTATTTCCCCTGGTTTCTTATCCATACTGCGCCGTCCTTTCGCCGACCCACCATTTGCAATCGCGTCACGTCGCGGCCGGCGTGTAATTGCCACCATTTACCGTCCCGCGGTCCACAAGCTGCCTCTGCCCTCCACCTTGCTAACCAATATGTTGTGAACAAGTTTCAGCTATATTGTTTGCAATTTGAACTGCTGGGATGAGTAGGTATGATACTTAAGTAGGTCAAATTGTTTTGTGCAGGTTGCTACTTACAACTTACAGACATTTAATGATTACTCAAGTATCTAAAGATTAAAGGATTCCTATGTAAAATCAAAGGATCGCGTAAGGTTTAATGTCGCCAAATGCATTAGTTGGTGATTTAAAATAAATATAATAAATTATATGTAAATAAAATCATTAGAAATTAACGCCTATAAGTCCGTTTTTCTATCTACAGTATAAATACTGTAGGAAATAATTTTCTATATCCTACAGTATTTATACTGTAAATAGAAAAACGGACTTATAGGCGTTAATTTTCTAGGTTAAAGATTTAATTTAAGCTTCGGGCAGCTTTAAGTAGGATGGCACAGTGGTTTAACCACGCCTAATGTCGATCCAAACGGGACAAAAAAAAAATATTCTACCACATACACACAACACCATCTAGCCCAAACTAAGCAGAGCTTGTACTATGGGTACTAGACTATGGATAAACATACATATATACTTTTTTTTTGTAAATACATGCATATTATACATAGAAACACCCAGACAGAGACAAACATCCATGTTCATACACACAAATGTTTGACTTGTGCGGGAATCGAACCCGCGACCTCATGCGTGGCAGTCGGTTACACTAACCACTACGCCATCGAGGCCGATACGAAAAATATTGTGTGATCCACTAAAGTTGTTTCAAGATTGGGTGTTCTATGCGTCGTTGCTTGAATGTTTATATAAGTCGCCCGCGACACAGCAATAATTCCTTGTGCCGGCATTGTCTTTCATTTAATATAATATAAACAAATGCAAAAGGGCCATCGTTGGTCTGTCTTCCTTTCAAACAGCAGAGGAACAACATTTCAACGTGTTTTTTTTTGCATGAATTTTATGGGTGCATATACTCGAAGTTTATTTGGCAGAGATATATACGCAAGCCACTTTTAATGTTAAAACATACACAATTCGAATTTTAAATCCACGCCGTGGGTAGACGTTAGACGTTATGATGTAATTCATTATTATGAATAATTTATTTATCTATCTATAAAAATAAATAAAATTGAAGTGTCTGTTTGTAATGTCAAAATAACAGCTTTTTATCTAATGCATATGAAAGTATATAAGGTACCTATACGAAAAATATACTATTTTTAAAATGTTTGTCTGTCTGTCTGTCTTTTTGTTCCGGCTAATCTCCGAAACGGCTGAACCGATTTTGACGGGACTTTCACTGGCAGATAGCTGATGTTATAACTACTTTGATTTTAGAAAAAAATAGGATTCCGCGGAGACAAACACTTTTTAGTTAAAATCTACGCGGGCGAAGTCGCAGGTAACAGCTGGTTAGCAATATTTCGCAAAGTTACAGGTACTTGTAAATGTCAAAGTTACATTTACTTAGTTACAGTTGTTGGACTCGTGAAGGAAGGGATGGAACCTTTATGTTGATAAACACTCAACCTCAACATTGAAGTATTCAGAAAGTTTGATATTTTAGATAGGAAAGTATTTTTAATTCAGAATCAGATTGAAACTGCGATGACACAGAATTTAACAAGTTTAGTACTACGGAGCTAAGTAGATGCCATCATGCCACTTTCTTTAGTTTCAATACATATCAGTCATCTATTTGTCAGCCTCGATGGCGTAGTGGTTAGTGTAACCGACTGCCACGCCTGAGGTCGCGGGTTCGATTCCCGCACAAGTCAAACATTTGTGTGCATGAACATGGATGTTTGACTTGGTCTAGGTGTTTCTATGTATAATATGTATGTATTTACAAAAAAAAAAGTATATATATGTATGTTTATCCATTGTCTAGTACCCATAGTACAAGCTCTGCTTGGTTTGGGCTAGATGGTGTTGTGTGTATGTGGTAGAATATTATTATTATTTTATTATTATATCCAGGAATTCATATGCGTTCCTCTGTGTCAGAAGACTAATTACTCTCGTAATAAAATATGGAAATGTGAATTGAAATATAATTTTTGTTTACATTTAACTTTAATTTTTACTTAGATGTACTTTATTACGTAGGCCCTACGTGTGTTACACATAATAAAGGGTGAGCCTATTGCTATATAGGACGACAGGGCCAGATTCCGTGCAGTGTCAGATTCTGAGAATTTCTTGACAGAAAACACTTTCACCGATCTAGAAATCGAACCACATGCATAGCAATCGTAATTTCTACCACTGTGCCGTCGAGGCAGTCTGACGCAACTATTAATACTGACAAGTTTAAATTGTAAATTCATTGATATCATTTTAAATGCAATTATGTGTCGATTTTAACGCAAGTCAAGTCAAAGTAACGATTGAAAGCAGACTGCTTGTCAATTTTAAAAACTTTTCACCCCATTCAATGAAGTCCCACCGGCCCGCGAGACAGCGGCCCGTCGGTTTATTGCAACTGTCGTTCCCGTGCAACAATTTCGTGCAAACTGCGGCAACGATTGCGATTCATGCATTGGGTAAAGCGAGATCTTGGACAAAAGTAACCAGAAGACCGCTGAGTAAGTGACTACTTACTCCGCTTATCTCAACAGTACTTCTGATATTTTTAGGTGTCATGTCATAAATCCCAACGTATTGCCGTCTACCATCTACAGTAAACGCCAGTGTAGACAGGCCCTAAATGCTTGGAGTCACAAAATGCAGAGGACAATTACACATGTCGAATGTGTTATTCATTAAAAATCTTTCCATACATTTGGTTATTTCAACGACATTGTCGCTAAATATTGCAAAATAAATTTTATACATAGACATACCGATAGTTAAACAAAAAGGTATTGCTTCTGCGGCACAGCGGTAGTATGTACGATTCCTGAGTCACTGGTTCGATTTTTGGGTCAGTCAAATAATATTGGGTTTATCGGTTATGAAATTTTCAGTAGCATGGATTTTGGATCTCTGCCCAGGAGTCGGCAAGAGGTTTTATTACATGAGCTTTATTACGTAGAATTTAAACCATAGCCGAAGTGGCAGTAGGCAGGGTACATGACGCGCAGAACCGATGGCCGTTGGGGCAGAAAGGCGGCGGAAGACGCAGCAGAGGTAGGCTCCTAACAAGATGGACCGACCACCTGGTAAGCGTCTCGAGAAGCGGATGGATGTGGATGGTCCAAGATCGGTTTTTTTGAAAAACCTAGGGTCTGGACTAAGTTCAGCAGTGGACGTCTTTCGGCTAAGATGATGATGATAAAACCATAGCTGATGAAATGTGAGTGTGATACACTTTTGTCTAACCCTTTGGGGATATTTTAAGCGTGAGACAGTGGATATTTTTTTTTAAAAAAGCTCTCTCCCGTATTACGTAAGTATGTATTTTTTTGTGTTTGTAAAATATTACAAGAGTAGCTGATGTACGTCCGGGCGTCACTTGGGGTTACCACATAATATCAGGGTTGGTTTGAGGTATAAACCGCAAACCAACAACAAAACTGAGTGGTAACTTCATTTTCCATTATATATATACTTTTTTGTTTTCTGTGTTATAATATTTCTATAAGAACGTGTACCTATGTTTGGAAAAGTAAATACTTACTTTACTTTACTTTACTAGGAATAATTGCTGTGTCGCGGGGACTTTACAAACATTCAAACAACGGACACAAAGAACACCTAGACTTGGAACAACCATTTGTGGGTCACACAAATTTTTATCCCCTGTAAGATTCGAACCCACAATACTTGGCGCAATGTCAGTGGCGAGGCGACCACTTAAACCACTACGCCATCCGTGCAATCTCATATGTAAAATCTTAACGTAAAGACGTCTTAGACGTCACCTCAATCTCACCTCGCCATACTGTCTTATAATAGTAACCATGAAGTTTATTATGATCCCTATAATAAACGGAGATCGCACTTATATACTGACTTAATTACGTTATGACTTACAGTGATGGCTATACTGGATTGTCTTATAAGTTCAGAGGTGTATTGGTTGTCGTAAGGTCTCAGATTCAATTTAAGTTCAGTAAGAGAATGTGATGTTGACTCGCCTTTGGAATTTGATTCACGAGTACAGTATACCTACTACTTTTTTTTTCACGGGTAGAGTATCCTACTTTTTTTAGGAGGGACAAGGAATGTGATTGTATTTTCTATAGTTACCGTCTCATAAGTTTATGTTTATGTAGGCGTACGATCTCGTGTTTATTTCCCGTGTCAGCTAGTATTATTTGGTGCTGAATTGTCATAAGCAACTAAGAATTTGGGACTTATTTATGTGTCCGGTGGACGACAATAGCCAATCCATCAGGTGGAGTGTGGTCATTTTGACGAGCAAAATAAAAAAAAAAAAAAAAAACCTCTTATGACGTTAAATATAGTTTGCAAAATTAAGGTGCGATACACCTCAACTCAAGTTAAAGTATATGTATGAATGAATCTGTACTTTCGTAAGTTTGCCATTTAATTGCAGCAGTGCTATTCTGTCGTTACTGAACCCGCTTCTATTTAAAATCGGGTTCAGTAATGAACGTGCTAGTTATATTATTACTACAGTTACTGTCAGAGTAACATTAGAACTCGAGAGGAACACTTTTACAGAATAGCACTACTGCAGTTGCCAGCGACAAGCATTTTAAAAGCAAGTTACAACATCGCGAGTTGACAGCAACGAACATGTTAAAAGCACGTTACAACAACACAGTTCTAACTTACCCCAATATTGTACTTAAACTACACGAAAGGAGGTGGAATATCTGTACAAAATCCCGACTGCCCCTTGCCTATTTATCAGCATTAGACATTTTCACAAACATGGCAGTACCTACGCAAAAACGTCTAGCAAACGTTATTATCAACCGGTCCGTTGATTCCATTCAGCCGAGGCCGAATAAATCAACGCGAAAGCCGAAAGCCGACAATAAATTTGAGCCCAATCCTGGTCATCGTCGACCCAAGAGGCGTTTTAGCGTTAACCCAGGGACGGACCTTTCCGCTAAATAAATCCCTTATCTGCATACGGCAAACCTTTCTAGGGTCCAGCTTAATAAATTCAGGTTGGGCCTCCCAAACTTTTGTGGTGGACATGCTTAGAGATGTAAGTGCGAAATGGATATTTATTTTGTTGATCGTACGATTTCATTTCTAAATCTTGCATCGCGGAACGGCAGATTCTTATCAAGTAAATCCTATTCGTACCATGGCATCTATAAATTCATTTGGAAGATCGATTTAGGCTCATCCTCTATTGCGTGCAAGCTAGACAGGAATCATGACGTAATATTAAACGCAAGGTAAGAAATATTAAAAGCAAGGTAAGGAATGCAAGCTGTAGAAAGACATTAATGTCTCATTAATCTTTCGCCAGTTACATATGTTTGGGACTTATCGCTTGAGAGTTTGAAGGAAAAAATATACATATACAGCCGTCTACCGCCCAAAGATTAAGCAGTGTTTTTTTAGTTTGCACCGTTCTCGGTTAAGTTATGCGGTCAGTAAACAGACTGTCGTCTAATCTATAGTATATACTATATACTGTAGATACTGCTCATAGCAGAAAAGTATTGAAGGATTGCAAAAAAATAAAGATATGTCTATAAGGATAACACTGAATATAAGCAGCAGAGCTTCTATCGCTTTGCAAAAGTTTGGGAGAAAGCTGTGCTTATGCCGCAGTTTAACCTAAATACAATCAAACAATAAGTTTAGGAAATGTAGGATATTGCAGCATCACTATTCAAACCCCTCCGAAATAACTTTGTACTTTTTGCAGCGATGAGTAGATTTCAGAGCTCCTGTTGCAACTAATGTCATTGCACTTACACCAAAGAAAGTCCTTTTTAGAAGGCTTTGACTTAATGCGTGCATGCATAGCGTACCTAGTAGTGTAAGTGCTGTCTATTCAACGTCGGTATGTTTACGTGATCCTCAAACAGTAAACTTTATACTGATTTAAATCTGGAAGTTCGTTGTGTCGGACTTTTTAATCATTGCAAAGTCACAAGACATATTCCTAGTAAGGGTGTTTTCTTTTCTAAATCTAAATTAATTTTATTATATTGAGTCGCCAATAAGAGTTATTTTAGTGTGCAAGGATATGCATATGGATGTTACAATAACTGTTTACTTTCTTATGAACTGTACCATACACGTCTTTATAAAAGTGTAAATTTCGCAAACCTATCTCTAATTCCATATCTTAAAAATTCAGGTGAATTTCATTTTGTAATAGGTACTATCAGCACTAGTGAGATAGTTTCGGCCTGCTCATTTGGAAGGCGGCCGAGCGGGTGTGCTCCCAAATCAATAGTAATTCCGTGGGTAATCCCTCGGCCCTCTGAAAAATATATACCTCTCTATAGTATAGACCTGTGCACAGTTTGCTGAATTAAATTAGATATAGAACAGACCTCCTCTGAGTTATTTATGTATCGAGATCTGAACTTCTTTTTGTAAATGAGACATAAAATAGGTTCTTAAGTATATTTATGAAACAGTTGTGTGGCGCGGGTTCGTACTTGAGATTTTTGCGTGATAGTCTACATAATAGACTTTCGCTGTCGACTTTAGTGTACTATCGTATCGATATGGAGTTGCTAGTTAAATTCTTTCTTATTCAATAAAAGTGCAATATATATAAAATTTCTACAACATTTATGTTGGATTAAATAATTTAGAAAAGGAGAGCATATTTAGTACTGGCAATACTGGTGTCTTAATTGTTTTACTTTGATGTACTTAGGTCTTCAGTTGTCAAATCATGTTGAGATGTTGTAGTTGTGCTGTTCTGTTGTTTAACCTGTTTATACCAACGACATCAGAATTACTTATTTGCTGTTTAATATATCTGTTCTGATCTTGCATTTGAAGAAACGTAATATTGAATCAGGAAGAATTGCAGAATTTAGTATCTACTGACATCTGTCTGTCCATGTGAGAAAACTTACTTGGATACAGCTTGGCTCTTTGTAAATAGAATTACAGAATAGAGCACTAATAACATTAAAAACCAAACGATTTTTAACGAAAATATTTATTCGTAATATAACTAAAAACTATCTCAACTAAGATTCTCATTTTGAATAATAATATTCGCCATATTGGTGTACGAACTAGTCCGTGCAAAAACTCCCCAATAAAACTAAAAGGGTTAAGTTCCCCTCCTAAAACTTTTGTCCTATTCACACTGGTAGAAAAATAAATAATGTATCCCTTTCCCGCGCTGACCGCTTGACCATTGGCTGATGAAATGTGTTTACGCACACATACACGTAATGGTACTTGCGTGCATGTTATAAGAATTGTGGGCGGAGAAAAAAATGACGAAGGTAGATGTGTGATTTTGGTAGGGTTATGTATAAAATCTGTTTGGAACTTTTTGAAAAATATAACAACAAAATAGATATAGACCATTATTAGTTTTTGCCCGTGGCTTCATTGCCGTTGGCCGCATTCGGGAATGCATACCGGAACTAAAAGTATTCTATGTGTATCATACTGGATACTTTTCCAGGTTATGGTCTATCTGTCTACTAAGTTTTAACCAAGTGCGTTCAATGGTTTACGCGTGAATGAGTAGCGAATATCGAAATATGTATGAACGTGTTTCGATTACCTACACGTTTGAACTTGTAAGTCATATTAGTACAACTTGCTGTTTGTGTAATTTTAGCATCGTACTGTCTTTTAGTAGATAATAAACTAGTCTATGCCTCCCAATTCAATTCTTCAGAGTGAACCATGTATTATGTGGATAATTTTTATGCGTTATAGCTCTGGTCCTATTGAACAGCAGAAGAAGAAATTTGGCTCGGTTTTTAAGTTGAAATCTAAGCTACCAAATTTGGAACCTGTCTAGTTTAGGTATAATCCCATGATTATAGGCAGTGTTATATTGTTCTCCCATGAAAAACGTATAGTTATCAAAATACATAATATTTTAACTGTTAAATTTATTAAGCTACTGATGACTTTACATGCTAAGTTAAGTATCTATACCATAATCCTGTTCAATGTCCCGCTGACGTCAGCGCAATATATGTAACATGTTATCTGTAGGTCCTTAATTATTCCGGTACTTTTGCTCATAAGCGTGTCTTGCTATGCATTTTCTAAAACCACTTCCAGTGGAAACTGCCATGAATCTGGCAATAGGAGAGCTACCTCTGAGAAGGTTTCCCAAAGGCTAAAGGTATCCCAAGACGTACTTTGCCTATGAATCTATATTCATAGGCAAAGTACGTCTTTACGGTATCGAATGGGTGTAGCTAGATAACTACAGTTGTTCTTTTGGATATTGGTGTACTAAGGATGATCGCTGGAAGTGAAGTCTCAGCTCTACTTTACTTTCCACAATCAGAAAATTGAGGACGGCCTTTTTTACTTCAACGTAGCAAATAAACGATCCACTTAATATAAAATCTTAGTTTGACTAGCATAGGATCACTTGCAATACCAAAAGTATCACCAGCACATGAACGACCTTAGAAAAGGATTTAAACATAGTATGAAAGGGAAAATGGGAAAGGAAAGTATGCGAGCCATCAGAACTCTTACTTATAGAGCGAAACGCAGTTCCGCAGCATACACCGTCACAAAATAACCACCAAAACTAACCACGACAGGATTTTCCACTTTTACATCTCTTCTGGATATTAGCTCTAGTCACAAAGACCACTAGGCTTATGATGTCATCGTATAGACGTAATGTTAAAGACATACATAGAATATTAATACACGATTGGCATAGTGACGCAGCGATAGTATATGCGACTGCTGTGCATCATTTGGTCATAGTTTCAACTTCTGGACTTGGTAAAGCGTTCTTGAGTTTTTCTCTCAAAGAAACTGGCATAAAAACTGTAGGCGGCTCAAATTCAAGCCTTGGGCCATAGGCTTGCTCACTTTTACGTGGAACCTAGAACCATAGGTGGCGAAATGTGTCATATACCTTAGTTATTGGACATCTGTATGTCCTATAACTATGTGTGTACACTAAAGATCAACTATTAGCACATTAAACTAACACAAGCAAGATGACCAGAAATCCTGTTCATAAACAAGGATATACGCACACAAGCATAACGTGTATCCAACGTTATCAGCGGCTATAGCCGGTCCGGAGGTCCCCAACTGTCCGGGCTCGACCTAAAACTTTAGGGTGTATAAGGACAGTTTAAAGTGATATAACAGATTTGGTCCCACTCCGGGACGAATATAACTGGATATTGCGTCATTGTGTATGAGAGGGACGCTAATGTACCGTTAGAATTAAATCACGATTCGTATACGACTTGTATCTTGTACTTTGCATATACTCATGATTCTATACCCCCGAAGGGGTAGGCAGAGCTGTGTTATACTCCCATCGGTTATTCTTTCTTCTTCTTCTTCCGAGGCGCTCATAGCCAGTTGCACTCACTGATCGGTAAACGATTAGCGAGGTTTAGCAACGTTGGGTGCGGTCATTCTATAGATGGGTGACCGCTTAGTGGTATTTCATCTGAGCGTCTCCGTGCTTCGGAGGGTACGTAAAATGTCGGTCCCGGTTGTTGTCAAATTGATAGCAGTCGTTAAGCCATGTCAGAGGCCTACGGGCGGCTAAACAACTCTTGATAACAGGTTGACCACTAACCACACGAAAAGAAGATCGGTTATTTCTATACGTCCAATAGTGCATTTACTCACATCTGTTATTCCTATAGGTCTAATAATGCTTTATTCTATGGAGACTACTTATTTGATCTTATGATATATGATAGAAATGCTACTCACATGTGATACACCTATATTTCAGGTTTCAAAGAAGAAAAAATGAACGCGGTCTTATGCCATATACCTCGTTGGTATAATGGTATAAGTTTGTTTTTACATTTGTGACTCATCGTAAGTATTGGTTTTGATTCCCGGGCTGACCAAAGTGCTATAGGATATTTATGTATAGAGTAAGAATACCAGCTGTTAAACGTCAATAGTCGTGTTCGATATTATATGGGATATAAAAAATAGCTAATATAATATAATATTCTACCACATGTACACAACACCATCTAGCCCAAACTAAGCAGAGCTTGTACTATGGGTACTAGACAATGAATAAACATACATATATACTTTTTTTTTGTAAATACGTACATATTATATCTACATAGAAACACCCAGACCAAGACAAACATCCATGTTCATGCACACAAATGTTTGACTTGTGCGGGAAACGAACCCGCGACCTCAGGCGCGGCAGTCGGTTACACTAACCACTATGCCATCGAGACCGACAAATGACGATGACGAATGACGATGTCATATACCAATGCCAACTATATTTTTAATCTTTCTCAAATAAAAACAACTTTTGCACTAGGAATAATTCTTGTGTCGCGGGGGACTTTACAAACATTCAAATTACATACATAGATATACATAGATATGTATGTATGTCATTTGAATGTTTTTCACGCCTGTTTCCCAGAGGGGTAGGCAGAGACTACGGATTTCCATTTGCTACGATCCTGACACACTTCTCTGGCTTCATTCACATTCAAATTACAACTACATGAATAACACCTAGATTCGGAACAACCATTTGCGGATCACGCAAATTTTTGTCCCGTGTGGGGCTCGAACCCACAACTCTCGGCGTGGCGGCAGTGGCGAGGCGACCACTTAAACCACTACGCCATTCGTGTAATATATTATCTTCTATCCAGCACATTTCTGCAATTATTTCGAGATTTTTTGTTCCACTCGGGAACCAAATTTGAGACTTTGAAGACTGGCTTCAAACAAAAACTTACTAGTAAACTAACGAGGTAGTCGGTATATCTATAGCATAATACTACGTTCAAAAGTACGTTTATAAGGTACTTTTTTTTTAATTTTCATGCCATGTATACAGTAAAACATGTTAGGACCTTTATAAGTATACTTTTAGCCAATAAAAGTTCTGATTCTCTAAAACAGTATGATTCTGTGGAATTGGGCCACTAGCAGGTAATCATTAATGTTGATTACAAAGGATAATGTTAAAATGGGCGTGTTACGATTTATTCAGTCGAAGTCGGGCTGAACCTCACGTGCTTAGGATCAGCTTGTTAAATGTGCGGACGACACCGTCTATTGGAATAAAAGAACCTAAGGAGTCGACTACTGCAACCATTACAGGAAGCCCAATCGCATTGGGCTTCCTGTAATGGTTGTGTGGGATGTGTTATAAATAAATAAATAAATAAATAAATAAATAAATAAATAAATAAATAAATTTTTTGAAAATATTTGATCGTCAATAGGATGGCTGTCCTTCCAAAATGTAAGTGTAGCAATTACTAAAGCGTTGGTGGCACATTGGATACGATATGGGACTTCCGATGAAGAGATCGCCGGTTCGAATCCATTCTTTCCATTGCTCTTCTAACAAAAGCATTCTAGCTTAGATAGACGGGTTACCAAGAATATTTATAATTTGTAACCCTAATGGCTAAGAATAAACAAAATATATATTTTTCAATTCATTACCAAATCATACATGTAATGTATCTTTTTCTTTCAGTTGATATGCGTACTTTTTTTTGGTCTATAGGTAAGTCTTCTTTGTTGCCTCTATTTTTCACTTTATGATATTGGTAATAAATTTATGGTCCTGACCTTTTTTCCCGTTTTAATTATTATCTGTTTTCATTCATAAAGAAAGCGATGACATTTAATGAAATAATAAAGATGCCATAATGGTAGCAAGTGGATCTATAGCGTCTACGTAACACTCTGGGAAACAATAGCGTTTGTCTTCAGAGTTATTTTATTCATGAAAATAATTTCGCATTCCTTAAATATTATATTATGATACTTTAAAATACACATAGTAAGAATGAAAAGAAAAGCATTTATTTCGACACACGACGCAAAGGAACAAATTAAATAAATACAAAAAAAAAAAATTACATAATTAAACTTATATTTTTTAATTGTTTTAAGTCATGTTCTTATTAAATATAACATCAGCGGACATGTTGCATAATGCACTAAATAACTTTATATTACAAATTGCTTTAACCAACACGATAGAGTCGACTTTTCAGCATTAAATTGAATATTGAATATTCAATTTAATGCTGAAAAGTCGACTCTATGCATTTCTCAGGGCTTTCCATTTCCCGAGTCCGCGCGGCGCGTGTTTGGTCACTGCCTGAGATATACATATGGCGCGTTTAACATTAACTGCAGGGTTGTCCGACAACCACGTACTTGTTTTATTACTTTGTGGGTTATGTTCTACTTAGAAGGAAACTGTAGCTTTGGTTGTTTAGCTCTGATTTATGTTGAACGTTGTCAAACTAGAGAAAGTATATTATATATTTTGTAATAATTAGGTTTGGCAGGCAGAAACATTTTATGACGCTTAGAAGAAGATTACATTTTTATTTTTATATTCTATTTAATATTAAATATTTATTTTTAAATAATTAGCATTCAAATTGGAGAAATGAGTTAGTTATAACATAAATATAAGTGTATTGTGTATGAATCTCAATTTTTGATCAATAAACACATACAAATTAAGTTTATTTGGCAAAAATAAAACATAGATTTTCTAGTTCTGTCAACAAAGATCTTGTTAAAAACCTTGTAAGAGGTAATCATAAGTTAATCCAGTGAACGATTAGATTCACAAGATGTGTTATTTAGGTTTTGCAGGATACCTGATTTATAATAAAAAATTTGCTTTCTGATTGAATTCTTTGCGACAGTGCAGGCAGCCTCAATAATCAATGGTTTGTTTTTAACAGGTTCCCTGTCCGATGAATCACATATGATACATAACAATAGATTTTCTATTGTGTCTATCACGAGACGGTTAATTCAAGTAGCCATGACGGCCTAAAAACGAAAACAAAAACTTTTACTTACCTATATTTCTCAGTTATTATTCAACAAATAATCCTTTGTAAGCTCCACTTATATTAAGCTTTCAAATATTAACCCAAAGATCATATCTGTATCGAACAGAATCTTTTCAACTCGACCTAAAAGGTCATGATCTCAAACTGACCTCTCGTCTGAGGTACCCATTGATCCAATGATCCATTTACTGGTCCATAAAGAAACATGTGGTTATGGTGTTGAAGGGTGCTATTATTCGCTGGACAAGATCAAAAGTGTATCATAGGGATGCTGGCGCTTAAACCTGTTTTAGGAAACCTTGGTGTTAGTGTCCACGTGCCTTTTGTACGCAAATAGTTTTATATAGATAAATTATTATATTATTATTATTATACATATTAATTTATATAATTAAATAAAAAGTGAATTGTTACTGAAGAGACATTAAGCTCATATTTATTGAAACACTTATTTTGTTATTGTTCTTCTTAAATAAATTAGCGAAATTATATGTCGTTAGTTATTTTGATTAATCTAAATAAATTGATTGAAATAAAAATGCAAAGAATTGAGTACAAGTTATCATACCAATCTTCTTTGTCTACAAAGAAAATTAAAATAACTTGTACTCAATTCTTTGTATTATCCAGGATGGATAATACAAAGAAGATTAGACGTGTAAATAGTAATGTGAATTAGACCGATACGAAGAATCATCAATTCCTAGAATCGATCCGGTGTTTCATATCGATTTAAAATATCGATAATGATGATCTAATTTATTTCCAAAGCATTGAAATATAGCAAAATGGCAGAGGCAGACCAAAAAGAAGCTGGATGGAGAGTGTGATAAGAATAATAGGAAGAAAACTCACACTTCTCCGACCTTAATCGGATTAGGATTAGGGTAACAGAATTGTTTAGTATCACATAGACGTAGGCATCGTGTGTAGCAGCGATAGCTCAGTGAGGAGACTAACAGACTGCAATGCAGAGGGTCTCGGGTTCGAATCTCTGACTTTCGGAAGTTATATGGGTTTTCGAAATTATGTGTGTATTGATTGACGATTATCGCCTGCTCCGTGCCTCGGAGAGCACGTTAAGCCGTCGGTCCCGGCTGCCATGAACATCTATGGCAGTTGTTATTGGGAAGCCTTCGGGTTGCGGAGATCAGATGGCAGTCGCTCCGTGTAAAAACTTATATCCAGTCAAATCCGGTTAGACTAGAAAGCCGACCCCAAGTAACTTGGGAATAATAAAGGCTAGGGAGAAGAAGAGACGTAGGGTGCAAGTATCATTGCCTGTCCAAACCCTTCTAATTACACACTACTGCTGGCTGCTACTATAATGCACTGCTTTTCTTTTCATGAATACAGTCATTAGCTTATAGCATTCATCTCCTAAATTTAATCCACTGCATTGTCAATAATCCTATTATATCGGACACAAGATCAAAAGTGTATCAACATCACAACAATACTACACACGGTCCATCTAAACCAGTTTTCTGTATCCATGTGTCAAAAAGGTGAGATCAAAATTGTAGCAGGGGATGCTGTGAGGTCATGGGTCAATGTATCGATTTACATAATATTAGGGTTTTCTGAATAAGTCTATTAAAAAAAGGGTTAAGAAATGAATATTAATGGAACTGTTAATTGATTTCTATCGTGCATTTGGTGCGGAGCGTGTATTTATCATTCATGTAATGGGTTTGAGTTAATTGTTTTTTTAACTTTTTATTGCAATATGTTGTGATCATTTCAATGTTAGTATTAATGTAGTTACTGCATACCATGAAGTAATAAGCTAATCAGAATCTTTTCAAGAAAATTGTTTTAACTTTAGTGGTTCGCAAAATGTCTTCCGAAAGGTATTCGATTACAGTTTTGCAGAACGTCATGCATATTTGGAAAGGGAAAATTGGGATCGTTTTCTTAAAAGGCATCTACCTAATTAATTTTAAACATTAACTATGTCAGATTGACATATTGCTCTCGTACCACAAATATGCACTTAAGATCGTAGTTCATAGTGAAGTTGGGCTCAATGCTCGGATCGGGCAAAATGTTTTGAGGTTTTCTGCCAAAGATTTTCAGTTGCAGCACTGTGTTTTTGAAATGTCCACTGTTCCCTGGTACAATTATGTCATCGTGCTGACCGAGTACATAATATAATAGACTTAACACATAATATTTCTTAGGTGTGCATATTTCCTCACAAAGTTTTCCTTCACCATTTAAACAAAATCTAATCATTATTTAACATATACCGATTCTTAGATACCCACATATATTATAAGTCTTGTAAGTGCAAGCCCTGGAGTGTAACGGCTAGATAAGTAACGGGAGAGCCTCGCCACTGTCTTGATGTAACACATTTGTAAAGAGCAGATGTAAACACAGATAAGGCCGGCTCCATTCAACACCCTGTATAGCAATTTCCCTTTGCATATGGGGGTGCCTCCCAGAAATGGTTACAATTTGCTCTGATTACACCTATTTGTGTTTCGTTAATAGTGTTTCGTCACTGTTTTATTTGGGGTGAAAGTTATACAGAACAATTATTCTGGACGAAAAATCTGGGAAAAGAAAAAGATGAGGACAAAAATATATTTTAATGCAAGTAGGTAGTGGATTAGATATTTGGACGTGAGGAGAATAGGCATTGTGACGTATGAAGATATTTGACAAGATACTTAGACAAGATTAATGCCAAAAACGTGGTCACATAATCGAAGTTATTAAATAACCAAATGAAAAAAAAATACGTCTGTAACAAGCACTTGCGCTTACATACCACAGCGTAGGTTTTATTCGAGGGTTTTCTGATTAGGAATTCTTGATATTAACATTCTAAGAATGTGTTCGCTAGATAAATTTACAGTGGACTTGTATTACAACGGGATCTACTAGGCGATCTA
This sequence comes from Catocala sponsa, assembly GCA_963564715.1. NCBI lineage: Eukaryota > Metazoa > Arthropoda > Insecta > Lepidoptera > Erebidae > Catocala > Catocala sponsa. Next base: position 18,560,936 of record OY751339.1, on the reverse strand, counting down.
CTAAGTAGAAATCCGTAGTCTGTACCTACCCTTGCGGGCATCAGGCGTGAGTTTAGATATACATTGCTAAAACGCCATATTTATATCTCAGTTTTGTTTATCTGGTGATTGCGAATCGATCCTGAAGGCTGCTTTTTATGAGAGATACATTTAACAGATTTTCTACACAAAGTCAATCAATACACCTCAGGTAAGATATAGGGTCGTGAATGTAATAAAAATAAGCGCTAAGACTAAAACATTTTAAAAAGAGTGGACGGAAAACCTCATTTTTACAAAATTATCAATAATAATTATAAAAGAATAATACCTACCTACCTTCAACCAGAAGCTCTACAAAAATTTACATACTCAATTTATATCTGTAGCATAAAAAAGCGTTGCTGTCAAATCCACCCGTTCGAAGGTCTACCGATATCTCACGAGATCATGAATCTTAAACTAGGCCGGCAAATAAAAAGTGCGTCGAAGTCCCCTCGCCCCGACTGAATTATGAAAATATCGATAAATATCTGAAACAGTCCGACAATATATCATCATTTATATGTCGCACTAATAAAATGATGTTCAGCGTGTTATACAAGCTATTTTGCTGTGGATTCTCGTTTATATTAATATTAATAGCGACTTTGACTCTTTGTTTTTAACATTGTGATGTTGTTCAGGCATCGACTGCTGATGACCTTGAACGAAAAACTATTCAAAGTACTTTTAAAATATAAAATACTCTTCATCATCACCATCAGGCTATAATAGTCCATTGCTGGACATAGCCTTCCCCTAAAGAGAGCCATAGCGCCCTGTTTTCAGCTAGTACAATAGTCTTATGATAATATATCTCCGAGTGGGTAGCTAAAAGTGTATTAAAAACCACATTTCGCGTAGTATGATTTAAGGTCCCACGTAATAGATAATACGTTGCTCGTCCCGGGAATCGGATACGAGATCTCCTGCACAGGAGACGCTTTCTCTAACGCTTCGCCAACGAGGCAGTAAGTATTACGTTGCAAGGTATAAGTAGTCCTTGTGTCTCTCTCTTGACTCTTTGTAAAATAACGTACAAAATCTTATTTTATTATGTGAGAGCTACAATATAACTGGCAAAAATGTTGTTACTCTTTATTTCGAGTATACACACAATGAAACAGGCATGAGCTTATATGCTTCGCGTAATTCAAAAGTTACTTTATACATGAATGACGGCCAGGCAGAGGTGCTATCTATCGGACATAGTAGTTTGTTGCTGCTGAGAACAGGCTGATAGAAAAACCCGATATGAATCACGGAGCTTAATTTAATAAATTGTGGTATGTATAAGCTGGTCCACATATACGTTAAAATAATAGGTTATATTACGTAGTGTATATAACGTTTTGGGGCAAGGTTGGAGGTTAGTGAGGGGCTGAAATATCGCCCGATCGGCTCACGGCGACTCACCCATTAATTTACCGCCTAGTATCGTTTACATCACTATTGTTTAATAACCGGTTTTAATTTGTTAGGCTTGTGTACGTTTACGGTCTCAACTAAATGTATGTAAAATAATCGAGCATGGAAGTTAAGCAATGGAGTACAGATGTTGATTAGAATGTGTGATCATTTAATTGTTTTTTTTCTTAGAGCACAGTAATATTAGGAGCGCTGCTGTTCTCACTAGTGTCCGCAGGCACTATCAGGGCACAAGTCTTCCACTTAGAAGTTTGAGCAGGCATCCAGTTGTGCTTTTTCTCTCTTATGTTCCTAATTCCGATTGATGCGAGCGAGAGACATGTATTGTATTTGATCTTGTCCAGTTATACAGGTGATTCGGATACGAGAGTCCAGCCTCTCAAGACGACTGTGCTATACAGAGTCACATTCGCGGTATTAACGTCCTACTCTATTACATATTTGCGGTATTGACACCCTATCCCTATCCTACCTACTATGCTATGCCGTTCTACTAGTAGTATGTGCAGGTATTAGTTGGAATTTCACACTTAATGCTATTAGCATTAACATGGACCAAAGGAGATTGGTACCAGCATTCTGTGCATCACAATTGGCAAGAAAATTTGTTTTCTGTCTGAAATGTTAGGAGCCTTATATAAATACTACTTTATACAAATATCGTTTTACTTTTCTTTTTTAAAAATACTACTCACACTCTAGGAATAATTGCTGTATCGCGGGGGACTTTATAAACATTTAAATAACGGACAAAAAAATCACCCAGGCTTGGAACAACCATATTATGTGGATGACACAAAGTTTTGTCCCGTGTAGGGATGGAACCCACAACACTCGTCGCGATGGCAGTGGCGAGACGACCACTTAAACTTTTACCTTATACGTTTTCCTTGTGTACTTACGTATATATATATATATATATATATATCTATTTTTATACTTCTAATGTGGCAAACAAGCATACGGCCCACATGCTGGTAAGTGGTCACCGTAGCCTATGGACGCATGTTATACCTGAGGCATCACTTGCGCGTTGCCGACCCTTTAGGAAAAAAAGGAAGTGGGAAGGAGAAGGAAAGAAAAGAGGGTGATTGGGCCTCCAGCACTCTCACTCACCAAATGAAATACAACAGTAGGAACACTGCTATTTCACGTCGATATTATGAGAGGGTAGTACTACCCCGGTCGAGACGGCCCATTCATGCTGAAATCAGCGAGGCTCTACTATTTACAAAAATTAGCATATTATGTAGCAGAACCACATTTATTGTATTTCTGTTATAATGTTAAGCATTTGCTTCCGTCCGTGCATCACTTGAATCGGGTGACCAACTGAAAACCAGCGCTGGTGCACTCAATTTGGGTGCCCAGCTAATGCTGAGGTGGTCACCCTTTTCGGCGAGGGCATACACATTTTGTTTTAATATGTATAATATTTTTTGTTTATTTTGTTTTAACTAATTGTGTGTGCTCTGTACGAAATAAACATGATTCTTTCTTTCTTTCTTTTCTTTAAATTTTATCGCGTTGTTTATTTTAAAACACTTTATTACATCATCATTTTAAAACTATTACACTCTTAAACTTAACTTAAATTCTTTGTGGACAACAATAAAGATTTGAATTTGAAAACTTCGCTACTATTTAAGCTATTTAAATTATTAAAACTATTTAGATTTGAGTTTATGCTTTTGCCGACGTTTCAGTTGCTTTTCAGCAGCCATGTTCATGGGGAGACTTAGATAGATAGGAGCCGTTCTAGTTGCCTTCTTTTACTATATTGGTAAGCAGCAGCTTGATGGTCATGTTTTTTATTGTATTTACTCGCAATAGAAATAATTCCTGTATCGTAGCGTTTCAATAATAGACACAAATAATACTATTTGTGGATCACACAATGTTTTGTATCCTGAGGCGATCGAATCCAAAACACTTGGTGCGACAGAGTCGAGATGACTATTTAAACTTATAGCGCCATCCGTGCATATATTTTGCCTTTTTAAGAGATACACACATAGCCAAGTATAAAAACAGCATTTTTCGTTAGCAGTACGTGTTTTGCTATGTCGTGGGATGTCCATAATGCCTGTTTCGCTTTCCATCAGTTAGGTCACTGGTTTGTACCACCTACATCAATAATTAAGTTACTAGTTTAAAATTTTTCCCTGTATTACAAGAGCCTTTACAATCGTACAGTTAACGGACACAAAGCACACCCAGACTCAAAACAATAATTCGTAGACCACAAAAATAGATCCTGTGCGTGGCGGGATCGACGAAGCGACCGCTTACCCGCCATCGGTGCAGTCAAACTTAATCTTTATACTAAAGTAAAATCCCTTTATTTGTTTCTTTATCTCAAATATGAAATCCACGTAGCAACATTACAAGTAAGTAGACACACATTATGTATAGTGCGCACGTATGTACGAATATCATAAAAAATATTATCAGTACGAACATATTATTATGTCCAAATCTTCTCCGCGGCTTATCGGGGGTGTATCGAGAGGGTAGTGTCGCCGATGTTAGGTAACGTTTACACGCGACTGTTAAAATATCTAAATTGGCAGTTTATTTTGAAATCCTATAGTCAATGTGGATAAATTCGTAGTAATATTTCATCAAATGTTAAAATTTTAGAAGTGCTCTCATCGAACTTATTTCACGAAAACGAGTAAGCTTACACAGTAGATTGAGAAAGATAGTGAAAAATTTTGTATTTATGTCGGTTTAAAATTAGTTATTATTAAAAGAATGTTCAGCTTGTTTAACTGTAATAGTATTATATTTATAATTTAGTTGTCATAAAAACATGCCACACAAAAAATTCCAAACTACAAGTATCTTAGGAGGTGGTATAAACAGAAGCTTATATCAAGCAACGGCCAACCAAAGTTCTATAAAGTTTTAAAAATAACTATAGGTATCGATATTGCACTAATTACATGCGATGGTTTATTTTGACAACATTTTTTTAGTCTATACAATCTTAGAAGATGGATATGAGCCGAGGATAACCATATGTATACGCAAAGTTTCATTATTATATATCAGAAGGGCTACTCGGAGGTGTAATACATTTGCAGGCTATAGACTTTTGGTCCTACGTTCCGGCGAGCCTAATGCCGTCTGCCAGTCACAGTTCCAGGCATTGTGCTTCTACTGCCAACGTCTTGACAAAAAATACAATAACCAGTGTAATTGTATCCAAAACTTCATGCTTCCACGCGAGATTAAATTATCTACTTACCCTACCGTTGCGTCACCAAGGCCGTTATATTTATAAGTATGTCTGTTTGAAGTTTCTCTGTAATAACGCTAAAGCTAGCACGCATTTTTTGTTGAAAGAGTATGTGATATAACCTAGCCTAGTGAGGGGGTTGAATCAAGAGATATCATAATAGGGCGGCGGAGGTGGATCTAAGTCGGTGCTGCTTCTATTTTTATTTGCGAGCACCACGAGGTGGGCTCAGCTCGAAGGGAAACGGTGTAACTCAGGGTTTTTGAGTTTTAGTGACGGATCCTGAATGGTACGATATGGAGCTGTTCTTGCAATCAGTCAATAGGCAAACTTGTATTTTAAAAAAGAACAGTGAAGTCTATGAAAAATTAAATTTACTTTAACAGTATGTATTTAAATTTTCTTTTATTCGTACGTATAAATTACTACTGCATAACTACTTAAATATTATAAATGTGAATGTTTGTGAAGATGTTTGGATCACGCGTAAATTATTATTGAATAGATCTGGTTGAAACTTGGCGCCTAATTAGATCAAAACTTAGATTCCCACATAGGATACTTTTTATCCCGGTATGCGTTGCCGTGATTTTAATGTAGCCGGAGCCTCAGGCAGAAGCTATTCCGTACATATAACAATACAAATAAACGACTAAAAATAAAGACATTTCTGGTAACCGTATCTAAAAAAAAACTAAAACAATAGTCGAGTTCTTTGTTATAAACTTACAAACTATCTGCGTTCAGTAATTCTACGAGATTATGGAAGTAATGACAGTATTTTTAGTAGTTGTATGTAATGTTTACAAAGAGCCCGTAAAATTGTTGGCAGGGAATCGTAAATGTGTTATTTGTGGAGTTGTACCTGTGTGCGATGCGGGCGCGGCGGAGAGCTCGCATTATTACCGATAAGTATATGGGGCGGTGTGCTCCAGTGTGGATTTTGAATAATATATTATTTTCTTATGTAAAATGCCCGATTACTACCATCCCAGAGATTTTTGCGGCGGCACAAAGGAAAGCTCCTTTATGGCACTTTATACGTTTTTGTTCTTAAATTTTTGTTATTTCACGTACGCGAGCCACTCGCGTGGGCCTCGCGAAATGAAAAAACTTTTTGTGTTCCAACATAATACGTGCAAATCTTATTTGCTTTCAATTTTTTATCACATACTCCATTAGGTGATTTTTGGAAGTCGTTCGAATGAAAAATGCGCCCTCACTGTAGTACTGCGTGTCAATTAAAACGACCCGCTTGGTCACCGCATTAAACCTACGGTGGTATAAAAAGCAGTATATTATTTTATTATCTGAAGCCAGCCAGGACGGAGAGACGGCAATATCACCGTATATAGATTCGATTTTCTACGTGAATTCGTTTGACGGCCTTCATAATGCGACATATAAAACTGGGGACTTACGGACCCCGAAACCAATTTCGGGTTATGACCCGACGACTCTCTGATAATATTCTCGGGTTATTAGGTACGGATAGGAGTTTTTACTATGGCTATTTTTTCCGCCGACGTTGGATTATTGGAACCGGTTTACGAGCTGGTGTTCTCTATGCTTTTCTTGCGAGCTTACATTTGTTTTATGACGTCATCTATCCCGATACTCCGCGGGACAGTAGTTTATTTGTTCCAACACAATTTTGGTACATAAACTTTTGGTCTCGGATATAATTCTTGTGGGTTTTATTTGGTTACTTAGCTCTTGTATGTTGAAAGGTATGTTAAAATCTGGATTTATGTCTTCGGTAATTGACGTAGTTAACCCTTCGGTTGTTATACATAGGTACAAGACACGATAGGTAACGTGTGTTAGTCGTCACTTGGTGTACCGTGCTTTTAGGGTTAAGGTCTTGGGTAAACGTCACTTAATTAGATTTACTTAACATTTGTAGTAGTTATGACAATGTAAGGTAGATCTCAAATTCGTTCCTAACATTGGTTCAATGGTCGATAGATTTAGGGAAATTAATCGCACTGTTTAGGTTTAGAATCTAAATAAATATTAAAAATAAAATTTATCGAAATATTTATGACATACATGAAATAAAAGAAATTTTGCCTAAGTATTAAATATAAGGTGTTCGCAAGAAGTGCTGCGTGGTACGTAATTTTTATATCTGGGAGTTACTGGCAAATGGGAACAGGGCAGTTACAAAAATATGATTGTAGCAAAGATATCTTATCTATAAAAATCCGATAGTGGACTGCTACATAAAGGGCTCGAGTTTGATACCACAGCACGGAACTCTATCTTTTAGTAATTATATGTGTATTAACAAAAACAGTTACTAGGCTGGAAGCGTTCAACCATAGTCCATTAGGACTATAGCTGAGCCCTTGTCATATTGAGGACACATCTGTGAAGAGCGATGTGAGAGTTTTTAAACGACTAATCTTATAAACATGACTAGTGAAATTACGTTCTTAATTAACAACTAATCAGCCATAGTCATGATTAAATATTAAAGGTTTTTATAGTTAAATATAATTTTTTTTTTGTACTTTTACCTTTTTGTTTCCATATTCTCTTGATCTGCGCGGAGTACTTTTACTAAAAGATTTCTATGTATAAATGTGCAAAATAACGTCGTTAGTAGCTTAGCACTCGTATGTTGTCCCAAAAATGATTTCCGATATCTTCTACAAGTAAGATTTAATTTTATACATCTAATAGACATGTAGTTGTCTCCAATAACCCTGTTACTAACCAACAAATTTCGTAATATTAATTTCTCAGGTGTTCTTGTTCGCTAAGTTTACCCTATAACCCTCTATTGCTCGTGGGGTCACGTCCCACGTACGGGTAAGCGTCACTAGATGTTTCACGTCGTAAAGAATATGAGCTTTTACTTATATAAGTAGAACGTGATCTGAGGCTAAACGTTCGATGATGTTTCGCACTTATATATATTTGTTTCGTACGCGTTTTAGGGTTATGTGGGTAAATAAAAATGGTATTCGTTTTGATAGGTGTATTTGTATACAACGAAATGTCTGGTGTATTGTGTTGTGTTGTTTTTCGACATTTTATTTTCTGAATGGAATTGTGATGTGATATAATGTAAAAATTTGTTTGCTTTGTTTATATTTGAGTTTTGAACTAGTCATTTAATTATATGTTACTTGTAAAACATGTTGTTGGTGATTTTAAAATATTTGTTCGTTACTTGGTTTTCGCTATTTAAAAGGTGAATGAATGGAGGAGGTAGGTATTTGAGCTTTCGAAAGTCTTAGTTTCATCAAATGAAACGAAATAACGGTGCTACTACTCTTACGCTGTTTTTCTGCAAGATAATGGTACTTTCTTGGACGAACCGGCCCAGTCGTACTATTACTAAATGGCCTTTCCTTATTAAAAACTCTCTATGAAAACTCGGTTTACTGTCAAAGTGATATCGTAGTGTCCGAATGAAGCTTTTACTGAATATTGCGGCTTCATGTTTGTTCCCTCGGTAAATGAGCGAATATTTAAAAAACAATATTGCTTACCGACAGCGACACCAGTCATCAGACATCAATATATCTAGAAGTTAATAAAAAAACTAGTTCGAAAGCTACAAATATCCCAAATGATCAATGTTTCGAGTATTGCAGTTTCTTTGAAATCGATTGAAGATTTGATTACGTATTAGCTTTCGAATATTCTTAATCAATATTCGGATGCAATCATAAAAGTTTAAAATTTCAAATTACTCTTTTGGAAGCAATTGACTAAATCTGCCCCATCCTATCAGCCATTGTAGACACAAAAATCTGAGCCAATACGACACATATGTATGGATGAAACAGACGCGTTCTTTATTAAAACACACTCTATATTCAAAACGCATCACGAACACTATCACAAATAATATTGCCCCTGAAGATGCATTGGAAAAGAAATGTATCAGAAAATGTATAAAAAAGCTGTATTGTGACTATAGGTTTAGATGATGTAAAGTTATACTAGATGTGATATTAGTTTTGGAAAGATCTAGAATACCTGCAGCGTAGGTAGAGGCATTTAGTAAAAGTGGCGTGTCTTCAAATAATAAGACTTAAGTTCTTCAAATGATAATTATGAAAATAAGAGAGAAGACGTGTTACCAAAAGCTGAGAAAGATGGATGAAGATAATTGGGTCTTGTGAAAGGAATGAACGATAGGAGATTGACCACGAAATTATGTAAGGGAAATAGAACAGTTCTCAGTTTTAGGTAAACATTCTTTGGCTAGATCAGAGACGTTTTGGAAAAGGCTCTAGATCGACAACCATGCATGGTAAATAGGGTTAAAGTAAATATAGCGAAAGAGATATCCCAGAATCAAAGTTAGTAGCTATTTTTACTCTTTGTTAGCAGAGAGTAAAAGTGGCAGTTCTAGGAAGCAAGCGTGAATTTATATGTATGTATGTATGCAGAGGCTTTTAGAAACGAGTAACATAAATGGTGACGACACACGACAAACGACATTTTTGATTATACAATGTATGACAACTAACTTATTGAACCAGTTATAAAATCACTTCTTCGATTAGCGAAGAGCAAGTGGGGTTAAAAATAAGTAACGAGATTGCGGGCAATGGAAGTGTAGTTAAGATAATTTTATTGTTAGGTTATAAGCGAGTGTAGAAGTGCATCGGATGTATATGACTTCTCGATCACTTAAATGGGTTTTGTACCCAGCGAATATCTCCGTGGACGTTGTGCAGTCTTTCTTATTTCTTTGATAGCTCTGATCGTCATGTTAATGTAATACAAAGAGCTAAATACAAATTAATATTTATATATTGGCATCGGGTGTAGATTATAATATGTTGGGATCAGACAGAGTGGATTCTTAACAAAATCTGAGAATTACTTAAGTTGGAACAGTTTGAAATTAGAGACATCTCCACGCTACGAAAAACTGCAGCCAAAGAGTGCCACTGCTATAATTAGGTTTTCCAGGCTTCTTATCATGAGGCTGTGCTGACAATAAGCTTAATTTTGAAGATTGTACTTGCGACAAAAAGCTTCCATTTTAAAGAACGACACACGACGGCTCACGACACATTTACCATGTAAAGCTATTGGTTATGCGCCTGATCCATCTCCGATCGTCTCATATTGTCGTCTGCATTTTTCTGTGGCCACCGTGACTAACTTACGGTCTAGAGAATTTTATTGTTATGTAGGCTACCTACGGTGTAAAGTATATTTTAATTATTTACAATTACACATATTTATATATTTTGAATATTTTATATAATTAATGAACTATAACAAATACACACACTAATACATTACATAATTATATACACAATATTACTAAATACACATATTTAAACAAACATAATTATCGTGGCAGCTGTTCGCAAGTAGAACGCGCAACCCGGCCGAGCCGATTTTTCTAGGCTCCACATGTAACAATCGTTCGTTGACCTTCACGAGCTTAGCGGTCAGCGCGGGCGCACAGGTACGAGTCGCCAGTTCGGACATATGTTTGAAACAATAGACACGTCGTACTTCATAGATCGTCGCGAATGCTATATTGTTATATGATTATCACATTATCTCGTAGCTCATATGTGCTGCATTATTGTGCTTTTCTATACTGTGTTCTTAAAACTTTTCATCATAAACTGTAAGCTTTGAACTTTTTTCTTTCTTTCGTCTAAATTCTAATTTCGTATCTTCATGCTTATGCTTATGCTTGTGTGCTTGTGCAAAAACTCATTCTCCTTCTAACTTTGGTATACGTGTGTAAGATAAGTGTATTATGTGTGTCACGGACAATAAACCAAAACCGTAGGTTGAGACAGTTTTATTTTAGTTACCCAATACTTCAGACTTTAGTTACACTCCATTACCACAGCTAGTTTGATAAAGGATCTGTCTCTGCAGAAATGGTCACTTCCAGTATTCTCTACGTGATAACAAAAATGTATGTATGTAGGCGCGTGCGGACGACCGTGTGATTCTTAGAGGGAGATATGGGATTTCTCAAACATATACTCCGACCCGGCGCCGCTTGTCCGAGGGGCGCCGCGAATCTTTGAAGTTTTAAATGGTGATATTTTTAGATCATATCGTTCGTATTATTTATATTTTATGTCTTGCAAAGCTAGAAATGTAGCAATGTTAAAGTGTAAGAAGAAAATATTATTTCTTGCTTCGTCCTAGTGGTTTGCTTTATTTTATTTGTGAATATAAATTTTGTTTTCTTTTTGAGTTAAGTTTACTTTGCTGGAACCTTCTAGACAATAAATGGCGTGGACTTCACAGGATCTTCATAACTAATAGCTCTACAGATAAAGAAGCAGTTAATTTTTATCATCTGTAAGCTGCCAATACATCGAGCGTTGTGAATTTAAAAATATAATGACAGCTCTGTTTATAAACTAACCCAGTGCTGAGCATGGAGCTCCTCCAAGTATAAAAACCATTAGTCCACCACGCCAGCAAGTGCGGATTAGCGTTAAGGAGTATAATTTCAACTATTTAGTACTTTGGAAATATTAGGGATGCTTGTCATTGAACCGAAATAAGTTCTTCTGGATAGCAGTTTAAAGGTTGGCTATGTTTAAAAATTAAAGAAAAGCGGCGATATGTAATCCACGAATAATTATGTTTATGCTTTAATTTGCTAAATATTGTAAAATTTTCTGCCCCATAGAATTGCTACGATTTGCAGTCAGTACAAAATATTGCCATCCAGTATATATAACCATAAGGTGCACATTAAATATTATAATTAATACAAAGCCGCCCCGCGTCGGACGCGAAACTGAACGACTGCCCCCCAAACGGGCGAAACGGACGATTTTTTACATTCAATTATAAGTGACCCCTCCTCTATATAAATTGGTCTGTCTCTCCCTAATAAATGATATCTGGAGAGCAACACGGTGTGGGAGGACTCCGTGATGGATTGTGCTCACAAATGTGATTGGCGATCGTTACCATATTGCTTTTTTAAACATTGTAGTTTCTGAATAATTAATAAAATCTTATGCTGCCATTTTCTTGTAGAATGTATTCGCTTGAAAGAGATCTGGTTTAATGACAAAAATGAAACCCATTTTTGGTATAATCCTAACTAATATTATATTGTGTGTTTGTTTGTTGATTTGTAATACCTTAACCACTCGACGGACCATAATGAAAACTCACATTCACGATGCCGGTAAAGGATATAGGGTACCTTTTATTCAGAAAAAGTACTGTTCCAAAGCATTAGCTAGAAATAAATAAAGTTTTGAATTCTATTTTCTCATAGAATGTCTTGCTTAACCCGTCAACTGTCGAGCGGACCTAAGTCTGTACGCAAAAAATGAGCCACTAAAAAACAGATAAACGTATGTCCGCTCCACACTTGACTCGTTAATGAGTCAAGTGTCGAGCGGACATACGTTTGTCCGTTTGTGTATTGTTTGCACAATGAATATTTTATTATTTTTCCGTATTTCCCCTTAACGCTCAAGAAGTTAAAAGAAATCTGAAATAGGTTGCAATGCCTCTATCACCTTACGGTTTTTTTTGTCCGGTATAGTATAGCTCAAACATACATATATAGTATCACATCGGTATTCCCGAAGGCACAGATGTATTACACTCACATTTTGCCAAGTATGGGTTTAGTTGCCAGAAGATAGGGGGTAAGCCTATTACCATCCACCTGACACACCTCTGCCTATCTACCTCTTCGGGGATGTAGGCGTGAGACAATAAATTTATGTTTGGTGAAAAACTAATAATTACATAATTATATGATAAGTTTACGCCAATGTTATGCATTAAAATTCAACTAATTTTTACGGACTTTATCGCGTTTTCTCTTTGCCTGTGTTTTGAAGTGAGACACATTAAGATTGAGATACACACCATTTTAATCTCCTCTGAACGTCGCTATTGAAATCACGTACATTGCTACTATACGTAACAATTTACCCGACCCGGGAATCGAACTCGAATCCTCATAAAGTCATAGCTGCCGTTTCACTACCGTTACTCTACGGAGGCAGTTATCCCTAAACAAAAAGGATTATATGATAAACGTGGTAACAGCACCACGCAGAAATTTTTACGTTAGGCCTTTGTTTTTATTCAATTCATAATTATTTAAACGCTAAATACTAAGAATATTTAAAATATGTATACTCTTCACTTGATCTTCTTATACTGACTCATGGCTTCTGTACAACAGTACAATCCAAGAAGACTGGATGTTGTGGCACAAATAACGTCCAGCAATAGATTGCGATACTGGTATACAGGAGATAACTTCATATAACACATTGATCCAACCTTCAAAATATCTTATCAAACTTCGCTGACAACACAAATACTAACCCTATCAATGCGTGCAGAATTTTTTATACACCTTCAGCATTTCTAAATCCTCTATGTAGGGTCGGCTAACTCCATCTCAGGGGTAAGGGATTATTGGAAGAAAGAGCGGCTACGTACGGGATCCGGTCGCCATTGTCAATGAGATCGCATATGGCGCGAACATATTAAATATTCACCACTCACTGAGATATGAAACACAATGTTTACAGTACAGTTTTGATTTGGGGTAGACGAAAAAATATATGAGATAACAATATTTGGCTCCTCTTTTAAAGTAACGTCATGTCAGATAAGATGCGATTCCATTGTCGAGCTAGTTTTGCGGTAGAGTTTGTCTTGAGATCCCAGGTTTATTGTAGGAGTTCGACAGTGACTGTATATGGAAAATAAATTTTAAAAAGTGGCAAAGCGTTCCAAAAAGTACGCCTATTAGGTGGCAATAGTTTCGGCCTATATTACTTAGGACCTAAATAATGATAACGCAATTAAAAGCAGATATGTTATAGCCTAAATTTTGTCGATATACCGGCTCGATACCTTGTAATGTTGTCCTTTGTCAAACTACTTTTAATTTTACTACCAATCTAATCCCAGAATATAAAAACTCTTTTTTCCGCACGTACGCACGTCGTGTCACCGTTTCACTCCTTTCATACTGGCCGTATGCAAACTAAAGTAAAAAAACTAGACCCACCTTTTAGCACAACAGCTCGCGTTCATTACAGACCACACACTTATCCCGCATCCATCCGCTGGGTGAATGTGGTTCAATGGAGCTTTTTTTATTCAAAATAAGTCCTTAAAAAAAGCATGCCACCCCAGAAGCCAAATGGCCCAGAATTTGTTTAAATTGTCACGTACAGACACCGCGTGGTTACACAATCCGCTCATGTTGGCGCTCAAACTTTTATTAATGGAACGTTGTTTTTTGAACTTCGAATTTGATAGCGTTTGTTTTTAAATTGCTTTTATGCATTCTGGTTAGATTATAAATGAGCTATTAAATTTATGTGCTTAAGTGTTTTGGATTCAGTTTTTAAGGAAATTTTAAGTAGGTAATGGACATTCTATTTTATTGACGTGACAACGTCTAATAAATCGATGAACGCCGGCTGCACGCACGAAAAAGGATGACTCATTGTCCCGTTACGGTCATTGTAACGTTTTCATCAATGTTTTGTTATGACGTTGTCACGTTAAACTATCGTCCGTAAACCGACTTTACAGACAACCAATTTTTTTTATCTAACAGACATCTAAAATGATGAATGCGACTATTTTATTAACTACCTGTACTTACAATTTTATGTAGGTATACAATTAAATCCAAATATATTTAATTTTGTTGTGTAGATTATATTATTATGTAAATTCATACAAAGCAAAAAATCAACAACAAGCAACAACTGTTCTCAAAATTGTAGCTTTGAGAACCGCAGTACCAGATAGACATACGTTGAAGGGTTAAAAATGCATCGTAGTCGCATAAAAAAGCCTCTGTACAGATATCGGATTTTAAATTTTAAAATGTGCATTGTATTGTGTCGGGGTTCGGCAATCGATTGGTCCCAGCGACAAAAGGGTTAACCATTAATAATAAAAAAATCCATTGATTATTGAACCGACAGCATGCGAGCTCGTCAGTTAATTTTGAAATAAATGGAACGGAACGCTACGTCATAATTAAGAGTTTTGTAAGTGTCCGAGCCATATGCCATCTTGTGCAAAAAATGTTTCTAAAGGTGTTCTTAATATATCTATTTAAAAAAATACTGGTCTTGAAGAAATATAGTCATAGGACATAGTAATAATATAATAATAATAAAACCATACATACATCACGCCTATATCCCCAAATCGGGAATATCGGTAAACCGAGACCTCTTGCACGGCAATAACAATAAAATAATAATAATTTATTCATGTTACAATAATGTTAGTATTATAGTTTTTCTAGAAATGGACTACAATTTTTCAGGAGGAGGTTCTCAATTCGTCTGTATTTTTTTTTAAATATTTTAACCTCAGTACTTTCGACTGGGTGAACGGATTTTTATGATTATTTTTTTTTAATCGCCATTGTATTACAAGAAATATGTAGAGCGTAAAATTCTTTCAAATACCTCGTAGTCTCACTGGGCTGGAGTGGAGAAAATACTCAAAAATTACAGTACATATATCTGAGCTTTTACAGAAAAGAAGCCTTCGGTGGCAAAATATTTTTAACTGGCTTAAGATTATTCGGGATCTCTGCTTTTACGTTGTCCAAAATCTCCAAACATTTAAATTTGACCGTGCAACTAACATCATATCTAAATAAAGGATGTCAATCACGCAACAAACGCAAGGAATGGGTTAAACACATCTTTTCAATTGCATGTCTAGTATGTAAGCTATTAGGCAACCCCTATTATAAGACCAGCTTTCTGATGTTATATAATGCATTTAAAATCTAGTAAATTTATTTAATTGACTGCTTTAACAATAATAATTATTTTGCAGGATGAAGGGAATCCAAAATCTCTCAAATTTCGCATTTCGCTATTTGACCTTTAGATGATTCACCTTTTCACCTCTCTCCACTCTTTCACCTTTAGAGGATCTCGTCTTAAGGTAACATAAATGTTTTAACCCATTCACAGTCCCGTGATAGACACAATAGAAAATCAATTGGTATGTACTATATGTGGTTCATCGGACAGGGAACGTGTTAAGGCTATATTTCGCCAACTAGGCTTTAAGTGGCAAGAAATAAATGCTGATGAGCCTATTGCCGATACTGGACTAAAGTCATTATTTTTAGTTGTATAGGTATCAAAAGTCTTTAAATTGTGTTATATGTACATATATGCACATAAATCGTCCAATACCTACATGCGTAATAACGTAAATAATTTAAAATTACATGCATTGTCCACGAATGCGTGCGCGCCGCCCACTGTGCATTAATTTAGTCGCTGCGGGTCGGTGATGGGCTCCCATGGTGCTGAACAGGTAAGGGGTAAACTGAGGTAAATAATTAAATATATGTGTACAAACAAGCATTTCTAGCATTGTTATGAAAAAAATGTGGTGGCAAGGGCGGTGCTTTCATATAAGCTCAAAAATACGGCTTGCCTTAAAATGATCGATCTAGTAACACTAAAATCCATCTTGTAAATGAACTGGCATCAGTATTATTTTGCGGTCGAACACAAAAAAACGACCGCTCTAGAGCATTCGGTGTCGACTGCAACATGCGGTCCGTCTATGGCCAGCCTAAGTAATATTAAGAAACACACAAGCAGTTTAGTAAGCTGATGCGTGTGTGTTTTCAGATTTAAAAAATTATTGAATCTTTTCATAAATCATTTCTGTGACTGTGTGTGTGAGTTTGTTACACGCTGTGGCTTGGTAAGAAGTGTGTCAAGGAACTCCTTGATATTATCTTCTAAAAGGACTTCAGTTTCCTGTGGGAGTTCCATCCATGACATGCAAACTGAAATTGGAAAATAAAGTAAGAATAAGGTGGATTGCAGTCCAGTTTCTCATAAACACGTAGGTTCATATTTTTTATTACCTTATTCTGAAAATCAATGACACAACCAGTAATTTAAAACAAATGTCATCAAAGTCGGTGCAGTATTTTAGCCATAAAAACGTATACAAACAGACACCGTTACATTTGCATTCGAAGTATAGATTACATATTTAAATGAATTTATATTTATCTAAATACTTGCTATGGTAACCATATCAATGCGAGTATAAAAGCGAAAAAACGCCTAACCATAACTAAAAATAGGATAAACATTAAGTCCACCTCGGCAGTATATTTTTCGTACGCAACATAATACACAAGACGAAATTACAAGTCACCGTCCTGGCGACAACCCTATATTTGACCCTCGTACTGAAACCGCCCCAACGAAGCCTACGCCACATTTTATATAGTATACATTGATGCTTTAGTGTTACAGCTTTTAAGTTTATCTACGCAAAATCGGCAATGTATCACGTGATGCTCAATGAAGTTGTTTTTTCTTAACCCGAAAATGTTTAAGGTCTAGAGTTCTTATTGTATCCAACATTGCGGAACCATTAATCAGTCTGTGCCAGAATCATCAATATAGCATTACAGAGGATACGTCCAAGTATTCGATTCGATATTCTATGTATCGATTATGTATCGGTAATTCGATTATCGCCAACTCTTATTGTGAAGAGGTTGTTCATCATCTCAAAAATGCCGTTGTCATGATGTTGAGCAAAACATGAGTGAACATACATCGTTTTTATACGGTCGCTTCTTCTATCCTTATAATATTATACTTATTTAATTTGCAGATATATAATAGTATTTGATGTATATATATCAAATACTAGAGAACGTCTGCCTAATTATAGTAAATATATCTCTCTCTTCTCCCTAGCCTTTATTATTCCCAAGTCACTTGGGGTCGGCTGTCTAGTCTAACCGGATTTGACTGGATATCAGGTTTTACACGGAGCGGCTGCCACCTGACCTCCGCAACCCGAAGGCTAACGATACCCTAAGGCTAGACCAGCGTCAGGATATTAGAGGGTACTGACTTCCTAATAACGGCTGCCATAAATTTTCATGGCAGCCGGGACCGACGGCTTAACGTGCTCTCCAAGGCACGGAGCAGGCGATAATTGTAATTATATAATTACGATAATTAGGCAGCCGTTCTCTGGTAAGGGTAAAGAGACCTACATTTAAATCTACGTTTCTAAACTTACGTTAAAACCTAATTAGAGGACTGTGCATTGAGAATATAACGAGAGTGAATTAAATAAAAGAGCAAATAGAAACACATACTCTATATCTGCTTTCCCAGGAATCAGACAATAATTATTAACAAAATAATTATATTTTGTTATATTACTAGCTTTTGCCCGCGGCTTCGCTCGTGTTAGTTTAGAATTTGACAATCAATTCGGGTTGTACTCTGCTTGTAATAATATAATTCAATCATGGTTCGAAAGACACGTGGCGCCATCTAATTATCATAGGAACGTTATTATTGTTTTCCTCGAGAACTTTATTTTTTTTTCGAGATGAACGGTAGCATATGTCCGTTTCTGTACACCTGTCAACGTATATGCAAAATTTCAGGATGATCGGTTCAGTGGTTTAGGCGTGAAAAGGTAACAAACAAACAAACTCATTTTCGCTTTTATAATATTAGTTAGGATTAGGATTAAGCACATGCCAAGCGTTAGCTTGGTACATACCAAATTAATGCTTGGCATGTGCATTATATGATTGTTGTGGAATTCCACTGAGGTATATGTTGAACCCTCTGCATCTAGTCCTATCCATCTGGTAGAGAGCATCCAAACTTCGCCCTATTATGTTCAAGATCACCACTTCACGCTCTCAATGTATTATGTACGCGTAAATGGTCTGCTAAATGCTAAAGATCAAGTCTTTTTCCCATAAATAAATATATTTTCGGTTTTAATCCTTATCCGTACTCCCTTACTAATAGTATGAATCGGAAAGTGTGATTGTTGGTTTGTCCGATATTTATAGAGAGAAGAGAATTTTATGTGACGGCGAGTGTCATTCCAGGTGAGTATTTTAAATACCGGCAAAAATCTAGAAACTCATTTAGTTGTTATTCGAAAAGCTACGGGAGCGAAGCCACATTTAAAAGCTAGTTTTCTATGTTATCGTTTTATGAAGAAATATAGTAGAAAATATTCAAGAATTAATACATACATCGTCAAGAACATGTAATAAAAATAGAGCTATATAAAAAGCTACAATAAAATGTTATTAGTACTGGGAACCCACGTAAGTATCCAGTAAATATTAAATACATGATACATTTTCCAATACTCCGTACGAAGGTGGATTAAAACCATATCAATAACGATCGAGTGAGCTGAGCTTTGAGCGTTCGTCCATACGATATCATGTTACCATATTTTGTGGAAAATGTTTTGCAAGAACAACGCTTTCAGTATGGCTCTTACGAAAGGTTACAATCAAGTTTAAAATGTGAAACGTAAGTATAAAAAATGACTTTAATTTCGAATGAACGATCGTTGTACTTTTGTATTCTATTGAAATAATATGTAATATCAGCCGTGTATATAAACTGACCCACTGATGGGTAGAGTCTTCTCAGAGTGAGAAGGATTAGGCCATAGCCTATTGTTACTTGCTTAATAACTTTCGGCAACCGTCACGTAGAAGAACAGCTTCAGTAATGTCGTCGTTTGTATGTAAGATATATTTAATAGAATATATCTTACTTGAGTTGATTAGAAGCTGGACTCTAAATTCTCTCAAAGAATTTAAGCGCGATATAGGGGATATACACATATGTATATATATATCAACGAGAACATTATAGGGCACATTCAGATACATATCTAAGAGTTAATATTTCGTTGATACAGGAGCGTCGTGATGTAACCTATGTAGGTTTATCTCGTGTGATATTTGTCGCCGTAAAAGCAAGAAACAATAAAATTAATTACGTCAATACACATATAACGTCGTTTGTGGGATGTTGCATATGATATCCATAACGTAGTGGAATCAATCTCAATACCACTCTGTGACAATGGTCACTCCGCCGGGCTTTTGTTGTCTCAAATGATGTTATGTATATAATATGTAGTTTCGTATTAATGTTTTTCTTTTATATTTACCCAAATTTTAGATATTAGTACATTGTAAATGGCAAGCACGCCTTCATTAAACCAGCATTTTTCTCTCGCCTCACATAAATTGTGTAATTCAAGCCAGTGCGCGATCACAGTTCATAATCAGCAGTGCTCATTTATACTAATTAACTTATCATCATTTTTATTATATATTACGTGGTAGTAAAGTGGCCAATAAATCGCATCTCATTTAACTATCAGTGACCTTTTATTACAAGCAACAAAGTTGTGTGTGACCCATACAACAGCGCATGCACAAATTAATATTTCTACGAGCGCTGAGTGCATATTTTTTGTTGCACTTTCAATATCACAGCCCTTTAAAGGAATATTTAATAAAATACCGTGAGCCAATTTATATTTTCTACGTGCATATATGAAGGAGGAAGTGATATAAAAAGAGCTAGAGAGTGTTGAGCGACGTTTCTCGTTGGAACAGAGCGTCCGGCGGGCATTAGTCATCCTTGTTGAGAGGTATCCTATGGGAAATTACGTGCGGGGCCGCAGCGACCGCGCCGCGCAGCCGACGGGTTGGAAGCGAAACATGTTACTCTTTGGTCGTGTATTGCTTACAATTGCAGGGTTAATATGGAAAATGGGGCCAGAAAATTCTATCCAATATAAAAGTAGCAGTGTAATCTTGTTTTACGAAAAGTTATGCGGCATTTACTTTTTTACTTGACGAAATGTAAATATTTGTCAATTTAAAACAGATAATTCAAGATATGAATGGATGAAGGGAGTATGATATAATATACAAATGCATTGTTTTTAGGTCCGATATAATTTATAACCACATCACACCATTTATAGTAAATATGGTAGGGTACCTCTTCATCTATTAGTGTCTTCAATTATATGAAGTATTTTTCCTAAAGCATTTTTGAAGACTTAAAGTATCCTGGTCATATTTTTCCTGTAAAAAGATAATTAAAATTATATTTATCACATTAAATAACTGCATACTGTTATCTGTTTGGACACAATGTGTCTCTGGTTTTATACAAGATACAGAAGAAGACATCTTCTCTATTTTGCATAAAACCATAGATCTGGCAGATTGGTCAAATCCTAGATAGCAAAAGTTGTATTTACTATACATATACTTTTTTTTATCCAGAATAGACTTGGCTCACGTTTGACCGAAATCTCACCTGATGTTAAACGATGACCCTTATGAGATTAGTAGGACCCAACAAAAAACCTTCTTTAAAACAGATACGAAATTATTCAACCGTTATCCGCACATTTCTCCAAACTCAAAGTAACGGAACAACGTTACAACGTTACTCTCACACATGTCAGATCAGGTGCTAAAAAGACAACACATTCCCGTTAGACACCTAATACGATTCCGCAATTTTTCCCACACGCACACAAAGGGTTAAAGCCCATCCGTAAGAGGATATCTAATTTCCCTTGAAAGCAAAATTGGAGTAACATTGCTAAGGTAGTTGTTTTTTTTTCAACCCTTTTCGACAAAGGTGTCGTTTTTTTTGTGGAGCGTAAAGAAAAGGCGGTTAGTTTATATCCGGTTTGACGTTTGGAGGGTTGACCGTTCTCAATGAGTATTAATTATTTGGAGTGGTGTTCGTATCGAAGATTGACGTGAATTGTGGGTGTATTGTAAAGGTACTATGTATGGCGGTTTCTTTTGATTAATTTGAGACGCTGCGCGCTTGCTTTAAGTATAATTTGGTTCCAATTGAGAATAGTAGTAAAAACTTAAAGCTTTTGTGTTATCGATTTAAAGAATAATTTTGTTGTTCTTGTAGTTACTGACGTAGTAAAATAAATTAACATGTTATATGTTTTTGTTATTTCATTTATATGAAATTTATTTAAAAAAATTGTATACATCGTAATTATAATTTTCATTGAAATGTAATTGCATTAAATAATAATTTTTAATATTTCATGTCTGCGGCATTGCTCGCGTCATCGCGTGTAACTCATTTCCTATAGTAGGTACCTATGCAAACAAGGAATGTTAAACAGACCTCTTTTCTAATACAAATTTACTAGATTATTAATTAATATTAACAAAAAACCGTTACCTCAATCTTACGAGAAGCTAAATTGAAAACCCAAAGCATTATTAATTTTCACACATCATCAGATAACGTGAGACTGATTTTAAAAAGAAAAAGGAACATAATTTCACGCGAATTAGGATGCATCTGTCGTCACCTGACATTTGTCTAACCCTTGATTACCCTTTTATTTCTTACGGTCCTTTCGACCCGTAGCGGATATCAAAGGGTTCTTTTAACAGTTATACCAGGTGCAGTTTTTATGTCTTCCGTGTTCTCACGAGATAGAGATTTTGCAGTCGGAGGGTTAAGATGCAACTGTTTGCTTTGGGCATGTGGAGGGTTAGAAGTCAATGATGTGTTGTGTGATACGGATCTACAAAGAGGCGTTTGTAAAAGTTCTAATGATGCCATTGTATTCTATAACTTTTAAAACAGTATGATGTTTTTGTACTGCCTTGTTGATTGCATAATTTCCGCGGACAATGAAAATATCAAATTTATATCAATAATTTAACATTGTTTACACAAAAAGAGCGAAGGTTTCGCGTCACCAAAGTGTGAGTTACTTGGAAAAAGTTTCCACGAGTTACAGTTCAACTTAGTTCTCCATATAAAAATCATATTAATAAAAACTACAAATAATACGTACACGTGTAGGTAGATGTGAAAGTTATAAAAGCGTCTCAGTGTTCAGGTCATGCGAAGCTTTTATTCCGGTAGACGGAGCGGGGTAAAGGCGCGGCGACCGTGCGTGATTGACTGTCTGGATTGGCGACAGAATAGGTTTTTGGACAATTACTTTGTGCCTACAACGCTGGTGACTCAATGAAGAACGTTTTGAAAGGGCTGTGTAGATGTAATGACAAAATTATGAGAGAGTTGTAGCTATTTTAATAAAGTGGTCGCGCGTCTGTGTCCAGGTCTTGCGAAGCTTTTAGTTTAACAGACGGAAGGTGTGATGTGTATGATTAAAGAAGTATGTACTTTATGCCTATATCGTTGTAACACAGCTTGGTGTAGCTCTTGTTTACATTCATTTAATAATATAGCTTATATTTTATTTCATTAGCATGCATATTGTCGATCGACTACTTGGTAATTTTTTTTGTTTGCTTTGCAATCCGTAAAACAAAATATATTTTTTAAATTAAACTATATTAACATACATATATATTTCTTTGAACCTAAATAATATAGTATTATTTAGGTTCAAAGCAATATGTATGTTACTTTATAGATTTTTAACTTATTTGCATACTTTAATATTAATAAACTGTATGAATTATGCCTTTTACGTACATTCTATATCCATCCTCAGCTTACAGTTCTTACAATAGTAGTTAAATAGTAACACGCTTGGCAACGCATTGTAACTTGTAGGTATAAATCTACAGACGTATTTTGCGCGTCTGCCAAATAATCTCGCAGCTAGATTTGTACATTTGAGGGCGAACAAACATGAACATATTTTTTCTCTCGCAGCGTTATAACAAGTTATGATAACTTATTTGTGATGCTTCAACAAACTGGATTGTGCAAATAATATTTTGATATAACAATTTACCTTATAAATGTATTTACTTTAGAAATAGATGCTTTTAGTTATTTTTGCAAGCGTTTATAAATATATTTGTATTATTTGGATAACATTTTATGTAAGTCGTCCCACTTAGGTTTGCCCACGGGGTTTGCCACTGACGGTATGACGTCGTTATTCTACAGACCTGCATTTTATAGAGCGGCTAACTTGATTAAAACAGGTTGTAATTTCGACTGATGAACACCAAGGAAATCGTTGGACTGCTAAGTCAAATGATTTAAATACTGACTATGGGGCAATAACTATTTAAATATATATTTATTTACAATGGATGTAACTAAGATAGCAAATAAACTTACAGTTTCTCTGATGATAAACAGGTTTGAATTATAATTTTATGATGCATTTATAAAAGGAAGTCAGTGACAGTTTGATTAGTCCACCATTCTATTCATAAGCCTAAGTAGTCTCATTACACCTTCTAATGAAGGTGTATAGTATTATTATACTAGTCACTTTATATTATTTTTTTAATTATTCGAATACATCGAATGATTCGATTGTTTAACTATAATCGCGCCTCATCCATCTACAAAAACGTTGTTTCTTTTAACCCAGAATATACCGAGAAGCTATTTATCGTTAAGAAACACGATAGCCAAAGCAAGTTGTTTGCCAATCCACAAATGCTATTTGCCGTGCCGAATCCGCCGACCAATGGCGGTGTCACGTTGCGACGTTATACAAATAAACCTAAATGTTTGTTTGTGCAACGAAAACCTATGTCTGCTGGAGACGTTTCGATTGCGTAGGGTAATAATGTGTTTGGTGAGATGTAGCAGTTCTGTGTAGTTAGGCTGGCAGATAAAATTATTAGGCAAAGTAAGTGTTTTCTAGAATAAATATAGAATGAAATGAAAATAGACTATCTCGTTGTTACCATGGCCTATGTGCTTACGATGTCCGACAATCTTGAAGTTTCGTATTTGAAGCCTGGGTCGTGTAAAACTTTTGTGAGTTTTATGATTGGAAATTCGTAGTCTGATGACGTGTTTGTAGGACACCAATAGGATAACATTACCATTGCGTTACCTAGGACCTTAAGAATAGATACGAATAGTAACACTAGTACGTTTTGCCACGCGAGTAAGAGTGATGAAAGCTCACATATCTACCTCTTTCATTGCTATCCTTCTCATTTTTCATTTCTTTGCCAAGGTTGAGAACGCGTGAAAGAGACTTAGCATTGTAAGAAAACATATGCTACAGTACTATCAGGTATGCTTGTTTATTACCGTCTCTACTCTATAAAAAGACAGCCGCTCATTAGGTAGGAAGCTGTTTATGCGATAGCGCAAATAGTAAAAAAATATATAACAAACTATAAAAAGAAAATGCCTAGCAAAAGGGGTGTATGTTTACCTGTTGTAATAAACAGAAGCCAACAAAATATAGATATGTGTATAAAGCTTCGGCAACATGAATTCATCACATAACCTTAATAAACCTCGACCATAAAACGTGCAAATAGAGAAACTACAAAAAAGCCAAATATATACGAATAGGAAGCCATATTTTCCGCCGATATCCACCCCGGCGAGGCAGCCGTGCGTCCGAAAAAATAGTAGATAATCTAACTTTTTCTAACGCCCCTGATCCTATAGGCCAACCAGCCTTACTTGGTCTTCGAAACCCCACGCACATGTTCAAAATTTCTCAACAGCTCATCAGTTTCATATGTCTAAGTTAAATAGACATGTTTCTTGGGGGCGTTTGGTGGGGAAACAGCAGCAAATCATTACTGACAGTTGACCAAACGGGGTGTGCGTCCCCTAAAATATGTATGAGGCTACGAAATGCCTGTTATGGTGTCCGAATGTTGATAAGCCAAGTATCGGGTAAGATTGGCTCCCAATAATAGGGGACGTAGGGGTGAATTAGGATTTGTCGCGATTTTTTTCGTCTCGAAAATTGCTTGGATTCTAAGGGTCGGAATTTTTGATGGTCATGAATATTGTATTTCGATTTTCTTTTATTTGTAGCCATGTTAGAATATATATCGGGTAATGCATTATTGATCTGTTTAAATGGATGACGTGTAACAAAATAATAAAAACCAGAATTTTAAATGGTTTTTATGTCGTCGAACATAATTCTAAATAATGAAGTAAAATAGTATATTAAACAATCACCAAAGCAATTCACTGTCACCACATAAAAACGAAATATAATAATTTTAATCATTAAATATAATTATAATATATTTATATTTTAAAGTATGCATAATATTATCAATTGTACAATAAGTTGCCAAATAATTTGAAGCTATAGCAAAATAGTAATCCGTGGGAACTTAACGAACAATAAAGCTACTAAATCAAAACAAATATCGGTCTCCACAAACGTCATTGTTGCCACAACAAAGTGTCTAAATCCTTTTAAATCCGAGAAATAGGATTTTGTAAAAAAAGATATAAAAAAATTGCGCTCGTTGACTCTGGCAGAATGTTACAATGCTATGGTCTAAAAAAAATGTTGCGAGTGTCGGTAGCGGTGTAAGCTGCCAGTTACAAAATACAATCGATTGTCAAATTCTTTTTTGTTAAAATATATTTGAAAAAGAATTTTGAGTAAGCATTTAGAGTTGACGTTTGTTTGATTTAGTTTTATTGGTAAATGTAATTGTGTAGTTGAATGTTACTTTGTGACCTAAATAAATAAATTATACTACTTATAATTTGATATCGATTATTACTAGTTTGCCAATTATTGTTCTCGCGTGTTCATTGAAAGATGACGTAGTATATAGGTAAGCGGTCGCCTTGTTGGTACCACCGTGTTGGGTATTGAAACCCAAGCGCAAAAATGATTTGTGTGTTTCACAAATTATTGTATATACATATTTGTAAAGACCCTCATGACTCATGACACTGGTCTTAATCCGTAGTGCGAGAGTTGTCTTTAAATAAAATATTTTAGAAAAAGTTTAAATAGCATCAAGGCATTTTTCAATGGAGATGACTTCTCACTGCATTTACGTATCTAAATTAATTATGCCTTTATAAAAATCAATAAAAATTTAACCTTATGGTAAAAATATTTTGTATACCATTTGTTCAGCGATTACTTGTAAAATCTAAATCGGTTAAATTTTCTCACTGCAACATGACATAGCAATAAATTAACCATCATTAATACTAGAATACGTCCAAAAACGGCAAAATACTGAACCCTATCAATTACTGAACGCAAAAAATCTCAAAATGACCCTATATCTATAAACCCATACAAATATAATTAGTGTTGTTCAAAATAAATATCACAAGTATTTTTACCCCAAACACGTCGTTTTTAGTCGAATTCCCCCGTTTTTGGACGTTTTTTTTAGTTGATTGTACACAGTCATAATGTTTTATGGTGTCAAGAGCGATTGGCGCGAAATTGTTTGAACACAGAGTGTTCTCATGACCCTAAACGACCTTTACGATAATTATGTGCTCTATTTATTTAATTGAGCTAATTAGTCATTACAAAATTAAGCATTAATTAGAGCAGTTATTATTTTTTAATAAAATTAGATATATGCCATGCTAAACTGTTAATTAATATACGGTTATAGTGACGGACTAAAATACACTTTATAATAATAATAATATTAATAATATTCTATCACATACACAAAACACCATCTAGCCTAACCTAAGCAGAGCTTGTACTATGGGTACTAGACAATGGATAAACATACATATATACTTTTTTTGTGTAAATACGTACATATTATACATAGAAACACCCAGACCAAGACAAACATCGATGTTCATGCACACAAATGTTTGACTTGTGCGGGAATCGAACCCGCGACCTCAGTTGTGGCAGTCGGTTACACTAACCACTACGCCATCGAGCTTTTATTTTTACACTTATATTATTATTACTTGTCTTGCTGTATTGTAATATACTAATGAATAATTTATTCATTCCTTTATATATATTATGTAGAATAAGTATATTTTTAGCGTTACTTCTACTAACTGTTCAATGATTTTAAACCCTTTGTGCTAAACTATCTGTTTCAAAGTATACAGTTCTTCTAATTATTGCGTTACTTTTATGCGAATGTTACTCGTAGTAATTAAACTACATTCTCCGTAATGTTAAACAGGTTCAAGATTGGTCGCTGCTAATGCACTCGCGCTTACTACATCCATAAAGTAATCGTCTTATGCTACCTATAGCGAACAATTTAAACATAGCACGGGATTTAGCTAATTTACTAGAAAGATAGATCTGATGACATAGCCAAACTTTAATACAAGCCATTGGATATAGACAGCTTAACAAATATCACTCTGGATATCATTAAAGGCAGATATTGTATTATTATATTATTATTCAACAGTAGACATTACATTTGAAATGATGATCACGAACTAACTCTATCATTATAATACGTATCATAACTAGGTCTAAAAAGCAATACGATACCTTCCAAATACCGTTAATGTGCAATAGACGAACCCTTTTCACAGACAATAGGGACTTAACCCTTGCGCCGACTCACGGACTAGTTTTATTATTTTATTAATTTGAATGTTGCAATTTTTGCGTATACCTGATCTATGATAATAGGGTTGTCCGCTATTCAATTTTTGCATAAAGGGGTTCTATTTTATAATGCAAAGCTACGGCAGATGCGAGCTTAGCTCTTTTATGGATATTAATGAAATGGCGATAGGTATGTATAGGTGTACTCAGCATGTATTATGTAATATTAGCTTCCTCTCAGGCAATCTTCAGTGTTGAATTCGAAATATATTTATTTTACGAAGATGTTTAATAACTTATTCTTAGCAATCTTGTCAGTTCACCTGTATTCAAATTTGTAAATATAGATAAAACTAGAAAATTAAAACAAATTGCTCATACCTATATGTATTACGCTATTTTACTTTTTTTCCATATTAATAATGATAGTAAAGGCGAATATTATAGCTTTGTTTATAAACAAATTAATAAATGTACAAGCATACTACTTAAGATTAGATTAAAATTGACTAAACAATCTACTAATCTCTAACCTATTCAATAAATGTGAAACAAATTAATTCTAAATTGGAACTAAAACATATCTCGCACTCAATCGTCGAGTGTTTTATCAAGCGAATAGTAGTGCCTCTTCACTTATCTTGTGATCAAAATCTGCATAATAAAAGCAAATTAGGCGAATAATTCGAGTGCAGTAGTGGCACACGTCAAGTACGAAATTACTTTTGAATCTAATCTAACATCTACTGCAAGTGAAAGAACCCTTGACAAATTATTGGACTCTTTTTATTGCGTTTCGATTAGAACAAAACTAGTCGGCAACCTTGATCTTGCTTCCTTGTTTGCAGAGAAGGAAGTAGGACAGCGTTTTGCATATAAAAGTAAAGACTTTTCGGTCAATATTTGTATGATTTTCATGCGAAATTATTTTGTTTAACGTTATGAAATGAAATATGTAGGTAATATTTGAGCTAAGTTTGTATATTATTTATTGTGCATTCATATACCTATAAGAAACTAATATTCATATAACATATAAATACAATAATTTGCGTGATAATAACCATTTATAAGGAGCATACAAAGTAAATAATTACATATGTTGCTGTTTTAACTATTTTATTTGAATGTTACCATACATACAGTCACAGGGTTAAAATCATAATTTAAAAAGAAATCGATTACGCTTCAATTCAAATATCGAACGTATAACTGCAATTGTTATTTTCAAACTGATTTATGGCCAGAGACAAAGTTAAAAAGCGAACGTGTTTTTTTCTTAAATATTTGTGTTCGGTACGGGTGTTTTATTTGTGTCAAAATTCGCAAGGGGTCGCGAAAAAGGGTTATTACTATTACTTAAAAAATAAGTTAGTGTATTGTATTGTTCGATAATGAATTATTGGGTCGGGACGTTTCAGGTACATTGAGTATCATGTGAAGGGTTAGTTTGTGGAAGATGACAGTCGCTATTTCACACGTGAATGTGTAGTCAGGTAGAATAGATGTTGTGCAAAATGTTAGTGCTTTGTAACGGTATTTTGTGCATGTGCAATTTTGAACCGTATTTTAAAACAAGGTATAAATAGGTAAGTTGACACTTTTGTGATATTTTAAAGTTTTAATAAATTTTTAGTGTGTTACTATTTCTGGATAAACGATTGTTTATACAGACATGATGACAAGTGCCGTAGTCTATTAGCGCTTGCAACACTAGAGTGTTAACCTTAAAAGGTGTAGTTGTGCTGCCAACCTAAGGTATAAAAGTTCTGGTCGCCTACTGACTGTACAACGTCTCTTTAAAGAGCCTGGAGACCTTCCGGCGGAACATTCATTTATTCATCTATTAAGCAATACAAAACTTACAGTGGTGTCACCAAATCGTTTGCATGCATATGTTTACAAAAATTATATTATTTATATTAATAAATTTAATTACAACATTAAACATTTCAAATAACATTAAACAAGGATTGTTTGCTAAGTCGTATTCTGTGGTCTGAGTTTCTCGCCAATGTGCTGCTCGTTTTAGGTGTTGCCTATAATTATGAGCCAGGCTCTAAATTAAATAAAACATACAAAAAAAAAATACATGTCAGGCAAGATGCTAATAAAATATCTGTTTGAAAATCAACAATAATTATTTAATCATAAGCAACACAATCATAACTGCAAGTATGTACACAAATAATGCAAAATCACAATTTTAAATAATAAATTATTTGGTCGTTAATGTCTGTATGTTATTTTTTTAATGTTTTGTCAAGATGAGCGCTCACTTTGGCACAGCCACCGATACCCCCTTGTATCTTTTAAACGGCGGACCGATCAATTTTACTTTTGTTATTTTACGACCAATTTTGACTAATTAACTACGTATCTTATCTTATGTGGGAGCCAGTCAGTGCAGACCGGCGAAACTTCGACCCAGTGGGATCTTTTGTGTCAACACTCTCCCATAACGACTGCCATAGATGTTCATGGCAGCCGGGACCAACGGCTTAACGTGCTTTCCGAGGCACAGAGCAGGCGATAATTGTCGATCAATACGCACATAATTTCGAAAAGTCATATACCTTCCGAAAGTCAGAGGTGCTTAACGTGGGTTCGAACCCCCTCTGCATTGCAGTCTGTTGGTCTCCCTACTGAGCTATCGCTGCTCAATTAACTACGTAAATAGATTTCTAGTTTGCGATGGTGGCTGTGCCAAGATTAGTCATACTATATCACCGAACAGTTTTACAGTCACCTTACCTTAGCTTTGTCTTCCCAAGTAATAGTAAGCGAGCCTGTTGATTAGACATATGTATTCGCCCGACTCGGGAGTCCTGATGATCGGCTGCTTTATCAGCGTAAATTTATACCACGGGATCCACAAGGCAGTACTAACTAAAATGAAAGTAATATTTAGTTTAATATGTACATATTCGTTTTGATTATAACTGTCATCCGATACTCGTTATGAGAAGTACGTTATAACAAAGTTAATTTGTCGTTATTAAACCATGAAGAAACACACATACAATCTCAAGTTAACCCTAAACGCGTCTCGCTTCTTTTGTGTGCCCCTTAACCCACTAATAATAATTACACCTTTTGTGTGTTAACCCTTTAACGCGCCAGTAATTCTTAAACCCCGCTACCTGACCTGCGGGTCTACCTTACTTCCTGATTCATTCCTTTTCTAAAGCGTCTCGAGTGTGCGTGTGCGCCGAATCTGATCGAACGTTCGAATTTTAAATCGATAACATGATATTGAGAGTTACAGTTTGTGATACGAAGTATAAGTGTTGTGTTAGTGTTGTGTCTTGGGTTTCGAATGGTGAGTTTTTGAATATAGATTGGTAATAATTATTATTCATTTTTCGAGAATACGTCTTTTGCGAATATGATTTTAATTGTGAAGGCTGTAAAAAAAGGTAGGCTTGCAGTAATAAATAATAGGAAACTAATAAAGTACAATATAGCATTATTCTAATAGAACGATGTTTGTCCCCTTATTTGCGAAACGATACGCATTTTTAATAAACGATCAAAATTTTCCGGCCGACTTTCCTTATTACCCTTCGTATGTGAGAAGCATAATTTTATTCATACAATACGATATAACAAACAAGGAATCGTTATGTACGTCAGCAGTTCCCGGAGACAATAAAAGGAGGCTGGACTCGCAGCACGAATGTCCTCGTACGAATCCACGAAGGATGATACGCTGTTATTTCCAACATATTCCAATATATTATTTTTTATTGCCCTCCCTCGCCGAGGAGGCAGGGGGGAAGTCGCGTCATGCGTGATATTTGATATAAAGTCGGAACTCAACTTCGTTATGCGATATTCTTTTTTCAAAGGACAATGGCTCGGCAGAGACGTTACATATTTTTAAGGAGATGGCTGGATATTTTTCTCGAGTTGCTCGGATAGGTCCAATTATTCTACGACATGAGAATGTACGAGATGTTAGTTTGTTAACGTGGTTATTTGTACCGTACACCATCTTGTTCGAATAATACGAATAAGGCATTGTTAATTTTACTTTACATGTTTTGTATGGAATTTATTATAATGTCATTGTTAATCCAGGTAAAGGCATCATTCGTTATTATTTCAGTTTGTAATAGCGTATCTTTTAGATATACAAGTTACAAACAGTATTTTATTAACTATTTTTAATAGGTACCTACTTTGAATTATATTATTTCGTCATATTTTGATTCTGTCAAAGGTTAAGATCGAGGTATCCTACACAAAAAAATCATTAATTATTTTTGCGTCCCACGTAATATTGTGTAAAGTTTTAAAATGAAATACTAATATAATACTTTAGGTTCGTATAGTTATTTATTATGAGCAATGAGCATCTTTATTTTTAAGCTTAACTAAAGCATTCAATTTAAATAGTAGATAATTAGTGACACTTGTTTATTCAAATATAATTTTATTTGAGCAATAATGTAGTAACATTTTTTTATAAATTATATTCCTTGGATTTTTATTTCACATATTACATACAACTATTATTACAGGTGTATTATTTTAGTGTCGTTTAATACATCAAATTATTATATTACAAATTAATAAATTAATGAATTAATTTAAAGTACACTTTAATACATCTATCTGCTGCGACATGGTATTGAGCACCAGTTTTAAATTAGCTATTACAAAAAATAATTCACTTTGCTTAATAATAACATGGTCAATACTAAAGTCTGCAAATACAAAACATACTTCGCAGAAATGTAGTCCGCCATGTCGTGTGCAAATAAAATCGGTTGTAAATAAGCTGGGGTGTATAGTGGTGTAGCGAGGGTGGCGGTCAGTTCTCCTACCGGACCCGCCCCCGGGCCCGGCCGGGCCGCCCGGCGGGTAACGGTCACATGTACCCCCCGTCAGCATTGCAGGGTTGTGAAATTTAATGTATGGCGTTGCCGTTGTTTGAATTAGCATGCGAATATTTTATTCGAAAATAAATTTAAATGATTTAATTTTATTTGGTTTTTGTTATATTTAGATTCACGCCGTATTTTTCTAGCTATGTTTTCGTACCCACGTAATTTAGAAGACGTATAAACAATGCAATATCTAAATAATCTAGCAATTTTAGAAAAGAAAATCGAAATAGCAATTTGCTTGATTTAGTATTGAACCCAGTACCTTTTGATCGCATGCAAACATAAGCGTAAGCTTCAACGACCAACGATCTTATCATATATTATATGTATGTATGTATGTTTAGTAACAATAATATTTGTGAAAATAAGCTGTTGTATTATCAAGCATACATTTTTAATCACAACGAAAATACCTAAGACACGTACACATATAGGCCATCACTATCATCATTCCATATCCGGGATCTATTTAAACCTTATAGAGAAATTATACAGTTGCCTACAAAAGTCTTTCTCCATTAAACCGAGGAATAATTAACTTTGGTATTACTATTAGATTTTCCAAGATTACTGATAACTGGTGCTGCTAATTACTAATTTCCTTGTTAACCGCTCCAGACCTATAGCGTATGTAATGAAATTCAGGTATATAATAATATACGTAAACACTTTATTTTTGTATTCAAATGTCACATGATATAATAGAATATGCATCACACTAGCTGCCTAGACAAATTCTATAGAAACCTAATTTATCAGTAACTACACAGGCGATCCAAATATAACACTTATATTGTCGAACTGATAATATGGATAGCGCCCAGCGCCGTCTATCACTTGGTAAGAATACTATTGTTACTTTCGTCTCTAGTAGAGTCTGTTTCGACTGAGTGGCCGTGAGTTTCTTATCAAGTATCTCCTCATATGTTCAACTTTTTGCTTGAACCTAGCAACTAATATAACGCAGCAACCGATAACCTTTGATTTGCAATAATGTTATTAAGTGGCCTAAATGATTTTTGACTTTGACTTCGCCTTGGCATCCAACGGACATGTATACAAATATATAAAATCTATGTCTTAATCCAGAACATGATATTTTTGTGTCCTAAGTTTCAGCCAAATCTGACCAACAGTTTACATGTAATAAGCATACCATACTTCCAAACATCTTAACAAACTTTCACATTTATTATAGTAATAATATTTATTTAATATTATATTCCAATATATTGAATATACTTAAAGCTTGAGGTATTCTCTACAAGTCCACCTAATCGGATGTTGTGAAAATAAATTAATGTAGGAGCATAAACTGAAGAGGATAAAGGAGACGATTGATCGTCTTTATATAAAATATGACTTGCTGCCCTACACGGTTTCAAACACGTTTATGATTACTGCACCGCGCCCGTGATGTTATATTGCCCATGACTTTCCTCAAGAAGTAGTCTAAGGAATGCAAAAATAATTTCTGAAATCCGACAAGTAGTGCTGGAGATTAGCGTGTTTAAACAAAAAACAAACAAATTTTCAGCTTTGTTATCGATAGTGTATAGATTATGATTATAGAATCATAATCGTTTCAGTCAATCAATTAGATAAAATTTCGTGATGATAATCATTCATTTATAATGTATTAAAGTGTATCTTAGCAACTGTCGATGATAGAGACAGATAAAAGAATGTACTGGCTAGAATAAAACAAGTGCCGACTAGTCAAGTACCAGCCAATCACCAAAATTTTCTTGCCACACAACCTTCATGGCGCATTTAGTTCAACCGTTGGCAGTCTGTATGAACTTTAGTAAGACTGTTTAGTTCTATGGTTAATTTATACAAAATCTTGTGTTCTTGTGAATTGAAAAGTGCGTTTGATAATGAAATCTTACAGAATAGCCGTAAATTAAACCTGAAGGTCGAAGCCACAATCGCCTAACAACAATCTATTCTTTAACCAGTGAATTACCGCCGCGCCGGTTGTTTTATAACGCAAATATAATTTGACCTATTTTCTCCCAGTGTGCCAGATTAACACCATAATTATGTCATAAAAAGAAAATCTCCATAAGGATTAAAACACCTTCATTACAAATTTAATCCACAAGATTTTGCCATGAACAGAAAAATAGTATCACGCTTATATTCCCCAGAAGGTTGCCTTGTACCAGAAAGTGACAATAAAGTTACATCGCGCTAGTTAATTATAACTAGTTGCAAGTGATTGGAAACGGGAGTTCTAGGTGCACACATACTATCTGTGTGATCCAGAGGAGACCGTAGTGATGCCCTGATGTAATGGTAAATAATATGAAAGTAAGCAGGCGAAATACTTCGAGAAGGGCTGCTAAGTCAATGCCTAGCAGCCCTGCTCAAAGTAGTTCTCCTGCAGTTGCCTGTTCTGGAGTGCCGCGCAACGCTATTGTTGCCCGGCACTCCAGTGCCGTCGTTCCTATAGATATCTCGTCCTTCCACAGTGGCATACCTAGGATGGTGGTCATTCTAGGACTAGGACTTAGGCATTAAAAATTAAAAGTCTCTTATGGGTCAATTTACCACTCTCAGGAGACTGGGTATATTAAGAAGATATCCATTCGTATAAAAAGAAAAAGATAGAAACTAATAATAATTACCAGTTTACCATGAGCTGCCTACATCGATTACTTGAGAATTCGGTCATATAGAACAGCGGCAATCCGTAATCTTGAAAACTTAGTCGTTACTGGCAAGATTGAAATAACCACGTGCTTGCCGTCCGATATGATGGACTGGTCAACTCCGCCTTACACTAGATGCTCATAAAATAAATAATGGTCTGCTCAGATAGATTATAACATTTTAGAGATGGAAGCGATAAGACGACTACGACCCAAATAATAGAGTATCTCGTCATTGCTGTCTGCCAGGAGTCTCAAGCTACGTACTACTACTGAAAATTGCCTTATAAGAAACTCTTTGCATGACCCGGAAATCCAACTCAAAACATCACAAATGTGATTTATGGACGCGCTCTTAATCACTCCACTGGCCAAACAACACAGGTAATAAAAGCTATAATCAACGAAAGCAGATTAAAACGGTATATATGAATACTCCCTTACAACACGCACACATGCACAAATTAAATACATTAAGTCGGCTATCCGAGACACAGGGTGGACGGGCAACAAATGTCGCGGTCAGTAACCCCCTACGTCCCACC
Source organism: Catocala sponsa (assembly GCA_963564715.1). Lineage (NCBI taxonomy): Eukaryota > Metazoa > Arthropoda > Insecta > Lepidoptera > Erebidae > Catocala > Catocala sponsa. Next base: position 18,525,016 of record OY751339.1, on the reverse strand, counting down.
CTCTACGCCATGAAAGCGTAGCCGCTACAACTGCTACGAAGCTACGAACCTAATATCATTTTATACCCGTTACAAATATATTTGAATGAATTTTTCGAATGTAATAAAGTGAGGTTGTTTTGTTATGTTTATTGTAATATTAGTTGTTATGAAGTCGACTTGCGTTTACGATACTTTGCTTTTATTTAATTATATTTTTTATACTAGATATACTTAGTTTGCGTTTATGATCGCGGGATTCGATTGTCACATCGAGCAGTATTATTGGATTTCTGATGGAAATTCTTAGTAGCAGCCTGGATATTATCGCGGTAGACATGCTAGCGCCTATTACGTGGTGCATTTAAATATACGTAAATATACATAGAAATGTGGATATATTATATCTTTCCCTACTTCTTTAGGGATAACAACCATGAATTGTATATTAAAGCAACTGTCGTAAAAGCATCTAGTATCATCATAACTATTTGTGAACCATGCTAAGTATTGCCCAGTACGGAGAACGAACCAAAAGCACTTAACGTAACAGTATAACACTGTAGTGGCAAAATGACTAGATAATCCACTTTACAATTCTTGAAGGCTTATATTAATCCTAACTAATATTATAAATGCAAATGTGAGTTTGTTTGTTACGCTTTTACGCCGTAACTACTCGACCTATCATCATGAAATTTCACATACACTTTATTAGGGTTACAAAAAACGACGGATGATAGGATACGTAACCCTACCGTCGGTTTATCCAGAAAAAAAACTGTTGGTATACAAAACATAACCTACATTTAAGCGAGTAAAGCTGCGAGCATATTCTAGTGTTATAATATTTTTGTTTTCATTGGTAAAGTGTGCCTTTTAAATTAGACTTACCTATACCATTATTATGAATAGCAATAAATACTGTTTATTTCCTAAGCAAATTATTAATTCAAACGACGTCAATGATATAAAAGTCTTCCAATATCATAGTAGGTACCTACTATAGAAATACAAAGAGCTTAGTCAAATTAAATCTAAAGTCCAAACAGAAATACAAAAAAATGCAAATTAATTACAAAATGGCTGCCGTAATGCAAGAAAAGGGTAAAAACATTCCTTAGCCAAAGTAAATCCCGAAACCCAATTTATTAGAATATGGAAAGGGGAGGAATCAATTAGAGCGAACACAGATTTCAAATTTCGAACTGGCCAAATGGCCAATAAAGGCAAATGGTGCGATAGATAGATACCGATCTACTCATCTAGCATAACTTGGTATTTCGATCATTACCAATATGTTCTTTTGGACTTAATGTATTGTAGACCAGATTATACTGGTTAGATGTATACGTATCTAGTGTAACATGATACTTGAGTCATTAGCGAAATGTTTTTGAGGGTTCAAGGTATGGGAGGTCGTGTTATGTTGGTCGTCTGTATGTAAGTTTATGGGGCTATTAGCATGTTTGCTGGGCATCCATTTTTGCTAACACCGTGTTTTGGACATTTGTCTTATTGGATCTGTTTCACAAGAGTTGTGTACTTTCTGTTTTATTGAGTAATAAGATTAAAACGGGATGGGCGATTATATGTGATACTTTCTCTTATTTTTGTCGATGGAATTTCTGTTTTTCGGTTATTTGGATAAACGCCTGGTGCTTTTCCAAGTACTGATGGATTAGGTATACCTAAATATTGTTTGCAGACATAGTCTGTATTTATATCGTGAATGTCTGTTTATTACGTGCTGACCAAAATTTAAATCATAGATCATAGATGTGTGTACTTAAATCGCAGATAAAAGTGTCATCACTAAGAAGACCGAGCGCATACAAGACTGAACCTGATAATACTGTATTTATAATTAAGTCATGTCAGATGACAACATAACGTATAGAAGGGTAACCATATTTAAACGTAGTAGAGCGGTTCAGTTTCGTCGTCAAAATCCTTGCTTTTGACGACGAAACTGGTTGATCAATTTGTAGAAATTGGTACGAAATATGTATCTTGAACTATGAGATTAACACTTTATCACTAAAAGACAAGACAACAGTAAAAAGAAAATATGACGTGTTGTCGAAATGTCTTATATGACTTATTCCTAAATTCTCAGTGATAGGTAATACATACCTGGAAGAGAAGTTGTAGATGTGTACTGATTAGCTATGCTTCAACATCCATAGCTATTCAGCACATATCTATAACTTCTTTCATTGTTATTCTATCAACAAGCACGCACGCCACGTATATGTCTCAAGTTCTAGCTCGAATCTCTGACTTTTCGAAGGGTTTTGCGTATTAAATAACTTTAATGATTATGGAAAACATCGTGATAAAACCTGTATGACTGAGAATTTTCTATAAAATTCTAGAATACATGTGAAGTCTTCCAAGCCGTACTTGGGCAGTATGGACTATGGCCTAACCCTTCTCACACTTAAGTGGGACAGTTTAATACAGGGTTGATATTATTATAATATATTTCCTCACATACATTTTTGCGACATGGAGATCGAACATACGACACTCGCTGCATTGGCGATACTACCAAATGACTCACAATGCCATCTCTGCATCCACGTTACGTCATCCAATAAATACGTGTGTTTGTTGACAATATTGGCTGTAACGCCAACAATCGTTTCGCGAGCCATTGAATCCACAAACTAAGTTACGAATGAAATATGAACTGAACTACACGCGATTACATTTATTCGAATATTAGTTATTCGGTTCAAATGACCCCGTCTTTATGTTTTGAAGGATTGCCTTTGTGGCGTAGCAATGAGTGCGACTGCTATGCACGAGGTCTTAGATTCGATCGGGTAGTGTTATTGGCTTTTTGTTAAGACATTTTTAATGTTCAGGTTTCATCTCATTCGCTCATCGCTTTGCCTGAACCTAGCAACTAACCTAAATGTAGCTTCAGTAACTTAGTAAACTCACTAACCTATTTATTTGATGTTCATAAATGTTACTTTGTGACCTAAATGAATAAATAATTTTTGACTTTGACTTTCGTTGCAGCATAGTGTCTGCAACTTTAATAATAATAATAATAATTATCATTATGAAAGTTGCACCTCGACACCCCTAGCCGCTCGCACCGGTATTGCCCTCTGCTGCTGGCTTGTATGCCTATGGTGGCTATTCAGGGGGCCCATCTAGTGAGTTAGCGAGTCACCGTCTGTCCATTCGATTGATGCTATTAGAGTATTCAGGACAGACGCCGTTTTATCATCCATAGTTACCAATATACCAGTCTATCAAACACCCATACCCATAGCCCATATATTAGAATCCATAGATAGCAATAGTCCTACGCCTGCTGCGGCTGGTGCCGCTGTAGGTGTTCCATCCCACCTTTGATTAAAACTCTCGAAGGGCCTCTTCACGTTGGACCTATGTCTCTGTGTAAGCCTCCCAAAGGGCCGGGTATTTTCCTTACGTATTAGGGAAATACCCGTGAAAGAGAAACAAATAATAATAATATTCGATCACATACGCACAACACCATCTAGCCCAAACTAAGCAGAGCTTGTACTATGGGTACTACACAATGGATAAACATACATATAAACTTTTTTTTTGTAAATACATACATATTATGAACAGAGACACCTAGATCAAGGCAAACATCCATGTTCATGCACACAAATGTTTGACTTGTGCGGGAATCGAACCCGCGACCTCAGGCGTGGCAATCGGTTACACTAACCACTACGCCATCGAGGCAGCCGACTTACTTTGCCTGGTAGACGGTAATATGTTTACTACTTATTACCTGCGACTTAAAACAAATCTGGTGAGGTTTAATAGCCCTCATCTCACCTCTTCGGTATTGTAGGCGTGAGACTATGTGTGTATTTTGAACTACATAAAATATTGAGATCATACTAACCTTATAAGTTATACTGTTTGTTTGGTTAACTTCTTACTAGTAAAAGAGCCCTATTAGTTATTTAGTGAGGTGAGAGTCTACCGGGCATAATTTCAGACTCCGTACTGCTACTAAGAAATTTTTTGGACAGAAAAACGCAATAACACGTTGTACGACCTGGGCACCGAAACCGAGACCTCGTGCAGAGCAGCCGCATTCACAGCAGCTACGCAGTTCAATATACAAAGACAAATTTAATTGCAACACAAAATGTTGTCGATTCTTCCAATCTTTTGTTAACTTACTTTTTTAAAGATAGCTGCCGCATTAAGTTATTGCCTGTGCCGCGGGGGACTTGACAAACAAAAAAACGGACATAATGAACACCCAAACTTGAAACTAATACTTTGAGATAACACTTTTTTATCAAACTCACCATTTATATCACTTGTTGTGATTTCATATATGTAGTTTAGGTGTACGCAAGACTTATACATTGAATTTAACTTCTGTTAACTACTCAAATCAAGGGTATTTTCCCACAATTTTTTTCATACGATTTTCGGATACTTACTTATAACAACACAATCATATAAAATTTGAGTTTGCCTTTATTTAAGCTGTTTAATGTTATCGACCATAACAACACAAATAGTAATTGCAAAGCTCGTGTATCATATAGCAAACCTGCTTGGTGGCAAGCCGTTGTCGAAATCTATGCCTGTTTGAAATCTATTTGCACTAGCTCCGCAATTTATAGGCTAACTGATAAGATACTGACAAAAAGCTAGTGCTCAGCAGAGGGCCAGTTTATATAGGGCTCGATCGACAAGACCTAGTAGTCTAAACAAAGTTTAAAATTAGTCTCCCCGTGACAATGGCTGCTGAAAAGCAACTGACACATCGGAGAAACTGTAAATCTAAATAAATTAAATAGTAATAAAGTTTAATAGTAGTAATAGCAGATTTAGGGCTTGTCCCGCCAACTCCAAATAGCATTTATCTACAAGATAAAAGTCTCGCCATCTCTCTTCTTTAACCTAACAAGAGTGAGACAGCATGCGATTTATCTTTCGGATAAGTTTTACTTGTTAGTTGTGGGACTGACCATGATAGTATCAAAATGATATAAATACTACTTTTACATAATTTTAAACTATTAAACTACTTTACACATATTTTATCGCGTTATTTGTAATGCGTTGGTAACACGATAAAATGCTTTAATTTCAAAAAATATCAATCTCCTATCTATACAAAACAATATCTTCAAATCGCAATGTAACTAACTCTCAATAACCGCCGTCTCATATCCTAGACGTCCTAAGCCCTCTTTAAATAACATCAAATCCTGTATTTCTTTTGCAAAACGATACACAAGTTACCGTAGCTTATATTTATTGTATGTATATGTCGGAGTAATCGTCGGTCACCATCGCAACCATAGCCAGGCAACGCCGTATTAGCCTATATAGCTATAAGTATAAGGCTTGATTTCCCCTGACAAAAGTACAACAGATACAAATAGCAGACCGTACGGAGATCGTGGCGGACTGGAAGTGAGTAGACAGAGAGATAATTTAATATGCGAAATACTGGTCGTCCGTTAGTCCCGTGGCAAAGTTTGTGCGCGATCCTGACCGTGAGGTGTCAGGTTAAATTAATTTTAATTGCACAGAGAGCGCAGTGGTTTAGGTGATTGCCTCGCAACTGCCATTGTGCCAAGGGTCGTGGGTTCGATCCCCACACGGTATAAGAAAGATGTGTCCGTTGTTTAAATGTTTGTAAAGTTTGTCGCAGCACAGAAATGATTTACAATCCGGGTCGATCAAAGTGATATTGCATTTTTCTGTAATAACGCGGTAGCAGCACAGAGTCTGGATACCTATGTTTTACCGTAGACCACGATAGGCTCGCTGAAGATAATAACATACAAAGTTGGCAAAATGTTTATTTCATTCTTACTATTATGCAGTACACAGATCTTTTCTAAGATATTTCGAATCAAGTCGACTTAAGCTCAATTGATGTTGGTATTCGGACGACTTGCATCGAAATCGCGGTACGTATGTATCAACATTGAATTGCATCTATTTTGTCGTGTTATACAGAGCCAGTCTGTATTTGTGTACCTAATTTGTAACGTCCGAAATCCGGTTTATTGTGAACACATAATCCTAACGTGTTCCAACATATTTGTACCTTTCATCTGCTCATTTACAGGGGCCATAACGAATTACCTTTTTGTATTCAAAATGTTTACTCGATTGCATTCGTAATTGCAGCGTCGTGCTTAAGATTTCAGAATTAGGCAAGCCGATATGCGCAGCAAATAAAGTAAAATTCATCGTGTATCCTTTTTATTCCTCGACATCATTTGCACGTCGTGGTATAGCTCCAAAGTACCTACACTGAAGAAATACTAGTACTCGGATAAAAATAAAAGGTTAGTTTAAACAGCCAGGCTTTTTGGCTTATATTAAAGTACCGCCAATGCCAAATGAGCAGAATGATGAGAATATATAGGATTTATTCTTATACTTTTCAAATAACCTGATGACATATGTATTAAAATTTAATATGAACTTTGAACAAAAGTATCATGGGATTGAAATTATAGTTTAGTGATCTCTGTCCTACAAGAGGGGAGACATCGATGTCTCATCCAGTAAAACCCCATCGTTGTCATGAAAGGTAGTGGGACAGTTAATATATTTGAAGTAAGGTAGAAAAAGGGTTTCTTGTGCTACCTTTGTGCGGGGATGCCCTTTAGTGGGATCTAATAAAACCTTGTTACGGCCAGAGGGATACCAATCCCAATATTGAAAGTGTACTTTTACATGATACGGAATTTAGGGACTTCTTTCTGATATTAAATCGGGGGAATCTTTTTACTATAATGTTTTGAGATAACGTAATATCATGGTTGGTACTATTGTGATTTCTCGGAAATTGCTTTCGCCTAAATATATTGAGGACGTTCGTGTATTACATTCTTCGTGTACTCACTAGTTATGTGCGTCAATAGACGAATTTTAATATGATAGTTTGTTACCTTACTAAGTGCTCTTGATGGCATATTGTTGGCATTTTCTTTACATAATTCCGCCTAAACTTTAAAATAACTGACTAAATATAATTTAAAATCTTTGGAGCTCAGCCATTTTTATGTTTCGTATAAGTATTAAATCTATAACACGCATTGATGAGTCATCCGCATGCCTAAAGCACTAAACTTTCAAAATAGATAGCATGTTAAATCTTAACTAATATTATAAATACGAATGTTTGTTTGTTCCACTTTCAAGGCTTAACTACACAATTGATAATTATGCAATTTTGCATACACGTTTTCAAGCGTACAGAGGAGGAAATAGGATGCTTACGTACTTTCATCCACAAAAAAGTACTCTTTTTCAGTTGTACCAGACTTAAAGTAATATTTTAGTATGAACTATTTAGAGGTAAACAGAATATGGAATACGTTTAATTTTTTTAACATGTATTTTAATACACTAGGTATAGAGCTCCTTTATCGCGGCAGACTTTACAAACAATGTAACAAGAAACACTAAGAACTCTCAGACTCGAACAGAACTCTACGAAATACAATTAGAGTTGAATTCACAACGCTCGCTCGGCTCACTGACCTATACAAACTATTAATAAAAAAAGAAAGTCATAATCTGTTTAAGAATAATGTAATTATTCTTTATATTCTCTATCTTAGTATATCATACCAACCTGTGCACTCACATACCTAAGTAACAATAGTGCATAACACAATTAAGCTTACAATGTTTTCATCACCAATTTTTTTTTGCGTAATGAACGTTACGCTTTTATAATAGCTGGCTGCTATGTTGTATTTAAATAAAAAAGTAATTAGTAATCAAAACACCTAATAATAACATTGACATTTCAACTATATCTGGCGTAGAATATATAATATTCAGTATAATACAACGAGCCTAATTTAAAAAAAATTTGAAGGTGCTATTCAAAGTTTTCTGATGTTTCAGTCACACTTTGTTTCACGCAAAAAGTTTAAAGTGTACAAAGATATTCTGAGGAAGCTTGATTGACATCACTGTTTTATCAAGGGCAATTTTCTTTTTAATTTCCTAATTCATAAATTCAAAGCCAAGGCTCACACTCAGCAATCCAAGGCTTATACAACAAGATATCATTACTTAATATAGAAATAAACAGTATCTAGTCGTTCCACAAAGTAGGGCAAGTTTTCTATACAAAGTTAATCTGTAAATGGAGCCTATCAGTACAACTTTGTCTAAGTAAGTACATAGTTGCAACAAAGCGTCGGCAGGCAGGTATGACGCATGCGCCGAGTCGTGGCCGAGACTACCTGACCGCGGCCGGACACTGATCAATATTAAAGTCCGAGGGAGGATGCCGGGGGATGTCTGTTTGTCTGTTGGATCTATGTGGAGCTGGTGATACCTCCTATAATTTTAGGAATTTAATATGTTTTTTGTTTCTTGCACTCATAATTATCTTGGCTCTATGAACTATATTTGAATAGATTTTATTACGAGAATTAGCCTGATGGTCAGTAGTTGACATTCGAATAGAGTACATTATACACGTATTATATAAAAAGAAATATAATATAAGTGGATTTTTTAAATTAAGAGCTTTTGGTTAGCTTTTGTTAAGTTGCGATTTCGGATTTAGGTAATTCAAAGCAACAAACTTTGACCTGTCATTTTTATTAACCGGACAAGTCGCTTTATCGATCAAGATAACCTTTATAAAAAGCCAGTATAATAGTGTGTGAATTTCTATGATATATTTTGAACATGTAACTGTAAGAAAATTGAGTAGCTGAACAAGTATGTAAACATTGAGACAGAAGATGGATTACCATTATAAAATAAAAATACCTACTAAGGTTAGCACTAATGATTTTGGCATTTACTTATTTCAAGTGGTCGAGCACTAAAGCTGTACAGGTTTTATAAAATAAAAATATTATAAAAAAATATACATGCTCTCACATCAAACTTGCAGAAAACAAAGGCATTAAAATATTAGAAAAATATATTTACGTATAAATATGTACATTTGTTATATACTATATTTATATCGGCATACTAAGGGCTTTTTATACATAGGCTGCCATGCAAACTGTGTTAAAAACTAAAAGAAAAACAAACAATGCCAAAGTAACAGCAGCTCTATACAAGTCCATCTTAACTCACCTTTCTGCGGACACTACGGGGGAGGGTCCAAGAGAAATGACGACCCTTAACTAAAACACACACATATACACGTACGGCGATCTCACCCACACAAGCACACCGTCCTTTCACTTTACACGCTCCTTTAATTGTGTACACTGTAACTGTTTGTATGTGTGTGTTGTAAGACGAGGGTGTTTACACTTGTGTGGGTGTCCAGTTTCCGCGCGCCTGGTTTCACTAATTTAATTAGAGGTACAAAAAGATTAAGGCCTGGAGGACGCAAGCATTAGAAACTGCTTTTGTTGAGGTCTTTTGTAATATGTAGTTGTGGGGGTAACTGTGTTCGTATATTAGTATAATATGGTTGTGTAGCGCAGTTTAAGAGATAGTCTATGGATTCGTAACTTTTGTATGTTGTCCAATTGATAGTATTGATTTTTTGGATGTAAAGGGAATAGTTGAGTACGATTAATGACAAGTTATTCAGGGACTGATTTGTAGAAAATGGATGCAAAATGCGTAATGTTAGCTCTCTGATTTGGAGATTGGTAATTTATGCATCGATTGGAAAGTGAAAAGGCGAATTGTGACGTTTTTATAAAAGTGGTTGGTCTTCATTAAATAGATACATAGTTGTGTGACATCAAAATCCCTTTTGTGCTTTTCTTATTTGAAAGCCAATGTTTATTATTATATATTGATGTTTTTAGATTTGTTCTATTATTTTTATTAAACTTGCAACTGAAATTAGACTTTTAAAATATTGAATTCTAAATTTTTCTGTTGCCATATTCAAATTGGAATGCTTTGACATTTGACACAATAGGATTCAGTTGATCTTATTGTTGTAGCAATGTTTACATGAAGCGTGGGAGTGATATACTTTTGCAGTAATCCATTGAGGTACTGGCATAATGCTGTATTTTCTAGCTTAAATTCAATATTCTTTTATGTATGTACATGTGGCATGATGAACCTATGTTTTCTATACACATATAGCTTATCAATATTTATTTAAATAGATGACGTAAATATACTTGCATAGTAGAAAGTGATATTGTGGCATGCGTTAACTTATCAGCTTAATCATATTATTGAGACATAAAGTTAAAAGCATTGTGTCTGGACGCGCGCGATCGAACAATGAATAATAAGCTAAAAAGTAAGACAATATATTCGATAATCAAGGCAAGTACAGCCAGGAACAGTAGTTAGTTAAGGAAAAATATATAATAAAGTAATAAAAACATTCATTCGAACTTCATATTGTATATATCGTCCTTAAGCTCGTAAATTAGGCCAATCAGAAGTACACAGTGATATGTCGCGAATAAAAACTTTTTTACTCGAATTTTTTACTAGTTCGCGTAAAAACACAGACTAAGAGCTCCATAAAGGATTACTATGAACTCTCGTGTATAAATCATAAAGAAAAACATATAAAATATACGTCGCAGATAGGTTATAGGGATTTGAGAAAACGTCTACGCTCGAACACTATAGCATGTTTGTCTTGAAAACAGTGGCCCATTCGCGATACCACGATTCCTTCGAATATAAAAAGTAAGTCGATAGCTTACCGACGAAATTTATACTTTTGGATATTCGAAATATGTTCATCTAACCACCGCTGCAAGACACACCACCCCCTTCAATGCTCTTCAAAAAGAAGACGAAAGAGGGGTGTAAAGCTCTCGTATGAGGTGTCAAGTAAGCTTGGTTAACTGAATACAGAGTATATCGTATAAATTCAGCCCACGGGTAAATATAACCGTGGTAGTCTCTGGGTTGTTTTCACATAATAGAGCCATTTTCTTTTGTTTTTGTTACGTAGCTCGCGTCTCGTTATAGGTACGAAGACAATGAAAACAAAAGAGACCGTGTCTTATTTCGGGGTTTTTACTTTCGCATTTTGATAGTATATTTTATGATATTATGTGGGTATTTTTTGTGAATGTTAAAGAAAATATATATTTAAGGTAAGCAATAAATGTATCGTTTAGGTTTGCATCCAGTGTACCTCCAGGGATGTGAACAAGCGGCGCATTTTCCTTAAGGTTTACAAATAAATAAATATATTTCAATTATTTATTAGCTGTTTTGTTTTATTAGGTTAAGCGACGAGTTAAACAATTAATAATAAATTCATATTTATTAAAATAAAAATAAATGATCTCCTAAATACCTAATAATCTGATAGGTATATATTTTTGGGTCTAAATTGTTTCTTGTTAATCAATGAAAGCGTTAGAACTGTATTACGACCACATTTAACTATCGGTGTTTTTTGGTCCCGCGGACATATTATTATTTCTTTTTATTATTCATATATCACACAAAAAAATGAAAAAATGCATGATCCGGGGACCGAACCCAAGACCTTATGCAATCATATATCATTTCACTTACGATAAACTTAATTCGTTCCAAATAAACGTTATTATTATGATATTATTGTCTACTTTGCATTAATAGTACGCTCTGTTGATTTGCATTTGAAACCACAATCTTTTATTTACCAATATAAAAATGATATTGAGCTCACATTACTCGGCCCACTAGCACTAGCGAGGCGACTACCTAAACCAATGCACCATCCATGTAATGAAACTTAAGAACAAAACACACATTTTCACACCTCGAAATAATAAATCTTCTCCACCTCTGATTCTCCACATTCAAATATGCGCCTTAACCGCACTCATTCATTTTTCCTCGTATCTGTACATTCAAATGTACATTCGCGTACTGCTAACAGCATTCCAACGAGTCCGGCCAGCGAAATGGTCGCGACTGTACCCACCATTGGAGGCGACTGGAATTTAGTTCCATTCAGTTACCGTTTCCTCTCTAGCCTTTGCCAGCTGCTTTTGATCGTGTGACTATAGTTTGGAAAGCAAGTAGGACTTAGTATGATGAAGTATGACTCTTATAACTGGTCCCTAAAAGGCAGATTGACACGGAAAATTGATAGCAGACGGTTATCGCATGCACGCTATCAACTGCCTGGATTGGCTGAATGAAATAGCAACAGTCTGTAAGCTTTGGCTAGTCATGAAAAACCAGGTGCTACTAACGATCTTAGTTCCTCTTTAGTAAAGGATTACTATGTATGGATTATTGTGTAGTGTATTATGAACTGTAGTAGAACAAAAAATATCATCATTGTTTTTCAGAGATTAGTCGCAACAAATAACAGACAGACAGACCGACAACAATTTTAAACACTGATTTTTTTATAAAAGTCTCGTAAATACTTTGATAATTATGCATTTAGTAAAAAGCTGTTATTTTAACATTACAAACAGACACTTCAATTTTATTTATTTGTCTCGATATATGTAATTTATTCTTATTTTTTAATATTATATTGCAACCATAGTAGAATCCCAAATTTTTTTTGATCTAGATAGTTACATTAACGTAAATTACTGTTCAGTATGATCATATCATCAAACTCACTTGTAAACTCGCATAGTTTTATAATTATAATCATGTTTTAAAGGAAAATTCCGCGTTTGTATTCGTGCCCAGTGTTGTGAAGCAGTTAACAATCATACAGATAACGGATACAAAGTGGACTTATTTATTTCCTTATTTAGGCTTACCAACAACTACTTATACTAATACACTTTTCTTTTACATAATTAATAACTACATAATAGTATAGTAGCCTTTTACAGGCAAGCACAGCATACATATATATATAATACTAGCTGTCCCAACAGACGTTGTCCTGTACACAAGAGAAAAAAAAATAAAAGAAAAAAACATATCTAAACCATTCTCGAATCCACTTGACACACAAAAAGTTTCATCAAAATCGGTCCAGCCGTTTAGGAGGAGTTCAGTGACATACACACGTACAGTAGAATTATATATATAAAGATAATAAAAATTTGAATCTTACAAATGATCATTCCGTATGAGATTCTAACACTCGGCGCAGCGGCAGTATGTTCTGCGATACTTACACCCATATTCTAAGAAGTAACCTCAAACCTTCCTCAACCTCGACTCAACCGAGGATACCTTAAGTATCACCTCAAGGAATCCTCGAAATCGGTATTCTTAGTCATGTCTTTCTCTTGACTTGAGGTAATCTTGAGGATCCTCCAATGAGGTTGAGTCGAGGTAAAACGTCATTACATACGTCACAAAATCATAGATTTAACATACATTTTAATGTTTTTGTCTATAATCACCTCAAAATTTACAGATGTTTGTCTTTTAACCTTATCTATGTCGCATCGCGTCATTCCGAGTTGTTTATGTTTGATTTGTTTGTTGTGTTGTGATCCAAGTTTTATCCTTTAGCTTTATTTGTTCCACACATATATGTCTGGAAGACAAATATTCAGTGAGGCGGAGAAGTTGCGTCTCGCAAATAACGCCTTTCAGGATAATCGTAAGGATTATCATATAAATAATTCAAAAATCGTTGAAAATCCATTACAAAACACTTTATAAATAGAATTATCAGTCGTATTTACAAGCGTAGGTGAAAAGGTAACAATGGCGTAGATCTTCGTCGAGTATTCCTTAAGGTTGGTTGCGACGTACCTTGAGTTTGACAGTTGTTTCCTCACCTCGAGTGAGGAAAGATGTCGAGGGACGCTGAGTGGAGGAGATTTTTTGCAACTGTAAATACTGATTTCCTCGAGTGAGGTTGAGTGGAGTCGAGGAACGTTTGAGGAAACGTCTTAGAATATGGGTGTTAGTGTACCAAAGCAAAGTTCGTCATATTAATGTTTGTGAAAGCCTCCTAAATACAGCCTCTAAAGAGTTTAAACTCTAATCTAAATAAGAAACACCTATGTCTTATTTCAAAGTGAGGTTTGTCCCGCGCTTACAAGGAATCTTGGCTATAGTGGCTATCGGAAACTTGCTAAAATACAGTGCAACTTGTTACCGGTGGGTTTCGGCACAAATTTGCAATATTGCACGTTGTGCATGCTATGCTTTTACAAATTTTCAACTACACGGTACATCAGTAATTGTTTAAACGTACTTTATCGTGTGCTAAGAGTTCGGGCACCACGTTTTCGTATGTAATGTACTTGCATTGTAACGTTAAATTGTTATTTGAAGAGGTATATTGATTATGGAGTCATTTATTTATGTACTTTGGACAAACAAATTAATTTTAATTAGTACACATTGCGACTGCACTGTTTGACACAGTATTTTCACTAGTAACTTGACTATAAAGAGACGCGGGTATGTGCTGCGAAAAAAATTTAGCGTCATAAATTGTTATTGCTGGATGTTTGATTGCATTGTATAGATTGTTTAAATGTTTGTAAAGTTCCTCGCAAAGCAGGTACTACACCGAGTACTAGAGCTGTATAAAAAGATGACTGAAATAATAGTAAATTAGCCAATTAATAAAAAGTTTTGAAAAAGAGATAATAATAAGATATACATACCTACATGAGTCACAGCAAGCCAGCGCTAGATCCGATTGGTTCGAACACACAACATTCGACGCATAGGCTGTTGCAAAAGCGACTATTTATAACATTACGACATCCAAGCAATCACCACAATTAACAAAATTTTCTATTAGATATAATTAAATCCTTACAACTGAAAAACAACAGCAAACACAGCAATATTTAAAACACCTACAATGAAATATAAATACAAATACGATGGGAGGAGAATAGGGGTCATAGTGACCCTCATCACCGCTATCTGACTACGTCCAGGGTGACACCGCCTCGTGAACGTTGAAGTTATCTACGAACCTTTTTCAATGTAGCGTAATCTCACCAGGTTATAAATGTATGTTTTTTGGGTAGACATAAGTACTCAGATAAAAAAGCCGATAGAATTCGGTATTTATGAGTGGGTTATTATATGACTGACAGCGGTATGCGATTGCTGTGTATCAGAAAGCCATTTCTCATAATTAAATGTTTAAAATAGATTTCTATCTAGTATAAAAAATAATTAAATGTAAGTTCAGTGTACATTTGATATTTATTTTGATTTAGGAATTACTGTTTATATCCTGTTCCAAAATAGACAAGTCGTGTCGAAGAGGACTTAACAGACAACAAATAAAACACAAATATCTTAGTTATTTGTGTCCGTTGTCTGATGTTTGTGTTTTGTATTTGTGGTTCACTAACAGTTCTTCCGAATCTAAAGAACTATTAGTGGATCACACAAATTTTTGTCCCTTATGGCATTCGAAGCCTCAACACTCTGCGCTCTGGCAGTGGCGACTCTACTTAAATGAATACTCCATCTGTGCCGTCCAAATATTATTTGTGATATTAATGATACTGAGACAAGATCGGTTCTCTATTTAGAACACCTTTTTATTACAAGAATTGGTCCTTTGATCTTGACTTCAATATGGACAATATATTGGATCATTCTGCCAAGAAATTCTTAGTAGAAGCACTGAGTCTTAGAACTATACATAGAAGGAAATGTGCTGGCCTCCCATTTCGTGAGATCTGAAATCATAGCTGGCGAAATTATTGGCTCACAAGGCAATTTCAATAACGAATTTCATTAAAACTGATACAGTAGTATAGCGTGAAAACTTGCCAGACTGTTTTGCATATACAATATTAATAGTATATTATGTGAACTAGGTATTATTTGCGGCTTTGCTCGCATATTGTAATAGACTCTTAATTTCAAGGTAATGCTATACAAAGTTTCATCAAAATTAGTCCTTTGTGATAGTTTAATAAATAACCAAAATTCGTTTTAGGTAATAGTTATTTGGCAGAGGCCTTTTTGCTCCGAGCATCACTTCGCGGCTGATCATGGGATCCCGGATTTGATACCCGGGTTAAACAATCTGTCAATACGATTTTCATTTTGATTGAAAGTAGAACTCAAGCCACGGAACCAAGTAAGGTGGAGTAAGGTTTTTTGTAACTTAAATACCTATATTTATTATTGCTCTGCAAAATAAAATATAAAAAATCAAAACGTCACAATACAGATTGTGAAAAGTTAATCAGGGTTTTTTTGTACTCACTTGTAGATTATAATTTTTTAGGTCTCATGTAGGTACTTACGTTTATAGGCTACAACACTACCTACTGAATGCTTTCATTGCGTGAATGTTATTCCTAGTGTTATATATAAATGTCTACTGTACAGGTTACCTCTTGCCATAAGTCGGACCGTATTTTCTTCGTACCTTACAAGTCCTTCATCGGGTATTGAACCGAAGAACGAACAACAACATTAACTTGGAACTTACAATGGACAGTTGCGCAAGCGCTTAACCTTTCTTATAGTCTCCTGAATCCAAAAGATAGTTAATACAAAAATATAATTTACAATAATTTTAATATAAAAATGGCCACCATTAATTATAACTAATAAAATTGCTTACCTATGCACTAAAAACCCTGCACGCGCTCACGCAAAAAATGCAACAAAAAATAACAAAAAAGGGTGTTGGGTGGGCCCCTGTACCACCCGCCGCCCACCGGCCCACCCCCTCTCATATCTCTGCACTCGCCAATGTTAATCTCCGTACTTAACAAACGTAATTTGTCCTACAATTATCCAACCCAAAATAGGTTCTATTACAAACGCGTAAAGTTCATTTTAAAATTGGCTATTTCCTGGATTTGTTCGCAAAGGACTTTTCCAAAACAGCAGACAGCTAGGGGAGTGAAGTCTACCCACCTAAAAACGTGGAAACACTGATGAATGTCCCCCATTAGATGTTATTTATTTAGAATGTGGTCGAGAAAGGGACTCAGCCGTTTAAGTTTACCTAAAGTTTACTTAGGACCGAGTGTATTGGGTTAAACTGAAGACGTTTTCAGTACTCGAGATAAATTACGAACAGTTATAGGGGTCCAGTTTTTCGGCTTTCGACTTATGATGGTATTTTATCATGACGATGTGGGAATGACTGGTGTAGGTGTCGAGTTGTTTGTTTGGGGTGAAAACCTTTGACTATTATTTATTTGTTTCCATTATATGTAGGTACTCTTAACGCCCGGGGGTATTTGAGACCGACCCCGGTTTTGCAGGGTTACTTACCGGTTAATATATGGAACGTGCAACGCTTGCATTATCGTTTGTTTTCTCAAAAAAACAAAATGCCCTCAACTATCTCAGTAGGAGTTTCACTAAAACTGGAAACCACATTAATCTTAGTGACTGGCCGTACCATGAGAAATCATACCAAACTCGCTTTTGACTAATTTATCTATTTTATAACTTTGCTACCTCGTTGGTTCCGGGTCATTTATGTTTGCGTGTCATTGTGAAATCCTGAGTTAAATTGCTAAGAGAAATTCTCGAAAGAGCAAAGTGCTATCAATTTTTATGATAGAATTTTTAGTGGAAAACGTTTGAAGATTTTTTAGCCAATTTTCGAGACGCATAGCTACTGAGAACTTCCTAACAGAAAAATCTAATAAAACTTTGATTGTCTCAGGCAACAAACCGCTCACGTACACACGCAAAACTGCTACGTAATCAAAGAGGCAAGTAACGTGGGTGACTAATTTATCATTAATTTCGTTATCGATTATTTACAATAGCTGAAATAAATTTTTTGAAATACGACAAGAGTATAGTTGCCACGAGCCGATCTTAATTACCCAAAGTCTTTCGAAATATATTTCCTAATTCGGTGAGAGTAAATCTTGTCGCAAATGGTAGCGGTGGTCAGGACAAGCGGCACGTAGCGATCTGTCTGTGTGTCAATAGGTAACTAATGGTGGTGGACTGATGCTCCCGTCTTTAAACTGTATTTATGTTTGGTTACTTAGATAGGAGAGGATTCGGTTGGCGCCCATTTTGTTGTTCATCTGAACTGTAGGTATATAAATCTTACTGTAATCTTTACTATTCATACTATAATGAATTTGAACTTCTGTTTAATAAGTAGGCAAAGGTTAAAAAATTTAAATTTAGGTAACTTCCCGAAGCCCAATTAATAAAAAAAAAACTATCTTAGTCTTTCTATCTAACCTATAACCTACTTTTGAGGATTATATAATATCAGCTCTGTAAATGAGTTCATATACAGATATATTTTAAGCTGATTTTTTTGGCCTCGTTTCAGCTTGAGAGGGTTAAGGCTACCACCATGCTGGCTCAGTGCGTGTTGGCAGACTTCATATGTCTTCGAGAACATTACGGAAAACGTGTTGGTTCTTAACAATGTTTTCCTTCACCGTTAAAGCGTGATAAGTAACTATTTGATACACACATAACTTCAAAAAGTCGGAAGTGCGTGTCTTGGGATGGAATTCTAGGCAGCTCAACAGTCACCTACTAGGCTATTGCTGCCTCGAGGGTTCAGCCCGGTAAGGACCATTATATCAATTAGGGATTTAGAGTAAAAGCAACAGAAATAACATACAAATTACATAGCGGCGGTAGCTCAATTGATAAAGATTTGAAATTGCGATCGAGAGTTGGTGGTTTCCACTTGCATCTAGTGTACTACCGACATAAACTGACTCCTAACACACGCTGAGTCCTAGCTTAGCTGGAGAGATCGACAAGGATAGTAGTAATTATGTAAAACAAACTTACTGCACGGATGGCGTAGTGGTTTAAATGGTCGCCTCGATGTTTACACTGCGCCGAGTGTTGTGGGTTCGAATCCCACACGGGACAAAAAATTATGCTTTTTTATTTATACTACTAAGGTGGCTAACAAGCATAAGGCCCACCTGATGGTAAGTGGTCACCGTAGCCTATAGACGCATGCAACACCAGAGGCATCGCTTAGACACGACCCTTTCGGTAAGGAAGTGGGAAGGAAAAGGAGTGGGAATGGGGAAAAGGGTGATTGAGCCTCCGGTACTTCTTACTCACCGAACGAAACACAACAGTAGGAATAATGCTATTTCACGTCGATATTCTGTGAGAGGGTAGTCCTTCCCCGGTCGAGCCGGCCCATTTATACTGAAATCAGCGAGACTCTACTACTCTGTTATCTACAAATACAAATTCTTATAATAATAATAATAATGGTTGTTCCGAGTCTAGGTGTTCTTTGTGTCCGTTGTTTGAATGTTTGTAAAGTCCCCGCGACACAGGAATTATTTCTAGAGCGGAGTTGTCTTATTAAAAAAACTCACACCTTTATCCCTGAAAAGCGCTGCAAATGCTCGCATATTTGGGTGCAATCGTAAGGTGCTATGATTGATCCCCAGGTCAGCAAATGTGTTATTAGGTTTTTTCTGATGAGACACAATCTTTATGGCGCGATCTTTTTCTTTTTTCTTTGGGTCTATCTGTCATTCAAGCTGGTTAAGCTGGTTAACTTTTTCAACATAGTATCAGTTTGTAATCTCAACTAACTTTGTGACGACAATAATTGTGCCCTTATTTCGCATAGCTGGTTATATGAAGGTGTCATACATCTCTGCTTATACTTTGGGGATATATTGAGTTAGTCTATGATGTCCTTATAGTGCACCTTGAGATGAAGGTGTCATACATCTCTGCTTATACTTTGAGGATATATTGAGTGAGACTATGATATCCTTATAGTGCACCTTCGCTCTTCTGTCCGTTGCCAGTCATTCAAGCTTGTAAAGCCAAAATGGTTGACTTTGATGTTTCGTAGTTACTTTTTTTTCTTAGCTTGGTAGCCATAATCTCTACTAACCTTGTATGTCATAAACATTTTTATTTTCATTTTCTAGTTCAATCTTAGTAATATCGTTGAAAATAAAGTTGCAGAATCTACAAAGCTTAATATAATCCGATTCTAATACATTTTGCAATAAAATATAATATGAGTAAGTGTATAATATATACTTTGTATGTTGATATTATGTCGTATTCGTGTCTAATGTATACTATTTTTAATACATCTACCTATCAACTCGCATTATGGACGACTGAACAAGGACGGTTTGCAAAATAAGTCGCTATGGAACTTTTAAGTCATTTTAATTTATTTTATAGTATTTTTTATTATAAGTACATATTATAAATATTTTAAAAGGAGGTTCAATACTTTTGTTAATAACATTTTTTTTATATACAATCATTAAAATGTTCTATGTCTATGTCCTAGTCACATAGTAGTTTTTGACGTCTCAGGTTTTATAACCAGATCAGACAAAATACTATACTGGATTTTTAAAAAGATATATATATATAGTGGAATAAAGCTAAGAACTACGTAGGTACACGACAAAAGCTCACTCTTAAATTATGTGGCACCTAATCCTCGTATCGAAACACGTGTATAATTCGAAACAGTGTTGTTTTCTGGTAATCAGGTGTTAGCTGGTGTTACGTAAATATACACATTTGATTAAAATATCAAATAATTTTACTCTTGAATATTACCATAAGCTCTTACGATTTATTAATATAATGATTTTAGTTGCGTGAATGGTTTTACCTGATTTTGAGTAAAGAGTTTAATAGTAGTAGGTACATTTTCTAACAGTACTTGACTGACGCATTAACGGTAAATATGTCTGTAAGTTATTTTTTACAAATATAAGGCAAAACGGTGCGAGACTGCCGCAAGTAGCCCATAAGATTATACTTGTCTTCGGAGTTATAAGAATATCACTCACTAGACAATAAACTATTTATTAAGAAATACGCAAAATTTTTCATGCTTGCTTGTGAGTAGCGTCTAAGATGCATTACTGCGTCTTAAGTCTAATACATTGAAAAGTTATCTAATATATTTCAAATCATATTTTTGCCAGTCTTTTTTAACTAGACTCATTGGAGTATCCGTCTTTCAATTCAAGATTGTCTAGAATATGTACATTCCCATTTGTACTTATGTTACTAACTACCAGGATTATTTTCGTAAAATTTGCTCTACTATTTATATCCTGTTACTAACATTGTCACACAAATCGCAACGCTTTCCATTATTAATACGTCACAAATTATTTGCATTTTAAGTAAATAATGACAGAATGCATAGCTGACAGTTAAAGTCTTTGAAATTTAAAAATAAATATATTTTAATATTTCATGTACTTATATTTATTTGCTGACGGTACTGAACTCGCCGTCCCCGGCAAATGTTGTGGTGAATTTCATATTTTTGTAAGTATCTACTTCGTATGTTTATTCTCCATGTGTTTCGGTTCACATGGAATTTTCTTGATTTTTTATGCTTTCATAGGCATTATGTACGCTGCTTGAAGAGCTCTCCTCTCCCTGAACATCATATTATACCACTTTGGGCTGAGTCATTTAGTTTTTTTTACACTAACGTTGGTAGAAATGCTTTGATATGGGTATTTCTATTTTATAACGGCTGTACAATGTTGTAATATTGTTATTAATTACAATAATAAAACTGTATTCTTAGTGAGTAATCATATTTAATCTATCAAGTCTAAGAATACCTGACATAATTAAAAATCTATTGTTTCTGGCCACCGGTGTGCCTATGCATCCTAATAGGATAAAAAGGTTTATTACTAGAGTGATTTCTACTGTAGATAATGCACTCATAATATACAAAAGGATAACGTTGCAATAATCTATGCCTTTAACAAATACAATTCACGTCAGCCATTACAATAAAAATATTTATTTTAATCAACGAAACTTCGCAAATTCTAACAGCTTTTAAATCTCTTTGACTATTATTCCCATTGCCCGATTACTTATTTTGAAAAATGACCTCCAAGCTCCACCAAGTCCCCTGGATTTAGTTATCCCGAATGTCATTTCACCCCTTCTTAAACAAAACCTGGCTCTGAAGCGAACGGATTGCCGCGTACATTGTCTAAACAATTCTAAGTGATCGAACTATTTCCTGAATAGACGTAAGTGCGACAACTGTTTTGCAATTTTAAACCTTCAATACGTACAGTTAAAAATGTAGTTCGGATGAGAGAAGCAAAATTTTGCTTTTAAAATTTCATATTTTTGAAGTCGAAAAGATTTAAAAGAACTTTTGAATTGTAAACCAATTTCAACTTTATTTACAACAACAGAGCGTTTACAATTGTTTGCTTAGGCGCACTTTAAAACGTCCGATGAAGCAGTTTTTTTGCAACGTGCTAAAAGACTTTAAACGGCTACAATTTGTTGAATAATTTTATAACTTAAGATTGGCGCATTACAGTTTAGAATAGATTTAGCAGTGATAAAGAATTTATACATTTGCTTAGGGCAACCTCGCCAGTTGTTGGTCCATAACAAAACACATAAATTAAGTGCTCAATAATAAATGGAAATGTCCCTTGCAGAGGACAGGGCATTAGGGCGGGATTATGAGGAATGTGGCCCTCCGAGCTCCTGTTTCTGGACGACCGAACACTCTTAGTTGCTATACAAATGAAGAGGTTTTTGATAATCACTTATTTAAGCGAACTGTTAATATATTTCTAAATTTTTGCAAAACATTTTTAAATATGGTATATTAGATGGTTTATAAAATTGGTACAATAAAAAAATACCACAAACGTACTTCAAAATCTGTGAAGACCTAAACAAATAAATCATCAACAATTTAACTTTATCCATTACACCAACATCATAAATCTGTTTCATCCCATTATTTACAAAGCTCTTCATTGTACCATCACAAAAACAGGTATTTAACACGCGTCCAGAATACACAGCCACAAAACGTTTATTTGGGGAGACAAATCTGTCAAAAAAATGGACCCTTGTGGCCAGTAAGTGGTCAAATATACGGCCCGTGTCAAAACTATTGTGAGATGAATACCTGTATCGAAATGACAAAAGGTGTGTTTATCTGACACTTTGAACATCCGAGGTCCATGATCGTTTATTTGCTATAAGTGTATCGTTCGTTACGCGTGGCGAAGGGTGTCTCCCTACTGGACGTACCGGTCAGCACGCGACAGGGGTGGCAAACCGGTCAGTCATTGGTCAGTTAGGGGAATGTCAAGGGAGAAGGAATACTGGTCAGTGATTGGTTGGTCGGTTCGCCAGGTGCACTTTTGCAAAAAACCGTATTCGTAAATAAATAGTTGGTAAATTAAAACTTGGAAGCCATTTAAATTATGAATTTCATAATTGTTAGTTATATGAAACCTTCATTAGACAGATAGGAGTACTTAAAAAAAAAAAAAAAAAAATTATTAGAAACGCAATCACCAATGATTATTACATATTACAACAATAGTGCCAAAATTGACAGTTTCATATATCTAAAATGGTCATTTTTTATCAATTTTAATAAGTCTGTAAGAGCATAAAGCATGCCAAGCATGTATGCAAATTAAATTGTAAATTGTAAGTGTTGTTAAAAATCGCAAAGCCTCATTTTTCTTCCACTTAGCACATTGGCCTACAAGCCTTTTAAAAGACATGTATAATATTGTATAAGCTAGGTAAGTTTAAAAGACACATTTCACATAACATTTATATTAAAAAGACACATATTATCACATTACATTTTATATTCACTTCTGACGTAATTGCCAGGGACGGATGCAAGCAAGCGTAAGTTCAAAAATCTGTTTGAAATTTAATATGTAGCAAATTGTTGTGAGATATGCATCATATGCAGCCCATGCATGCATGCTCGACCGGCGTGCGGAGAATGTACTGATTTTGTATGTATATTAGTACGGTATTGGGGTATTCACGATAAAAGATTTACATATACATTTGAACCAAACATTTTGCGTAATAAAATATTTTATCAGTTATTTGGACATCAATGATAAATTATGTTGGTTGAATTAATAAAATTACAGATGTACCTAGTTATAAATACGCGTTACAAACACTTTTAACCAGTGAACACAAATAAAATACTTCAAGTAAATAACACATTTCCTTAAAAGATTTAAACAGATTTTTGGATAGATGCACATTCAGATTTTCTACAAAACAAAGTTATTAATTTACCTCTAGAAGCTTAAAACTATTCGGGGATATATCTATATTAATATTATAAAGCTGAAGAGTTTGTTTGTTTGTTTGCTTGAACGCGCTAATCTCAAGAACTACTGGTCCGATTTGAAAAATTCTTTCAGTGTTAGATAGCCCATTTATCGAGGAAGGCTATAGGCTATATATCATCACGCTAAGATCAATAGGAGCTGAGCACCAATGAAGAATGTTTCAAAATCGGAGGGTATTTTTTCCTTTTGAGAGCTTCCGCTGTGTGCGCTGCCTAAACAGTTAAAGTTTCGCAAAAATTAATGTATAACAGAATTGTTCCCCTTTATAAGTTCTAAAAAAAGTCTGCGACAGCATATGTCTATCTTTTAAGGTTGGCTCACTATAACCATTTTTATGCTAACCAAATTTGTTCTAAAATAATGCATTATTTGCGAAGGTATTATTATAAACATGATATTAATCCTTATCCAAATAAATACGTTATTCATCACAAGTATTTAATTTAAAACAAAATTGCCCTTTACATCATTCGATTTCAATGAATATCTTAGGAGATATCGCAGTTTTGAAATAACATTGCAGTAAAATAATTACCCATTACAGACATAGTACAAACGATGGTTCTCCTGGTTTATTCGGCGTGATTACTACTGGTTCGATTTGAAAATTCTTTTAGTGTTGGATAGCCTATTTATCGAGGAAGGCTATAGGTTATATAACATCACGCTACGACCCACGGGGGCGGCGCAGTAACGATAAACGCGGGTGAAACCGCGGGAACATCTAGTAGATCATATAATTGAAAGAGGTAGTCCAACCAACACACGCAAACAGTTCAAGTTTATTGTACTAGGGCAATAGTACTAAGGTCTGCAACAATATACCATATTACATGAAGCACCTATTCATCCTCATGTATGTAAAGGGCGAATCCAAATCTTCGTCATCACTTTAACAAAATTATGACACGCAATTTTGACCTTGGGTATTTGGTTCCCAATAATAGTTTTGTATGACTTATTATTATCATTAAATATTAATAATGCCACACTAATCTAAACTATTTTATAAATTTTATCAATCAGTGATCATATTTTTCATACGGTTGTGTTTAAAAGTCTCATTTAAAAATATTATAGAGGTAGGTTACAAGTTACAAGTTAGTGTGCGTTACAGAGTTTTGAAGCTTTGATTTATTATTATTTATTATACAGTTGAACTTTATTAATTGCAGCTATTCTGAATCTATTCAAATAAACATAATCAATTTATTTAGCAATACACGAACTAACACTTTTACGTATCTTCATTATCGCATGTGTGCATGTATAAGAACTGCATCTTCTACATCAATTACAATAAAGTTACCTTTTACTTTGAGAGAACCTAAAAATTACCTCACACAGGTACGCACACACCAACACATAGTAAGTCTCAAAACAAGGAAGTAATAACCTGCGTCATGAACTTCAATGGATATTACAACACTTCGATACACCATCTCATTCGGTCGCGTCACTAAATTACAATTTGAAGGGTCGTTTTGGGAACAAAAAACATTTATATCAATGGCGGGCCGGTTCTAAATTTTACTAGTCATTGACAGGCCGTAAGAGGCGGGGCTAGGCCCCAGGAGGCTCGTTCTGCTATAGATGTGGAGTAAGTAGATAAGAATACTGGAGATGCCCCAAGACTTGGTGTCGCAACTGTGGATCTGCTCAGAACTGTGGGTGCGAAAATCTTAAATTTAACAGTATATACCTTTCATTACTTCGTTGGTGTGGTTAATCGATGCGTTACTCTGCCTATAAATTTTGGGCTGTAAAATATATAAAAATACTTGGTCTAGGACTTTGGTCCCGAGGCATAATTTTAATTTGTGTTTACTGGCGACCGTGA
Organism: Catocala sponsa; assembly: GCA_963564715.1. Classification (NCBI taxonomy): domain Eukaryota; kingdom Metazoa; phylum Arthropoda; class Insecta; order Lepidoptera; family Erebidae; genus Catocala; species Catocala sponsa. Next base: position 18,499,216 of record OY751339.1, on the reverse strand, counting down.
GAGGTTTTTGGATCGTTAATTGGTATTAGGTTCTTATTGATAGTAAATTCAGTAGGCTGCTACTGAATTTGTACATTTTCAGACTAGTTGCTGACCTAGTCTGAAAATGTAGCCGATAAACTAGTGAGATGTGATACGCGTGAGCTTCACGTTATGTGAGCGCAATTCTATGTCTGTAAAATATATTATGTTAATCACTTTTGTTATTTTATACATACATACATACATAGATTCACGCCTGTTTCCCAGAGGGGTAGGCAGAGACTACGGATTTCCATTTGCTACGATCCTGACACACTTCTCTGGCTTCATTCACTTTCATCACATTCCTCATACACGCCCGTCGGTTCAAGGAGCTCTTAACCTGGCCTTTGTCCAGGACGCCTCCGATCTGGTCGAGAAACGTTCGCCTAGGTTTTCCTCTTGCGACTGTTCCATTCACACTAGCCTTATAAACTTTCTTAGTCAGTCTTTCCTCGTCCATTCTTTTTACATGTCCAAACCAGCTTAACATACCCTTTTCTATTCTTGTAACTATATCCACTTTCATGCCGCATCTCTCTCTAATCACACTATTTCTTATTCTATCTTTCAGAGTCACACCACATATGCTTCTCAACGCTCTCATTTCTACAGCATTTATTCTGCTCTCATGCTTCTTTTGCCATACCCAACTTTCACTTCCATACATAAGTGTGGGCACTAATAGTCCTCTATGAACAGCCAAACGTGCCTTTTCGGATACATTTCGACTGTTCATAAAAGCGCGTAAGGCTCCATTCACTTTGTTGCCAGCAATCGTTCTCCTTTCAATATCTCCGTCATGTTTACCATCCCTTGTAAACAAAGTACCCAAATATACAAACTCTTTCACTTGCTCCACTTTTTCTCCATCAATCATAATATTACACATCGTCACGCACTCTTCCTTTTCAAATACCATTACTTTCGTCTTGCTTACATTTATTTTCATTCCTTTACTCTCAAAAGCACCATGCATAATAGTTACCATCGCCTGCAACTCTTCCGCCGATGACGCAAGTATTACTTGATCATCGGCATAAAGAAGACATTTGACAAGTAACTCATTTATTCTTGTTATTTTATAAATTATAATAAACGTTGATTTAAATCTTTATTGCTTGGATATCTCGGCTAGGTGTATTTTTCGTAGAAATAAACCTAGCTATAGCTAAAATTGGGATGACTCGTACCATTCATCTTTAAGTGCTCCGTTTAAAAGCAAAATTTTTCATTTAGGAATTTCTTTGTATCAGCACTGGAATTTTAATAATTTAATAATTAATTTCTTGTAAGGGAAACGAAAGACTGGTCTATGAGAAAGATTTACACTTATTAGATTTCGTTAATCACCGCCCAACATTGACAGTAAAAAAGATTTATAAACAACTTATATTACCAATTATTATTTAAACATTGATTAAAATCCACCTAAGAAAACATTATCCAATGCTTCTAAGATCGCTACTAACAGCTCTATACAGTTCCTCAGAGGGTCAAAAGTAAAGTTTTCGGCCGGCGGCCGCAGGGGACTGCTTGGGGTTCGAACCCGGGATAAAACTCCGCGTAATTCTCACGTACCTACCCCCGCATTTGTCAGTCGAGCTCTGTCGAACAATATGTTTGTTCAGAAAAATGTCTCATTAAAGTAATGTGTTTCATATGCTGTTTATTGCTTTGAGATAAACACGTATTACTTTTGTGGTTGTTCAACAAGAAAATGATGGCCTTCGCTATTCTAACTAATATTATAAATGCGAAGGCGAATTTGTTTGTTTGATTGTCACGCTTTCACGCCTTAACTGCTTGAACATCATGATATTTCGCATAAACGTTGTCAGGGGAAAATAAAAAGACATAGGGTACCTTTCATCCAGAAATAGTACTGTTACTAATTTAACTTAACCTACATTTACGCAAAATCTAGTAATTATATACAAATGGAACTATACTAATTATTATTTGGGTGTAGAAAGTGTATACACATTTCTATTATATCTTAGGAGATTGTAGGTACTATATAATTATTGCATGTTACAATTGGCGCCTCGGGCCCTATAATATAATAGTAGTGGCAGATATATTATCTGCTCCGTATCGGTGCTCCGTGCTTATTTCCCTTCCAGCAGCTGAAAATAGTAGCGCTCTTAATGCCAATTAAGGAAGTAGATAAATGTGATTGTGGCAGCATCGATTCTGTCCATAAGTGTCGTGATTTGGATTCGTTTCCAAAAGCAGAGAACATCAATAAGGTGGTACAGCCCCGGTATGTCCGCTTACACTTAATTCGTTCTTCTTTCAATCTCGTAATCATCAAGTATAGCCTGAAAACGCTCTTTGCGGTCATACTTGTATAAGGACACATAATTTTGACAGTCTAAAAATATTCTTCTTTTATGATCGTCTAAATAATGACTGTCTAGTTAGTTATGCGAATCAGCGATTGCAATGATGTTTTGCCTCTACTAATTGGTTTTCAACAGGCAGTGTGGAACCAGTTAGAAAACTCCAGATATTTTTCTATAACTATAGTGTATGCTGGAGAAGTACCTCCACACTACAGAAGATCGTAGTTAGTCAATCTTGTGTTGTGTTCCTGCTACAAGCGAGGTGCCTATATAATCTTCGTACCTTGCGCAGGTAACATAAGACTAGTATAGTCAGTGGACATTGAGACTACGGTAATTGCTAACAGTCATGCAGGTCTTAAGCCTAATTGCCATCATAGTTCTATAAAAATCCCTGGACTTAAAATAGGCATGTCTGAAAAGATTTTCATTCCAGTCCATCTTTTAAAATTTGTGCGATTTGGCAGATGTGCTTTCAAGAAAATATTAATAACTGTGAGATAATATCCCATAATTATTATCATAATGTATTTTTATAAATAGCTATAGTATGTTTTTCTTAATGGTAATCTTTAGTTCTAAACCGAGTGATCGTAAATTTGTTCGGACCAAGGAGAAGATCGCTAAACGTCAGAATAGCGGACTTTGGATTCGTTCCAAGAATTCAGATTTGCACCAGTCCAATGGGTACCCGATTAACACGACTACTAATTCCTATTTGAAAATTCTAACTCAGAAGTATTCTAGAGTTTTCCGTATAGAGGTCCATATACTTAATACTATATGGAGGGATAGTTCCACACTCCATACTGCAGCTGAAAAATGTTTGACAGGTAATTCTATAACACTTTGCCCGACCGGGCAATTGAAATTGAAATCGAGACTTCATGCATTGCGCCTAAAGGTAGCGATTTATGTTATAAAAATGTAATAAAACTAATTTAATTAAACTAAATAAAGTAGTATTGTTTCCATGAAATTGTGTAAATAGTATTTAGATACGGTAATAAAATGAACTTCGAAGAAGAAATCAAAGAAATCTTTATTTAAACTACTAAAATATATGATACAATTTTATTATATTCTGTTTATCTGTTTATAAGCACGATGATATTGAAGTAATAGCTTATAATATAAATTTCTATGAAATACATTGAAGAAAATAAACAATTTACATCTTCATTAAATGACTTTTTGTGTATGTGTATGCTTATACAAATAATCTTAGATATTTTACTTAGTTATATACCTATGGTAGGCCACAGGCTACCTATAACGCTCACAAAAGTTCATCTCCTTCAAAATTCTTGAAATCACAGTCAACGTAGGGAAACAACACTAGGTTATGTATAGGCAATGCTGTCCAGACTCGAGCAAAAATTCTGTTATACCTCTCTTGAAACTAAATTTTTAATTACTCTAGGATTGTAAGCAGTCACAGGCTACAGTAAGTGCTAACTTCAAGGAGTGCCTTATACTTAAAGTATCCTTATTTTTGTTGAATAACAAAAGAAAATTAAGTTTGATTTACAACTTAGACAATATGTTATTCAGTTTAGCAAACGGGAAATTTTCACTAACATCACGATTTATATTTCTGATGTAGTCAGTATTACGGCTCGTAAGGCTACATGAGATACATAACTAACCAAATACATGTTTATGAGTCTGATACACTTCCGCCTATCTTATCAACAAATACAAGCATGAGGCTACATATGTATAATTTAAATAACTAAGAAATAATTGTTAAAAGACTTAGAATACAAGTATACCGAGATGATATCTTACTACTCCAAACTATTTTTACATCCCTAAGCGAACTTTACAAATGTCAAGCTTTAAAACAACGATACGTAGGTAAAGTCAAGGCGCACGTTCAAATATTTACATTGACTTAGGTTAACCCTTGTGCGGCGAGCTCCGTCCATCAGGCCTCGGCCTCGCGGGACCGGCCAGGTAACCGCCATAGGAACACGAAGATTAGAGGGTTACTTTGAATGTTTCTGAATAACAAGAAATTTTACATTAGGTTTTATTTGACTTAAGTTTGGTTGGGAAAATACTTGTTTTATTTATAAGGACTTTTTTGGTTTCAGATGGCGGTTTTGTTGAATGGAAGATGAGGTAGAAGCGATGGAGCCGCTGAAGGACACAGCTGATTTTATGTTATGATGGTAGGTATTTTGCAGTATAATTAAACTACATACATTGATTCACGACTGTATAGCGAATGAGTTTGTACTTGTCACTATTCGCTATCTAAATTCCACGTGAGTTCCGAGTCTATTGAAAACTTTGGTCAGAGTCGGTATTAGTACTAAGTAGGTATGTTCTAACAGGAAAATTCAATTACACTTTTTCCGACACGGGAATGGATCTAGAGATTTAACAATTAAAAACAGACAAAAAATCGCACATGACATTCAAACACTTAAATGATATCTGTTACTTAGGTTTCAGGCGCTGCAAAGAGCAAGGTTTTACTCCATGCATAAAAGTGCAAACTAGTCCTCGTAGCTAACAAAGCTTGCCTTCTTGCGACCTAAATATAACTGTCGAAACTGCTACTGTTTCTTAACCTTGAACATTAACACCCACAACTCAAGTGTGAGGCTATGTGCTTTAATTGCATCACTAGACCAGCACAATGGCAAACAAGTATACGGTCTGTTTCCTTGCAAATGATTTGCCAAAATAGTAGTATGCTTATTAACTTCCCCAACCTTGCTAAAATGCTTGCGTTAAGAGAGGTTTCAAGTCGATAGTTTCGGTAGTGTCAATGATATGGCTCTAATCCACGGCCTGTCCGTCATAAGTCCAATATCTTATCCATTGAGCTACCGCTGTTCTGACTTTTTACCTTATTTTGTTTGCAAAATAAATAAGGTAAAAAGTCAGCAACGTATATGAACACACGATAATCGCAAGAAAATATCTGTGATCCATGTCTAAGTTTCGCAAGTCTACGGTCCGTTCCGGGGGTCATCCGAGCAACCCGCAATAAAATATGCGTGGCAGGACGGTAGGATGTAAAAATGTTGTTTTTAGGGCTCTCCTCAATAATGTATCCTTTAGGAAACGTTAAGTGCTGTTTGCCTTTACCTATGTATGTTTATAGGCGACCCGAGCGCCTCTTTTATAAGTAATGCGCCATTTTATTGTATATAAAATTTGTAAGTACACTTTAATTTTTGTTGCTGGACACGTTATGTCGAATGGTTTCTGTAATCGCCTGAATTATGCCGTTTGTGGTTAAAAAGGTATATAGCATCTTGTTTAATCGCCTACATAATGTTAGTACGTTGATTTATTTATTGCATGTCTGAACAGGTCTGTTGCAGATTAGTCTAGCTAAGACATATTTTTCAGCCAAATATTCTTATTATTGCAATCGGCGTCAATACTTGGGACTGTATCTTACATCTTTATAAATAAATGAATATAATAATGTCCTCCAGACCAAGTTTCGGTCACGGCGGCCAATCTTAAAGGAGACTGGCAAACACAAGTGCACTCTCTGTTCCCTAACTCTCATGATCCGATGGGAAGGTAACCCTACACGACCCGAGAGAGATCAGGTGCAGGACCAACGACTTTACGTGCTTTCCGAGGCACGGAGGTTTCTAACACCGCCAACTTCCTACCTCCGGGCTGCTATTGAGATTTCTTAACAGAAAAACCCAATGACTTTTCCTTGGCCCTACTCGGGATTCAAACCCGAGACCTCATGCACAGCAGTCGCATTCACTACCGCTGCGCCACGGAGGCAGTTTAAAATGAATAATAATAATATTCTACCACATACACACACATCTAGCCCAAACTAAGCAGAGCTTGTACTATGGGTACTAAACAATGGATAAACATACATATGTATATACTCTTTTTTTATAAATACATAAATATTATACATAGAAACACCCAGACTAAGACAAACATCCATGTTCATGCACACAAATGTTTGACTTGTGCGGGAATCGAACTCGCGACCTCAGGCGCGGCAGTCGGTTACACCAACCACTACGCCATCGAGGCTGACAAATATATACTAATAATGAATATAAGTATATATTTAAAGTTATAACGAGACATAATAACAATGCCGAGCCAAGAAATTTCAGTCGGCAAATCCCAGAAGTGGTAAGGTATCGGTACTTTAATTCGGACAGTTCCGTATGCCTAGAACTTTTGTAACAAGAGCCAAGTCTTTTGTTCTTTACTGGACACTATTACAGACACCAGGATTGAGACTTAAGAAACAAATAAAAGAAACTGTTTGAAATTATTTAGATGCATGATGATGATGATGAAGATTTTTCATGTAAATGATTTCTAGGATGATAATAACAATAACTAACAGGTATACATACGTGTTTTCAATATGCTAAGATATTAAATATACACTTATTTGTTGTTATGTACATCGTACCTACCAAGACGACCTTTATCTCTTAAATATCAGTGAGTGTAAATCTCAGATTGCACACATCTCATAGGTAAGGCACACAAAAGATTAAAGAGGACTCGACAATTTATGTGGAAACAATAAACCCTAAATCGCGCGTAAAATAAGCAGACACAAATAAACCGGCCCAAAAATACATGTACCGTTCAACGTAACTCACTGAACTATCGGTTAACATTCACTATCAATAAAGTACGAGCCGATGGGCAAAGGGCGTCGGTGATCGATGGAACTTCTAATTTATACCCAAAGCCCTAAGGCCGTATCGATTACACCCGCTAACTTTGCCGGGCTTGATGTACCGAAGCGCGTTGCTTTTTGCAGAATTTCGCCAGTTGTCTCTCGAGGTTTAAGCTCCTGTTCGATTGATAGTTCGAAAATTTAATTTTAGATGCGTGGGAAAGATTCGATGGACTTTTCTTTGATGTTTAGCCAACGTCACTGGTTAGACAGACGTCTATGAGTTAAGTTTAAAGAAGTTTTAAAATGATTGTGACGTATGAAGATCATTATAATAATGATATAAGCTTATTGGGGACAAGCCTCCTCTAACAAGAGTCCGAAAAGGATCGCAAGAAATAAAAAAAAAGTCATTTGCGTATACTTACTTTTAAATCTCCATATTTCAAACAATGTTTGTTTTTGTAAGTAAAGAAAGTAATATATTTAACAATCCAAAATCTACTCTTAAACCAGGAGTAGCCTAGTTGGTAGAAAAAATCAAAGAATAATCTTTCGTTAGGTTTCTGCAGTGAATCAGGTCGCAGATTTGTCGTCGAGGCGCTATACTGTGAGTAGCAAGGTCCTTTGCATATAATATCAGCCCCGTTAGCAACGAGCTCTCTGTTGAGCACCAGTAGGAGACTGGTCTCAGCATAGAAATGATAGGCAATAATCCAGAGATGAGAGATTATGGAGAACTCTCAAATATTTAGTTTGCCGTACGGTGTTTATTTTCACCACTAATTTAAGCGATATTAACTATTTAAAGGCTTTTACAGTAACTGGTTTTCAAATGTTTTTCAATTAAGTCTGGCATCCCAGTAAAAATATTTTAATCCTTAGTTAATATGGTATCGAACTCAATGCGTCTACATGACTGTCTCTCCTAACTTTCAGGCATCTTTACTCTTAAATCAAATATTGTGTTGTACGTATTCCAATGTAGAATAATAATATGGATATTAAGCAGGTAGGGATTATATTATTTACACTTCAACGGTTTCAAGGATCGTAATATGAAACTTAATTAACATATCGCTTCCTATGTAGGTACGTGTTTACAACTGTGTATACACGATACGTGGATTCTAGATAATACATAAATAGACTCACTCCTGTAATATTTCGAAGGATTAAGCAGAAGTGTGTTGCAACCACATGGCATTATACACCTATATATGGCATGGCATTGGCCTCCCACAAGGTGGACCGACGACCTGGTAAAGGTCGCGGGAAGCGGTTGGATGCGGGTGGCCCAAGACCGGTCTGTGTGGAAAACCTTGGGGGAGGCCTATGTCCAGCAGTGGACGTCTTTTGGCTGACATGATGATGATTGTACATATACCTATGTTTTGTAGGTTTTTAGTACCGGGTGCATTTCCAGACTTAGTGCTGCTATGACTGAAAGTAAAAAAAACACCCTAGTGCGTAACCATGGTATTATAGTAAAATATTATTTTATTTTGATGTTTAAATTATTTAAGACTAATATAAACATAAATTATTAGTTGATTATGTTTGTGAAACAATTACATAATGTTTTGTATAGATTCTAATTATTTTTAAATAGTTTTTAGTACCATAAGTAATCACTGTTTATTTTAACAATTCATATGAAATGTGCAGAGTTACGTGCTATGAAGTGTCAAAAGGGACTTCGTATTTGAAACAGACTATAATGCTCTTTGGCTGACCCGTGGGCGGTGTCTTTTCTTTTAGCTATAACTATTTCTAGGTAAAAACGCCTTTTTTAGTCTTCGTAGCAGCTTATTAGTGTAAGTGCAAGCACGATCGAACCTAGTATAATTGGCAAACCTATCCATGGATTAATTCTTGGTTTAATTAAATACCTTTTGGGATATTTGCCAAACATATCTGGAAATTTTACAAATTATTCCATACTTTAGCATTATTTTCATACGCAATTATATAGTCATATTTAGGGTAATTTAGTTAATCGGTTAAACACTTATACCTTTATAAAACAAGGCTTTAATTTGATCTCTCGGTGTACAGATAGCAAGCAAAATAATATACTCTATAACATACTACCTATGTAATAAATATTTCATAATTAAATTAACTCCGCGTATCTACTGAAGAACTCGTAACTCCTCAAGTATATCTTATCATCGGATAACTCACAGTTCGTTAGACAAGGGTCATCCCACGGGTGGACCCAGGATTACTCGGCTAAGACTAATTGCTTATGTTTTAAGTACCTCTATACTTCCAAGGAGCGCACACAGTGAATATTGAATGTTATTGCTGATTGAATTGTTTAGTTATGATAGAAATGGTATAGAAATTATATTTATACATTATATTATCCTTGATTCTTCGCACCCGTTTGATGGTGTATTATACTCAAAAGGCCAATTTTCGTAATAAAAACGTACAAAATAAAGTTGCAATCGAGTCTAATAAATTAAATGCAATATTTATTATTAGACTAGGACAGAAAGACACTTAGATTAGATCGGTACTCTACTTTGAATAATTGAAAAATGTACGAAGTAAATTGGTACTGCTTACGGGCAGCAAATATATTAAACAAGTACCTATCGTCGTCGGTAAGTACATAACAGCTGAATACCCATTGTCAGTGGTCATGCAGCTTAGTAGTTTACAAGCTCATTTCTTGGGCTGCATCATCAAATTAACAAATTAAATCAATTATAAAGTATTTAAAAAAAGAACAAAAAATTCTAAAGCAAAGAGCCTTATTGAAAAATCTAATGAGAGTGAAAGAACTAAAAGAGAAATTCCAGGATTGTTTCTAGTAAAAAGTTGTAGTACTTAGTAGTTCAAGAGACAAGCGTTTTCTGTGTGTATGACAAGGTCGGTATTTAATGAAATATAAAACGGCAGTCATAGTAAACACAATTACAGATGAAGCGAATCAAGGTGGGTCATCCACGAGACTTGCTCGGGGGACTCCTGCGATACACGATTAATTAGGGAATAGGGGATACGTGTGGTCGATGCGACGGGTACTGACGACAGCACAAACTTTATCTACAGACATAAAAAGACAAGAAATGTCTTGCACCTTCACCTACGGATTTTAATCATCATCATCATCATCATCATCAGGCTATGATAGTCCACTGCTGGACATAGCCCTGCCCCAAAGAGCGCCAATGGCCAGAAAAATTATTATTAAGATTTTCTTTAACAAAATTCTCAGGAGCAGCTTATAGTCGCAATTTACTGTTGCCCTACTATTTTGTAGTAGTTAAGACATTGCTACTGAAATGTAAGTATGATACATTTAGGTATACTCTGTATCTATATTTAGGCGTGATATTATCCTTATAGCAGCACGTCGAGGTCTGATTTGCAATTATGGATGAAAAATCGAAAAAAAATAATTTTAAAAGATTTGATTGATTCGAAACATTGCTTGTTAGTTACGTATTAACAATATGATCGAAAGAAATCCACGTGGTATTAGAAAAAGTAAAGAGAGATGTTAAATATGAGGCTCTAAAACTCACCAGGAGAAAAGTATTAATAGTTTTTAGATTTTCCTCTAAGAAGGTGGTACTTTTGTAGGCGAGCTGAGTTTTTAGTACCATCACTTAACAATGGCCACCGGCCAGCTCTTCTAATCGCAAAACATTCGAACGCAACTTTTGATTATTTAATCTTTTTATCTAAACACTAGCTTTTGCCGGCAGCTTCGCTTGCTCGAGAACAGTATTTTTTCTAGGTGAAAGGTACTGTACATCCTTGAGTCTTGACAACGTGTAGGCGCAATTTCATGATGATCGGTTGAATAGTTAAGGCGTGAAAGCGTAGCAAATAAATAAACAAACTCACATTCGCATTTATTCCAAATACTAGCTTTTGCCCGCGGTTTCGCTCGTGTTAATTTAGAATTTGACAATTAATTCGGGTTGTACTCTGCTTGTAATAATATAATTCAATCATGATTCGAAAGTTACGTTTCGCCATCTATTATCATAAGAACGTTATTGTTGTTTTCCTCGGGAACAGTATTTTTTTTCGGGATGAAAGGTAGCTTATGTCCGTTTCTGTACACCTGACAACGTATATGCAAAATTTCAGGATGATCGGTTCAGTGGTTTAGGCGTGAAAAGGTAACAAACAAACAAACTCATTTTCGCTTTTATAATATTAGTTAGGATTACTTAGGATTACACATTGTGTCTAATCCCATCACTTATCTCGCTACCTGTACCAGGTAGTATGGTATTCGTCCAGTGGTAGTATAACTGAATTACCTATCATTTTGATTGAACGTTTGAGAGCCTCTAGAGGTCCTATTAGATCGAACCTCTATTTACCCGACATGTTAGAGTAGACTTTTACGTAGTTAACCTTAAAGCTTTGATTTGTAACTTGTTATTGAATTATTTTGTTTCGATTGACGGCTTACGGTGTAATTGCGTTTATGGATTAACTTTTGATTACTGAGGCTTTAACGAAGGTATTTTGACTTTTTGTGTAGTTGTGAAAGTAGTATATGTAGATTGTTTGAAATTGCTCTTGTTCGATGGCTTGACTAAGAATTTTTAAAGTGTTTTCTGTCAGACAATTTTAGTATTCACTGCACGGATGGCGTGAATATGCGATGTTAGTTCGATTTGCACATGAGACGAATGTTTATAAATCCTTCCGCGACGCAGGACGCAATACTAGAGCGGGAGTAGTCTTTAAAAAGTAAAAAAATAGTCTATCTATGCATACAATCCAGTATGAAGATACCCAGGTAGCGTATTGGTTTCGAACGTCGTACTTATCACCAAATGCAAATATCTTAAATTCGGTACCCAAATAGAGCATATTAATTAGGTTTTACTGTGAGAGAATTAGAAAAGAAAGATGGAGAGATTCATATTACCATTACATATCAAGGGGTGGGGACTTGGTGTCCTGAAACACAGGCCTCGAGCGTAGCTTAGGCTATATTGTGGGAGACTGGTCTCCCACAATATATGTTGTAAACCGAATTATCTAATATTTTTTTAATACTGTTTATATAATATGTGTATAGTGTGGTGAAAAAATAAACGCTTATTATTATTTACCTACATCGAAATCACGTATAGTTGTTCGTCCTGGCTTTTACTACTACGACAAGACTTCATTTCTTCATAATATCCTATTATGAATAGGTATGAGACATATTACATAATTACTTTGCGGGTATTAGGAGATTTTAAACAGTTTCCTTGAAAATAATAAATTAAAAACAGGATTTTATTGCTGCAGGGTCATAAATGCCACAAATATAATATTTTACAAATTACGTTACTATACATATATGCTATATATAATTAAGAAACATAGAAGATAAATGTAGGTCATGCTCAATTTTTTATAAAAAATTTGTTGTTCACAAAGTATTCATAATGGTTAAAACATTTTGTGTCGTGTGTTATAATCAGAACGCTTGTGGTCATCTAGTCATCGAAATTAGATCGTATCTCATTAAATAAAAAATATATATTTAAATTTTAGCTTCTGCATTCTTGCTCCATATAAGCTTTAACTATGCCAAATCCATATTGTTTCGTATGAGTAGAATGCATAAAAATAGGCACATATTTTTTAACCACGAATTAATTTATACATAAATGTAAACTTTAATTAAACCGTAACAAACTTTTACATCCAAAAATAATCTCACAATTTCAGAATTCATTCAGAAATGTTACAGATATATTTTGTTACACAAGAGGGCAGGTATTACACAATACAATATACAAATGTATCGCTGAAATAAGGGTCTTTGGGCACAATACACGTCTTAAACAAATATAAGAAGGCTGTGGCCGGTGACCTTTGTCCCTTCTGCGTCTGTGTGTGTAAGGGACGCACTGTAGAGATATACTCACACACTGACATTGCTTGTATTTGCAAATGTGACCCTGTAGAACTATAAATGCTTTAGAGGAGGACAGCTTTTAAAATAATTATTGAGCTTTAAATAAACAAAAATGTACCTGATTAGTTTCTAAAATATTTGATTGTTTGTTGATTATATTTTTATTAGGGCTGTTTCAAAGGTGCAATGGTACCTAGTGAATGCAATTACTGTATCTGAGGTTTCGGTTTCTTAGAGCAAGAAGTTCTCAGTAGCATAACGCATTCTGCAACTGTGTTTGGTGGATGGTAATAGGATTGCTCCTTAATACGTGTGATCTTAAAACCATAAGCCATCTGAAAATATGTAGGTGTAATATAACACTAGAACTGTATCTTTGCCCATTCCTTTCAGGGGAGCCCTTCTATTCGCATAACGTCTTTCCCCTAATATTCTTTGGCATAACTAGTTCTGGACACGTTTGCCGTATGCCGCCAGGAGCTTTGGGCTAAAATCAGCACAGATTGGATCCCAGACGGTGCTAAACGCCAACGTGGTAGACCAAAACGTCGATGGCAAGAAGAATTAATTAACTACAGGAGGGACTGGTGCAAACTAGCGCATAATAGGGATATGTGGAAAAGCGAGAGGGAGGCCTTTGCCCTGCAGTGGGACCACCATATTTTTTTGGCATAATAATACTTTGTCATAATTGTCTTTCTATGTGTTATTACACATTTTCGCTAATACATTTTAGTAGGAACACGAACGTCTTCAAATTTAAGGACATCCAGAATCAGTATAGAAACTACGTAGGGCAATACTTACAATTTGTAATTTTACATTATAGAAATGAAAACACTTTCAAAACGGAGTGTGATACTATGTTATGAATAATTAAAGATCTAATTAAGTAAGCTTCATTAGATCCCAATGAATGTACTTTTTGTGGATCACCGCACAATATTTTAAGTTATTAATAGACAAGATTATAGTTTTAACTTATTTTACGTCACTCAGTTTTGACACCTGGCCATAGATAAAAACTTTAGGCACATAGCATTGGTTTACGGATGGTATTGCAATAATGTAATGAAGTAGCAGCTGGACTGTAGTTGAGCTATACAACACTACCTCTCTGTACGATAATGTTTGAATTGTTCGGCCCTTATGGATTATAAGGTCAGTGTTCTATTTTAAACGCAATGCGATCATGACGTCATACTGGTAAATAAACAGAACTTTGTAAACTTTAATTTATTTCTTGTCAATACATCATTATCTATATTGAATTATTTATATTGAATTATCTATATTGAATTCAATTTATGTTGGCGCGACAATGTATTTATAAAATGCCTTCAACGTTCAAGCGACAAATCAAATAACATATATACCTACAGTTAAACTTTAAAAATGTAATTTATATAAGTTGCCGTGTGTGGCACATTCGTATGGCTGTTGTGTAAGCCCGTTAGGCCAGGCTACCTTCCGATACAATAACAGGCCGCGAACCCTTTCTTCTGTTGGTGCCGCTTATAAATTGCGGTGTCCGACTGTTTGTACGCAATATTGCACTGCTTGTTTAGTTTGTATCGATTTGTAGGCACCACGGTAGCTCTGTGATGGGCAGAAGGTTACTTTGTTCCACGGAGTATGGTACGATTGAATGTTCTTGCATTTGCTATAAGGCAAGAATTTTAAGAAGTCACGTTGGTGTACTTTTTGTTATATCGCGCTTATAACGGTTATGCAGAAGTATATTACCAGCCAGGATTAAATTTTATAATGTTAACTGTTCTATAAGAGTACCTAGGTAACTTAGTCTATCCAAGATTTCAATTATTATTAGAGATGTCCCTTTTTCATATTCATTTATTCGTTCTATCTACATGATACAATATTACACCACAGGTTTCAATCATGTCATTGAAAAGCGAGTAACTTAATGGTAAACAAAATATTAAATTCTAACTATATGCCGTTATTTAATCAGAAAGGTCTGAAAATAAATAGATATATATTATACCTTTAAATACTAATGTCGTTGTACAAATCGCGAAAGTCCATAAATATACCTTTTGATGTATGCCAAGCAAATAAACATGTAAATACATAAGAAATATTCAATTACATTTTGTTTTAATAACCAGATACAAACATTTGCAATAAGACAAACTAGGTAGCAGTTATTTCTCATGGGAAAGCTATAGAATATTAGACAACGGGCCCTAATCACGTTGGTATGTAAATACTTATATATAAGGTATAAATGAAGCAAGTCCCAATCACGTTGGTATGTAAATACTTATATATAAGGTATAAATGAAGCAGGTCCCAATCACGTTGGTAAGTACCATTACCAACGACAGTAGGTATTGATTACAAATTTTAGACCGAATGTCATACATTATGTGTAAGTCTAAAAACGTACTTACTGTATTATGTTTAGGTGGTCTAAAAACGTTTATCCCAAACTTATGTTCCGTCTCGGGACAAGTAAACATGCATCAAAAACATTTGAATAATCGAATGAAATTAATATGTTAAATAATTTATGAAGTTGATTGATCTGTCGTAATTATGTGAAGATTACGAATTACCCAATACTCAAAACTTTATTTCTACTTTACAATGTTTTCTTAGATAGGATTAATTTTAAATATAAATTATTTATATTTATTAAACAAAACGACACACAACTCTTTAATGAAATTTATTATCTAGTCCATTTTTGTCAATATTTTATCATGAACGTACAGATAAAATATTTAAATCTTCCGCTTCCTTGTCACGAAATACTCAACTTAGGTGTATGAGATTTTTCAGTAGCTATGCTCATTGGAATCTCAAAAATGCCTGCACGGAGTTCAACGGAAGATATTACCTGCATTTTTCGGCGAAATCGTTTCCGGTGACTTTTCTTATTTGACTCTATGTGTGGGTATATTTCACTTCATAATTTTTTAGTTTGACTCACTTATGTATGTATTTATAAAATACATGTATAAGTCTGAAGAAAAGAGCAACTACATTACCTACTTTGACAAATCTACAGATAAGTTACAACTAGAATTAATTAAGAAAGGAGTAGTAGTAGACACCTATTGCATTCAAATTATTTGAATGCACAACGAAATATCTATATTATATTAATACGTGAAGCAAAAACGTTGTACCCCTTTTTACGAAAATTGCGTGGACGTAGGAGTATGAAATTTGGCACAGTTTAAGTTTATATGGAGAAGGAGGGGCGCATGCTAATATTTATATAAAATATGCATTAGAAATACATTAAATTAATGAAAAAACACTGCACGCACACAACCATGCTTTTGACACACGCAGTCGAAGCGGGTAACTATGGTTACATATGTCAATAATTATAATGACATAGCAATATCTTACAGGCAAACTTTGGTCGAATTTGGAGCACTAGGCGACCGCTAGTTTTCTTAGTTTGGTGAACATCACAGTTCAACGTTGTCAATTAATTTCTATTTAATCAAAACACAACTCTACAGGCCGCTTGAAGGAGGTAGGTAAAAATATATGCCTATTAAAGAAATATAGTTGTTTGTTTGTTAGATATTTTTTGAGATTTAAATTTGCATCTAATTTCAATCTTGCGATTCAGGCTCTATTTATTTGTGTAATTGTTAGTTATAATGTCATAGATTACGTGTTAGTATCCCAACTAATATAATAAATGTCAGTTATACTGCAAAAGGATCAAAACAGTCCAATGTGTAACGATATTACCCATCACCCTTCGTCATATATTAGTAGTAACAAATACACTATTTACAAAATACCACGATTAGACTACAAAGTAGGTCTACAAGTTCAATCTAATCTTCTAATATTTTTGAAGTGAAAACTTCTTTAGCGGCGTTGTGCACTTTTTTTGTGATGGGTAAAAAATTTTAAACTCACGTCAGGACACGTAACCTGATCTAAAATTCGTAAGACTGAGGGAGAATTATCAAACTTGCGTCAGGACGCGTGACCTGATCGAAAATTCGTAAGAAGGAGGGAGAATTGTCATGTTTGCGTACGATAGCGCAATAAATGAATATTGTATTTTACCACATAAATGATAGTACTTTTATACTGATAATTAAAGCAATTCGTGCTAAATTATTCCCTAACCATTCCAAAATATCAAAAATGCACGACGTTAATATTCAAGTTTTCACTTCTGCCGGCACTCCCGGAGTGCAACCCGTTGTTTTTTTATATATCTATCTATATTTAAACCATTAAATATCAGCTGTGTATATAAACTATCGCACTGCTGGGCATGGGTCTCTTCTCAGTGCGAAAAGGGTTAGACCATAGTCTACTACGCTGACCCAGTGCGGGTTGGCAGAATTCAAACAGCTTCGAGAAGAAAACCCTAGTGGTCTAATCCATGGTATTATTATTGTAAATTTTTAGCCAATAAATATAAAAAAGACATTATGAAGAACTCTCAGACATACTGTGGTTTTCTTCACCGTTAAAACACAATTGAATGTAACGATAACATAGTATTATTAATGTAACAAATTTGCCAACAGTTAAATATGAAATTATCTTACATTTATGTCATTGAATTTAATTTCAAGATAAATACCATAAAATTGTAACTTTCACTTTACTAAGAACTAAAAAGAGTGGCTGTAAGTTTATAGTCAACATGCTTCTCATAAAGAGCAGCGAACCTGACAAATGCAACTTACTAGATGTAACTTTGATACTCACATGTGTTACTTTGTAACATTGATGAATAAATTATTGCCGTCTTTGAATCTCTTGCTGATTGCTCTGCATAGCATTAGGTGAAATTGTTTATGACTTACACACACATATACACGGTGCATCTGACAGTATATGAAACACGCATAGCGGGATCCCATTTTTCTTTTTAGTAGAAGTTATTGTAACTTGATTTTGATAATCTCTTTTTATTCAAATTATAATTTCAATATAATATAAAACTCTTATAAGGTTATTAAAAAAAAAATGGGCAGGCATATCAAAACAGATCTCATTTTCCTTTATTTTCACATTGCAGTGTTATATAGGTTCACTTAATAATTAGATAAATAAAACAAAAATAATTGATTGACATTGCTTTTGTTTGTTTTTAGTAAGTTGTAGCTCATATTATTTTATTAAGGCAACGTGTTTAGCCTACGGTATGGGTCTGATTGCAATAAAAACTGAACACGATGTTATTTGTGTAGGAGGGCCGGCTCGGACCGAGGGACCTCTTTCATTCCCTCACAACATGTCCGTTTGATCCGGGCAAAAGTTGCTGTTATTGAATTAAATGTATTATTTAATATTATGTATTTATTTCGATGTAAGTTTGCGCATATGTTCGCGTGCTATCGTGAGATCATTAGTTGCCCGGGCGAAATGTAATTTGGTTTTACTGATGCAACTTTTCAATTTTTCGACAATATCCGCACTAGCATAAAATTCTGTATCGCAGAAGGCTTAAGAAACATTCAAAGAACGGACACAAAAAATACCTAGGCTGGAGTTTTCCAGCCTAGGTTTTGTCAGTGTGTTTCTTGTGTCAAACGGGTCAAACATTTGTAAACACAAATGTATAACGATCTAATGCACAACGTTAGCGTGGCAAATAGCAGGCTGACTACTACATCATCAAAGTTGGATAACATTATTTATTATACAAGTAAATACCACTTTCTTCTTCGAGTACCTCTCCAACTATTGAACGTTGGCAGTCAGCTCTCCATCCTTCTTGTCTTAGGCAAGGCGAAGGATTTCGGTCTATTCTACGGTGAGAAGCGGAGGTAGCCCAATGGATAAGGCAATACGCTTGCGATTGAGAGGTCGGGGTTCGAATAGCACTATTGCACTATTCAATCCACTCCTGAAAAGAGCACATTATCTTAGCTGGAGGGGTTAACAAGAATACTAGTAATTTGTAGCCCTCGTTGATAATAATAATTAAAATTATATACATACATAGATTCACGCCTGCTTCCCAGAGGGGTAGGCAGAAACTACGGATTTCCATTTGCTACGATCCTGGCACACTTCTCTGGCTTCATTCACTTTCATCACATTCCTCATACACGCCCGTCGGTTCAAGGAGCTCTTAACCTGGCCTTTGTCCAGAACGCCTCTGATGTGATCGAGAAACGTTCGCCTAGGTTTTCCTCTTGCGACTGTTCCATTCACACTAGCCTTCTAAACTTTCTTAGTCAGTCTTTCCTCGTCCATTCTTTCTACATGTCCAAATAAATAATCTTAATTAAAATTAAGCAAATCAAAAGAAATGTAAGTTACTATACTGTCAGCGGACCAAACGGCTGAAACCCAGCGTCTTTGCCGAGTGTTGCAGGTTCAATTTACACACGGGACATCAATTTGTGTTATTCTTAAATATATATTTTGAGTCTAGGTATCATTTGTATTGTTTTTGAGAGTTTGTAGATGCCACCGCTATACAGAAACTAATTATAATAATATAATATAATATAATATTCTATCACATACACGCAACACCATGTAGCCTTTTTTTTTTTTTTGTTTTTTTTTTTTTTTTTTTTGGTACCCAGGAAAAATGCTTGATGCACTATCCGCCGGCTAAACTAAGCGGTACTAGACAATGGATAAACATACCTACATATACACTTTTTTATGCGATTATATTATCAGCCTAGTAAATAAACTGTTCCCCTGCAGGGCACGGGCCTCTTCTTTGTGTGAGATAACCCTTCATAGACCACCATACTGGCCCCGTGTAGTACCTATAGAGAACTCTCAAATAAATTCTCACGATGTTTTCGTTCACCGTTAAAATGAATACGCCTCAAAAAAATTGCTTGAATTTCTGTAAACTTGAGGTGCATTCCATATATATGTGATGGTCAGCACATAACTAGCTATCTTGCATTAACACCCTTCAATATAACCTATATAGAAACGTTCATGATTTCTGAAGGTCATCGCCGAATTGCTTACATCACAGAAACGGGCACAAAACAAGTAAGCAAGTAAGTTAACTAATTTAATCCTACCAAAAAGCTTTGCGATATCTGTGCGTAATGTATGCACAGCGGATGTACCCCTTCGTGCTTCATTCCACCTCGGTACTGTACTTGCCGCATTTCCTTCGCAAAATGTTATATACGAATTTTAATATAACATGATGTCATGTTATATAACATAGTTTGCCTGACTGCCAATGACTAGTAAGTAATAATTGCACTATTGATGCAGTGGTTTACACGGTCAGCAAACAGTTTCTACAAAATTTGTAAAATAGCCCACAAGAGTTTTAGATGGAGTGAAACTTATCTTTAAAATATTGAGGTGTATATAATAGCAAAGTATTTTAAATGATAATATAATATAAATAACGCGGCAAAATTATTTTAAATGACTTTTGGCAGTTACATTGTCTACGTAATAATGGTAATTAATTTCTGTTTACTAGGTACATTTATAATTTACATGTTATATACAAAATTACTGGGATTGGTACTGCGGCATCATATTTTTTAAGTAGGGGCATCACAATCTCCTAACAAATCTAAGCTGCTAATTTAATATATATTTATTTAAATAATACTTCGTCTATATTTAGCTGTTCAATGACTTAAGTAGACACTTGATTCGAAAAAGCGAATCAAATGTCTACTTAACACGATTAATTAGGATAAAAGAAATAGTTTTTCTAGCTTTATTTCATATTCAAATAGCATTGCATCCTTGGCTTACATAATTATGAACAAAGTAATTAAATTTTTCAAATACGCTATAACATAAATCTGCTATTATAATATTTCCTGTATAATACAACCTTTTTGCAACTCGATTGTATCTATTCCGCATATAACCAATCCTTCGCTGTACTAGCTAGTACGCTGACTGCGTTCAAACGCAGCATAAGCCGGCCCTTGCGGGCAGTCCTCCCTAGCTGTGGGCAGTACACCCTCTAAACAACCTTGGCCAACAAAAAACATTATAACTACCTTCCAAACACAATCAGAAAACAACCCTACGCGCGTGGATTAAGGTAGAATATCCTTAAATCGATGTATTGTGGGCAGTGGATGTAAAGGGGGCTGTCAAATCGACCCATGGCTACTGTACACCGATTGTGTAGTTTTGATTTCTATTTCGTATGTTTGAGTTTGGAATATTAGCACGAATTTCGGTTATTGGGTAACTTGTCTATGAATAAAGTATGAGAAACCTCTTTGAATTAAATATAAGTTACCTGTGGCTTTTTAAATTGGTAATTGACTTAATATGGCTGCAATATTAGGTAAACATTTTGGTGAAATATTTAAAAGGGGGAAAGTTATTTGGAAAAGTTATGAAATACAGTTTCGTTGGTCCCGTGGGATAAGTTTGCGATTATGCCTAAGGCCGATTGGGAAGTCCTGGGTTCCATTCCGGGGCATTATTTTTTTTAATATAATAAACATTATTTTCTAGGGCAAACAAAAACTTTTACTGCTATTTAATACATAAGTACATAGTCTTACGTCATTTTGCCAGTTATGGTATTTAAGTCCTACGTATTTAAGATAGAAGCTATTGTCGTTTATCGGACACGGTTGCAGACTCGGACGCTAAAACAAACAGAATTACTTGATAGACAAATCTAATTACACCCCCGTTTCGGGAATGGAACCCGAGACTTTATGCACAGCAGTCGCATACTAGTGTTTGCGATTGCTGTGCATATGGTCTCGTTCAATTCTGTCGTGCCATCTAGAACTTACTATTCTAATTAGCCCTTCTATATGCGTACTTATGTTAAATGATTTTATTTACATTGTTTCACAGTGTTAATCCATGCCTGTAAAACACATGTACCTATAAAGAAAGAAAAGAAAGGAAAATTATTTATTTAACACATACCACAAACAAATAATAGCAAGTATAAAATAAAAAGAAATAGTTAGATACAAAAATAAACTTAGCAAAACGAAACCAAAACAGAAAAATAAACTAAATATGTACATATAAAGTAAGTGTTAAGAGTATTGTCAAACAGGGCCCAGTTCAGCATATGTCAGACGAAAGCCTGACGTTGGTTTTTAAAAGTTTTTATTTGTGGGTGCGTAACTATGGCAGTGCCTGTTACTTAAAACAGCAGGGTATTCAACAAATTTAATGCACTTAGATTTGCAAAGAAGCGGATAATTGCTGATATTTAATAATGCATTCTAATTGGTTGAATGTAAGTATTATCGCTGAGTACTTACTTAGCGATAATACTTACATTCAACCAATTAGAATGTATTATTAAATATCAGCAATTATCCGCTTCTTTTTAGGAATATATACATTCCCGAAGAGGTAGAAAGTACATTATTATACATAGTGGATGTCTCCATTGCTAATAATCGGACACAATGAGGCACCGTCCAGTTACTAAGATGTTTTTTACGCTGAAATATTTATTTTTTTGAGCTAAAGCTTGGCATTTAAAAAACGTTTCGTTTTGCTTGACACGGTATTCGAACCAGGAACCTGAAACAAGCATTGCGTCGCCTTATAACGCTAGACAACATGGCCACTTACCAAACATGAAGTTAACAACTTACAAGAGGTTATAAACACAAGCCGATTTGAATATCGGCTTGTGTTTATAACCTCTTGTTACAACAACGAAACACAAACACCAACTTTAGTTATAAGTACACTAAACTATATTTGTTGAAGGTACTTATACTATACATATTACCTTCTTCAAACATGTCACATTTCACTAAATTACGGGAACATGAAACTAGAAATTGCTTTGTATTTTACCCTTTTTTGTAACTTGACAGCGACAGTGTTTGCACGTAGCCAGCGTTGGGTTGAAGAAATGCCCCCTCATGTGTACACGTTAACTTGGCTATATTTCGCTTACGGCCCAGTTTATAAGCAGTTCGCCTTACGAAGAACAGTCCAGTAATAATAATAATAATAATGTTTATTGACATGTTTGATACAGTTTAATACAGAATTCCCTAACACCTGCACAAGTGAACACTGTGTTGCAGGTGTCAGCGTCTTCCCCTTGTATAGTGACAATATTATTTACTACATCAACAAAGATATTGACAGAAAAAAAAAAAAACAAGCAGAAGATAAAGGATGCCAGTTGCTAGTTACTTCGTGAAAGAAATGATCAGCCCACCCAGTGAAGTATCTACTACCTTTTTATAAGCAAAGAAACCGGCGTAAGTGTATTTGTTGAGCTGTAGTAGCCTGCCGATTGCCAGACGCAAATATGTCTTTCAATTATGTCTGGGATTCCAGCAAAAGAGGAATTAACACCGTTACTGCGTTTTGCTTTGTGAGAACGAATTCTGAATATGCAGACTTTCCTTTCATGACATCTTTAATTCCTTTTTCTATGATCAGATCACGCGAGCGACACTTAGTCACTGGTATTGCAAGCGTTTTTAATCAGTACTTTTGAAGTGTCCTAAGACATGCGGCCTGGATGACATTGTTATTGCTATTAACTGATAAGTCTCTAATTTCTAAAACCTAACGAGATTAACCTTATTTATACTAATAATTATAAACTACTCTTTATGGCAATTTATCCTATTAGCGAATTCACAGCTTCTTTAGCAAACCGCTACCGCTTATGGCTTGTATCTCGGCCGGCGCGGGCCTCCGGGGCGTCCGTGACAGCGTGACGCGGGTCCGGCGCGGTCCGAAATAGATATTTCGCCGACTGTCGCGTTATTTGTGGCTTCACCCTGACAATTATGTACATGACGCTGTGTTTTGGGCTGTTTTTGTTAGTTTTGCCTTATTTGTGTTTAGGTATTAGAACTTTTTGCTGGGTTTAGGTTTTTAAGCTATTGTCTGTTGGCTTATGAATCCAGGCTGATGAAACCGCAATGAGACTATGTAGTTGTGTTGTGTTTATTTATACATATAAAATGTACAGATACTTTTCATACTTGATCAAGTTTTTAATGCTGAAATCACACTTATGTATGATAGACAAATCGTTTTATATTTATATTATATTCATTGGATCATAATATTTACACAAATCCTATTACAATTTTTAGCCATGCGTTAAGGACTACCGTAGTTAGCATAGTCGGCATCGCTTTTGAAAACATGGTGACCCATTTATAAAAGAATATTAGATAAGAATACTACATTGCTTACTATATTTTCAAATTCATTTAACACAACGTAACTAGTTTCGAGCACAAGAACAACGCATTTAAAGTTTCTTATTAGAATATTGTACAGCACCATCTATCGCCGAGTAGCACGCAGCAACAGTGTGAAACCTACACCCGCCCAAATACGGCTAGCATAGAGGTCGCTAGCTTGCCAAGTAGAATGAATAAAGTGCTACGGAAACTTAGATTGCACTTCAAACTTTAATATTATCATTTGATTAAATAAATATAAGCATTAATATTATATTGACCGCTATATTTTTTATAAGCATAAGTGTTTTAATTTGTTTGAAATAATGTTACACAATTAAGAAGTGTTTTTTTTATATTTTGTTTTGAGTACTTTCTTTAATTGCATTATTTAATATAAAATGTATATATAGATAGATATATAGATATAATATGTACAAAAAATGCATAAAACAAACAGCACAAATAAATAACATACATACTGAAATCTAAGTAGGTACTGTCATTTTATTTTTTCTTTTGAGCACTTTTCTTTTAATTGCTTTATTTAATATAATACAGAATATGTATGTAAAATATACAGCCCAAATAAATAACATACATACTGAAATCTCAGCACATTTCAGTTGAAACAAAACGCATAGCAGCAGACACCTTATTTAAAAGTTGTAGCTCGTAGCAGTGAAAGTAGAGTGCGCTCAGTGAAAAATGCAACGAAGTTCTACCGAGAGGGAAAGTGGACTCCAAGACTTCACAGCCTTTAAACCTTGTTTCAAGCGCCCGAAGTTGATGCAAGCGCCTTTTTTAAACGCAAATTGTTTTAAAGTTTTCGTTGTTAAGCGCTTTTTTCGCTTGAACTTTGTTGAACTTCTAAGATCGGGATCGTTTTGTGCACCAATTATTTTTGTAGATTTGTTGTTTTGATTTGTAGATAGGTACGTTTCTAGATTGGAGTTCTATTTTGGACAGTTTTTATTGCGAGAATAGACACTCAGATATTACATTTAAGAAATAAATATACTTTTGTGGACTAAGATTTTGTAATACAAAAGTCGCAAAGAAGCCTTTGCTCCACCAGATAAATGAAAGATGCTAACTTACCTTAAAAGCGTTTGCAACATCAAGCGTACCTATCTGTCGCAGATTGATGACCCTGAAATGAAATAAATGGCTATGCAGTCAGCGCAAATGTTATATATAATACTGGCCGTACCTACTGGTCTACCGACATATTAATTTTCCTAATGGGGCTGGAGCTTTTCTTATCGTTTAAAGGTGAACCTAAGCCTCAACCTAATGAGTCGTAGCGGCACATCGTTGGTCAATAGTTTTTTATTTATGTCTGGTATACTAATACATGACAGATTACACAACGTTGATTGTATAAAATTTGCCACTAATTTAAAAACCATCTTGAATCTTGTTGGGAACAGTTTTCTTTTTGGTCTTAATTCAAGGTTAGGAAGTTGATACTAGATCTTATCTTATTGGTTCTTTCTTCTTTTTTTTCGTGTGGTTAGTGGTCAACCTGTTGTAAAGAATTGTTCAAGCCGGCCTTAGGCCTCTGACATGGCTTAACGACTGCTGTCAATTTGACAACAACCGGGACCGACTTTTTACGTGCCCTCCGAAGCACGGAGACGCTCAGATGAAATACCAATAAGCGGTCACCCATCTATAGACTGACCGCACCAACACACCAACGTTGCTTAACCTCGCTAATCGTTTACCGATCAGTGAGTGCAACTGGCTATGAGTCTTATTGGTTGATACTTACATACGTACCAACAAGATCTAATGCATCTACTATTTTATAATATTTGCACAAATTAAGATCATAACTACGATAAAAATACAAAAGAAAATATTGGTGCCAATTCTGTTGTAACAAAATTCTCTAAACTTAACTGAAAATCACTAAAATTTTTTTTAGTCCTGTCCCTTTCAACGATTTCAGAATACTAAATGTCATTTGAGAGGACTAAACTAAATTTTAGTGATTTTTAGTTAAGCTTAGAGAATTTTGTGACAACAGAATTGGCACCATTGTCAAATTCCTATGCAACATTCGCGTAAACATGAAACAAACAAGTCGGTAAGCAGCGGTAACCCATTGGATAACGATATTGGACTTCATATTGGACTTGCAATCTACAGATCGTGGATTCGATACCCATACACCTATTGCACTACCGACGTTAAGCTGCTCCTAACTAACGCTATTAACAGGTTCCCTGTCCGATGAATCACATATGATACATAACAATAGATTTTCTATTGTGTTTATCACGGGGCAGCGAATGGGTTAACAGGCATCCTACTAATTGGCAAACCAAACGCGCTAATTAAAAAAAAGTCGCGCTCAATTATATTCGTGTTTTATCAACCCTACGCATATTAAAACCTTCACCATCAATTCTTTGCCTAACCCTGTTTCATAAACACAACCTGCACGAATATAAACTAAGAAATAAATAACGTCATCTCCGCCGCCTGGCCACAGGCACGGCCCAGGCTTGCCAGTTGTCAATTTCCAGGCAAAAACTCGTTTAGCTGGTTGTTAAAATGGGCGGTGCAGCGACGGTTGGGGCCATATCCGGCCACGATTGAGTTATAGGTGTGATTGATGAAATGGCGAGCTTGAGTGTACGGCGAGCGTGTTATCTTATTAGTTCTCTGTTAGACACAGTTATTGGATGTGTTTTGGCTGGTCTGAATAAGACTGCGTGGAAAATTTCGAGTAAAATAATCAATTTTTGTGAACAGTTGGTATAGATGTTTAAATAGTTTATGACCTTTGTGATATTGTGTTGAGGCATCACTAAAATTTTAATTTAATTTTATGCTATTTCTATCAGTTAAAATTTTCTATCGTCTAAAATTCTTATACGAAATCGTTATAATAAGTTTCTGTATAATAGCATAGTGCGGGACAGTTAGACTGCTAGGTACGCAGAAGTCTGATTTCGATCCCAAAACGCTCACCTCTGTCTTTTCGAAGCTATGTTAGTTAATTATTATAGCTTGCTTTTATGGTGAAGAGAAACATCGCGAGGAAACGTGTATGTATGAAAGTTCTACACAATGTTTTCGAAGTTATGTGAATTCTGCCAACAAGCCTAACCCTTCTTACACTAAGAAGTGGCCCGTGCCCAGCCGTGGTACAGTTATACCGATACATTTATATATAGGGCTGGTAGTATTATATAATCACTACCACCACATATTTTTTAATTAAATATGTGGTGGTAATTATATTAAAATAAAGCCCCCCGTCACGTCCGTCTGTCTCTCTGTTCGCTCAAACTCAAAAACAATTGAACGTATTTGCATGCGATTTTCACCAATAGACAGAGATTCATGAGGAAGGTTTGGGTGTATAATTTTTAAGGTTACCGGTGCAAAGCCGGAGCGGGTCGCTATTAGCAATTATAAATTAACAATTTTGAAAGCTTCATTTTGAAGCATTAAAGATCTATTTCTAATATGATACAATAATATGGTGATATCTAATATGATACAATAATAGTCCGACTTGAAAAAACTCTTCTTCATTGAACATCATTGCCAAGAAACACTGTGCTGTATTATTGAGGTAAGTAATATGTAATTGCTACGGAAAAATCTAATAATTTGAAGGGCATGTTTCCGCTTTTGAGTGTTGATAAAGTCGATGGTAGTTATTCGAATCATTATCAAACATTCGGAACATATTTTGATGACTATTTGGTAATAAGTCTTAGTTGATTTAGTATTTGTGTGCGCAGACACAAGTGCACTCACTATTCCCTCACTTTCATGATCCGATGGGATAGTAGTCCGACACGACCGGAGAGAGATCAGGCGCAGGACCAACGGCTTTACATGCTTTCCGAGGCACGGGGGTTTCTAACACCGCCAACTTCCTAACTCCGGGCTGCTATTGAGATTTCTTAACAGAAAAACCCAATAACATTTTGTTGGCAGGTCCTGGGATTTCCCTGGGAACCCGAGACCTCATGCACAACAGTCACATTCACTACCGCTGCGACACGGAAGCAGTTGCAAAATGTATTTAAACATATCGAATGTATAGATTCTATGTTAGTTGAAGAGAAGTGCAATTTGTACTGATCTAGAAACTTCAGATCGTTGGTTGCGACAATATTGAGCTCCGATAAGTGGATTAAAGAGTGAGACGCGATCGTTTGATAAGGTCATATGTCACAGGATATTTATACGGCGTTGTATTGATTTTTTGTATCATAGAATATGGAAACTTGGTCATAGATCAAGAGAAAAATCTTAACAAATATTATAAATGCGAATGTGAGTTTGTTTGTTTCCTTGTTACGTCTTCACGCCTTGCCTACTCGACCGATCATCATTAAATTTCACATTGTTAGGGGTACAGAAAGGGACATAAGGTACCCTTCATCCAGAAAAATGTGCTGTTTCCGAGGGATAGAAAATTGACAGTACAGTGAAAATCAAATTACCTTTGGTTTGTTGTCGCATTTTAAGACGTATATATCTATAACATTCTAACGAATATTTGTTGCTTGACAGCGCAGTGTTTTCTAGCTTCTCAACCGATCATCATGAAATTTCGTGGTCAGTGTTACAGTACGGGACACAAAGTACCTTTCATACAAAAAAAGTACTGTCTCCGAGGGAGGCTAGTAACACAACAAAATAATATTCTAAGTAATGTTATAAACGCGAATGTGAATTTGTTCTTTTGTTACGCTTTCACACCTTAACAATTTGACTCATCATCATGAAATTTAGCAAACACAGTGTCAAAGGGTTCGAAAAATGATATGGACTGCCACTTTCATCCAGAAAAAAGAACTGTTACTGAACGAACCCGCGGGGAAAATCTAGTGTAATATAAACTCAGTTCAGTCATATTACTAGGCAGATAGATTGTCTCGTTGGCGCAATAATGCTAAGGCTTAATTGTTGTAAATAATAAGTAGAAACGACTAGGATAGGTTTCAATAGCTCCCACTCAGTAGATAAATTAAAACTCGACCTATTAGCAAAGTTAGATATATTTTATATATATTGAAGTAAAGAAATAATAAAGGTATTCCCATTCTGGTTCTGATTGGCGCAGTGGTATTGATGTATTGATTCCCGGATGGACAAAGTGTTATTGAATTTTTCTGGAAAAAAAAAATTCAGTAGCAGCTTGAAGTCTGGAACTGTGTTCTGTAAAGCAGCAATAGTTCACACCCTATTTTGTGGAATCGAAAACCGTAGCTGACGAAATGTGGTAACTCTGCTGGGATATAATTGGTGTATGACTTATTGTGTGTGCGCTAGGCACAGACACAATAAGACACTCATAGACACTCATAGATACTAGTAGGATTATTAGTATCTATGAGTATATTAGAGCTCATCATGCTGCAGTGCGCATAGGCAGACTTTAAACATATTTGACAACTATAATATAAGGAACTCTTAGGCTGGCAGGTTTCTTTTCGGTTAAAGCGAGTGATAATTAACTCAGTTTTAATTGTAATTAATGAGTGTCCAAATTGACGGCTACATTTACATTAAAAATAGGCAACAGAACTAATTAGACCATTGAAAACTATATTTTTTGTTATACCTACTTATATAAATATCACAGAATAACTACTGACAATTTGAACTACGAAAAAATCTTCTAATTTTAACAGTAAGTACATAACAGTTGTAAAGAGACTAAGTTAAATAAAATACAATATTTCTTTCTAGTAAGATTGTTAAAAATATATAATATTACAACTTTATTTGTATTTATCGCAGTTTAAAATCCGTGTAAAGTGGTTTAATGTTAATGTATAACATTTGCTTAAACATAAGACAATATTATGTAATCAACACTTATTTCAGATTTTACATGACATTATTTCGATTAGGGATTAAATATAATGACCATCAAAAATACTAATTGCACACCAAATATTGCACTGCATAACGAGCACCTATACGATTCAAATCACTGCATTCCGCCTCGGAAGGGTTAGGTTATGTTAGGTTCCTTCTTAAACCCACCCAAAAATAGGAGCCCCGCGAAGTGGGGCTCCGTCGATTTAGTTTGATCTCTTTAAATATTTTGCTGTGCAATTAGTATTTTTTTACTGTGCAGTTAAGTCCTTTAGATATTTTTCTTGTCACGGATATACATATATACACACATACAAATTTAAAAGACATACGAATGAAACTACTTAGTACAGAAGTTATTGTGTATTCAATTATCATTACTAAATTATATTATTATGATACTAGCTGACCCGACTGTCGTTGCCCTGTCAATCTAAACAAAAATACATTTCACATAATTAAATCCAACATCAAAACGTCAACTAAATTTTCATATAAAGTACCATTTAAGTGTTATATTTTTTGAGAATATTTCAAAAATTTTCGTTCATACAAACCTTGTCCTGACAATTACAAACACAAAAAAAAATAAACAGTCAAATCGGTCGAGTCTTTCTTAAGTGACGCTCCGTCATACATGTGGTAACTGATTTTTATTTATATAGATGTAACAAACCCGACGTTTTAGTAGCTTTTCAGCAGCCACAGTCACAGACGCATATATAAACACAAACGTACATTTCTATAATACGATGAATGTATATCAAAAATACATTGTAAGCTTCATTCGGCATCCCTTAACATTTGTGTTCGGAAATAGAACCCGCCTATTTTAACTAGGTTCGTAGTCCGGTTATGAGTTGAGTCTCCGTTCAGCCCCGCTATGAACTTTACGAATCTAATATCAGCTACCCTTTACTGAAACAGTTGCTATTTTTAGTAGAGGTTATAATGTTATTCCTTTTCCATTAAAGGCACGAATATACGATAATAGTCCACTCTATTTATTTTTACATATTCAAGACCGCTGAACCGATTTGAAGTTTGAATGGAATAAGATCGCTTAATCCTCGGACACTTAAAATAATAATGCGGACGAAACCGTAGTTCAGAGCTGTGTACACAGTGATTAATTTTATTTAAGGCGATCTATGAAATACTGTTTTTAAGAAATTGAGTTGCAGAAGGAAACCTAGTTGTCCTACCTATAATAAAATTTGGGATTTAATACCAGTATAAGACTATATCTACGTAATACGATTTAGAAACATGTCGTACTCAACTATATAATACGTATGAAAACGCTCAATTAAAGGCAACTTAGAATATTTTTCCACATATTTGATTTTAAATAAATTATTTAAAACTGTTTAACAATAACAACAAATTATTTTTACGTTTCCAAATATATAGATTAATAGAAATAAATAAAACTGTGCTAGCTAGTAATGTCTAAAACATATAAAACTATGTAAAAGCAAATAATTCTTACTTAACAGTAATTGGCTTAAAAACCACCATGTTCCAAAAGAAACTTCATAATTTATATACTAGACTCTATCTAGATGTTTATTTAGGAACATGGTGGTTTTCAACTCAGTTACTGTTTTCAAGTAACAATTATTTGCCAATTTTTGTACAAATCGAAATCAAATGTACAAAAATTGGCTTATTGCTTATTTTGTCCTGATTCCTTATTAGTACAGGCCCTAATAAAAAAAGTGTTATGCCCTTTTTATAATTAGGCATTATCAACGTGCCTTTTCTCCAAACTTTTTTCACGTAAGTATACTATTAGCTATAATATTTGATAACTGGAACGTTACAATTTTCGTTCTACAGGGAAGTTAGGCATCATGTTTTAAACGTTCAAATACACACTAGAGAAACACATACACATAAACATAAATTTGTTGTCTGTCCATATCGTACCGATGAGTTTTCTTTGTAGCGAGTAAGTAGTCGCTATCTCATTATTTCTGTTCCTTCATGTGTAAGCGCTCGCTACTCTTTCCACAGAGGAATATCTTTATGCTTGTAGGTACATTATTTTCGGTATATTTTGACTGTTTTGAATAGCTGTTGTGGAGTCACAATGTTTTATTTATGTACGTAAATGGAAGAAAATATTACCTGTAGACTATGAAGTTAAAACATATATATTAGTAATTGTAGTAAAAGTCAAAATACAGCTTTCCAGGAAAGCCAAACAACAAAAGAATTACTTTTACTGTTATCTTTACTTTTTAGTTTTTTTTTGGTGAGCATAGCTTTTTAGCTCTTTAACTTCCATAATTATGAAATTATATATTTCACAGCATTTGTAGCAAGTTAAAGTATTATTTACACCATTATCTTAAAAGTTTTATGCTGCAGAAGCAAAACCATTTTTATGTGAATTACATTATTTTAAAAACACAGGTCGATGCAGCTCTAAAAACTAAATAAGATTACATCAATAACTACATTTCGCCAAAATAGCTTTTAAATAATTTCATCCTTGAAGGGTCTATTGAAATAGAACCTTCGAGTATTATTACTTCGGTATTGAAATAGAGTTATTTATCACTTGCTGGTAAAGAAAAATATTGTGAATAATCTTGTATTTCTGAGAGTTCGATTTAATGTTGTCAATTATGTGTCCTGTGTGATTATTACAAAGTCGCACACCGTATCATCGCGTTGGACAATAGCCTAACCCTTCTCACACTGAGAAAGGGCCCGTGTCCAGTAGTGGCCAATTTATATATAGGGCTGATAATAATATTTTTACAGTATTATATGTATATACATACAGCCCCTCCTATGCCATTATGTACTGTTAATGAAATAGTTTTATTTATCTATACTAATGTTATAGAGCTGAATAGTTTGTTTGCTTGTTTGTTTGAACGCGCTAATCTTAGGAACTACTGGTTCGATTTGAAAAATTATTTTAGTGTTATATAGCCTATTTATCGAGGAAGGCTATAGGCTATATAACATCACGTTACGACTCACAGGGGCTGCGCAGTAACGATAAACGCGGGTGAAACTACGGGAACATCTAGTCTTATATGGAGCAAACGAAGTTACGCGGGTCAGCTAGTCATATATAATTGTGTTTGATCGTTAATAATCCGTATAGCGGACGTAAAAATTCTGAATGTGGCTTTAATAAATAGAATTTACTTAGGCTTTTTCTTTGACATAAGTTGTAGATACTATAATATTATACATAAGCTTGTACTATGTTGCCGGGCAATCATAAGCTCCAGATAAACGTCCGAGAAAATTACACTATAACTCAATTCCATGGCATTTTGTGCAAAGAAATACTCAACATGGAGTCTAAAAACTTGACTTTAATTTTGAGTGGATTAGCCTATACCTACCTACCCGTTATTTATTTGGCGATGGTACGAATGACCTGGGAAAATACCACTGTTTTATAAATAACCTGCTTAAGAGAACTACTCTTCGCCTTGTGGGTAAGAGTACCGACAGCTCACATACCTCCTATCCTTTGCCTTTCATATTATTTTTATTTTCCCATAACATATATGCATATTTTTTTTTTTTTTTTTTTTTCAATTCGATATTTAAATTTTTTAAATTCTCTCTTCAAATCAAAACAATATATGGCAGAAATTATGTATTAATGACTTACATAAGCACATTATTGATGACACCTTTTGGTTCTTTGCTTGATTTTATTATGTATATTATATTGCAATTTTAAAATGGTCTAGCGTGAGAGAGCCTGGGGATCTGTAACACAGGGGTAACCCTAGCACAGACTCCAAATCTCTCACAAAGGTATAATATAGATATATTATACCTTTGTGAAAGATTTGGAGAAGATTTGAAGATTGAGACATGTATTTAAATTTTAAGATCATATGTTTGAATGTCATAATACCTTTGTGAAGAAATTAAAAAATAAACTTATTATTATTTGTTTCTCTTTCACGGGTATATTCCTAATACGTTAGGAAAATACACGGCCCTTTGGGAGGCTTACACGGAGACATGGGTCCAACGTGAAGAGGCCCTTCGAGAGTTTTAATCAAAGGTGGGATGGAACACCTACAGCGGCACTAGCCGCAGCAGGCGTAGGACTATTGCTACGTATAGATTCTAATATATTATTATTCTATTTATTATTAATAATAACGTGTAATTTCCACACTTAGTATTACATGCAGCAATAGGCTACGTTAATAGGTAATAATTAGAGATTATAGACGGAATTTGACATATTGTTTTATTACAAAAACATATTAACCATACCTAGTAGGCGAAATATGAAATTAATACAGCAGAGGAATATACAAAATCTCGTATTTATATCTACAGATTAAAGTTAGCATAGTGAACCATCCATACGATTATATCAAATGAATACTAAAGGAGACAACTAAACTTGATGATTAAAGTTAGCATAGCGAACCATCCATACGATTATTTCAAATGAATACTAAAGGAGACAACTAAACTTGATGATTAAAGTTAGCATAGTGAACCATCCATACGATTATATCAAATGAATACTAAAGGAGACAACTAAACTTGATGATTAAAGTTAGCATAGTGAACCATCCATACAATTATATCAAATGAATACTAAAGGAGACAACTAAACTTGATGATTAAAGTTAGCATAGTGAACCATCCATACGATTATATCAAATGAATACTAAAGGAGACAACTAAACTTGATGATTAAAGTTAGCATAGCGAACCATCCATACAATTATATCAAATGAATACTAAAGGAGACAACTAAACTTGATGATTTAGGTATTACTCTACCTCACTTAGTTCAAGTTATGCGCCTACTGCAACGACATGCACTGTAAAATAATTAAATAACAATAAACTAATGAAATAGCCAGTACTGCAATGTACTTGAAAGCATATTTTAAACATTGTTGGATACCTACTGGCTTCTAGGCTGTATCCTTATTACCATGCGTGTTCACGGTTACGACTTGTGGGAGTCTTCCAGTAAAAGATGGTTTGCAGATTACAACGTTTATTCAGTCGTTACATGTTATAGTTACAAACGTGAGGGAGCGACTATCTCGAACCGCGCTACATACGCGTCCGATACAAAATGCTTAAATGCTAGCGTCAGCTAAACGTGACTCAACAACATGACCCAACAAACATGAATATTTTTAAGTGTATCTTTGCAGTAAAAGCATTCCTTAAACTAAGAGAACAAAGTTTAGTTGAGTTGTCACCCTAATAAGAAGTCCATATGAACTCAACGTTCACAACGAACATTTCCATGACCTGAGCGGACATTCTTCGCTATTACTCCCGTCTACCTACCTACATACAAAATGCATGTTTTCCTCTCAAAACTTCGACGTGTATTGTAATAGGACACAATAGTCCTTTCCGTCCCTAAAATACTCGTCGGGGGTGTTGAGAAAGAGAGCACAATGAGCGAGAGGGACACAAGACAAAGGATGGACATTAATGGCATCATCTTTTGTTAAAATTAATGCAATAGTTTTGGAATACTTTGCACAGTATATAAGGGGAGATTTGGAATGCATACGTATGCAAAGTGTTAGCGATAGTGTGTTGCAGACATGCAGTCAAAGGTGAAAAGAATGCAGTCAAAATGGATCAAAAGAAACTTAATAGGAATTTTATCTTTTAATTATTAGGTACTGTAAGCAGTACCCAATTATATTTATCTGATCTATCGCGCTTCAAGGGCGGCGAGATATAAGTTCGAATCCCAGGTAGGGCAATATTATTGTCTATTAAAAACTTTTAAATATCAGTACCGGTCGGCAATGTGGCTGTATTAGACACATTGCAATTTATGGAGCACACAATTTTTGTCTCGCTCGGGCTTGAATCCACTACAATCGGTATGGCGTTGTGACTATACTCCACTTGGTTAGGTATTTAACTAAAGGTAAACAATCTTGATGTGTCTTTTTTATTTTTATATCTAAAAACTCAGTTTAAAAATAAAATGCTGCTAAAGATCAATGTAAATACAACAATAACTATTACTAAATCATTAGAACCATTATTTTAAGCAGTAGTTTATTTGTTTAATATGTGTTTGTGTAAAAAGTTACATCAAGATTGTTTACTTTTAATTAAATACCTAATCAAATGGAGTATAGGTAATAATATATTTTTTGTAACTTAACCTTTTTTATACTTTGGCGATTTTTACACACCACTACTTACAAAGTACCCAACGATAGAATGAATATCTAATAAAATTATTAGACATTCATTCTATCATTGAGTAGTTTGTAATACATATTAAGGACATAACTTTTATTAAAATAATGAAAATATGCAATATTCTAAAGAACATTTTATATTCGAGGTTAAAAAGTAAGTAGTACACAATAATTGTAAACCTATTAAGACGCAGTAGCACACCGGCGGCCAGACACAATAGGTTTGCAATTATGTCTAGCATTCCATCAATTGGCAAATCAAAGAAATTTCAAACGTAAAAATTCCAAAGTCACGTGCTTAAACAAGATCGAAATCTCTACTAATATTATAAATGCGAAAGTAAGTTTGTTTGTTTGTTACGCTTACACGCCATCGACCGAACATTATGAAATTTGGTATTCACGTTGTCAGTGGTACAGAAAAGGACATACAGTACTTGTCATCCAGAAAAATACTACTGCTTCTAACCAATCCTAAACTAGACTTACGCGAGCAAAACCGAGGACAAAACTGGTAAAATATAAATCCCACATCATCTAACAAATTACCATCAACCGAATAATTTGCAAAACTGCACCGAACATAAAGGTACACCCACACTAGGTACTAATACTATAAATAGTCGTGTCCCGACATGATTAATGTAGGGTGAGCGCGTGATGGAGGTGTTATACGAACATAATTTTATACCGAGTGAAGAAAACTTGAGTGATGGGGGTAACCCTACGCCCGTGTGGTCTAACGGTGTTACGTTTTAATTAATTCGGGTGGATTTTGAAAAATAATGGCGTTTTACTGTGTATGCAATGAACAATTATTGGCTACGTCGTTAGATGAGACACATAAAAAAATTGGCGAAAATTGAAAACTTCTCCTTGGTGTTTTTGTTTTATACTATTTTTTTTTAATATTGTCATCATGTCTGCTTTTAAATTTCTAGTATGCTTGTTAACTTCTTCAGTGCTTTTGCTAGAAATAGGTTCCCTTTAACAATGGGTGGAAATTGAAACCATAAGCTCACGATCGCTAGTTTTAATACTTTAACCATCGACCTACCGCCGTTTAATCGGTTATCTTAAGAAGGTGGATCAAATTTGATACTAGTTGTCATTTATATTATAATCAGTCAACCTATAACTGTGCTTACCTACACTATTTATTGTAGGGATCTTACTATTTCTAAATCTTTGTATCAAATGAATAAGGCTGTTGTATAGCCTCACACTCACACACACACACACTCTATTTAATAAGAAATGTAATTGTCTAATTGTATTACTTACTACCACTGCTGTTATTAATTCTAATAATTCAACATGACACGTGCATCAAAAATAAAAAATATATTTATAGGGGATCGGCATTGTACTCCTAAACACAGGCTACTCAGTAGCCTATCTAGGAGAACAGTACTCTACCCATAACTTACTGTAGATTACGCATACTGTCAACTACAAGTATAAATGAATACTTGTAACACATAATAGCCAATTCAATGTTAACCTACAATCTCACTTCTGTAAATAAAAAAAAATTATAGTCCGTTGCTGCACAAAACTCAAAAATATCTTCTACTATGGGCCACCGCAAATATGGTTTTCTAACCCTGGCAAGCAGTCTATACCAGCCATTTTTTTTAGTAATCTGTTCAACGGTGCCGGTGCATTCAAAATTTTAACAACACCATATTTATATTTATACTGAAACATAGTTAGTTTGAGCGGTCATAATTATCTACGGTAGGTACTTATTATGCCTACAATATCCTTACTAATATTATAAATTCGAAAGTAACTCTGTCTATCTGTCTGTCTGTCTGTCTGTTACCTTTTCACGGCTAAACCACTCAACCGATTTAGATGAAATTTGGTACAGATATAGTTTAAAACCTGGGGAAGGACATAGGCTACTTTTTATTGATACAGGTACCACGCGGGCGGAGCCGCGCGCAAAAGCTAGTATATATATATCAATGAAATTATTTTTTTATAATCTTACGTTCACGCAAACGTATAAACACGTATTATTTCGCAGTTTATTTATAAAAACACCTAAAACTATTTTAGCTGTGGGTAAACTTAACATTTAATTGCTTCGTTTTGATGTAAACTTTCTTTACATCAAAACGAAGCAATTAAGTGTTAAGCTATACAAAAATTATTCTTCAGAATTTAACAATTTAGTAAAATTCTACTAACTACTGCTGCTTTGAAGATAATTAATTCGTCCTTAAAATAACTATATATATTAAGTTCTCGTCTTGTGATGTACAAAAATGTTTCAAGAGACTGAACAGAGGTCCTTTGTTAGGCATCTACTATTATTATTAGTTTTAAGGCATATGCCTCATTGCCGCGAGCCAATTAGAAACTTGCTTTAAGAATCAAATTATAAAACTGGAAGTCAAAAATACTAATGATTACCGGTACTCCCAGCGAGATCTCAAGTTACTCTAGTTTATCAAAGCAACTATCCCTATCAAAGAAAAGTTCGCTAGAATACCTATGCGCTTAGCGGACAGATTATTCACTTAGAGCTAAGATATTTAGAGATTAGATATCTAGATCTAATATGATAATAATAAATTGTTACGTACAATACGCATATTACAGTGGTGACCGGTTTATGTAATAGTTCAACGCACATACACACTTCTTCATTGTCAGCAGTTCGTTGCTCGCCAAATCGTTCCTAGTTTGAAGTTCGACTTCGCGCTCGCTATTCGTCGTTTCGGTGGGACTATAGCCTTATGAGGAGATTCAATGGAGCATTTTTTGCTGTATTCTCAAAATAAATTTATTTATGTAAAGGGAAGCACTGTCGATGTGTTCATACTGCTACGTCAATTAGGTAATTATATGTGTACTAGCTTTTGCGCGGGGCTCCGCCCGCGTGGTACCTACCTACATCAATAAAAAGTAACCTATGTCCTTCCCCAGGTTTTGAACTATATATGTACCAAATTTTATCTAAATCGGTTGAGTGGTTTAGCCGTGAAAAGGTAACAGACAGACAGATAGACAGAGTTACATTCGAATTTATAATATTAGTAAGGATGTAACCTTTAAGGTTTTGTTAGGAAGACGACATGCCACGCTGTAGGGGCGTAGTGTCTTGAGGTTACTTTAAGCAGAGATGATTCAAAGATACTAGAGCAATTAACACTTTTATTAACAATGAGTATAGAACACACTTAAAGCAAGCTATACAATTAATAGAAATCAGGGCGTGGTTCTCAAAGGCTTCCTACGTGGTTCTTATTAGGAAGAACCACTTAACTCGATGTGCAGCTCAGTGGAAGGAAGAAGACTGCCCCAGGACGCGATCCACTATATATAGGCCGCCGCCGCTCGGAGGGGGACTAGTGATGCCACCGTCTCGCTCGCCGCGCACGCAGCCGTGCGCCGCGAGTCGATTACGTGACAAGGATATGCATCTTGTATTCGAATTTTATTCGATAACGAGTTGCTTATGTATAGTGTAGTTGATGCATTCGAATACAATACACGTTATTGTTGTTCCGATAAAAGTGAACAGGTATCATAAGTTGCCCTGACTTATTTTAGTAACGCCAGTCAAATTAAAATGCCTAGCCGAACGTCAAAATTTTTCAAAATTCCATCACTTTAATAGATAAATAATTACACCAGGTAATTCTGAGGTTTGCCATTTAGTTATTTAATTTACTTAGATGTTTTTTAGTTGTGATGTCTTGAGTTTCATATTTGCTTGCATATTTACATGCTTCGCATTTTGTAAATGTTAAAAGACCAACAATTATTCTCATTTTAAACATGTCGAGTTTCAAACAACACTTTCTGTTTTAAACTTTAAAAGTAAAACTGCCATGTACTAAAATTATCGTTGGCTGCTCGATGTAATATGCATTGCGGACTCGTGGTCACACCAGATTGTCACACCAGTGTGACTAAGGGCTCATGCCCACGAGACGGTTTTTCGTCGGAGCTAAGCCCGGCGTCAAACCGTGTCTACGTCCGGTCGTCAGTAATGTATCGGCCACTATGAAGCTATGCATACGACGCCGGCGCTAGCGCCGGCTCGCCGCGCAACCGGGCACGATGCTCGCCGCGTCTACGCCCGGTGCGCAGTAAAGTATGGCACTGTACGAGCGTATGCACACGAGACCGGACCTACGCACGGCGCGTGCCGACTACCTACGCAAAACGGAATATTATGGAGATCAAACCAGGAATTATTAATTAATTTCGTAGAGGCCTGTGTTGTGGGACAAGACTGCGGAAGTTTATAAAAACAAACGTCTCACATATGAAGCATGGAAAGTTTATATTTTCTTCTTTTTCAGCTTTTTATACATGTACCACGCAATAATACATTTTCTCTTTTTAACACTCAACATTTTGTACGTCCACAATTCACAGAATAAAAAGAGCGAATGAAGGCCGTACCGTCATGAAACCTGGTCGGGTGCAAACCGTCTTGTGTGCATACTCCGACGGCTTGTACCCGGCGCCGGCAAAAAACCGGGCCGTGTTAAAATCGTCTCGTGGGCATGAGCCCTAAAAGGATTTTTTTTTTTGATTGTCCCACTATTAAAATTTCTACACGATATACTACTTGTCACTATAGATTAGAGAAGTGAAATAAACATGCTTGCTCACAGGTTTGAAAAGTGCTCGAAACAGGTTAAACTGATTCTTTTTCGGGCTTACTGCCAGTCGTTTTACTCGTGCAGTCTGTAGGTGAGTTATACGCAGAAGGCTTGTAAGCCTTCTGCGTATAACTCACCCACACGCGCTCTGCGCGTCCAGTATAATAACGCGCTAAGGATGTTGTTGGGACTACCTTGGTTCTGTAGCGCTTCGGGCATGTTTGCG
The DNA here is from genome assembly GCA_963564715.1 of Catocala sponsa. Taxonomy (NCBI): domain Eukaryota; kingdom Metazoa; phylum Arthropoda; class Insecta; order Lepidoptera; family Erebidae; genus Catocala; species Catocala sponsa. The sequence continues at coordinate 18,458,243 of OY751339.1, read as the reverse complement.
GACAAAGGCTAAATGATTTTTATGACGTCATGCGCTAACGATGTGCATCAATGCTTCGACGAGTCAGGATAGTTCCAACAATATCCTGGCAACACCGGCGGCAAAAATTTATGGACCGTTTATACAGCACTGGGTGCGTAGACATGTGCGTGCAGATGTACATGTCGTTAATTAGTTTATTTTATTTATTATTTACAACTAACAATAGGCTAAGGTGATACTAACAGTATATGGATCATTGTTCTGAAATAAAAATATTATTATTATTATTAAAAGACGTAGTGAAGGCGACAATCATTTGCACACACACATAATATATAATTATGAATGTAGAAAGGCTCAGAGCAGACTGTTTTACGGAATGGTAGACAGAGTACGCGTTCCCCAATTGCCACGATCCTGGAATACCATAATTTTGCTTCATTTGATCTCATCACATTCTTCATGCATACTCTCAAATCTTATGCTAGAAAAGCTTTAACCTGTTTCTTTGCCCAAAATAGAAGCACAAATCTCGATAAAACAGACTCCCGTAATTACGTTTATATTTACAAATTTATATTAGTAAAGCAAAACCTATCTTGCTTAAAAAAATAGTGTAGGTTTGTAGTAGTCCCAGATATATCTTTCTGCACACAAACTGTATATCCCTTTATACTCATAATATTAGTACTATAAAAAAGAAAACCAGGCATGTCTAGCAAGAAAACATACGTACAGACATTTGAGCATCCCAAAAATATGACTCATAGTTGTAAACAGATTTTCACTTACACTAATTGCACTGATGACTACTCTAGTCGCAGAAAACTCCAAATTTTTCTCAAAAACTGTTCTTTAAAATATGTCTGCATACAAAACAGCTATCGATATCCACACCCGTAATCATATTCACCAACAATCAACACATAATACATAAAAGCGTCACATAAGTGCGGATTAATTAACAAAAAGCCTTGTCTCCCCGTCGAGATTGCGGGTGGGGGGCGTTCCGGTCGCTCAATGATTAACGAGCGACCGTTCCGCCGCGTATCGCATGATTAATATGTAACTACGCATTGTGCGTTAGTGTTCGCATGAGTGTGGGCGTATCTTAGTGTTGGGCTGCAAAAAAATTTTGCTTATGTAGTCAACGGGTTTAGTCTTTACATACGACTCATATAATAAGCCTTCGGTATTTGCACTTGCATCAGAGAGGTATCAAAATATAAATGTAACTATAGAGTACAGACATGTCGCTTGTTACGAAGAGCCATTAGGATTTCCGTTGAATCCTTGTTGCTAGTTTGAAAATTCCTGTTAAAGCAAAGAGTTGATGAAAAAAGGTTCGCACCCTTTTAGGAACCTAAACATTAGTTCACTCTGTTTATTTATATATAATACTAAATGCCCTATAACTTTATATAAATAAATAATTTAATTAAACTCAACAAGAGTTTCATCAAAAATAACTTTTTTGGTTTTGTAAGCTTAAATACATTCACAATCATTTGACGTTTATTGAATTTAGAAGAGTATCATTTGATATATTTATGACTCATCAAGTCATCAGACCGGGACTTTATTTTTAACAGTTTTTATTTCTAGAACACTAAAACACAACAACTAACATTCGCGTAAACGTAAGACAATATTACACAAAAGAATCTGTCATATTAAGACAAAAGTAGGTACCAATATGAATAATAATCGTTTGATGTTTAAATACCTCATGTCTTACTCGATACATAAGCAATATCTACTTAGGCGCTCATAGCCAGTTGCACTCACTGATCGGTAAACGATTAGCGAAGTTAAGCAACATTGGGTGCGTCAGTCTATACATGGGTGACCGCTTAGTTGTATTTCATCTTAGCGTCTCCATTCTTCGGAGGGAACGTAAAAAGTCGGTCACGGTTGTTGACAAATTGACAGCAGTCGTTAAGCCATGTCAGAGGCCTACGGGCGGCTTGAAAACTCTTGACAACAGGTTGGCCACTAACCACACGAAAAGAAGAATATCTACTTTATTTTAATTGGGTAATAGATTAAACAAACAGGAAATCCGAAGATTCATGTAGGTTCGTAACATGTCTCAATAAAAAAAAATCTACGTACTCCTTCGACAAACACGCGTAAATCCTATGTAGATATGCAATAAACTACACTAACATTAAAACAGCATATGCAAATACCCACACAATACCTAAAGAAACAAGCTAAAAATATTCCCACTAAAATACGAGCGTAAAATAAAAACTAGTGGGAATGGGAATACCAGACTGCGATTGCACCCCTAATTCGTTCACATACCTTTCTAGACGGGAAGGTGGGGGTTGTCGCCACCCCCTGAGGAATTTTGGCCTTCCACATTCCGCCTGGTCATTCTTGGAGTCATAATTTTCAACGCTACATGACTCGGTATGTGAAATAATTGTTTTTGTCGTACACGTTGAGAACGCGTTAGGATATTTTATTTAAAAGGGTTTAGTTGGAATACTCTGTATGCGTGGGTTTGCAAATAGTGAAAATTTGTAAGCCAATTTGATAATTCCTGACTAAATTATAATTGTGAATGTGAGTTTGTTTGTTTTTTATGCTTTCACGCCTTAACTACACGACCGATCATCATTAAATTTCGCATACACGATGTCAGGGATACAGAAAGGGCAATAAGGTACCTTTAATCCAGAAAAAGTAATGATTCCGAGGGATAAAAATTTGGCACAACCTATATTTACGCGAGCGAAGCCACGGGCAAAATCTAGTGTTTTAATAAAGGGGACTTGCGATGTGGTTATCTTCCACTGATTCACTAGGCTAAGAAACGTTATCGCAATTAATGTCTATCCCTTTAAAGTAAGCCCTCTATTCATGACATAACGAACAAACGTAGAAATAGGATATGCTTCAGTGGCACAGCGATAGTGCATGCGACTGCTGTGAATAAGATCTCAGGTTCGATTCGGATTCGGACAACATTATATTGCAATCTTCTGTCAAGAAATTATAAGCAACAGCAGCATAGCAACCTTAAACCTTAACTTATGAAGTATGGCTGTAGTACTCCTGCGCTTGTGTTTCAGGGATATAAGCGTGAGCCTGAGTGCATGCACATATAAGAAATCAAGTCTAAAATAACTACAAAATAAATAGTCTTTCCAATGAAATTAAACAACTTCGTACGGATTTTATCGCATTTTTTTTATAAAACACTATTATTACATAATTTCAATACTTTAAACTACTATTATTAAACACATTTACTAGTTACTGTTTACTTCTATTTAAGCTATTTAAATTATATAAACTATTTATATTTTAATTTTACACTTTCCCCGACGCTTCGGTTGCTTTTCAGCAACCATGTACACGGGGAGACTAAGATGGTATTTCCATATCGTACCGTTTGTTGTTTCTTTGAGTAACAGTGGACAGATTAAAGACGTGCAGTCTTTAATCGTTTTTAAAGGTAGATTTAGAACGTACTAATCAAACGACTCGATATGATTTTGGGTACATTTTCCTTTGTCGGTATATTTTCGAACTATTAAAAACATTAACGTATTCGAAATGATTATAAATTTATTGTATTAAATTGATTGTCGACATTTCACACACTTATTTCTGGATTTGTTTCATTATCTTATCAAACCGAATCGTATGGTAATTAAGTTATCATAGAGGTTTTAATCATCTTCTAATGTGAATTCGTGTAACAATAATATACATATATAGATAACTTAAGTAAAACTATTACAATATTAAACATATTAAGCGCCTTTATTTTTTGTTACAGATTCAATTATTATGCAGCAAAGACAGCTACACTGAAAATGGAAGATAATGAAAGCGGTACAATGGACAAATCCTTTTGAATGCAGACGGGAACAATTATTTTGCAGGTCTAACATAATAATGTACATGCAGTGATGCGTACATTATTATGTTATGGTCCTTAGTTCGATGCTAAGGCATGCACTTATGACCTGTCGAAATCATGCGTATTAAATATTACCACTAATTTTAAAGGTGAAGGAAAACATCTTGAGGTAATCTGCATGTCTTAGAATTCTCCATAATATGTTCTGAAAGTTATATGAACATCATCAAACCGCACTGGGACAGCATTGTGAACTTTGTTCTAAGCCTTCTTATATTGAGAACAAGAGTGTAAGACTTTATAACAAGGCTGATATTATTTATTATTGTACATTATGTACTTCTAACTATCTTTGACATTTCATAGTTTTTAACCTTATACAGGTTTGTAACACAGATATAAGAAGATGTTTGTAAGATTAAAAATCAATGAAATGTCTCATAAGTCTGTATATACTGTAATTTTTAATTTATTAATGTTGCCCTATATGTACGTTATTAATATTAAATTCACTTAGGTAATAACCAGTCTGTTAATTTTTGTTTAGACAGTCAGCGTGTCCTTCTGCTAAGCTAACACCTCTCTCTTGGATTACCTAATGCTTTTGTTGCTAGCAGTCTCGCCATTTTGATTTAGGCCTTAGTTGCTTAGTTGTCAACTGTCGGGAACTGTTGGTCTCTATCTCTAGATGCAGTCAAAAGTAATACCTGACCTACTATCACTCTCATTTAAATATTATAAGCAAATACAGATAGGAAATGTTAGCACTGTATTCTGGCAATACTTTACTTAACACAGTAGCTTTTGCCAGTAACTTCGCCTACGTAAATTCCAAATATTTATTATTAATATTAACATAATGCCGATATATATCAGAAGTCTGGGCTAAATTGAATACTGTGTAAAGATTATTAAGGCGATGTAAACTACTATTTCACGCCGAATTGTTCTTAGTATTGGCATATAATTTAAAATGCTATGAAAGGCACTACATTTCGCCCTAGACTTACTAGTGTGACATACTTGTTAAATGGATTGATTTGAAATTAAACGAACTTTATACGGATTTTATCGAGATTTATTTAAAAATGCTACTTTGAAACTTTTTATATACAATAATTAATATTTAGAATGTATAACCAAAAGATATGGTTATTAAAGACCGAAGGCGTATTTTAATTTGAATTATTATAATGAAAAGTATTCGATTAATTAGTTAGTAGGTGGTATATATAACTGTGCATTTAAAAATAATGTTTTTGTTATTGTTAGGCTTATTATAAATTCCGAAATTAACTGATTAATAGCTCCAGACAATATGCGTTGCAAAGATCGTAGATTAATCCCCATCCGTTTGCACGATCGAACATAAATTCTCTTTCAAGGCTAGAAATTAACTTACGCCTTCGATCAACACTAAGGTTCATCAACCCTTTGCCTGAATCTAGAGCCTAACCCAATTGTAACTTCAATAACATAGTAATCTGACTAATATTTTGACGTTTATAAGTGTTACTTTGTGACTTTAAATGAATAAATGATTTTTGACTTTGACAGCTACTTATCAAAAATATTAATAACGACAATACAAACAACGAAACAACTATGCCAAAAAAATTGCATATCTATCACAGAATGTATATTTAAATTTAAAATTCGAATAATACAAGAATCTAACTGACCAGTATCTATAAATATAATAGCAAGACTGACCAATAAGCCAGTACTCTATAGCGGTATAACATGCAGGGGTCGGCTAGCTGCGGGGGGAGGAGAGGGGGAATCGCCCCCTCCCGCTCTAATAGTACTTCGCTCATGGAATTTTGATGATCACTATTCTGCATGGTCATTGCCGTTTTCACAATTTCAGTGTTACCCGCATTTGAGTTGGGTTTGTGGAGTAGGCTTGTTTCCCACGAATATTATACAAGTTAATAGTCGTTTAATATAATATTGTCTTAGGTTTACGCGAATGTTATACATTGAAATTAAACTACTTTATACGGAGAGACTGTCTTAGTGAACATGGCTGCTGAAAAGCAACCAAAATGTCGGTGAAAGTGTAAAAATTTAAATAGCTTTTATTATTTAAAAAGCTTAAATAGAAGTAACCAGTAACAGTGTTTAACATAGTAGTTAAAAGTTTCAAAATTATATGTTCTAAAAAAAAACAACGCGATAAAATCCATATAAAGTAGTTTAATTTTAGTAGTTAGTCATAGTTTGAAACATGTACACATAAAATTTTGTTGGCGGCAACTAAAAAAAATATCTTAACGCAATAATATCATGTACTTAGTAGTAGTACGATATAGCCTTTAAAAGTATCTACTTAAAACCGTACTATTATAAGTACAAAGGTAAGTATTACAGTTGAGCAAAGCAATTTATCATTTAAAACTATTTATTTTAAGCTTATTAATATTTTCGTTAATTATAGAAGATGGCCTCGATGGCGTAGTGGTTAGTGTAACCGACTGCCACGCCTGAGGTCGCGGGTTCGATTCCCGCACAAGTCAAACATTTGTGTGCATGAACATGGATGTTTGTCTTGGTCTGGGTGTTTCTATGTATAATATGTACGTATTTACAAAAAAATAAAGGTATATATGTATGTTTATCCATTGTCTAGTACCCATATTACAAGCTCTGCTTAGTTTGGGCTAGATGGTGTTGTGTGTATGTAGTAGAATAGAATAGAATAGAATAGTAGAATAGAATAGCTATCCTTCGGGAACAGTACTTTTTTCTGATTGAAAAGGTAGCCTATGTCCTATTCTGTGCCTCTAACAACTTGTTAGCAAAATATGATGATTAGGCGCGTAGTTGAGGCGTAAATCTATACAAATAAATAAAATTGATGTGTCTGTCTGTCTGTCTGTTTGTTCCGGCTAAACCGATTTTGACGTGACTTTCACTGGCAGATAGCTGATGTTATAAGGAGTAACATAGGCTACTTTGATTTTAGAAAAAAAATAGAGTACCGCGGAAACAAACAATTTTTAATTCAAATCTACGCGGACGAAGTCGCAGGTAACAGCTAGTAAATAAATAAAATAAAATATATTATGTCAAATACATAATTCGTTTTACAGAAAGTGTAAGTGAAGGTGTAACAAACAAACTTAGGTATATTCACATTATTTTATAATATTAGTTAGGATGTCTATTACGTTAAAATATTCGTAGCATAGTATATAAATGTTTTTACAACACTTTAAACGGCGGCTTTTACCAGAATCTGTCTCCATACTGCTATTCAAAGATATGCGCAGAATGTGGACGTACACTTGATATTTTACGGGACTCGTTTTAAGCCAGGCATTAACACTTACATAAATAATTGTATTTTGTAATTACATATGTACAAAGTACACTGACAATGTAGGAAATATGAATATTAACAAAATGTGATGTGAAATAATATGTAGCACTATATTATTATGCATAAAATAAATCACGACAAAGTTAAAAAGTCAACGAAAGTTAAGTCTTTAGTCGGGTTGTTCCGGCGTCATCCGATGACGTTTTATCCTAAACTGCTTTTTTCCTAACTCATCCTATTTACGTTCCTTACTCAACTGACAGCAATTATTTCATTTTCTAGTCTTTATTGATCCTGTAAGTATTCCTAGCTCAACCGATTACGAAATTACCCAAAGCTCTAAGGTTTTGAGTTGACGGTCGGAACAAAAAATACTGTTTTTGTAATCTATACTAATATTTGAAAAAGGAAAAACATGTGGTCAAATGGTTTAAAAAAAATTACCATTAGAAAGCTTTATTATCACCGAGTACCTAATATCTATAGGCTATATTATATTCTTTTTAAAGTACTGTTATTAACCTAACCTACTTTTGCGAAGCCGAAGATTGTATAATATTATAATAATTAATATATTAATATTAATATTATAATTTTATATATTTATATTTTTTTCGGTAATATTTGCCACGGGTAGAGTCAGGAACGCATTTCGGTTGAATAAAGAAACTTTATTAAAATAATGTAATCGGATCAGTTAGGCATTGTAGTTTAGGATGAGATGCCATAGGATGAATACGGAACAACCCCTTTAGTCCTGTTCATAACTAGATATTTCTAAATTCGAAGTTTAAAGAGCTTATAATGTTCTGTATCTGTAATGTTTAGTAAGAAGCGGGCAACACTTCTAAATTATAATTCGTGAAAATGTTGCTCCTGCAAAAATAAAAATAATTCTATTATATCAAAATAATCTACTTTTACCGAATAACAAGTGAAGGAGTGCCAGAAAGCAGTGGCGGTCCTTTATTTATTTCCTGCAAATAATTTAGCTCAGTCGGCAAATTTCTGAAATTCTCTCAAAGAGCATTACGTTTCCGCATTGTCGGGGAACAAACAGAATGGCGGTAACATTCGGCCAGACTAATTACATTAAAATCACCAACAGCGCCGTACTAAATCACTGTACCTATTATGTACTCGCCGAGGTCTCATCCGTGCTGCCGTCCGTACACCCGCCACGGACAAATGTATAAATATTCTAAATATACTGAAATTCTACCCTCCGAAAATAAAACATAACCACCACAATACCCACATTCAAATTGCAACCCTATTCAGTGAACAGACAATCGAGAATCGTATAGTGGTAGTGAGACAATACAACATATCATATTCAGAGCGGACAGTCCTTACAATCCTTTCTGTTAAACTATTCTCTTTGAATAATTGCCGCATGGACCTGAAGGGTTAGAGCGTATTCATGCTCAGTCCCACCATTGTGGTTAGGGTCCACGGTACCTAAATACTCGTGGATGTGTGCGTCTGTGTGTGTGTGTCCCTGTGTCTGCACTGGACAATGTGCATACATGCTCAGCGATGGGTAAATGTCTACTGAAATGATTAATTGGGTATTCGAGTATGTGTACGAGTCGATAAAATGTATGTTTATGTATTTATAATTGTATGAATGTGAGGCGGTTTTGTTGTGATTTGACCTTTCAGTGAACTAGTTTAACTTGTATTTTAGTTCTGTTGCTTTTCTTTTAAATTTCCGATTGATACGGTATTTTAGAATAAGATTTTACGTAACCTGCATTAATTCATCAAATATTAATATTATAAATGCGAATGTTAGTTTTTTGTTTGGTTGTTAAGCTTTGACGCATCAACAAAAAAAAAACGCTTTGAAAATTTTGCATACACGTTGTCGGGGGAACAGAAAAGGACATCGGGGTACGACTTTTTTCTGGATGGGAAGCCATCCAGAAAAAAGTCTTGTTACTAATCTAACCTAACCTAACCTACATTTACGCAAGCGAAGCCGCGGGAAAAATCTAGTGTCGGATATAATTAAAAACAAATGTGTCTGGCTGCTCACGGGCCGCTACGCCCTAAAACATCGCGAGGAAGCGTGCATGTCTGAGAGTTGTCTATAATAAATACGGATGGCACGTGGTCACATTGGCACTGCCGCCGCCACGAGTGTTGTGGGTTTGATGCGGCACACAAATGTGTGTGATCCACAAATAGTTGTTCTTAGTTTGGGTATTTTTTATGTCCGTTCTTTGAATGTTTGTGCAGTTTCCCGCGACACAAGAGTTAGTTACGGAAGCTGTCTTTTTCAAAAGAAGCCAGATTTACAGCAATTTACGGGGTAATAGTATCATATTTTTAACATTAGTCAGGTTTCCTTACAACCCCTCAATTCTACAACGCAATAAAGCCATAAAATCTCTATAACGGAGCCCATTCTAGCGTATATATCTAAAGACTTAGCAGAGTTCAAATCACGTCCGAAAACTAGCAGTTAAACGGGACTCGAGCTATAATTGTAATGAATGTACACAAGTTTGTTTTGTACGAACCATCTGCCCCCGAGGTGTCCCGAGAAGTACCCAACTGTCTCAGATATGCCAGATTAATTTATTTCATTGGGAGATACCGCGCTTACGTATAGTGTTAGGAACGACTATAACTGTTCTACTACTAACTGTTCGCACCTTTGGAATGGTTACGCTAAGTATCTACTCGATTCCTTAGATAAACTGCAGCGTCATGCCGTGCGTATAATCGACAGCCAGGAGGTTACGAAGGACACCAAACCGCTACAACTTCGTAGAAACATTGCGTCCCTTAGTGTATTCTATCGCCTCTATCATGGCGAATGCTCCGAAGAGTTATTTGACCTCATCCCACCTTCCCCTTCCTTTTGAGAACCACACGTGCCGGTCTTCGTAACCACGGATGGACGGTTAGCATAAATCCCGTCTCGCACCTACAGGTTCAGCAATTCCTTGTTATGCCGTACCATATAACTTTGGAATGGTCTTCCGGCACATGTGTTCCCTCCCTTTTATGACATTGGGTCCTTCAAACGTAGTGTGAAGAAGCATCTGGTCAGACCGGCTTGACACTGGCGACGGCTAGAAGACATCTATCTTCTCCTCGTCGTCACTGTCTCTGGACCGTAATTGGGCCTTCCATCAGGTCCGTTGCAATCATTTTGCCGTAACAATATGAAAAAAAAAATAGGCGTGATAAAAATCGAACGTGATAAAAATGTATAAAATTTGCATATCGCTTGACTGTCCTATAGAGTAAAGGTTGTATTTAGATTTGATGAGTCCTATGTTGTGAAGCAGACAGTTATAAAACTGTGTCTAATAGACAACAAGCGGCGACTGCCCTATATTGTTAGAACTCCGTGAGTACGAGCGGTAGTGATTTTATTAATCGAAATTTTCATTCTCCCTAAAGCCGACTCTGCTCTTAGTTACATTAAATGATCCTGATGATGTCCTGGATATCAAACCTCCAACTTAATTATTGGATTTATTATTACTGCGGTAGTTGCCTTTAAAAAAAATGTCTTAGCGTCAAGCTTGTGACAATACCGATGAGCAAGTCATCTGTTACTATATTAAAAATTTAATAAATGTTGATATATTTCATAAATATAACTTCATTATAGATTACATTAGATTTTGCCCGCGGCTTCGCTGTCCTAAATGTAGATTAGGTTAGATTAAATTAGTAACAGTATTTTTTTCTGTATCTAAAAGGTAGGTACCCTATGTCCTTTTCTGTTCCCTTGATCGGTCGGGTGGTTAGTGTGAAAGCGTATCAAACAAGCTAGTAATCTTTACTAAAATTATACATTCGCATGTATCATGCCTACTGACTACCATGACTTAGTCCATAGCTAGACATAGATCTCTTTTTTAGCTAGAATAAGTACACAACAAAATAATATTTGATTACATTATGCAATGATTTGTCAAAGTATAAGACTCGAAAATCGATGTCAAAATATATAGACTGCACTGAAAGACTTGCAAGCAATTATTAGCTACATTGAACATGACATTTGCTCTATCTATTTTATAATTTAAACTTTATTGTTACAATATTGTTTACATTAACTACAAAATAGCCCTTTCAATGCTTTATTAACACTGACCTAATGCACCTTTTTTCTATTGATATTCAGATGAATCCCGAACCGGTCCAGATAGACACAGGTCACACTCCCAATTGATCTGGTCACGTCAGGTCAAATGTTATGAGGGGATGCTGTATCACAAGTGTGGCCAAAGGGTTAGGGGATGCTGTATCACTTTGACCACCAAAGGGTCAAGGGTCAAAATAAGATGTACCACCTTATTTGTACCTTTGTATAGGATTGAAATGTAACTTATATATTATAGAAGGGTAATAAATCATATGTATTCAAATTTACTGGAGGGAATTCATCAAATTTATTTTAGTTGTGGTGAGTCACAATAGGGAATAATTAATCACCATTTTGCGGAGAGTTATTTAGGAATACAAATATAATACAATAACCACTAATTTTAATATTTTCTAATAAACCGATTTAAATTAATTTGAAAATAAAAAAAATAAATTATAGACAACACAATTGAAGTGTCTATCAGACACATTTTTAGACACAGTGCTACTAATGAGATCTTCCTATCAGAAAAATATTATAATATTTAGCCTGACCCGGAATCAACCTGAGACTTCCTGTACAGCAGTCAGTAAACAGATATGATCGTGCCTCCGTGGCGCAGCGGTAGTGAATGCGACTGCTGTGCATGAGGTCTCGGGTTTGAATCCCGGGTCGGCCCAACAAACAGTTATGGTTTTCAGTTAAGAAATATTAATAGCAGCCCGGAGTTAGGAAGTTGGCGGTAGGAAGTAAGACACTAGCGTGCCTCAGAAAGCACGTGAAGACGTTGATCCTGCGCCTGATCTCTCTCCAGTCGTGTCGGATTACCGTCCCATCGGATCATGAGAGTTAGGGAACAGAGAGTGCACTTGTGTTTGCGCACACGCTTGTGCACTATAATATCTCCTGCGTAGTTGGCTAGTCTCCGTTAAGACTGGCCGCCGTGGCCGAAATTCGGTCTGGAGGATATTATCTATATATTAATACGTTAAGCAAAAACTTTGTACCTCTTTTTACGAAAATTGCGCGGACGGAGGACTATGAAATTTGGCACAGTTAAAGTTTATATGGAGAAGGAGGGGCGAATCCTATTATTTCTATAAAATATGCATTTGAAATACATTAAATTAATGAAAAAACACTACACGCACACAACCATGCATTTGACACACGCAGTGGAATCGCATTCGTAGTATTTCAGCATTGTTCGTCTGACGTCGTACAATTCCTTGTAACTATGGTTACCTATTGTTAACCATAGTAACAAGTTTATTACAATAGATAGTACCTTATTTATATGTAATAAAGAAAAAAGAAAACAAACTAGCAAGCTTAGGAGTTTTGGTCGAATTTTGACCACTAGACGACCGCTTGTTTTTATTATAGTGGATGTTCGGAAGATCCGGATCCGGCTCGAAGGACCATGTAGCGGAGCGAGCTCTTTGTTGTTTAATAGAGTAGTTTTAAGGAGTAACTGCGTTAAATAGATCCCTACTACGTTTTGGTATGTTAAGAGAGAATATTTATTCTAAAGTCAATATTGGTAAAAACACTTATTACTTAACAACTGGTTACTAAATGGTAAATTAATATGAAAAATGGTAAATTAAATGGTAAACTTAATGGTTTAATGGTAGTTGAGCTCGGTCGCTGCTCGATTGCGAACTGACTTAGAAAGTCGAATAAAATGATAAAATTAACGCGTCTCAAATGTGCATGCAATGCACAAATGTAAAGCGCTGAGCTGTTCGGAAGCGTAGCTCTGAACAGTGGAACTGCACCTGGCAAACGCCAGAAGTCTCGCCCTTTTCTATCTGTGACTTAAACTATAGCTGGCGAAAAGTCAATGTTAATAGACCTCTGATTATCCATTCGACAATAACCCCTTGCCCCTTAGACTATGCGTCTACCTTGCTTGAAGGTATCTAAAAATGTGTTAGTTGTTTTTACAGACACCCACTCTGGACTTAAAGTGCAAGAACAAAAGAGTTAAATTGATTCTCAGAAGAGCCTTATTTTCAAGTTGTTTATTTTACTATATTTGTGTTAAGGTCTGCATGCATAGCAACGTTGCTTTAATGACTAAAAAGAGACAGCGTTTGCGTATGGGTATGATCGTGACGGCCCGGGTTTGGTCCTAGTTCCGGTAAAGTGTTAGGTAAGTCGACAATTTTATAAACCAGCAGGTGTCTGGCAGAAAGGTTATTTTCATCGTATGCCTAAAGGAGGTATGGAGATTTAACAGACCCAAAATATTTACTGATTACCATAATTTATTGATTACGTTAAATATCGGCATTGGATTGTTGTGGTCTTAACGAGTGGATTACACAAATAATAATAATAATAATAATATATTTATTTGCTTAAAACAACAATTGTGGGTATTTTTTGTGTTTCATCTAACATTGTTGTGCCATCTAACGGCACTGTGGGGAAGACTCGACAGTTCCTTCTAATAATTTATTACAGCGCTATCTATTGACATCTTACGGAACTACGTAGCTTGTCGATACGCGAAGAGTAGAGAGAACGCTGGCACATTCTCGAATCTTCGTACTGTTTGCATACCGGGTATGGCGTTTCTAAAAATCTCCAGAATCGCTTTAGCCGCGTATAAAAGGGCAAGACCAGCGCTCGCCGAGTCAGTTTACAATCGCAAGCAGTCAAGTATTCATTGAAGCGAACGGATGCGAAAATACCACGGAGTTTGAAGCAGTTACAGTGGAAAAGTGTAGTATAGTGTTTGTTGTATTTTAAATTTAATTGTGAGCTAGAATATTGTTTACATTCTTATCCTTTGAAACCAGCACGTAACAATATTAAGGTTCGAGAAGTCCCCCGCGACACAGAGATTGTACCTAAAGCAGAAGTATTCTTTCTTTAAACAAAAAATACACAAATATTAATATGGTGTTCAATAAATACATTTTTAATAGTGATTGAAAAGTAACAATTGATTATAAAGTATGCAATGACACGCTAACGTTCAACACTTAGTTCTCATCGTAGTGGGGTGACGTGAGGGTTAATTTAAGGAATATTTATTTAACATCTCAACTCAACAGGAGCAGAACAAGAAGAAGTAACATAGATCAGTATAGAAAGACATGGAAATGGTTCCACCGACAAGAGCAAGGGTCTTTTTTGATTTCATTTGATAACTAATGTGTTTTTATTTATTCCTTACATTACACTCATGCGTAAAGAGCAGAAGAATATACCTTAAATAAATACCAAATCTCATGGTAAGAAATTTATAAACAAGGGTGACATTGTACTATAAAATTATAAAGCTGTAGAAATATGGGTGCTATACGACTCTGCTTAACCTTTAAGATATATAAGCGTGATGTTATGTTGTGTAACCGACTCACCCCAAAACGCACGTGTAAGTTAGCATAACGGCTATAAACATCACCTCTAAAAGAATCGCCCCTATTACTTAGAACTCGCCGCCTATTACGCGAGACCTAAAAAATAGTTATCGAAATGTGGGTATAATGTCTCTGCCTATACCTCTGGGACATATAGGCGTGAGCCTCTTTGCATGTAAGTTAGAAAGACGTCACAAATCTTTTAACCCCTTCACAACCCTTACCTTAACGTTCCTGTACCCTATACCGCTACGGTGCACGATATACCCCCAAAAACTTTTAGTACATTCACAGATATGCTACCTTTCTCATCTCCTGGATATCGAGGCTGGGCCGTTAATATCCCAGTCACTAATTGCAAAAAGAAAACAAGTCTAACAGGTTATAAGTACGGGATAAAAATGTCTGGGTATTTTTCACCGGGTAATGGCGGGGTAGACCGTTTGAGGGCCAGGGCGGGAGTGCGTGGGGAAATTCTTTAGAATATTTTTGTTTCTGTTTTCTAGTCGTAGTTGTAGAATTATTTTTTATTTTAGGACAGGTCAAGCTTTAGGAGTTTATTTTCTTTAAAAAAAGCAATGAAATAGTTTTAATAAATATTTTTATTAAAACTATTTCATTGCTTTTCTTCTTAAACGATATCAAAAAAGTTATTAGTCTCCTTTATTGAGAAATTATATTACAAAATATAACTGATTTTATATTTGTATATTTTCAAAGAATATTTCAAAAAATATTGGAATATAAATGATTATAAACCCAAATCTACTGAAGCAGTTTGTAATACGACACTGATTATTAGAACTAAAAAAACATAGAAATGTAAATAATTATACTGTATCTCTTCCTCTTCTCCTTAGCCTTTATTATTCCCAAGTCAGTTGGGTCGACTTTCTAGTCTAACCGGATTTGACTGGATATCAGTTTTTACACGGAGCGACTGCTATCTGACCTCCGCAACCCGAAGGCTAACGATACCCTAAAGCTAGACCAGTGTCAAGATATTAGAGGGCATTGACTTCCCAATAACGATTGCCATAGATGTTCATGGCAGACCGGGACCGACGGCTTAGCCTGCTCTCCGAGGCACGGAGCAGGCAATAATTGTCAATCAACACGCACATAATTTCGAAAAGTCATATAACTTCCGAAAGCCAGAAATGCGTGACGTGGGTTCGAACCCGAGACCCTCTGCATTGCAGTCTGTTGGTCTCCCCACTGAGCTATCGCTGCTTTTTACTGTATCTACCTACCAACTAATAATTTAAATCCTCTGCTGAAACATTACATGATATCGATATTGATATTACGTAATTCCTCACAGATTCCGTTACACGTGAAATTACCGCAAAAACTTGATCGCAAATCAATAGAAACAAAACTAGAACTAAAGACCGCTAACCAAACCGAACACTTGTACCAACTTGGCAACTCCAACAATTCATTCCCAAGTTCGGCCCTGCGCATTGGCCGAACGAACCCTTTGGTTCGCCCCCTCCCCCTCCCCGCGAGCCTGCCCGCGCGCCGCCCGCCTCCCCCCTAGTTTCCGAATTAATTGCAATCAAAAGGAAGGACACGAGTGTAGTCCACCCCTAACTTGGTGTGCCATGTTGAAAATTTGCCCGACGATTGTGCTTGTGTGCGAAAATTGTTCGCATGTGTAGTGTCGTCCGCGTATCCATATTTGTGCACATGTGTGCGTGAATTTGCACGCAATGGCGTACGGACAACTGTTCGTATCTGAGTATAGATCTAGGTCTCATTTCATAAACAAGTTCGTGTTACAGGAAACTTAAAAATAAGTCACGTTTCTTCGTAAACGCGGCAGTGACTGGCCTGTATGGCATAGAATGCAAACCTTTACCTTATAAGGTTAAAGGTTTGCATTCTATGCCATACAGGCCAGTCACTTTACAGTATACTTTTACCTTATCTTAAAAGATTATCTGAAGACAATAAAATTGTAGAATTATCTTTAATCCATCACTGGATAAATGTATGACAGGCTTCGCTGTTCAATGCAAGAATTACTAGAAAACATCTCTGGGATAAATTATTAGTTTTCGTTTACCAGATGAGTTTTTCTCTTATTGAAGTCTAGCTACTGCCCACGCGATTTTCTGCGAAGTGCATCGACAAAAGCATGTTGAAAAGATAAAGAGCAAAATGTATCGCAGCGTCTTCATTATTTACATTGAAGTACTTTTATATCACCTTTAGTGATTGTATATTTGGTGTTTCTATTAGAAAAATCTTAGAAGCAGTTCAGTGTTTGGAGTTGGGCCTGGAAAACAGCAATAGGCCTGTCTTCTATAACGTGAATTCCAAAAATATGACTGGAGAAATTAGGGTGTAATTTAACTCTGTCAACCCAAGGCATTTTCGAAGTAAAATCTTCCTGTAGTGATATCCATTCATTAGCTATATCTACAAAAATACGACGATTCTTTGCTCTTTTTGAAAGAAAGAACATACTTTCACATTAACAATATTAGTTAGGAAGTTGGGCTCCGCCGAGGCGCTGTATAGATACGTATCGATATTAGCTGGCTAGCTGGGAGGGAGCCATTAGCAAATATCGAGAAAGCATATACACCTCTCATATACGATTCTGTGAAACTACATTAATATTTCAGAGTCGGGCCAAGTTTGGGGTCCTTTCTAAACAGCCCTTGGTCTTCCAAAGTTATTCCAACTTTGTTCCGAAGTTTGGGAAGCTTTTGGTGGGGTGTGTAAAGATTACTGTGTAGGGAGGCACCTTATCTTAGTTTTGTGTTAGTTTGATAATGAAACTTGTGTTAAAAATTTTGTCCGTGGTTAGTATGGAGACAGAGCTCAAGTTATGCCGGTTTTTCTCGATTTGATAATTTGAAATGAATTAGGGTTCACGTATTTTGATTGAACTAAGTTTATATTATAGTTTTGGAATAGTTTAAACATGGTTGACTAACTTATATTTATGAATAATTAGAATAAGATCTATATAGTTAAGTACAATATTCTATTTATAGAATACTTAAAAAAGGTGCGTATCCGGTATGTATGTATAAAAGATGGCCTCATTTTTCTTTTTTTTAGCATGCTTCCCTTGAGATATAAGAATTGTAAAACCCGTATGGTTTTGTATTATTATGTTATTATTATTATAAAATCTCTCTATCGAAAGAATTTTTTATCAAATTTATTCCGTAGCAGAAGTAGTGAAGTAGTACTAGATAGAGATATTTATAACCAAGTCTAGCGTTTTAGTAGTTACAAATAATTTTTCACAAATAATTTGTTCCCAGTCTGTATGGTCTTTGAGTTAAGGTTTATAAACAACTGACAAAGTAGGACTAAATAAAATAGTGTAATCTGTGACCCAGTGGCAGGGTGAGTTTAAATAGGTTTTGCTTTTTTTACTACGTTATATACTTATGTAAGTATCTTTTTAACTATATAAAAATGAACAAGCTATTTAGAAGGGGATGACCTAGACCATACATATTGCCTAATTAAAACTGTTCAAAATAGATTTATGTTCTAGTGTCTGTGTGATAAATATCAGAATTGTTAATAAACAAAACAGAAACTACTTTTCATTTCACGTTTGACGTTTATTAGACTATATTAAAAGTTTATTTTCAACAAATTTTTTTACGTGAATTGGCCAACTAAGCATAAAAATTCTAGAAAAATGTAGGTTAGTAGTAACCTCGGTTAGTAAAAGATCCCGCCCTTCTATCGCATTCCTCTCCTTCATTTTATATTTGCTACTTTTCTCTGGGGTCAGCGATGCGCCTGTGACACCATATCCTAACACCGTAATTGCAAGCAATGCGCGATCATAGGAAACATTAACCACTTGATGAAAAATATATTACAACTAGCTTTTCCACTCCCTTGGGAACCTTTTTTTTTCTGGATGATAGGTAGCCTATATATTTTTCTGTGCCCCTGTAAAATCATGATGATTGGTCAAACATTTAAGGCGTGAAAGCGAAACAAAGAAACTTACATTTGCATTCATACTATTAGGCAGGGTTGTAGTAAGTGGCTAATCATAATCTGTCTACCTCTATGGGAATCGTAAGAAAATATATGAAACAGAAATATTAAAAAAATTGTTCTAGAAGTGAACTTAAAGAGGGCTAAAATATGTAAAGCAATAATTAAATTATTTGATCGTACGATGTTTATTCAAACAGATATCAAGTACCTAATTCTGTAACCAATCACTTGAAACTTACTAATCTAGTGAACAATCACCCCTAAAATACACAGTACACGTCAAAAGTAATAAATCTATGTACTAATACATAAACAAAACTGTATTGTTATCTTGAAGCAATAATAGAACATATTGTTCAGAGCGATGTTATCTTTCTACTCGTTGAACATTGCAAAATGGTGATACCACTCGCAAGAGCCACTAGCTTTGGGAGTACGGTGGCTATGAGTCGCAGAATTAGTAGGATAAGTCTTATTTAATTTCAGAACGAACATTTTTTAGAATGATGTCATGTTGTTTCCTTGGGAAGTATTAGCGCATGCAACAACCGATAGTGGCGTGGCATAGAGACGTGTTGTGATCGCGACAAGAAATGCAATAATATATTGAGTATTGAGACTATAAAGGCGTAAACTAACAAACTTTATCCCTTTATAATATTAGTATCGTGACATGGGTTAGGTTCTGAGTTTGAATAAATTTGTTAAAGGTTTATCTGCTTGAATAAGATATAGTCCATGTATATAAAACTTGTAAAGTCATGTACATAAATGTATTCATGAATACCTGCAATACCTAACACGTAAGAGGGGGCAAGCCTATTGCATTTATAGCAAGACTCCGTGCTCCTACTAAGAATGTACCAACAGAAAAATCCAATAACACTTTGCCTGACCTGAGAATCGAAACCATGTCCTCATGGTTTCGATTCTCAGGTCAGGCAAAGTGACCTTTGACTTTTGACCGTATTTTTGGCGTGCGATGATGATATTGCACACAACCATGAACGATATTTTTTATTTCGATATGCGTTCCTAGATTTAGTGATTCAATGGTTCTGGCGCCGAGGCAGAAACTCTTTTTGCTCTAATCTCATTTTACCTGACATTCTTTATTGTGGTAATATACATTTTTTCAGTCTACATTATTACCTAGATAATTTTACAAAACTCTACAAACATAAAAAATGCGAAAAAATTACGTGTGCAAAATTTAATCGATATTACCAGCTATCCTGACTTATTTGCCGCTCATGGTCACCCTACCACTTAGGAATACGTGGCAAAGTCGAGGAGCCAACGAGATTTTGACCAATTTATAGCGTGCCAAGTGGAAAGATAAGCTAATACGGCTTAGAGACGGGGGTTTTGTATTGGAAAACTAATTTTGCATAAACTAAATGTGTAGGGAGCGCATTCGAGCGAACTAATGCGACAGGTACTGTTTAGTTTGACATGTTGATACGTCATTAATACTAATTATGTTTTAGTTTATTAATAGAGTGTATGTAAATCGCTTTATTTAAATAATTTACGTGTTTATGTTAGCGAGTTTGTGCTGGAAATAATAATAGCTATCAATAGAGTACTACCGTAACCTAGACTACTTTTTCTAAAAGCAGGAGGCCTGTAAAACTACTTCTTTTTAAGACCGAATTATAAGAAAACAGCGTTCCTCTCGCAATGAAAACATAACTCAGTGTTAAAAATATTACAATTCGTACACTCTTTAGTTAAAATCATTTGATTAAACTAGATCGGAACTCTATTTTGAACAGTGTTATTACGAGCATGAGACCTCAAAACATACCATGCAATTTCGCATATATTATGTTGTCAGGAATACAGAAAAGGACAAATGGCACCTTTCATCCAGAAAAAAGTACCTTTTTGTTTCCCTATAAAAAATATTATTAAAATCGACATTAATGCTAAAGAAGCCGCAGGAAAAACTAGTAATGTATAAATTAACAATATTGGTAGTAGAATAATTATTTATTTATTAATCCCTTGCAATATAATTTGTTTAAAAATATACCGTTAAATTCTATTAGAGGCTGATTGTTTAATCACTGAATAAACTTTATCTAAAACAAATTTAGTGTTTTAAGAGCTCTGGTATAGGCAATACCAATTCACATTTGACGGCTTCGATGGCGTAGTGGTTAGTGTAACCGACTGCCACGCCTGAGGTCGCGGGTTCGATTCCCGCACAAGTCAAACATTTGTGTGCATGAACATGGATGTTTGTCTTGTTCTGCGTATTTCTATGTACCCAGGTTGGCCGATGTAAAGACAATCTGTCAAGGTGGGGATATATAGACACAGGTACGAATGCATGTGACTGCGGCGTGTCACCACAGACAATGAGGCATCTGTTGTTGTGCCCCATGAGCCCAGAATCGTGCACACTGGATGACCTGTACCAGGCTAAACCAAATGCAATCCGCGTTGCCGAAAACTGGTCGAAAATTATATAAAATGTGTTGCCATCGACACGATAAGTAAGTAAGTATGTATAATATGTATGTATTTACAAAAAAAAAGTATATATGTATGTTTATCCATTGTCTTGTACCCATAGTACAAGCTCTGCTTAGTTTGGGCTAGATGGTGTTGTGTGTATGTGGTAGAATATTATTATTATTTTATGAATTTGTACTAATCAGGAAGAGGTCGAACAGTTACAAATATAAGCCCGAGCTGTCAACAACGTCACTGGAAGTAAAGTAAAGTAACCAAAGTGACAGTAAAGTAAAGCAATCAAATTGAAACTAATGGCCAGTCCCACAAGTAAAAGTTATCCGAAAGATAAATCTCATGCTGTCTCACTCTTGTTAAGTTAAAGAAGAGAGATGGAGAGATTTTTATAAATGGAAACTCCGTAGCAGCATGTCAGTCAAGACGTCATTTAAGCTTCATTAGCAAGCAGAATTGGCATATTTGCCATGAACATGGTGCTAACTTATTGGTGATTGAAAAATGCATTCATGAGTTTCTAAGTATCTTGAATTAACTTCTTTTTCAATATCTATTAATTTGTATTTAGTAATATAACCAATTGATTTTTAATTTTAGTTTTGAATGTGTTCGTAAAATATTTAAGTCTAGTTTATCGAAGTCAACGTCAAAAATCATTTATATATTTAAGTCACAAAGTAACACTTATGAACGTCACTATATTATATAGATTAGTAAGTTTATTAAGTTACTGATATGTTGTACTAGTTTTCAGAGACACAAGAGGAATAGGAACAAACAGACAGACAGATACCTGTGATTAACTGTGTCTGAAATATGTAACTATGTAGTACATAATCTGCTGCAAATAAATGTATTTTCTTTCTTTCTAGATAAAATGTAAAAAAATTGATTCTTTGATATAAGTACCGTATATACTTGCAATGCATTTATCTTATCTTATGTGGGGGCCAGTCGGTGCAGACCGGCGACATTTCGACCCAGTGGGATCTTTTGTGTCAACACTCTCCCAATAAAGACTGCCATAGATGTTCATGGCAGCCGGGGCCAACGGCTTAACGGGCTTTCCGAGGCACGGAGCAGGTGATAATTGTCTATCAATACGCATATAATTTCGAAAAGTCATAAATCTTCCGAAAGTCAGAGGTGCGCAACGTGGGTTCGAACCCGAGAGCCTCTGCAATGCAGTCTGTTGGTCTCCCCACTGAGCTATCACTGCTCTTCATTGCAATGCAATGCAATGCATTTAGTAAAAAGCTGTTGTTTCGACATTTCAAGTCTGCTTGTAATAACAGTAGTAATTTCAAAATAATATATTTTTACTTCAATTTTATTTATTTGTATAGTTGTTGTGAAACTAAATGATTTTCATTTGCATTTCAACACATTAATAACTGATCTATGTTAGGTACGTTCGAGACCTTTAAACACTTTTGACCTAGCAACTTATACACAAAATTAATATTTAAACGGATTCAGTACTTATATAGGTTCAACAAAACTAAGAAGCAGACTTAAACTCGCATTCACGATATTACTTTGAATGTTTGTTATTATGGTACCCCGGAGTACCCATTACAGTCGTTTATATATTCAAACGTTCATTTCACTCAACTATCACCGTTCTTAGCATATCAAACGACAAGTATAGCCGAAATTAAACTGAGCCTTTTCGACATACCTTAGTTTACATAGCGCATACTAATGACTAAGGCACGCGTCGACCACGAGGGGTGACCAGTAAGGGACGAAAATTTCCTAAAGGGTTTACCCTAAAACTGGGGCCGAACGCGATAATTAATGCTTTAAAACGACTGTGTTTTAAGATAGATAAACATTCAAATATAAACTCTATTGTTGTTTTCGTAAAGTTGATATTTGAGGGGGTTGTATAGACACATTTGGTCCAATTTTATAGTGTAGGGTGGCAAATAATAAGAGGTTTTGGGTACATGCAAAGTTCGGAGTTGTTGATGAATGACACTCTGAGGACCCATTGCCCTTCGAATGTTTTAAGTGGGTAGGATAAGAAATGTCGGATATCCAGTGAAATATTTGGAGTTAAGCGTGTAGGTAGTTATTTTGTTTGTTTATGTTGATTTCAGTATAATTAATACGCGAAGTTCGTGTATTAGTCTTTGATGAGCGGCTGGAGAACAGTTGCCTTGTTGGCGCGTGATGTTTTCTATGGATAAAAGTTCATGAATTATTTATGTGATACGACGTACTTGTATATCATGCATGTTTGAATAAGTTTGGAAAAATATGTTTGGAACGTTTGAACGTACTTCTAGATATCAGATATGTGAAATGTGAATTATACTGAAGCGATTAGATTATTTATTGTATATATATTATATTGAGAGTAAGATAACTAGGTTAACTCGAACTTCAAGTAGTTGCTTAAATTATCGTGGGCCTTTAAAACATTTTTGAAGACTACCAAAATTAGGTAGGTATTTATCTATACTTAAGTCGCGGCGCCCATTACTTTACAAGGATTGTATACTAAGTTACCTATTTCATATATAATATATGTACATACACAATTACACATACACAGGGAGATATGTATGTATTATCTACATAATACCAGTTAGGATTGGTGATTCCACTTTATATGTGGAGAGCCTATAGCAGTTTATTGGGCTAAGTTACGGCATTAATTCATGGAAAATCTAATGACATTTTGCCCGACACGAGCATCGAAGATGGCGTACCATTGCGCCAACGACACAGTCTATTTGCCTAGGAATATGAGAATTCATTAATAAAACTTATTTTTTTCATTAATAACAGGAATATCACGTTCCTTCAAATATTTATCGACGACAAATTCGATATGTCATGATCTATTCTTATTCTCTGATACAAAATAATACAGTGCTATATAAATATCTTGTGACGATGATGACCTTATCAAACGGTCGCAACTTTCAAAAATCGTCTTATCGCAGCTTTATGTTGTCGAAAATTATATATTAAATTATTACAATTACATGCATTCATGTAGACGTAACACCTCACCCCCATCCCGTGGATGACTTGCACTCGGTCCATCGCCATATGCCGAGGACGGAGGGTGGATTGGAAACGCTAATTATCATCCCCTAGTATGACGTCATTCACTAATGACCTGCACGATTGGACGTGTTGGAATATGAAACCAGATCTCGTGGATTGTTTATTGAGACGTGCGGTAAATAACTGGCATCTACAAGATTAACTGAATATACTTACGAGTATAACCTTTTCCTGGGACTTATTTAGATTTTACTTTACTACAGATTTTGTAATACTCTTTCATAATATATATTTTAATTTTTCATACAGAAACAAATATAGAAATTGGCTGCTCTAATCCCACGACTAAAATGTAATTAACAATTTTTATTAGGTATACTACTTTTCATAATACATGATTTGAATTTTTCATGCAAAAATACCAATAGAAATTGGTTGATCTAATCTCACGACTAAGACTTATTTAAGACTCGACGCGATCGCAAGAAAAGCAGACGTGTTGTCAAACAACACAATAACGTTGTGTGTGTTGTTAAAATATTTTTGTTTCGGCAAAAGTATTGTTATAAAAGTGGTACAACAATTAGTGGTTAAGTTTTTTTTATGGATTAGAGGGCAAACGAGCAGTCGGATCGCCTGATGGTAAGCGATTACCGCTACCCATGGACAACACCAGAGGAGTCATAAACGTGCGTTGTCGGCCTTTTAAAAAGGAGTACGCTCTTTTCTTACAGTGTTGAAGGTCGATTGGTCCGGTAATACCTTAGGCGACAGCTCATTCCAAAGTTTTGTTGTGCGAGGCAGAAAATTTCTGGAGAAACGCATAGTTGCGGCCTGCCAACCATCTAAATGATGGAGATGAAAATGCTGTCACGTAGGACGATGGCGAAAAGAGGCGGCAGGGATCAGACTGAACAATTCTCGGAGCACTACCCATGTGAACATAGATATAAACAGATATAAAACAAATGTGTACATAGATATAAACCATATCCTAGTTAATTATCGCTTGCATTAACGGTGAAGTAAAACATCGTGAGGAAACCTACATGTCTGACAGTTCTACGTAATGATCTTGACTATATGTTAAGTCTTCCAACCCGCACTGGGCCAGCGTAGCGGATTATGGCTTAACCCTTCTTATACTGAGAAGAGGCCTATGCCCAGCAATGGGATAGCTTATTAAAACAGTGCTGATATTATTATTATTATTATTTTCTAGTATGCGTTTTCGTAGGAACCACGCCTTTTAACAAAAATCGGTGGTGGTATCTATGGTGATGTAATCTATTGTAGTCCTCATCAATACATACATAATATAACCGGCCCTTTATAAATGATTATCAAAGGTACTGCCAGTGCTTCGTGTGCTCAAAGAGGCACACACAAGAATATCGATATCAAAGATCTCATTAGCGAAGCACGGGCGGCACTACCTATAATATAAATATGTAGACATTTTCAGCTATACCTATTTATGTTTATCCATATCTTTAAGAGTCTTGAGCTCGTTAAAGCAGTAGTTATTATATCTAATGTGTAACAAAAAAGTGTGGTCATGTATTTTTTATATCACCTTGGATGGTGCAATAGTTACAGTGGTCTTCGGGGCGACAAGTGTTGTGGATTTTAAACAAAGAACAAAAATGTGTGTTTTAGATGTTCCGCGATTTTTTGTTTAAATGTTTGTAAAATACCTATTGTTAGGGCGATTGTTCTTCATTCCTGAAAGATTCTTGTAAATTCAAGTTTACAAATTACATTTAGCGATGATGCGTTACTCGGCAATTATTGTGAAGAAATTGGTATAAATAAATTAATGTGTAATAACAATATCAGGTCGATTTGGAAACTGTTCACAAATTAAAACGAGAGCCGCGTGCCCAGTAGAAATTGTTTAATACAAGGCTTTTCTTCTTATGGATTAGATCTGGGTAGGCCTATAGTTTAGTTCAAAGTCCACAACGCTGGCCAAGTGTAGGCGGCATACTTTATTCATCTTCAAAGAATATTATGAAAAATCTTCAGACATGCAGATTTAACGCACAGATATGTATCTATATTATGATGATTTTTTTTTCACTTAATGGTTGACGAAAATATAATTAGGAGTGAGTCATAATCAACTAATTAAGGCTGAGGCTACATTAGTCCGCGACACGACCTGCGATACGTAAGCGATAAAAACAAATAGTTCATATTCACGTTTATGGCTACACCGTACGCCATATATCGCTATTAATCTTTGATTTGTTTATGCGATAGAAACAACATTAGTGTAATCACGGCATCGGCTACATCAACGTGTCAGCGAAATTGAAGCGAATTCATTAAAAATTTTCGCTTATAATGTGGCCATTCCATGTTTATATCGTTTCGCTTTCACAGTCGCATCGCGAATCGCTGCCTACTGTAGCCGCATTCATTACTTTGAAATTTAAGTAGATACGTGCGATGAGATCAAACTCAAATCTTCTATGTGACAGTCCAACAGTCTGCCCTCGTGGCTATGGCTGAAGTTAGTCGTACTTACCACTCAACAAATCGCAACATAAGTCTTCTTTCCATATATGGCTTATACCCATGCTGAAATTACAACTATAGGTATAATGTTCAGATACACACCTAATAGACGTCACGACGTCAGTTCTGAATACGAACAATATATTCGCAATAACGCATTAATCACCCACATTATACTTCTACCATTAAACACACGCATTACTTACGCCTTTGAATCGTCTTTATGAAACTATGAAAACATAATGACCATACGTCACGTCGTAAAATACCTACCAAAACAATGGGCGCTCGCGACAGAAATTAATATATCATTATGTCAGACCCATGTACTCTGCTCTCACATTCACCATATCGATGTCTCACTTACTCGTTTTAAATTGTTTATATTTCATCCCACTCTTGGGCGGAAAGTTTGGTATGAATACGCGAATCTCTCCCGTGATTGGGATTTGTTAATCTTCGTGGCTGAAACTGCTGAAGTTAAAATTCTAATGTGCTACAATGCCGTTGGATAGTGTTTGTGTTATTTGTGCCGAATTTATGCGCAAACAACTTGTAGTTGAGAATTATGGCGATGTTTTAACGATAACGTACGCATAATAAAGATTAATATTGGTATATAAATTGTAGCTATTAAACGTGGCTTAAGTTATTAAACATATAGATCAGTTAACTAGTTTTTCAGTATACCATTTACAAGCATTCAACTGAGCATATTAGCCATTTAGTTAGTCGCTTTGATTCGAGTTTGATTGCCTCAAAAGTGCAATGTGTGATGACGAGCAACAATTTGTGTGTTATATTGTCTTCTGTTTACGCGTTTTAATAGTTTCAATAATTTAATTAGCTTAAAAATTAGTAAAGTTTTATAGTAATAGTAATGTAACAGTTTTCAAAATTTTGTAATAAAGTGTCAAATAAACAAGGCGATAAAATCCGTATATAGTAGTTTAATTTCAATGAATTCAAATACAAAGAACCTAAACAAAGAATATGAATAAATAATTATGATAAATAAACCTATTTATTGCATCTATCACGGGACAGCGAAGGCATTCATCCTATCACTGGATTTGTAGTATAAAAATACTACTAGCGATAAGGTTTAAAAATTATATATTAGTATCCTTATCCCCATTAGTTAAGCTGCTATTATGCTTGTGTTAGGAGTAGATACACGTCGGCAGTTCAGAGGATGAGATTCGAATCCCGGACCTCTTGTTCGCCAGTCCGAAGTTTTATCCATTGGGGTACCGCCGTTACCGTCATAACAGATATTGCTTTAGATAAGTAATCTCTTATTTAGGCTTATATCACAACGATTAATTTATTTCCTTAAACTGTAGGTATTACTGAATCATTGTTATAACATTGTTGTAATTATTTGTTAATAACTACTATGAAGTGAGAGAATTTTTGAAACAGTTCTGCAACATAACTCAAACCCAAACTACTGTTATAAATTAATGTTTAAAAGTATCCGTTTAATTTATTTTTCTCACTTTCTGCTTTATACCTACTTATGAGACTAACACGCGTTAAAAATACAATAAAATAAATTATCACAAAATATGCTTTAGATGGGGCTACGAGTGCTTCAATTTATTATAAAAATCTACAATGTGCAGCTTATTTCATAATAATAATTACCTTTAAACATACAAAATCTATAGGCACCAAATATAATTGACTATAATAATCGCTAAATCAAACTAAACATCAATCGCATCTCGATTTAAACCACCCTAACATCGACTACACTAATACGGTAATGCCTACAGGGTGTATAAAAACGAGGGCAATGATAGTGCGTCTCTCCAGCTTTGCCGCACCGCTCTTCACATCAGAGGCTAATTTACACGAAGCCGCTACAAAGAAAAATACGCTAATTAAAAAGAGGCGACACAAAGTGTCATAGCAAACGGAAAAGTCTGGAAGCTCGGCTTGTTGTGAAGCCAGTTTGTGCTTTTGGTTCGTATTGATGTAGCTTTGTTGTGTCGTATGTGTGTACCGTGTTTGATGTACGGAAGGTATTTCAAGGGATTTGGTTATAAAGGCAAGCGAAAAAAAGGAAGAAACTACTTGTTTTTTTATAAAACTAAGATGACAAACGAGTATACGGTCCACCTGATGGTAAGTGGTCACCGTAGCCTATGGACGCCTGCAATACCAGAGGCATCACTTGCGCATTGCCAACCCTTTAGGAAAGGAAGAAGAGAAAAAGAAACTGGGAAGGAGAAGGGGCGGGAAGGGGGAAATAGGGTAATTGGGCCTCCAGCATTCTCACTCACCGAACGAAGCACAACAGTAGGAATACTGCCATTTCACGCCGATATTCTGTGAGAGGGTAGTCCTTCCCCGGTCGAGCTGGCCTATTCATGCTGAAATCAGCGAGGCTTTACTACTTATTAGTAGATCCTATCTGTTAACTATTCTATATTTAAAATAAAAGGTAATGACCATAAATTGTCTGCAATAATACTCTCACATAATGAGTATCATTATTAAGATATATGTTGATAAAATACGCTTTATTACTAAACTGCTTCTAATTTTATCAACAGAATGCGTAATTTCTAAAACCTTAAATTAAATGAATATTACTTAGTGAACATCAAGCGTCATATTTCTATACATTCGTGTTAAGCGCGAGTTTTAAATGAAACATTATAAGAAAAGTCACATCGTGTATAATTGTGATAACTAAAAATCCTAACTCAAAGAATGTATACAGAATTATAAGAACTTGTCAGATATGCTGAATCTTTTACAGTTTTATATGAGTGGTTAAGCTTTAAGGGTCTGCAAATGACGTTTTAATATAAATATCAGCCAGCATTATAAACTGTTCCACACGCGCCTCTATCTAGAGTGAAGAGGTTTCGGGGGCCATGTTGGCTAATTGTGAATAATTAGATTTCATAAGTCTTTGCGAAGACTATGACAAACTTTCAGACGAAATACATGTATTATCTCACGCATTTCTTCATAAACCGAGGTAATACTACTCTGCCATTTCCTTCGAGGATAATGGCAAACATACATATTTCGCCAACTATAATTCTTAATATCTTGCAAGCTAAGTATGATTAATTAAAAATTACAATTACAACTTTATTCGTTACAACCCACCAAAGAAAACTCCACTCAACCGCAACTTAAAAATAAAAACACAGCATTCTTACCATAATTTCATACAAAACTCGTCGACAATGTATTGTAGTAACAAGGAACGAACAACAGGGCATTTACAAGGGCTGTACGATCTCTGAAGGAAATGACGCGAAGGAAAGACTGTAATGAGCTGATTCGAGTGCATTGAAGGCACGGCTTGTTCGCTCGTGAGCCACAAAAACCCCGGGGCTTTCAAAGGAAAAATGATGCAAAGTTAGTGTAGTGGCGTAACGTAAATGTGTAGGCAGGTCGTACTCGTCACGTAATTGGTTTTCTTTTTTTTATTGGATTGGATTATAAGTTGGTAATAAACTACGTCTAGCATCTGGGCAGCTCTGGTATTGTAAAGTGTCACGAGATCATATTGAAGGGATATAACTTGTAGATGATACCTAAAAAATATTTTTGTAACTTAAACTCTCTACCATACATTTATTACAATAGCTACGGTAATAGATGGCAAGACTGTAAGGTCTCATAGGATACTTTTTGCTGTCTATTCCAAACTGATATTCAAAGAGAATTAGGATTTTATAACAGAAAGATAGAAAATCCTGCCAAGTGATCAAGTAAACATCTAATATAAACATCTAATTTAAATTACGTGTTCGCATATAAATTGTTCAGTCAAATGAGAGCTGATTCTCGTAATAAAAACTGTTGAAAATGAAGTGCTGATGTAGTCTCAATAGCATTGATATCAGAAATGTTATTCTCCCAAATTAAAATTAACGTCAAATGTAAACATAAATTACATTGCAGTTCACATTTTACGTTTATTTACTACATATAAACTCTATTTTGAAATGTCTTTATTACGAGCAGCGGCTCTCTGATATTTATTATTTGGAATCAGTAACTTTTTTAGTACTGCACTTGATAAATTTTTGATGAAAGATGTTATAAATACTTACTCAAAGACCTTTATTGACTCTTATTGCCCCTTCTGAATAACCACAGTATAAATTTGAACATTGTTGTCGAAATTACATTTTAATTCTAATACATTATTAGTCCAGTAGCATTCTAAATTTAAAAACTGTAAAGCTTGTTGGCAGGTATTGAATAAAAACTATAAAACTGAAACGATTGTATGTTTGTTCCAGATCTGTGTATCGACTCCGTGAAGAGTGGAGCCATCAAGAATTAAAAGCCTTTTAATGACAGCTCGCTTCGTTGGACCGCGTCATGTTATATGAAGAGAGCAATTTTTTTTTAAATAAATTAATTATTAAAATGTTGTTTATATTTTTCATAACACAGTCGTGTATATAAACTTCCAGGATTACACTTTAAACTTAGTTAGAAATATACGCAATACTTATTGACAAGTAATTATTATAAAAGCACCGGATTATATTAGAATGGACTAGTTAGCCGTATGCTTCTGTATTATAATCAGTTCGTATTATAATTGGTAGATCATCAGCTTAGTATAATATTATGTGCTTGTGCGTCGCTTCTTTGATCACGAATATAGATTTTATTGCATTACATTTGCATACGAATCACTTTATTTTTCTTGTTTTCGTAATTAATATATTATAAGATTGATACAGCATAAACCTATAGGTATATAATTCCTTATAACTATTACACATAGTGTGAGAGTGTAATAGTTATAAGGAATTATAGTTTTATTACCAATATTTTTATTTTTAAAACTATGTACCGCTATTTTATTTGTGGTGAAATAACCTTTATTAATAAAAAAAAATAAAAAGCATATATGTAAAATCCTTGTGATCATTGTGTTTGCGGTAATAGGAATCACCGATAAAATACTTTATGAATTTAATCAGTGCCAATGCCTAACCCACGGAAAATAGTACAGAGCAGATGCACTTTACTATTTTAAGGTAGTAAATTATTTATAAGAAATGTTTCTTCTTTTAACACCTTAAAAATAAATATAATTCGGACTAGGAAATCCAGTTCATTTTACTTGGATAAATATTTAAAGCGTGTTGCATAACCCCGTCCCGCTTAAGTGCTGTTCGCTTCTTAAAACCATAGGTGGTTTTATCGAACGGTGAACGTAGCGACAGCAGGATCCGACCTATTGTTGTGAATGTTCCACTCGTTTCAGTCAAATATTTAAGTGTACTTTATTTACCTATGTTCTTATTTTATTTGAAGAAAGCGTTTTTCTAGCGCTTATAGTTTTTGTTAGCATTGTGCTGTTACTTATGATTAGTTGTCTTAAGCACTCATTAGTTGCTATCCTATGATAACCATAATATATTATATAGTATTTGTGCTGTATAGTATTTGTACTGTTTTTCTGGGCTGGTCTTTTTCTTTGTTAAATAAAAAATGTGTAAATATTTTTAGTAAAGTAAAAAATTGTTTATTACTGCAAAAAGATACAGAGGTTTAAGTTATAAAAGGAAAACATAAATACTTATAATAGTGCTTGTGGCACAAGAATACATATTAATATTAGGGGCTAAAGTATGCCATGGTAGAATATAATGGATATATTATGTAATTTTATTCTAATAACACCTTTATTGTAACTATATACTTACAAATAGGTAAATGTTTATTTCTTTCTTTTGTTCGTTCGTTCTTTTTTCTAAATAAATGGAAGGATATAGTACTATACCTTAGAGTACTTTTCTAAGATTTGATTATCTTCATATTAATTACCAATTGTTTGAACACATGTTTTTAATTATGAATATCTTTGAACTGTGTAGGTGAATTTAACTGTTTATCACAGCAAAGAGGTACCTACATATAAATTACGCAAGCATATAACGACCCTTAAATATGACAATAACTTTCTGAGGCACACTTTATTTATATGTAGCGTGTTAACTCATGCCGATTGTATTATCTCAGGTTGAGCTCTAAAATCTGATTCGAGCCATGGATCATATATTTCGCCATCTATTTATGCATAGGACCTAACAATGCCAGGCGAAATATATATTCATATTATTCGTGTAATTGCCCTACACTTCAGCATAACGTTTACAGGATAAATAAGTAAGATTATATACTTGTATTTCTTTATTTTAGAATAAAATGCTTTTAGTTAAAGAATATAAATTTGATTTAGTATTCATCACTTTAAATCCGTGAAGTCTAGGAATGCCAGACATAATTAAAAAGCCTATTGTGTCTGCCCCCGGTGTGCCGGTGCGACTCAATTGGTTAACCTGCAGTTAAGATTACCTACCTATGTATAATTGACCACACATTATAATCCACATGCATGTTCTAAACATATTAAGTCAAATATGGTTTTTGTGAATAATTACCCTCCCGAAGTAGATTTACACTTTATGCCACTTGTTATGAAATGTGAAAGCACTTGTAAGTTTTTGTTCATACACTTTATATGACGAATGGCGCAAAGTAACCCACCCCCATGGGTGTCGTGTGCGGCAACTAAACGAACTAAAGGATTACGTTAAATGAATGGGCAGCACTATCCACCTGGGAACAATATACTGCTAAACATAATCATATGACTTTATATACTGATATATTATTCTGTCTTTAATATAACTGGTCTGTAGTTATATACAGGTGTCCTAGAAGTCGACGTTAAGCCGGAGTCAGGTAACAGGCTAAGTTATAATAGCTATCAGAAAAGTATAAAAAGATCTAAGATACGTATTTTAAAATTAAATGCTTTTTAAAAAATTCAAAAAAATCTACATCCTTTGACGATCTTTTCACACGTTAAATATTAGTAGCAACAGGAGGACCACGCGCGCCTCTGTGTCGAGTCCGTCTCCCCTCTAGGGGGGACAGTAAGGTTTTATGAGTGAGAAGTGCCAAAGGGTAGGTCTCTTCGTGTAGTGGCCTGCCGTTTCATACAGCGGCAGCGGGCCGAAACCTCGGCGGGGTCGCGACCGCATGTGCAAGTGATTCGCGCGGCCCCGTCGATAGCGGTTTTGTCGAGGAATACCGTGGTAGGTTTAGTCGGTATTCCGGTCCATTATCATCATTTCAACATCTTTATTTTACCCCGGTGAGTCCGACATAACCCCTCCGCCCGCTCCCGCGGAGGGATATGCGTCAATGCATTCACCAACGTAAAAAAAAATTAGTGAAAAGACTGTCACAGAATGTGGAATTGGTTGCTTTTTAAATGCCTATAATTTTTAAAATACCAATTAGATTTTTTTATTTTTTTCTGATAGCTATTATAACTTAGCCTGTTACCTGATTCCGGCTTGACGTCGGCTTTTGGGACAACCTGTATTTTTATTTTTGAATATCTATATATCTATACTAATATTATACAGATTTCTACGCTCTTGCTTTTGCTGAACGTGGCAACAGCTAAATGCAAATGTAAATCTATATTATTGTTTAGTTAGTGTAACCTTGACGTTCATAATTGTTACTTTGTGACCTAAATGAATAAAGATATTTTGGTTTGATTTTTGATTTTATAAATTCGATAAGTAGTATTTTAGGAGTCAGACTTACAGACCGCATCAGAAATTCAATACTACGTTCCACAACTCAAATTGCTGATGTAGGCCACTCAGCTGCCAAATTAAAGTGGAATTGGGCAGGCCATGTTTGTCGTATGCCAGGAGAGTTATGGGCGGGAACAATCACACAGTGGATGCCAAGTAACGGGATGCGACAACGAGGCCGGCCCAGGAGGAGATGGCGAGACAAGCTCGATGCATTTAAAAGGGATTGGCAACTCAGAACAAGCGATCGAGACAGATGGAAGTCGGAAGGGGAGGCCTTTGCCCAGCAGTGGGACGCCAATTAGGCTTATAATAATAATAATAATAAATTCGAAAGTAACTGTCTGTCTGTCTGTCTATTTTCACGGCTAAACCACTCAACCAATTTGGAAAGTATACTGTACAGAGATAGTTTAAAATTCTTGGGAAGGACATCAGCTATTTTTTTTATTTATGTAGGTACTATGCGGTCAGAGCGGCGCACAAAAGCTAATAAGTTGTATAATGTATGTAAATTTAACAAATATTATGAAATGAATTGCTATTAGGGTTAAGAGTAGGATCCAAGGAAAGAGGATTAATGACTATGACTACTACTAGTCGATCATAAAGTGCTAGGTTCAATTACGGGGCCACAAAGGAATTTTAAATATTATTTAGTTGTAGTACGTAATCTTGGCCTTTGTAGTAAACATTTACACACTTGATTACACCTAGGGCAGATTTTAATCGTAAGTAATAAGTTATTAATACAACATAACCAAATTAAAATATTCATTTTAAGAGTAAAATACTTGAATTATTTTTCTTTCATATCTAGTAACGTTATATTTTATTTTTAATGGATAACTTTATCAGATGATTAAAAATGTGCCTATAAGCAAAATATGCGTAATCGGAGTATTCCGCTTTCGGCACCAATTTTTTCGGCACCTATGGTTTCGGCACCTAAGCTATTCCACTTTTTATTTCCAAAACCATAGGTGCCGAAAAAATTGGTACCGAAAGCGGAATACTCCGCGTAATCTAAACATAAAATTGTAGCAAACTGGCACGTAATTATCGTTTCATATCAAAAGGCTATCAGAACAATTGCAATCGTAGTGGTAATTGGCACATCGGGGCACAACGTGACGCCGAGGTGGGTAGAAAATGGCGATAAAGGCCCACAATGGTGGAAAAAAGTGGCAATTCCCGACCACTCGGTGTTGCCAGCGCTAATTAAGGTGTCGCAATATCGCACGGGGACTGATGATAGTTTTTTTTTTGGGTTCCGTGGATTGCGTTAAATTTTTATTTTTAAAGTATAAATAAAATATTATTGAATATAAAAATGCTTTATTTTAATACTAATCACCACCAAACCAAATATTTAATCCCACACAATCCAACTAAAGATTTACAAAAAAAAGAAACACCTATGTTCTACCAAAATGGTGAAGATTTTGAAATTACTTTAAGGCTTTAGTCTATTTAGTTTACTTTGCACTATTAAAGAAATGTAACAAGCGATTATTTGTTCAATATAATCATAAAATACCTTTTGAAACATTTATCAATGCTATATGACAAAATCAAACTTATGTCTTAATATTTGGTTGCTGCTGCTAAATCGTTTCCCAAATCACATCAGTTGACATACGTTTGACTGTTTGTTCACTATTTTTGTGTTTATTTGCCTATCAGAAACGCATTACAGGACTCAGATAAGTATTAATTATTATATACTAATTAACGAATTTTTAATCAAATAATTTATACAATCGTTTTGTTAAAACCCAGCATTTGTTAAAATTATCTTAAACTAGCATCCCGATATCCGAAACTTTAAGTAGCTAGGAACTGAATGACAGTGACTAAACAGCAGATAATAATATCCATATTTTCATTCTAATATCATAAATGTGAAATAATGATTGTTAATTTATCCTTTTACAACGCAGTAACGGAGTAACGGATCGATTTGAGTTTTTGCATGGAGATTGCATAAGGGTCGGAGAGTAACATAAACTATTATATCTAGAAAATGTCGAGCCCTGTTGTTACTTAGAAGCGACACCGCGAATTAAAGCTAGTATAAAATAATTTCTCCTAGAACGATATAATATACTCCAAGAATAATATTTTATGAGGATCTACAAAATAGTTTTCGTTACAAGAAGTTACTATTACCTCTTGCTTGCTTTCTACGTGTCGTTCTAAGAGAAATTATTGTATACAGAACCTTGTTTGTATTTAACCTCTCAGCTGCATTCTTTCCGAGTGTATCACTATGAAAGCTTACTAATTGGTAATTTACACTGTTCGACGAGTGTCCTTATTGGCTTTGGTTGTTGCGGTTTCTATTACTGCTTGCATTGTGTTCACTGAGTTTCGCAACACTATACACTTTTTTTACGTATTCTAAATTCGTTTTAAGTTACGTAATGAGTTTTTTTTATTGCCAAGATACCAAACACGTGTAGACAATCATATAATAACTGTTTACCATATGATGGCAAGCGTTCATCGTAGCTTATGACCGCTTGCAATAATTAAGATATCTTTCGCTTGTAGCTAACTCTAACGAAAGAGATTAAAGATGAGATGAATGGAAAGGTAGGCTAGTGAGCCATTGGAACTGTTACTTACCGCCCGAAATAATGATAGGCAATCACCGTACCCTATGATCGCTTGTCATACTACTAAATGAAAAGGGATAAAAGATGAGAGAGGAAAGAAAAAGAATGGTAGACGGGTGAGTCAAGAAAACCCGGTAGTGTTATAGCAGTGACAACATTAGAATTATGTCAGTGTTCTGTAAAACGTCATTATTTCCCAAACAAGGGCAATATGCAATATATAGCGATTGCTGTTTAAAAACAAATCTTTAGACGCTTTTACACTTATTATATTTTGTACTATAAGAAATTTTACTCGTGTGGGGACTGATGCCGCAATATCCAGTGCATTGCTAGTGTCAAAGCGACTAATTAAAACATTGTCCTAGCCCTCAAAAGTTTAGTCGGTAAATCACCGGTGTTGCTTTGGCTGAGGTATTTTAAATTTCAAGACGTGCTTTACATTACAAAATATCGATTTCTTGATTTTTTTAAATCAACTTTAGTGTCAAAGTTAGATCACAGCCATATTAAGCTTGCTATTTTTATTTCTCACATAATTGACATGCCTATTGCCGTTTATCGGTGTCAATTCTATCATCAATTTCCTAATAAAAACTCAATAACACTATGCCCAATCTTAGAATCGAACTCCTATGATGATGAAGATATCGTATATTTTTACTTTGGGAGCCACGAGGCTTACGAGGCACTCAGATTAACTTTATATGCTTTACTGATATACCGTGGTCACAAGTAGACTGGCGCGGCGAAGCCAGAGACCAAACGACAAGCGTTTCAAAAATGGTATATAAAAACGTACTATAATCACTTTTAATTCCGTTTTCTTTTATTTAAATCGTGCATCGTGCAACGTGAAAGCATAAAAGTGATTATTAAAAGTGATTGAAAGGGTTAATTAATACCATGTTCTTTATAAAATTCTAAACGAAACTAAATCAAAGAAAATGTCACGAGTATACATGGCAGGGCCTCAGGTGGTGTTCACGCTGTTCGCCGAAGCCTAACTGATGGAACAAAGTGACGAAATTGGTTAAGGACAGACGTATCCGCTCATTACTATGCAATTTTGATGATTGGGTAGTTGGATTGAGTAATCGAACTGACTGTGAAAGTTTCTTCTTGTAAGGGATTTATCTAAAGATTGATGGCTTTAACATAAGACACGATTGGAATTATACTATGTATCAGTCGATATACTAATTGTAACGAATATAATAAAAAAGCGAAATCTTAATTTATATTACCTACCTTAGAAAATCCATTTTAAATTACTAGTCATATAACAATAAAATCTGGAATCTCATAAAATAATCCATCAACACAGCCATCAACATCTATTACTTTCAACTTTTGACAATTTGTTAATATTAACCCTACAACAATAGGCCCGGTCTAACACGCCTGCTGTTGACAAAACTATATTACCGAAAATTGGACAATATTGGCCCAAAACGGGTCATATTATGTTCATAAACCCACCGCGCAGTTGGCCGTACGACACAAAAGAATGATCTAGTTGTTATGACCCCAAGCTTTACAATGTGACAATGGAAACTCGAAATTCCTGTTTCAGGGATTTTCGTTCGGAATGGATTTTTGAATGGTTGGCACGAGCTTTGTATTATGTTGGTAATTTAATAATTTAATACATTTTATAGTAGGTAGAGCTGTTCAAATTTTACTTTCAAATTTCTGTAAAGAAAATATAAAAGATAAATACATTACGGGTCATTCGGTATAGTAGACATATAATATGTCGTAAGCGTTCTCTGACCAAATTAGATACATTTTAGAGAAAGTCTAGGTTAACAATAAGTGTCAGAAAGTTTGCAGCAGTAGCAAATCTGTAGTATCTACCCACCTCATTAGAAGTTCAATTTAAGTATATGTAAAATTATTGTCAAGGAAAAAATTACGTAGAGGAATATCAATATCACACGTTGTTAGTACATTGAATTTTGCAATGTAGTAGTGGCTATTATTATCTACTGGTATCGGTTCTAAGCATCATAATTTAAACTCCATTAAACTCGACAAAGTTCTTCGGCACTTATTGTAGCTAGTCCGATATTCAAGTTTACTTTACTACTCCAAGCAGGTATATCACTAGATATAAGTTTAAATTGTGGTTGTTTCGTTTGAAAGCTAAGTCAACATATCACAAAGACAAAAAAGACAAAGTACACAAAATAAATTATAGATTGAAAGTTTTGGCAATAGAATTCAAATGGGCGACATCTAGGCAAAAAAAAAACTAATTTGTTCGATGTACACACCTTAGACATTACCACAATGTCTTCCAAGAAACAGCATTGCCAGCTTAAAACTCAAGTAACGTAGGCTGTGAATAAAAACTGCAAAATTAGAAAAAAGCTAAAAACAATAGCGACGTTCGTCGGCACTGCAGTCGCCGTCCGTCTAGATCTCGGAACAATGGTGACCCATTGTGCACCGTCCATTTTAAATGAACAAAATGGCGAACGAATTCAAACAGCGAACGCCGGATTTGAAACAATACTTCTCTAATCCCTGTGAAGGGTTAAATGCATGCTATTGGTCAACTGTACCCCTGCGGACTACTTTTATTTGCACCTCCGTAAGTAGTTAAATGTGTGTCTGTGAGTGAGCTAGTGTGTGTGTGTGTGTGCGAAGTTTTCGCGTTAATGTCGTCATGAGCGATTTGTGT
Source organism: Catocala sponsa (assembly GCA_963564715.1). Taxonomy (NCBI): domain Eukaryota; kingdom Metazoa; phylum Arthropoda; class Insecta; order Lepidoptera; family Erebidae; genus Catocala; species Catocala sponsa. The sequence continues at coordinate 18,418,615 of OY751339.1, read as the reverse complement.
GCGCGGAATGGCTTTTATGTAAGTACGTGGTGTTTTGGCGCCCGTGAGCAGTAAAATGTTTGGAATGAACACTCCGTGTCTATTAACCTTTATTAGATAAAATGTCTTTAAAGTTAGTTACATTGATACTGTTGCTGGTTTTTAAACAAGTGGAAAGGCAATAAAATAATGTGAGGTGATTTTATTAAAACTAAGTATATCGCTTGAGCAGCGATAGCTCAGTGGGGAGACCAACAGACTGCAATGCAGAGGGTCTCGGGTTCGAACCGACGTCGCGCACCTCTGACTTTCGGAAGTTATATGACTTTTCGAAATTATGTGCGTATTGGTTGACAATTATCGCCTGCTCCGTGCCTCGGAAAGCACGTTAAGCCATTGGTCGCGGCTGCCATGAACATCTATGGCAGTCGTTATTTGGAGAGTGTCGACACAAAAGATCTCACTGGTTCGAGGTGTCGCCGGTCTGCACTGACTGGCCCCCACATAAGATAAGATAAGATAAGTATATCGCTTTATAAAGCTCCAACACATTTATGACTTCACTACAACTGCATTGCATTACTATATTACAAGTAGCGATAGCCTAGTGGGAAACCGTTCGACTGCCACGCAGAGGTCTCGAGTTCGATCCCAAGGCGCGCAACTCTGACTTTTCGAAGTTATGTGCGTATTAAATAGTTAATCATCGCTTGCTTTGCTTTAACGGTGAAGGAAAACATCGTGAGGAAACCTGCATGTCTAAGAGTTCTCAATAATGTTCTCAAAGATGTGTGAAGTCTGCCAATCCGCACTGGGCCAACGTGGTGGACTATGGCCTAACTCTTCTTACACTGAGAAGAGACCCGTGCCCAGCAGTGGGACAGTTTAATACAGGGCTGATATTATTACTATATAAGAATAGCTTTTTGTTGTTGTGAATTAAAAATATTATTTTGACATTATTATACCTTACTATAAAATTGAAAATGATTGCTGCCTGGTTTACTGGTTCTTTAGTGTAGTAGAAAATCCAAATTAGATATAAGTAATCGAACTCGAAAAATTATTATGTTTAGTCACTTTAAATACTGAACAAAATAATTAATAAACAAGTGAAAGCAAATATTTATAATTAAACCATATTCAATATAGAATATTAGTAAACAAAAATCACACAAATTAAACGAAACAGTGGTAAAGATGTCCTGATTTTTATACCTCTATTTTTCTCTTTAATAACTTGTGAATTAATCCTAATCCTAACTAATATAAAATTATAAAAGCGAAAATGAGTTTGTTTGTTTATTACCTTTTCACGCCTAAACCACTGAACCGATCATCCTGAAATTTTGCATAAACGTTGACAGGTGTACAGAAACGGACATAGGCTACCTTTCATCCCGAAAAAAATTACTAATCCTGAGGAAAATAATAATAACGTTCTTATGATAATAGATGGCGCCACGTGTCTTTCGAATCATGATTGAATTATATTATTACAAGCAGAGTACAACCCGAATTGATTGTCAAATTCTAAATTAACGCGAGCGAAGCCGCAGGCAAAAGCTAGTAAAGAATAATTTGAGAATGCTAGGCAAATGCCGTTATGATTTGCAAAGTTATTTTACGTATAATATATATTTTTTCATATAATAAGTTATTAGACAAATAGATTAAAGTAGAGAAAACATGATTCGTCACTTAGATATGTTCAATTTCTCACACATATCATAGTGAAGAAAATAGAAAAAAGGGAAAGAAAGAAAGTTCAAAAACAAAATACACAGATAAACAAAAAAATTAATGTGGAGCCATATAGAGAAATAATTAAAATAGATGTAAATTGCTTTAATGACAAGCGCCCATAGGAGTTTTGGATAGATGAACAAATTGTTAAGTTTGACTTTCATTTACAAAAACTTCGCGTAAAACATATTAGTATCTGACTTTCCTTTAATCATATACCTAAACTGTAGTACCAAACACATTAACACGTTTTGATAGCAAAGAAGATAGTAAACAAAGCATACTACATAAACACATCACACGAAAACCCTTTGTTCACCACATTTTACAGCTGAACTGACCTACTGAGAGGCGAGACTCAGTACCTAGCGACATTCACATAAAAACAAATGACATTCAACATATCAGCGAGGACAATTCATCGAAGCCGTCATGCGTGACAGCCAGAAACGCAATCAAAACTTCCTCGGGTACAATGTACCCGCCTACGCCCCACTTTTCTCCGAAGACTATTATTTGAATGTCTTTCAACCCGTGAGAAGGGTCTAACCGTCGCACGCCCAACCCCCGCGTGTGCTTGCCTGATAATGTAATTAAAACAACACCTTTATTCCGAGTAGTCACATTTTGTAACGAGTTTTAGTTTGATATGTGGCGACATCTTTCGGGGATTTCTTGTAAACTTAATCTTTGTGCGCTAGTTGTAATTAGAACGACTAATCTATTTCAGTTTGTGTACTGAACATATATATTTTCTGGAAAAGTAAATTATTTCTTTTTACAGTAAGAAAACTTCAAAGTAATTATACAAAAATATTTAATTTGCTTTCTTCTTTTATCCATCTTGATATATAATAAGTCCGTCTAGCAGATTTTTTTCTCAGAAGGTTGGTTCTGCCACTTACTTAGACCTTTTTAGCAATTATTGGTGTAGCAATATCAAACAGATGTTTTAAATAATTTTTCACTGACTCACTGCCTCATTGATCCCTGGGAACAAATTTGCACTTATGTTTACTTGTGACGGTTAGATATTGGGTATTCTCGAACAGCGAAAATGGTTACATATTAGGATTTTAGGAGCAATGAGTCTGTGCTCATAAGACACTTATATGCTCGCCCCTACTCCCTGAGACCTAAAAATAAGTGACGAAGTGTAAGTGTAGTACACCTTACCCTTTTGGGCACTTACGATGGGTAAATCCATGTATAATTTTCACTAAGAGCTAAAACTCCTAGCCTAAACATTATTTACTAGATATTTAAATTTAAACCACCCACTACGCCCAGTACACAGCATAGTGAATAAGAAAAACATACATTAACCTCCAGACGCTAAAAACATAATCCCTATAAAGAAACAAAGGACTGTCGCACATTTAAGTCGACGGAGATTTTCAAAGCGAATTCGCGAGAGACGAGAAATTTTCGGGGTAACATTATACCCGTACATTAGGGCTAAGTGATACCGTCACATTTGTTGGATTAATTCATCATCTGAATTGCCGTGGCCAGACTGATGGCCCGGAACGCCCGTTGCCCCCCTCTAGGGGGAGAAAAGGGGCCGCTTACGTACAGATAACTTTTCCCCTCTGTTACGTATGGTGTTTTAATTATGTGTTGTTTTTGGTATAAAACGTTGTTTTTAAATTATGAAATTAACATGTTTTTAAAAGCACTACAAAAAGAAAAGATAGACTAGGTTTTAGTCGTCAAAATATAAAAGTAAGTCTAAATAAATACATGCATTAAAGTTATAAACGTAATAATTTAGAATCGTTTCTGTATCAGACTGATTAAGATTCACACATCATAGTAATGCACCTTTTATACGATTACCTACAACATAAGCAAGATTACTATAAAGACTATAATCAAAATAAAATGAAAACTGCGATACAAAATATAAAAAAAATAGAAGTAAGCGTTCAACTTATCATTTTCTACAACACTTTCTAGCTAAACTTCTTTCACCTACAAACAAAACTTAAATCACAAGCGAAGAATAAAGTTTAGCTAAAGTGGTAATCAGCGCTTGTAGCGCTTAGCTCGCCGATGCCCTTTTGCCCCCCGAATTAGACCTCCTCTCTCCCCCTAAACCCCCTCTCTACAGGACAACGTAAGGATAAATGGGAGGGCTGGCTCTTCTGGTTAAGTGTAGATTTTCCGAATGCGGTGTTGATGACGGCTCCATTGAGCGGGGACGATGTCGATATTTTTTTTACCATGAGCGTCGTCGGTTAATTATTTAATGCTAAAACTAGTATGCGTATGTATATAGTGAAGTGTGCGTATGAGCATCATATTAAAGGTCTCAAATTAAAATCCAAGAAGTATGTACTCATCTAGCTTTTTGAATTTATAAGCGTTTTATACATTTTGTTCTAGCTTGGGGAAAATCACCATGCGGAAACGTACATTTAAAGGTGGTTTAAACGTAATCTTGGATGCGTGTAGTCTGCCAATTGGTTTGACTAGCGTGGTAGACGATGGCCTAATCTGGCTCATATTTTTTTAATAGAAGCTGCGTTGCTTTTATCCTTGGAAATGGCAATCTTTAGCGACTTGGCCAGAATACTGCAGAAAGTAACATAAAGTCTGTGTGTTGTTCTTACGTTGAATAGGCTTCCCAGGATCCTCAAGGATGGGTTATGTCATTATTAGGAGATCAGTAATATTTATATTACTGGGCCGTTTTAGAGGATTGTGCGAATTATATTCTTAGTAACTACTTACCAGCAGGCAAGTCCTACGCTTATTTATCATATTTCTAGTATAAAATAGATATAAAATACTCTGATAGAAGGCCCAGCAATATCAGATTTTAAAACATGGCTGATGTTACTTCCCACACGTAATAAGAACTAAGGTACTGATTTAAATACTCGTAAGTAATATCAAGCTCAAAATTAAATTAAGCGAAATACATAATAAAATAATACACGTTTAAAATCTTAAACATCATTATAACAACTTAGACAAGAATCCTAAAGAAGGAAAACAATTGATTAAGAACCTTATGTCACACAGTGATTAAATTAGGATCGTGCTAATTCCTTTTTATTTAAAGATAACTAGCCACTTATGTTATAAATTACTTATTAACCCTTCCAATTGAGCTAGAATGCTTGTGAATGCATCCAATACCTAGTCCAGTCGTGGCTTGAAATTTGTATTATTAATTATCATGCTACTTTACGAACCGGTAAACGAAACTTAACATAAACATAAAGTGATTTAAAAAAATAAGTGTAATAGTTTCAAAAATGGCAAATATTTTATCGAGAATCTCTGCGTGTTTTGGGTGGAGGTCGCATCCCTAGGTCGACAGTCCCCGAGACCGTTGGACAGCGAGGTTGTAAATACTCGTGTAAAATTGTCCACATTCCCCCAGTAGCTTTTGTTATATATTTCTTTGTTATTTACCTCCCTCGTCCTCGTGTACGTTACCTGACGTAGGAGGACTATGTGCGCGCAATTATATGTATTTATAAACGTGAATGTTTTGGTCGCAGTGAGTTTCTCAGATATTTGTTTGAGATAAGATGAATGTTATATTAAGTGTTATATTTGTATATTATATATAAGTTGTGTATGCAGTTGTGTGCTATTGTAATGTGTGATTATACTTAAGTGCTCTACAGTGTTCTTACTGTTATAACAATGGACACAGAACCAATTTTTTATATAGAAAAAACAACGCGACTTCATTCGTTTAGAGTAGATTAATTTCAATGTAAAATTTTGCGTAAATGTAAGACAATGTTATTAGGTAGGTTGAATCTTCTTTATTGTACATTTATTTATTATGGTAGTGATACCGAATTGATATCTTTTCAATTAAAGTGTCAATTGCTGGAACGCCAGACATAATTGAAATCATAAATGTGTTTGGCCGCCGGTGTGCCGCTGCGATTCAATAGGTTAATGAGTTAAAAAAGAACGTGACTGTAAAGACCGTTTAAAGAGTTAACAACTTAAATTAATAATAGATAAGTATATAATCAGGAGAATGTTAACGGAACATCCAGATTTGTAGAAGCATATTCATTATAAAAACTTATAAAGATTTTGGTCAAATCCTTTTCTCTTTATTTAAGTGGATATAATTTAAATCACAAGCGGGGAGGTTAATTGCGAGTAGCGGGTGGTGTAAACCCACTGGTGTCTAGTCTCGCCACAAAATAAGCATGGCTTAACAGTGCATGGTTCTTTCTCTCTGTTTCTCTTACAAAAATAGTCACAGTACACTATACTTTATAGCGATTATCAAAATAATTTAAAATATTATCTTCTCTATTTTATTAAATACTAGCTTTTGTTCGTGGCTTCGCTCGCGTAACAGTAGGTTAGGTTTGGTTAGTTATGTTAGTAACACTACCTTTTTAAATAAAGTACAGTTATGTTACTCGGTGATAATACAGCTTTCTAATGACAATTTTTTTTTAAATCGGGTATTTAGTTTTAAACAATCAAATCTTTTATTTTTATAATATTAGTATAGAAAAGGCCTCCACTTCAGGACCCACAAATTACGGGGACGCTACTGAGAAAACCCAATATCATTTTCCTCGACCCAAAAACCGTACCCGAGAGCTTACAGCGGCATACACTATCGCTGCATCACTGAGGCAGTCTGTTAAGAGTTTTAGTAACAGTAACATTATCATAACTCATTCTGAGAACTACCTATAACCCATATTATAATTTCTCATTATAATGAGTTAATATATCCTAACTTAATATTGTCTTCTGTTTACGCGAATATTATTCATTGAAATTAAACTACTATATACGGATTTTATCGCGTTGTTTATTTGACACTGTTACAAAATTTTTTGAAAAACTGTTACACTACTATAATCACTATTAAACTTTACAAATTTTTAAGCTAATTAAATTATTGAAACTATTAAAACTATTTATAATATTACTATACTATTATACTATTTAACTTCCTAGCTAATATTATAAATGCGAATGTGAGTTTGTTTATTTGTTAGTCTATTTGGTACGCTTTCAAGTCTTAACTACTCGACCGATCATCATGAAATATCGCATACAAGTTGTCAGACAAACAGAAAAGACTAAGGGTAACTTTCATCTAGAAAAAGTACTGTTTGCTAGGGTAAGAACATGGCCATGACACCGCAGCACCAGTCAGCCTGTGACCACGGCCGGTGTAACCTGGTCGATACGTCAAGCATAAAAAATAATACCCGTTACGTATTAAATATATAACACCTAAACATATTAGAAAATTCAACATACATACAAAGGTAAGTACACGTAAAACGTTCAACCCTAAAATCCTTCACGTAGGTATAACCCGACAACATCGTCCGCGGTGTCGTTACGCACGAACCGCGCGAGTTAATTGCTAAGCACAAATGAGTGAGCGAGTTACCTCGCCGCGCGCCGGCCGACACCTGCTGCGGAACCACTTACACGGTGACGACTTACTAACACTACCTATTATTCTATATATTGTGATATTTTAAAGAAGGCTTCTAAATAGGACTATCTACTTGAAAAGTATTTTTGAAATTGATACTAAAAATTAGTAGAAAGATAATAATTGTTTATGAAGCTCATAGACAATTATTTTTTTTCTTCTAAAAAGACAAAGTTATTTTCTCTCTTTTACTCTTTTCAGAAGTAATGAAGTAGTATGATAAAAAAGATTAGCATATTGGTACAATACAGCGAATCTGGTCACTGTAAAAACAGTGGGTTATGGAAATAATACTACTTAATTACATATTTTAGGAAAGGACTAATAAGTTAAATTTGTGGCTGAATGTTTTCTTGTTATGTTCCCTTATCATTGTGATCACAACGTACTTAACATAAATATTATTCAGCGTGATTCACAGAATTAAAGAATAATATATGTTTTAGGTAAAGAGGCAACATTCCCTACCCAGCTACTTATAGATGTACAGCAAATAGGCAACACGATTATTTAATTTTTAACGAATTAAAGCGATTGGGAGAAACGATCACTCTTCTTATCTTATCTTATCTGGGGGCCAGTCAGTGCAGACCGGCGACACTTCGACCCAGTGGGATCTTTTGTGACGACACTCTCCCAATAACGACTGCCATAGATGATCATGGCAGCCGGGATCAACGGCTTAACGTGCTTTCCGAGGCACGGAGCAGGCGATAATTGTCAATCAATACGCACATAATTTCGAAAAGTCATATAACTTCCGAAAGTCAGAAGTGCGCGACGTGGGTTCGAACCCGAGACCTTCTGCATTGCAGTCTGTTGATCTCCCCACTGAGCTATCGCTGCTCAACGATCACTCTTACTGACAGGTCCTGTTTTAAAAATACGCGTTTCATACGCTGAATAACTTTTACATCATAATTTTGACAACCAAAACTACAGTGTTACATGGTTCTCATAGCACAGTATACCCATAGTTCCGTATTGACAACTGAAAAGACACTGCAATTTATTCCAGACTAACAAATTTAGAACAAAATCAAGTCATTATCCTTACCGCGTTGACTACACGCCGCACCTTACAACAAAATGTCTCCCTTTCACCTTCTACTTTCGCTTGGATAATCTTATTTTTGCCACGGCCAAGGTGCTATAATCCCTCAACGAATGCAATAAGGTCCAAACTCCTTTAACAAACCGCCAGGAGTTAAAATGTATTACCTTTTATTGTGATCCTCAACAGGGATTAAGAGAGAGCGCGGTTTTGAATTTTGATTCGGATTGTAGCGCTCAACTTGGCCATCCAAATTAGACCTCTCATGGATTATTTGTCGGCCCTTTTCTAATCAGATCGTGGACGAAACTAGGGAGGTGGAGCGGGTCATTGTATGTTGGTTTTTTCGTAACTATGCACACCTATTTTGCCTATTGCTTTGATTACATTCTACGGAATGGTCTTTAATGAAGATTTTGAATGTTGGAGGCGTGGTTTGTGATGTTTAGAGACTTAAGCAGCACTGTTATTGTGTATTTTGTACAATTGCCAGTGAGTATGATCTCCTGTAATCACAGTCTTAGCGCGGTAGAAAACTCTTTACTACTTAATGTGAGATAACTAAGTTTGGATAGCGTTATGTAACAAAGTGGATAGCCGTCATTGTTTGGGTGCGGTGACTAAAGAATATTAATTGTTACCATAATAACATATTATATACTATCTTCTGCCCGCGGCTTCGCTCGTGTAAAAGTAGGTAAGGTTATGTTCGTAACAGTACTTTAAAAAAATATATATAGCCTATTTTGTTCGTTGATATATAGCTTTCTAATGGTGAAAGAATTTTTTAAATCGGTTATGTAGCTTTGAGTTAATTCCTTACAAACAAACAAACAAAAAATCATATTGAAATTAAACCCAAGAAGAAGCAAACCACAGTTAGACTTCATGATAATTTGAGCTCATTCTGCGTAAATAGAAACACCCATGATTAAATTATGTTCGGGTACTTTGAAATAACTACACTGGAACATTGAGACAACTACCATCTTAGTCTCCCCGTGACCATGGCTGCTGAAAAGCAACCATAACGTCGGGGAAAGTGTAAACATAAATATAAATAGTATAATAGTATAAATAGCTTTAATAGTTTCAATAATTTAATTAGCTTAAAAATTTGTAACGTTTAATAGTAATAGTTGTGTAACAGTTTTCAAAATTTTGTAAAAAGTGTTAAATAAACAACGCGATAAAATCCGTATATAGTAGTTTAATTTCAATGAATAACATTCGCGTGAACAGAAGACAATATTATGAAAAAATCATATCTTTCCTTTTTATCATATTCGTATAAATATGGCATGTTCAAATAAAATTTTGCCGCATAATACTGGCCTCCAAAGTATTGGTTTTTGTTGTACTTTTTTTATTTTTTTTATTTTGCTCGTCTAAATGACCACACTTCACCTGGTGGTAAGCAGTCGTGTGGTCTAAGAGCACACGACTTTATTCTGTTTATGTCTAAACAGTTAGGTATGGCCACCATGAAAACACAAATCCGAATCTGTAGGATGAACAGGAACGGGTGAACATATTTCTGACTTTACGCATGGCGTGGTTTAATTTGTTCGCCTCGCATTTCCACTGCGTCGAGGGTAGTGGGTTCGATCTCCACGCGGCACAAAATATTTGTGTGATCTACAAATACTTGCTCCGAGTCTGGGTATTCTCTTTTTTTTGTTTTTTTTTAATTTTGCTCGTCAAAGTGACCACACTCCACCTGGTGGTAAGCAGTTGTGTGGTCTAAGAGCAGTGGCCTCCAAACCGCCCTCATAGCCCTCATTCTTTGTTTAAATCTTTGTAAATTCCTCTGCGACACAAAAATTATACCCAGAGTAAGAGTATTTGTAAAAGTAAAATTCTAAACTAATCCTAACTAACTAACTAATATTATAAAAGCGAAAATGAGTTTGTTTGTTTGTTACCTTTTCACGGCTAAACCACTGAACCGATCATCCTGAAATTTTGCATATACGTTGACAGGTGTACAGAAACGGACATAGGCTACCTTTCATCCCGAAAAAAGTTACTGTTCCCGAGGAAAACAATAATAACGTTCTTATGATAATAGATGGCGCCAGGTGTTTATAGTGTGCGCGAGAACGCTGGTACCCTAAACACAAGTTGAATCTTATTCTGGGTACCAGAGTTTATCGTAAATACTAAATATCGTGTTTGTGACGCTGTTATTGTATTTTTGTGCCAAATTAAGAAATAAATTTATTATTTATTATCTTTCGAATCATGATTGAATTACCCGACTTGATTGTCAAATTCTAAATTAACGCGAGCGAAGCCGCGGGCAAAAGCTAGTTGTCTATAATTGATGGTTAGCGCTTAGCAAATGGGCTGCTGCGCGGCTTCGCTTGCGTAAATGAAGGTTTTAAGTTAACTTTTTTCTGGAAGAAAAGTATTTACTACTTTGTTTCTAGAAATAAGTACTGTTATTTAGTACCTTGCTTCCAGAAATAAGTACTGTTCTTTTCTGTATCCCTGACGTGTAAGCGAAATTTCATGATGATCGGTTGAGTAGTTAAGGCGTGAAAATATAACAAACAAATTCACATTCACATTTATTAGTTAGGATATGCGAAATGTTGTGCACAGTATATATAACTATGTTATAATTTAGAATACTCACATAACCAACTTAACATTTCTGTTACCGGACCAGTTTTGGACCCACGTATGGTCTGTATGACCAGTTATTAGGGCGTTTCAACCCTTTCACTGCGGCCCCCGGTACAAAGTGACCTCTTCGACCCATTTCCCCGTTTTTCTGTTAAAACAACCCTTCGTCGCGTGCTGTTTGTAGGGTAAAAATGTTATTTTCTCATAATAATAAAATTTTATTATTTATTGTGAAACATATGTCCTCGCCTATTATTATTTTTATTGATAGTGTTGATGTGCCGATAAGTTATTAGTTTTGTATTGCGGTATTGACGATTGTAGGGTTAAACATGTTTTTATATGTCCATATTATGTTTGTGATGATAACGTTATTTCTATTTTTATGTATAAAGCGTAAAAAGTAACCAAAAAAATGCTGAAATCAAATTGTCTTTTCACATATTAACGCAAATAAAAGATTAATTTATTGATAAATACATAATTATGAATAATTGCCAAAATTATGTATATGTAATTAATAATAATTATTGATATGAATCCTTAATTGAATATAAATCAATGCGAATGTGAGGTTGTTCGTTTAATATGTTACGCTTTCACTAGACTTTCTCTCGACCGCTCTTCACAAGATGCCGCAAATACGTTGTCAGGGGTACAGAAAAAGCCATAGCGTACCACTCATTCAAAAAGAAGTAGAGTTCCCGAAGAAAAATGATAAACACTGATTGCTGCTCAAAAGCCGCTTTTTTATATATTTTTTTTTATTCAACTTAGTTGGCAAACAAGCATACGGCATACCTGATGGTAAGTGGTCACCGTAGCCTATGGACGCCTGCAACACCAGAGGCGTCACTACCTTCCCACTTCCTTTCCTAAAGGGTCGGCAACGCGCACCTTTAGGAAAGGAAGTGGGAAGGTAAAGGAGTGGGAATGGGGGAAAGGGGGTGATTGGGCCTCCGGCACTCTCACTCACCGAACGAAACACAACAGTAGGAATACTGGTATTTCACGTCGATATTCTGTGAGAGGGTAGTCCTTCCCCGGTCGAGCCGGCCCATTCATGCTGAAATCAGCGAGGCCCTGCTACACAAAAAGCAACTTGTCAGACGTTCGTGGTTTGGTTAGTATTCTAATTCCCGATTTTTAGACGATTCTTGGTAGCAGCACAGAGTCTTTAATGTGCCTTTAGTCTATGATAGCCTCGTCCTTATTATTTAAGAACTAATATAACATAGCTGGCTAAATGAATAGTAACAAATTAATACATACCTCTACCCTTATATACATCCCCTACGGTATTTAGAAGGATGTGTGTGAGATTTATAATAATAATTATAATATTATAATTATCATTTTATTATTTATTGATAATGTATTTATTTATATTCTTAAAATTTATTACTCTCAAATAAATTATGTTCGATTAATGATTGTAGGTATTTAGTTTTAAATCTTTTCTTTTACTGAGTAACTTAATTTTTCTGTTTAATTTAGTTTAAATTGTTAGTTGTTCCTCATTATTAATAACGTACCTTATTATTGTCATTGGTATACTGTAATTACAATTAAAGTAAATTGAATAAATTTTTATAGTTAATATATTTAATAAAGTCAAATAAACGCCTGATCGACGTTTCGCGTAATCAGGAGGCTGGTCTTTTTTTGGCCCAAAGAATCAGCATTGCCATTCAACGTGGCAATGCTGCCAGTCTTCTGGGCACGTTACCAGTTGACAGCGATACTGAAGAATTCTATGATGCCTAAACCTTTTCTGTAAATATTTAGTAGTATAAATATTTGTGTTTTTGGAATGATGTTACCTTTTTTAATACGTGTGCAAATATATATTAGGTTAATTCGTTCTAAAATTAATAATGTAAATATTTGTGTCAATGATATATAAATAAGCTAATTAAACAAGTTATGATAGTCAAAGTCAATTCAAAAATAATTTATTCATTCTCGTCACAGAGTAACACTTATGAACGTCAAAGTTAGTGAGTTTAGTGAAGTGAGTGTCACCGAATTTACATTAAGTTTAGTTGCTAGGTTAAGGCAAACGGTTGAACCTATGAGAATATAACTGCACTCACAGCCTCTCTTTTAAATAGCTATTAAATTATAATTTCAGTATTTTACAACTAATATGTAGGTACGTATGTATGTAGGTAGGGACATCATCTCATATTATGTGCTATGTGTATGGTGTTGCAGTAAGTACCATTTACTACGGAACATGAAAACCTGAAAAAAAAATTAAAATAAATTATACGGACAATATTTATATTATAAACTATTTTATACCGGTTATCTATAACTATTATTTCAATCCATATGTCTTTTCTATGACGTATAACACTGTAAAGCGAATTTATGAATGCAAACTACAAACCTGTTTGGTAACTGGACCCTACACTTGCGAAATGCATTGCGAAAAAAACTGCATTGTTCAAAATGGCAGATGTTTCAAATTATAATAGTGACATTAAAATAATAATATAGATTTTCTAACGGTATTTTTTATCATAATAGACAATAACGAGATGGGTGTAAAAACACAAAATTCAACCTCTTCGTCTTCATGTGACCTTGTGACCCCTATATCTCGGGGGTCTTTTGTCCCACAGGGCCCATATTCAAATTCGACCGAGGTATGATCCCAAGGTATCTGCACACCAAGTTACAAGTCAATCGGTCCAGTGGTTCCGGAGTTATGCCTGTCACTAACAGACAGACACACAGACACACATAGTGTTTTCATTAACCTCTGAAGAAGACTCAGAGAATAATAATAGACAATGGTGCCAAATCTGTTGTCACAAAATTCTCTAATCTTAACTAAAACTCACTAAAACTTTTTTTAGTCTTGTCACTTTTAACGATTTCAGAATACGAAATGTCATTTGAGAGGACCAAAATAAATTTTAGTGATTTTTAGTTAAGCTTAGAGAATTTTGTGACAACAGAATTGGCACCAATATATTTAGACATTTTCAATATAATAAATTGTCTGTCTTGGTGGCGCAGTACTAGCGAACTGCTTTGTATGAGGTATTGGATTCGATTTTCAAAACAAAGTGTTATTCAGTTAATCCATAAAGAAATTCTAAGTAATAACACATAGTTTGGGTTTGTGCCCGACAGACCGCAATTCATTGGAACATTTGAGGTCTTAGGTCTCAACTATAGTGACAAGAATAGAAAAGGATATGTTAAGCTGGTTTCGGCATGTAGAAAGAATGGACGAGGAAAGGCTGACCAAGAAAGTTTATAAGGCTATTGTCAATGGAAGTCACAAGAGGAAGACCTAGGCGAACGTTTCTCGATCAGATCGGAGGCGTTCTGGACAAAGGCCAGGTTAAGAGCACGATGAACCGACGGGCATGTATGAGGAATGTAATGAAAGTGAATGAAGCCAGAGAAGTATTTCAGGATCGTAGCAAACGGAAATCCGTAATCTCTGCCTACCCCTCTGGGAAACAGGCGAGAATCTATGTATGTATGTATGTAACAAGTTACTACTTTGAGACCTAAAACCTTTATTAACGAAATGAGGGTGTAATACAGATCTGCCTATCTTTTCGGTATAAGCATATTATAGCAGCGTATAGAGTAAACCTATGTTTTGTATAAATGTACTTGGTTCAATGTAGCACATTTATAAATTTTGAAAGTGAATAGATTTATTTTCTATAATCTAGCAGTTATATTCCTAGTCTTCTGCCTACCTAAATAGTCCATGGCGTTAGTGCTGCAGTTGTAGAGTTTACTCTTAATTCTCGAAGGGTGTATTACACACATGCTTCTTTAGACATTTTTTTCAGAATCATTGAATTGTGAAGCCTGCTACCAGTCACATTTATTAACCCATGTTAATACCATCCTTAAACCATCCTTAAAATGACTAACAGGTAAACCCAATAACAATTTACTAAACTGACCCGGATTAAACCTCGGACCTCATGATCAGCTGTAAACATGAGCACAGATTTATGTCACTAATAATAATGTTCTCCAGACCAAATTTCGGTCACGGCGGCCAATATTAACGGGGGCAGATCTCCGTTAATATTTTCCTCCGCAGTAGATATTACAGTGCACAAGTGTGAGCGCAAACACAAGTGCACTCTCCGTTTCCTAATTCTCGTTATCTGATGGGACGGTAATCCGACACGACCGGAGAGAGATCAGGCGCAATACCAAAGGCTATATATATGCTTTCCGAGACACGGGGGTGTCTAACACCACCAACTTCCTTACCCCGGGCTGCTATTGAGATGTCTTAACAGAAAAACCCAATAACTTTTTGTTAGCCCGACCCGGGATTCGAACCAGAGACATCAAACATCATGCACAGCAGTCGCATTCATTACCGCCAAGGAGGCAGTCACTAAAACAAGGCCATCACACAATCTTTGAAAACACTTACCGATTTATCAATCACTAAATCCTTAAAACAACTAATACCAAAACCGATCAGTACTGTTCCACTTTCACTGTTCCCCTTCTGACCGATGTCCACATGGTGGGCGGAGCTTCACTGTCCATGATACCCATTGGTCAGTGAGTGGTCCGGCAACTCACCGGCTGATAAACCGGTCAGCTATATAGCGGATAGTTTATCCCATATAAGTAGCTTGTCTTGTTGGAATAGCGTTTGTAGCTGCTATAGCAGATGCTATTTTTAAGCAGTTATTATTTCTTATTAGTATTTAATTCTGCCTACCAATTCTTGTATTATAAATGTTTAAAACAGAGTGCCGATCTAGTCTAATAAGCGACCAATCTGAACTGAAATGCGATTTATATTCACATTTGGCGTTTGTTTTAATTTAGCAGTAGGTAGGGTATACCATTTGTGATATTTATAAAAGTATATTATATTATGTATGTTTATCCATCGTCTAGTACCCATGCTATAGTACAAGCTCTGCTTAGTTTGGGCTAGATGGTGTTGTGTGTATGTGATAGAATATTATTATTATTATTATAACACTGAAACAAGATCGGAACTGTATTTAGAACAGCTATTTTTTTATTTTCTTGTCACATACATTGGTCTTATAATATGTCCTACTGGGAAAATAAACTTTTGTAGATTTTGCCCACAGCGTGGTACGGGACTAGTACTTTTTACTGGATGAATGGAAACGTATACCCTATTTTGTACTTCTGACAACGTTTATGAGCAATTGCATGATGATCGATCGAGTAATTACGGCATGAACAAACAAACAAACTCACTTTCGCATTTATAATAGTTTAGTTAGGATTAGCAACAAATTACTATTATAAAGAAATAAAAAAGGGATTATGCTTAATCGTGCAATAAGTAGGTAGGTAAGTGAGAAACTAAAAATAAATAATCATGAACTAATTATATTATTTACTAGCTGTTACCCGCGACTTCGTCCGCGTAGATTTTAACTAAAAATTCTGTGTCTCCGCGGAACCCTATTTTATTTTCTAAAATCAAAGTAGCCTAAGTTACTCCTTATAACATCAGCTATCTGCCAGTGAAAGTCCCGTCAAAATCGGTTCAACCGTTTCGGAGATTAGCCGGCACAAACAGACAGACAGACATATAAACAAACATTTTAAAAATGGATATTTTTGTATATGTACTCGTACCTTATATAATTTCATATGCATTAGATAAAAAGCTGTTATTTTGACATTACAAACAGACACTTCAATTTTATTTATTTGTATAGATATTAGCAGAAATTTCTTACCATGACCATTGTGCCCATGCGAATGCATTACTGGAACAATATTCTGTGTTAATCTTAACACGGTCTATGTACCAAGTTTCATCCAAATCCGTTCTACGGTTTACATGTGTTGGAGTAACAAACATACATAGGTACATCTTCAAATCTATAATATTAGTAGTAAATAATAAATCGCGATTAAAACCTGTTGTCTACAATTATATTATGGCGTAGTAGAGCCTCGCTGATTTCAGCATGAATGGGCCGGCTCGACCGGGGAAGTACTACCCTGTCACAGAATATCGACGTGAAATAGCAGTATTCCTACTGTTGTGTTTCGTTCGGCGAGTGAGAGTGCCGGAGGCTCAATCACCACTTTGCCCCCATCCCGCTCCTTCTCCTTCCCACTTCCTTTCCTAAAGGGTCAGCAACGCGCAAGTGATGCCTCTGGTGTCACAGGCGTCCATAGGCTACGGTGACCACTTACCGTAGGGCTGTTTGCCACCATAGCTGTAAAAAAAAATTTTTATGTACTAGATTTTGCTCGCGGCTTCGCTCGCGTAAATGTAGGTTAGGTTAGAATCAGTACTTTTTTCTGAATGATGTGATCCTGTCTTATTTTTTAATCCATTCATTCATCAATTTGTCTGCGAAATTTTATGATGATCAGTCGAGTAGTTAGGACATGAAAGCGTAAGGGTGTTATCAGACCAATCGATCGATCGTCGATCGACGGCATAAGTCGACGTCGATCGAAGTTGTCGACGTCGATTGGTCTAGTACAAACTATCGATCGACGTCGACTAATACATTCTACCATCGATCGATGCCGTCGATCGACGATCGATCGATTGGTCTGGTAACACCCTAACAAAGAAACTCGCATTCGCATATACAGGTTGGCCCGTTTACAGTGATCCAAAATTTTTATTTTGCTCTTTGGCATCGTAACTTATCGTTTAGGAAAAACATTAGTTCCACGAAAATCTATAGTATAGACGTTATGATTTTTTTCGTAAATTTTGGAAATTTCAATGTTCATAAAAACCACTCTGGTGTGAAAACTATTCAATTAAACCAATTGAATTTTGGCATAAGAGTAGTGTAGTCATGTAGCTAGCGTGAAATAACCCATACTTGTGTGTATTCCTAAGCTATACCATTTAATTTTATTCTGTATGATTGCGATAAAATCTTTCGATTTTCAAAAAATCGCTGTGATAGCAAAATGTACTACCGGAAATTTGCTTAAAGCGTTAAAAACTGCCTTAATATGTGTTAATTCTCGGGACTAAAATCGTTATTATGTAACTATTGTAAGATCGTCAAATA
This sequence comes from Catocala sponsa, assembly GCA_963564715.1. Taxonomy (NCBI): domain Eukaryota; kingdom Metazoa; phylum Arthropoda; class Insecta; order Lepidoptera; family Erebidae; genus Catocala; species Catocala sponsa. The sequence goes on along the minus strand of OY751339.1, from coordinate 18,400,701 downwards.
TGTACGGTAATTCGCTAAAACCGCTAAAAATATACGGGAACCATTTTTTTCCTTCGCAATCATTTAACACCATTATCCCCTTTTTATGTCTCTCAATTGCAATAACTTCACGCTCTACTCTTGAATAAAATAAACATCGCATAAGGCACAGTCAGTTAAATCACAGAATATAGACACATCGGCTAGTATAAGTAATAAGGTTACTGTGAGTGTATTGTGATGTGCGTTGCATGATTAATTAAAAATGTGAAAAAAGTGAGGGTAGATGAAGATGCATCTACCCTCACGTTTTACATTTTTAGCTTCTTTAGGCGCACAAATGGAGCAAGCCGATATGTCCGTATTCTGCGGTTTACCCGACTATGCAACAAAGTGATGTTTATTTTATTTAAGAGTAGTGCTTGAAGTTTTTGCAATTGAGAAACAAAATATTAATAGGGAAACTAGGGATAAATTTTACGCATGATTGCGTTAGTATCCTTTACGAATTATATGTAAGTATATCATGAAACGCAAAAGTTTATCATATTGTACTTATGTATAATCCTATTTTATATGAAAACTACGTACCTCTTTTTAACATTCTGCGCACACGGAGAAGTGAGTGTGTAGGACGCTATTATAAAAATATATTCATAAATTACGGTCGAATTTTAACAACTAGGCAATCACTGTCGTGTATAAAATGTAACTATTTATAATATAATTAACTACTGACGTAAAAATCGTCTACACAATGACTTTCTACACCGGAATGAAGTCATACAAATCTCTTGAAGAAAATTTATAAAATACTTATGGAAGTACTTATTAAATTTAATTGACTCAGTCAATAGAATCCACATAATCTCTGGCACTCGTGGGGAAGTATAAGGCATCAGTTTTTAATTAGAACAAAGGATCAATTCGTGTTTACAATTATTTAATCTATACAAATAAATATAATTGAAGTGTCTGTTTGTAATGTCAAAATAACAGCTTTTTATCTAATGCATATGAAAGTATATAAGGTACCTATAAGAAAACATCTATTTTTTAAATTTTTGTCTGTCTGTCTGTTTGTTCCAGCTAATCTCCGAAACGGCTGAACCGATTTTGACGGGACTTTCACTGGAAGATAGCTGATGTTATAAAGAGTAACTTAGGCTACATTGATTTTAGAAAAAAATTAGGTTTCCGTGGAGCCAAACACTTTTTAGCTAAAATCTACGCAGACGAAGTCGCAGGTAACAGCTAGTCGTCTAATAATGTTATATGTAGTTTTCATTTAGGTGCTACATCAAGTAGCTAAAGCTGATTCTTATAACACTAAAACATAAAAGTCTAATTAGAATAGTTTTTATAAGATTCTTAGGTTGCATAAATAGTTTACAGGTTCGTTTGGCCAGCACCAATTGCTTAATTAAAGGTAATAATGAAATCGAGACAATAATATATGTAGGATCATGAAGCTTTTCTATTCATATAATAAAATTGTAATTGGTCGATGTCTGTACGTCCCACCTTTATATTACAAATGTGAATGTGAGTTTGTTTGTTTGTTACACTTTCACGCCTTAACTTCTCAACCGATCATCATGAAATTTTGCATACACAACATAGGGTACCTTTCATCCAGGGAAACAATACTGTTCCCAAGAGATTAGCATTTATTGACAAAATATTCATTACCACGAGCGAAACCGCGGGCAATGTCTAGTAGAAGGGAGCTATTTAAGAAAATTAATGTAAGGGATCTATATAAGCCTTTATTTGTACGTGCATCATGTCAAAATTACTGCACGAAATAAAATCCGGTTTTCACAGTTGTATTGCTGGAGTTTTAAACAAATGCATATTCCTTCTTAATAATAATAAGCTGCCTAGACGTCGAGTATTATTTTATTGGAGAGTACTTCTATATTCCACGCGTACTAAATCGCAGGCAAAATTTAGTGTTTAATAAAAACATTGCGGCAGAGAAATAAACACTAGGTTACCTACTGTCTCTTGTAAATCCTAATCCTAACTTAATGCGAATGTCAGTTTGTTTGTTACGTTTTCACGCCTTAACTGCTTGACCGATCATCGTGAAATGCGGGGACGGGACGCCTCTTAGCAACTATACCTGCGCAACAATTCGGAGACGCTATGTTCAGACCAGCCATCATAGATTGCGCGATCTGTAACCTAACCTTATCTACATTTACGCGAGCGAAACCGCAGGCAAAATCAGTATTAAGTATATAAATCTAAGTACTATATACCTATGACTTTTTAAATTACCTCGCAAGTATTTAAAAAGTCACAAGTAACGGCAGCGTAAACATAAGTTTCATCATTTGTGAGGTTTCGGTTACTGGGAACCTGGGGTAACAGATTATTTATATATACCTATTATGTAATTCTCAGAAGCAACTCGGAGTCTTGTAGGGGTTCTTTAAAATCCAAGTTGTCCGGCGCCTCTGCAAGTTTTACAAGAGGCTATTTCTTTTCGTAGAAATGTTTACCCGTACAAAAAGAAATTCATATTTTGCAAGTCATTAGGGTTGTTAAACAAACCAAGAGACCTATCAATCATTTACTTAAATAATTCAAATATTATTTAGTAGAATCCTTACTAATATTATAAATGCGAAAATGAGTTTGTTTGTTTGTTACGCTTTCACGCCTTAACTACTCAACCGATCAACATGAAATTTTGCATACACCTTGCCAGGGGTACAGAATAGGACATAGGGACCTTTCATCCAGAAAAAAGAACTGTTGCAAAAACCTAACCTACATTTACGCGAGCGAAGCCGCGGGTGAAAACTAGTAATAAATAAAACCTTGAATGAAAAATACATGATTAAAGCAGATGTACAATTTTATTAATATAGTTGACAACATGTTTACATCAATTTTTCTTAACTATGTTCTGCTGTGGTCTCTTGTAAGTGAAAAACCACAAGACCTACAATTTTATTTAGATTATAATTAAATCAGATGCGTGTTTCTTGTTAGAGATACTTAAATAAATAAATAAACTACTTATTATTAATGCGAATGTGAGTTGGTTTGTTTGTTATGCTGATCATCATGAAATTTTGCATATCTGTTGTCAGGAATACAGAAAAGGACATAGGGTATTTTTCATCCAGAAAAAGAACTGTCCCCGAGGTACCTATACAAATTTATTGACATCTACATTAACGCCAGGGAATCCGCGGGCAAAATCTAGCAAATTATAAAACAAAAGTGATTGTTTGTTCGCACGCATTTTTTGGAATTACAAGTCAGATTTGTTTTGCATTTTGGAGCCTATTTACCAATCTATGTAGATATGCTATCTTATCTTTGCATCTATCATCACGCTTCAATCATTAGGAAAGGAGTAGGTAGGTAAAACCGTAAGGCATAGCTGGTATTTAATTAGCAATTCAACATAATAACTATGAAAATGTACGTAAACTACAATATTTCAATATTGTTATTAAAACACTGATATACTTATTTTATTGTTGGACTGCATATAATATAAGTTTTAAATGTGAGTAATAGATGGCGTTGTACTAAGCTTGACAATCACGCTGTGATTTGTTTGCCGTCAATTGTAAAAAAGGCTGACTGTGATACTGGTTTAATAAAATTATCGGCAAAATTTACTTATTTGCAGTAACTTTGGGCTAACTATTAAAATTCGGATAGTTTGTAACCATTCTCAATAGGCGAACAGGCTACCCTCTTTTTGCATAAGACACCTTAGCTGGGTGTTATTCACTTCAGTTCCGTTCAAGGACATAAAGACAAAATGCTGTATTTTGTCATACCAAATTATTATAAGCTTAATCGTCGGCATGCTTTTCTATTATACTTTAGTTAGTTCATCGACATTTCCGCTAGGGGCGCATTTAATGTAGTCAAGTGTTTTAAGAGCTAGTTTTTACGTACATGCATACATCACGTCTTTATCCCAAAAGGGATAGGCAGAGATGTATTTATTTATTTATTTTGCTAACAAAACAAGTTACAATTTAAGAGGAACACGGTATAGAGTACCTATACAGTATAAAACCAGATGTTAGCTCTATCGATGTTTTACTCCCGGTTTCCGCCATTTATAAATTTAGTTCAAACGTAATTAGGAGCAAACCTATTATCATCTACAGCTCACAGATCCAAACAGTTTTTACACATATTCATAATTCAAAAAAGTATTATTTAAAAAGAGTTCGCCCCTGGTGTACAGCCTAGTGCCGCAAAGAACATTCCAAACAATAGAAAAAAAAAATGAACCCAAATTGCTGATCATATCAATTATTATCTTGTGACGTATGAAAAATGCATGATTGACTGTACAAAATCCTGTTTTATTCGCAATACAACACACACTCACAATAATAATACACACAAAGATAGTGATGTGTTAATAAAATACACGTAGTTGCACAAAGTTTGTGTTGTATTATTAAGATGGAACGTACCTGTGGTCAGCCCCGAGGGACACACTTAGCTTTGGCTAAGGAAAAGTTGCAGCACTACTACAAACTTACGTAGACACTAGGTGCCTCACAATTATACATTAATTGAGATATATAGGTACACTTACGTCTGTATATTGATGAAGGGAAAGGCAGAGATTTGATACTTGTGTCTTAAGTGTAAGGTACAAGAAATTCCTCAGAAAACCAATTATCGTAATGATACTGTTCAAAATATAGCTCCGATCTTCAAAATTTAGACAGCACGGACGGCGTAGTGGTTTAAGTTGTCGCCTCACCACTGTTATCCCAGTGTTGTGGGTTCAAATCCCACACAGGACAAATGGTTTTCCCGAGTCTTGATGTTCTTTGTGTCCGTTATTTGAATGTTTGTAGTCCTCCGTAATATAGGAAATATTCTTAGTACCCATACTATGAATATTTCCTATATTGCGGAGGACTAAACAAAACTAAACAAAACGGAGGACGAAAAAAGACAGCTCCCAAGCTGTCTTTTAAAAATAAATAAATGGCGTTGCTTTAATCATGTTGCTATTTGAGTGGTAAGTGTCAAGTAAAGATGGCGAGCCTTATGAGGCATACATTCAGATGGCGAACCGATTCTGTCACCTGATACAGTTATTTCCAGATTCCGTACTTCTAGTGAATTTTTTGTAACTGTAAAGCCAAATAATACTTTGCCTGACCGCGGATTGAATTATTGGGTCTTTCTGACTAGAAAGTCTCAAAAGTATTTTTATGTTGTAACTAGAAAACATCGTACTACTTCTAAATGAGAAAAAATTTTAATAACTCTAATATCCCTTACCAATCGGATATTGATGTATTAACAATCTATCAGTCCTTTAATTAATATAAGTTTGCGCTTTGTAAAGAAAATCTTCATTTTGCATAGCTTTCAGTGCTGCCATCTACATACTAAAAATTGTTTATTAAAATGTGATTCAACTGCCATCTATTGGAATTCGTAAGTATCTGTTACAAAATATCGATACATGCCATAACAATCTAATTAGTGTTAGAAAATATTTCTTATTGGAAGTAATATAATTAGAATCGTTCCACGAGATTCGAAAATATTGTAATCGATTTATATAAAATTTGAAATGTTTTAAAATGACGTACATACCTAATTAAGTATGTTGTATGTTTACAATATTTATTTTTACTATAAAACTATTTTGATATTTTATGAATACTAAAACAAATTTAGTTAAATAATATTAATAGGTAATATTCTATTACCCTACGAAATAAAGTGTTTGGTAGGGCAATACCTGTTAGATACATAATTAGACTTAAAATAATATTAAATATTCAAATACTCATTACGTATATTCTAAGTCCTTTTTATTTGAGACTTTCATACAGCCATAATGACCTTCATAATATTTATTTAGTTTAACCGCGTTCAGCGTTTTCGTTTTTGCTACTCGACGATAGATGGCGCTAGTCACATACTAACAAAATTTGGTTGATGCTCTTTGGAGTTTAACGAAAAGTTTAAAACATAAAATACCGATAATATTTATAAATTTTATAGGTTGCTGTTTATTTATTTAATTTTATTTCCTTGTGTGTTGTATCCATAGGTTAAATACATAATACAAGTAAAAGAAAGATGAAAAGCGTGGGACTGCGTTATTAAAAGAACGGTATAAAATTACTTCGACTTATTACGTCACAAATCATTTACTTAATTAAATTATGAAGGAGGACTAAACCACAATGCTTTGATTGTTTCTTATCAATAGAGATATTTAAGAATATGCCCATGTACTTATGCCATACGTCCCATGCCTAGTAAATATATTGCCTTAAAAATCAAATAAAAATATTATTAACTTATTCATAGGTTTTGAAGGGAATTCAGTTTGGAGGCTTATAAAGCGATTGATATGTGTACGTCCTCTGACCTCCGTAATCCATGAAGCTGCCTTTTGCAAGACTAGTCAGTCTTCCTTCATAAAAAAAAACTGTATGATTTTGATGTGGTTTGGTAGTAGATTAGCTCCGTAGTTTATTTTTACGACTATTCACGGGTGAAGGGTATGGTAGGGGTTTTTCATCGTCCTCATTTTTCATAAAAATGAGACACACATAATTTGCCACTTAAATCCAGAGTTGCTGTAGTACCTACCTGATACCAGTACCAGATAATGTAAGCCAAATAGTGCGTAGTGATTTTAGATCTTCTCAATGAGAAGCGAATCCAAAACCAGTCAGTAATAAATTATTAATTTACATTGGTAAGTAATTACTTGGGTCTAGAAAAAATATTTTCCTGTCAACTTTAACGGCGGAAAAAATGAAAGCGATCGAAAATAGCATTATTTTCTTTTATAAAAGACCTGACCCGTATAAGGGATAATTTAAAGATCTAAAATTAATAGATTCAAAGTACATCCAGATTCAAAACACTTTGTGCATACATACATACATATATTCACGCCTGTTTCCCAGAGGGGTAGGCAGAGACTACGGATTTCCATTTGCTACGATCCTGACACACTTCTCTGGCTTCATTCACTTTCATCACATTCCTCATACACGTTCGTCGATTCAAGGATCTCTTAACCTGGCCTTTGTCCAGAACGCCTCCGATCTGATCGAGAAACTTTGTGCATCACACAAAATTAAACATTTGTGCCGTGTAGGATTCGAACAACAATCAGCGTGGTGGCAGCGCTAGCGGCTAGTCATCAGCACATTTTGAACATACCGCTCGTGCTGACATTTGAAGAAAATTTATTTTGTAAAGACCACCAAGGGTATCTTTAGCAAGGTTTGAACTAGTATGATACATACATATAATAAAATATAAAGGTCAATTTACTAATAAACAGAAGTAACGGAATTTAACACACGACACGACAGATACGTTTTGTAAAACTACTACACTCATTAAACAGACCAGACCAGACCAGACCCTACTAAAAATGCTAGTCCATGTTATACATGGCACTGGCCCACGCCAAATCCTATCAACATAAGAATAACAGACAACAGAAGACACAATAAAATGTAATAAATAAAAATTATTCTACTCTTTTTACGGCGACATTTAATTGATTGCTTGTCCGAATATGTTTTACTTACGATTTTTGTTGCTTTGAACATTTTTATAGAACAAATTCGTGGAAATTGGAATTTAATATTTGGCTAACATTCATCGATACCTGTAAGAAGGTTGCTGTAAATAATATCCATATATATACCCACGCTTGTTTCCATAAGCGTAGACACAGATTACGGATTTCTAATTATGTATATAAAATACATATATGTAATATATCTTCACCAATATAATTGTTAAGGTCTGAAAAGAGAAAGTAAGATTATGTTCCCAGTCTATGACACGTGCTTCAGAATAAGTACCTACAGCCAATACGCTGTGAAGTGGCAGGCCTAACGCATTGGAAGTGTTTAACACTACTGTTTGTTTTAACCGTTAACACGTATTTTGGTTGAAATACTGCCGCATTGTAATATATACGTCTCGTCGCCTATGTGGCGGTACTATCGCACAGCCTTCGTAGCGAAACAACCACGAAGCGTTTGAAAGAAGTAGCATCCCAATTTATTCGTAGCTGAAATAACTTTTAGGTGGTAGCGTCAAGGAATAATAATAATAACAATAATATTCTATCACATACACACAACACCATCTAGCCCAAACTAAGCAGAGCTTGTACTATGGGTACTAGACAATGGATAAACATACATACGTTTTTTTTTGTAAATGCATACCTACATATTATACATAAAAACACCCAGACCAAGACAAACATCCATGTTCATACACACAAATGTTTGACTTGTGCGGGAATCGAACCTGCGACCTCATGAGTGGCAGTCGCTTACACTAACCACTACGCCATTGTTGAGATTCAGGTGTGGCTATAGATACTTGTAGCTGTAGTATTTCAACGTTACGTAAGTACATAACAGGTTAGGTACTAATACGTTACGACGTTACTTAAGTCAATATACAAAACCAATGTATTCCGTAAACAACAGACTAGTCTCCTATAAAGCGTAGCATAAATATTTGTCACGAAACTTGGGTGAAGTTACCCTTTTTAAGCATTTAGTGCTTTCCTCGTGGTATCAATCTCTTAATTAATTATATAAGGATGAATTGTTATTTTATGTAATCACTTTGAAATTAATTGAGTGCTGTGCTTACATGTGCCTTGCATACAATATCTATCGAATTCGAATTTAGTTCCTATATTGCCTGAAATATAGGATTACCTGTAATTAGATATAGAAATACTTAAGTACATAATAGAATACAATAACTTCAAAGACCTCTTTTTGTCTATTATTATTTATTACACGTTAATATTTCATATACATTAAGTACAACGTGAATTTAATATGCATGTACCCAGGTCCCCCAATCTACATGATTCTATGAAAATGATAGCTTGAATATAATAATATATTGCATCAACATACAATTAGATCAATATGTAATATAGTGATACTTTCTAAATATTCATAATCTCAGAAGAAATTAAAAAGTTAACACGTATACATCCATATATTATATTTATATAGTAAATCCAAGACAACGCCCGCTCTAAGTATAATTCCGTTGCCACCGAGACTTTATAAATATTCAAACAACGTGAACAAGTAACACCCCGATTCGGACCAAATGATTTTGGATCACAAATTATTGTATCGTGTGTGGATCGAACCCTAAGCACTCGCCGCAAAGGCAGTGGCGAGAAGACCATTTCAAGCACAACCCTTTTCGTGCAGTCATATTGTCTTTAATGACAGATTTTGCTTGTCAAATAGCTCTTCCATACGTACGTACGTATAAGACTACTTTGACTTATCCTATAATTATTGTAAAGATATTTATGAAACTTATTTATGATCGCTCGTCTAACATAGGAGCAAGTATCCTTAAAAAATAAATTACCTGAAATATTAGAACCACTTCTTTATTTGAATTTCACACTCACTCTTCGCTATCTATGGTTTATGGCTCCTTAGTTATTGTTTTAAGTTCTACGCAATAAGAAGCGATGCTATTGCCGTCTATTAGAACCACTTCTTTATTTGAATTTCACACTCACTCTTTGCTGTCTATGGTTTATGGCTCCTTAGTTATTGTTTTAAGTTCTACGCAATAAGAAGCGATGCTATTGCCGTCTATTAGAACCACTTCTTTATTTGAATTTCACACTCACTCTTTGCTGTCTATGGTTTATGGCTCCTTAGTTATTGTTTTAAGTTCTACGCAATAAGAAGCGATGCTATTGCCGTCTATTAGAACCACTTCTTTATTTGAATTTCACACTCACTCTTTGCTGCCTATGGTTTATGGCTCCTTAGTTATTGTTTTAAGTTCTACGCAATAAGAAGCGATGCTATTGCCGTCTATTAGAACCACTTCTTTATTTGAATTTCACACTCACTCTTCGCTATCTATGGTTTATGGCTCCTTAGTTATTGTTTTAAGTTCTACGCAATAAGAAGCGATGCTATTGCCGTCTATTAGAACCACTTCTTTATTTGAATTTCACACTCACTCTTTGCTGCCTATGGTTTATGGCTCCTTAGTTATTGTTTTAAGTTCTACGCAATAAGAAGCGATGCTATTGCCGTCTATCGAACATAGTTCCAGACTCCGTCTGCAGCCCGCGCATATAAGAATAATATTTTATTGGATCTCATAGTTTAAGTTCATAAAATTACGAGACGGCAGCAGTGAATTACAAAAATACTTGTGTATGTACTACAGCCTGGTATATATAAACTGCTATGTCTTTAGGTTATGATAGATTACATATCAAAAGTCTCACGGGGTTTCCCATTAGACTATTTTTGATGTGAAAACTTCTTTAGCGGCGTTGTGCACTTTTTTGTGATGGGTAAAAAATGTTAAACTCGCGTCAGGACACGTGACCTGTTCGAAAATTCGTAAGACGGAGGGAAAATTGTCATGTTTGTGTACGATAGCGCAATAAATGAATATTGTATTTTACCACATAAATGATAGTACTTTTATACTGATAGTTAAATCAATTCGTGCAAAATTATTCCCTAACCATTCCAAAATATCAAAAATGCACAACGTTAATATTCAAGTTTTCACTTCTGCCGGCACTCCCGGAGTGCAACCCGTTGTTTTTTTTTGTACAATACTTAGGTAATAAATATGATATATTAGAAGGCGAGCCTATTGCAGTTTTCTGGGCTCAGTAAAAGACTGTACTGTGACATTTCAACAGACAACCCCAATAAGGCTTTGGCCGACCCACGGATTCAACCCGAGACTTTATGAACAGCAGTCGCATTCACTACCGCTATACCGAGGCACATTTACGTAACTGACCGTTGAGTGTCTGGCAAAAAAAGTGAAAGGAAAGTCCTTGGCGCTTATGAACACCAGGTGTGCAAAAAACACACGAGAGGTCATCTAATATAAACTATCGCCATACAAAATAATATCATCTCAATTCTCGAACTTATAATATTTAAGTTTTACACAATCAAACAAAATATGAGTGAAAGTTTTGTTTTCATTTAATGAATACTTCGCTCGTCGTAATGAATCTTATATCGCGGGAGCCTTTACGAACATTGAAATTACATACAGAGCGAAGCTGAAATTTCAGCGTATATAATAGACCAGAAGCAGTATGTAAGGGTATCATAATTATATTTTTGATATCATACAAAATGCTTTTGTATATTGGAGGGATAGCCAGATACTAGGAAATGCCACTGATAATGACCCAGTGAGCCAAATCTCGTAATAAAAAATGTTCAAAATAGAGCTCCGTTCTTTAGTTCTACCATTTATGATATTTATAATACTCGGTTTACCGAGTATTATAAATATCATAAATGGTAGTCTTCTTGATTATAATAAATGTCAAATGTGATAATTTGCATTTGACTAGATTTTGAACATATTTTATAACGAGAATGACTCTGTGATTCAAATAGGAAAAAAGCTTGTATGATTGGTAGTCAAACGCAATTCGTCCTGTGTTTTGTTTGTTACTTATATAAAATACTGTCAGAATTTAGAGAGATTAAAACGATTCCCCTTTCCATTTTTTTGTATTTATTTATTTGCTAGAAGCACTGTACAAAAATGTTACATATAATTTTATCCATCATGTTTCGCCGACACAGCGGCATGCAAATGTATTATATTATATATTTATTAAAATTAACATTAAAAATTAATTAGTTAATAAAAATGAAAATTAATTTATTAAGTAAATTAGTTTTCTATAAGGACATTAGATCGTCAAAAAAGACGAATATTAGAGCTACATAAACCGCTTTGAATTATAAAAGTCTTATTTATATATATATAGGTATGTATATACAGTAATATTAAAACTATGTATTAGGAAAAATAGCTTTTGACGGATTGTTTGTTTTTAAACAGTTGCTTTTAAATATTTTTTTTTATTGGTGTAGCTATCTGTGCGGGTTACACTCTCAAATCTGAGAATACTGCCAACCGGCACTGGACCAGAATAAGGTAGCTTATATATATGAAATGAAATGAAAATATTTATTTGCATTAAACATGTGTGATACATTGAAGCATTGATGTTAAACAAATTTAAAGTCCAGCATGTTCTACCTGAATAGGTGTACAAATGAGTATAGTAATTACATAGAAATATATAATAACAATTAGAATACTATTCAAATTATGGTAATTAATTAAATATAAATTGTAAAATCGAATAAAGACAGTAAAATTCAAATTAAAATCAAAATCAAATTAAAATATAGGCAAAATTAAAATAAATGTCATTAAGCACAAATAATATAATTAATGTCAAGTATTGTTAAAAAGAAAGGTACCTACGCATATAGTAATATTATTTTTTATCAAAATGTTCAGAGTGAGTCAGTTAGAAAATCTTTTAAATTATAATAACACTTAAAAGCTAACAAATCCCTAAACTTTTTCTTAAAAGAAGTTAAGTCTAAACTTTTTATAGAGTTCATAATATTGTCTTACGTTTAAGCGAATGTTATACATTGAAATTAAACTACTTTATACGGATTTTGTCGCGTTGTTTATTTAAAAACACTTAAAGCGTTTTAAAATAAACTACGCGACTAAGTCTGTACTGTAGTAGTTTAATTTCAATAAAGTTAATAGTTTAATCGTTTAAATGTGGCCATGAGTTTCTTAATTCTGAGTGATTCTTAAGCCATGTTTACAATAACGATGTACTAGCACACTGCATAGATGGTGCGGTGGCTTCAGTAGTCGTCATGCCTCGCCCAGTGCGCTAAGTGTTGTGGGTTTAATTCCTTCAGCAAAATTTTATGCTGTCCTAACCAAATGTTGACCACGACCACTCTACCAAGAGTGTGACGACTGAGAAGAAGAAGAACCAAATGTTGACTATATTTATCTGAAGTAGAAAAAAATATTACATATCGTTCATTATCGCATTGTACGATATAAAAATGCTATTCTCAATTCCAGAATCCTTATAGCATTCATTACGTTCAAATGTAATCCTGTAGATATGCAACATAATACTATGTCATATCAAGCAATAAACAGCATTTCAGCCTTGCATAGCACACTTTAACCTTTAAAGTGCTACGACGACTTCGGTTATGACATTAATGACAGTGTCAAGGTCTTCGTCATTGTAGCGAAGCTGGGCTTTCTGTAGTAAACGTACCTGCATATTTAAGCTAAAATACATCTTAGAACTGCCAGGCCTTACCATTTGTAGTACAGTACTAGTATTACAGTAAATTATAATATATAGCTTTTGTCCACGGCTTTGCTCGTAAACAGTACTATTTTCTGGATAGAAGTTACACTATGTATTCGTTTCTGTACACCTGATAACGTGTATGCAAAATTTCATGACGATCGATCACTTGAGAAAGCATCAAAGCGTAACATAAAAACTCACATTTGTAATTATAATATTATTTAGTAAGGATATGTCGGAAAACAACTTAATAATATTCATAATAAATAACTTAATCGATTGTTCCCAATTACCTACTTAAAAAATAAAATTTAATTGTCCCTTATAAATATTCCCGAAATCCTGTTAAGATACTACATTCATCAAACCGTAAAAGAGTTTTAGGCTTTAATTCTCCAATCCCCACACTTTGCAGGCTTCATAATCTATTTGCCCACCAGATTCATATATTTGACACTTCTCTTTCTGGATTCAAGCACCAAGTCCATCAACTAACTAATATTTTTACTTTTTATAATTACCATTATAATAATAAAATAGCTGTTAATGTTAATGGTTTGTAAGTGAGTAAGTACATATAATATGCATATATTGTTTTTATCTACTTACCTACAAAAAATCGTTTCTTATCTATCCGTTTTTAGTTTGTGAATGTTGTGTTTACCGCTTGATATTGTACACTCATATAGTATATAGTAAGTATTTTTGAACATGTATAAGTGTAACGATTGTTGGTAAACCAATAAATAAATAATAGATAGTTTGAAATTGGAATCTAATGTAACGCTGTCTGAGATATATAGTAAAGCTGAATTTCATATGGGTATACTTATATTTTTGGGCCAGTTGCACTCACTGATCGGTAAACGATTAGCGAGGTTAAGCAAGGTTGGTTGCGGTCAGTCTATAGATGGGTGACCGCTTAGTGGTATTTCATCTCAGCGTCTCTGTGCTTCGGAAGGCACGTAAAAAGTCGGTCCCGGTTGTTGTCAAATTGATAGCAGTCGTTAAGCCATGTCAGAGGCCTACGGGGCCTTGAACAACTCTTGATAACAGGTTGGCCACTAACAACACGAAAAAAAAAGAAAAAAAAAAGAAAGTGGATACTATGTAAATATCTATCTGCCTTGGTGTCACAGCAATAGTGCTTGCGAGTGTTGTGTATGCGGTCTAAGTTTCGATTTCCGAGTAGGACAAAGTGTGATTGGGTTGTTCTATTAAGGAATTCGCAGTGCAGCACAGAGTCTGAAAATTAATTAACATTTAATTTCATATAAATTCAAACCTTTTTCGAGAAACGTAGGCAGAGACTGTGGATTTATATTTGCTACAATTTCGACATGTCTATTTTGAATAATAAATGCATATTCAACGATTTAGAGTAGTCAGCTAACCTTTCTCCAAATGTCGCCAAATCAGTTAAAGAGAGTTCACTACACTGCTGACTGTCTCTTTTAAAATTAAACATGCCTACAACTTTATATATGTATGTATAACTTTGTTTTTTTTTTCAATGCAAGCAAATATCATGGTCTTTCTAATTAAAATGATATTCAGAATCAATGATATCAGACAAATTTAAAAATAAAGTCTGCTGTTTCTGTTCTTTTTTAAGTGATGACTGCACGGATGGCGTAGTGGTTTAAGTGGTCGCCTCGCCACTGCCGCCGCGCCGAGTGTTGTGGGTTCGATCCCCACACGGGATAAAAATTTTTTGTGATCCACAAATAGTTGATCCGAATCTGGATGTTCTTTGTGCCCGTTGTTTAAATGTTTGTAAAGTCGCCCGCGATACAGGATTTAGTCCTAGTAAGGAGATGTCTTTAAAAAAAAAGATAATTAAGAACTCCGTCTATTACCCAAACCTCATTGGTCCACTTAATTACTACTACTTAATAGAATATTTTTATTTAAGAATATGCAGGGTAGTCGTGTCCTCCCTGTATATTCTTAGATAATCTTTACTGGATTTTGATATAGTTTGATATAATTTAATTTTAAACTTAACTTTTATATTGATATTTCTTCACTTTTAATATTTATCTTTGTTTCTTATGTCATATTATTAATGTAATGTTTAAAATGTAATGCATGCTGAATTCACCTGTAATTAGTTATACAATTGGTTAGACTCATAATGTTTATCTTATGTGTATGTGATTTTGTAGTAACTGTTGGCGAATCTTAATAAATAAATAAAATATTATTCAATTGCTAATTGTATATATATGATCTTTTAGACCCTAATATTACATTTACGAAAAAAACTCTCTGTAGCGTATAAGTATCTTTGTGTAGGTGATTGTCAAGTCGGCTATAGAATGCTACAAAGATTCAGCAAGACTGCCAAACAGTTGCGCATCATTGGTTTCCCAGTATAAGTTTGCGATTATGTTTGCGGCTGGTAGGCATAATAATATGGCGTAGCTCATTCAAAACATATATTTAATGTTGATATCACAGAGAGCTATATGTAGAGGTTGTATGGCGACTGAAGAGACGTCGGCGTGTGTACTTACACGCTTAACTGGCAATAACAATACCAGCCCTGTTAAATACAATCCCACTGCTAAGGGTTAGGCCATAGTCCACCATGCTAACCCAGTGCCGGTTGGCAGATATCCCATATCTTGGACACATTATGCAGAACTCTTAGCCATGTAGGTTTCTTAAATGGCAGCATGAAGTTACTATTTAATACTTTATGATCGAACTTAAGACGTCTGCTTGGCAGTCCAACGGTTTCCCACTAGTCTATCATTGCTCGGGCGAAAATTCTGTGCAATCCAGAAACGATGGTGGAAGTACTGTAACCAGAAAGATAGTAGACGAGCAATGTTGACACCATTGACTGTCCAGCTAGATATTAGTCGATAGATATTAGTATCTATTAGCTAATATCTAGGTGGACAGAGCTGAGGTGGCATGAATAACTGATCATAGTCACATCGGTCACCGTACGCACAGTAGTGTAATCACGGGGCTAAGCGCGAATAACATGCGCCCAACTAACTAGCTCACGAACATTTACAAGTAATGGTGATAATCTGGGTTCGATTATCGACGTGTCCGAAGCGTTATTTGGTTTATCTGTTAAGAAATTCTTAGTAGCAAAATGTTGTCTTAAATGTGCCCGACAGACTACAGACTTGTAATATTTTAAGACAGCTACCAAAATGTGTTCCCCAAATCTTTTATCCATAATTTAAAGTGCCATAATTTTTATGTCCTATTAATCATTTGGCCGAATGATAACTTGCCCGAACTTAACGTCACATAATATGACATGCCATAAAATTGAAATCCCTAAATATAATATGCCCTAAACTTTTTTGTCATAAATATTACAATCAATAATATACAAAAGATTTAAAACCGTTTTCAACAAAAGTTCTAAATTTTTAAATCCAAATGATTTATCCAAATTCTTTTAATTCTAATCAAACAATACAACGGCATAGTCTTTTCAAGATGTCAAAGCACATAGGTTAATATATTTATGACTTTAGACTGAAGCTCATTATGTATATAATATTAATAGTCTGCTTATACATCTTGCTATTAAAGTATTCAAGGCAGACGCGGTTTTTTCTTTAGTCACCAATCCACCGGTCCATCAAACACCTATCTCCATAGTTCAGATTCATTACGTTCCATAATATGTAGAAACAATCCTGCACCTACTGAAGACAGAGCCTCGGGTAGTATCCTGTCCCATTCTAGATAAAAACTCTCGAAGGATCCTTACTTTCAGAGTGAGATTATAGGTTGGAACTTTGTTCAGTAGGCGGCAATATAGGGTTTGTGTACAGAATTTTATAAAATTGCACTGCCACTACCACTGCCACTGCCACTGACCCAAACACAATTGAAACATGAACATCCAAACACAAAATAACTAATTTCAGATTATAGAATTTTAGTCTTGTAAGGACTTCGAATTCGTTTCACTCGTCCTATTTGTAGTGGCTAGTGATTGATTTGACTTGAGTATTTTTTTTCCATAGGATGGCTTAATTCTATATTATTTTGGGACATTTTAATTTCATAATCATCTTCGAACTCACAGCTGAGAGGTAAAATCAAACAACGTCATTGATTAACAAATCGTGGATATTTATTGAAATAAAAATAATAAAAATGAAAAATAATAAAAACAGTTCATCTTTCACGTAGTTACACAATAAAATTTGTCTTAGTTTTTCTCTATTTTGTCTCCATTCGTCGTCCTGTCTTTTTGTATTGCTTCGCAAATATGAATAAGTATTAAATGAAATTGAAAAAAAAAGAACCACGTATTTTTTAATTACATTCTAATATCTAATGTTATCAACCACACATCGAAAAAATGATAACATTTATTGGTTCTGATTGTACAATTTTGATAGATACATTTACACAGATTATTGAGTTCCTCAAAAAATATTTTTTCCTGGCGCCCATTTTGCATTTAGCTTTTAAAATGTTTGCCTGAAAAAATATTTTTTATCAGATATGGGTGGTGCCGAAATTGCTAGGTCCCGTTCAGACGACATTAACAAACATTATGTGGAACACTGTTCTAGAACTAACATTGTCTGGAGAGGCCCTAGACATCAAGGAGACAGATATGGACGACAAAATGTTCTATTATAATTTACTTATTTATTATCTAATATAAATTCTATTATAATTTACATTAAGTACGTATACTGAAAGATTTCACGCTTGGACTAATTTAGTTACGAGAAGATCAAGGAAAAATATTATAAACAAAACTGGAATATTGTTCAGTCTTAATAAAAATAACTAGTTTCCACAAGAAATAATAGCACATGAACGAAAATCGATCTCACAGTGTTTTAATTTAATAATTTAATTGATAATGAAACATACAAGTACCGCAATACGAATAACGCCTACCATTAATCGATTCCAATTTCGCTTTCTACAATGCTTAAATAAATTATCGATTACAGGAAACTCACCGTTTTCACCAAATTTTGTTATAATCCTTGAAATATTACCCTCTATAAATATGAACATCAATAGGTAGGTACTCGATTTACACAAATAAACTTACATCAAATATTTACACAAGTTTGTTTATCTAGGATAGGAAACATTTCGCTTATTATTGTACACGATATACTAAAATTACGAAACAACTTATGTACTCGTCAAACACATACTACATCAAACTATCAAGATCCTAGAAAATACTGGAAAGAATTCTAATTTAATTGACACTATACAGCTTAACAATTAAATAGTAAGTTATTTTAAATCAACATAGCTAACTTTGGCATTGGTTTCCACATTTTTCTATAAATAAAAAAACATGTCAAAACAAGATCGAAAGACGTGTGTAACATAATACCGCAGACATATACAGCCTCCGAACTAAACAAAATGATAGAAAACTAACATCAACAAAGCAACGGTAATCAACACTGTTCAGTACGAGAAGGATATGTCACTTACGATTATAGTAACTAAAGTAATGCCCTTCGGTGAGAACTTTTGGGCTCATATTGCAGTGTGTATAAACAATAATATCGCCAAAATTCAATTCTTAAGACTAGAAATTGAACAAAGACCGGCCTGAGTCCCCTCGGCGCGAAGTTTCGAACTGAACAATATTTAGTTTCGAAATGCGCCAAGACGCGCTATTATTGGAGTGGCCTTAGAAGATCTGGCTGGGCGGCGCAGGCGGTGGCAGGCGGAGCCCACCCCACGGGTAGAGTCACGACGCCTCGTCACGGCACGCGTTAGAGTCATCAGATAGAGCTAAGGGAGCACCATTACTTTGATTCACAACACACTTTCGCATATGCTTTTCAAGCGTTGACGGCACGGAGAAGGGCATCTCGCAGAACCTGCAGCGGTAAACGTCCTTGCCAAGTCGCCCATGCGTCTTCATGTGCCTCGTAAGTTTGGAGCTTTGAGCACACGCGTATGAGCACAGTTCACATTTATATGGCTTTTCACCGGTATGTGAACGCCGGTGAACGGTAAGATTAGAGCAATTCTTGAACACTTTCCCACAGAACTCGCATGTGTCATTTCGTCGTCCATCTTTGGACTTCAATAGAGGATTTTGCAGCAAGCCATTGCCGCTATTTTTGAGACCATCGAATATGTTGTCGGGTGGTCGCTGCGCATGTAAGGTAGGCAGCCACCATCCCTCACCTCTGTCCATATCTAACTTGATACGTTTTGACGCCTCAAAAGGGTTCTCAAAAGGGTTGAAAAGAGGATGCGGTTGTGGGGGCATCTTAGCAAATTCCTCTTTTAAACGTAACGCAGCCGTTGGTGGCATACCATTGGGCTTATCACTAGGCGGGCCATTGTTGTTGTCTCTATCCTTAGCTAATTGCCATTTAAGAGAATTGCCTGATTCTTGAAGAGCCTGTTTGAATGCTTCGCTGTACTGAGCAATATTCGAAAGACCGAATTTGTCCATTAGCTCCCCAACAACTGAAGCAGTTGGTGGATTGCTTGGTAAAGCTGGCGTCTGCTTTCGTGGAGGAGCTGACGGTGCACTACTGTTTGAAACGGTTAGATCTTCCGCCTCCTCAACATCATCGACATCCTCATTGTCTTCCTCCTCCTCTCCTTCTAATTCCTCGTCTTCCAAGTCATCATCAGAATCGTCTTCACCAGTATCACCACCTGACTCACCATCTTCCGCATTTGTATCAGAAGTTCTATGAATCTTCATGTGTCGTTTTAATTTAGATGCTTTCTCAAAAGCTTCGTCACATTCAGAACATTTAAAGGGCTTCTCGCCTGTATGCGAGCGACGATGGACAATTAGGTTATTTTCAAATCTAAATTTCTTTCCACAAAACTCACAGGAATGGATAGCTTCATCATTACTGCGCTTGACGGGTGGCGTCGACGATGGGCGCTCCGAGGGTGGAGCGTCGGCTGTTAGCGGCTCAGTACGTCTTTCGGGTGAAGTCGAACTGTGCGGCCTCGTTGCTTCGCGAGGCGTGTCCACCGTTCCGGGTCCGGCGCCCGCCGGTGGAGTCTGACCGACTCGGGAGGGCGACGGGGAAGCGAACGGAGGAGAATGCTTCCTGGGGCTAGGAGAGCTCGAATTGCCTGTGGCCGCCCCTGGACTGGTCGTACCGGCCAGTTGCCGCAAGCGCTGCGAGTAAAAATCCAGCTGGGGTTCTAGAGAGAGTGGTTGTGAGACAGGAGGGACTCTGTCTCGGCTGGATACCGATGTTGGTATGACAGGAGGCCTGTCTGCCGGAGATGGAAATGCTTGGTGTGGTGGCAAAGAGTTTGCCGCCACAGCAGCAGCTGCCGCTGCTAAGTTGAGTCCGTGGTGACGAAATTGCTCTGACACGAGCTGTTCCATTCTAAATCGATGGTCATGATGGTTGGGCCGCGCGAACAGCGGCGCTGGAGGAACTGATGGGTGGGCTAGTGGCGGTAGACTGCCGGGTAAAGGCATCCTCAATAAACCAACTCCAAATGGTGAGTGCATATCTGGAGGAGGCAGTAGAGGATGGTGGCGCAAGCTGGGTGGTGGGAGCGGCGCACCGGTAGACGAGCATCCTGAACTTGTCGAAGAGGTGCTGGATGACGAATGATTCTGTTTATTAGGCTGCTGTTGCGGCATAGCTTCGACGTAGATCTTCACGCCGTGCACATGTTGAACGTGCTGCAAGAGTCGCCACGCAGAATGCACGCGTGCCTTGCACGTCGAGCAGACGTAGTTGCTGGGTTCTGTTGGCAAGAAGAAAATAGGTTAAAAAACACGCACCTGTGAGTTCGACGCAGAGATGTAAATGCTCCTCGATGGAAGATTTACAGCAATATTAACACAGGCAAAGTGTCTAGTAATAGCTCTCACATATCGTAGTGTTGGGTCTAGGGTGAGCGCGTGGTGCGCATGTTAAACAGTGTGAGGTCCAAGGGTTCGCGGCGCAGCGGTGACTGATCGCCCCTCCGTGTCTCGCGTGATTCATGCACCTCTAAAATCTTATGAAATATACGCGGGTTCGGATCACGTACGCACGCGCGGGTTAAGACTGTTGATATTGAAATCTATGTATGTAACACTAGCCCGCTAAGGGAAAAATGAATAGAAGCTTTTTTTATTAAACGGAGGCTTAGTTGCCCTCATTTGAATATGACCGAAATGTGCGAGCTAGGGAGGCAGATCTTCCTCATGTTCAGTAAACAATTAAATAAAAATACGTGTATTGTTCCATTCATCCTGTCACCTTGCCATCAAGCATACGGTAACCTAATTTATGTGTTCCGCTCTAGAGATGAGGTGATGTGGTCAAGGCGCGTCCAGTCGCTCCTTGTAATTTGATTGCTCATTGTAAACCCGAGACACATTTTATTGTGGAGACAATCACGTCTCAGCGATCGAATAGTGAAGTGCATATTTAAATGTATCGATATTTATAATTAAATTAATCTTTTCAACCAGCCTTTTAAATGTAGGCTATTGGGCAAACTGACAATTGTATCATAGATTCGATTATAATACAACATAACTGTCAATATCTATACAGCAAAAAATGGCATGTAAATTAATATTTTGGCTAGTTCGCATAATATAAATGACTAAGCATTACAGTTATTTTTCAAGTACTGAAAGCGAATTAAACACCTACTGTTAATTAAATAAACATAATCGGCTATTTGCAGACAAACATATGCCGTTTTTAATTCCAGTCATAACCTTCAGAATGGTACGAAAACATAAGGTATGACGTAATGTGACCTATCTGGCTACTTCAATAGCATTTGAAATAAAAAATAAATTATCAATGTTGTTCATCACTAGTCCGGTGGGCGCGGCAAGATAAGCGATCTCCACTGTTAAGACGATTATTGAAATGTAACGGTCAGATTGTGACCGACCGGAAAGACGATACATACAGTGTGTTCACATTGTATCTATACTAATATTATAGATATATATGGAGACATATATACATCTTTCCATACATACGTCTGTATGAAATATTAGTTACAGAAATTTTCCCTACATGCAACTTAAACGCACATAAAAAAATTATATTTCGTAGGTGCATAATATGTCTCTGGCATATCGAACCAATTTTAAAATTATTTCATTAACAATTAAGAACTCCGCTGTCGTTAAGTAATATAAGCATGCAATATACGCCTGGAGCGGTAGGTAGTAGAATCATAGAATTTAAATAATTGTTTATAATTATTGTTATTTAATCGTCTGCTAGTAGGTTGAATACATTGACCTTAACAATAAAACAAAATCTCACAGTTGTTATTTGTATGTACCGTAGTATATAAATTATTGATTATTATAATACATAGACATATACATAGGCTTACGCCTGTATATTCCTGCCCCCTTAGCTGCTGTTTATAGTATTTATGTAATCTATAAATCGCTGAAATATTTATTTGATTGGAAAACCATTGCGTCTGTTCGCCGGCGGGACGCTGCAGCTCAAGACATTTAGCAAACGCAGCCAGTCGTATAGAATTTATTACTAGTACAGATATACATTTACAAATATATAATTTGGATATAACTTTGCAAATCTTATCTTAACGCACGCTGTTGGAAGTTATCGTGTAAATTTTAAGTTATTAGACTTTATAGTAACGGAGATTTTATGATTGAGTGAGTCAGTGGTACTTCGTTTTTATATGTAATTATACATTTTATAACCTCGGCCATTTGCTTATAACTGTGGACAAATAATTAAAAACCGCTAGTAGTAACAAGTACTACGAAGTAAATTACAACAAGGCCTATATAAAATCCAATATAAGTCTTCCTCAATTATATGTTATGTCCATGGCGGTAACGGCACATTATTGCGAACGATCAAGCGATTCCATCCTAGAGTAAAAGTACATGTGCATTTCAAATAAGCCATGTATGTCTAGTTAACAGTTCTGCGAAGACTTCTTTTATTTAAGTCCCTTAAGGCTTAGGCTATCTATTGTAACCAAATTTGGTTAAATATCAGTTTTACTATAGAGCGAATTTCATTTCATTTCACAATCTAAAGAAATAACAACATCGAAATTTTACCCTTTTCAGGAAATTAAATGGTTATACATCATCTAGAATATTGTTATTTTTATATAATAATAATGTCTGATTAATTCTCGTCTACCAGTAATTAATTTTCCTTTTTATATTTCTACATGAAATACGTGTTCAAAAGGCGCAATACACTTAAAAAAACTGTAATATATAATAAAACGCGATAAAACAGAACAAAACGTGCATTTACAACATACGAAATGACTATACCGAATAGTATGAAACAGCATCAAGCTGTATATGAATTTATCACGATATCAATATTGTGACCTTTTTGTAAGGGGCATTGTTCATTGTGTTGAGTTTTGGTCATCATACGGTACCGAAGTCATAGAAACACAAACGTTTTAATCGGAGATAAGTTTAATACTTTTTAGATCACTGTCAAGGGATGGGAAAATATAGACAAATATTTATAAGATTGAAAATTATAAACACTGGGCTTCACAACTTACACATGCCATGTTGTTCGAAATTAAGGATTTTTGACATATAATAGAAGAAGTTTACGATGACGTTATTACTGATTTAAGGTAGCCTAAACGAAAAAGTAGGTATAGAATAGTAGACTAGAATAACTATAATAGAAATACGATGTGTATTTCCAAGATGGAATTACACTGACTAAAAGTTCTGTGTTATTTGTGAATTACTTCATTTGTAAATAGGATGTAAGTTAATTTTCAAATGAATTTACATTAAAAATAATTGCGCCAGTAGTATCTACCCACCTTTATGAAAAACAGACGTGATCCTATGTTGTATGCAGTTTAAAACGAAAAGATAATTAAAATTAAAGACTTACTTATTATACTAACCGTACTGCAACTTCTTAAGTATGGTCAACAAAAACGTCACAACAAAATAGCTCCAATTCGATTGGTACCGGATTACACCGATTACCGAACGGTTGTAATTTTCAATCGGTATTGATAACCATCTGTGGTCAATGTGTGGTTGATAATTAATTGTGGTGGTAGTGTGGGCTGGTGGGTGGTCGGATTATACGGTATCTTGCCATACTTTGCGGCTCTGACATGTGTGTACCACAATAGGCCATGTAGGTTTTCTTTGTAAACCTAAATTAACGTGTCATTTTTGATAGGGATATAAATGATTGATTAGTTTGTGACTAAATGCATGAGTAACGTTAAGCTATGGGGGCGCGATCTGTTTTTAGATGGATGACCATTTTTATTGTACAATCTGTATTTAAACTTACTAAATATTAGCACTGGCTCCACGGTTTTACTCATGTAAAATTATGTTTACAGCTACTGTTACTCTCATTTAAATAAAAGCGTGATATTATATGAATTAACAAACTATCAAACGCAGAATTATATTAAAATCAGACGCATAGTTTCTGATACTAGCGAGTTCAAACGTACAAACTCGTCACCTATACAGCAGAAGCAGGTAAATTAAATTTTTATATCATAATCAACATCATAATAATCTGATACTGCAATTATGATATCGATATCATCATAATCTACGGCAAGTAATTACCATAAGCATAAGCAGATACTAGAATCCAGCGATTAACAATTTAAATTCAGCGATACATCAATAAAACTATTTAAATCCAGCAACATATCAATACAAAATCCAGGCAACTTCAGGTTATCCGGACACGTAAAAAAATGTTTAACGACCGTTTCGATTTCAAAAGGCAATCGTTGATTACCGAGCATTGTGTGGGCCAGGAGCCACTGGGAGTGAAATTTTTAAACACGGGGGTCCAAGGGGCCCCGTAGGGGGTGAAAGGAGCCCCACCACCCCGCGGGTGGACCGCTTAGCTCCGGGAAAGCGTATCCGGTTGTCGTGGCCGCTCCGTACCGTAATTTATGTATATGTGCATTTCTTTTGGTAATTTTTATAGTGTTTGATGAATTATTTTGTTATTGTTTGTCCAAATACCTACAACTTTGAGGTTAGGTAAAATGTATCGACAGTTGCCAGTATGTCAGTTATATACATAATTGTTGTACATTTAATAATTCATTCGTGTAGTATCGTCTTCTATTGTATCGTAATCCTATTGTCTGTGCATCGTGTTCAATATAATACTTATACTGACAAAAGCTGATAGTTACAGTATCAATATTATTTTATATTTGTAGCCATAGTCCAAATCAGTAACAATTTTTCTTAAAATTTAAAGCGAAATAAAAGTTGAAGTGAAAATGCGAAATTCCGTCGGCCCATATAGAACATTCCTCGACCGGAAGCCGCCAGCGCTGCTTCCGGCGACGACAACAGTTGTTCGCACCCCAGCGCCTCTCGCGGACACCACTAGAAACTACAGACAACCACCCTACTGTACATTACTGCTTTGTTTATTTACTGTAACTATAGATGTATATTCTAAGGATATGACATACGAAAAATTATAAGCGATATGCAGGACACCAAATTGACTACATACTGTAAATATAGCAATGCCGAGAATATGACATTGTCAGATAACCATCAACCAATTTAAAAAAAGAACAGGTCACCAATTTTAAGTACAAAAATATCCGTTAAATGTTATTCAGCTAATTGAAAGCATTTGTTTAAAATTCGAAACTCGAATTACATCTTGAAGAATGTCCAACTACATTCGAGTCTTCTAGAAGCCGCATCACAATAAAAAATGTTTATTAAAAATGCGTCCTATATTTGAATCTATGCGAAATCTGAAATAAGAACGGCGTACCACCGAGACTCGCCATCGACTTGTTATGCGGCGGATGTCCGTCGCGCCGCTGCGCTGAATGACCGCCTTCCCCTTCCGCCCGCGCACCGCTAACCCCCCTTCGGATTTGTACAGAGTGGGAGCGATCAGCGGGTAATGAGATAACTTGTACCATATAACAAAAGGTTGCCTTGAAAATACTGATGGTTTTAAAATATTATGAAAGCAAAGTACATAGGTAGCTATTTATGAATAAAGTAAAATATCTTCGCTACAATTTAAATATTTTCTTGGTTTTAAGATTGGTATTATGTTAGGGATTGCACTATTATTTTCGTTTAAACTCTTTAACAAATCTCCTTTCGCCGCCCTTACTTGATGGAGTAAAGATAAAATCGCAGCATAAAGATGCTTATGCTGCGAATTAGTTAATATTTACTTGCAACCATTTGATTTCATTTTATATGTTTATGCACTAACCATTTAATAGCTATAACAGGCTACTAATAGCATCTTTGCGCCAAAAATAATGTTTTATTTTAATTAAAAGGCTATTCCGATTGTTTATTGGAGATTTAGTAAATAACAAAAATTCTGATGCACATCTTCATGAACTTTTGCATACACGCTTGCAGTATGACTGCACCTTTACACTAGTGCGAAGTTATAACCCCGAATGGTGCAAATTGTGACCCATAACTGGAAGACATGTTGTTGTTCGCGAAGAAAAATAAAATTCGAAAATGGAACTTTCTTGGACGAAATTGTACTGGCCATGTACAATAAAATGTTTGTTGAGATATACGGACATAATATGTACCACGAATATTATATAAACCAATACAATACAGATTAAGATATGATATAGTAATGATCGTCGAAAATATGGTTGCCAGATTTTCTTTTTTTTTCTCCGTTTGAGTTAATAATTTGATGATGACTAGATATGGAAACAGCTTATGTAAAAGAGATCTTTAAATCGAACGAATACAATTTTGCAAGAGATTTTGTTTGACGACCTCTATGGCGTAGTGGTTAGTGTAACCGACTGCTACGCCTAAGGTCGCGGGTTCGATTCCCGCACAAGTCAAACATTTGTGTGCTTGAACATGGATGTTTGTCTTGGTCTGGGTGTGTCTATGTATAATATGTACGTATTTACAAAAAAAAAAGTATATATTATGTATGTTTATCCATTGTCTAGTACCCATAGTACAAGCTCTGCTTAGTTTGGGCTAGATGGTGTTGTGTGTATGTGGTAGAATATTATTATTATATTATTATTATTATTAAACTGATTCTGTTTTTAAACCAGTAGAAACACGCCTTTGAATACGTTAGTAACATATTTGGTTCTTATCAGTATATAATATCCTGCTGTAATTTTATTTGTTTAGAAACGTGATAGAATAATTATACGACAATGATTACTAGTATCTATTATTAACAACTAAATTAAAATTAAACTTTTTATGATACGTAAATGATAAAAACATGTTATAATTCATACAATTATCGATCAATATTTAGTCAAGCGAAACATGATTCATATTAATCACTTGTGATGTTTTTACTTAAGGAGTTCTAAAGAAAGACATTCACTGCTGAAGTGGGATGGTAGACAAGTATGTAGGTACTTACTATAATTACTTAAAATAGCAACACTTTTCGGACTTCAAGTCCCAGACATAATAATGTCTCATCTATATTAACATTGCAAAGGGGAAAGATTTGATTGTTTGCTTGTTTGTTTGTAAGGATTTACCTCAAAAACTACTAAACCGATTTGCAAAAATCTTTCACTATTAGAGAGTGATGTTATCACCAAGTAACATAGGCTATTTTTTAAGTACTGTTCGTAACATAACCTGACCTAGCCTATTTATACGCGAGCAAAAGCTAAATCTATACTAATATTATAAAGCTGAAGAGTTTATTTGTTTGGTTGAACGCGATAATCTCAGGAAAAAATAAAATAAAAATAAAATTATTTTAGTGTTGGATAGCCTATTTATCGAGGAAGGCTATAAGCTATATAGCACCACACTACGACCCACGGGGGCGGCGCAGTAACCATAAACGCGGGTGAAACCGCAGGCATAGCTAGTATTAAATAAAATTCTCAATTTGCGACAAAGGTAATTAGAATCAATTACGTAATTCAATGTTGTCTGGGTCACAACTCATAAGGACGCAACTGAAAAAATAATTTACGACTTATTGTTTAAATATGTTCAGAATTGACCGATTTGACCGCCACTAGCTACACAAGTGTTTTGTGGCTGACAAAAGGATGGGTAGATACAAAAAGTGACCCCGACCTCGAGTCATTACGATAACTATTAATATTTGAATAGGTTTTCTAAAGGAAAAACTGGAAATAAATTTTCAACGTAGTTCAGGTTTTTGTTTGGTATACAAAAAGGGCCAGTTCACATGTTGTTCTTTATTTGAATAGTATTTTTTGTTGATGATAAACATTTTAATGTTTTTCTAACTATGACACATGAATTAATTTATCAGAAAGACGTCATCGTCTATATAACATGGTTTATTTTGTCGTATTTTACGTAGATGATTGTGACAAAATTGTGGATAATAATATTTATAATATGTTTTATTTAATCTTATAGCGTCTATTGTTGCAGCTGTGCCAGTGCTACCATATTTTTAATTAAGTTTCTTATAAAGAAAATGGCGTAAGAGAAGGAACCTCTAAGAAATAGTTATGAAGTTTAGACATCGAATCTATTTTATACACATGACTTCAGGCCTGTTAATCCAGGGTTTTCAGGTAAAACCAGGTGGTTTTATAGTGGTTTATCGTCAAATTTTTCTCCCCAGTTTCAATTAAGCTTGAGTTATTATAACCCTTTTTATGGCCGTTTTACTACATAAGCCATATCCTAGCAGCAACATCCTAGCAGTCAACTATACCTGGGTTTGAACTGCAGGCAGTTTGAATTTAGGTACAGTTGGATGATCTATAAAGACTTTAAAAAATGACAATAATGGTAATTAAAACATAAATTAACATGCTATTTCTTGTTTGTTATATGCTTAATTAGTTGAATAGCTATAGCAATAAAGCTGTCAACGTGACGCGGATCGCCGCGCCCGCCGCTAAAACACTGATTTTTGTACACAATGTAAACTATCGCATTACTCCACAAATTGTTGATTCGCGCCCTCGCAGTTACGCCTTTATGTAAGTAGCGCGCGCTTCTACTGCTTTATAATCGCACTTAGCATCGATAACTTTAAAGGAGGGGTTTTGAGGTCAGAAATGTGTTCATATTAACCATTGGTATAGCAGATGAGATTAAAGAAATGACGTCATCGAAATTTGATCAATTATGTCATAAAATAACCGTTGAATTACAAGTTTTGTCATTCAAAAGTAGAACACATAGATGTCTTTGTGAAAGGAAAAAGCTTTGAAAAGTCACATTAGAAAAAAGTATGTGTCTTTTCAAAGCTTTTTATGGCTAATCGGAATTATTTGTAATTATTTAAGTCTTTTAAAATTCATTTAACAAATTTATTTTATATGAACGGACTTAACTGACTTTTGACTGATTTTGAAAACATATAACACTGCAACTACGTCAGATTAAATGTGTTATTATAATTATTATTAGATTATTTTTTTAGTGTTTAATATGTTATATTATCAACTATGTACATATAAACTTTAAAACTAACTTATTATTGTTAGTTATATACGCATATTGGAGAAATGATGGTAGCCAAATGGGTAAGGCATTACAGAATAGGATAGTATCTCCACTATCCTATGCTGTAATGCCTTACGCAATTGTCTGGCTCCAATACCCAATCAATACACTATTAGCCTAACTCTAACAGAAACATTTAGGTATCTTAGATTAGCGGAAGGGTTAACAAGAGATCTAGTAATTTGTAACGCACAGTTCTAATAGTCTTCAAAAATATTTTATGTAAGCTATATTTTATCCGTACTCTACTATTTCAATATGAAATTTACAACAGTTAGCACCCCATACTCGTAAAAGCATAAGTTGAGAGCAACATCACGTTCACCCGAAATCAAGACACAAATGTTGACAAAAATCCGTGGCCGACACGTTGTGTGGGGCTATTTTAAACTCATAATAACTTGTCGACACATGTGTGTGGACCATTACCACATATTACAAAAAATGTTGGAAAAACAATAAAATGGTAGAGGGGACCCGTCTAAGTGGACGTGGTTTAAAATTGATTTCAGTGCACCGATGCGTTTAAGTGTCGCAAGTATTGGAATAAATTATACCTACATTGTAACCGTATTGGTACAGTTCCTTTTCAAGTTTCAATTCTTGTACCACTTAACTGCTCTTGAGAAACAGTTTCTGTGACATATAATAAAAAAGAGTGATATCTAAACTGCCTTCAATTAGTGTCACAGGCAAAAGAATGACCGCGTGTACCATAGCATTTATTACACCAAGAACCAAACTTCAATATATGTACTTTATTATACATAGGTTATACGTTAATGACGTCACTGAATGCATCTCACGTTACATAATTTTACATTTAGAATTACCCAGCAATTTCTATAAAACGAAACTTTGTATTGTAAGTTAGTAATTACAGATATCCGTATGGTATCATTATAATACAGTATGAATGTATATGCATATGCCTACATAGATTAAACCCTAACGATACGGTACCGACATAGCTCAACTAATTAATCATATCAAACCCTAGATATGTACAGCTTTGATCAATCGAAACACAAATTTTAATTAACGAATTCCTGCAGCGGTCATTGCGAACCCCTGTTCTGATCAGCCACAAAGCAACTATGACAGCTATTCAATCGCACACTGCACCTGCTTACTATATGCATCACAATACTCCAAAATTCCTAACACACATATCTACGAGTACGAATCTATCAAATGTATTCCAAAATCCAACGGTCGAGAGGCAATCTATCATAAAATAAATCTATGATATATTTACACACAGTGAATGCATTATCACCATTCCTAAATCAGCTATCAACGGACTCTTTTCACTAAAAGGGTGAGGTTCACTATAGAAAAGGTTGACCCCTCATAAAGACTTATCACCTCATATACAAAATAAGGTTCTACTAATCCAAAAAACCACGAAGAAAATGCAAATCTACGCATTCGGCGTAGAGATCAAATTTGAATGGATACTTCGCAGCAGATGGGATCTCGTCAAAGTTAGCGGTAGTTTTTTCACAACAATCTACTCTCGGACTTAACTTACGTTATCTCGCCCACGAACGTCGCAAGGAATAGAAACCCGCACGTACATAATAAGGACGATATTTCTAAAGAAATTTAAATTCGCCCGCAAAGGTCTCCGAGATAGGATTAAAGATTGGGCGCCGAGATGGCCCTTTTGTGGTCGTCCCTTAAGAAAACATGTCTTGATATGGAAATATCTCGGACGGGAGTTAATCGAGGAATCATTTGCGGGGGCGATCATTTATCAAGAGTACCGTCTATGAATGAGTAATTAGTCACAGATAGAGCAGACCATGCTGTCCGCTTCAACTTTATTGTTGACGTTTATTTCGCGCGAGTGGGCAAGTAAAAAGCGCGCGCTTGTTTGGGCTTCACCGACTGACCGTTTTGAGGTGCGCCAGACCGTGCATTCCGAGTTTAAAAGGATAATTTTTATCTGGGGTCCTGGAGAAATCGATATAGATATCATTGTTCACTATACGCACTGGTGAGCAAGATAAAAAAGCTAATAAGAGTTCATGTCACAACACACGGACTACGAGATAAATTAAAATTTACTAAGATTATAAAAAGTAGTAATAGCTGCTCCATAATATTTCAAATATCCGCATTGTACGACATGAATACGGAAACATCCTCACTCCGACAATCCTTCATTAATTCGTAAACCAAACAAAAGAGGCCAAACACTGGACCCGATCCACACTTGATACAATATTTGTTTTGATACAAACAAGTGACGGCCATCGGTTCACCAGCGTTTTGTGATGGTAATGACTGTGGCGACATTTGTGGACACAGATTCCATAACACGGCACAGTGTCTTTGTCCAAAGACACCTGAACGATATAGATAAAAGTTTCTCTATAATTGCAGAAACTTGTACTGTCAATGCACTAAATACAATGACTGGCCACGTTCTGAAAGGACACACGATAGGCACGAGACAAACTTCCCCTCACATTTTACAAAGTCGCAGACGTCATGTCTAAAATTAAAACCCACTTATTCCAAACCCGCCACTTAGCCACCTTCCCGTTTATACAAAAACTAAAAATATCCACGAGCATTGTGTCACGCTTAAAGGAGTTCCATAGGTCACGGCGAGCGCATGAGCGTGTACCACGTGTCAGGAACACGCCAAACATTTTTTATCTTTGAAAAAATTATAAAAGACCGTTTCTAACAATGGGACCTCGGTAGCATCTTTGACAATTATAATATCGTAGTCATCGCAGCATGGAGAGCTATTAACGCCAATCGTATGTACAGCGACATTGAACTCAAATACATTGTACGAAGGCTGAATATTAAATGTATTGTTTGTAAAACATGAGCCGTTTAGCCATTGTTGTGGGCACGGTTAACGTAAGGGTCATCACAAAAGGCAGATGACAACAATACGCGTGCGTCAATCGTGTGCTCATGCAAATAATTTTTTCTCCTAAATCGTCCCCTTTATCTGTCCGTACTGCGATGGGGTTAATTAATATGTACGAAATAATACAATTAAAATTAAGATCCCTTTTTAAGTTGGCACGAGGTCGCGACTTACTGTCACCATTAGAATTATGTTCATGTTTTGACAATAACCTTCCGTTATGAATGTGGTTTTAAAAGTCGAGTGGATTTATGACTTGGCTCTTTTGTTTCTGGTTATCAATATGATATATAGCGATATTTTATTGTGATGGGGCCCTCATGGCATATTGAAAATGGTTGGTTTGACAGCTCAGTTAGAAGGGGTTAATATGAACGTTTAGGATAGACGCAATAATCCGAAACAACTGGTGCTGAAGCCAAACCTGCAATTGACACTTCGCTAGCGCAATACCGGTCGGTATACAGAGAAGCAATAACGTCACATTTAGTGTCCAGATATTACAGTGACGTATGTTTCCACTGTCTAACGTTTATCAGAGCTATATCTGGCAATCGGGTGATATTTTATCAGTACTAAAATAACTCGCCAAAGTGTTTTTTCTCGGTTATCAAAAAGATTCACAGGCAATTTTACTGTGTCAGTTATTATTAACTAGTCTGGATGACTTTGCGTTTTTAGAGATAACTTACTTCAGATGACTATTAGCTAAGTATTCTTATATTTCACTTACAAAAAACACGTAAATTAATAACAGTTGAATTAATTTTTCCTCCTTTTTGTAAGCTGCACTATTTTGTAAAGTTAACAGAATGCGGGTCGAAAATTTTGAACGGTGCACAATTTTCGGATTTTAAGGAAGGCTTTGTTGTGCAACGGGTTTAATACAAAAGTGTCGAATGACAGCACATCTGGTCGCACAAAGGGTTAGTCTCGGATAGATTATTTCTCGAACCACCCTCACAAGATTGCTCGCTTATACAGATGTTCGAAGCTACCTCCGCTTTTATTTATTCTACGATTTATTGAAACGGTTTAAGGATTAGTGAAGTAATTTTATAAATTACGTCTATTTTTAGAAAAATAAAGGCTTACATTTCAATCGGTTTTTATCAATAGCTATAACGATTACTAAAATAGTAATTACGTGTCGAATAAATCAAATGATACGATAAAATAATATAACATACATTTTGATGTTTAAATAAGTTATTGGGTTGTTCTATCTGGCGATTGCTTTGTCAGAAGCCACTATAAGAAATTTTAAAAAGATAATTGAATGAGCGCGTTACGAAACATCCTGTGACTACTGACAGGATTAAGTCCCAATATGAAATGTATGGCCGCGTCATGACACTGCAGAAACCGAATGATTGTCCAACATTGTCATTGTACAACATCTTGCGTGACAAACTGGTAAAGATAAAACTATCTCCAAAGAATCCTTTGAATTGGTGAAGAATCATTAATATAATAAACGTCTGACCGTCATGCTAGTGACGTGAAACTTCTAAAAAAAGTTGAATTTGTCAAACATACGTGTGTTTCTGTTTAGCTAGTATAAAACGTACGGTTGTTTGACTCATAGAAAATAAGCTCTTCTGAAAACTGGTCACAGCAATGACGAATATTCGCTGAATGATTAGACTAAATTCGAGTTTTACATATGATGTTAAAATGTGGAATATCTGTGACATGTGTACGTATTAGAATATAAAATAACTTTTGATAGTGTCTGATACTAGAGTAGGTTGTTATGTGTATAATAATAATAATAATAATAAGTATTTTGTATAGGTATTTTAAGTGTTTGGTGGCTCAATATAGATGATAGATAGATCATATTTTATATCTATATAGATAGATCTAAAATACAAAGACTATTTAGAGTATAAAATATATTTCTGATATTTGCTATATTGAGAACGGGCGTTTTTGAATAAAATACCGCGAATGTTTTTGATTAACTTGGTCATTAAATTGTTTTTCGAACCTTCTTATTAGGATCTCCAAGTTTAATCCTTTTTTGTACATTTAAATTCAGAAGCTATATTATATAAGAGCTATTAAATAACATTTTATTACCACGATATTAAAAATTATGAATTCGATGAGGATAAATCATTGCCACTTACCACTATGCATAGTGTTGGACTCAGCGTCGGCAACCTCTGTCCTTGATTTCTTCTGGTCCTCAGGTGACCCTGAAGTATCCATATGCTCTTGTTTGATCTTAGGTTTAATGTCTTCATCAGGAGAACTTGAGGGCATGGGTGATGTAGACGCCCGTCTCTTAGGTGTCGAAGCCTCGGTATCAGCTTCTGCCAAAAAGGACAGCTCCTTAAATTCTTGTAAGTATATGGTACAGAAAACTTGACTGCTGTTCGGAAAAGCCGGTAAACAGATATTTGAAACAACGAGATACGCAAAAAATATAGAGATTTTCTCTTATCCTGGATTTAAAATCCAGCCTAAATAAACTGTCCGACGTTTCTTTGTTCAGATAAAACCTATTGCTAGCAAGCCAAAAGTTAAATTTCGCATTGCTCGCGTTACTGTTATTGTCCGGAGTCATCGTTTAGTTGCTGCTGTAATATTCAAGCTTACGGAGAAACCAAATTTTATTTCACGTACTGTCGTAGACTTCCATACAATATAAATGTTCTAGAAAAAATAATATACTGCTGAAAAATTGCTTATTTGCTTGATTAGTTTTTGAATTAGATAATAGCGTACCGTCTAATAGTCGTTTAGGAGTACTAGACGCGCCGCCATCTTCCAATAGGTCTGGAGGTGCTATAGAAGGGCTAGCAAGGGGAGGCGTATGCACTCTGCTACTAGGCGGCCTTCTCGCTGTTAGGAGTGACGGTCGCCGCGCACTGGTGCTCCCACTTGAGACCTGGCCTGGTCTTGAACCATCTTCTTGGTCGGAATTGGGACCTGTGTATAGAAATTGCAACTTCGAATAAGAAGGATTAACTTAGCTGAAAAAAAGCGTCGTGATTTATATAGAATAGGTAGCTACAGGTAATTTAATTTCAGTCCGAATTTAAATTTGGCTTTTTAGAGACATTAAAGGATCTTATCTTATGGTTTCTATGTCTGTTTTAAAAAAAAAAGACCACCATCTCGCATTTCAATTCTACTATAATTCCAGTATCGCGGTAGAGTTTCCAAACATTCAAACCACGGACACCAAGTATGGGTATTCTTTGTATCCGTTCTTTCGATCGTTCCGACTCGAAACAACCGTTTGTGGATCACACATATGTATTATATTGTAGTTATCCCGTATGAAAACTTTGAAGGAATTGTAATAATATTTTATTATATAGTTGAACTCACCAGCACTATAACAATGGTATGACGTAAGGTCCTTGTCGCAGGAAGAGACCTTGTGTTGTATGAAGCGCACGATGTCTGCGAGGGCGAAGGCCCGGCGACAGGCGCCACAGGTCAGGGTGTCGGCTGGCACTCCCGGGGTGGGAGACCCGCCGCCTTCTGCCGCGCTGTCCGCATCCGCTGATGGAAGAAGAGGGGGTTACAATGGTTAATAACGTATATAGTATAGGACAACATAACATCTTAACTAATATTATAAATGCAAAAGTGAGTTTGTTTGTTACGCTTTCACGCCTGGACTATCATGAAATTTCGCATACACGTTTTCAGGGGTACTGGAAAGGCACAAAGGGTACCCTACATCCAGATAAAAAATCTGTTATTAATCTTATTTAACCTAACCTACATACCTTAGCGAAGTCGCGGGCAATATCTATTAGTATCATAATTTCCAAGAGATAAAGCTAATAATATTTTCTCTAACTAAAAGACATTTATTTGTCAATATTAAAATAGCTAAAATTTTAAGGGTTACGTAGGAACTGCATGGATAGGTCAAATTTATATTCTATTAAGAAGGTAGACAGGTGTCAAAAAAAAATAACCTACGTATTCAATTGAACCCTAAAATACCCGATGTCAAACGTGACACAGTTTTAACATAAAGAATATCGATACCAGTTATTATAAGAAAAAAAGTGTTTCACAACATTCGTCCAACAGATGGGCAATGACACTTTCTTTCAATCATTTAAGTGTTAAATAACACTTAATTGCTGGTTGTTGCAGTCACGGTGTTGCGAGGTGTCAGTTGTAGGGTTGACCGCTTATCTCGGTACAAAAGGCCCGTAATAATCGTCTTGCTTGCGGTCCACGTTTAAAGGGTTGTTTCTTTGTTGCGACAAGAAAGTTAATCGTTTTTTTTTATGTAACAGATGTTTGGAATAGGTACGTTTAATACATCGCTCTTTTGTATTAACACTAAATTATCTTTATAAACTACGTGGGACATAGACAAAGGAGTCAAAGAAATTATTAATTATTATTTAAGTTACAAGGTAACACTTATAAATAGCAATGGTACTACTATTATGTTACATTGATAGTTGCTAGGCAGGTATTATCAAAAGGTGAAGGACACTGAATTTAGTTATATCATTTTAATAAGGAAAATCTTACAATATTTATGTATTTTACCAACCATATTAGGTTGCTGTAACTATTACACCATATTTATATACAACTAAATACAGCTAAACTTAACTAATAAATAAATACAAACTGTTTAAATGGTTTAATCGTGAACATTCTTTTTTATAGGTATTACCTAATAAAAATATAAATATACGTAGGTACCTATACGTATATTTAAACCAAAAACTATATTATTATCATTAGGATCTAGGCACCAGTTCTAGATAGTTCAATGCCGAGATAGCGGATCTAATAAATATTCTTAAAATTGCATCATCAGGTATGAGAACATTAATCGTCTAACATTTCATGCATTTTATTCCTCAATTTATTCAGGTATCATTTCATTTTAAACATATTTAATTTTATTGTATCGTAATTATAATTTGATTTAGTTGCCTTATTTTTTTTTCCTTGATCTACATACCTAAAACAAATTTTGTATCGACACACATTACAAAAATAAATATGATACTCAGTACATAAGAGATAGTTAGCCTACTTTAAACAGATCGTAAGCAAAAAACGAAAAACTTTAAAAACAAATTTAAATTATTATTATATAAAGATTATTATTATTTATGTAACAAAACTCTATAGATATTATACGACATTTACTTCAACAGGTGATGACTAAAAAGGTCATAGTCAAAGTAGAAAGCAACCTTTGGATAGAAGAAGTACAGTTTCGCTTTAATATTATTTGGTTGACGCCTATTTCCCACAGTGGATACTTTATTAGACAACATTTATGAGAATGGTAAAATGCAATCAATAAAAGGATAGTGTGTATAACAAGTAATTAGCACTCATATAACAATCTAGATCAGATTAAAAATCCGACCATAAAATTATATTTATTGGATTATCATCCATTTACATGAAAGGTAGTTTTGGTGAATGTTTTGTTATTGGACTAAGATTACGAATAAGTCTTCATGTTTAAGTAGAACGTATGCACTGTCCTATTGCTGGGCATAGACTTTGATAATAATAGCCTACACTATACGTAGACTAGTATAGTATTTCATAATTACCCATGACATTAGCCTTTAAATAGGGCTTCTTACCCCAAAAAAGCGGCTAACACTAATAAACCTTTTTAACCTAATTTCTTTAGAATGAATTGATGAATATACCGAATTCGTCGATAAAGGTTATGTTAAATAAATGAACGAGCACGAAATTTAATTACGATTAAGTAAAACTCAGAGTATTATATTATTAGAATCAGATAAATTTATATGAAAGCAAGTTGAGATTAAGTCAAATCTTAGCAGCGATAGCTCAGTGGGGAGACCAACAGACTGCAATGCAGAGGGTCTCGGGTTCGAACCTACATCACGCACCTCTGACTTTCGGAAGTTATATGACTTTTCGAAATTATGCGCGTATTGATTGACAATTATCGCCTGCTCCGTGCCTCGGAAAGCACGTTAAACCGTTGGTCCCGGCTGCCATGAACATCTATGGTAGTCGTTATTGGGAGAGTGTCGACACAAAAGATCCCACTGGGTCGAAGTGTCGCCGGTCTGCACTGACTGGCCCCCACATAAGATAAGATAAGATAAGTCAAATCTTAGCAGCCATTAAACACCTAGATTCTTTGTAAATAGAATCCCCGATGAGACGAACACAAAAAACACACAATCCACTTATTTCAATGACCATGTCTTGACTATATCAACGAAATTGGCTTTGCTAGTGCTTCATTTACGTCATGAAAAAATAACAAACATATCTACGTATATTTTATTCGTTGATATCAAATCTAACGAAGAGTATAAATACTTTTACTCAACATTAATACAGAGGCTGATGGTACTAAAAGAACAAAATTTTTAAACTAGTACTTTTTTAGACTAGTATAGTATTTCATAATTACCCATGACATTAGCCTTTAAAAAGGGCTTCTTACCCCAGAAACGCGGCTAACACGTACATAATTAACTCTTTGTATTAATTGACATTTGTATATAAAACGGTTGCGAGAATAAGACGCGTCGACGTTATAAAGGCGCTTTCACAAGCCGTACACAATTGGTCGGCACATCAAAGCTGCTCGCGAGCTAATTTCACATAAGTAGATGCCCTTACATTGCCCTCTCGTTATTATTATTTTTTCCTTCAATTTCTTTGTGAGACGTAATGTACTATATAACATTTATAGGGGTTGTATTGCTCGGTAACCGGAGTACTAAATTAATACAGCGAAAAAAACTACGTGATTCGACGTGCTTTGTTTGTACACCGTACCTGGTTTGTTTAGGGGGTTATGGTATGTAAATGTTTAGTATAATGTTAATTTTTTAAAGGTGACGGCTCGTGGCAAATGGTAGCACTTCCTCAGGAAGTAAGGAAGGAAGGTGGCTCTGATTCCTGTGCCTGTTTAAATGTTTGAGGAAGGGCACGTGGTCGTTTTAATTGATTGTAGAGGTGATGAATAAAGATGGAATGAGTTGAGATCGCTGTAAGAAAACCTGGTGTTGTCTACGCATTTCAAAGGGAAGAACATTTGCGTATAACTAAAACTATAAAAGATATCCACGTAAGATAACGCAGATACGATCTTGAAATAGACTGCATCACACCTACGTTTTTCTAGTTATGTCCTATGTCATAAGCATACAGGCTTCGCAACAATTCCACAGTTATTCTGTATTACAGAGGTAAATATCTGGATTGAGAATTCAACGAGATACTTTTTATATAGGATCAAAACTTCATGATCGGTAGTTTGGGCTTGTATTTATGTTTTCAAAACTAAATGAACGATATGAATGAAAGAACAATACAATACATACCTTGATTAAAGATTTGTGCAACTTGAGGTAAATTATCTTTAAGTCTATGTTTATCATAGTAGCCTGTAATTGTTGTAAGTGTTAGCAATAGTAGCTAATGTCTCCATATAATATGTACTTCTAAATATCGCTGCATAAATTGTCCTATTCTTCCAACTATCTTTCCCTAAACCTGTCATATATCCATACATAAAACACGTTTACCTATACCCAATCGAAACCCTATCAATTTATATGGACACTTATCTACACATTGGGTCAAATCGGACTCACACTCGGACAAGCACCGCGTAGCCACACCCACCGCACGCCACTGGACAGTGGTCACCATTCACCACACATGCGCTGTGTGGACAAAAAATTTACACCCACACAAATATTTGATTTCCACGTTCAAGTGATTTATTACTATCTCTGTTGAGGGTGGCAAACTGATTTATAGTGCTTGGAATAGAATTTGAAACTATGTAAAATTATCTCAATGTATTTTGAATATATTGAATGATATGACAGCGTATCTATTTTATCATACTACTTATCGTCCTTGAAGATACACAATAAAGATAATTATAAGGAAAACCACAACATAATTTTGTTGATGATTTAAAATAAATGGCATCGTTCGATAAACCTGTAAAGCTCCGTGTATAGAACAGAAAGTCCTCAATTAAAAAATAAAGCAAAAGTGAAATCAATTATTCAGAAACAGAAACCAATATGAGAGACGCGTGCATTTTATTTTTGTTTTATTGAAAAGTGGCGTCTAACCAAGGACAGTCGCCTCAGGTGACGAGAAGGGAGCCACCCTCTGAAAGGACTGAGAGACCGAAAAGTTTAAATTAGCTCGTTACTACACACGGCGTAACATGCCAGTTATATCTCGACATTTGTTTTTTCACCGAAAAGGTCACGCCGCGCAGCCAGAAGTAACTTCTGTGTTAGCAAAGTTCCTACTTGGCCGTTCGTTGCATTAATTATTAATTACATTTTGTCCCGAGCGCCGCGGATTGTACCACTGTGTTAATTTGTGAAACACCTCTCATGGAGTGCTAAAAGTTAGGATATAGCTGCTTTTAAAATTTTGATTCATGATTGATGTGAAGTTATATTGATCGATGTTGCCAATGTACCCTGGGTGATGTTTTGGACAAAAAACATGTCTAACTTTGACATAGCTCTGACCACCGTGTCCGATGTTAATTGGCAGGGGATCACGGACCCTAGTGTTTGTGTATAGAAATCGTTCGTTTTTCACGACAATAAATCGAAAATAAAAATAATAAGAATGGATATCAAATGTTGCGGGGGTGTTTATTGTTGTAACGTTATTATGATTTCGGTTTGCGGGACGTTTGGGTGTGGCAATCGTTTAAATATTGAGTATGATTTTAGAAGCTTGCTTTATCGCTGCGGCAATAACACGTTACCAATACAATTAGTACCTTGTTCTTTGTACCGATAAAACAATAATTCGTACAATAATGAAAACTGACCAGTTAGTAATTATATTATAGATTCTTAGGATTAGGAACCTATTTTTGTCCCGAAAAATTTTAACACTACCCGATAGATAATATTAGGCCCACCTCTTATTGCATGAATCTGAATATACTCGTAACTGACGTAATATTGGTATTATAATTAGTAAGTTCAACCGCTAACAGATACAGCTGCAATATTAAATTATACTCTTTATAATGTACTCCAGACCGAATTTCGGCCACGGCGGCCAGCCTTAACGGAGACTGGCCATCTACGCAGGAGATATAGTGCACGAGTGTGTGCGCTAACACAAGTGCACTCTCTGTTCCCTAACTCTCATGATCCGATGGGACGGTAATCTGACACGACCAGAGATCAGGCGCAGGACCAACGGCTTTACGTGATTTCCGAGGCACGGGGGCGTCTAACACCGCCAAGTTCCTAACTCCGGGCTGCTATTGAGATTTCTTAACAAAAAAACCCAATAACTCTTTGTTGGTCCGACCCGAGATTCGAACCCGAGACCTTATGCACAGCAGTCGCATTCACTACCGCTACGCCACGCTACTCTTTAAATAAGTTAATGTAAGCATAATATTATTACAGGAAAATATGAAACAATAATAGTCATGAATATTTAACATAATTCTAGAATCACTGTTTAGTCTTCTTATTCCACAGGAAAGTGAGAATTGTCAAAAACTTTTCATTTTCATTTTACGTTTTCTGTTTTCTTTGCCAAGTTATGAATGCCAAAGAATTTTGACATCGGCCTCTTTGACAGCTACTTTATTTAAAGGCTGAGTTGTCGGAAATGGACATACGGCACAAAAGCCTATTGAAAATCCCCTGTGTCGGCAAATTGAGATTTAGAGCTTGTTTTAATTTGTTTGAATGCTTTTTCTCCATAGACTTCTGGACACTTGTGTGATTTCAAATTTCTTGTTATATTTTTTGGAAGCTTT
The DNA here is from genome assembly GCA_963564715.1 of Catocala sponsa. Taxonomy (NCBI): domain Eukaryota; kingdom Metazoa; phylum Arthropoda; class Insecta; order Lepidoptera; family Erebidae; genus Catocala; species Catocala sponsa. The sequence goes on along the minus strand of OY751339.1, from coordinate 18,358,340 downwards.
TTAATCAGCTACAATTATTTTTGAACTTGGGTCACAAGCATGAATGTATCAAAAATAGCTATGAAAGTTCATATGACAAGTGAGTATAATCTAAAACACGACGAGAGATTTGAGTGGCTTGACGATTTTAACACTCAATTTGATTAGTGAGATGTAATATCAGATGAGAAGAATCATGGAAAACTTGTATTTATTAATAATTCTAATGTATCTGCTGTAACAATCTGGATAACAGTGCACTTTTTTAATTGCACGAGAAATCCTTAAGTTATAATCCGAGTAGAAGAATGGTTAAGATTTCAAGTTTTTATTTTTTACTGACATGCCAAAAACGTACCAGTAATTACGAGCTAGCGAAAGCACATAGTCGCATATTGGAAACACGCCCATAGAGCCAGTTTAGCCTCGCCATTCACGTCAGAAGGCGGGTTGTGTCAACAGCGTGCTAATGACGTCACTTCTCTCAACATGGCCACTCCGCAACCCTTGCTTTTTTACCTATAATTACACTTAGCTGATGGAGGGGAGAATTCCGCGTTATGTACTCCAAATTGGCATATACATTGTGCTAAGTATGTATGTTAATTTGGTCAAGTTAGCTCTTTATTTAGGCCAAACATGGCCACATAAAGATACTTATTTGCATTCAAACACTAAATAGCTTATAAGTAATAGCTTCCAATATAAACAACATCGTTATAATACGCAATAAACGTAAAATACAATCAGAAGCGCCTAATATAAAACACCTAGCATCTATCAGATTAAAGGGCCTACCTATAAAATAGGATTACCTCTTAAGGGGACGGTTCTCGCCCACCGATAGCTAATCAAATTATCCGACGTAATTCCGAGCGACAAAAACGGCTGATTATCTTCATCTTGTTGTTTTTTTTTCTCTCGACCCAAGGGAGCTAAAGGGATCACTGTCCAATGCTGAATTTGTTATTTTTTTTCTTAAGAAAAGTATCGTGTTTTATTCTTATCTCATTTGGATAGTTAAAGCGAAATTAATATTTTTCCACGTTCTTGGATTTCGAAACAGTGTCCATTCCAGTCATATTCAAAAGATATAAGTAAATAATATATTTTCTAAGCAATCTTTTAATTAATCTACACGATTCTATCCGATATAATATTTATTACAAGCCTCAAATTGGGTCATCGTCAAAAAATATTGTTTATCAAAACCTTTTTACATAGTACAGGTAAATAAGTTTCCCTGGGGGGTGACAACACGAAAAAATAGCGGCCACGGCGGTGGCTGATCAAATTAAGGCCGGGTCAGTAATCGTGTTACTGATACCCAATACTGAGCGGAATATTCGAAATAACTGAGAAAAACAGAGGCCTCCTGTGTATTGGCCTCTTCGTTAGAGGGATTTGAATTTTTTTCTCTTTTTTTCGCTCTAGGTGTGTAACACGATTCTGCGCCTGGGGAGTCGAATGGACAGCCCTTAATAGAAAAATGTTGGTTATAAAAATCGAGAATGAAAATTTATACTGTCAATTTTACTGAAGCGGCGTCAATATCATCTTAACTATGAGATTAAAATTTTATTCGGACATTGTAAGATAAATAAGTTTAATTTTTTTTTTAAATGTTATTCGACGTCCAAGCGCTACTGGACGTCCAAATATGAGCTTTAATTTTTAACAGTTACAGTCGATACTTGCATTGCATATATTATGTCAAATTAATGAAGTCATTTTAAGCGTACATTTCTGTTTAATATGACTTGTAATGGACATTATCTTTATTAAAAATCAAGTATAGATAGTTAATTATGCTTAAGTTCAATCGATAATAAAATTAAAAGACAAATTACGTTATTACGAAGAATAAAGCCCCAAGTAGATTCCTAGATGGAGTACTCAGAAACTAAACTAATTCACAGACACTATAAGCTTTATCGTAAAATATATGAGTCGTACACGAACAGTGCCAACCGAACCCTTACGAACTGGGTTGTAGTATGTTCTTCCTGAAGATATTTGTCACGGTACGAGTGTCAATAAAAACGCCACACCGGACTGTCTGCCACAACACTGAAATAGACTAGTGAGGGGAATGTATAGACATATCGATAACTAGATAACGTATCGATAATAGCATAACATAACAATTTTTAGTATAATCAATTGGATAGCTTAGATAACACGTTTTATTTTATCAGTTGAATTTTTGATACTTTCTTGTGATTGTCATCTGATCTTGCAATTTTGTAAAATAATTTTTACGTACGTCTACGAATGGCTGATAAAATTAGACTCATGGAAATCCCTATAATAGATGTACCAATAATATAATTAATAGAAATAGCTTTTTAATAGTAAAGGCATAATTTCGTAAATGCTTCCTTTCCTTTTTTCTTTACATTATATCTTCTTCCTATTTCTTGCCAACTCAAATGCAAAGTTTATCGTTTTCATGGTGAATCTTTTTATTACTAGTTTCTCAATCTATCGACATCGATAATTCTTAGCACTGGAGCGATACCCGTTAAAGCGGACACTTAACCCCTAATCCTTAGCGCGGCAGTTTTATCTCGAGTCGGGCATTTATGGCAAAAATCTTAATTCCAGCACGGCACTGCCGTTAACTGCCGGCCACTAATTATTGCCGCCGACTGTATTTATTACTACAAGTGCGTCTAATACTTTTAGGCTTATTTACTGATACTATAGAGTATCAATATTTTGACCGAGAAATATTATACAAAGAGTTCAGTGCAGGGGAACTACGAATTTCTGTCTCATCACTATTAATGCGCGCTATTCTAGCTTTAATGCAAATTGGGTGTCCCATAGATATTTGTTTAAAGATTTCATGTGAAGTTATCAATGATTAAAAAAATATTTAATTTTTCAGCGAATATTAAGTTTATATTGCAAGATATATTCCAAACTAAAGGTGAATCGTAACAAAATTTTAAAGATTTGACTAATATTGTCACCATAATTTATAAGTAATCACATTTTTGCTTAGAGACTTCATTTCATAAGATAAATTTTGATACAAATAAAATTATCATATTAGAAGGCTTTGCCGACGAAAAACAAACTGAGAGTATGCATATCCATATGCAGAATAAGAAATATAGTTTTTCCTAAAGCAATAAAAGTGGGGTCATAAAGACTCGTCCGGTCGGGACTGTTGCCAGTATTGGCTAACTCTACATTGCACTTTTGTAAGCGAAATGTTGTTTTTAAACAACTATAAATAAGTGTATTATGAAAAATGAGAACAAGCTGTTTTATTTCATAAGTTTTTGTAATATATTTACACATTTGATAAGTAAGACATTTATTTCAAAATAATAATATTTATTCAACCGAAAAACTAAGCAGACCTCAGCGGTATTTTACGTCAGTTCGAACGTCACTATACAATGTCTAATAAGACTAACTAAAAAGAAACAAAGTTTAATATATGCATCAAGATTCAAGACATATATTATAATAACTGTAGCGACATTCACATCTCCATTTTCAAACCAACATATATTTGAAATAAAACAAAGATCTTGAAATAACTGAAATAAGCCTCCGTCTATTACCCGCGGAGTCATTATTTTGACATACAGCCTCTGAGGCGAGTATTTGCGGTCAATGCGGCAGACGAATGCAGTTTTATTTGAAATATACTTTTAAATATCCCTTTATGTTGATACAGTGGTAAGTTTAGCGGAATTGTATCGTTAATTTAAATTTACTGAAGACTTTAACATACTTTTATTGATACTGGTCAACTAAAAATACTAAATGGTACGGAATAAAACAAAGAACATGTAGGTAATAATAAAATAGAATATAAGATATTATTGGATGAAGATACAGAAATAAATCATAGATCTAACAATCCTAACCTCAAGCTTAATAGGCGATCTTATCTCTATTTAGTCAGCAATCAATCTAATCTCAGCATAATACCCAAATTAAATCATATCAATTTATATAGCCCATATAACTCAGGGTCGATCTATACGCCGGGAGATATACACTATAACGTTCAGTCCACTTACGCACTCATTTATATGTTAATGTGAACGGCATCCGATTCGTTCAGATTCATACACAGATATCTTTCGGGGACAGATATCATTTTCACTGCCTTATTACTTTCCAATTTGTCTTCAGTATTGGTTATTGTCCCGTTTATTGCTCCCTGCACAGTCTCTATTAAGTTGCGGTCCACAATCACATAAACAGCTATCGAAATCGAAAAATTTACAAATCGAAAATACCTTTTCGTCTTAAGTCGATGCCAGAGTCGAAAAATCTTGACTTACTCCTCGATGATAAATCCATGCTTGTTCTTATCAATGCACTTATTCACTGAGTGTCTTAAAATTAAACAAGTCCAAGCGTGAACTTAAAACTAAAAGTTTCAACTCACAGGTAAACCAAGTTCAACGTTCACTGACCACTCCACCAAGATGCTTGAAGTCATAAAGCATGTGATCATCTTCGTAGATGAACACAGACTGACTGGCTACCTCTATAAAATTCGAGACCCGAAATTTTAATGAAAAAAGAGCCCCCAAAGTACCAGGTAAAAAATTCTCGTATCAAAACCGCCGTTTCCTAGTGACCCCGATCGCTCTCCCATCCCTTTGTTAGGCTCCTTTTATTTATAATAGTACATTTTTTTCACACACGGCACCCCTAATAACGTGTGAGCAAAAATATGCGTAATCGTTCGCAGTACCGAAGTATGGGGTCTCGCGTCTCATATAGAAAAAATACAACTGTCCCCCATTTGAATGGCAAAAAGTGCATGTCATTGCGAAAATGGTATTAGTGGATGAATATGATTTTGCACAGATCAGAATGGATGGATGACTTATAATTGTGTCGCGTTATATTTAGCATGAATTATTGGTTTGACGTGGTTTTTATGCCATTCGGCTCGGTGTCCATACCGCTCTGAATAAAAATTACTAACAAAACTGTCTCTGAGCATTTTTTCCGCTGAGGTGATCGTGGGCCTATAGTTCACCGAACCTAACCGGGTAATATCATCGTATTAAGTAATAAAGATATATGGTGAACGAGTTACTTTTATTAGAAATATATAATTTATTATCACGCCTATTTAGGTGGGGTCGTAGAATCTAAAGGTTGTATTACATCCATTTTTCGCCAAGTCGCCAATAGGTTCTATATAATACGGGGTAAACCTATTGCCATCCACCGCACACATTTCCAGACTCTGTGCTGCTATTGAGAATTCCTTGTTGAAATACTTAAAAACACTTCGATCGACCCTGGAATCATAGCCGAGGCCACGACATTGTGACTGTCCAAAAAGGAAACAAGTCCAATATGTAAATTCAGATTTGTAAGTTACAATTATTCACTACATATTAGTTAGCTTCTTTATCCCAGGAATGGCAAATGTAACTGACGGTGCTATGCTCCAAGCATGTGCTCAACTTACTATAAAGCTATTCTACTGAAGAGCCAATAATAGTTTCTTTGCACATTGAATTTTACAAAATACATGATCGCATGACTTATCTGACAGATTCCCTAGCCTCCAGAAGCGCCTTGGGAACTATATTTCTTATACCGTTTGGTAGAAAAATATCTATCAGATTTACCGAAAGACAAACCTAATAATAAAATTACGGCAATCGAATTTGGCGACCATAGCGCAAACGTACTGACCCCACGGCATAATGTTTGCTATTTCTAGGTAAACAAACATGGAAGATTGACATGGAGTGTACATCTGGTAGGCTGACGCAAATAATGGGGGATAAATAATATAATTTGATTTGCCTGTGACAAATTGCGCGTGATGTTTCGGACAGAAATATTCTTTACCAAATATTGTAGATTAAACACGCCATTGTTTACTGTGGTTTATTCATTGGGTATTATAATTTACCCCAACAACATCCAATAAATACCTCAAACTCAAAGCTAGTTTATAGTTTGTCTATTATTTATTTTATTTTTAAGGATACATTTTTAAATAATTATATTTATCTGAAGCTTTAATAGCAAAGGTCAAGGTATTGACCAAGCGATTGCAACATTGCGAATTTGACGGTGCCCTTACACTGTTAGTTCAACTCATTCTTAACGCTTAACTGAGTTGGAAGCATTAACAAGAATACTAGTAATACACAGCCTGCAATGCTCATCGTTTTGAAAACTTAACTTCTATGACTTCTAGCGGTTTAAAATAATTATTATTATTATTCATCGGATGTCGTCACTTATTCCCTTTGTTTAGGTCTTTAATTCAATCCATGTTATTGACATTTTATGAACTTCTATATTTACCCGAAAACGACGTGCTTTCTACAGCCATTATTATAAACGATCGCATTTTTAAATCTCATATTCATATCCCAATATTCCAATATCAAACAAAAAATCATGACGGAAGAACAAAAACGTATACTGTTACACCGTTGTCCGAGATTCAGATTTTCGGGTGAACTTACCTGTTGTCGGCCGTGTGAAAACGGAACAGGTGTTTGCGGTCCGTCTTCCGTCCGACCCGGTAATTATAGAATGGACAATGGCAGCGCGTGATGCGCGGGAGTGTACGCGAACGCGGTTTCTTATATCCCGATCAACAGCTTTTGTGAGTTACTGTTCTAATTGTGGAAGACTCTTGTCTTTTATGACAACTAATGAGATTTTGTGCTTTTTGATTATGTGGTTGAGAATAAATTAGTACCTTAAAAAAGCTCAAAATGATTGTGAAATTGCCGAAGGTTATTCAGAGTATATATTTATGACCACCCGGATAATACAAAGGTAAGCCCTGTTATTTATGTCTTCATCGCTTATCTGAACAGACACTTATCTGAACCACAGATAGTTTTTTTGATACGTGATATCTTTATGTTTAATGTTTCATATTCATCTTATAGTTTTAATTAGTTTCCAAAAAAGGAGGTTGTACTTGCCCATAGGCCATAAATTATTGTTACAGCTAGTTTGATTTTTATTTTAAGTGATTGTTTTTGCATGTTATCGTGTGAAAATAGACCTTAATAAATATTGTTTTGTGATTCCAAGTGCAGAGTGTTAACAAGATCATTCAATAATGTCCGATTTATATTTATTTTATAATACTTAATAATCAATATTTTTAATTTCCTTTTTAATATTATTTATTTGTAAACATAGTGCATCAGTTTCTTTTAATTTGACATTAGTTTTGTAATTTTGACGCCATTATTTGTTTGCACGTTTATTGAATGTAATTATCTAGTCATATCACTTTTTCATCATTTATTTGTTTTTTTACACACGAGCATAGATTATAAGTATTTTATTTTTTGTTAATGCATGTCGTGGCAGCCTATAATTGAGGCAGCACTATGTAATGGATTTCTGTGTATGTATCATTACAATGTTTTAGTGTATGCTTTGTTGGTTGTCCTTAAATAAATAAATATATTCTAAATAAAATCATATTGTGGTTATTAGGATATTATATTTAAAATCCAAATATCCAAATCCATACAAATGAAATAGAGTTGGTTGATCATTACCAAAACTAGTTGTTTTTATAACAATTAGTATACTATAAATATACTTGGCAGGCATAATTTGATTTTATAGTCATTATAATAAATTATGTAATTAAATTAATAATCGAAATTATATTAAACCATCTATATTTTATAATGCGTTAATGCCTGTAAACATTATGCAATAATTAATTAATTATGTTTTTTTAGTTATACTTAAGACTAATAAAACATAATTATTTTCATGCAAGTCTAATAAAATATAATTATATTTATAAACAGTATCTTTTAAATAAAGAATATGAAAGTTGCTGTCACATGCAAACGAAAAGAAAGGAGTACCTATGACCATCCATCATTTAACATAAAAAGTCGTTTCCCACAAACGTGCTCTGATTCTGGTCAAAGCGCACATTGTGGACAGTATTGTCAAGTGTTTTGATAACGGATGCCAAAAGGATTGGATGACACCTTGGATTGGAAAAAATTGTGACAGCGTGGGATAGCCGGCGGATCGTCGTTGAAATATTATAATGTTTTAAGTTGATATAAAGTTACCAATCATTTTCTTATAGGATTTTACAAAACTAAGAGAATATTGAAGTTACTTTTACCATAAGTTTTTTGGCTTTGTTGATAAATCATCGTCGCTATTCTTAATCTTTATTTAAACTTATTTTTAGTTTCAATCCCGTGTAATTAAAATGTATGGTCATATAAGAGAATAGCCGGCGCTGTTTTTTTTTATCAATCAAAATCAATCAAAATGTGTCATGTTTTCTTGGGACAGATATTAAAATATAGTAAAATCTATATGTACTTAATACTAATGAAGATAGGTATACATATGTATGTCAGTCTTTTATCTTTTTACTGTTTAAGGATAAAGTATAAGCCAAAATAGTATGTTCTACAAATTATTGTTTTGGGTCTGGAAGTCCTTGCATTCGTTGTTAGGACGATTTTCCTCGTGCGATAAATTATTTTGTTTTAAATAATTATGCGTTATAAAAATTATAATTATACCGTATTAAAATTCAATCAACCAAATTATTTAGTAAATTTAGATTTTATTTAATATACTTTTTGTTTGTTACATCACATAGTAACCTTTTTGGACAACTTTTTGTTAAGACTGTTCATCCGGGCGTATCACATGTTTGTGACATATGTGAAAAGAAATCTGCCGTAGTTCTGTAAAGGCGTACTATATAGTACCTATACATCGTGAGGAACTATAAACGTAAAGATAAGAAACCTTGCGTGCATGTGTTACATACAGATTTCTTCTACCATAAACCGTACAGGTCGCCTAGACTCATTGAACTTATTCCCATAATTTACTTTACACCCAACCAGTACACATAGAGCTGTAACATCCAGTGTATTCCATCCGTTGTCATGTGAGTTAGCAGGTTGAAAGGGGGCGAAGGGTGTCAAGTTAAATTGGTGTATTCTACGGGTAAGGTACATTGATGAAACCAATTATTCGTGGCGTGAATTTAATGGTTCGCTTCGTTCTTGTCACAGAGTTGTTTAGATACAGAGGTGCTCTAATTATTTTGGGGTTTTAATTTCAATGCATGAGGACATGTAGTGTGCCTTTTTGGCGCATTCTATATATCTTAAAAATACAGAGTATTAAATAACTATGAAATAATAAAAGTAATTTAAATATTTGTAAATTTAATCATATTGACGCTTATCTTAGAGGCTTTGTCAGTGACTACAGATTTCGAGTCACTCTTTTTTTTGCTGACATTCACTGACATTATACTTTTGTCATAATATGCTTGTATGATTGCAAAAGACTTACACATGTAAATCTAAAACATAAATAGATCTAATTTCACGGTCTTATTAAAAACATAAAAGTTAATGAGTTAATAAACAATTTAAGTATACAGGTTAACTGAAACAATTAGCTTACTTTGTATTCATACGTATTATTCTAACGTTTGAGAGACAATAGGCGATGTCGGCTCGCACGCGGGTCACTCGGCGGTTATCTGCGGATCAGTAAGAAAGCCGATCTGCGACCGCGACTTCAAATTTATCGGTGTGTTCGCTTCTGCGTTTACTGTTACTTGCTTCGTCTATGTTATAACATGCATCTTTGGGTGCGGTTTACGTTGATTTAGATTAGGTTTTGTGCACTTGCATGATATTTTTAGGTCGGGTATAATACCTTGCTTACATCCATTGGTATTGTTAGGCATAGATGTATGTGTTTAGTCTTTTGGGTACAGAAAATTTAAAATTTCAGTCAGTTATTTAGATGTTAAATGTGTAAATAGGCTTATTTTCATTTCGTAAACAGTTATGGTCAGAACAATAAACTTTTTGTTTAATTTGAATGAAAGGTGACACTTATTTTAATCAAAGAGTCAATTTTAGAATTAGATACAATATTCATATTTTGTTTAAACTATGTTTATGAAGTAACCGCCACAACTGGATTAAAAAGGAGGTAAAAGTAGCTTCAACAAAGGATGATTTTATAAGCAACAGCATAGGTTTATGTTAAGGATACACTCTCTCTCTCTGCTCTCAGTAGAAGACTAGTGATAGCAATGTAGTGTGTGTTATAGCAGTTATAGCCTTGTTGAGTATTAATCAATTGCAACAACCGCTTACCATCAAGCGGCCTATATCTCTAGTTCTTTTTTATCATGGTTGCAGGAAAAAACATATTGTAAATAAAATTTGCATGTTATAACATGACTTAATGTCTAACAAACAATGTAACTTTATTGTATCAACTACACTGAATGTAGTTCATTCGTGCTAGCTACCGCCTACGATCACTAAACAATGTGCAAAAAATATTCTCCAACGAACCTTCTCATTTCACATGACCGCAATTAAGCAGTCATCATTCAAACGGATGTAAGTGCATAATCTCAAGTCGGGTCATCGCGTTAACAAGGCGAGCGGTCACGAACTGCCCGGTATGGGAAAGCTCCCAGCATACAAATGCAGATACGACCTTATGATGGTACTGCTTGAGTAACCGGAAATGCAGTATTGCGCCGACACCTACATGTGACGCCAGATGGCGGTACTGATACCCGAAAGATGCTTGTCGGTGGCTGTGTATTGACAATTGCACTTACATTCGCAAATTTAGAGAAATTGCCTGCACAAGATTTTGATAAAATGAATTCTCAAGACTATCCAGTTAACTTTATCTGCATATCGAATCGTGCTAAACATTAATAGTATTTAGTTAAAGGGCTATCTGTAATAAATCTGAGAGAACGCCCACGCGGCACACGTGATGACTAGAACAATACCCAACACGCGGTACAACACAATATAAATCATAAATGTACATCGAACTATCATCTTTCACTCCTTTGGCTGTGTGTCTTATGATTTTTAACACCCACTTAATCTTAACAATAAGCCTTTGAGACATTGCAACACATTGCCGATGAGTTAGCCTCCATAGACCTGTCTGTTATTTCGTAGATCTGTGGTACTAGATTGAGTGGTATAATTTTGTGTTTGATGATTGTATTTAGAGGATAGCTGTTTCTAACGTTGCTAAATACATCATAGACCTTTCTTCATTATTAAACTAGGTCACGTTTATACAATTTTCATTGAAACAAAACTATAACATTATAATAAAATTAAAATTTTTCACAATCGCAAAAAAATTAAAACGCCAAGAATTTGGACAACAAAAAAGAACTCGATCTGGTTTTATTCAACTACACAATGATATGGTCTATTAAAGCCCTGTCCAATCTTGCGTCTAAAGCTTATGGCGAATGAAAAAATAAATTCGGAGATTTTTAAACTGACGAATCAAAAGATATTGGACAATGGTCACGAAGAAATCATTCATTCGCCGACAGATCTCGATGAATTGATGTGAAGGATCAGGTAGATTCTGACACGTAGCAATCTTCCTTTCAATCAAGTTTTAATTCAGTACCTGCATGCTCATATGACAATGAATAAGAACAAAACATTGGAAACAAACCAACTTATTTCATTTGAGAATTATTCTAGAGTGAAGGTTTACAAGTCTACTAGTATCTAGATTACCAAGATTCGAAGATGCTGCCTACAGGGCTCTGTAGACTTTATCTTAGAGCTTAAGTAATCGAAAACGGTTATCTCAAATGTATAAGAGAATGCATGTAGGTTTTACCATGAATATCTTATACATAAACCTATATCTACTAATTAGAACCAAAAAAGTAATTTAAAAAATACTAAGAATAAACGTCACAAAATCTTTTAATATAATTATTGTTGTAAGGACGCGTTTGTATTGATAATATCAAAAATAATACTACTGTTATATAAAAATAGAGCATACACTGTAAAAAATTAAGAAAGTGACACTTGTAAGCCCTTTTCTACTAAAATTGATGAAAGGGTGTCACATAATGATGCACAATAGTTATTTTGCTTTTGGATGCCAACCCTATTCCGTATTGTTAATATTATCGGCGATCCGACTCATGTGGGTGCGGACTGAGCCTGTTTTGCCCAAAAAAACCTTTTGACCAATTGTTTGTCAAAGGCAGGAATAGAATTTTTTGTCAAGGTGTTTATCGAAGGTTGACCATGGGAAAATATTGGAGATTCAGGTGCCTATATCGAATTTTGATCCATTGTCAACCTGTTGTACGGGCTCATTCGATAAAATCTCGCTGTTTTTGTTTAGATTTCGATATTTTCTTCGTATTAATAATTGTGTTACTGATCGAGACGCTAAACGCTCCGGTGTAAGAGTTTCTTTGTTAAGTCTTTAATCTAAATAAAGCGAACACCTACCAAACTTTAAATCGTCTAACGTTGAAAGGCCGACAATAACAAATTGGTATCAAAGCCTGACAAAGATGGACTCTTGAGAAACTGTCCACCCACTCCCTGGCTATTGATCGTGGTCTGCTCACAATAAATTAATACTTGTTATGAACATTTTTTATTCCATTGTGTTTTAGCTCTGTATTTATTTTAAGCTCGTAATAGACCTTAATAGGCGGACGCTGGTCAAAGGAAATTTAGTTTAGAAAACCGAATTGAAGATGAATAGGTTCCCCAAAGTATTATGTCTTATCTTGTTAGTTGATTAATATTATTATAAATGAACGAAAACCTGATTTTGATTGAGACATAAAAGTAAAAGATATGACGTCAAAGGTTTTTCATTTTAGAAAAGTTTTTTTTTAATTTATATTTTAATGCACAAACCTTTTGGGTTTTACAATTACAATATGACGATCATAATCGATATTCAAAATAATATTCTTGAAAACAGATACACAATACAGATTACTTATACAAGATAAGTGTGCTTTTAATATTGAAGAATTATCACACTGACTCATCAATATGTCGTAGATTACGCTTAAATCTCGAACAAAAATCAAATGTTTGGGCTACTGTTTGTAACAAGATTTGTATTGTTAGTTGCAATAATATGAAAAGGATTGTTTGTTAGAACAACTTGAACAACAATTTTCGGAGACAGCGTCATGTTTATAGAACCAAAAAACTACGGCCAGTTTTAGGCACATTTAGATTTTGTCAAAGGTTCAGACTTAAGTAACGTACTGTTACCAAAATGTATATATGTGGTACGTATAACCAATTTATTACATTCAGTTTTGTCTCGTTTGCATTAATAAAATGCATTTTTCATTTTTAAAACGTTGTGTATCATATCGAGAATGCCTCCAACGTTGTTCTGCACTGTTTAATAGGGCCGGACTAATAAATCCAATTTAAATGTTACCAGGACCTCCACTGACATAACATATGTAAATCCATACGTCTTTATCTTTAGAATCACAAACACAAAACGCCGTTCGATGCGCTCAGAAAAAAAGGAACTAAATCAAGCCGGTCCAGTTGGAAATTCAAAACGGGTGGCCGTCCGCACAATCATTATTCTAAATAACAAAATTAACTTCATTCCCACAATTTAAATATGTTGCGAAATAAATTATCTGATGTGGCTTTCTCTTATCCTGCTCTAATGGACGTGGGACGTCAATTGCTAAAATATGTTGTCTTGACGAATTCAATTTATTGGTACAAGTGCTTGGAGATGGGAATTCTTTCCCACGGCACTGGTTTGCGTGGATACATTATTGAGCGCGTGCACTTTAAATAGGTGATCAGAGACATTAGCATGCTTTGTTTAATGGCCGTTATCATAAATCCTAGCAATACACAAGAAGTTTATAAAGGTAAGTGAGTGTGAGAAATAGCTGCTTCACCGTTAATTTGATAAGGTAAAGTCTTGTGTAATAATTATAGTAATTAAATCGTTGAAAGGTTGATTATCTTAGTTCAGTGTTTGTCATTTTCCATTGTATAGTTGTGTATGAAGATGCAAGGATTAACCATGGTACAATAATTCCTGGCCAAGGATCAAGATTGAGAGTTCCGTTTGTAAATGCGATGCTTCGATATTCGCTTAATGAAGACATATTGAATCGCTAAGCGGCAAAGGACAAGATATAGGCAATGTTTAAATTGACGTGCGGTCCTTTTATGCCGCATCCGTTCAGTTTTGTATCAAATACAATGGCAAATAAACGAAACAATTAAATATACCTCCAACAAATAAAATTAAACCAAATGTTAAACCAGTTTATTAATTTTGGAGTTGAACAAGTTTGAAATGAATGCAAAATTTCATTTGTTTGTATCTCCAATAAAAACAATATCATTAATGAATATGTAGCAATTAGTATTAATAAAGCAGTACCAATTAAAAAGTCTACGGAGGACACAAAACCCATATCAATTAGTGACAAATGCGAAGTAAAAACAAAACGGTACCTCTGTTAATGTTTTATTTAGACCTCGGTAGGGCACGGCACGAAAGTTAACTTGGATTTTTAAAAGTTTGTTCAAAAGTTACGCTCGCGGTATCCCCCGTCTGTCTGGCCTCGCACCTGATAAAGTAATTTTACGATTCCCTAATTTACACTTTTGAGGAGGGTTTAAAAAGCCAGAAGGTTTTTGCTCCTGGACATAATTGGGATTGCGTTAAAACTTGACGACCTTTTAAATTTTTTATTTTGCGATTGCTCGCAGGTTTGGTGAAGTAATGTGACTGTGTACCATGATGCCTGTTGTGACAGCTATAATAAGTCCTTCGATAAAAAAGTGAATATGGCTAAAATATTAACAGAAATAATTACTGGTTTTGTAGAGGCATACGTACATGCACTAACGTCCACATAATGGCATCCAATTTCATGTACGTGAAAAGGGGGCCCCTTTGTTACTTACAATAAAACCCAAGTACCTCCAACTTCTTGCTTTCAAAATAAGAACAAACGTGTCATCGACGAAATGACGCGTGTCGACCAATCGGGCGCGACGGCCACAGACGTTGGTGACGTCACTCTACCACCGACCAATCGTATTCGCCCGTCGCCTCCGGTCAACTTGGACTAATTGCCCATGTGTGCGATAACGCTAGTTTTGAGAGGAATCCGTGCGCGAGAGTCGACGGCCGACGCAGGCTCATATATTACAAAAGAACGCTCTTGTACACGTTATACTCGCAAAATATTGTAATTTGATGATATTTTACTTATTTCTACAAACAAATGAAGGTGATTGATGGCTTGTGAACGGACATATTTATTACCCGCTCTTAGCCAACAAAGAAAACATCTAATTTTAGTAGTGACAAGGCAAAATAAAAATAGATATTCGTTGTATGGAATTTCAATAATGTAAAATAAGGAGTCCAAAAACAAAAAGTCTGTTTTAAACAGTGAAACAACAGCACAGATTAGAAATAAAAACACAAACTATGAGAGCAACTGGCGGTCTAAAATTACAAATTCACTGGTCACCCCATTGTAAGTTAAGTAAAGCATGGGAAAAATAAAATGCTTACACTTTTGCTTATAATTTTTAATTAATACATCTAACTGTCGGATAGTGGGAAACAAATCTAGAAACAATGGCACAGGTATGTGTATTCAGAAAACAGTTTCTAATGTTTAATGTTACTATTTTTAATTGGCTTATATTATAAAATTATTCTGAGCATTTTACACAGTTGTATTTTGTCTATCCTTTGGTTATAAAGAGGAAAATGTTCAATTTGTAGATAAAATCGACAACTCCACGGTAAATAGTTGCATCTATGTTCTAGAAACTAATTAACCAATTTGCTGGCTATAAATTAATTACATGTTGGTGTTTCTTACAACGTAACACACTCTTGACACTAGAAGTCTTCGTGAGGTCACCGCAGGTGATATAATTAGGGCATAATTAGCTTTATAAATTGTCTTAAAATTATACAACTAAAACGAGAATATAGTAATTATTCCTACTTAGTATAATTTTTGCTACATTGTCATACAAATTATGGTCAGCTAGCGAATAAATTATTTTTAAATGCTTTGTGAACGTGGCGAGTAATTTATCATCATTCTAACATTCTAGTTTATCTATAAAAAGTTGTTGTGTTTTATTTTGAATAGCAAACTGTCCGACAGTATCGAAACAAGGTGGATGCTGTATGAATATTTCAAAAGGGCTAGTCAGTAAAGTCTTTTCATGTTTCCCTTTCGGACATGTGATGACCACGGACGTAGTGTCAATATTGCCACAAGCTCCGGTATTAAGTAGCTCGTTGCTTGAATGAATAGAGTCTCGCCGGCAGTCGCATATTGTGCATGTGGACTGTCTGTTTATTTAGATGATGTTTTGTGAAGCGTTGGATGGAGCGCGTCCAATGGACACGGCCACAAAAAATATTTCGAAATTTTACAACTTAACATGAGTAAAATTTTGGGTGTCTATTCGAACATTAACCTAATTTACTAAATAACTTAGATCAGCACTTTTTTGAAAACTTGATAATGCACTAAGTTGAAAGCTATTATAATACATTCTTGTAAGAAAGTTATTGGACAATTTTTTACACACTTACCTTGCGCGATGCGTACAGCTGGCATCTTGATTCTCATCTTGATTTGGTCACCTATTTTTAGATCTTCAACAACTTCTTTTATCCGCTGAAATCTTTATCTTAGTATCTGTCAACAGTTCTTAGCTCACTTCACACGTGCCGCCGTCGGTCCAGCGGCTTATCGTCCTATTTCTAAAACGTTATTGATAACGGAGTTCGAGTTATCACAAATCCCCCCTTGAATGTCCGACGGTAAACATTAATTATATTATTAGTCATCTTCCTAATTTCCTCATGTTTCACAAATCGAAATTCAACTAGTTATCTTACTTTTTCCTTTTCATGTTGTGGTGAATCAGTTCACACGTCAGCCGAATGTTTGCTCGCCAAAATCGACTGGTCATAAAGAGGGCCTTATCAACACTTGAATGAGCGTCTCAGTGCCCTATCTAATCTGTCCGCACCTATTGGCGATTCCTACGATTCGGTAAACGATTCATTTGGTCACACTCCATTTAATAGCATCTGTTTAAACTTCTTCACTTTTCAGTCCGAACAAACAAAATTTCAGTCACTGTCCGTTTTAACTAAATTAAATATAAATTGCTCCAACGTAAATTTTGCATTTATTTTTCGAAATAAACGATGATAAAATTAAACCGAAATAAATTTATTTGGAAATTTATAATGTTGTCTGGTGTTTACGATATATCGAAGTAGCGTCTCGCGATCGAGCACGTCGCGCGTGCGAAGCGGTGCGAGGCAGGTGCGCGGCCGGCCGCCCGCTCTCGCCCGATGTCCGAGAGCGTCTGTCCTGTGTCCCTTTACGCGAGGGCTCCGCGGCCTCCGCATGTCCACGACTCGCGCTGTCTCGCTCGGTCGGCCGACGACGGCGCGTGCGAGTCCATACGAAGTGGCCAGGGGTTACTCGCGGTCGCCGCCGCCTCGGCTGCTCGACAGAGACCGTGTCACGCGTGATGTACGCCCAAATGCGTGGGTGAGAGTGAGACAGGCATAAATCATAAGTGCCGTGCGTCGGTGTGCGTGCGCGGGTGGGGCGAAGATGCAGCGCGTACAAAAGAAAAGGGATAATATTTGCTTGCATATTTCATGACTCGATTAGGAGATGGAATTTTTAATTGAATGGACCCGAGCGCGGTCAGTCTAGCGGCTTCAAGGCGGTTTTAAAAATTAAGAACCAGTATAAAAGGGAATTATAAAGTTTTCTTTTGTTTTACTTTCTTAGATGTATTCTATGAAACAACGAGTAAAAAAGCTTAACGTCTTTTCATGAATCTGAATGAATGTGATTTAAGACACAATGGCTTTATATTTCTGGAAAAATATAATCTAATCAAAATATTTTTATGATTGTGTGTGTAATTAATAGTAGACGTTATTTACGACGCCATTGAGTAATACGCGAGTGTAGCGAGGTGCTACGTACGCTACGCGCTCGTAGCAAGCCGTAGCGTAAATAGTAAGAAAAATAATAGATGTAACGTTATAGAACACCCAACTGAATGAAGAGAGAAAGTGGAATATTAATACAAGGTTTTTGTGGTGTCGGTTCCAAATAATGCACATTAGAAACACAATGAAAATTAAATGGCCAAGCAACGTTTATTTGTACAAACTCATTCTATTCAATTCGCCATATAAAGTTTTATATTCAAATATAAAAAAGAAGGCGCAAATAAAACTACATTACCGAAAAATTCAACAAAGCGCAACACGTAAAGCTAGATCTTCACTCTCGCCGGCAAGTTTCGCGGCACATTTTTTTCCTTCACCGCCGTTATTTTACTTAAGACGGCGAGGAACTTATCTCGGTCGGTCCTTGACTTTAATAAGTTTTATGAGTGTCAGTCGGGACTTAACTGGCGCGAGAACGGGCGTCGAAAAAGAACTTTTCCATAATTGTTTCCCGACTCAGAAGCGAACTTCGCGGGACGTTCGATTATTGAAAATTCAAATTGTTCTAAGTGATTGATTGTTTATTGATTTCGTTATTTTAGTTGTTTGTTTTTGTTGACATGATGTATTTGTATTACATTAAAACTTTTTTCACTGCATAGATTTAAGACCAGTATTAATATGTTGCTAAACAAATATAAGTTTGCTGTAATTATTTTTAAGATGAAACTTTCTTTATATTTTTATAACACTTAACTAATAACAAGCTAGCTCATTATATATATGTTGTAAAATAGTTGACATTTCTTTCACAAATATATGTTCCGTATAAGTTTACAATCTGTAACCAGCCTAATAAAAAAAATCTGTTGACCAAACACATCGTGATAGGCTGCTCGAAAACCTTTTAAAAAACGTGGTCACTGAATGTCCAGCGGCACAAAACCTTCACATTATCACCGTCTCTTTCTAATTGTCACACACGGACCGCGTTAATAGAGACAACTAAAGGGTTGTCCGTTTTCTCGAGTGGAAATCTGGATATAATGACCGATGTATGTCTATCTCGTTCATATGTAGGGGTGTGTGGGTGTGTGGAAAGGGATGGTGGTGTACGCGTGTATAAGAGTAACGTATGGGGTGAGTTTTCACGACGCTACTCGACGCTAGGCGGCGTGGAAAATCATGTCGCTCCATTTTGTGGTTCGTTTCTAAGTTGGCAACTTGTGTACAAGCATTTTGGTATTTAGCGTTTAATTTTATTGCTTCTCGTTTTTGTGGTACCAGCCACATAGAAGAAAAATGCTATTTGTATGTATTATGTGCATGGTTAGTAGTTTTCCCTTATTTGAGGTTAATAAGTTTTATTCCATATCTCTGATTGAATTCATTTTTGCTATAATATTTCGCCCTGAATTGTTTTAATAACTAAAAAGAATTAAATATCTAATTAATAAATACAGACTATAATATACAGGTAAATTACATGTTTAACGAACTATAATGTAAACTAGCCGTAACTTTTCCCGCATTTCATTTATCTATACCTGTTTTCAGGTTTTAAATTTTCTCTATTCTATATTTCATCAAAATCTCCTAGCGGAGCCGTCAAAAAGGAAATACTTTACAATAAAGAGGTTTTACTCGGAAATTAGCGACTCATCGTGTATATTTGTAATATAACACTAGCCTTTGGACTTGACTTTGGTAACGTGAAATACAGTACACTTATTCAAGTCATTAAAGTGGGTCACTCTATGAACCACATAAAAAGACAGAATTAGATAAAACGCTAATACACTGTGAATCATATATAACCCGTTAAGTGGGTTTTATGTGATGTCGGTGGGAATATACATATAGATAAAAGTTCTAAAATCACTGTTTCAAGAGCCCTGGATTTTAGAACCATATCAATAGTCGATATCAATGAGTTTAATAAAGATATTTCCAATAACTCAAAGTCGTTACCATTTTATTAAATTACAATACCTAAGTAATTTGTATAATTCTTAGGGTATTGTACCTGAAAAACTCGTATGAAATATAAACCATGGATTTAATTACAAAGTAAAATATATGAACTTTAAAATATAGAAGTTAGTGAATTCATTCAATGTTACTCAATTTAAATTATTATAATATTATTATTTTACAACTCATACCTGCAACGCTCTACAGCTATTACCAACTATGTAATTAAAAATAACAATAAGTACTTACTAAATTTAATGAAATGAAACAATTTAGGTTCTTTTTACTGATTTATAATATACTAGATTTGGCCCACGGCTTCGTTCGCGATAAATCTAGATTTTGTTTTTTAATATCTATACCTCGGGAACAGATTTTTCTAGATGAAAGGTACCGTATGTTCTATTCTGTGCCTCCGACAACGTGTATGCGAAATTTTATGAAGATCGATCAAGTAGTTAAGGCGTGAAAGCGTAACAAACGAACAAACAAATAAATGAGCGAACTCGCATTCGCACTTATAGTATTAGTTAGGATAGTTAGGATATTGTAGCGTGGCATGAAGGACCACACACACTTTTTTCACTTTGTAAAAAAATTTAATCTCTACCCATTTCAAACCTTTTATGGATTTGCATTAACTAGACTCTCAAGAAAATAAGTTAGTCAGCGTCAGCCAAGACAAGTCCACATGTATTCCAGAAAAATCTAATGTCAACAGAAATAACTGAATTCGATACTTCGATATTACGTTACGTGTTTCAAATTGAGCAATTTTCTGTATCCTGTCCCACATCTGTCACAGAGAAACATAGAAAAAAGTATCCGTTGAAACGTTCAATTATAGAACGTAGCATTTAAGCACCTATGCAAAAAACATTGGTGGGTTAAGAAATACGACCTGCTTCGAAACGCACGGATTTCAAATTTAGAACGTAATTTGCCCTGGGCGGGAATACTTTGGATTTTTAGTTTAATGCCTGTGTCTTGGTGAAAATGAGATTGCTTGGAAACATAATTATAAAAAGATCATATTTAAATGTTTCTGAAATTCTTAAAGAAATATCCTTACTATCCTTATCCTTACTATATAATATAATATATTATATACATATTATATATTATATATTATCCTTACTTAATATTATAAATTGGAAAGTATCTTATCTTATATGGGGGCCAGTCAGTGCAGACCGGCGACACTTCGCCCCAGTGGGATCTTTTGTTTTGTGTCGACACTCTCCCAATAACGACTGGCATCTTGACTTCATGGCAGCCGGGACCAACGGCTTAACGTGCTCTCCGAGGCACGGAGCAGGCGGTAATTGTCAATCAATACGCACATAATTTCGAAAAGTCATATAACTTCCGAAAGTCAGAGGTGCGCGACGTGGGTTCGAACCGGAGACCCTCTGCATTGCAGTCTGTTGGTCTCCCCACTGAGCTATCGCTGCTCAATTCGAAATTAACTCTGTCTGTCTATCTGTCTGTCTGTCTGTTACCTTTTCACGGCTAAACCACTCAACCGATTTAGATGAAATTTGGTACAGATATAGTTTAAAACCTGGGGAAGGACATAGGCTACTTTTTATTCATGTATGTACCACGCGGGCGGGGCCGCGCGCAGAAGTTAGTATATTATAAATGCGAAAGTAACTCTGTCTGTCTGTCTGATGTCGGTCTGTCTGTCTGTCTGTTACCTTTTCACGCTCAATCCGCTGAACCGATTTAGATGAAATTTGGAATGGAGATATCCTGAGACCCTGGAAAGGACATAGGCTATATAACATCACGCTACGGCTCACGGGAGCGGCGCAGTAACCATAAATACCACTGACGCGGGTGAGACTGCGGGCACAGCTAGTAATTTATATGTTTCTTACAGATTTTTTGCCAAGCAATTCACAGATCAAGCAATTCAGAAATCAGGTGGAGTGCTCTACCAAATTCGCTACATTTACGATAGCCCAAAACTAAGCAAGCGAGACGAGTATATGAAACAAAGTATTTCTTTATTATTTCTTTAATTAATTATTTGTTACAGTAGTTGTTACGTTGGTAGTTATTGATAGTCCGGTTGTTCTGAAAACATTCTTTACATAACATATGTATATTACAAAACATCATACAGAACTGAAACTGTATAATAACTTCACAAGAATATAATTTATAGATATATGTAATTGTGCCACGCCTATAACCCCGAAAGAGGTTTTATGTTCCACAGAGTAATGCTATCGATAGTGCTTCTATTGAGAATTTCACATTTTGCCGGACCAGGGAATTGAATCCGAGATTTCATGCAGAGCAGTCGCCGCTACACCACCGCGCAAGTCGTAAATAATTTCCTCAATTATCAGCAAGCTACCCTCCGGTAGACATGTATTAAAATAGATTGGAGTCTCACGGGTCCCTCTAAGGGATCAACTTTGTAACACGTGTGTCCGAAAGAAATTAATGTTGCGACTTCTAAAGTCTCAAGTTTTCCAACGAACGAGTTTTTATGAGGGCAGTCGTATTAATGTATGTATGTGTGCTTTACTTAAAATGCTTATAGATGTAGAAACTAGACTGCCTCTATGGCGTGTGTAGACACACAAATACATAAAAAGTACACACAGTACTTTCAAAAGCTAGTTACACAGCACAATGCTGCAAAGTATTAGTATATTATTATTATATAGTATTAGTATAAATATAAAACAAGTTCTAAGTAATTAACTGCCAAACAGCTTACAAGGTAATTCTTATCTTATCTTATCTTATGTGGGGGCCAGTCAGTGCAGACCGGCGACACTTCGACCCAGTGGGATCTTTTGCGTCCACACTCTCCCAATAACGACTGCCATAGATGTTCATGGCAGCCGGGACCAACGGCTTAACATGCTTTCCGAGGCACGGAGCAGGTGATAATTGTCAATCAATACGCACATAATTTCGAAAAGATAATTATAACTTCCGAAAATCAGAGGTGCGCGACGTGGGTTCGAACCCCAGACCCTCTGCATTGCAGTCTGTTGGTCTCCCCACTGAGCTATCACTGCAAGGTAATTCTTACTTTGGTCAGCAATAATTACCTTGTAATATGCTGCTGCATATACCTACGTCAAAGCAGCTATTTAAATGAGAATCTGTCTCGCTGGTCCAGTGGCATAAGTTAGCGCTACGTTTACTGATGACTACCGGTTTCGATTCTCGGATCTTACAAAGTGTGACGAGATAGACATACATCGGCCATTAGTATCTTACTAATGAACTTGTAACTTGCTTTTCACATAATTCTATAAATATATGATAGATGATGCATAGAATCGCCTTAGATGCAAAACAAATGCAAAATTGTAATCCTATACGTAGGACCATGAATGACTTAGTTGCTAAAGCGACGACATGGGTCGCAAGTTCAAGTACTGCTTCATGGATTGTCTTTCTTCGTTATAATTCACATATTTATATACTTTATTTCACTAAAACAGCAGCTACTAAGAATTTGTTTCTATTTTTAATGTATAACTCTTGTTGAATATACTAACTATCGCTTAGTAAAAATACTTCCCGTACCCATTATGGTTACTTCACACGAATAAAGATAAACATAAATATCGTTATTTATTTGTTTATTGTGATGACGGCCGTAGTCCTCTCAATCCGTGACCGTTTTAAATTTAAAGTCTGAACCAGACCCACCCCAACATAGTTCTATTTCTGTCGCCAACAACTAAACCCACTTATTGGGCGCACTTCTAAATTTAGCACTTTATCGACGCGCACTTATTTTTATATGGGACGCACTTATCTTGGCGTGACACTATGTGAAGGTATGGAATTGCAATAAAAGTATTACTTTATCTAAATGAGCAGATGAGTCTGGAAATGTACTCTGTAGACGGCATCAAGCTTGCCGTATTACGTGGGACCGAGGTGGCGTATTGTAGATTTTTTACATGTTTTGTCTTCATAGTGGCTGATGGCAGATAAGCTAACAGCCAACCTGTGGTAACGGTAACAACCGCTCATAGACTTGGCAATGTTTTCTTAGTATCACAGAAGCGATTCTATGGAAACACAATCACAATAGGACCGACTACTCAAAATTAATATTCATTCTGCTTATACAATCATTCGTTATTGCCTTTTCGATCCTAAATTCACATACTCCGATCCTCTCAATTTTGGAAGCATTTAATACTTTTGGAAAAAATCGACGATACTATTCGGCATACACTTAGCAAAATTTTAAATTTGGCCATGAACGACCGAGTGTGGCTCCAGGCAACTCTACCAGTTCGCTTGGGTGGCCTCGGCGTTCGCAAAATTAGTGATGTCAGTTTACCGGCGTTCCTGTCTTCGGTCCACTGCACTGAAGAATTGACCAGGAAAATTTTAGCACCCACACTGGTTAATTCTGAAGTGTCGTGCAAGTCCGACGCAGTAAACGCTTGGAAAATGATCTGTCCAAGCTCTGATTTATCATCCGATCTATTCTCTCAGAGTCGGTGGGATGGGCCGCTCTGCAACATGGTGAGAGAACATCTCATAAACACATCTCTTAATGTTGCTGAGCGTGCCCGTTTATTGGCTGTGGGGGAGTGGTAATCGGGTCTTTGGCTCCAAGCACTCCCTTCGTCCAACATAGGCACTATGTTGGACGATACAACGTTCCGCATCGCTTCTTGCCTTCGTTTAGGTGCTCCATGTGTTTCTCCGCATCGATGTCACTGTAGGGAAGCCGTCGATGGCATGGATGTAGCAAGAGTGCCGGTCGTTTTTCGCGGCACGCCAATCTTAACGACATTATCCGTCGTGCTCTTGTCACCGCCGGCGTGCCAGCTCATCTCGAACCCAATGGTTTGGCACGTGACGATGGGAAGAGACCGGATGGTATGTCATTGATGCCTTGGAAGATGGGTAGGCTCTTGGTGTGGGACGTAAGGTGTGTCGACACCTTTGCGCCATCACATCTTCCAAGCACGGCGGGTTGTGCTGGTGCTGCTGCTGCATCTGCGGAGACTCTTAAACGGCGCAAATACAAAAACCTGGTAGGGAATTATGTTTTTGAGCCGTTTGGGGTCGAAACGCTAGGGTCATGGGGTCCCAGTGCTCGTGCGCTCTATAGAGACATAGCAAAAAGGTTAATCGACGCTTCCCGTGACCAGAGGGCTGGCCTTTATTTTGCAGAAAGAATAAGCATAGCCATTCAACGTGGCAATGCTGCCAGTCTTCTGGGCACACTATCGGTCGACTGTGATGCGGAGGAATTTTATGACGCCTATTAGAGGGTTTTAGTTTTCTATTTCTTTCTGTTTTATAATATTTTAGGTATAAGTCATTTTTAAAGAATTGTGGTTATATGTACATATTTGAATTTCTTATAAATAAACTTTTTATGTAAATCACAATAGGTAGGAGCAAATAAGCTCACGGTCTGCTACCTAATGGTCAGCAGTTACGGTAATCTATGTTAATGGGACAGGGGAAGGATGTAGGGGTAGAGAGGAAAGGAAGTGTCCTACGCGCTCTCATGCACCGTACGTAACACAACATAACGTCTTCTGCTACTTTACATCAATATTCTGTAAGAGAGTAGTATCAAGCCAGCATTTAATTTCGTAATCAGTAAAGCTCTATTTCATAGTGCAAGGGCAAGGGGTCGTCTCGCGCCTGTTTGTTGAGTTCGAATCTTATTTGGAACAATTACCTATTATTTGGAGATCCACAAACTAAGGCTGTATGAGTGTACTTTGTGTCCCCTAATTGTACGTTTTGTAAACTCTGTCGTGACAAGGACTTGATTGATTATGCGGAAGTTGTCTCTTTTAGTTATAAAATAATTAAAACCCATGTAAAGCTAAATCGGCATCATCCTTAAAATAAAAAATGTCGAGTCATGGTCTCTTTATGTTGCTATTTTATTCCACACATAAGACTAAGACATTATAAGTGATTTAGACACAGTAGATTGTTGTTATAATGTTGTTTATGAACGATGTACAACTCTAATTAGGATGAATGTCGGAGGTGTGAACGCGCCTACGACCGTACATCTAATCAACTGCCGAGCCAAATAAGTCAACGGGTTTTTATTTAGTGATGTGCTGTGTTGATATCGATAAGTTCAGAATGATATCGATAAAATATTTTCAGCAAATCTTTAGATTTAGATCATTAGATATTTAAGTAGCCAATGTGATCTGCAAGTTAATTATCGTGACCGCTTTCAATCAATCCGTTTGATTGAAAGCGGTCACGATAATTATTTGTCACGATTGTTTATTTGATACCATGTAGTATAGAAGGGACAATAATGAGCTACTAAGCTATATATTATTTTACCGAATGTTGTTTACTATAGGTAAAATTTACCACTGTTAATACGCTGCGTATTAAGGCTTCTATGCCTACATGGGACAAAAAATTAATGTATGTTGTTTGAATATTTGTAAAGTCCTCTCGAATACAAGCATTATTTCTAATGTGACTTATATATTAAAAACCAAATAATAAAAATATTGACCATGCAATAAGCGGTACATGCAATATCAACATGCATTGATAATTCAATATCACAGCAACCTTGAAAAAAATTGTATCTTTTTGTTATTAACCGTTGATATATCTATCGACATGCATCCCATCACTATAGTTTAGCTCGGTAGCTAAGCAGTGCCTGCACCCGCCAACGTGACTATAAATTCAGAGGAGACTTCGCATTCATTCACGAGAGTCACTCATGCGACCTTTGTGCCTACAATTAGCGACTAAGTTTCAAATTAGCAACTTGTCTGACTCAGATATAGGCTAAATAATCAGTTTCCATATTCACGGCTTTATTTCTTCTTAGAATTTTCGCTTTTCACTTGCCTTTTTCAGTTATATTTTCATACATATATACCTGAAAGGGTAGTAGCGTTGTATTACACCCACATTTCACATGGTATTGTTTCAGAGCCCACCAAATAGGATGTGAGGCGTTTAGCTAGGAGAGTTCAGACTCCACTATTAAAAATTTCTTACCATCAAAACCCAATAATACTTCACCCGAAATGAAAATCGAACCCGAGACTTTATGAGCAGCAGCCGCACTACACCCAAATCTTAAATATACTACTTATCCAACTGTAAATATAACCAATTTTTAGTTTTTTGGTTGCGCGCACTCGATTTGCGCTGATTTTGTAGTTGCTATCTGTCGTTTACAAACAGTTTTTCAGAAACACTAGGATTATTATTATTAGACATAATGATAAAACAAAAATATGTAAGTAGTCACAAACCTATTTTTTACTTAATGCGATTATATTCTAAGTCATAAACAGGAAGTAATATTTTTAGTTGGTGTGTCTTATCCTAACGAATAAATAATATAAATGCGAATGTGAGTTTATTTATTTGTTTGTAACGCTTTCACGCCTTAATTACTCCACTAATCATCATACAATTTCGTACTCGTATTCAAGGGTATAGAAAAGGACATAGGGTACCTTTCAACCAGAAAAACGTATTGCTCCCGAGCAAAATCGCGGGCAAAGGCTATTAACTATAGATATTTAGCACGATAAACACAAAACGTCAACCTTACCTACTAATATTATAAATGCGATTGTAAGTTTGTTTGTTACACTTTCACGCCTTAACTACTTAACCGATCATCATTAAATTTCGCATACACATTATCAGGGTTTCTATAACGCTGAAAAAAAACCATAGGAACATATATTTTGGATGAAAGGTTCTTTTATCCAGAAAAAAGGTACTGTTTCTGAGAAATAGAAATTTATTGACATTAATTGAAGCCGCGGGTAAAATCTAGTAAAAATAAATATACATTGTTTTATATGCTGTTGCTTTGCTACTGACTGTCTAATTTGTACTCAATAGTTTTGCTTCAATAGGGCAAATCGCGCACTAAACATTGAATCCTGTATCGCATGACACTTCAGTCACATAAATCACAGAAAATACGTTTATATTTGGTGTTTACCCAGAGTACAATCAACGACATTAGAGATTTTGAATTATTATATTGTAGAAAATAAGGAGCATACAACATTTTTGTTTGCGGTTACCCACTTTCTTACTAGCAACGATAGTTTACTCCGCGGATTGATTGATCTCCGTGATTGTTACTATCACATGACAACCCCAAGTGTTTTAATAAACATATTTAATATCATATTAACATTTATTTATATAGCTTTAATCTGTACAAAATATGGATATTTATATGTAGTAAAAACACAAAAAATATTAATGCAGAGACCATACACCATTATTATTACGTATAAGAAATCGAGACAGCGCGTTACAGTGTGTATGTACGTATCTCTCACGTTTGCAATCAGTCTACAATGTTTTTCAATATTTGTTTCTCAATCATGTTGACTTGTTAGACGTATTAAGAGTCGTCAGTGCTGACTGACGACTTTACATGCTATCCGAAGTTCAGGATGATGCCCATCGCCGTTCTGCCGTTCACTAACTAAAAGAATGTAAAGTGCTTTGAAACGCATAATATGACTTAACTTCTTTTTAGTTAGCGGCCAACAGCGTTATGTTCTCGGCTCTTTAGTAAAAGTTACATACCATAAACCTCGGTAGTGTTTTCTTAACCTTTAGTCCGGGTATAGACCTAAGATCGGCAGTTCTTTTGTGTTTACTAGCTATTTTAGATGTGTATACTATTACAGAGCACACTGCTGCTAATTATATTATTATTAGTCGACGCGACGATACGAAAGAGTCGATAATTCCGGGGAGCTATAGGAAACCGGCGTTTTTCTTGGTGAGTAAGGGATACGGAGAATCATGTGCTTACGTCTCGCATACCTAACCTTTCACGTCATCTTTAATTCTTTTTCTTGATAACAATCACAGGCGACAGTATCCGCTTAGTACAGCGCGGGACGAGTTTGCCACCTTCGTTATAATTATAAAAAGAAAAATATGTAGAGTCGATCTATACTAAAACTCCACGCAGCAATAAACATATAGAAGTTAATAGTCATAGGGTTCAACATGCCACTCTTTTGTTGTATTTAAAACATTTTCTATTTATATAAATACCCGAGGATTGTGAAAGTCAAAGGTTATCAAGAATCAAATGTCAACCGTACCTTTAGAATATATCCCTAGATCGGCATTACCTTTAAATATCGGTTTATGATTGGCTATGGTATTTTGTACTAAATCGTTACCATTGTGCATTATTATATTTCTTCTAAATAACACAAATATTATACTTTTATTAATTATATAATAATATGTATGTATGAGTCTTGTCAGTCCTGTGACGTTTTAAGTTTGTGCTTATTTTTATGTGCTAAGCTAAGCCCTCGGGTTCGTTTCTCGAGTGAACTAAGTACACACCGAGTACACACACATGGAGTACACAGCACAGAGTCTTGAGATATTCCCAGTAGGCGGCAATATGCTCTCCTATGGTCATATACAGACGAGTCTATGTCATATTTATCTACTCACATATATAAATAGATTTGAGTGTCTGTTTGCTGTATCGTCTCTATAAACGATATTACCTTCTTCCATTCTAAATATTAAGGTTGTTTGAAGGAATATAATTCAGATAGGTACTATTGAAATTGACAATGCAATAATTGTTAACCATGCCAACTAAAGATATTTACCAACAAACAGTGGTTGCATGTAATATGCAGTGGTATAACCACTTATACCATAGCATGTTATCGTATCGGTGATACCGCTGCAACCTTCTTAGTATGGAAAGGGGTTAGGCGATAAGACGGGTTTGTTTGACGTCCGTCAACTCACACTGTAGGGATAATTGACGTCACCCATCTTCGGAAACTTTATAGAGAGCCCTCATGCAGAATTCTTGACAGTATTTTTTCAGCTGTGTGATCTTTACAAGATGCATATTTGTAATACTTACTAATACGCCGTGTAGTGTCGATTAAATGACATCACTGGAAACAATAATTGTATCATCCAAGGATTATTTAAAGACGGTGTACTTATCTATTAGGTATTTGCTTAATTATAAAACTTACCGTTACACATGTAACGGCGAATAATCGTAGAACAATAAAACGCTAATACTGGAAACAATGATAAGCAGGATCACTGCAT
Source organism: Catocala sponsa (assembly GCA_963564715.1). NCBI lineage: Eukaryota > Metazoa > Arthropoda > Insecta > Lepidoptera > Erebidae > Catocala > Catocala sponsa. The sequence goes on along the minus strand of OY751339.1, from coordinate 18,328,424 downwards.
CGTAATATTTAGCACTGTTCTTGATTTGTATTTGTTTTTCTATTATAAGTTGCTCAAAACTGATATATTGTACTCACTCAAATTGAGCCTGGATTCAGAATTTTGTCTATCGTAATTACCTAATAAAGTCAGGTGTCCTCAACTCAATTGATGATATGGCAGGCCTGTGGACCAATAATAGTCCTTTCCTTATTAAAAAAAAACAGCTCCCACACTAAGAGGCTTATACATTCAAACAACGACCAAAAATAAAGAACATCCAGCCTCGGAACCATCGGTCTTTGGAATCCTCGCAGTGACAAGGTGACAGCCCATGACCCTTGGAGCCCTGGCAGTAGCTATATAATCACCTTAACCATTCAATGTTTCCAATATTTCAGGCTTTCCAGGTCTAATTGCTGAGAAGCAGACTACTGTGACGGATGAGTAACCGTATTGTTACGCTCTAAATTGCGTAGGCTGTTTCTGCCATGATCCTATACGTAATGAGTACTATTTACCACTGTTAACGCTTCCGAGATTCTATGTCTATGAGTTATATATTAGTCGATCAAAATAATTGACCAGTCATAGGATTATATTAAAGTTATTCAGAGTAATTAAAATATTTTATAATGTTTGTATCGCCGTTCATTTTAATCAAAACTTTTATTCCACAAATAATTATATGCACCCAAATATCATGCATAAAATATACTTTATTAATGATTAAGTACTTTAAAATAATTTCACACTTCAGAATTGCACTCCACTTTAGTTTTCTATGACCATGGCTGTTGATCACATTGATTGCAACTAAATTAAAATAATTTGTTCAATGTTATCAAGTTATAATTAAAATAAATCGCAATAAAATACGTATAAAGTATTTCATTACTACTTTTCATTACAGCAATATTTTTCTCTATTTAAAAGTATTTTATAAAATCACACTGAATAATTATTATGCCTCTTATCAAAGGCCTCCTCTACAAACTGCCTCAGTTTTGGTTAGTTAACATTATTTTTAGTTTATTTATTTTCGCAACAAATCCACTACCTACTACTATCATATTCCACTGCTTTACAAAGGAAATAAAAAAGAAAATATACATTGCCCTATATAACGGTTACCCGTCGTTTCATTAGCGGTTTAATTTCAAATAGGTTGCATAACCCATGGTTGAAGCTGTCTTCTTACCAAATTTTATCAACATCACTTTGCGAATTAGTAGTAAAATCGAAAGAAAGACATAATCATAGTAGCGCAATGGAGCAAGCAACAAACTTGCGATGGTTGCGCTGATTAGGTTGGCGCTTATTTAGGTTAACAAGAATACTAGTCATTGTAATTCAAATTACTAGTTTGATAAAAAAATATTTTTCATGAATGTGTTTAAAAACTACAAACGTTCAACTTAGCTAACAATCGTAAATTACAACCTAAAATCGCCAACAGCTATTAGAAGAAAACTATTACATATTGATATATGTACGCATTGAAGTACCCTTGGGGATCGCCTCCAGTATAACCGCCTCATTACAAGTGGTATTACATTAATTAGTTTTTCGCCTTCGAGGCTCAGTAGGTAAGACAGATTGGCTAACCGTGAGCTTCCACTAAGTACCGGCGGTGCTGCCCACGCGCAAGTCTTAGAATATTCTCACAACGTTACTCATCAATTGCAACACTCAATAACTTGAGTTTGTTAATAAGCTATACGAGAATTATTTGCATGTCTGTGTATTGAGAAATGTATTACGTAAAATTTAGATTAATTGGATGACGTACGCGAGTAAGATTCACAAGGCTAATAATAAATCAGAGACGGTGAAAAGAATTATAGAGAATCCCGCTTTTATGAGAACTGCCATTTATGTCGTATTATAATGTATTCGTAATCGCACACTAAACTTATTAGAGCTCTTACGGCCACTCCTACAACTAACATGTAAAAGTTATCCGAAAGATAAATCGCATGCTGTCTCACTCATGTTAGGTTAAAGAAGAGAGATGGCGATACTTTTATCTTATAGATAAATGCTATCTAGAGGTTGTAGTGCAAGCCCTGAGTAACATTTAATTTGGTAATGATAAGTCAGTAGGACCAAAATTTTTAAGACGTTTAGGATAAAATGTGCACTATCTGTAATTGAATTTAACGTTTTCCATGAGATTGTCCGTAGACTATTCTGATTGTAACCTGTTCGAGTGCTATACAGGTGGCACAATGTTGCAGCCCAGTTTCTTGAGCCAATGCCGCGTAACCTGCATTTTTTTTCTAAGTATTAGTGTCCTACTCTTTTCCTCTCTACTATCGAGCCTCTATGTTGACCTTGTTTTGTATTAATTGGGAACGTTATGCAACAATTTTGACTAGATATTTTAGCAGCTATGTCAAGCATGTTTGGTTACCAATGAAAGAGCTGAGAATTCGCTCACTTTCTTCCTTAATAATTTAAAAACCTCGTGGCCAATTGCACTTAACTTTTTATATATTTTTTATGTGAAGGCCAGTTATAAATATAAATAACATACTCTCCAAGGCTTTTTATAACTACAAAATGTCGTGATTGCAACAAATGCAGACTCCTAGCTGCCTATGTTCTTTTTTTAAATCGCTTTCAATAAAAGTTTACAACTCGATATTAGGAAAGCCATTTTTTATTATACATAGGTATTTCAAGTCTAAAAATAAATTACAATAAGCAAAGCCACAGGCAAAGCAAGTATAAGTTAGTTAATACTTGAAAAGCTAACTTAGTAAAATTTATGTGGGTTCAGTACAATCAACATTGTCTAGCAGTGAGCATCCTGCATCGATGACTTACTATTGAAGAGAGGAATTTGGTATTCAAAGGCCAGCTATGCTTTGAATATTAGTCTGATAGGAATCTGGCTACCGGCTCTTTGGTTGGCTTTTAATGGTTGAATGGTAGTTAAGCTTTGTAGTTCGTATGTAACTTTAGGGTGCATTTCTTAACTATCGATTTGAGAGGTCAATATAATTAAAGTAACTAGCATATATTTTTCTGATGGTAAAATAAGTTTACATTTTAAATGATAAAGATAATAGCAAATTTAACCAACATTGTTTGAAAAACAAAAGTTTGTTATAAATTTTATTTCAATTTCAATGCTTTATTGCTCTCCATATGTAATTACATGTTCTTACAAAAAATATTCTAAAAGACCAAATATGGACCCTGTCGGGCACGGCAACATAGATAGAAGAGAAGAAAGGAGGAAACCACTGGTATAATTTTTAAAATATTGCAACAATAAAGAAATTAAAATTAATTAAATGGAAATAAGTAATCAAAAATTTAAGTAGGTACCTAAATTCTATTTTCAATTTGTTTATCTTTTATTTATATTTATATAATAATAATATGGATTTATTAAAAAACTATGTTTTAAATTATTGTAGGTATATTAAATTAGTTTGTAATTAAGTTTATCATTTAGATATTCATTTATGTTGTAATAGCTTTTGTTGAGAAAAAATTAGTTTATTAATGAAGCTGTTGTATTTATTTTCGCTTCTTATGGTACCTGGTAATTTATTATATATTTTTATAGACATTACAAATGTACTAGTCGAGTGCATGTTTTATTTGTGAGGCATTTTGTATTTATACGATGAGATTCTGTGAATCATTCGATAACTACTTTCGAAAGATTGGAAATGATAACAGCGTATAATATAGTACAAAATTACAGAGTGCTCTGTTGGCATTGTAATTAAGACTAGGTTTTCGGTCTATGAAACAGTAGCTACACGCTGGCGTTGCCCCTATTTATGCAAGCGTCCGTATGTTAAGTCCGTATGTCGTCATTACGGTTGTATAAAAACATCTTCACATAATATCATTGATTACTTCTATTCAATAGTTAAAACATATTTTCTATATAAGTAAGTCGCGTTATCAACATGGGCCTACTCGTAAAAACAAAAGTGTGGTTAGACAAAAGCTCGGGCGGGCGAACAATCAGTAGGCGCGTGCGGCGAGCCACATTGTGTGGGCGATAGCCAACGATCATATCGGCTACCCTTTACTTTTTAATACGCAGTCGATGCCTTTGCTTACCACGTCCAGTGATGGAAGTTTCATTACTCTTGCTACCGATCCTGAGTGCCCAGAGCTGTGCTTCTGAGCAGCAGTTCAAATTCTTGGCAGCAGTACGCAGTCTGGAAGTGCTAAGAATTGCTCTTCCCCTGTTAAACTCAAAGCTATTGTTTTTATTTGTGAACAAAAGTACAATACAGTTCTTATATATACGTACATATTTATTAAAGATCACTATATTCTGCTAGGAATTGGCGAACAAATTAATAAAATTAGAAAACATATTATGCCTGCCCTGTTAAAACTTATACATAGGTACTTAATATTATGAGTGTATATTGGAGACTACACATAACACAGTAAGACTGCAACAAGATTAGAAAACGGCACTCCATAAAACAGGTGACCATGATGATAAGGAATTAAAGGAACGCAATGTCCTAGTTGCTTGTTAATCTTAATTGCTCAAATTCTGCGTGCATGGGCTATTCTTGTAGAGGTATACAAGCGTGAGTTTATCTCGCTAAACGCGTTATCAAGTCGGGGCTACCCGTAAAAACAAAAGTGTTGATAAATAAAAGCGCGGTGCATATTATGCGCGTGCGGCGAGCCATATTGTGTGGGCGACAACTCACCGATCCTATCGGCTACCCTTTACTTTTAATGCTCCATTTTTTATATATTGCTTACTGCTTCGACTGACTACTTTATTACTATATCAGCTTATATAATAAAAATTGTATGTTACTAAGCATGTTATAAATAAATAATTGGCGATTGAAAATTGTAGCTCAGGCAGCCACACTTTTCAATTTACTTCTCATGAGAGCTCTAATTCGTTATTTAGCTTATCTAATAATTCAAAATAATATCGCTTTGATTTTATTATAATAACATATTGTCAATATATAATTATGTTTATATTCGTGTGCAATGTGAATTCGTGCATTTTAGTAGCAATATTTTTTTGAGTATGACGTTATTGTATCACAAAAAAATATGTAAAATTGCGTTTAAAAATATATTTATCTAAATTTAAGATTTTTCCCCTTTTTCTTCATATATAGTCTACGCAACATTACTACATACATTAAACTCCATGCAATTAACAACCCATTGCTCCGTGCACGTAATATACTATGTACTTAAAAAGATGACAAAGCTGTCTTTTCGTGGATTAATATTAAGCTGGATGGCGTATGTTTAATAATATAAATGTAATCACAATCATAATCGCCAACTTCAAATGCCTGGCTCTACAAAAATATGATTGCGTTTAGGTACCTATGTATGCATTCCAGCTACCATATGCCAATCACTCATATGCCGTGTGGTCAGATTAAAATAGAACCTAATTTTGATCTTTCAAACCGTCGTACCAGGCGGGTATGGAACAATATGATTTTATCGAATAAATATGAGGTGTTTAAGGCCTTGCGCCAAAATATAATGATGTAATTGTTTATGAAATTAAATCTTTACGTAACCTACAAATGTAACTAAACGAAATTTTGAAATAGTGGTAATTTATTATTTTATTTCCTATGGTGTCCTTTAAGGGCTTAAGATATCAATTGCTTAGTTCTGGACTATTTATTTTTAGATTTAAAAGGGATCAAATGTCTGACTGTGTCTCATGCCTTCCGTGAAGGCGCAGGCAGAAATATGTCATATCACAAGAGCGAGCATATTACCATCTACCGGGCACAGCTCCAGGCCCCGTGTTACTACAAATTTTTGAACACAATATCCCAATAATATTTTGCCCGGCCAGAAAATTAAACCCAGTCTAACAGACTACTTATATAAGTTATTGGAAGAGTATGATTGTAACTCACTTAGTTCAAATATCAATCAAATTGTATATGTACACCTTCAGTTTCGAATCAAAACTTACGTACGTACAAATTTTTGAAAATTTGTACGTACGCACAATTTTTGAAAAATTATTTTGTTATATAAATCTTTAACTTTTAAAAAGCAATGCTAAAACTACCATAAACCTATAAATGTTGAGTGCTATTTTTATGCGACAGCAAAAGAAAAATTGAGGTCATATTTTAAAAACATTTTAACTAAGTACTTAAGCGATTTAGTAAATGGTTTCAGCCATGACTACAAGTGCTTAACCTTAAACTCCTTTGAAAATAATAATAATAGTCGATAGTGAAAGCTTGTTGTTTAAGTTCTATTTCTTGACTCAATTCCATACAAAAACCTTCAACTGATTTTCTAAAGATAATCCCTGTGTCACTAGTTTATAAATAAAATGTATGTATGTATTTACAAATTTTGAGATAATTAGTCAAAAACACCACGAAACAGAACAATGATCTGATAATCATAACATGTTCTATCTGGCGTGGGGATCCACTTCACGACACTTAGCACTCTGGTAGGTGTTAATTTGAACTTTGAACCAGCAAAGCACGATCATATTTAGTCTCAGCTATATACCCGAAGTAGTAAATAGAATTGTATGACATTAACATTATGCCAGCTTTGGTTTTAGATACCACGTTATCGAGGCAATGCCGTGTACCAGGCAATATTTTAGAACTACTGAGAATTTTACTGAAAATTTTTGATTAAAACCCATAAGTGTTGTGCCTGTCCCGAGAATCAATACCGAGACTTCATGCATAGCAGTCACATTCGCTACCGCTGTGCCAGCGATACAGATAATTATAATAATAGTATGATATAATCTTTTTGTGATACTAAACTTAATTATTTGCTTCACAAAAATGTTACTATAGCGTTCGTCGAATAAGTGCATAGTCATTATCCTATTTAGCCTATTTTACCGCTAAATATAAATATACACTTAACATTAACGGCCTCAAACTATTTATATTTTCGAAATTTGAAATAATTCTTTTTTTAATCTAATCACGAAATCAGCCAGTACCCCTCATTGGCGGGTGGCGGCGGCAGGCACGAGGTATTGACCGCCGTCCTACCCACTCTAACGGGTCACTTCGCTCAGGTGGAATACTGCCTTTTAAAAATGGAACTACCTATTGAATTACCAATACCTTTTGTTTCTCCTACGATTTTTTAAGAATACTTGAATTTATTATTCGTCAGGTGAATAGCCGTTTTTGTTTTCAATATAATTTGAATTCGGATGTTTGCGTTCTAAAATTAAATGTTTGTTTAGAGGTTAGACGTTAAAATTTATAAATAGAATTAATAACTCTTGATGACTATAACTCTGATTCTAATATCTTTGCGTGAGTAAGTAAGAGACATAACATTACTTACAATTTTATTGTTGTCCTTGACTACGATGTTGGTGGTGTCCAAAGTAGGTATCGTGGCTAGTGGCACCCTAAAAATGGTAAAGAAGTTGAGGTGTAAGGCACAAACTGGCACCACATATTGACCGGCTAATCGTACACGGTCGTCAAGGGTGAGCGGACATTTGCATCGATTGGCAGGTGTATTGGAAATAATTAGTATTCATCATTGCATATAATGGTCCGATGAATGGTTCTGTAGCTTCGGGAGTGTTCGCTTCGACAGGTACCTTATTTTGAAGTAAGTACTGTCCGAGACATATCATGACATATTATTAGCAATGTTTTACGGATTGCTGATATATCATTATTAATTTGACACAATTGCATACATTAATGTGAATAACAGTTTTGAGGCTTGTTTTGATAGACATGTGGCACAGATGCTTAAAGGTGTTCTAGAATAAATTCAAACTTGCTACACCTTCCAAACTATTATAAACGCTAGTTCGCGATGTTTGTTTGACTTTTTAAGAAAGTTTATTGTCAATTACTTGAAGTAAATACTACATATTACACGGTTGCGTCGGCGGTGCAACAGTAGTGAATGCGACTGTTGTGCATAAGATTCGGGTTCGGTTCCTTTCGGGTAGTGTCATTGGGTTTCTTTTGGCAATAAATGCTCCAGCAGTACGAAGTCTGAACCTATTTATTATCTTCTTCATGCTGCGGTTGCTTTTTCAACCATGGGAAAAAAGTTGTACACAAAATAAGGCGCTAGAAAAGCCTTAATTTCAATGTAGGTATACCATGGTCGCGTAAACGTAAAACCTTCAATACTTCACGCCTTCATCAAATTTAACTATGTTGCCAGTTAATAGTGATATGATTGCCTTCTACCAGAACATTGGCAGACTCTTCTGCCACTGAGAATTTCCAGCAGAACAAGCCTGTGAGGCGTTGCCGAATCCGGGTCCTGTAGCCGTCCCTACCACACGCAAGCATAAGCCCAAAACCATACCACAACAGCAACGTAAAACAAGACAAAGAAAACAACTAATTAATTTCAATTCTTAGCAACAATTCTAAACTTTTTCAAATCATTAAACCGCGCGGAAACAAAGTGGTAACTGTTTACAAAAACGGTAGTTACCATCATGAGTGTCAATCACGTAATGACCTCACACCTCTGACCCCTGGTCAAGTTCGATACCTAATTCATTCCTGATGATACAGGGTCAAGGTGAGGTGAGAAGAAGCCTAGAATTTACATACAAACACCCGTCTTGGATAATGACCAACAATTCAATAGGGGTCATCGTTTTTGTCGAAAACACGTTATACGTTTAAAAGCCAAATTATTATAATAGTATTTATTATAAAGTGTTAAGGTTTAAAATTGGTTGTTTTGTTTTTATGTCTGTAGAAAATAATTGTCAGTGGTTTATCTTTGTTGAGTCTGTTTTCGAAAATTCTGGACAAAACGTTGCCGCGAGTTTTAAGTGTTGATGAAATTTAACTTGCCTTTTATTGTCTTTAATGAAAATTATATTCTATTCATTACGTATTGTATTCATACTATGTATATTATTTTGAAGGATAAATAAGGTTTTTATCATTTCATTATTATCTTAATACTAACTAATATTATAAATGTGAATGTGAGTTTGTTTGTTACGCGCTCATAACCTAATTACTAGACCGATCATCATGGAATTTTGCATACACGTTGCCAGGGGTACAGAATAGGGCATAAGGTATCTTTCATACAGAAAAAGTACTGTTCCTAAAAGAAAGACATTTATTGACAAAATTTAGATTAACATGAACGAAGCCGCGGGCAAAATCTAATACTCCATAAGTGTATACATTCTACACTTAAAATAGTTGTAAAATGTATTGATGTATGTACTTCTGTGTACGCTAATTTTCGAAGTCGCTAAACGAATTTAAAATTAACTAGCGGTCACCCAGTGGTCGAAATTCGACCATAATTAATTTTAAATTTTAAGTTTGATCGTTATTAAGGTTTTATTATCTAAAACTTTACCCTTATAATCACATTTCATTTAGATTTCACCACGGCTATACAGGTTAATTCCACCTATCTTATTCAAACAAATTAATTCAAACAAATTATTATTTACTTATCTATACTCTTTCATTGGCTATATTCCTAAGCTTGCTACTTTGTTTTCTTTTTTTTTTATATATATACATAAGTTATGTAACCATAGTTATGAAGAATTGTACGACGTCAGGCGAACAATGCCGAAATACTACGAACGCGAGTCGACTGCGTGTGTCAAATGCATGGTTGTGTGCGTGTAGTGTTTTTTTTATTAATTTAATGAATTTTAATGCATATTTTATAAAAATATTAGGATTCGCCACTTCTCCATATAAACTTTAACTGTGCCAAATTTCATACGCCTCCGTCCGCGCAATTTTCGAGATGCCATATTTAAAAAAGCCTGAGCTGACATTTAATGTTTCTTCGAAAAATGTGTCAATAAATACGTTGAAAAGATGATACAGTAAAAATACGTACAATACGTGCAATATTTGTATACAGCACGAGTAGTTCTGAGTTCTTATACCAGTTTCTGTTGTTTATTAAAGTTTCCACTGCACCGAGATTATTCCAACAACGGATAATAGCATACATTTTGCTATCTTATATATGTTTAATATTGTCTTCTGTTTACGCGAATGTTATTCACTGAAATTAAACTACTATATACGGATTTTATCGCGTTGTTTATTTAACACTTTATTACAAAATTTTGAAAACTGTTACACTACTATTACTATTAAACTTTACTAATTTTTAAGCTAATAAATTATTGAAACTATTAAAACTATTTATACTATTACTATACTATTGAAGTGTAAAAATAAATATATTTATATTTATTTTTACACTTTCCCCAACGTTTCGGTTGCTTTTCAGCAGCCATGGTCACGGGGAGACTAAGATGGTAGTTCTCTCAATGTTCCAGTGTACTTATTTCAAAGTACCCGAACATAATTTAATCATGGGTGTTTCTATTTACGCAGAATGAGCTCAAAGTATCATGAAGTCTAGCTGTGGTTTGTTTTTTCTTAGGTTTGCCTATTTGAATTACTGGATCCCAAGCTGGTGGTATATTATATATATTGTCAGAAATACACGTAGGTAATACTTTCTTCGATCCATCGATCCTGCGATCAAACAAACAGCAGTTACACATGTGTTCACACTCACATACCTTGAACTTACAGGGTAGTCTACTATAATGACACTGCAATTATTTTCATACCTTGAGACTTCGCACTTCACCTCCCAGCTGTCACCAATCAGACCATTCACACGTATGCAACTCGATACAACGTTATCTCGAGATATCAATCGATATCTATCGAAGATCGATTCTCAAATGTCTTATTGTCACACAAAATAAATACCATACAGAGAACAGACGAAATTAAAATGACAATTACATGCCGATTCGGATTTGAATAAGCCCAATAGCATTATTAGCGTTAAGAGCTCCATTGTGTCCGCGTTGGGTAAAGTAAATATTTTGACAAAAGTCCGTTGCGCTATATTGAGTTACTTAAAGGACAATTGCCACATGAATAGAGACAAAATAGGCTACTGAAAAAATATTGGAAAAAGAAATGGACTCGTCACTTTTTTTAAATGACGTTTAGTAACAAATCAGTTTTGTTTAAGGAGTGTGCTATTCAATTGTAGTCAAGTTTGAGTAGAGCATTAGCTTGTTAGAAGTGCTATTTTAGAATATAACGTTAAATTAAATGCTATATCATAGTCGCTTCCTTATTAAGTGTTGATTTCTAATTAAATGATTAAAAGTTTGGTTACATTAAAAATGTTTTGATAGCTTACACAGTGCTATTTACGTTGATTAATTTTACTGTACAGAAAAACATTTGTCTACGCTTGACATCGATATGGCTCACTTTGGGTATCGCCATGCTAGACTATAAAGGAACGAGGAAGAATCTAGAGAACTATGAAGAAATAGAGGACGGAACGCAATCACTACCCGTCAACCGAGGCCACTATATTTACCCTGCGTAAGACCGTAGCCATTAGGGTACTCTAAGTAAGTAGCGGTTACAGAACGGTTAAAAAAGCCGGAGATACCAATAATATTCTAATTTCAAATTGTTATTTCAAGATAATACTGCGAGGACGTATCGACATACGAGTAGGTAGTAACTGACCAAAACTTAAAATTTTGTTAGTGTAAAAATTGCATAGTGTTGCGAAGACACGCTTTAATTTTAAATTGTCATATTAGTCATGACACCAAACATGCTGTCCATGAATCCTTTGATCAATTGCCAAAACAGCTACGTTACTGCAATATGTTCTCCACACAGGAGAAAGTGTCGTAAAAATGCAAGTGACCACAAAATAAAATCCACCATTTTAAGTTGACCTGTTTCTTCTTTATATGCCTCAACAAACACTTAATAATCACATGCTCGTGACAAAATTGACAAGAAGTCGTTAAGCTGTCGAAATGTTGCATATCCTTAAAGACTTTAAATAAGCAATTTCATGATACATGTATGTTTGTTCATTTTATATCGTCGATCATACTTAAATAGTAAAATCATCAGTATCAGCAATCATCATAAATATCAGCACAAATGTGGTAGTGTTACATTTATGCGAATATTGTACATTTAATTATTGTAAAATGATTGTCAGAAATCAATGCGACTTAGACTTAATGAGACTTATGTCTTACTTTGATATTGGCTGCTAAAAGAGTAAATGAAATTATGTATACACAATAAACTCAAACTTATAGGCTACGCGAAACTACGCTAACCAAGTGAGTAAAACTAAAATCAAACCATAAAATGGGCGTAATTTGTTTTTCACAATCAAATGTATCGTTTGATTGCCGCCATAATATTCTTCTGATATCCACCGAGTATAAAGGGTAGTACAGATATTCAACAGCCAGGATATTACTACGTACGAAATGTAAAACAATGGCTACGCGGGCCGAATCGCAAATGACTGGCTGGTGTGGGCCGGCCATGTGGGTTGGAGGTCATGTGCGTTTCAAATTTAAATTTTGAATTCGAAATCCCCTTTCATTGAGCTTCGTAATTTTGTAATCAGAGTGCCAAAATTTTTTACACGTAGGTTTTTGTTTGCATCTATCATAATTAAATTATATTACATATTAGGTTAGATTAGGGTATCTAATAACAGTACTATTTTCTGGATCAAAGGTACCCTTTGTTCCTTTCTGTTCCCTTGACAACGTGTATACGAAATTTCATGATGATCGGTCGAGTAGTTATGGCAAGAAAGCGTATTTCAACGTCAGCTTTAATTAGTATACATAATAACGCATGAAATGGTCAATATCATTTCATAGAACTTTTTAGGCAAATGTATATATTATTAGATATTGAAAATATAAGGACTCACAGATCTACTCGCTATGATTTGCATTGTAAAGCGAGATATGAAAGGCAAGTAATTATAGGTAGCGAGACCATGCTTCCTGTTTTGTTATCAAATTCGTTCCATAAACAGTTTCTTTACTATTGCTATCATAGTAGGTATAACCACTATCTAGGCGGTTGGTCAGGACTGATTATGTATAATACTATCAATTATAAAAAAACTTCGTTGACCATGTATTTAACCACAAAAAATATAAACATAGAGTACCTAATATTAACACTTAGATATTTTAAACTAATATATTTGTGCTATGTATAAAGCCAATACCGTTTCATAAATTATTCATTAAGAAGTATTTTAGGTAAAACAACATGTAAGCTAAAGTTCAAATTTATTTTTAAGTTTTTTTAATATGATTTTTCATCATTTTTTTCTACATTTCATATTGACTTTATAAGGTTTTCATGAACCTTACATAAGAACCTTGAACAATTTCTTTTAACCTTAACCTGTAACCTTTAAGCAGATACAAAATCTCCTAATTATAAAATATTTCTGTTAATTTTATGTTTGCCTAGAATAATGGAAATCCTAAAAAAATATGTCTTTTAAGTATAAGTAGTGTTTAGTATTTATTTTAAGAAATAAGATTATCTTACTATTATAATCATTTTTAAAACTAATTAAGTCTTTGAAACGGATGTTTTTAGACCCTGGACTTGATTGACCTAGCTTGTCCGGTTTAAGCTGAAATATCAATGTGACACATCTGTATACCTGCCCTTCGGAAAAATAAACAACTGATGTCGTTTTGTCTTATGATAACTATATTAATTTACTGCACTGAAAAGAATTAAGAAATACGCAGAATTTTTTATCCGACTGCTATTAAAAGGATGGTGTTTCAAAGCAGCTGACAGTATTCAATAAAGAAATTTATTCGAACAAAACGTCTTTATCCTCACAATGACTTACTTGTACAGTGGCCAGTGTATTATATTGAGTGAAAAATAAAAATAATGTGGATTCCATAATGACATGTGAGGTGCGGTTCGTATCAAACAATGATGCCAACAATCCCACTTTCGCGGTTCAGCCAAATGTTGTCGTGCGGTCATGGGATAGCAAAATCATGGAGACTTCTTCATATAAATATCTAAGTACTAAACATGTACCTATTAAATATTCCAACAGATTAAAGAGATTGTTTGTTTTTTATTTTGATAAATACACATCTAATAATATTCTTTCAAGAGGCAAAGACAATGGAAGCTACTTTTAAACCCGATGTATTTAGACTGAAAGAATACCGTCCATCCAAAAACCATAGTGTTTTTTTGAAAGACCTTTTGAGTTGTAGAGCTTTTAAAAGATACGATGACGTATCTGAAGGATACTCTGATTATGAAACTGATTGTCAAGAAACCTGTGGTTCTTATTACTTGCGCTGTAATGAAAAGACTATCTAAGTTAAATGAGTGTACCACTGGAGGCCGAAATTCGTTTGACCGTTTAACACAAGACCGAAAGAACTATTGGTCATTCTTTAGTTGATCGACTAAACATTTGAGCAAAAGAGATTTGGTCGAACGAACCATTGATATTTTTACATTTGATCGAGTGAACCTTTGCTCGAAAAAATTGCAAATTTGGCTATCGTTTGTCAAATAGATCCAAGACCGAAAAACAATGGTTGGATTAAAAATATTGTATTATATTATGAATATTTTAATAGTACTATTATTATTTACCTATTCACTGTACATAGAAAAAGCTATTTTCACTTTATAGAAAATATAACATGCGTGTAGGTTTTATCTTATAATGAAACCTACTTGTCTTTTCTAAGCGGATTAGCTTATATCTGTTATTTAAAAAAGTAATTTTAATTTTATATTTTCTAATATTGTATATGTATATATAATATAAGGATACACCTTAAAGTGTTTTTTCTAGGTTTCATTATAAGATAAAACCTACACGCATGTTATATTTTCTATAAAGACTACCAAAAAAAATGTCTACCAAAGTAACTGCTGCCCAAGCCCATCTGTCGAAACTTATGCTTCTCTACCACCTGAGAAAACGCCCATGTTGATCAAATCTAGGCAGTCTAGTATTACGAGCTTCGGACTGTTACTAAGGCTTAACCGAAATTAAACCAATAAAGCCCATTCTACCTCAAGCACATCACACAACCAAAAAATGACTTTATATTCGCACTCGGTCACGTATCTACAATTTTTGTGTTTGAACAAGTAATTGATAGAAAAAATATGCAATAAACGTGTGCAAATGAATTTGAGATGCCTATACGACTCCATACACTCGTTGTCCTACACAAGGCAAATTATCCTCGGACATGGCAAGTATACGTTTTGCATTGTCAATAGAGTGATTGGTATCCTTGACAGACGGTCGACACACTACCATTCCAATTCTCGCTATATTTCGATATATATGTAGGTATGAGGCTACACATGTATGTATGATCTGTCTAAATGTTGATATCGATAATAATTAAAGTAGACAGGTTGTAAAAATGTCCTCCAGACCGAATTTCGGCACGGCCATAAAGGTAATAATATAAGCTTTTTGTCATGGGACCGTTAAAACATTCAAATGAAGATGATGTATTTGTAAACCACACAGAATTTTAGTCTGGTGACCTAAAACCATCGCTTGTCACCAATTTGTGCGAGAAAACTGCTGATTGTATCGTTTCCTGCTATAATACCTTAATATTTTACTTTAGAAAATTTGCAACTGCAACATTTGAATCATTATGCCTGTTAGCTGGTAACAAGATTAGCTTCTTATGTTATCAGCTAAATAAATGATTGGCGTAATATAATTGTTCAACACTTCTGGCTAGTAGGTATATTTAACACTTACACACATATTAAGTATTTATCTTTTCTTCTTTGCCCAACAAGCTGCAAACACGATGTTGTAGGAAGCTCCACAAACATTAACACAAAGAATATCAAATCCTGCGTTGGTATGACAGTGTAATATGTCCATATATTGCACTACTGACAAGTAGTGACGCATCTTCTAATGTGCTATTCGTGCTGCAGCGCGATTATACTTTAGTAGATATTTCTTTCCAATTTCGTTTAACCATAATTTTAAGGCCAGCCTGGAATAAACTTAGTACTATGGTAAAAATCTAAACAATTGAGCAATCATGTCTGTAAAGCCATTATCCATATGTTATGAATGTGGTTTGTTTAACACATAATTCTAACCTGAGCATTGCGGTCTTCTGTGCATGTAGATTAAGTATTTAGGCGATGGCCAG
Organism: Catocala sponsa; assembly: GCA_963564715.1. Classification (NCBI taxonomy): domain Eukaryota; kingdom Metazoa; phylum Arthropoda; class Insecta; order Lepidoptera; family Erebidae; genus Catocala; species Catocala sponsa. Next base: position 18,312,385 of record OY751339.1, on the reverse strand, counting down.
TCCATCAGTATCACCTGTTGTGTGGTTTTTCGCCAATTTGATGGCAGATGGCCATTCGAATACCTGTAATTGTATAACTGCGTCATCATATGTTTGAATAATGTAATTGATTTGTGTCACCAGCTGTTGTTTCTTTTTGGTTCTGTCAAGATTTTATTGAAATAGTCAATACAAGTCATCAAATCAGATCTTTCTGAGAGATTATAAGGATTAAAGAAATAAGATGTTAGGGATATTAGATAAATATCGTAAGTTTTAACTTCTTGCATGTCAAAGAGAAACTTAGTTGGCAGTTCTCATACCTATCCTTTTGGATAATCTTTAGAGAACCAGCTACTGCATTTCAATAGATGCAATAGATCTTACCTTTCCAAATATAAAACATAACAAAGATACAGTTACGTAGACCAAAAGTAAAAACGCCATTCAAAACACTTTCAATTACGCTCATTTAGTACAGTCGGGCACAAAACAAAAAGTCGAAATAAATCATAAGTTGCCACAATGGCGCTGGTCTAGAGATAATTGGTTTTGTCTATTTATAATGAGAGGTAAACGGCGTGTAATTAATGACAGCTCGTGATGAGCGGTGGATAGCTTTGTGGTTGTAGTCTGCCCACTGGCTGCGTAGGATAGTAAGTCACTGCGGGTAAGGCACGGTACAGATAGGTCATAAAGTCATTATGGAATGAAATTTATTAAAATAATTAGGTGACAGTTTATGTATGCAAAACTAACATGATTGGTTAGTTGATTGTGTAGCGTAAATAATTAGTATTTTATCAAAGCCAAATGACCGATAAAATATACTAATTTTACCCCGAATGTACTGATTGCACTGAAACTGCGCGTGTACTAACATTTTTTCATCTTTAATTGCTTTTAAAAACGATTTTTTTTAAATCACGTCTCTCCTTTTGCTGCCCAAACATATAATAATAATATATGCATGCATTTCTAATAACTTCGATAATTGGACTGCTATTTTAGTCGTAAAATTCATTTGTTGTTAGCTGTACCAAAATCTTCGGCACCCACGTTTTAACGTATTGTACATCTTATTGACAACAGTACCAAATCACACTAGGTATAAACTTAAGAAAATTAAACCTTAAGCCATCGCAATAAGAGCTACACGTCATATTCTTATCACCTGTAATTAATGAAGATTTAAATTGAGAAAAATATTGTACAACACAAATTAATCAGTTGTAATTAATGGATGAGTGCTTCCCATCTGATTGTGAGTAAAATTATTATTATTGCACGTAGCTCATAAGGTGGCATAGTGTGGGTTTACTTATAAGAACCATTACATAAAAATATACATAAGAGAAGTCCTTTTAGAGACGATTTGAGATTTCAGAGTACCTAGTAGAGCCGGCTCGACCGGGGAAGGACTACTCTCTCACAGAATATAGACATGAAATAGCAGTATTCCTACTATTGTGTTTCGTTCAATGAGTGAGAGTGCCGGAGGCCCAATCACCCTCTTGCCCCCTTCCCGTCCCTTCTCCTTCCCACTACCTTTTTCTCTTCATCCTTTCCTTAGGGGTCGGCAACGCGCAAGTGATGCCTCGGGTGTTGCAGGCGTCCATAGGCTCCGGTGACCACTTACCATCCGTTGGACCGTATGCTTGTTTGCCACCTTAGTTGTATAAAAATATATATATGAAAATTTTATACACTGCTTTTTCTGCCTAGCAAAGCATAGCAAATGAGTTAGCACCTACCTGATGATAGGAGAAAACCACCGCCTAGAAACTTGGCATTGCTAAGGGCGTGTATAAGTACTGTTAAGGTGCTAGATACAGTAATAATATCGCTCTATTTACAAAATTTCACTATGATGGTGTAATAATTGCAATAGAAGATTTTTGGGTGATAATATTTGGAGCAAGGTTTATTCTAATAGTCTTACAATTAAATCACTTTTTGTACCTAGCTAGTCTTGCCATAAATATTGTTACAAAGAAAAATCTTTTTTATTCTATTTCGTACATTATTTATTACTGTTAGTTTATACATTAATATAATAACATTAAAAATATATGAAGCTCATCCAAAATTATCTCCATTGGCTTTAATACAGTCCTTTAAACGATGAGGCCAGTTATCAATAGAAACAAGCACTCTCCATGGAAAATTCTTCACTGACAATCTGATGGATTGTTTTAGGGACTCCAAATTATCATGGTGTTTAAAGCATGCCATACTCTCTAAAACTGACCATAAATTATAATCCAACGGATTAAGATCGGGACTAGATGTCGGCCAGTCTTAATCAGCTCTGATGAAGCCCGAAACGTTCGTTGCCAACCACGCTTGGGTGAATCGAGCATGACCAGACTAAGTATTTATTTTATCAGACATATGGGTATATGTGTCCCATTCGTTTTAGGAGTAGACAGAGACTTGTGCGTGCCGCATTCATAATCCACCAGCTATGTTTTCATGTCCCAAATAATTGGGGTTGAACCTACTAACATCTACGGAACATTGACAGATTCAATGATACTACGGAGAAGTCCTAATAAACAAACTTAATAACACTGCTCTCCTTGGGTATCGAGCCTGCGATCTCACAATTGGCTCAATGCATCAGCATCAATGAGGCAGTCTAAGTTCTTTCCTTGGTTTACCTTCAAAAAGTCTATAGATGATTAATTAAAGACAATGTCTAGCCAGCAGTAAACTAAAATAATCCTCTCACTGTTATCATAGCGACTCCTTTTATGAAATGTTTGTAATGTGAGTTGTGAGGTTTTGCATTATTTTACATAAATATGTAAGTAGTATAAAAACCGGCAAATTTGAGTCTATGTATGCATATAAATAATGCAATCAAGATATTTAACGACGAAGTTATTATTTAACATCTAAAGCATTACTTGGTTGTAGGGATAGGGGGTAACACCGTACCGATTAATTTTATTTTAAATTATGACAAAAACTTACAACTATGAATGAATGACAGGTTGTCCAACAAAAGTGTTTCAAAATAAAAGGAAACGAAACATGAATGATTCTTATGAATGATGACCGAAGATTTTGTGAGCGTTAAGCGAAGGGTGTGCCTACAAAATTGTACAGTCATCGACAACAGTTAAGAGTGACATTTTGTTGTTGAAATTAGCATACTGGTCAGTACCAAGATTTGAATTTTAAAACGCCTTTCACTCATTGTGAGTCCAGTGGCTTGAATAAAGCTTATTATTTTTCATCCTTGGTTCTTCCTGTCAAATTTTTAAAAGTTTACTAAGCACATTGGTTATATACAGTCGCCACGATGTTATGTCTTTGTATATTTCTAAATCACAAAGACGTTTAATTATTCAATACGAATATATTTTAACAAGGCTGTCCAGTACTTCACTCTCAATAGTAGGAATACAGATTGTATTTAATTTCCATGTAGTTTACTGAGTCATATCATTTTTTAAATTTTTTATAGTAGTATTTATTCTGAAATCATGTCCAGTCTATATAATACATAAAGATAAAATATATACAATTAATATAACGTGGGATCCACTGAAGTGACGAAACGTAGGTGTACTACATCTCTGCCTATCTCTTAGATGAGATACAGACGTGATGTTTTATTTATGCGTACAGATAGGCTCTACTAAACAGGTTAATGCATAAACGCCGTAATCAAGATTTATTACTTGGAAATTAATATTATCACATCAGGCGTTAAACTTGTCAATATTAAATCGATATTACCAATCTAAACAGCCTTACAATATTGATTTACTCGAAGATTACTTTGTAATTTTGTTAATCGATTACGATCACGGTGTTGTACAAAACAAAACGTCTGCCCACTCGTGGCCGTTTAAACTGAACAAAAAAAATCAGTCCAAATATGTATGAATGGACGAGCTGTGTAAGCGTCGAGATAGGTGTGATTAGAACGAGCGTGCGCGTGGGCAGGAGGCCTGTCATCGCGAGAGGTCATTGTATACGCGTATGAAGACCGCAGTATGTTATAGAACAGTCGTGTTTTATTGTGGGAGGAACTTATCTCTGTACTTTTTACAGATGTTTGTGCCTTGATAGTCCGAGTATGCAGCATCATAACACGCCCTTAAATGCGAAGTAATGTTGCCACTTTTTATTAGCCATTTAAGGAAACTTATCTGCAAGGTATGAAGCGCGAAATATCTTCCTTCATACTTACTACGTTTATATGTTTACTGGGAAGACGTAAAACTCTTACATATAAAGACATTATTATGTTGTCAAGCATTAAATAAACTCATTGTCAAATAGCTAATATACATTAAAATCACACTACAAATGGAACAGGAAGTACAAATAATATACAACTTAGATATAGAAAATAATAAAAAGAAACACAACACAGTAACATCGAAACTATAAATATTATATTAAATTGACTCAATCAATTCGAACACGATGTTCAAGCACACAGAGTCTATGTTAAAGTTACTCAATGTAGAGCAACACGTTTCTTTTCATGTATTTGTCTTGTCTAACCATTCGAAATTCAAACGCTTCACAAGTGGATTTGCATTGAATGAGCGCGGGCTGGACACACGCGCATCGGCGGCCTGTCATTAGCGGACGTGCGCAATCTGTCGCCGCTCCACCCTGTTCCAAACTCAAATTATTGTGTACGACACTCGGTCGCTTGCAACACGCGTTTTAAGAAAATAGGTGACAATTGTGTCGATGACTGTACTTTGTTGACAGATGCTTGTAACTTTCTTTATGCATCATTATTTTTTGCGTTTGTTTGAGTTATGTAAAGAAAGTATTTGTTTCATGTCAGACATTGTGTTTTATGTCCGATCAACAAGATAAAAAAAAATCATATTTAGTTATGGTGTTTCTTTCAAACATTGACTGATTTAAATGATTTTGCGTTGTTGTTGTAATGGTTTAAGTCTAAAATAATCCGCTCACGCACGCACACACACACACACACATACAACAAAAGATATGTGTGCTCCACAGATAGTTTCTTCAAAGCAACTTTAAAATATCTGCAATAAAGGTCGCATCTCTATTGAGTTATTGAGCAAAATAAGAAAATTTTGAATAAAGCAAAAAGAAACAGGATGGTGTAATTTAATTTGCAAATGGCGAGCTTATTCATAAAGTTTATTGGTAAAGAATGACTGATAGAGTTTCCATAAAATACCAACACCAGGTAGGCTTTACATGTGGGCATGTCAATAGAAAAACTATACGGGGTTTGAAAAAATCCATGGTTAAAAACCTCTTTGTGCTCGGCCTTTGTCCACTTTTTCCACGATCCACCCTCATTTATGCTTTTTTGCAACGAAAAAGTTGAAAAAACGGTTTTATAAGAACTCAAAGGAAACGATGCGAATAATTCCTCGTTTCATGTTTCTTAGTTTTTTTTTCTTATAAGTTCTATTTTTGAACTCCCACAGGCATTGTTAGTCGTTATCGATCTAATCTCCTTTTGATAGACCTCCTTAGTGTTATGGACCCGGGTCTCATTGTCCAGTTTCATTATTTTTTTGTATTACGTCATAGTAAAGAGTTGATGGATGGCAAGATTGATTATAGAATAGTATATACATTTAATTTTGTTTAGACGGATGTTTGATTTGATGATGATCCGTCTATAGTATACATCAAAATGCTATAAACTGAAAATATTTATAAACTCTGTTTATGTTTTGGCGACTGACCGAGAACTCTAAATTCGCAATCATAAATAATATTTTTTTGCATAATTTCAGCTTATTGAATAACCAGAATTTTAAATGTGTACAGCACATTTAAAATTCTAGTTATTCAATAACAAAACTAAATTCTGCATACCACTAAAATGTCTGTCAATTAAGGAATATCTTGGTATTGATGTATTTGCGATTTAGATTTGCAATATAGGTATTTCTCTTACAGTAAATACCTAAACTGAAACAATTTTAATTGTAGACTTTTAATATAGTGTAGAGGTCTTTGCTTACAATGGGATATCACGGGCTTATAGTAAAAAATATATCATTTAATATTCTGGCAACATGAACCAAAATCAACCTATTACCTACTAATCAAAATGTTAACGGGATATTTTATTGTAACAAAAGAAATAAATAAATCGATTTGTTTAATTCTAGATGGACATTTTTACTGCAACCATTTTACATAACTACCTTCCGAATTCGAGATGTGGTCATTTTAAAATTTGTTCCTAAGTTTTTTGCTCGTGTCATGGCGATCGGTACCTATAAACATCACTTTTAATCACCACTGTTCATCCCTGATAGTATCTGCAGATCTCAACACATGTTGTGCACACTAATGATTTTAAACACAGTAAAAAACCTTTACCTTCAAACTATGTTGCGGTCTGTAAAAAGTAGTTTACGGTTTGTTGAAACGTTTTCAGAAGAGCAAGTCAGGTTAGATGGATTAACGGAATTAAATATTAAAAATAATATAATAATGTCCTTCGCTTTCGGTCACGGCAATTAATCTAAACAGAGATTAGCTAGATACCTTTGCAGGAGATATTATAATGCACGACAAGTGGGTGCACAAACACAATTGCATTTTTTATGCCCTCACTCTATCGTCCGATGGTTCGGCAATCCGGAGGTTTATAATCGGAGAGAGATTGGGTGCAGAGCTAACGGCTTTATGTGCTTTCTAAGGTACGGGGTGCAATGCCGCCAACTTCTTAATTCCAGACTGCTATCAAGTATTTCTTAACAGGAAGACTCTATTTTGTATTCGCCCGACCCAAGAATTGAACCCAGAACCCAGCACAGCAATCGCATTCACTGACGCTGTGCCATCGAGATCAGTCAGTCATATGCAACTACGCACCTCGAACCACCATTCGATTGCTATAGAAAATAAAAAAAAACATGTATACTAAAATCCGAAACGATAGACCTCTTTCAAAGAGCTACTTAATTTTGCGTCTGAGCTACTAATGCCGGTGAAAACACCTAAATTCAAACACTTTTTTGTAACGATGTATCTAACTAATCAAGCTTCTTACTGTTAATAATTATACATGTAGATTGGCTAGATAATTGTCAATACAACATATTAAAGTCATCTTCACTACAATATTAGCTAAAGTCTCCAACATATCTACATATTCACAAATATATATAGGATCTAAAAAGTTTCTCAACATCTCAGTCGACATTAAAACAAACACAGTTCAGTGAAAAGGGCGCAATAATCTCCACCAGAACCACTTGAGATGATTTATGCAAAACGTGTGTCCATAACGGTAAACTTTTTGTGGTCTCACCAGAATTTTGGGACAAGAAAAAATCTAATTCGGTTGAAACGCTCCACCGACGTACGCTGAAGGGATGTTTTGATTTTTGTCTCCGATAACCGCATGATTTGATGGCAAAATTTTCATATAAATTTAAGTTTAAATCTACAATACTTAAATCATGTATGTAATTGTGTCTACGATACGGAAAACACAAACAATAAAACATACCTTTTATTACTCTTGGTTAGAAAGTATTCAGGTATTGATCCTAACAATAATTTCTTGAGGTATAAATTTAAATAGATATCAACAATTGATTTATATAACAGTATTTAAAGTCTTGTTAGTAACACAGCATGTGATAGAATGAGCAATTGAATATGAGTGCATGTGACAGCTTAATCTACACGGTCGAGACATAATCAAGTAATTTTATCTGTTATAAAATATCTCAGACAATACCTATTTTATAAGTCTCATAAAATGCTATAAGTATCATCAAAATTCAAATTAACACATATTTTTCTATAACTGATAATATATTAGTAATTAATCGATGTCTAAATTCTATAGCATTTTTATTTATTTTATAATTATCTTCTACATTAATAATCTTTTTTCGTGGACCTTATGTTTAGAGTTTGTCAGAAGTCGGGTCATCTTGTATTTCGATTCTCACGTAGCGAAGTGATTTATGATATGAAACCTGTCACGAAACGTTTCAGCTGTAGCTTTTTGAACGTGGCATCACGCCTCGGGCCTTTGTCATCCGATGGACATCGCGTTTTAACACAAAAACTGTTTTTAATATTTTGATCTGATAAAAAGCGTAAAATTGATAGCTATTATTAGAACTCTTATTGTGGTCAGGTAAAACGTTTGTGGGTTTTTCTCTGGAGAAAAACTTAGTAGCTAGAATTCTAAGAATAAAATTACTAAGAACTAGAAGCTGGTAGATGCCAATAGGTTCGCTCTCGTGGCACGTAACCGTTGTTGGCGAAATGTACAAACAATATACCTACTTGCACATGGTTTCTCTTTGATAGAATACCTACGAGTCTTTGCATCTGTTTTTCTAAATGCAACAATTTAATGCCTGGTCATCTACAAGTACGAATTTGGCTCAATAATCTAAATCTAAATATTTTAATTCATTTAGGTCACAAAGTAACACCTATGAAGGTCAAAGTTACACTACTGAACTTCCTTACATAAGACCAACATTTTACGAAGGCTGGTTGTAATCCAAACTAATTTTATAAATGCTAATGTGAGATTGTTTTTTTTTTAAATTGCGCATACTTGTTGTCAGGGGAACGGAAAAGGACATAGGTTACCTTTCATCCAGATAAAGTACTGTTACTAACCTAATCTAACCTAGCCTACATTTATGCGAGCAAAGCGGGCAAAATCTAGTGAGGCTAATATATATACAATAATTATTACTTCATACGTAATCTGTCATAAAAAATTTTGTAACACAGTACATTTCTTCAGTTTACCGATTTACCGACAAAAATTTTTAAACTATAAAAACAAGTCTAATTAATTATTGTTGAACTGTCTCTTAGAATATTCTCTGTCTATTCGGGAGACGAGTCTGTCACCACTAGACGCATTTCTTTTGCTTTCTATGTAACTATGTGTCTGAGGGAGGAGGACGCGGGCGGCACACGTGTTCCAACACATGTGTGTCCGCCGCATGTGATGTCCACATCGATGTGTATGAGAATTTACGTACCGTGATGTATGTGGACAGTCGCTACTACATTTTTGGAACGGGTAATTTAAATACCGTCGAATTATTTAGAAGATAAGCAAGTTATCAGTTTTGTTCCGTAGACGTAGGTTTTTACATTGAGCTAACCGTTTAACTATTTAAAAGATAAGTATGATATCAATTTTGGTTTTAAACAATGTACACATAAGCAAGCGCTTAAGTAAGCACTATCAGCTAACCCAAATGTAATTTTGGTAAGTTCGCTCTACACTAAACTTTGACCTGTATAAATGTAACTTTATGACCCAAACGAATTAATTATTTAGGCTTTAGTTTACCGAACCTTTTTTCATAAGTATTATATTAAATTGACGTTATTGTTATTTAGAAAAGGTGTTATTTATAAACGACATTATCCATTTCCTTGGCATAATTCTATAATCTGAACTATTCATAAAATTTTCTTACAGATACACTAAATAAAGCGTAAACAGTGACACTTTTTAAAATTGGACCTACCATAAAATATAATGTCCCAATGGTGTAACAAGCTTACCACCGTAAGATAGTTTACCACCTCTATACATTTAAAACTAAACTGCGATTCTCTGGAATTAAACTTAGGACTTCATATATAAGCAATATCACTCTACACAAGAAGAATATCTAACTTACAGATTAGTCTTTTGAGCGGTATAGGTTTAAAACTTACAGAATTAAGTGCACATTTTCTGTTACTAATTTAATAAATATGTTCGTAAGTGTACTTAAGACCAGTACTTCATTTTTTATTGCCTCTGACCAGATGGGTCACTAACTGCTAACAAATTTATGATCCATGTAGACGTACTAATTTAATACAGTATAGTGCCACATTTGGCACTTGTAATAGCTGCTATATTGGTATAATGTCTATTTAAACTAACACATTCTTGTATGGGGAGTTTAGTCTGTTCTTTATTACATTTTCTGTTTATTACGTGGTTCTATTTGTAATAAAAACAAGAAATGAAAACCAGTTATATCAATAACTAGATTTCATCTACAAACTCAAACGTTCAAAATACGAGCGTTTTATGAAAATTCGGTAATTTGGATCACACGATTATGATCTTTATGTATGTGTGAAGGAAATGCATTCAATAATTCTGATGATAATTCTATTTGAGTCCATACAAAAACAGTAATCATTTAAGAAAAGCTTTTTTTATAGTATTGTTTTCTTGAGCTTACAAAAAGCCATTTATCGCGTTATTACAATCATATTCCGATTCATATAAATAAGTGTAACAATAAACTTGTAAATACATGTAAATGATTTATTAGAATGAAATCATTTAATTCTTCTGCTTAAATGACAGATAAGAAAATAAAATTAATAAGACCGCATAGACACATAAGCGCCTATTTACATTTCTTACCGACCGCACACTGTCACGAAACCATAAGACACTGGACAAAAAATCACGGTGAAATACCGCTAACCGACGCATCTGGATGTCGTTGCGTTAGCGCACACCGTTACATAGTGCGCCGCCCTGACCCGACCGTTGACAAAAAAACACGTAGGAGTGCATCGGCTTTGTTTAACAATGTTATTGCAATAGTTTTAATTTGTAATTACGCTCGCATGTCTTGTTTTGAACATGGTCTATTAATGTATGGAAGAAATGGTACGGAATCGTTGGAGGGAAAAGTTATTTACGGTACTTTAGAAGTAACACACATATTACGTACTATTTTCAGAATTTAATTATTTTTATGGCGTTTATTAGACCATAAAACTGTTCATAATATGAATTTTAAGTTATGTTTAGTTTTTCCCTTTATTTTAATATTTATGAAATACATTGATTATTTCCTGCCTGCCAAGGACATAAAAAGCTAAAGTAATAGTTTCATAATAATAAATGTATAATTGCAACATTATTCTAAAGATTAAAAATAATTTGTACTTTTATTAATAGCAACTATAACCTACCTATATTTTAGATAACTTGTAAATTTTCTTCAAAATGTCAATTTTGAAGAATGCATCTGAGTATTTTTGTATTAAAATTTATTCTTATCGGCATTTCTCATGAAAATATTAGGCATAATATTGTAGAGCGTAAGCCCATGATAAAACAAATATCCGCGGGTTATAAGGGTCAAAAACCATATTGCGTAAAGTCGCCCATATGAGGCGTCTTATTTTTTGTCCACATACGGTACTATTTTTAAACACTGTTTGGTCTATGGCGTTACAAGATGGGACTGTGACGTGATGGATCAAAATACGTTGGCGGTTATAATTATGTTTTTGTTTGAAGACTGGATAACTGTACACGATTAAAATCGTATCATAATAATTATAATGTTTGTAAACAAAATCAAAGCACAGTATACCTATGGGACGAAGTATGTATTTTTATGCCTAGTATACGTTCCGAACATTAATAGTGCTTTTTATTAGCTATTAGTACAATTACCTTCCCTGAAACAGCTGCAGGATTCACAATCTCCCAACAAAGCTCAGTCGTTAAAATAGTGCTACTTTATTTTACTGAGGATCTAACATTCAAACTATACAGTTTAGCTAGTCATACTATAGCTGGCTGTGGCCCTTATACTTACGCATGCTTAAATGTACCAACGATGCAGTCAACCGAAGAATATGATATGTAGTCCGAAGTAAAAATGCTCGAAGGATAGATGACCAGCATGAAAACTGTCGTTGGTTTATGGAAACAAGGAGAGTTTCTATGCTCTACATCTGTTTCTTTCTTTCGTGAACAAAATATTAGCATTACAACAATGACAGTACAGAGACTGATAACACATGCGCCATATCGATGTCTATTAGGGCACCCAAGTATTAGAAATGGTGGCAATGTTTGAATACAGCTCTGCCCCAACTTCCAGGGATATAAAGACGTGGCTCTATACCAGGTAATAAACAGAATATTCTGATTGCATTTTGAAAGACTAGTTCCGTTATCATAACATTTTCATATAACTTCCTTGGACTTACCGGCGCCTATCGGATTTCGATTCTCACCGTCAAATACAGCTTTAAACATAAAAACTAAGCTTCCCTTATCTTCTAGCACGAGTATGTCAAATATTGTCGTTTCGTTTATTTTAGCACCGAATGTTCCGTTACCGACGCTTGCACCTTGCAACGGCAAATAACCTGCGACCTATTTATCCGGCCATCTAAAAAACCTAGTCGCAAACCAAAATTAATATAGCATCTAATCACCCAATGGCAGACAATTTGGACTCTTATTTCGAAGTATATAAAGTAGTGTGGTAAGTTTTGGAATGGCAAAGTTAAGTTGGTCAATGCAACCACATGTGGGAAAGATTTGAAGGTTTTTTTGGTAGACGGTCCTAAGTTTAGTTTGAACGGATGTTTGGCCGCTTTTGGTTTATTAATTAAGTTTATATTATGTATTAGCGGGTCCTTAAGTTATTTTGTTTGGTAATTATAAATGTGTGATGTTGACCGGGCGAGGGAAATAATTATAATGCTATCTAAGACTTTTATCATTAGGTCAAATAAATATTTTTATTAAAGTTACTTTGTCTTGACACCAAATAAAGAAGTAAGACTAAAAAATATGATGAACATGAGATAAGGAAAATTGATATCGATATGTGTTATTCTCTCATAAGAAAATAAAATAGATTCGACATACCGTTCCAACAACTCCGTTAATTTTATTCATTAAAGGAGACCGACCACCTTGTATGGGATCCTGGCCTGGGCGTGAACAATTTTATATTGTAATAACAATATTAATTTTCAGTAGCCTAAACTAAGTAGAAAACATTATTCTTTGAAGTTTGGTATCAAGTTCGCTAAATAATAAAGTAAAACACATTGTTTATAATAAATATTTATTTTCATGTGTCACCATCACCTTCATAAGTTATTAAAATATTTTCCAAAAACTGGGCTGGTGGATTGACATTTTCATATCTTGCCCAGCTTAGGTACCATATTACAGACATTATATGAGCACAGCAACCAACATTACTTCGGCCGACTATGCAGTTGCAGTAATACTGCCTTATTGCTTCCAGGCTGTGTGTTTTATTTTGATATAATATATAAATAAAATAAGTCAATTTCATACTACTGGATGGTAACCAATATTTTTATATATTAAAACAAAGCTATTAATATTTTACTTTGTTTATAAAACATTTGTCCACTTGCAAGCCGAATATGGACGGTCTCCTTTAGGCAGTTAACGAGCTTATGTTCTGTCTGACGGTTAGCGGTTACCAAAGTACAGTATTGGAAACTTGCAGTACCAACAGTATTTCTCATCCTTCAAAAAACAAATCACTGTGTTGCAAGCGCAAGAGCCGTAAGTTCCTGACCACCTGCAGTACAGTGCCTCCTCAAGAACTCTGAAAATACTACTCAAAACAATTTGTTTGGCTACGATCTTCTGGAACATGGAAATTATCTAGGGGAGCTGCTGTTGTTTAAATTAGGTCATAAGTCTAGGCTAGGACTCGCTTATCTACCCTATCACACAAAAAGCATCTATGTATGGTGTCATTGTATAATTGTAATTACTTATAAAATTTTGCAGTAGTAAGTAACAAATTATTTAGAGTACCTATCTAATTAAAAGAAGTTTAGAGTAAAGAGAAATAATTTATTATTTAATTATACAGTGTACATTGTTTTATTTTATTATTTATTTTTGTTATTGTTTATTGTACAATTTCTACAGTGGGGCCACTGTAGAAATTGTGCCCCACCTATCAAGTAGGTATCTTTATCAAAAATAATCTAAACTTTAACAATTTTTTGAGATACCATTATATAAGTATGGACATAGCTAGACAGATCTTATACTGGGTGTAAGGGATGGTGTACCGAAAACTGAAATAGTAAATTCAGATCATTATTCTGAGTTAAAAATCGTTGGAATTTTTTTCAACAATCACAATTCCTTTCCTGCAATTTTTCATTTTTCTGACTGTCACATTTTTCTACAATACAGCAATGTAATTAAATGGTCGTGATTTAAATAGATCAGCTGTTTTTATGCGCGCGGGACGCAGAGTTCATTCGTCGAGTGCGATATATTGGTAGCAATCCATTGCGTACCGCGTAATAATGTTAATCTACATTACATTTAAATCTTGCGTTTTTTTATTAATTGAAGTTTGCGTCGTGATAAGTACTTATAGAAAGACGTCTTGTTAAAGTTTTCGGTACGCCGTCCCTTACACCCAGTATATACAATATTTATTTTTAATAATATTTTTTGCTAATTAATAATTCGAATCAATTCTTATTTTATATTCTAAACTAGGTAGGGTCTTTACAATTGTTGATGGACAAACTACTAAGCTTAGAAATTCTAGTACAATAAAATTATACCACTGCAAACTAGACTAAAAAAGCAGTATCTTAATTATTGAAACTCATATATTAATTTTACAAAACCGTTTATTAAAAAAGGCAAGGTAAGAATACAGCAGATCGGTGTAGTATTATATATATAATATTCATCACGCATGGTGATCACGTGCCGGTCCCGCGCCGGTCACGTCGCAGGTCACCGATTTATTGCCAACCGCTAACCAAATTCTGTGACATCTCACTGTGGAAAGTGTGCATTCACGGTCACATCACACACTATATATATATTTGTATATATAGTGCCTACGTATCTTTGTGTATGACATACATGCGATCTGTAAGTGTGAATCGGAATTCCTTTTTTTGTTACTTGTCTTATTTGATAAACACAATTAATCATAACATCATTAAATTATACTGCTTTGAGACTATAAATTGGTGCCAATTCAGTTGTCACAAAATTCTCTACACTTACCTAAAAATCACTAAAATTTAGTTTAGTCCTGTCAAACGACATTTCGTATTCTGAAATCGTTAAAAGTGACAGGCCTAAACTAAATTTTAGTGATTTTTAGTTAAGTTTAGAGAATTTTGTGACAACAGAATTGGCACCAATATGTCTTATTTATAAAGGTTTAATACCACGATACAGTAGAATGTATAATACATTCTACTGTATCGTGTTATACGGTGGCCACCGCCTACTAATGGCTTATTTTTGTTTGTTTCCAACCTTATAAACTAAGAATTGCTGCTAAGATTTATGGACTGGAGCTGACTCACCAATCGACCTGGTTCAGGCTTAAGATGCAATTCGGTTTGATGGCTGTTCCCAGTCTGTCTTAGCTCGATTCGTTTAGATGATGTAGAAGACAAATATAGAAAGTGCAAGACAAGATACTCGTTATTTATGTTATTGCTTCTAAAACACTAGTCGATGCACATAATTAACTGTCGATAATAACTGTTGCTTGGACAATAATTCAAAGGTTGAATCTGAACACCATAATGCATCGCTATCTGCCACAGTATTTTTATTAAACTCATGATGCAATTAACAAAATTTGTAAATATAAAGTAAACACTCGTAACTCCGCTTGGATGCAAGCTTTTGGTATGAATACGCCGGCGAACTTGCATACAAGGCTCTCATTAAATACAAAAAAAACCCACAACATTAGCAAAAAATAGTTTAAGCTCTGGGCTAGATGGTGTTGTGTGTATGTGATAGAGAATATATAATAAAACGGGATTAAATATAATGACCACCAAAAATACTAATTGCGCAGCAAAATATGCTTAATAAAATATATCATTACGAGCACCTATACGCCTCAAATCACTGCATTCCGTCTCGGAAGGGTTAGGTTATGTTAGGTTCCTTCTTAAACCCACTTAAAAATGGGAGCCCCGCGCAGCGGGGCTCCGTCGACTTAGTTTGATCTATTTAAATATATTTTGGTGTGCAATTAGTATTTTTGGTAAGCATATTTTGCTGTGCAATTAAATACTACCAAGAAAGCTCTGCAAACATCAATAGAAAAATATATAATTACTGACTGTAAAACAGTTGACATTAGTTTATTAACAGCGCCAAGCGTAGATTACTTTGATCACAAAAAGAAATCACATCCCTTTATGGTAGACTTTTTTAGTATTAGTGAAGCTAAGTTTGCACAATAGCTAGTACCTATATCAAATTTAGGAGATATATAAGCGATGTACATGTGTAGGTACTATATATCTCTCACGTAACCAAGTCCGGTTGTTTCACCCCCGCACGTACATAAAGGTGTGTTTACACACAGCGTCGGTGACGCGATCAATCTCCATCAGAGAGCGACGCATTATCAGTTAGTATCCGCCTCTGTCACGCTTTACCTACAGAATGTACAGAGAAGACAAATATTTTGTTCGAATATAATGTTGCACCTTGAAATATTTTATTTTGAGTACTGTTTTTATTTGCAATTACTCTAAAGCTTTCTAATGTATTCGAATATACTTTTTAGTATCCATGGTATTGACGAGCCTGTTATCCATTTTTGAAACTTGCAAGATATACGAATTCTGCAAAAAGAAGTATAATGCTTAACAAATGATTCACAACAGCGCAGAATCACCTCGGAGGATTTTAAATTATTCCTTAAATTCACTTAATGTTAATTATTATATTTTAGGCATCTTAAGGTTGCTTTAATTTTTTTATTGTAATTTTCGGTAGTACGGAATTACTTGCTTACGTACTTGAAATAAAATAGACGCTTAAGATGCCACATCTATAGGTTCTAAAACCACGCGTGAGAACACAGTTTAACGCGATCGTCCATCACGCGTTTATCGCGCATGCGTTCAACCCGTAACCTTATCTGCCAAGATGAAAGTGACGAAAAATGTACACACAATGAAATTATTGTTTTCGGTAGCGAAAAACGTGAAGAAAGAATCATGCACCGCCTACACCCATATTTGTACATTGCACATGTTTCTTTTTCGGGTCAAATTCGTAAAGATGTCACGCAAACTTAGTACAGGTATTCCGTTTCTTTTTCAGTCTGGTATCTAGTACAAGCCTAATAAATATTTGTTCTTTTCTCCCTTACTATGCTTGCTATGGAACAGTATCTTTGAAATGAGGTCTATAGAGAATTCACGTTTGCTACACTACCACATTATTATGCCGACAGAAAGACGACATTATTACGATTATAATTTTGGCCCTGGTATCTGACGCACAAAACGTCTTGTGCGGTTTACGGGTTAAGAATTCTTGTACGACTTTTTGTAAATTGGTACGTCGTTTGCTATGAGCTTCATTGGACTGAAATGTTTCATGAGTCAAAAAACTGATGTAGCGGTCAAGAGAGATACCGTATATAAAGTTCAATCACGATGTTCACAATAGTTTCAGTAAACTAAAAAGAACAATAAAATGCACAGAAAACATATTTTGAATGAAGACTATGACTTATTATTCTACCTCTAAATAGTTAAATATTCTTAAAAACATAGTTACACTGGCATGTAGCTAATTTTCGTAATATTTACATTTTGAGTAAAAAACGCTGCCGTTATTTACCAAAAACTATGTTATTTTCTAAGGTACATACAAGTGTTATAGTCCCCGAACTATAGCTGCCCATAGTTTGCCTTCATCTACTTGCTTTTGTGCGCTCCTAAGCTTAGTCTAAGAGCCCCAAAATGAACTAAAATCATTAGATATTCAAAGACAAAATAACTTTTCCCGCTCAACGTGTATCATATCAGTGACAACCTAAATCATAATATACAAACTACTTGAGAACTATGTACTTAGCCTACTGATTACGGAAAAAGGGAAGACTGCATAATTTCATAGATCACTGCTTGTTCCAAATTTCGGTGGTGAGAGTAAATCCGGGATTAGTCCCATATTTGACTAAAGATGCCTACTTCAAAACATTCAAAACTAATTAAACACAAATAAAACCATAACTAAGTGGGTCAATAGTGTCACTTCTACTGACGACTTTGTTTCGTCACCACTTATAAGTAGGTATAAGCTCATGACACTACGGATTTACCATTCATACTGTCACAACTATATATAGTAATATGTCTTTTTAATGTCCCATTTGATAGAGACGGGAACTCATAACCACACAAAGGACTTAACTGTACTACGAAGGCTATTCACAAGGCTGTGTAACTATGATTTATAATTTGTTTAATTCAAATTTCGTGCTCTAAGATGGCTGACATATTAGTTCGCTATTGTTGGTATTGTTGTGGTAGATTTACACAACGTTTGTAAAAAGAGAGGTGACCCTCGACATATAATTAACTGTCTGAGTTTATGAGTTAAGTTTTCAGTACAAACAAACATTTGTGATAGCACCTATAGACCGCAGTATTACACAAAGTAAGAAGGTTTAGTTCTAAAGTTGTCGGCCTCGATGGCGTAGTGGTTAGTATAACCGACTGCCACGCCTGAGGTCGCGGGTTCGATTCCCGTACAAGTCAAACATTTGTGTGGATGAACATGGGTGTTTGTCTTGGTCTGGGTGTTTCTATGTATAATATGTATGTATTTACAAAAAAAAAACAGTCTATATGTATATTTATCCATTGTCTAGTACCCATAGTACAAGCTCTGCTTAGTTTGGGCAAGATGGTGTAGTGTGTATAAAAAAAAAGTTCTAAAATATAAAAATAATCCTACATTTTTTGTAACATAATATCACTGACGTTTTGATAGCGAAAACATCGCCAAGGTTTATACTTTATGGTCCTGAAGATATTATTTAACCGATATATCTCATTATAAAAACTTACCTACCCTGCTGTTGTACAAGATTGATTAGAAACTTTAGTCATTACGTAGGTAGATACAAAGTAAGCATTTGTTAGAAATTGGTAAAACTGTGCTTACGTAATTATATTTGAAGATACAACTAGAAAGTTCTGTATTGGTATCTAGTTCAAGTTTGTCGCTGTAACTGCGTTTTAAGACCTGTTACCAGTAACTGAGTTAACCACAATAATTTTATCGAGAAATCATACATTCGGATCGACACGTTTCCCCTCGTGTTGTGATGCAAAATCGTCATTGCATTCCAACAGAACGCAACCCCCGCATTGCGAACAAAGAACTACATTTACCTATTGTGGAAAGTATTTAATACAATAAATAAAGAGATCCGCATCGCGATATTACATTCATTCACTCATTCGGTCGCCAGCCGGGAATTTTTTTAATTTTCAAGCACTTCGATTGGCACTAGAGTCGGCGGGCTTTTGAACTTGAGAATTACGATTTCTGCAGGCTGTCGCTTTGATTATGAAGACAGATTGTACACCCTTAAATTGGGAGCGATGCCTTTCAAAATATATTAATAATCTTGAGTCTTGTTATGGTTGTCTGACGCGTGCGTTTTGTGCTTGTAATTGCGAGGTTACGACGGTTTCATTCAAAAATATAAATAATAATAAGACATTAATTTCCTTTTCCTTTTTTCGGAAGTACCTGAATAGCATGGTAATGGAGGAAATACCGACCTCAGATCATTGATGTTTGGTTTTATATTGGTCTGTGGAGGCGCGCAATCTATTGATTACTAATAAATTTTCTATAATGTTTACTTTTTATTTTGTACTATTATATAGATCAGTATTGATAAAACAAAATTAAAAAATAAGCGTCATTCATATCAGTCCTATAATACAGTGGTATAATAGCCATTTTATTACAAAACTGATAGTAAGCTCTGCTATTTTCTAACCAGTCATGACAAGGTTAATAAAACTCGTTATTTTTAAGTTATTGATAACAATGAGTGTAATGAAGGTTCAACTATTCGATACTAGTAGTAAAATCCTCAGAAATACACGCATGAAGATAAAAATACTAAATACATTCTAAAACATGTCAAATATATTATACTAGCTTTAACGTGGGTCAGCCCGCGTGGTACCTACATCAATAAAATGTAGACTATGTCCTTCCCCAGGTCTTAAACTACATTTGTATCTAATCTCATCTACATCGGTTGAGTGGTTTAGCCGTGAAAAGGTAACATACAGACAGACAGACAGATAGACAGACAGAGTTACTTTCGAATTTATAATATTAGTAAGGAAGTAAGGATGTTTGAAAATTGTTATATTTAGCCACTGTTGTTTCAGAAATGTCCTATTTAACGTCGCTTGTATTCTACAAACCCTTTAAACCACATTTCAGACTTGTCAACACCCAACAAAATGATATTTTCTGACGTGCACTATTTCATAATATTGAAGTAAATTTAAAGTAACATGTGAGAATTTCTCGTTCATACAATATAAAAAAGGTAATTGTATACGTTATTAAATTTCTAATAATTTAGACAAAAAAGCTACACAACACAAAACCGTTAGGACAATCCGTTTGGTTCAATCAAAATTTCATCGAGCCTTTAGAAATCTACTAATACGGTAATTCAACATATTGTGAGGGGTCCGAGAATAAAAAACGTGGGCCAGCCAAGGCAAGAAAGGGTCAGGCAACTGTTTTTTGTCAAAAAAACCCTTGCCAGATGGCCCGGCGTTTAGCGACAAAAAAACTATGCTTGGCCAGACTTGTGCAAGTAGCGTTTGCAATTAAATGTCCTTGAGAACTACTCTGTATTTAAAAAAAAGTTAAGAATATAGGGAATCTTCGTAACGAGTATCGGACAAGCAGGATATTTACACTGATATTACCTCTATAGGATTTATGAGGTAGCTCGATACAGAATTTTACTGATGTTTAAGTTTAGACCGAACCTTAACATTGAAGCTAAAAAGAAAATACATGTCATTTTTCTAATTTCACACTAAAGCCACAAAATTATAATTATGAGTATTCCGTATATTCCAAACGCATATCAAACATTATAATTCATCTATTATTTATCTTCAATTGCATCACTTTTATCAGTTTTATGCTAACCATACCCATCTCTTCATAGGAACACCATGACGATTTGTCCTAACGTATAAATTTCACTATAATTAATGGCCTAGCACACGATATTTTGATATAACAGGATTACTAACAGGTGGTCAGTATGTTCTGCCGCATCATGCACTTATGGTCTATCTACACCGGGTTCTATAATATTATTTAATAAGAAAGATTCTTTAGCAAACATATTTGGACCGATATTTATATATCTGATTTATTACCTGTGAAACAATTAAAACATCATTATTATTATTATATTACTAGCTGTGCCCACGGTCTCACCCGCGTCATTGGTATTTGTGGTTACTGCGCCGCCCTGTGAGCCGTAGCGTGATGTTATATAGCCTATGTCCTTCCCAAGGTCTCAGGTTATCTTCATTCCAAATTGCATCTAAACCGGTTCAGCGGATTGAGCGTGAAAAGGTAACAGACAGACAGACAGACAGACCGACAGACAGACCGATAGACAGACCGACAGACAGAGCGACAGACAGACCGACAGACAGACCGACAAACAGACCGACAGACAGACCGACAGACAGACCGACAGACAGACCGACAGACAGACCGACAGACAGACCGACAGACAGACCGACAGACAGACCGACAGACAGACCGACAGACAGACCGACAAAAAGACCGACAGACAGATCGACAGACAGACCGACAGACAGACCGACAGACAGAGTTACTTTCGCATTTATAATATTAGTAAGGATTTTCTTGAAGTGTCGTGCAAGTCCAACTTAATGCCAATGTTTGTTTTTTTACAATAACGCCAACATATATTATACTCGGTTAAAGGCAATAAGAGACTTTCAAAGGAAGCCAACTGCGCAAAATTAGTAGCAATCGCTTTAATAACATTTGTTTCATTTAATAAAGACAAGTGCACTGATAATAATTCCTATATCGCAGAGATTTTACAAACTTTGCGACAATGGACACACAGAATACCCATGAAATCGAACCATAACCAAAATACGCGATGCGGCATAATGCCGAGATTTTACCTTAAACTATTGCGCCATCCGTGCAGTTGATTATACCTAAATATAATAAATTTGCATTTCTCTTGAAGTTAGTGAACTTACACTTAGGTTAGTTGCCAGATTCAAGTAAAGGGTTGAGCCTAAAATGAGATACGAGAGACAGTTTTAAATCGCTTTTTCATTATAATTTCATTATTTTACATCTCATATGTACAGAGTGTTGTACATTAATTGTAAATGTATGATTATAACTAGCCTAGACACGAAGCGTTACACCTGGCTAGGAAAAAAATATCAAAGCGAATTTTTGCGTCACCGCTGTGTTTGTTTAGAAAACATTTTATTTATAGCCCTTCGGTTAGAGGTAACAAATTATTTCTACCCAAAAACAAAAGTCGGAATTTGTCTTCTTTATCTCTCCCATCTGACACGGTCATCCCAAGAATTTATGTTTTAGACAGATGACCAAACCAATTATCATGACATAATAAAATATATTACACAATACCAAATCAAATTGGAAATAACAAAATAATGATTTTGCAAAAAATCGACATTGATTCTAAAAGAGCAATACTGTTTTTTTAAGTGCATGGTATGAAACTTAAAATTTTGTATAGTAACTTGTCATAAGGAACTGTGAGATGCATACTATACTACCTTACCAATGCGTTTATTTTACAGATACAATTTTGTATTTGATACGAGTATATATTATCTAATGATTATTACAGATTAAAAGTAGATAAGAAATATAGTAAACACAAATAAATACTTTTACCAGTACTAGAGAAAACTAGCTCATTTATGACACTATTATAATTATATATTCAGTTACGTGTAGATTCCGATTCCTAAGAAGTCTAGTCCTCTGTGAATCTCGCCTTATACTGAAGAAATACCCTCAACTTTAACCAACATTAAGCCCTTATCATCAAATAAGATTTCTGTTAGTATTAGCTTAGTATGTATATCGGTATTAGCCTTTGAACACGATATAACATTTTAACTATTTTAAGTTTTTCCTCTTATAAAAGAAACCAGTTTTTTATAATGGTTAGTGTTGGTAAATTTTGGTGGTGGTTGCATGTCATCCCCGTCGACCTTCGTGACTCACTGAGCCATTTGCTTTTGTATTTATCGGAACGTTCCGTGCGACACGCCGCAAACGACGCTACAACCTATACGATTATAATATGGTGAAACCTTCCAGAAAAAGATTACATACAAAGTTAGCTGAGACTAAAATCAAATATTTTTCTGCCCGTAGTAAGAGCCATTACATTACCAATTATGTGTAATATAAGGAAACTATATTAATTAATATATTTCAGTAATATAAGTACCAAATAAAGCTGCGATAGCCATCCACTAGGCTATCGGAGCTACCGTTGGACTGCTACGCAGGTCTCGAGTTCGATACCAGAGCGCGTAACGTTACGTATTAAATAGTTATTTACTTATCTTATGTGGGGGCCAGTCAGTGTAGACCAGCGACACTTTGACCCAGTGGGATCTTTTGTGTCGACACTCTCCCAATAACGACTGCCATATATGTTCATGGCAGCCGGGACCGACGGCTTAACGTGCTCTCCGAGGCACTGAGCAAGCGATAATTGTCAATCAATACGCACATAATTTCGAAAAGTCATATAACTTCCGAAAGTCAGAGGTGCGCGACGTGAGTTCGAACCCGAGACCCTCTGCATTGCAGTCTGTTGGTCTCCCCACTGAGCTATCGCTGCTCTTATATAAATAGTTAATTATCACTCACTTTAACGGTGAAGAAAAACATCGCGAGGAAACCTGCATGTCTGAGAGTTGTCCATAATGTTTTCGATGACATGTAAAGTCTGTCAATCTGCACTAGGCCAGCGTGGTGGACTTAGGGTTAGGCCATCTAACCCTTCTCACATTGAGAAGAGGCACGTGCCCAGCAGTGGGACAGGGCTGATATTATTATTAAAAGTACCAACTTAACCGCTAAACATGTGAAACAGATTTATGGTAATATTAAGTTATCGATTTTTTTAATAAGCTCAATGCACTTCAATTCAAATGGTGTTAAGCATGATAGTAGCATCAATATGTGATTAATGCAAGTGGAGTAGATCTCTGACAAAATGATCTAAAATAGCTCGAATCGTAGCAAAGAAAGAACAATGCGGAATAAGATCGTTTACACTAATCTTAAAGCTGATTGAAAGTAACGTAAGACAATCTTCTTTAAATAAGATTGACACAGTATATGCAGATATAGTACTCATTTACGAAAGAGTTAACAAGCTGCACGTAATGATATCAGTGACTACAAATATGTTTGGTTATAAATATTAACCAGAACCACTACACTATGTTTATCTTACTCAGTACTCAGTGGCATAGAATCTCTGCAGCAATGAGGCAACTATACTGGAACATCTTTATAGATTATTAAAAGCAAGACCTTTATTGAAGTACCTAATATATCTCTACGTTGTTGGCTCTGCAGCAAATGATTATTACCGATAACTGAGCGATCGTGATCTTCATTATTTAATTGTTAATAATACTTAGAAATAATTTATATCTTAATCAAACGTGCATGGTTTGATCTAACTGGTTAGATCAAACCATGTTTTGATTTTAATTTAGATTTATTTATTATTGCAATATTTTAAAAATTATACCAGTGGCTTCCTCCTTTCTTCTCTTCTATCTATGTTGCCGTGCCTGACAGGCTCCATATTTGGTATTTTATATTATTTTTTGTAACAACATGTAATTACATATGGAGAGCAATAAAGCATTGAAATTGAAATTAGATGAGGATATAAGTATGTTACCATTGACTCGTTATTTTTATAACTATAAAGAAGTTTCGCACACGCGATGGTAATAAGTTATCTAATCTTTATCATTATATATAACCAGATACTTTTTGAAACAGATTTACTCCACAAAATGTAACACATCAGTAACAGTGAATTCAAATAATAATAATATAATAATATTCTATCACATACACACAACACCACCTAGCCCAAACTAAGCAGAGCTTGTACCATGGGTACTAGACAATGGATAAACATACATATATACTTTTTTTTTTTGTAAATACATACATATTATACATAGAAACACCCAGACCAAGACAAACATCCATGTTCATGCACACAAATGTTTGACTTGTGCGGGAATCGAACCCGCGACCTCAGGCGTGGCAGTCGGTTACACTAACCACTACGCCAACGAGGCCGACAAAGAAACATAGTACATTGAAAAGATTGTACATTCCGTCTGTAGATGTTACATAACTGCAAATACGAGGATACTCAACTCACATCTGCATTTACGAACCTTGACCTATTCTGGTATCTTGAATCTCTCATAAAGCCTTTACGAGTGGCGCACCCTGTTCAGTCGCGTGAGCATCACTATGGGCAGAGGCCAGAGGTCATGCGTCATGGCACGGACATCGCCGCCCCACCCTGAGGCTACTCGCCTAGCCCAATAGCCTCGTTGATCGATATTCTTGGTTTTTAGAGGGGTGAGGCCAGACCACTTTGAAGAAAATAATTCTATATTTAATACCACGTCTTGCGGTTGAACCAGCGTGGGATCCCTCTAAAAATTTATCCAAATAATCCCACAAAATGCTATGTTCATACTTCTATTCATTGTAAGGCAAATGTTTTCCAAATGATTATTTGCCGATTTAATATGTAGTTGATGCTTTGCATGATTTATAATGTTCCACCAAACATTTTAAAAGCGATAACTGCACATATTCTATATCTTTAACCTTTAATAGCAAACAAACTTCAGAAAACTATCTCCACGAGCCAAAACTATCTCAAGACACGTTTGGAACACTTGCACCCTTCAGGGGTGGCAGGGTGGTGTCCACGTGAGGCGGGGCGGAGACGGCGCCGGCGAGCGTGGCCTGTGGCTATTCCCGCCCTAGCCGCCCGCCCACGATCACGACACCGCGATACGTGAATCAGGGCTACTTGATATCAGACAGAAGTGTTCTGATTTGGGTTTAGCACGAAACATATTACATAATAGTTTATAAATGGCGCTTTTGTACTTAAGGACAACTAACAGAATACCAAAAAATACTATTTTGGTTATACAATAAATTTTTAATCAATATCCTTTAGGTGAATTCCTAATTAGTTTATGTGCATAGTTTCACCCGCATGATAATCGACAATGCATCTGAGATAAAATTAAAGCCTATTTGATAATTGAATACATAGTCTATCTGTGTGCCAAGTTCATCCAAATCAGTTCAACGGTTTATGCCTGATTAACATAGTAACAAATAACCAAATATATTAACAAACTTCCATATAATATGATTATTATGGGATTAGGGTAATTGTTGTTTTTAGGAGATCAGCAGACTTTTTTCAAAGTTCGAAACACTAAATATTAAAATAAAAAATTATGTGATATTTCGAAACTTCTCTTATATCATACACTGTACATAAAAAATCATTGAAGTTGTTGTAAACTTTGTACCAAATAAAGTTTCATATTCGCCAAACCTCATACACACGAAACTAGTTTGTTTTTGCCGCGTTTTTTCAACAAACCAAACTGTAAATTACACGGTAAGTAAGTCTCAATAAAATAACAAAAAGGTTTAAAAAACTGATTAATGCGTGGGGGCGCAAAAAATATGCAAAATTTGCACCCTACCAACTTTTTAATTTTTTATCTGTGACTCTGATCCCGAGATAAAGGTAACTAGTTATATGGTAATTTACAAATTTTTTTTCATACCTGTTCTGTAAGCTGGGTGCCATTTTTTGTAGAAGAATAACCAGAAACTTTTATCCTCATGGGAGGATAAATTTATGAATAAGAAACATATTAATTATGTTTTTTACTCATATGGATTTTTTATTAGGTTAAACCAAATATATTAATAGATTATGTTGGCAGATTACTTACACCTAGCAAAACTTCAATATCTACTAAATAGATGTGTTATAAATCATCACAAATTTTTTTTTGTAGTAGGAGAGCCTCGCTGATTTCAGCATGAATGGGCCGGCCCGACCGGGAAAGGACTACCCTCTCACAGAATATCGACGTGAAATAACAGTATTCCTACTGTTGTGTTTCGTTCGGCGAGTGAATATGCCGGAGGCCCAATCCCCCTCATTCCCCCTTCCCACTCCTTCTCCTTGTCACTTCCTTTTTTCTTTTCTAAAGGGCCGGCAACGCGCAAGTGATGCCTCTGGTGTTGCAGGCGTCCATAGGCTACGGTAGCCACTCACCATCAGACGGGCAGTATGCTTGCATGCCAACTTAGTTGTACAAAAAGAGAAAATTGATTATTTGTCGTTTGAAATTGCCACTACGTTCTTTATTTATTTTACTGATATAAAAGGCAATTGAGTGTATTTTATATTTAGTACTATAAATAATATACATTGCCCAATAACATTTACATCCTGGGCCGGGCATCGAATCCGAGACCTTATGCCAACAAACCAATGAAGAATTAAAACAACATACGGTACGTATTCCATCAGTAAGCATAACCTATTGACCGATTTTTTTCACTTATTTCCTGTTTAATCCTTTAGTTATAAAAACAGTACCACGTGCTGCCTATTTTTTTTCTCTTTACTAATAGCACCCACCTGACGATATTTTATTAAAGAATGAATATTAAGAAACTATAGACACCCACACTTTTTATGTTGCTGTTTTTATTGTTGACGTATTATAAGAAATAAAGCAGCAATAGGCGAGTGGTGAGCTTGTTTCGAATGCCATTGATAAGTACCAAGTATGCACATTTGTCTGTCAATCACAACTAGACCAATGTGGTGGTATATGGCCTAACATTCTCACTCTGAGAAGAGGCCCGTGCCCAGCAGTGGGATAATTAATATATGGGGTGGTTATTATTATTATGCACATTTGACTTAACATGTTGGAAATGTTATTACTTGAACAGTGGGGGGTAACATTGGCAATATCTCTACTTTGGTAGAATTTTCTGGAACATGTGAGGACATTCATAACATAGTCATTTAATTGACTTTGATTCGTGTTTAATGGAATACTTTGTGGTCAGGCCTACAATAATTATAACTATAATCTATACATCTATACAAATAAATAAAATTTAAGTGTCTGTTTGTAATGTCAAAATAACAGCTTTTTATCTAATGCATATGAAAGTATATAAGGTACCTATACGAAAACATCTATTTTTAAAACTGTTGTCTGTCTGTCTGTTTGTTCCGGGTAATCTCCGAAACGGCTGAACCGATTTTAACGGGACTTTCACTGGCAGATAGCTGATGTTATAAGGAGTAATATAGGCTACTTTGAATTTAGAAAAAATAGGGTTCCGTGGAGACAAACACTTTTTAGTTAAAATCTACGCGGACGAAGTCGCAGCTAGTAATTAATAAAACTATAAAATCAATTTGGAGAAGGTATAAACTTATAATATGCCTTTACCTACTACTACCTACTTACCTACCTATATATAATCTTTACATTTGTTCGGTACTAATTCATTTTTACAAAGCAATATGTAATTAGATAAGGAATTTCTTAATACACTTTATATGACTAGCTGGGCACTGTGCTTAGCTTAACGCTTAGTGTATACGAAAACATTTTCGTTTAAAGAAGTCTATATTATTTTGCCACAGGATGCAAACTGCATCTATGCCTAAACACACTAACGGTGGTTTACCAGATTATACGACAAAAATACCACTGGGATAGTCTTACTTTCGCATGTTTTATGTTAGTATGATTGGGGGATTTCAATGACAGCATACTACTTTCAGATGAATGTACCAATTACGTTTCTATACAACTTTACCTATGCTAATATTATAACTAACAACTCAAAAAAATTAAGAGAAACCAACTTAATACAGCATCATTTTCCGATTCAAGCACCTATATTATAGGCCACTAGAGCATAAACTTTTAAAACCGAAATAACAAAACTAGATGTTGTCACGCAAATACGACAGGTGAATGCGGCACTGGACGGTTGCGCCCTCTGCACATTGGTGGGCGAACTAATCTTCTATACCGTAGAGTGATCTTCCAATTTACTCGTGTGTTCTGGTTTAAGTACGGGGCGAAAATAGTGCACTTATGGTGCACAAAAAGGTGAAAAAGTAGGTTTTCTATTGAGAAGCCTTACTTAAAAGTTTTTTTTGGTTGTTAGTTACGCTTTCACGCTTTAAATACTCGACCGATTGATGTGAAATTTTGCATTCACTTTGTGGGGGTACAGAACAGGACACAGGGTACCTTTTATCATGAAAAAGTACTGTTACAAACTTAACCTAACCTACATTTACGCGAGCGAAGCCGTGGGCAAAATCTAATATGTATAATAATTCTACAACGTAACCGGTAGACTGCAATATCTTCGCTGTTAAGAGTGATTTTAAATATAATAGAATAGGAATATGACATTTCTTTAGATATTTCTTCAAGAACTGAAACTTTTTATGGCCATAAAAAGGCGTGAGTGAATATACGATCGTAGGCAACAAACATACGGGTTTACAGAAACTTATGGTTACAGCCAAATCCTTGATGTTAAGTTGTTTCTATGAACTAATACTCATACTCATACAAATAATTTTTAAGATTTAACTATATGTTTTCTAAGTAATTTCTTCAGTCAATAAAATCCACAGCAAATTGTCGTCAGTATTATGCAGCACATCAGCTAAAGTAATTACTGATAAGAGGATACCGCAGCACCTTAGGGCAGTGATAAATTACCAAAGCCACATCATCGCTACGTTAATAAAGCTAATAATTCTAAATGCTGTCGCTTAATAACTGACATACTTCGAGAAAAGCGATTATGCTATCCAATTCTTTATGAGAAATAATATTAGTTCTTAAACCTAAATTCTTGTATTTAACACACACGAATGTGCAATGAGACTAAAAAATTTTGAGTACGTTTTGTAGTAGTATATAAAGTACGACAAATTTTATAATATTAGAGAATTGAACATTTTAGATTTTTTTTAATAATCACTATTTATAAAAAGAGAAGTCTTGATACCTGATATGTTTGAGAAACCTCGATATATATTATAAAAGCAATTTTAATTTACTATTTCGAGGGGTCTTAATGCAAATCAATAGAGAGAAAGATATATAGATGTTTGTCAGCTTGTCTGTCCGGCGGTAAACTACTGTAAGGGTCTTGTTTCGATTTGGATACAGTTTCTATAGTTAGTTAATCTAAGCGACGATTCATTTAATTACATTAAGTAGAAACGGAAATATGGTATATAGTGTGATCAACGTATTGACGAAGTATCTTGTATTCGCGGTCTATGTTGCGGGCAAAATATAATAGTGTATACATAACTTATGGATATGTTTTTAAATCTCTTTCCAAGAATTTTCCTAAGAAGGTAATCTTAACAAAGTACATTGCCCAAATAGTTTGAGGAACATCGTCACGGCTCGTGATAATCGCGCGTGCCCAACGGTCATGCAGTACAATCGTTGAGTCCTCCTGTCACATGTGTTGTGAGGGTTGTCACCTCGAACAAATCGTCGAATATTGATGCGAATATGATGAACGTACGTTTTCTTTTTTAAATATCATCAGAAATACGGGTAGTAAATTACTAGTATTATGGTTTAAGAAGTGGGTTCACGAAGTAGTACAATTGGTGGGAGCCGAGCTGTGTAGCTCCCGATCACATGTCCAATGCCAATTGTTTGTATTTTTATAATGTCGAGTTTTACATATCGAAGTGATAGATGATTCTCTATAGATTGTATTTAAAGTAGTTTTTTTTGTATTGTATGTTTGACAACTATGTATGTATATTCTTAATTAGTTGCCTAATTTAGAAATATAAACTGAATACCTACAACAACACCTCTGATATTTAATTCAAAAGCATGACAATGTTTTAAACTGAGGGCTAATTCTTGAAATGTAGATAGGATACGATTCGCGATTCACGCCTGTTTCCCAGAGGGGTAGGCAGAGACTACGGATTTCCATTTGCTACGACCCTGACACATTTCTCTGGCTTCATTCACTTTCATCACATTCCTCAAACACTCACCGGTTTAAGGTACTCTTAACCTGGCCTTTGTCCAGAATGTCTCCGATCTGATCAAGAAACGTTCGCCTAGGTCTGCCTCTTGCGACTGTTCCATTCACACTAGCCTTATAAACTATTTCTCTTAAATGTTTAAGAACTAATTACTGTTTTGTAGACGCGAATTTTTGTGGTTCTGCTTATCAACTTCGACACCAACACTTTATGAAGGATTGCGGTACACCTTAGCGCGTTAACGATAAATTTGATTTATATACTACCAGTTTGTTTTTCAATATTGGTAGCCCTAAACGTAACACGGTACAGCCTGTCCATTGTCTCTTAGCCCGTTGCTTGGCCATGACTACAAGTCATTAAGTTAACTTGACAAGAATAAAAATATATTTACTTTCGAGACAATAACGGTACTTAATATTTAAATTTCAATATACACTTATGATTGATCATAATGGTTAATAATAAAAGATAAAGATGTCACTATCGTGACGGATGTCATTAACAGGGTAAAACCCAAAGAACCAATGTTATTGGTAAATTCACGCAAAAACTAGATAGGTATGTTTTGTATGACATTCACACATAATATAAAAGACACACAAAGACAAATAAAAATTTCGGTAGACTGTCTCATTTTCATCTGTATGCAAAAGAGTTGGAGTAGTTGGTATTTTTCATTTCATTATTAATGACTTATAGAAGAACCGTCAGAAAAAGTATTAAGCTTTGAGACGTGCTCTCTACAAACATGTAAAATTGTTATGGATCATATCAAAGTCAGGAGCATGCACCAGATTCTACAGATCCCATTAAACAGAGCAAAAATCGCTCGCAGTTTCGGTTCAGTACCAACACATTAGTCGTTGCGTCCAAATGACAAACGTCATGTGCTGAAGTTAACGATCTTAACGCTTTGCTGCTCCTCAAATTATCTGAGCGACCATTGCTCCGGTGCTCTCTGGCATAGAACTACTTACCGTGCTCTGTCCGACGACTCTTCCGCGTGTAGATAAGTTCTTTTGCAGTTATGTGGAAATTGTATGTCACTACATGATGGAGATGACATTGTTGGTAATAAAACATTTTATGGGTCTTTAAAAGGTAACGCAAACATGCCATATTCTTTTCCGTCGACTACTATATGGCTAGGATAATATGGTGAAAAGAATCTTCATCAGAAGGCGTCGTAAGTAAAATATTTTTGTAATGAACTATACACTTGGTTTAGTAGCCGCTTTCAGTGACCTTAAGAACAACTGTAGCACGTAGTCAGCGTGAAAATATTTGGAGTTATCTGCTAAAAAATTATCTGCATGATCTCTGGAACAATATCTTGAAGTAATAGTTCCAGAACTAATGTCATATAATAGAAACAAGCCAACTCCTATGAGTTGGTTTACTGCTATTTTTATATTATTTTTGATACAAAAATAACTCAGAACACGTAATTATTTTTAAGCAGTCTGTCCATTTGCAGTATTATCTTATCATAGAGATCAACAAATTTTAAGTCTTAAAATTTGACATAAGTGATAAGAAAATAATTGCCCGTCACTGCCATAAAATGTTTTCACCAGTTGTTATTTTTAAACCTCTCAATTTAACTTGATAGCAATTTGATAAAATGATTATTATTTCCACAGGTAGATGCAATAATAGACAAGGATATACAGAACAATTAAATGCACTATCGTCAGATGCTTCGCCTGACATACATTCTAATACCTTTGCCAACATAAAATAAATGGGCCATAAAACCGAATGACGGGAAAGCATAAATCAAACATAAGAAAACAAACACGGCGTTTCCTTTGACCACATTGATACAGGCTTTATCATACCTTTATCTTAATGGGGAACAGTCGACGATTGTTCACATCAACCTTATCATAAGATATGTAAATATGTGTTTAGTTTATTTTAGAATTAGTTGTCTCATATTGTGCTCGTTGCAGAATTATATAAGATACATTAATTAAACGTGGTTCGAAATTGATTTTAAACGTCAAAGATGTCTAAACATCGAATATCAATTATTTCAGTATCTGTTCAATAAATAGTATTGGCTATAAATACTCTTTTTGATTCAATTATGTATATATTATACTAGTTTCTGCTTAAGGCTTTGCCCGCGTGATACTTACGGTAACGTATTACTGACATAAAATGTATCCTTTGTGTTAATTAGGGACTTTATGGTCTATCTCTGGGTCAAGTTTCATCAAAACCCGTTAAGTAATTTACGCATGATTGAAACAGAGCAAACTACCAAACATCTTCATAACCTTTCTTATTTATAATATTAGTAGTATGTACTTCTATGATCATTACTTAGGTATGTATGTATGTAATAATCTATACTAATATTATAAAGCATAAGGGTTTGTTTGTTTTCTTGTTTGAACGCGCTAATCTCAGGAACTACTGGTTCGAATTGAAAAATTATTTTAGTGTTGGATAGCTCATTTATCGAGGAAGGCTATAGGCTATATAACATCACGCTACGACCCACGGGGGCGGCGCAGTAACTATAAACGCGGGTGAAACCGCGGGCACATCTAGTATACAATATAAGTCATCTCTTTCTAGGACTACGGTACTACCGCATGTATGTCCTTATGGTCAACATCCTTATTACATACGAGCTTAAAGATCCGTGTATTTAATAGACCACTTAATGGAGTAACTTAAACATAATAATATGCTAAAATATTACATGAACATCATGACAGAGATCGTAATCGCTCGCTCCGGAATACAATGGAATAAAGAAGGAGACCAGTTTTTAATACATAATATTATATCTGTTTGTGCTTTAGATTAAATTAAAATATGAACGGCTTAACTACATAGATATCACGGTAAAATTCTTCATTTCGTTGATAGAGCTTTTAGGTGGTGCTCCTTTATTAAGATTTATTGAGGTTTCATCTAGCAGCCTTTTGTAGTCCATTACGGGTCTCTTGTGATTATGCCACGATATCCAGTTTATCGTTTTGAAGTCATTGCCGTGACCAGTGTTTTCCAAATTAATTTTGACAGGTCGTCTATTTGTAATTATGACAAATTAATTATCAGATCATCTGCCTCTATATTTAGACAAAAAATCTTTATAGTGTCTTTTCATTTTCATTAAGTTTCAGCCTTCTTTCAATTCACGACTCTAATTACGGCTACGTAAAGTTCAAAGTCATGAAACCAATGAACGCTACTATAAACCGCGACAATATCATCCAGTTTTTATATTACCACATTTCGTCACTCAACAAACGAAATCTTATACGCATTTTCTCATATCTGTTACGACTAATTAACAGCTTTTATTTGTTCAGTAGAGACCTGTGTCCGTTTTGATTACACCTTCTGAGATAACGTTCTGTCTTATTTGATTTTGTCATTCTCTTGTTTGCCACGTTCAGATAACGCTGTAATTTATCGAGGCTAGTAAAGCCATGCTTTATTATTTAATGCTTGATTGTGTGTCTCCGCTATTTATTTACGTATATTGTCGTCCATGTGATTACACAATTATGTTTGTTTCTGTTATAACCTCACAGTGTCCTTTGACGAATCCTTGTAAATATTATAAAGCTAATGAACAAACGTTTATGACATACTCTATTAATATAATTGTGTTATCAGTTGAATATTGCGTTATAATGCACAATGCTTAACATTAACTAATAATGTTTTTTGACCAGATTAAATACATTTTGGAGGAAGGTCAAAGTCTGACGAGCATCCATGTAAAATGTTATAGAGTAAATGAATAAAAAAAGATCTGCCAGGATCATAACAAGTGAAATATAAATAGGTATGAAAGCAATTTCTATTATACGAATGGCGCCGTAGTTTATGTGGTCACGTCACCACTATCACTGCGCCGAATGACGTAGGATCGAATCCCATACTGGACACAAATTTGTGCAATACACTTACATAATATATGTATTTGTCCCTGGTATTTAATTCGTTATTTGAATATTTATAATCGCTTGAGTAATCACTAGTGAGAGAATTTTATTAAAAAGTACTTAAATATATAAAGCAGCCATCAGTGGAGTAACGGTAGTGATTGCAACTGCTGTGGGTGACGTTTTGGGCTCGATGCCCTAATCGGAGAAAGTGTAATTGAGGTTTTTTGCCAATCAATTCTATGTAACAACACGGGCTCATTAACTGTGTCCTGTAGACAGCAATAGTCTTCCTATTCTTTGGATCTAAATCTATTGCAATATCAAAATGGCCCGTAATACATGTTTGCCTAATTATTGGGAGTACGACTATGTGTGTGTATGCAACTGAAATTACCTTCAAGTTTAAGTGAAATCCTGCGTAACAACTACGTTCATCTATATGTAGCATCGACTCAAATACAGTTTCACTGATATACAAGACACTGGTCTTTTCACCATGATCTCTAGATTATACCGTAGAATAGTGCTCCTTGCATAGACATTTTCACGTTTAATTTTTACACGTGGTAGAAATGTACAACATGTCAAACATAGGCATGATAGTTACGCACGATCAAGTTTCTTAAAGCTGGTAAAAATAAAAAATATTGAAAATGCCTACAAGTATTTTAAACTACATATTTTCTATACAATTACACTCACGTATACCGTTTATACTATCAGCTGTTTGTTTATATTTTTAGACATATACTGCTCTGTTCCATACTAAATCCCAAAGTGATTTGACTATTGCATGCATAGAAAAATCAATATCCATCAATAATATAACTATGCATATTAAAAGCGTAACGATTGTGTTTGTCCAACATAATTTATGATGCCTATTGTCCTACGGAAACTGTAGGCTCGTTTCGTTAATCGTCTGGCGAAAAAATCTAATAAAACGGACCCTATGGTCAGCCATTAGCAACCGACCGTGATTTCTGCCATAAAACTATATATAGTATAAGTTATTCATGGTTTTTTCGCCATACCCTGCAATTGACTGGTGCCACACATTCATTTATCAATACTATAATCTGTGATAGTTATTCATATTGCTCGATTTATGGACAACAAATCTGTGGAGTCGAATTTCTATAAATTAACAATTGTAATATAATGTTGACTTTGTTTTTATTAAATTCAACGAATTGTTAGAATCTTTAGAGAACTGTGTCGAAAAATTACTGTCTTTTTTTTATATTTTAAGATTTCGCAGAGCGCATTCGTGTTAAGCTTATTGTAACTATAAATTTGTTAAAAACTCAGTAATCATGACTTCAGGTTCATATATGACTGTCTTCGCGATAGCGTAGTGGTTTAAGTGGTCACCTTACGAAGACAATGTGCTTGATGTAACGAATTCAATGTATGTAAGTACTGCATAAACAATATTAGTGTCACGCATGGCGTCAATCAGCCAGTGATTAGTCACTACATAACTTAAATGCTAACAAGAGCTGACAGAACTATTTTAATCATATTCCAACTTGAAAACATCTAAAGAATGTGAAAGTTAAAAATAAATGGCTAACTGATAAGAAGACTAATGACCAGTTTCCCAGAAGATTACGTTCGAAATTTTCCTGCATGATAAGATATTTATACCGATAGCAAGTAATGATGATATTCACTTATTTACATTTATAAATCAGAAGGCAAATAATATATTTAAAATATTTAAATACAAGGCAAACTAACAAAGGACACATGACTAAGGAAAAAGTTATAAAGTTAACTATTCTATTTCTTTTACTGTCCGGTCCCCTAAGGTGAAAGGTCGCGTGGGGCACACGACGGTCAGTCGCGAATGGTACGGACTGGGACCCCATCCTCCCTACAACCCTGTACGTATTCCCAGTGCTATATTATAACTATTACTTTACTTGTGCCCTAGTCATTCTGATAAATACAACCAAAACACGCAATGGATTTGAATCATAGCGAATGAGACGTTTTAATAACGTCAGATATCGCCCGACAGTCAAAGAATAAATTTTTTGGCACAACTCCTTTTACTCAAAGTGAGCTTTAAGTTGGTTGTTTGAAGGTTTATTTTGGCTTTATTATACTTTTGGGGATACAATTGCACAATACAGTGGATGTAATTAGATATAGGTTGCTATTACGATACGAATCTTTGCGGTTCTTCTGGTATAAATCTGATATTATATGTACATCTCGTGCAATCACCATTATGTAACTTGTAATTACACGTGCAAATAAATATAATTATTCAAACACCTAATCAATAAATCTCTATTATAGCTAGTACATAAATAAAAAAGGATTCTAACTGATCGTGAATAAAAAATTTAGTCATCGTTACAAACTTCAAACTTTAGCTAATAGTGCTTATAATAAAATTAAATGACACCAAACACCATTTAAGGATTGATTTTCAAATAGCCTATACGCGGATTTGATGGATTTACTAATAAGATACGAGTTACATTACCAACATTTTGGCTTATTTATAGTGCTTGTAACATTGCGATGGAATATAGTTATAGTAAAAAAAGTCGAGCCATAGATTTATTTTACTATTATGGGATACAGATAGCTATCATATCTAACCTATTTACTAAATAACCGCAACACGGATGAATCTTTGAGAATAACTACTGCAAAGACATATGCCTCAATCAACTTCCATGTATTGCTTTAATACATTCAGTTTTTAAACAAAGATATTATCTTTTAAATATTTAATATATTTCAATTTCGTAATTTTATGGTATTTAACGACCAGAAAATGCAGAAACCGACCCTCATAAAACCAAAACTTATTTGCGGAAGTCGGTTATGGTTGAATCGCAACCCAATCAAAATCTAATAATTTAATTAATTTTAACTACAGTCCAAATTTCTAAAAACACTTTGTACGACAGTTAATTTTTTGAGGCATTCGAATAGCAAACAAATCGTAGATTAGAATGGTGCACAGGTTTTTGGTCAAATTCAATTAATATTACAGATATATCAATTGAATGCAGATGACTTAAACATACATAATTGATGAAACATTAAAAATGGTTAATGGGCTCAACCAAATATATATTATAAAAATGCCGGCATTTATACTCTCTATCCAAAACATTGAAATAACTGTTTAAAAATAATTTGCTAACCTTTAAGTACGATAAGATTAATTTATATCCTTCTAAAAGTGAAATAAGCGCTGTTTACGTCAACCGTCTAAAACTCAACAAAATTGGTTTCGGATATTTGAACAGTAGTTACAGAATACTGATAGAATAATAGATTTTAATTTGGCATATACCTTTATACTGATATTGACAAAAGTTTTGTTTAATAACTTACAAAACCGATTTATCTGACTGAATTGTTAGATATTGTGTTCGTAAAATAAAGACAATTAACTCTCTATAACCAGTTATTTTCCGCTATCAGAAGTACTGTGTGACCGCCAGTAACCTTTGAGTGTGTAAAAATATATAACGTTCCACCAATTCACGTTATCTTTTACAAACAAACTGGTCGGTGACCACTCATCCATCTACATACTTATTTACATGCCTATCAGGGAACAAGTTGCCCATTGTCGTTTGACACCGCGCGAGTTGTAAAACTACCGGAAAATTCGATCTGCAACACTCAAAAATGTATCTTACATAGCCTATTGAAAGTTCAATTTCTAATATTTATTGTGTAGAGAAAATCGTCCGAAAAAAATCGTTTTCCACATTTAAATTAGAACTTAATGTGTCTGTGTTACGGGTCAAATTAGCTTGTTAGTTCGTAGAACGGTTACCAACAATGAAGCAGCCTATATACCGCCCGCACGTCCTCTTTAGATAAGATAAAGGCCACCTGAAATGAAAAGAGTGACACCAATATGCTGCTAATGATACCGATACTGCCGGTGCTAGACCGGTAATTAATTTGTCGAACAATAAAATTACCGGTCGAAGATAGCCAGCGGGTTTTACTCAACCTTATTTTCGTTAATGCTAAGATATCTGCAGTTTAAAATTGTTAGTTGTTTTACTTTAGATAAGTAATTTTACACCTGGCGAAATAGATCGAGAGCCTCAGACAAATTAATTCTACTTGTTCTTTATACCTAAGAGTGTTGGTAGCTCTAGTCCAATATGACCGAATATGACAAATGCTATCTTACCGCCGCAACCCAAAAACGAATCAAGTTGTTATATTTGTTCCAATATCTAAGAGACGAATGTCCTATATTCTCTATTATAGAGGCTCATGATATTTGTCTGGCACAATGACTTTATACTATCATCTTTACTAATTTTTTAAATCTGTCACGCCGTTAGAGTCCACAATACTGGTCAAATGGGGACTGGTAGATTTTTCAGCCCACTGAAAACGCTACACCAAAATAGTAGTAAACTTCTAATTTTTCTCTTAATGTCTTCTATTCTTTGTCTTCCAAACAGGGCAAAGTGTGCCAATGCTGCTACTGCAACTCTAACATGGCGCAAATCGGTCATTTAATTGGTAATTATGATTTTGAACCATTTGGGGTGGAAAATCTAGTATCCTTTACAAAACTTACTTTTTCCAAAAGTTTTCAAGACGTTTGATTGTCTTGGCCCGAAGTATTACCATTCAATGTGGTGATGCTGCCAGGCTTGTGTGCATTTTATCTGTCAACAGCGATACTGAGAGATTTCACGACACCTAAACTAGACATAAATATTACCTTTTGATTATTATTATTAACTGTTTTTAATAAATGTATAAATATTTAACTCCAATATAAGTTTATTCCATAAATAAAACAATATGTTTTACTTTCTAATGATTAAAAATACACGATGAGAAATAAGTATGCTTATATCTCTACATTCAAAAATCGTTTCAAGCAGTATTTTTTATAGTTTTGGTTTTTTATTTTAGCTTTTGATTTCCTTCTTAGATACATTGCATCACATATATTCTCAACGGCGATACAGTGAATGACATAATCACAATTTACTAGCTATTTTAGAGTCATAGAGGTTCAGCCTTTAAGGTCTACCGAATAAGTACAGATTTCGTACTGCTACTAAGAATATCACACCAAAACTCTATTAATATTTTCCAAGCATTTAAATCAATATTGGTAAAATTGCTCATACTTTTCACAAAACTATCAAAGTAATTCACATTATGTGTATTGTTATGAGTAATCTAAAAAGCTATCATTTTATCTCATACCTAACAAAAAGCAACAACACCTTGTAATATAACGTGTAAATGCCAAAGCAACATCTTAACATTTCGAAGTTTAACAACTTAGTTCGATCTTCCCAACAAAGATTTATGATTATACATGTACCTATATGGAAGTACCCTATCACTAAGTATGACCCTAGGTTCCCAGAAAGGCCCTAAGATTACATAATGATCACCTATTTCGTGAATACGAGACACCTCACCTCTAGAAAATTTTAGTGATGTGCTTTATTAGTGTCGATAACATCTTATTTCAATGAGGTCTTGATTCTTTATAAATAAATGTATTAGCAAAGATATAGTATTATTTCGTTCTTTAACTGCAGCTTTTCATATTTAATTTATATTTGATGTAGTGTCATTTCACTGTAAAAGTCACAGTAAAACCACAGGTCAAAGAGTTATTTGGATTCTGACAGAAAAATTAATTATATAATGTAAAAGTCGAAAATAACATTACAATATTAGTAACAAAATAATTCTTTCAATATATTTGTTTTATAAGATAGCTCTTACTTACATGGGCATTTGTTTTATTGTACTGATTCTTAATTATTGAATGAACTTCTCATCAATGTCAAGAAATGCCAATCAGTTATATAATTTCTAATGTAAGTTATTAACCTCTAGTGTGCCAGGGGCTCGCATGCGAGCCAGCAAAAAGCTCTTGTTTATATTTTACTACGTAGCTGACATCATAACAAATTCTGTAGTACCATTTTTTTGATTCTACGAGCTATGAGTGGGCCGGTAATTAACAATAACAAAATCTCAAGTGGCACGCGGCGATAACGGGCGATAATGTAAACATCCAGCTGTCTCACAAGAGGTTAAAACATCGATAGATCCCATCCCTACGTTGACCGTATCATAGAGCGCGTGTTATTTCCATAGCTAATTGCAAATTGCGCGGGGCTGTCAACACATGCGCGCTAATGTGTCATAACACAGAGCAGACCACGTTCATGACCACAACTGTGATTACCAAGGAATTGTGGTTGACCCTCGCTCTAAAGCATACTAGTAAATATTAGAGTTTTGTTGGTAATACTTGATGACTATAGAAGCTGTATTACATCACTAGCTAATATCTATGTATGCAACTAATTTAAATAGAAGAATTTAGTAAGAATGCCAGTATTCTTCTTTATAACAACAGTATCATCATTTGAAATTGGCAGCGTAATAATATAAGTCTTGTATGTCGTACGGTCATAATATATTTGGGTCATGGGTGTGTGTTGATATGAGCACTATTGAGCGCATGTTCGATGACTTTAAATGTGTCTTTAAGTTTTGTCTGACTTTTTATAACTGAAAATATGAAACTGTATATTTGATGCCGCCATTTCACATATTTTGTTGGAACTGCGGACAAGATACAATAAACAGTTAATTTTACTGAGCTCAATCAATCTGTCAACAAAACGGCTACTGTCTACCGAAACTTTTAGCAATATCACGTCCAAAGTATCGATGTTTATCATTCATGTATACCGACATAAGTACACCTCACAATTCGTACTTAAGCAATCTCTTTGGCGGGCCACGTATGTTACAAAGAAAAAGTATAACAAAAGTACCGCCGACAGATCCATCATATTTTGAGATGGATCCAAGAAATTTAACACTATTATTCTGGTAGCCAAAATTTAATACAATTGTTTGGTCGAGAGTTTGTTAAAGAATTTTATTTTTAATCGATGTCCGCTAAGCAAACACGACGAGCTACCGAAATACTTCGCGGTTCGTTTCACATTTTCAAAAGGACTTTGCATTAAAATACAACGCTATGAAACTTACGTTTCAAATCCTTTGTCATATGAATATGAACTTTATGTGTGCTGACATAAAGAGGTCGTGCTAATAAATCGAAGGTAAAGTTATAGCAGTTAACTTTTAAAAAATAATCACGTTAGATCTTCACGGTAGCCGAAATTATTGTGGTCTTTGAATTTCTATACGTAAAAATTATCGGCGGTTTCCGTGAAGATTGATATTTATACAGGTCACAATAAATTGTAAAATTAGTTCAAATAAATGTGGTCAAAAGCTTTTTATTCCTTTTTTGTAATTTCAGCTGAATACACAAAATGAGGTATAATACACACACTAACGAATCCCTATTTTCTACTTAAGTGATTTTAAGTTACATCCAAAGAAGCCGTTATTTTTTTAAAACAATGGGAAATAAAACAATTGTTTACGTTACATGTTACCTTATCAAAGTACAATCACGCACAATCGCCTAAAGCCACTCGAAGGCATAGAAAAGCACACGTGTCGATGTGGCTTAATCCATGGCTTTGCGTTATAATCCGACCACCCAGACGACCAACCTTTATTATACTGCCCACAGAAATAGTACCCCCATTATTATATAGAATGGAACACATAGGTGCTCTTATTATTTTACGCTATAAAGTCGAGACCACCTACGTCACGGTTGTTTCTTTTTTTTGCAAAACACTTTTGTATGCGAATGTAATGATGCGATCGTGAATTTTGGCGGTTTTTGGGTATTTAGGCTCTGTTTCGATGTAGTACAATTGCAATGTAAAAAAAGATTTTTTCTTCTTTTTGTATTGGTGGTAAAGACC
This sequence comes from Catocala sponsa, assembly GCA_963564715.1. Classification (NCBI taxonomy): domain Eukaryota; kingdom Metazoa; phylum Arthropoda; class Insecta; order Lepidoptera; family Erebidae; genus Catocala; species Catocala sponsa. Next base: position 18,269,737 of record OY751339.1, on the reverse strand, counting down.
ACTTGACGTTAGGCTGCATTAAGTATTGCGGTTAAATGTACAATGTAGGTAAGTAAAAATATCCTTGGACAAATAATTCTGTGCATTTGATTCGTTGCGGTTGATGGAATTAATCCACAGAACATAGAATAAAGATGTAAGTTAATCTGTTGGATAAAAAAGTAACATGTCAATTGGAACGTTTTCTTTTACTAAAGAATATTATTTTAAAATACAACTATGGTGAGAGACGAGGATATGGCTTTCATGACGATGCTTGATGACTGACAGGCGCTAGGCGGGATCTCCTTGAGACTATGAATGCTTGCAATAGGTACCAGAGTAAAAGGCCACGCTTTGCTAAGCTTTCAAAAGATAAGTACAGTACTGCTGATATCATACGGTTTTCTTAAGGAGCCTGGCAACTATAGTCTAACAGCCAGGAATCCCATATTATAGACAGGATAGAGGACAACGCTGCGCCCTACACTAGAAAGGCTTTTTCTGAACTATTATATAATTTGCCTTATTACTTGCTATAAGTCTATCTAGAGCTTTGCCATCCATTGTTTTATAATACCACTTAAATAAACCACAGAAAGGTAGACTTCACAAACCTTCGAGAAAGCTTTAAAGCAATGACGATGCATTGCATCGTCATTGCTTTAAAGCATTTGTCAAGTTAGTACTTAGTGCAAACACACATGGTAAAATAACGATATCAACACTGAGCTGCCAGCTATAGTAGTTTTATCCCATAGCATTTTTCTTAATTAAATTTAGACTAATGAAACTCTCCCCCAATCATCGCCAATGTTTACAAAAATAGTAATAACATTTGTCCCAAAAAATTAACTTATCCTCTGACGTCACAGTCGATATATCAATACTGCTAATGATAGTCCACCATCGACAATAATAAGTACAGCAGACAACAATATTTTTGCAAACAATCTATAATGCCATTTTTACAAATATCACCTTTATTTTGAAGCACATAGAGATGGTTTTTGAGTGTAGTATGTATGTATTGTGTTAGGAAGTTGCGTGAAGGGGTGTAACCAGTGTTATTGCTCACTCGGACGTACACCAATGCGTATTAATGATTGTAGACAGTGTAACGATTAGTTTCCATCTGTTATGACGACGCCTTCCTGTCTTAGTACAATAATCTAATATCGTGTGACACAATTTATGTTGTACAAAATACTTAGAGAAGTAATGTTTTCGATGACCAAGTGCTACGAGGCTAGGTCAAAGAGGCTACTCTCTGTGCGATTTTATTTAATATTAGCATAAATCCTTGTATGTGTGATATATGGCAATAAACTTGACTGCTTTGGTGGCTAAACGGCGGTGAAGAAACTGCCCAGGACGCCCGAAGTGTTATTAAGTTTTTCTTTCCAAAAATTCTCATCAGCAGCATGAAGTCGCCTATCCCTGAGGATATAGGCGACTTTGTATGTATATATGTAAGTTCTAGTTATCGAACATAATAATATTTTTATATTTGTAGAGCAATTAAAGTCAATCTCTTTAAAATAAACTATATTTACGTGCAACTATATGCACGTATTATATTATATCATGCCATTCAAAATTCCCTCGTTGCTTTCATAGAACTACCCTTAAATTGATAGTACCTGATGACTTTTAGAGACATTTTTTAAATTATATGTATGTTGTTAGGGATAAATAGAGATAACATATATGAAAATTAAACAAATATATTATATCTTGATAAGTTTTTTTAATGTCACTTATAGGTGACATTGCCAACTAATCCACAGAATTGATATACTGCGCGTATATATTATGTCACATATAACGTACATTGCTAGTTTAACTAGTTAACGAAATAATACAAAGTAATATAAAATTATTAAAAAAACATAAGGCTTATAATTAATTCTGCGATCAAATTGCAATTTAGGGACCATGGAATATATAAATGCTATTTAGAAATAACAAAATAAAAGCTTAAAACTTGCAACGATAGGCAAAAAAATCATAAAACATCCCTGAGGTGCCAGTTCGAACCAAGAATTTATGGGGCTTTTTGGGATTGTACTGCTTGCGATTGCCAGCTCTTTTACCTTTGTATAGTATAATCATTTTATCAACAGCAAATGATCTCTATTCTTTTACTTTGGGGCACTGTTGCCGGACATGTTTCATCACGGTAGATACTTTGTGATAACTGTCAATTTTGTCTACGTTTGTATTGTCACAAAACTGTAAAAAGCGTTTGATAGATCTGTAACGTTTTATTCCCATAGCAGATGCAATTATTGGTTCAAATCTGAGATCGTTACTCCAGTAATCTTCAATTGCTGGCATATATGGCAAAATTATTTTAGTGTTGGATAGCCTATTTATCGAGGAAGGCTATAGGCTATTTAACATCACGCTACGACCTACGGGGGCGGTGCAGTAACGATAAACGTGGGTAAAACCGCGGGAACATCTAGTCTACAATATAATCTAACAGATCAAAAAATAATTAGATGTATTGCTGCGAAGACTGTAATTGATACTGTTCTATAAAACTAACACGTGTATCCACTTCCACGGTGACTGTATACTCGTATTTTTTAAATATAAATCCTAATTCGTTTAGTTTACGCTTTTTTGCAACAGGCTCTGCGGATAGAAGTGGCATAGGGACGACTCATTATTGGGGACTTGTCTGGTATGGCGGCATCGTGTTGTGATCGTAGATGGTGTTTCCGGTACAACACAAGGTGGTAGAACTTGAGGTCTAGCTACTAATAAAAATGATGCTGATGTCATAGTCCGTGTCTCATTATGGTATATGTAGTTCTCTGATGTAAAATCCCCTAAATCTTCATTTGGTTCTTTGAAGTCATTAAGACCCTGAAGCAGGACAAAAAAACCAGGCGAAATACTTCTCACCAGTGAAGAGATGTGAGAACCAGTGTAGTTAGTTTTGAGGTACTCACGCGCTAATATTCGTCTGTCCTCATCATCTTCAGATTCAATCTCCGAATCTTCAGAATTGGAAGGAGGTAAGTAATAGCGCAAGAATTTTCTTAGACCATTCCTCGCTATATTACTGAAATTAATATAGCCAATTCTAAATCTTATACTATAAAAATGTGATATATATTTATATTATATATGATATAATGTAAGTAGATAACTTAAATTCTACTAGTAACTAACTGGTAATATCCGTTACAAATGACAAATATAAGCAACCATACTTTGTAGAGCTTTTAAGCAAAGTCCGTTACAAGAGACAAACATAAAAGTTACTCCATATGAGATCTAATTGGCGATGTCCGTTTCAAGTGACATTAAGTTTTTTTGGATATCGAAAAATAATTACGAATGCTACGGTAATAAAAACAATTGGACACTATCGACTTATCATTATTCTAACTAAATTAAACATAAAAATAATATAATACAAAGAAATAATTACCTAATAACAATATTTTTGACGAGTGCAAACTTAGTCCGCCGTTGCAATATTTTAAATGATCGATACAACGCATCTATCGAGCGATAGAGCAATTTGAAATGCGCGAGTGGGAAAAGAATAGCCTACTAAAGGCGAAGTACCATGTGACAGGCGCAAACGTCACCTCAAATCACATATGTGTGCGTTTTTATAACGTGTCACATAAAACGGACAAAAATAAATTAAGGGTTAAGTCATCACAACCGAAGGTCATGCTAATATATCTTAGTTTATCAAAAGCCTGACAAATTCAGATAAGTAAACTAGCTAACCTTAAGGTTCTAGTATCGTATCTCGACAAGCTTGACTTCGCTAGTCACGTTGGGAGGGTCAAATGGCCGTTATTCTAAGTAACTATTACTAATTAACTACAAAAGATTAAACTAGAAGTCCAATCCAACATACGTGATAATCGGCAATAAAGATACTTTAGAATAATTCAACTTAAAAAAATCTGTGGAGTCTGAAAATTTATTCTTAATTTTCATAACAAATACAGAAAGTTCTTAATATTTTATGCGTAATATTTTTTTAAATAATTTTTAAATAAATACTGCAAAAAGAAGTTTGTTTTATTGTTCACTTTATTTTTGCGTTGATATTTACACCTAGTATCATTTTTCCAGACATTACCAATAACGGACAAATCTTAGATATTACTACGTCTTTCTAATGTTTTTAACCATATATGAAAGTTGCCAACTAAAAGTAAAGAACATTAAAATACTATTTGAAAATTAAATAATCATGGTATTGAAGGCAATTGTTATTTCTGATCTAAAAACTAAATACACTAGTCAGAACAATGTCAAAAATCATTTATTCATTTAGGTCACAAAGTATATGAACGTCAAAATATAAATGTAGGTTAGTGAGTTTATTAAGTTACTGAAGCTACATTTAGGTTAGTTACTTGCTAGGTTTAGACTACAAAACGAATATGACAAACTAGACCCAGTATATATTAACTCAACCGAGCTAATTAGAATCAGAAAATTTGCTGTATTTGGAGCACAAGGCATGCAAAGTGGTCGTCGTATTTCAACCGACCGACCGGCTCTCCATGTACTCAATACATACATTATTTGTCCCTTAACTTTACCTGCAATGGCTCACTGAAAACGTTATCTATGTAGAACGATGATATGTTGACATTTATATACGTATATATTACGAAATAATTTGTGTTTTTGGAAGAGTGTGTTTTCGACAAATTTAATTAAGAAATGTTTCTTGAGTGTTAGCCAATTGCGGTATTCCACTTTGTGTTAAAGGTTTGTGTGAAACCTGTATTAGGTTTTTAAAGTAAGACTATCAAATAGTCCAGTCAAAAAGCCTACGAGTGTTTGAATTTTGTATATCTATAGTAATTAAAGCAAACTAACTTTAACGGCAGGCCTTTAAGTAATCCGAGAAAAATATTGTCAAAATTAAATGACGTAGTGAATCTTGTTATAATAAGTCCATCTCACGACTTCCAGTGTAATGGATTTGAATACACAATTACTCAATACTGAATATCACGACCGTGTCCCTTGGTCCATTTAGCCAAATTGTATCACGCTGCCCGCTCTTTTGGCTCTTAGAGCGTTATATTCAGTTTAGTTTGAAAAAGTATCAAAATGTTTAATATGGCTTATCTACTTATAGGTGAACTATGGAGTATTTTCATCTGTAATGGAGACGCTTGTATTCTGCAATGATAAACATGTACTTATATCTGCGAAGGGGTTGGCAGAGATGTATTACACCCAAATCTTCAAGCTATTATTAAGAACTTTCTAATAGATAAACTAGGACCTCACGATCACATACAAACTTATGCCACAGAATCGATGGAGTATTGAAATAAAACCTACGTTTGTATAAAGCAGCCTGAGGAAACCTGCATGTCTGAGAGTTTGCCATAATGTTCTCGAATGCATGTCATATCTGCCAACCCGCACTGAGCCATGCTGGTGAATTATGCCCTAAACCTTCCTTTTCTGAGAAGAGGCCCGTGCCCAGCACTGGGACAGATTAATACAGGGCTGATATTATTATTTATTATTATATTCGTATAGTAATCTCTTCTTTGTAATGTGAAGGTGTATTCTTCAAGGTACAAGACCCAGTATCAAGAAGTCAGTCGTACTAAGAAACCATAAAAGTTATACAATAAAAGTTAGGAACAAAACCTTTTAGACGAAGTATAAAAATACAATATTATGTCACAGTAAGTATATAAGATTATGTAATAGAGTAAGGGTTAGAGTAGACAGTTGGATAATTCAAATGTTGCAAGTCTAACCGCAAGCTAATTGCGTCCATCCTAAGTTGTGATATTAAGTTTATAGGGCGTGTTACACTGCACTTTTAATACATTATTACATACCGGGTCTTAAGTAAGTATTTTAACGTATAATATAGTATCTAATCCCCCGTTAACCCATGACCACAATCGATGCAAGTCGGTCGAAATGTGGGAAAATAAATAGGTATTTATATAAATACTTTCCAACGCGAGACCTGTTGTCTAATATTGTATTATGTGTAATAATGTTAGGTATAGAGACATAAAAAATAAGCATTATATCAGCCTTTATTGTCCCACTACAGAGCGCCTCTCGTGTTTCCACATCTCTCTGTTACACAATTTTAGACAAACAAGCATACGGCCCACCTGATGGTAAGTGGTCACCGTAACATATGGACGCCTGCAACACCAGAGGCATCACTTGCGTGTTGCCGACCCTTTAGGAAAGGAAAAAAGGTAGTGGGAAGAAGAAGGAGCGGGCAGAGGGAAAGAGGGTGATTGGGCCTCCGGTACTCTCACTCAACGAAAGAAACACAACAGTAGGAATACCTACTGCTAATTTTACATCGATATTCTGTGAGAGGGTAGTCCTTCCCCGGTTGAGCCGGGGCCCATTCATGCTAAAATCAGCGAGGTTCTACTACTCAAAAAATATCTACATATTATAAGCAGTAAGTTTTAAAAATATTGAAGATTTAAGGTAACATTCATACTGGTTGCCAACATTTACTCCTCTTGTTATATATAATACTAGATTTTGCCTGCGGCTACGCTTGCGTAAATATAGGTAAGGTTAGCAACATTTTTTTCTGAATGAAAAGTACACTATGTCCTTTTCTGTGTGCGAAATATCATGATGATCGGTCGAGTAGTTAAGACGTGAAAACGCAACAAACAAACTTACAATCACATTTATAATGTTAGTTATGATATCATTTAACATTAAATTGTTAACAAAACAAATTAAATAAATAAATAAAATATTCTAGCGTTTAACCTTTCTTTCATGACTGTGTGTCACCGCTTTACTCGGAGTCGTGTCTGGACACAGCAAAGCAAATTGAAATTAAAACTAAACTCAGTAAGACGAAGCGATTATGTTGAAACTGCACTTGTGAAACTACAAACGGCGGCTAATAATCCTCTTATACTCATTTTTGTTCTAACCCGAAAGATTAGAATCGCCAAAATAGGCAAAATTTACCATTTTACACAAAGTTTGATAATGTACAAAACCTCAGTACTGGAGCGCGAATAGCTATGTCATTTGAAAAAAACTAGCTAGCTAGAAATTGCTGTCGTCCTTATATCGGCTCGATGTTGATTGTATTCGAATATTCTAGTAGTAATTTGATAGAATTATACGAAAATTAGCTGTATGAAAATAAAAATAGATTTTGGCTTTATTCTAGTTTGTTTTATTTAAATATGTTTTTATTTACAAATTAGATATTTTTTTATTATTTTAGAAACCAGAATCTTCATGCCATCATGGAGACATAATAAGAGGGGACATTATCTTATTCTATATTTTACTTAATACTGTAACAAAATCCGCTGTGTATATTGTTTTGATTATTCTTTGCTATATGATATTTTAGAATATGTAGGCATGTAATTAATTTCAATATCAGTAAAATATTCTCTTAGGTCATAAAATTTTTACTTAGTTCATATTAAGAGAAATCTATAAAACAATATCATATTATCTGTGCTGATCTTAAATAATCTTCAATTCATATTACGTGGCGAAATATAAGATAACATGTAAATAAATCACCTATACTCATTGGCAACTGAAACTATCATCGTTTTCATTTTAATACAAAAAATAATTAAAGTAAGTTTTAACTTCATATAGGCAGTTCAGTTTATTTGCAATGCCAGCAAAAACGTAAAAAGAAACCAATCTTATTACGGGAATAAAGCAAGTAGAAACATAAGTATATATTATGCTGAACATCTTCCTTGAACAAAATCAAAACAGTCCGAAACAAATACCGTTCGAAAACCAAACATTCTTAGTGGCCATTCCAACCTCATACATACAAGCTCACTTCAACTCAGGCATGTGTAAGATTTGGAAGACAAACGGTGTTATCAGTGACATCGGACTGTGTAATTAAGCATATCATTGCGCTATTTAATTAAGGATATGGTGACCGAAGGTGAGGGCACTGCGGTGATGGAAAGCCATGTTGTAAATTTGTCTCATGTGGGGAAGTTATATGGTGATAAGCGTCAGCGGAAAATGATAAATTACGGTGCTATACTGATGGTATTAACACTATAATGATAAAATAGCAAGAAACTCTTTATATTTTGTTTAATGTTGGTTTGAGGTGGAAACATGTATCTAAATGAAATATATTTTTGATTTATATTGTGCCAACACAGGACATCGTGATATCGTGATGGTTTGATAAATATGGAGCAACCAACATACCTAAACAATATACAAATTTAGAACAACTGTTTCTGGATTACAATTTTCTGTTCTGCGCAATACCGAATGTAACTGCTGTCTGTGAAGTTCAATTTCCTGGTCGGACAAAGTCATTCTATTTTTTTTTGTCATAATATTCTCAAATAGTAGCAGCAAGGAATTACTTAGTTTGGTAGACAACAATAGACGCCTCCGTGGGTTTAGGACGGGACTCCACCAAAGCGGAGACGAGACGAGCGGAGAGGAGATGTTTTTTAAACAACCTATTGGTTGTTTAAAAAACATCTCCTCTCCGCTCAGCTTCAGTGGAGTTCGCACGAGTGCGGAGATGTGTAATATTTGTATGGCGCGATGGAAGCGGAGATGTGAGCAGCGTGCAGTGAGCGATGTCACTCAACGCCTCGCACCCGAGCTGAAGAACATCTCTTCTCGCACAGCACACAGCACACCGCACACATCTCCGTTTTGGTGGAATCCCGGCCTTAAACCATCGTTGGTAAATGTAGATATACCTAAAACACATCTGCCTACTCGTTCGTAGACAAAGGATTGACACTAGAAATAATCGCTACGCCCATGTATAAACGCAGCCTGTGGTAGTTGCCAACAGTATCTCTGCTATACAAATATTAGCTCAAGACGTCACCCTGGACCACACACAAACTACACAACTGGCTCTACATGTATTTATCACTATGTAATACACATCATAATGATGAAATAGAGTGATGATGATGACTAACGAAAATGTTAAAAAAGTTACGAACTATATTTAAAAAGTGACGTCTGTGGGCACGGAACACAAAAATATACGATTTTAAATAGATTGAACGCTTAATTCTGAAAGAGGTCAGCAGAGATGACTAAGTGTCAATTGTCGTAATAATATTTTTTTTGTCAAAAATCAAAATCTAGAATAAATTTATTCAAGTTAGGTTACAAGGTAACACTTATGAATGTCAAAGTTACACTAAATTTTTTCTGTAAATTTACATTTTTTCTGTGAATTTACATTTACTGCCACGTTCAGGAAAGCAAGGGTATAGGGCTCATGAGAAGAACGGGCAAGAAACTCATGGCCACTCTTTTTAATCGCAGTTTACAATAAAATTTTGTTTACAAATCATGACTTTAAAGTGCTGCAACCAATTACATTTTAAGATAGAGTTCCTATGGTCATTTATTTTTTATTTTAAATCACCAGCAGTCATTATATATCCTACTGCGAGGGGGACTTTACGAACATTCAAACAACAGACACAAAGATCACCCAGAGTTAGAACAATAATTTGAGAAAACCAACATTTTTTGACCCGTTTAAGCCAAAAATTTATGCAATCGAACCAGAGAGCAGAGATGAAATGACTACTTAAACACAATGCCATTCGTGTAGTCTCATCAATATCAGAAATGGTATCATCCTCCTAAGTTTTGTTCACAATTAACGTTTATTAGACTAAATCCGCACTTTATTTTATACAGTTTTATTAACAGATTTCTACTTATTACGATTCTAACATAAAATCTCTGTTCTTTCATTCATTCTGATGACATTCTTTATACATAATTGTTGGCTTAGGGTACATACTTTTAACCTGGCCTGCCTCAAAGAATCTGTTACAAAGCTACTTCAACTCTCACCTCAATCCCAGTCGGCGAAAACAACAGATAGGCCTCACAGACAATCACACAAACAAACAACCTAACGGATAGCGAATACTACAAAAACCACTAATATTATTAGTTGTTAGCTTATACCTGCGGTTTGGTTCACAGGCCTATCGTTGCTTTCTTCGTATTGTAATTTAGAATAATTGTTTAAAGAGCTGCACCACCGAGAGACAGAGCAACCTCGGTAGTGCATGCGACTGATTTTGCAACAAGTCTCGGGTTCGATACCCGCGTCAGATAAAGTAATAATATCAGCCCTGTATTAAACTGTCCCACTGCTGGGCACAGGCCTCTTCTCAGTGTGAAAAGGGTTATAGTCCACAACACTGGCCTACTGCGGGTTGGCAGACTTCACATACCTTCGAGAACATTATGGAGAACTCTCAGACATGCAGGTTTCCTCACGATGTTTTCCTTCACCGTTAAAGCAAGCGATAATTATTAACTGTTAATACGCACATAAGTTGGAAAAGCCAGAGATGCGCGCCTTGGGATCGAAATAATAAGTATGTCCTAACGTTCCTTCAAACAATCAAACAAACAGACAATAGCGGACTTCATCAACCGGCCCACCGCACAATCAGCAGACGCTTGACATCAATTACTATGAAACCATGGAGCACGATGGCGTTCTCACGAAGGGAAACCGACCGCAGATCATAACGGCTCGCCTAATATATCGCCGGAAAAATGGCTCTGTGTGTGCGGTGGAAATGACCACAGTTATGACTGATGGATATTTGGTCATCGTGCTTAGTACTCACGTAATTATATTCTGTGGTAAACGTAAACTCGTCACGTTTATAAGAGAATCGATTGTACAAATACTTGTGGGAAAATATTACCTTAGGTACCTACAATATTTGTTATGTTAAAAGTTTTATTTAGGACATATTAGTGCTTACAAACCTGGCATTAAAATGAATCTATGTTTTTTATTAATCTATTCTTTCTGGGTTATAATGCCTTAACGTTGCAGTATTAGGGAGCCTAACAAACTTATAAATCGCAAATACTAGCGACTAACGTTTAAATAATTAACTAACTAGTACAAAATATGTTCTTCAAAACTTGTCAATACTTATACAAATATACTCATTTATTAAGCGGCGCAGGTAAAAGTACCTAAACTACAAAAAACTACACAGACAAAACAAAATAGATAATTGTACTAACACATAAATATCTACTACACTAAATAACGTCAAAGTAAAGCTGTCAATAAGTCTACAAACTTGTTAAAAGCTTCACTACTGTTTCATTGTCTGTCCAGTCAAAATACAACAACTTATCTCTTGTTCCAAAACAATTACACAGCAATTACAACGCACCTGGGTCCAGCAAAAAAAATATATCGATGTCCAGCAAACATTCATTGTGTTCCAAACATTTTTTGTCACAGAACTGTCCCCCGCCGGCCGCCCGTTCTTTTTTCAAAGCGACAGATTAGCTAAAGAAAGACTTTTATGGTCGACACCCCCACAATAATCGACAGGCCACAGACTTCAGTAGTTCTATGCCGTTCCATTCACGCACTGTACGTTGTGTTCTGTAGACGCTTAGACATTTTTTATCTATTTCTAATAAGGTAAAAGTACCAGTTAGTAGCCGTCGACCGCAAATTTGTCAGACCACCTTGCAGCTAAATGAAATTTATGGCCCCAAAGCCAGGAAGAGGACGCAAAGCCGTGCCGTTGCATAATCTCCGCAATTTATGAACGCTTTTGTTGACTTTATTGCGCTTTGTCGTTTTTTATTTAATTACAACACTTAATTAGTTTGGGATAATGTGACATTATTTTGCGTTAAGTAGGTAGGTGTGGATTTGATTTTTGGGTCGGTATAGTAAAAGTCATTTGAGAAGTAGGATGTCATATTTTATTTCTGAGATAAGGAAGCTTTTATTAATAGTATGGGATGTGTAGCTATGGAAAATATTTTTCCTAATAGTACCTACCTATATTTTGTGAAATAGTAAATTAATGCGCTGCCATCTTAGATGCGTAAATAAATAGACAGATCGTATGTTAAATTCAATTGCTGGAACAAATCGATATTAATACATCCGGCGAATCAATTGTGTTAATAAAAAACTGAAGACTATCTCCAAAATCAATCACGCCCATGGAAAATCATCGGACTTTTATTCAAAATCTGCACGTGAGGCGAAGGCCTGTGCTTGTATTAAAGAGAGGAAATCCGGAGCACATTGTTGTATTCGACACTTACGCACTTTACCTGACCCACGGATAAAAGACCCTAACACAGGCGGCAGCGGGTTTTTTTAATGATAATTATATGCTGCCAATCTTTATACCTTGAGAACATAAAAAACTATTCTAATTTAAAAAAATATGTATATGCAAATGGCCTCTAACGGTCGCGATATTGTATGCAGCCAGTTTTTGCAAACAAAAAATCAGGTTTAATTTTCTCACGTTAGCATAATTTTTTTCTAGAAAATTTATAATGACGGTTTAATTTGAAGAACCCTTTGGGGTTTGATTTTCATACTTTTTTATGTGTTTCATTGTTGTTTGTAAAAACAACGCCTCATATACGGTTGTCACAAAAAATAATTACTTTGTTATTTATATCTTTTCGTTGCATACGTTTTGTTTGTAATGGTAACTTGCTCATTATTTTTTCTTATCTTTATACGTACCAACTTATATTAAGATAATTCAAAATGTCCAAATATTTAATACCTGCGGTTCATAAAATTTTTATATTTTTAATAGAAACGCAAAAGGGAAAATTCGCAGAATATATTGGTTTGTAAAGCCACATGCCATAATATTTTCTCAGAAACATTTCAAGTATAGAATTTCACACGCCAGACAATAATAATAAAATGAAAACATGACAAAATACAACAATATCTCCTCCTATAGAAAATCAAGGTGTATCATTCAATCGATAAACAATTAGATCTAACTGTATCTACGGAAGGAACATCAATAAAAAAATACTGAACTGCAATTCGCCTGCACTTTTTACTGAGACCATGACATGACAAACAAAAGAATACCGCATCTCCTTTTGTGCAACCAAAGAAATAAATTAAAGTATCCTTAGGGGAGAGTTTTACCGTTATTCTAATCTGCATTAAAAAAAAAACAGTTAAAAAACACATAGATGGTTGTGGGAACAATCTTAAAAAAGTGTGGGGCAGGAAACGTGGTAAGTGTAAATATGAGAGGTGACATACAAGAAAGTTTATGAACGGATATTTATATGAAAGATTTATCAACCTGGGAGCGAAATTAAAAAGAATATCCTCTTAAAAAATTAGGTCGGTTCACAGGTTGGTTTAACGAACTTTCTTTAGAGAATATTTTTGTGAGTAATTATTATTTTTTAATACTTGTCTGATTATTAACAATAAAGCTGGATATACCTACAGCTAAGTGAATCGGACACAATTTAAGGGGTTATGCAATTTTGTAATCTGCATTTTAAGACTGCTTTGGTGGTGAAGCGGTAGTGCATGCGACTACTGTGCTATGTGTTCTTGGGCTTGTTTCCAGGGTTGGGCAAAATGCTATTGGATTTTTCTGCCGAGAAATTATGACTTAAGCTACTAATGTGGACATAATAACTGTTTACCACTGTATACATTTTTACTTAGCTTTTTAAAAGACTACTCCCACACTAGCAATAGTTGAAAAAAAAAACAATCGTTATCTATAAAGTAGGTATTCATGAAACTAGAAAAAGGTACACAATATACAACTTGCCACAAGTAAGATTCGTGATCTCTAACCAATTTGAAAAATAAGTGGGTATGTAAAATTACATGAAAAATAATATGTTTGCTTTAATTTCGCTTTACGATTCATCTAAACTACACCGACTAAACTCTAATATAAAAAAAAAACAACGGGTTGTACTCCGGGAGTCCGGCAGAAGTGTAAACTTGAATATTAAAGATGTGCATTTTTGATATTTTGGAATGGTTAGGGATTAATTTTATTTTAATTATCAGTATTAAAGTACTATCACTTATGTGGTAAAATACAATATTCATTTATTGCGCTATCGTACACAAACATAACAATTCTCCCTCCGTCTTACGAATTTTCGATCAGGTCGCGTGTCCTGACGCGAGTTTAACATTTTTTACCCATCACAAAAAAGTGCACATCGCTGCTAAAGAAGTTTTCACTTCAAAAACGCTAAAATAACAGACGCAAAGAACAAAGACAAGACTCGGTATTTATAGGTCACATTCATATTTGTCTCGTGTGGGATTCGAAGCCACAACACTCGGCGCGCAATGGTAGTGGCGACGCGACCATTTAAGCCACTACGCCATCCATATTATGGCGTGATAAGCCTCTTCAATTTATTATACATTGTTAGATTTAAAGGTGATACCGTGGACTGGACAGTATAGATCCTTATTCCAAAACTTAATTTATTTCGCTTCATTGTCATTTATTAAAGCTTTTGTTTGCGGCAAATAAAAGCATTAATTTATTTCCAACGAAATGAATCAAAATCAATCATCATGATGATCATATCAAAAATCTTTACGGTTTAATTTAGTTCCATCAAAAAATTACTAATTTAATAAGTCTAACGGCTACTAAGGAAAATAAAAAATCCACCGGAAGCGGTGTACTGTTTGCTTCCGCTTAAAAAACTTCAAAACATAAATCACTGCGAGAGAAATTCCATCGAAACCCGTCGAATCAAACAAGACTAAGGACCGCGGTGCTCAACATTAAATCAGTCCATGTTTCATACCAATGTTTTACTCTTTTACCTATAGTGTCGCACTAACGTGGCTTATATGGTCTATGTTTTCTTGATGAAAAAGTGAAATCTAGCAAATTTAATTTTCTGGTTAAACTTTTATGAGTATCCAGCTGTGTAGTTTTGCAACTGCCAATTGTGCAGGGTCGAGTTTTTACTCGAGATAATAAATGTTATTTATAAAATACCTATATAAAATCCTTTGTTGAAAAGTGCCTAGTAGTTTCTTATATGCTACTAGCTTTTGCCCGCGGCTTCGCTCGCGTTAATTAGAATTTGACATTCAATTCGGGTTGTACTCTGCTTGTAATAATATATAGTAATATAATTCAATCATTTTTCGAAAGACACGTGGCGCCATCTATTATCATAAAAACGTTATTATTGTTTTCCTCGGGAACAGTAATTTTTTTCGGGATGAAAGGGTAGCCTAGTATAGGCAAAATTTCAGGATAATCGGTTTAGTGGTTTAGGCGTGAAAAGGTAACAAACACACAAACATACTCATTTTCGCTTTTATAATATTAGTTAGGAAGTTAGGATTAGTAGCTGATTCTAAGAAAATATCATATATAACACTAAACAAGTGTCATATTTTAGTAACTGACTGTTCAATACTTGTCGGCCTCGATGGCGTAGTGGTTAGTGTAACCGACTGCCACGCCTGAGGTCGCGGGTTGGATTCCCGCACAAGTCAAATATTTGTGTGCATGAACATGGATGTTTGTCTTGGTCTGGGTGTTTCTATGTATAATATGTATGTATTTACAAAAAAAAAAGTATATATGTATGTTTATATGTTATAATACAAGCTCTGCCTAGTTTGGGCTAGATGGTGTTGTGTGTATGTGGTAGAATATTATTATTATTATTATAATTATAATACTGAACATAATTATACTCAATAAAAATAGTAGAAAATTTTGTACGAACCTACAGAAAAAAATTTACGTTCACTGACCAAATCACGTTCATAAGCACCAAACGAGAACTCACCCTACGATTTTTTTCCACATCCTGAGAGTACCGCGGTGTTTATAAAAACATATGCGCATTTTTAAGAGACTATCTTTAGCAGAACCAAGGTGCGTTTTATTGCATTGTGCAAGGGACATCTTCGAAGGTTTTTGATAATTGTGTAAGTGCATTTTTTATATGCGAGACAGTTTTTTAAGTTTTCTCACGCAGACCTATTGAGGGACAGATCTGTGGGTAGATACATCCGCGATCGCTTTTGTTGATTTCACGTATGAGGGCCATTGATTTGGTAATGTTGAATTTTAATAAATGCACCGGCGATCCGGTTTGTATTTCTATTCTTATGTTAGAAATTACAATATTAACATGAGGTCTCGTTCGAATCCCGAGACAGATAAAGTGTTGGGTCCTTCTGTCAAGGTATCTTCAATTGCGTTTCGTAGTTTGGGACGGTACCCGATAAAACAGCAGTAGGCTCGCCCCCTATTACGTGGATTCTAAAATATAGTAGACGCATTGTGGATATAAAGCACCTCTGCCAACCCCTTTAGACATATAACCGTCGTAGTTTGTACTATCGGCTTGAGCGACGGATGACCATTTCAGAAAAAATTTCGCTTGCACATGTTGACCAGTTGAGTTTGTATCGCCTTAGTCAGTAAACAAATGTAAAGTGTACAAAAACTCAAACAAAGAAAGGGGCGTGTCACGGTTACGGGTACCAAGTGTTGGCCTGCTATGCGATTTTAACCTTAGGAGTGGTCATCCGTCGCTGGAGTCAATAGTACATATTTACGTATGTACGATATTGATCTTAACATATTGCTCGCCCCTTAGGTCAGTACAGTATCCATTGTGCAAATGATATAAACAAAACAAAAGATGGAACGTTTCCAGAAATCTATCGATCTCGCACTCATATTTCAGCCAGTTTCGTAAGCTATGTCTGCGGCTATGTTAAGATTCTAATAAAGTAGTAGAGATCACATTTCTACAATAAGTGCTATATGAATTTTTCCTCAACATATACTCTAAAAAAGTTTCAGCACGATATGTAAATCAAGTTGAGATAAACTTAACTGTAACAGTTAACCTGCCTGTAAGCATTAAACCTCATAGGTGCACTTCACTAACCAAAATGACTCTTTTGACTTGATTAAACAAACAGCTATTTAGAGAAAAGCTGCTAGTTGTTTTATAACAGAATCATATATTATATACACATAATACAAGTAAGCTAATAATAAAAGTAACAAAACCACTTTGATAAAAAAAAAAACGCAGCCGTTCGTTGTTTAAAATATCTCTGCGATAATAGTCGCTCATTTTCATTAGTTTACAAATGCACAATAATTTAAATAGTATCCCGCATATTCATTACGTTATAAAAACGGTAATTTAATATAAACTAGATGACAAAAATACGGCCAATGTGCATAAAAAGTGTCTGAAAAACAAGTAAGGGAGAGCTACTGTGAATAAAATATAAAAAATTAGAAGGGGTGTGTAAAAACAATAGGGAAAAAACCGTGCCCTGTTATCGTAAGGTAACTGGGCTTTGGGACAAGCGGTTAATTTTGTTTTAAAGCATATTTATGAGTTTTATATTGTAATTACTTAATAATAAAATGCTGTTAATCGCTTTTACGCTTATATATTTTATTGTTTCTCATGTACATTTTGTGCTGATTTTATAACGCATGTTTATTAAATTCATATACAAACTTTTTATGTGTTTGTTTGTGCTTTTTACACGCATAGCTCCACAAGGGCTGAATCGATATGTATGTGTTTTCCAATGATATATTGAAATAAGATTAGGATAATCTTTTAGACAAGTTGAAGTTAAGCTTGAGCATATCACATGCATATACATGTGATATACCTACGTGTCTTAAAATGGTGTTACAACTAATGACAACTATACTGTATAAAATATAGGCTTAGACCCTGTGACTGATGTCTTTCGTATCACGTCCTTCAAATTTCGTATTTCATGACGGTATAAAATGTACAAAATCAATATACTTTATTGGTAAAATTGCACCAATAGTGACGTTCATTGCGTCCTCTAAACCGAAATACAAAATACCTAGCAGACAAATGTCATAAAAAACATTTACGCTAAGTGATTAATATTAAAATAACATAACGCAACGTAAATGCAGATGAATCGCTTTAGAATGTGCATAACGAGAAAACCAATTTTAGATTGACACATAATTTTTTTTTATGAACGTATTTGCTGTAGTAATATTCTTTCAATAGAAATGAATTATTTTCTATTCATCTTGTTTTATTTATTATAATATATTTAATTAAAATAATTTTAAAATATCAATGAGAATAAAACAGTTATAGGACCAAGTTTTATTTTACTTATCATAGAAATTATAGCATCAGTACTATTACCAGAATATAAAAATGTTAATTGTAGTATAAAGATAAAAAATAGTACATCATTGATAGCAGTCACTTGCGTATCAAAGAGACTTTATACTACAAACTTTACTATGAAAATTTGTTACGCTTTCGCTCATATCGTATTCTTAATCAATCATTCTACAACACACGAATAAAACCATAAGCTTAAAGCGTATGCAACTCAAACCGCAGAGAGCTTATCCAAAAACATTACAAGACTAAGCGCCATTATCGATATAGCTCTATTTCGTCACAACACTGAGAATGACACGATCTTTAGTCGAACGACAATCAGTCGAACAATGGAGCATCCCTTTCACTTTCAACGAACCACGTGTCGATTGACTTGTCTACTGATATTAAAATATTCTTATTGTTCTTTCGTACACACCTCTAAAATATCAAGAACATCCTTGAAGCTCATTGCGATTAGCGAAGTGTCAGTTAATCGTGATCTGATGCTGTCGGCTTCCATGTCACTTGAAATGTTCATTGCTATATTTGTAGGTTAAAGTTTTGTTAGGCAACGTCTTATGTCGGACATGTATACCCTGTATAATATAAGAAGATTATCGACCTCACACATAAAGCCTAGTCAGAGATGCAATATACCAATGTTTCGTATCGCGTTTAGAATTTAGATTCTACGTAACGGACTGCGAGAGTATTGCCATCAACCAGGTTAAAGCTTTATGCTGTTACTAAAAGAATATTTTTAGAAGATAATAACACTTTCTCTGTCCAGAGAACCGAGTGGGGGCGACAAGTGCACAAGACAAGGCAATACATACCAACTAGATAGTCATGATTATAACATATGCATTTAATAAAATTTTAGTTGTATACAAAGACAGGGCCAATTTGAACAGACCGTGGGCTTACAATCGTCACTAGAAACTCATTTAGCCGATGAGGCATCGTTAGTCTTGACCTAAGCCTTGTTGGGTCTTTAAAATATTATCCCACCTACTTGATGTTCTGTGACCATCTGTTGTTTATCTCTCATTAGGATCTTATTCTATAGCTAACCACAAAATAAAATCCTGTAATTTTTCTGTGCCCATAATTATTTGGTGTCAGGTGGCATTTTCTCTAGATGCGATTGACATGACATTGCGATGCGACAGATTTCAATTAAACTTGTGCACGAAATTATAATAAAATAATAAAAAAATATACATTTGACTTTACTACCCACAAATCTTGTGTAACGGTATTTTCTTCCAGTGCACCAATGCTTTATCTCTCCGTATGAATTTGACCTTACTTATTGTAGACATTAGTGTACTAATTTTTGAATAACATTCGAAGGTACGTACGTACATTAGGAATTATAATTATTAATATATAGATTGCAGCCAAACAAACTGATGTTGATTTCCTGTGGTGAGTAAAGTATCCAGGATTCTTGAAGAGACACTGTGCAATCAGAATGGAACCAGTGTGATCTTCGTCTCTTGTTCTAGTCGCACAAGGACGCTTTTTCAAGAATAGGCATGAATGATGCCTCTAGTTGTAGTTGCAAACACTCAGTATATACGATAAGCGCTTACCATAAGGCCATCTCCGTATTTGTCACCTCGGTAGCGTAAACAAAATATGTATATAGAGACGATAAACATACATATTTTATACTTTTCATTCCAAGCTACAAAAACATTAACAACATCATTACAATTAAGCCTTTTTATTTAATACCCCTATCACGTCAAATATAAATCTCTGTCCTAACCTAACGTCTGCACACGACCAGGCAGATGCAAAGCCGAATGGACCTAACCAAGACATAAATTATTTAAATTTGACTTGTAATACTGTACGTATGACACAGGATATGCATAAAAGGGTTGAAAAAAATCCTAGGGTGAGATTTTTTATTCAAAGTGAGGGGACGCAACTATGAGCTGTTTGGCCAGCGTTAGCTACGGTATTGATGTAACGAACTATTGAATATTTAAATTCGCACGACGATTAAGTATTTTGTGACAGTCACTTTGAATGTTTCTGGGTACAGTTTCATGTGTATAAAGTTTCTTGCCTTTCATTGTGTAGTTTAATAATACTTTTTATTTTACAGATATGAAGAAAAGTAAATAAATTATGATGCAACTGTTCCTTAATGTAGTGACAGTAGAAATACCTATGATCTGTGAACCTTGTAACTTTTTGCATCCAAATAATATTTCTGGTCGTATAGCTTACCATCAGGTGGTCAAAACAAAACACGTTCTCAATATTTTTTTAAATTTCGTGTAGCTGCAGTTAATGAAGCTTTACTTATATCCTAGTAATGCTTATAATACTAACATTTTACGTTTCAATAATAATCCCTAAATCAAACTCCAGAGTCAGTTTCAATTCATAACAATATACTATCTTATCTTTAACCCCACAAATCACATCCCGTTTTTGTTCGGACCTTTTCAAAGACTTATCAAATTCAATTTAAAAATTCGCACCCTTTGGAAATGCCCCGATATACCGACTCCTTTAGAAGGTTCGCGGTCCATTTTTTATCTGCAATCCGCTGACTTTATCTGTGCAACATGACATAGCTAAAAAATCAGCGACCAGGTGTAGTTAACAAAAAAATAGATAAAAAAAATTGCAGTAGTCGTTGTTGAAAGGTTTGGTTAATCCTTTGAGATGGTTCATGGCTATTCTGTAGACATGTGTAACGCATGGACTGGTCTATTGTTGGAAGAGGAAGAAGCTTTTTTTAGATGAACCCAATCAAACATTTTTGTTGATATAAAGTTCAGAGCCTCTAGCAACTTCATGTCAGCTGTCCTGCTTGAAATTTTTTTACAAGTAGCTTATAAAATAACTGCTATGGACGCATCGAAATCTGTCCTTATTTTACTAATAATTGAATAAAATTATTACGTAGTAGCAGTAGAGAAATCGTATTTGTACTAGTCCGGTTCAGCTTTTTTGCATTGCATCATTAAAAACATCTAAACCATTTTTCACAAATATTAAAGCCAGCATCGCGGCTTCAGCTAAACACGGTTTTCAATGTACTCGACGTTAAAACAAAAACAATGGGTTCGCTCACAGTCCGCGGCACACGTGTTCGCGTTTAGCATTATCGATTGTCCTCATATTGTCCTCTTTCGCCGGCATGCGGGTAGTCGTAAATGAGTTATCGCCGTGACGTCATGGGACAATGCGTTTTTGTTTTAGTCGTTCGTTGGGAGGCGGGGGGCGCGAACGTGTACGATCATTGTTTGTTGTCCGTTAGGATTTTAGAATCACCATTTTAATAAGGCAGATTGCTTAGTGTCGAAATTTTTGCCTGATACTACCCTAGGCGTAACACCCTAGAGAGTATCATAGGAAACTAGCGTAAGAGCAGTAAGTGGCACAGTTCTCAGATATGCGCATTAGAAGTCTTTCCTTTCATTCTAACCTTTAATACCTTAACCCTATCATAGACTAAGGTAGCAACTTACCATAAGGGGGTTATGGTTGTTTGCTAATTTTCTATATTCTGTTACTCTAAAGAAACTTGTTACATAAATAATATTCAGCCTCGATGGACTTCATTTTATAAAAAATACTGGCATACTAACAATTGTTAAGATTCGTATTTCACAAGTTGTATATAAAAAGTTACAAATCTACACTCAAATTATTTAAAGATCGATACACGCAAAGTACAGATGCGCAAAATATCGGTTTCCCACGCGAATAGACCATCTTTTTACCAACAAGATACAGCAGATGTGCGAAATGATAATGGAAACTTTAAAAAATATCCATGAGAACTATCCTAAGCCTCACCTATGACCCGAGGCTATCCTTGGACCGTTAAAAAAATAAATTACTCGGCCAAAGAAAGGAGGCTATTGTTTGGCTTAAAAAACTTAAGGGTACGGTTACTTGCGATTTGAATAAGTAAAAAAAATGAGGGGTGACGCACAAAACCTGGACCCCACAGTAGTTTTTTAAGACGAGGATACACCGGACGAAATAATATGCATAGTTACTATTTGCAAATTGTTTAAGCCAGTTTTTTCTCACGGTATAACATCTGCATTTTTATTTATTTTTGTTATCGGTCTCTTAATTTCTGCATTGATTTTTTTATTGGACTTGCCTTGTATCTACAAATCGATTTGATAAAAACCGTTACATATAGGCTTAAGCCTCTTTCCCGTATGGATATGGCTGACTGCGGATTACCTCCTACTATGATTTTGATAAATTTCTTTTGTTTTATTCATTACACCGAGGAACAGTCATTTTGCGGCATGGTAAGTTAAAGTCAATTTTGTGTAAGTTTAGTATGCTGAATACGAGAAAAATATCAGATTTGTTAAATTGACTCTAGTTTATGAGATAAGACTTTATTAGTATTTGACTAAAAGAAGGTCAAAATAAAAATACAATTACGTAATAAAATATAATTATATTTTTAGAAGCGGCTATATCATAACTACAAGAGAACTTAATACTTACATAATAATATGCTATTAACAAAAAATCATTAAAAAATATTAGAAATACTTTATGTATCTGTAAGTTTTTTTGTTGTGTTTACGTTCAGGACAATCCCTTATTAAACTCAAGCAATAGTCTGCCATCATATGGCTGTCCCATCGACCAGTAAATACGTTTTGGATTTGACTGATTAAGGTGTTTAATAAAACCAGTAACAAAATTAATGCTGCAGAAATAAATACTTTTTTATTTTTACAATGTTCTCTTTATATTATTTAAGCCCGCTTGTCAATTTATGGCCGTTAGACTCTTAACGTGGCCTACGGTCGAATTTTAAAATGAAATGTTAATAGGTTTGAAAATCATGAATTTCATCACCTACTTTTTTTACTTTTTTATAGCGTACTAGCTTTTGCCCGCGGCTTCGCTCGCGTTAATTTAGAAATTAACAATCAATTCGGATTGTACTGTGCTTGTAATAATATAATTCAATCATGATTTGAAAGACACGTAGCGCCATCTATTATCATAAGAACGTTATTATTGTTTTCCTCGGGAAGAGTAATTTTTTCGGGATGAAAGGTAGCTTGTGTCCGTTTCTGTACAACTGTCAACGTATATGCAAAATTTCAGGATGATCGGTTCAGCGGTTTAGGTGTGAAAAGGTAACAAACAAACAAACAAACTCATTTTCGCTTTTATAATATTAGTTAGGATTAGGATAGGATTAGGATTAGGATACTATAGCGTTTCATTTGTGCCGCATTTCATAATGTGTTTAATCTATATAATCTATAAAGAGATATATTTAGGATTAAATTTATGATAACATTTTTGATAAAAACTTTACAGACACCGTACTCCTAAAAATCAGACCCCACTTAGATATAAAAACTTGGCCCTTAAGATTGATTGCAAACATAAGCGTTAAATGGCGCATTACTAATAAAAGAACCCGTTAACCAAATCATAATCTCACTAACCGGTACATGAGAAACGTTCACAATGTAACGTACCTTTTTGTCATACATGAGCTACGCAAAACAGGTAAACAATTTGGTCGAAGCATCCCATGTTTACACGTAGCATGCGGGTGTGTCGTATTTAAATGCACGAAGCGTAAGGACGGAACAGATAACATTTTATGGTTAGCCAGAGGTCACTTAGATTTACCTCATCGCTGATCAGTTCTTGTTAAGCCCGCATGATCAAACGGAATTTAATTTTCTAGAAACTGTTGAGGTAATAACAAGGAAACGTATGACCATTACACAAAAGGTCGGTTAGTTGTTCATGTTACCCTTAGGTAATGGAAAACCTTCAAGAAAAGAGCGTACTCCTTTTTAAAAGGTCGGCAACGCATTTGTAACTCCTCTGGTGTTGCGGTTGTCCATGGGCGGCGGTGATCGCTTACCATCAGGCGATCCGTTTGCTCGTTTGCCCACAATATAATAAAAATAAAAATAAAAATTGAGATGCAGCGATAGCTTCTATGGGGAGAAGTTTGTAAAAACATACACTAAATTACATGTGGCTATGTGATAAGCAGTGATAGCCTAGTGGGAGACCGTTCGACTGCGACTTAGAGGTCTAGAGTTCGATCCCAAGGCACGCACCTGCCTTTTCGAAGGTATGTGCGTGTTAATTAGTTAATTATTTCTTGCTTTAACGGTATAAGAAAACATCGTGAGGAGTCCTACATGGCTGAGACTTCTCCATAATGTTCTCAAAGCTATTTGAAGTGTGCCAAGCCGCACTAGGCGAGAGTAATAGATATGACCAAACCCTACTCACACTGAAAAAAGGCTGCAGAAGTGGGACAGTTTATATACAGGACTGATATTTTTGTTATTATGTATGATATGTGTTAACTTCTACGTGTCGGTATTTCCAAAAATACTTACCAGATATAAATGACAAAATTTTCGTCGTGAGTCTAAAGGCTTTCTTTAAAGAGGTCTAGTTCCTCAGGACATTGGCTATCAGGGCTGGCAACTGAGCGAAGTGAGCTTAGAATGATCTCCGATCGGTTAGTCATCAGTTTGAGAAACATAGTATTGGTTTTAGTCAGTATAATATCTCGTTCTATTTACTGACGTAAATATTTACATCTAATATTAGGTAGATAGGTACTAGTTAATAAAAATATAATATAATCGTAAACGGGCCATGTCTGTATAATTATTATTTATTTTTGCAAAAAACCCATTCGTTAATATAAAAATATTGCATACTTGCATTCCCTACTTCTGCAAAATGTGTGGTACCTATGCAAAGATCATTGAAAAAATTATTACGGAGCTTCAAGTAACGGACTCTAACGATATCAATGCCTTCCTTAATTTCAGATAACCTTATTCAGTGTTAGAATAATCAACGCATTTATTCACGACAATTAAATAGATAATTGTAAGCAGTAATTAATACTAAAGATTAGATACAGTCAATGCATAGGACAACAATTATAACTGCCGCTGAATATGGAGTTCTCGTGCTGACTAACGGGTGGGTACGACTTTATTGTAAGATGTCAAAGCGTTTGATACACTAGGAATAATCGATTTCCTTAACGTTAAGAATTAAGGGCTTCTAATTAGGTACGATAATTGCTTGGATTAAATACTATTAAACACAAAGTTGGTGTTTAAACAACAAGCAGACATGTTGTTTTGTTCAATAAACAGTATCTATCTGCTGGTATTCCAAGTTCGAAATTAGGTACTTCTAGTTCTTTTTTTTTTGAAGCGGTCAACGTTATGACTGTAATGATTACTACAAAGGAGTTATTCATTATAGTTCTACAATACTTATGACCAATATTGTATTTAGAAAACAAAAGTCTAAAGTATTACTATTAAAATGTATTGTTAGAGGTGAAAAAGTATATGAGCTGTTGATGTCCGTACGATTTAGTGCTTTAATTTAGCATGCATATAAAAATATTAAATACCGTTTTTGGTAAAACTATTATATTCTTATAACACTGAATAGAAAAATCTTTGTCATACGATCTCGCGGTAGTCAAGTTACCATTGTTGTTAGAAAAAAACTCGGAAGTTTTTGAATATCGAATGCAATGCGTACACGCAGATGTGTTGTCCACTTTTTATCCGTTTTGTTGAATTGATCGAGTACCGTTATTTATCATTTTTTGTTTGTTATATCAAGTTGTTGACAGATGTACTCACGTCGAGTACTTTATCTGTGTAATTGATGAACATTATTGTAGTAATTTGTAGATAAAATTATAAATATCGCTATTCTTATAAATATAATATATTATATTTTAAAAATATTGTTTGATTTGGTAGCTTTACAGAACGTATGAATGTATAAACATGTGTTTATTACATAGTTGTATTTAGTAAATTCTCTTAAATATAAATTTAATTTTTATACTTTTAATTATTATCAAAGTATAAAATTCTTTTTCTACCTTAATAAACGAATTAAATTATCATTTTTAGCCGACGTAATATGTCTGGACAGATGAATGATGTCATGGTGACTTTAAAAGTAATATTTTTATATAATAATGTTTGTGTAATTATGTTTTTATGCGATTATTTGTTACCGTGGTAAAGTCGTAAGACGTACTTAAAATGGTATTTTACTAAAGGTCTTTTCATTAAGTAACGAAACGGTTGGGATTACATTATTTAAATATTATTTTAAAGTAACATATTAAGCAATGGGTACAAAGAAAACTATTCAAGATTTGTATACTCATTACCTAGCTAGATCATTAGTTCCCAAAGTGGTCCAGGCGGACCCCCAGGGGTCCACGGGAAACTCGACGGAGGTCTACGTGGGCGTGACAAAAAAAATGAGGCCCACAATTCGTAAGCGGGGATCTACGAGAAAATTTATTTGCTTTCAATAGTGAAGAACTTATATTGGGTTGACTTCACCTATGAATGTAGGCAGATAATATTTTAAAAGCTCAGCGACTGAGCGACTGTTACTTGTAAAAACTTGCATAATTATTCCTTATTCAGTACCAGTGGTCGGTACAGAATTACTAAAATAAAAAAAGATCGACCCGTAGGGATTTCATCCAATTTTTTTGAAAATGGTAGAAATATAGCTGCAAGGAGTCCACCGGAATTAGCTAAATTTTGAAAGTGGTCTATGAGGAAAAAGTCCGGGAACCTCTGATCTAGAACTATCTAACAAATGCCTACTAACAATTACATAACATTCCAGATCCCACAAAATACCAGTTTCCCACATCTACCTCTCAACAAACAAATATTATTTCATTAACAATATATCAAGCAAACCTGATTGATTAAACAATTATGCCTATTTATATGCAAATATTTCAATAACCCTGAATAATTTAAACTGTCTGAGTTTGCCTAAGCGCATCAGTGAGTCATACTTAGATCTATCAAAATTTAATAGATGTGTTGCAAACGTCCGTGGGCGGACGGACGCGAATTTATTTATTGGCAACATCTATGCTTCTTTGTTATAATGAATGGACTATTGCAGATGGAGGATGCCTAATTGGAAGTTTATAGGTCTACAGTTTAATGTAAGGCTGTATGTCTTATTAGAATGAGCTGGGTTTATGTGTCTTTATTAGTTAACTAGCTATTGTATGTGGCTCCGTTTGAGATTATTGCGTACATTTATGTTTGTTTTTTTTATTAATCGTATCATTATGATAAAAGTGTCAAATGTGATATAAAAATAAAAGATAACTAGAATGCAAATTTATAGAATTAGATACGTGCTCAAATCAGACAATCTATAATACGAGTATTTAATTTGATTATGCTAGTATACGAATAAACGCCATAGCGTTTGATTAATTTTTATCATATCAAATTAAAAAATTAAGTATTTTAGCCAAATCTACGACATCAGTTTAAGAAAGCATAAAAAGTCTAACTTATAATATAACCATTGGAAATGGGTTTGTTGAATAAAGCAATGTAAATTCACACACATATTTAAGGTTGGCTATACTAAGATATTTTTTGGTTGGTACTACTTAGTTATCTTTTTAATCTCTGTCTATTATGGCTACCACTGTTTTTTAGAAGTGCAACATGTTGTTTCACAATATAAAATAATAGGAATACTATTTATTAATTAGCCTCTAATTTAAATAACATCAGGGTCTATACTTAATATAAAAACAAATCTTATTAATAAATTATAATTGTGTTTATTGTAGTATCCAAATAAAGACTCTTATTGGAATCCTTACAATATATTCTGCTATATATTTACAATATATGTATGTAATTCCAGAACGCTGCAGTTATATAACATCACCTATGTTATATAAATGTAGCGTTCAGTATGTAGATGTAAATTATTTAGTATAAAATATCCCAGTAGGTTTTGGAATTACAGACCCAAGTCAATGCAGCTCTAGCTTCAAGCTGTATTTCCAAATATTATGCTAGTAAGAGATGACTAATTCATTAGAAATCATTTTACAAATCATCTATTGCGTCTTTATAACGCCTCGACTTTCATACTTCATGCAAATTTGTCGGTCTGACAATGAGCTCATTTGTACATTTTGACAACCCTACCGCACTAGGCACAATGCAACCCTGCACCTTACCCTTAATAAAATAAGATCGAATGTTGTATAACAGGGGGTTTAGCGAGTGAAGAAGTAAGTTTGGCAGATATATTCATATTAAAATGTAGATGCGAGGAACGGACAGACAGACTAAGAACAATAAGGGGCGTGGGATGTATTAACTCATTACAGTTCACATCGATGGACGCCTTGACCGATATCCATGCGATATAACCAATGGTTTGAAGGTCGAAAATACTAATATTTAATTACGCATGTGTGTACAAGGTATGTCGTAAGCCTGCTGAAGATTTTATCAAGAGGATGCACACCTGTGTAATAATAATATCTCAGGGCTTTCACTTATTCGCCTTGGCAATGACGGCGATAATGGATAACTTCCTTCGAGATTGATTTTATTGCGAACTTGGAACAGGAAAGTAAATGAATACAAGTGTTGAGCTTCTAAAAGCAATGAATGTAAATCATTCGGGTAATAGTCGACAAGCTTGACCAATAAGATTGTACACGCGTATAAACAAACATTATTCTAGTTAGAAAAAGAACTTCGATATTTAAATGTGAATAAGTATTCAGAACAGGTTTTTGTTTATGTCTATATAGACAATGATGATTGTAAATTGGTGTGTGTAAATTATTTTAGTAAAACTCTTTCAATAAATACCTCAATTTTCGCAAAATCAATTCCATAGTATGTTCTTATAAATTTGTAAATGTTTCCAGTTTAAGCAAGTTGATATTTATTTCAAACATCCATAACACAATAATAATTATTTGTCTGTAAAAAGCCAAAAATATAATAAGAAACGAATCGTTTTATCCTCAGACAGTTAATTTGTAACACATATTCTGTGAAAAATATGTCAAGATGTTCTTGGAGTATAGGGACCAGCCTTAGACTGTCGACTATTTATCGGACATTGTAATGATTACTTTTACAAAATTATGAGTTATACTTCAAGAACCTTGTTTTGGTAGTTTAAAAAGTCGAGGATAGAATATTTTTAATACATTTTCTAAAACCTCCTCTATCGAAAACTTGGTTAATCTCAAGCGTAAGTAAATCAAGAAAACATAAAAACATCCCAATTAAAAATATAATTTCGAAAAATTATCAAATGTTGTGTACATTTAATAATTTTTCAAAATTATAACTGATTACTAGCTGAGCTACTAAACAGCTAACACTGGAGTTATACTGTGCTACAAATTTTTTTATCGAGTAGCCCTTCAAATAGATAAAGAGTCACCTTAGTATCGTCGCGCATGAGTGCGATGCATGACACTATTACAGGTTGTCGTCACTCGATACGTTCCGACGGGACATCCTGATAACACCGCGTGCCCGCGTCCATGCTACACTGGTGGGCAAATATACTACACACAAAATTAAATACATTTTAGGAACTGATTATGTTTGTGCTATGCTAATTATGCACCAGCAGGAGCTAAATTCATAAGAATATATTAAAATTATCTTATAAAAATACTTGTTAAAGATTATAGAAAATGTTTTGTGTCCCCCCTATATAATAAGACTAGATGTTCCCGCGGTTTCACCCGCGTTTATCGTTACTGCGCCGCCCCCGTGGGTCGTAGCGTGATGTTATATAGCCCACAGCTTTCCTCGATAAATAGGCTACCCAACACTAAAAGAATTTTCAAATCGAACCAGTAGTAATCACGCAGAATAAACCAGGAAAAACATCGTTTGTACTATGTCTGTAATGGGTAATTATTTTGCTGCAATGTTATTTTAAAACTGCGATATCTCCTAAGATATTCATTGAAATCGAATGATGTAAAGGGCAATTTTGTTTTAAATTAAATACTTGTGATGAATAACGTATTTATTTGGATAAGGATTAATATCATATTTATAATAATACCTTCACAAATAATGCATCATTTTAGAACAAATTTGGTTAGCATAAAAATGGTTATAGTGAGCCAACCTTAAAAGATAGACATATGCTGTCGCGGACTTTTTTTTAGAACTTTTAAAGGGGAACAATTCTGTCACACATGATTTTTGCGAAACTTTAACTGTTTACACAGCGCACGCAGCGGAAGCTCTCAAAAGGAAAAAATACCCTCCGATTTTGAAACATTCTTCATTGGTGCTCAGCTCCTATTGATATTAGCGTGATGATATATAGCCTATAGCCTTACTCGATAAATGGGCTATCTAACACTGAAAGAATTTTTCAAATCGGACCAGTAGTTCCTGAGATTAGCGCGTTCAAGCAAACAAACAAACAAACAAACATACAAACAAACAAACAAACTCTTCAGCTTTATAATATTAGTATAGATGCATAGTGAAAATCCTTGCATCAATCAAAGTTATTTTATTCTATGGACATTGCAATCGTTTTAGTTATTCTTTAGCTTCTAAAGCACGCACGTGCTACAATTTATCGAAATTGCAGCATGGATTACAACATATTTTATGTGTGCAAGAATCGTTCTGCTCATATAGAATATTTTGAAATCCGTAACTGGTTGCCTTTTTCCTTTTTTTTTTATATTAGACGAGCAGACGTTTCGCCTGATGGTAAGCGATTACCGCCGCCCATGGACACCCGCAACACCAAAGAAGTCACAAGGACGTTGCGGCCTTTTAAATTTGTCCACCAAGAAGAAGGGGTTGGGCCTCCGGTACCCTCACTCACTCGACGAAACACAACACAAGCGCTGTTTCACACCGGTTTTCTGTGAGGCCGTGGTATCACTCCGATCGAGCCGGCCCATTCGCGCAGAAACGTGGCTCTCCCACACATAGTTGTCTAAAAACTGAAATTAAAAAGGTACAAAAATATAAACTATTTTTGTACATTTTTAATACGAGTTTCTCCGTTTCGAGTTTGTTTTAAAGTCGGATATGAAACTTGCCGAAATATTTCTTAAGAATACAAGAACTAAATATGTAGAGTTACAAAAACAATCAGGCATACAGATAAGTGTAAGATACCTAATATTATATATTTGCCGCCCAGAACGCAGCTTGCAGGATGATTCAGTCGAAGGTATAGAAAGAAGTAAGGACCAGTAAACCGATCATTGCGAAAACTTATCTGCAGAAGTATAGTCTTGAGGGTAAAATTGTTAAGAACAAAAACTTTACCACAGTATTGTTAAAGGTAGAAGTCTAAATCTAGTTAGACAAAATGAATAATTGGAAATAGCGCATCAGTTAGATTCCTATTTGAATTAATTTCAGATCAGTAAAATAGTGTGTTTTTGACCTCTTTATCGAGGTTGAGCATGTAGTATTGTGTTCTACTTTTTAAAAACTCTGAGTTGTAACTCAGAAATCATAGCTGCAGCGCTGCGTCTGGAAATGTATGTACCTAGTAGGCGGTAATAGGTCCGCTTTTCACCTAAAATATAGCTGTATATCTGCCTACCCTTTGTATGAAGTTGTAAGGACATCGTAACTTGATACATTTTGTAACAGTAAAATCCAATAAGACCCAATCAAAGACGTGTTTTAAATAAAAAGGTAGTGGTAACATTTACTTGTCCCGCAGTGTATCTGTATAATGGTGCGACCATTGGCGCGCGCGGTCGGTCGCCAATTACCCTATTGGTAGCAATTGTTGTGCGACACTGCCCGTCGTCCTGCCTATCATATTATCACGCGTATCATTTATCATGTTATGATGCAAATAAATGTAAGGATGTGACCTCTACCGCTACATTTTTCATTTTACATGTCATACGAATTGAGTTCTTCGGGCAGTTCTTTGATTGATTACCGAAGCAATCAATTTGGATTTTAGTGCCCCACTTAACATCCTAATTTGATGGTAGCAACTAGATGTTTAAACGTAGTTGTACATTTGTTTAATAATTTAAATGTCTACTAAAATCATAGAAAATCAAAAATTATCTTTGCAATAGCTAGACTTCTATTACAATCGACCTAATTACCATAGTTTTATTGACGATATTTTGGCGCAATACAACTTCTATGTATTACTATTTTTTGGTAATATATATATATATCAGCAAAGGGATACTTCGCCGATATAGCCGCAAGACAATATATTGATATACAAAAATAATTACGATTTGATAAGAAACCGCAATAATACTCGTTATAGGAACAGCCCTTAAAAACACTTGTTACCGAACATTTTTAGAAAGCAGCTTGGCGCCTTTTCTTTACTCTATTAGGGTTGTCACTCACTGCGATATTTAGTTGATATATACATCTGCCTAACTATTTAGAGAGATACAAATACAGCCAATTTTTCTAACCACTAAGAAAACTACACAACCTTTATTAATTTCTCTACGCATCACAATTATCTTAAGTACAGTACGTACGTGCATAATACCTTGTTGTAAAGCTTAAGACCCTTGGGCATTCATATTGTTATGCCCCTCAGTATATCATCAGGTGGTGGATTGTTTCATTGATGAATACGTCTCTCTATCATGTTATTGCTGGGTGCTGTGGCTGGGTGGGCCCGTTAATAGATTTATTGGTTACCTAGTGTGTATTGGACAATGGCTGGTTTAATATGCACTTACGGGTAAGATTTGTCGAAAATAGCAATCGATTTTGATTGGTATAAATAATAATAGGTGGTATGTTTTGTAAAATTTCCAATAAGAATATTTGTATTAGGTATCTATGTAAAAATTTTAAATACAGCCGTGCTTGTATATCTTCGCTGTACGCAGAAATGTATTTATTACACCTACTTTTCGCTAATATTTCAGTTATAGCCTGTCAAGACTTAGAATACTGGACATAATTAAAAGTCTATTGTGTCTGGCCACCGGTGTGCCGCCCTGGTTTGCATGGTTAATGGTCGCCCCGGCGTGCGTTGAATATTATAGATTTCATAACACGAGGCAAAAAAAACGTGTAATCCGCAAAGAATTATGCCAAGTCGATACGTAATATATTATGTCCATTGTTTTGATGCTCGTAAAGGCCGCAGAGATGAATCCTAGAATAAGAAAAGTGCATTTAAAAAAAAGTTACTGAGTTTTTTTATAAAATAAATCTATTTATTGCTAACAAAACATCGGATAACTTTTTTATCTTTATCACGAAGGGTCAACAGACCAAACAAATTCAATAAAGGTACGCCCTCAAGCGATAAGTCCACACTAATCCGCAATCAGTCTGTCCGGCTATCCGTCATAATTAATAAACGATCGGCAGATAAACTGCGTTCTATACAGAGATACAGCACAGCGGGTGGATATTAATCTAATGTAAGTGGACGATAACACTAGTACAGATGTAGAAATTTAGTGATAAAGTTCACAAGAACAGCCGACTTCAATGGTGTGAATAGTTACATGAATCCTAATTAACATTATAAGTGCGAATGTGAGTGTTAGTAATGCTTTCAAGCCTTAAGCCTTTCGACCAATCATCATGAAATTTCGTAAACAGAAAAGGTCATAGAGTACCCTTCATCCAGAAAAATACTATTCCCGTAGACATTGAGATACATAGAAATTAATTGTCTAAATGTATTTAATGGCGTTATGGCGCGCAAAGCCGCGGGCAAAAGCTAGTATTTTATATTACAAGTGCAAGAGATCGCCATTGTCTATTATTGGGTGACGAGACTAATAAGCCGACTCACTTGGGCTATTATCACACACAATACGTAAGATTAGTAACTCCGTTACGTTTGACCCTAGTGTAATAGCGATAGAGGACCTATCTCCTGAATTCCTTTCCTTTGATTATATTTTTAATTGCTTTTCCTAGGACCGGTAACGTGCGAGTGATATCCGGATATTGCAAACGATGATATGATATGGTTACCACTTACCATCAGGCGAGGCGTCTGCTTGTTTGCCACCTACATAATATAAAAATGAAACAAGCAATATTCTCTCTATTTTTTTTATTATTATAAAACGGAGTCCAATTTGCCGTTTTTCCTGTTTACACCTGACTCCTGTTAACGTGAGTTTTCTTACAGAAAATATAATTGACACCTATCATCATGTCAGGCAAAAGACGTTACGTTTGACTGTTAGACTAGACTGCCGCTTAAAATCGCAAAGCAAAATGATATTATGCGGCCTAACACTCGCTAAACTAAGTCCCATTTGGCTCAATGGACACGATTTGTTTATTAAATGTATTTTACCATGTTGTGTCTTTGACCAAATAAATTGTGTTTCTTTCTTTATTTGGTAGCTAGCAAGCTTGCGGCTAACCTTGATAGTGAGCGGTAACTGCCGCTCAAAAACATGGTGCTCTATGTACCACCGTCCTGCCTTTCATTTGAAATGGCAATTCAGTGCATATTTCAGTTAATCTGCTTGTTAACTAATATATGCACTGAAAATTATGGATCCGTACTGTTTCTTTTTAATGCGAAGGAGACAGACGGGTATACATTGACGGTTCAATATTTTCAGATTCTATCAGCAGTTTTAACTTATTGTAAGAGAGAAACAAACTTTATTTTAGAATAAACTATATCCATAAACTATATGCCTCTGTAAAAATGAAACAAGCAATTTCGCATTATAATATAACTCGCAAAAACATTTATTTAAAAAGCGTCGCTTTTGAAATAAATGTCTTATAAGTACAGTAAAAGTAGACACTTACTAGCCTATGAGATTTTTTTCAATAACATAACCGTTATTTTACCGAAAAACAAACACAATTTTAAATTACCAACAACAAAATTGGCCTGGAATATTACTAGAATCCGCAGAAAGTGCCTTAAACGCACGCGTACACTAACCTAATGAAAACATACGACTCTTTGATAACCTGTTATGGTGTGTACGGAACCCTTTAAGCCGCAAATTGGATGGCGGAACGCTAATTTACTACTATTGTCCGTTTTATTTGGTTATTTTCGGTACGTAGGACATTGTTAAGGTTATCTTAGCTGGTTTTGTAAACAAGTGCAATGTTACATTGTTGTTATTTGCTATATTTCTCTTCATAATTGTAAGGAACTGAGAGCCGGCAAAGTTTATGTAAACTTTTGGTAATCTTTGAATCTAAGGACTTTTCTTTAAGCCTAAGGCAATATAACATACCTCTGGGCCAGGTGAGGTCTACATGGATTCACGCCTATTTGCTGCAGTGGTAGGCAGCGATTGCATCGATCCTGGCATTTCTTTGTTTTTTATTCAATGTCGTCGCATTTTATTGAACACGCATAGAACATTATCAAGTCTTGCCCCAACCGGGAATTGAACTCGGAACCGGCAGATTTAAAAGCGTAATCCGTAGCTTATGACACGGGGCTTGCAGGACCGACGAAAAAATAACAATATTTTTATTATTACAGTTATGAGACTAAGATTTGCAAGGTTAATACTAAGTTAGTTTAGTTTTAATTTACTGGAGAAAGCTCTAGTTAAAATTACCGTGCACGAGTAGGTATGCATAAAGAAAGTGATGCGAATGATGTAAATGAAATAAATCCCTCTGCCTACCGCTCTTGGATACATTGGTACTATGTATATAATAAATATATAGGTATTTACTAGCCCTGTATTATACTGTCCTACTGCTGGAGACGGGGGTCTTCTCAGAGTGAGCAGGGTCTATGTATATGTGACAGTAAAATACATGTAAAACTGACACCCGATTTCTGAAAGTGTAATCAATGAATTGTCAAAATCAACCTCATTTCATTTGGTTGGCTGTTGATATTTGAGTTAAGCAATCACCATAATTAATATGCATTTGCTTTGCGTCTTATTTTATTTTGCTTTAGCTTTTTTAAATTGGTGGTAAGAAAAGTAAGACTAAGCTTTATTAAATCATTGGAAATTGTCTAAGTGCAGAAAATTCAACTCGAAATCTAGCTAACCAGACAAGAAAACAAAGAAAGAAGATTAAAAAATTCGCGCATTCCAAGCGTCAACTGCAGTTTTTGAATTGAGTTTATATTACAAGTTATTTGAACTACGAGCCCAGCCCATAACGTATTGACTTGGACCAATCGACTGGGCTAAATTGAGACGTTTACATGAATTGACAGTAAAATGGGGAATCGTACGAGCGTCGACGGCGCCGGAGTGAAATTTGTCCCGTTACTGGGATTGTGTAGACTGGCGGGAAAACGCTGCGATCAAAACGCTTGTAAAAGCCATTTTTGTCAAAGTACGTTTTCGTCATACTACAAGATGCTTTATAAACTTTAAATCTGATGCACTAATACAAGTCTGGAAATATATAATTTAACGGCCATACTCGTAAACTAAATAGTTCTCAACAATACAACAACAAATTGATCAATGATAACCTTTGAATAAGAGTCTGCGTTGCTGAGAGCCCCTTATTTAGGGGCTGCATGGAGACCGAGGAGACACCAGCTCACGTGTTTCTGTATTGTAAAAGTGTAAGCAACCAACAGGTGAAACTACTAAGCAGTCCAGAAACGATGAAGGAAGTACTGCGCATCTCTGGTCACCTAAATTATCTTTCTGGACGGAGGTGAGGTGGTATGAGTAACCGAACAACTTTTCACCTCGGTCACTTACGCACAATGGCCTAATTGAGGGGCTAAGTGCGAATAACACACGACTAACTAAGTCACTAATAGTCTGTGTTACTTTTTGTAAGCCTCGACTGCGTAGTGGTTAGTGTAACCGACTGCCACGCATGAGGTCGCGGGTTCGATTCCCGCACAAGTCAAACATTTGTGTGCATGAACATGGATGTTTGTCTTGGTCTGGGTGTTTCTATGTATAATATATATGTATTTACAAAAAAAATGTATATATGTATGCTTATCCATTGTCTAGTACCCATAGTACAAGCTCTGCTTAGTTTGGGCTAGATGGTGTTGTGTGTATGTGATAGAATAGAATATTATATTATATTACTATTATATTAACTATTATTCAACCAAAACTCCACTTTGAGTAATGTTTACATATAATTTTTTTTCTGATTATTTGCTAGTAAATACTTAATTGTCTCTTAAATATTGGGATTGGTTTATAAATGTATAGGTTTTGAGTTCGTACAGTTCAACAGACTAAAACATAGCTAATTGTTAAACTTAAATACAATTGAAATTTGTAGAAGGTACACGGCAACATGTTTTATACTAGATAAGCAATACATGTTATAATTACAGATAGCTAATTCGCTTATCTACTCCAATTAAAGTACAGGTTTTTTATCTATACTATAATATTATAAAGTTGAAGAGTTTGTTTGTTTGTTTGAACGTGCTAATCTCAGGAACTACTGGTTCGAATTGAAAAATCCTTTCAGTGTCGGATAGCCCACTTATCGAGGAAGGCTATATAACATCACCCTACGATCCATGGGAGAGGCGCAGTAATCATTAACGCGGGTGAAACCGCGAGCACATCTAATTACTAATAATACTCTCTATTTGGTCCTATGGATTGGGATTCTTCTGGTGTAACAGATCTACAGTACACTTGATAATTATTAGGAAAAATAATGGCACAAGAATAGAAATCTGAAATTGTTGTTTGCTAAGAATGCACGTATCATGTTCATGGTGAATTTGGTATTATATAGAAGCCAGTACATTCTACCGTTTGGTTTTATATAAGTAAATAATGTGATACATTTAAATAAGCATATCTATTGATAATAATCAACAAAAAAAAAACAATAACAAAAGTAATTAATAATTCTAGTAACTTAATTGCCTTTGAAGTAGCAGAGGCAATTGTCTATATATTATATGAAAAACGATTGCCGTGCGTTAGTCTCAAAAAGGCTCAAACGATATGTATAATATGTATGTATTTACAAAAAAAAAGGTATATATGTATGTTTATCCATTGTCTAGTACCCATAGTACAAGCTCTGCTTAGTTTGGGCTAGATGGTGTTGTGTGTACGTGGTAGAATATTATTATTATTATTATTATTATATTATATTATTTTTTTGTTTTGTTCGACTTCATCTGTCAAGTCTTAGAATACCAGACATAATTAAAATCTTCTGTCACTGGCCACAGTTGTGCTGCTGAAACTAAATAGGTTAATACAGAGATTTAAGACAATATGAAATTAGGACAACACAGAGCAACAAACGAGAAATTAAAAATATCGCAATTGGTAGTTTTGTATAGGAATTGCCACTTCGGATTTGGTACCTTTTTAGGTGGTACATAGTTGACCGGGTCATCTAGTCGTAACTAGATAAAATGTAAAGTAAACTGCAAGTCTACAATTCACTTGTATGACCATGATTCGGTGTGACACGTCGGGACCACATCGCCCACTCGGTGGCGTCGCTGATTTATTGCAAATGGCGCGAAAGCGAAAACGCTCGTAAACGCGCGCGCGCGTTTATGGCGCGTTGTTAGGCCGCGCGATTGCATCGGGACAACCCTTTGCGTAAATCGCGCGGTTATTAGATAGCTTTTGATTGTGTGTTTTATGTATTATGAATGTTTGCCGTAGAATATTTGAAATTCCTATATTGCTTTGTAACTATTTGTCAAGCTGCGTAGCTTTGTTATTTTGCTTTGTTATAATAATATGATAGTGTGTCCAAACGAGTGGAACGGGTAGTGGTGGCTGCACGAAAGTTATTCTTCTGTATAGGCAATACCGCCAAATATGTACCTATATTTAATTAATAATGCCAGTGTCGAAAATACAGATAAATTAGGATTAAAGTCTATAATTCCTAAGTTGACGCTCGGACGCCAGATTCCAGACAAGGTATTTTTGTTGTGTAATACGGTTATATTGACTCATTAACTAAAGATTATTTTTATATCGTTAGTAAATATGTATATACATAATAAGAGAAGATAATTACTTTAAAAATGTAGACTAATTTAACAGAGCTTAATTCATTTTTTTATTGTCTTATTAGAACGAAACTATAATTATTGGAAGCTTTATTGTATATATTGTACCTTTCTCTGTCCTTCTTTTTTTCTTAATCTCCTTTTTACGTTAATATTATTTTATTAATTGTATTTGAGACTGCAGCATATACCTATGCATATACTTACAAGTTTCTTATATTTGCGTACCTTTGGACTTCATGCTTGTATTCAGAGTTCAGCATCGCAAAAGCTTATAATTATATAAATAGCAGCGATAGTCTAGTGGAAAATGTTGGACTGCCACACAGAGGTCTCGAGTTCGATCCCAAGGCGCGCATTTCAGAATTTTCGAAGTTATGTGTGTATTAAATAGTTAATAATCACTTGCTTTAACGGTAAAGGAAAACATCGTAAGGAAACCTGCATGTCTAAGTGTTCTCAATAATGTTCTCAAAGAAGTGTGAAGTCTGCCAACCCACACTGGGCCAGCGTGGTGGACCATAGCCTAATCCGAAAATGAGTTTGTTTGTCTAGGGGACGGCACCGGCGGGGCGTGTGGGACTCCCCATTCTGGTATACCCACTAAAAAACCTGGGGTGTTCTCTCACCCAATGGAGGGGCCTGTTGGGAGCTCTTAAAAGAATTGAGTCATCCATAGCAGGCCCCCCCGTGTGGGTGCGGGCCGGGTCAAACGGTCCCGACCACCTCTCGTCCCCAGGGGAGAGCCTCACCGCTCTCCCCTTTCGACATTGGAAGGCGCGCGGGAACACCGCGCGCGCTCTCTCGGGGTTCTTAATTTGTGGGTGGCAGGCCCCCCTGAGGCCTTGCCACCCGTAACCCTTACGTGGGGGGCAGGAGAGCGACATAAGCGCGTCTCCTGCGCCCCCTCCTCCGGCGGCGGACTTCCGGGGCGTAAGGATCTTCCTCACGCCCCCGCTCCGCCGCCTCCTTCTGCGAGATGACAGACTCGCAGAAGGACCTCATTGCGCCCCAGCACCTGTCGTCGCCGACCATCTTGGATACGACAGTCGGCAACGAGAGGTCGGGGCCAATCGTAGCGACCAGGGCACAGCGCTCCGCGGCCCACGCTGGGCACTCCTCTAGCGTGTGCTGCGCCGTGTCCCGGTCACACTCCTCACAATGGTGACACCTGGTTGTCGGCTCCCTACCGGCTATCTTGCAGAGGTACTCTCCGAAACAGCCGTGTCCAGAGAGCACCTGAGTAAGCCGGTAGGTGAGCGGTCCGCGCCGTCTGTCCATCCACTGTTTTAGTACCGGACGGACAGCCTCGACGGTCCTCACCCCGTAGCGGGGCTGGGCCAGTCTAACTTCCCACTTCGCCTTGAGGGCCAGTCGAGCCTGGGACCTTCGCGTTTCCACCTCCCTGTGCGTGGGTTCTTCACCCTGGAGCCGGAGGTCAGCGCGCCAGTAATACACTGATGCTTGGACCTCCGCCTCCAAATCCCAGGGCGGCGATGCCGCCAAAACGCACGCCGCCTCAAAGGAGACGGTGCGGTACGCCCGTGACACCCTGATCGCCATCGCCCTCTGAGGTCTCCTGAGGAGGGCGACGTTTCGGCGATCAAGGGCGTCGGCCCAAATGGGCGCCCCATAAGGGGCCATCGACCGCACCACCCCCAAATAGAGGCGGCGGCAGACAACACTGGGCCCCCCGACATTCGGCAGCAGAGAGCTAAGCGCTCCCGCCGCCGACATCAGCCGGGGGGCCAAGCGACTAAAATGGACGCGAAAGTTCCAGCGGCCGTCGAGGTGGAGCCCCAAGTATTCCATGCTCGACTCCACCCCGATGCGGACCCCTCCAACGATGATGTGGGCATCGGGAGGCGGCGCCCGCCGAGGCCCGTGAAATAACAGGGCCTCGGACTTTTCCAGCGCCACCTCCAGTCCCAACATCCTAATCCTGCCGACAACCAGGGCTACTCCGGCCTTGGCAAAACGGGCAGCTGCCCCGTAATCCTCTCCCCAGGCCGTAACCAGCGTGTCGTCGGCGTAACAAGTAACGCCGACACCCGGGGGCAGGGCGCCCCGCAGAACCCAGTCGTAGCCGATGTTCCACAGGATAGGTCCGAGAACCGAACCCTGCGGAACACCGCACGACATCTCCCTCCGGAACGTCTCTCCGTTCCGCCCCACACAGAACACACTCCTCTGGTGCAGGTAGTCCCCAACTATTCGGCGCAGATAGGGAGGCACCCCATGAAATCGGAGCGCCTTCCTAATAGCCGCCCACGGCAGGGTATTGAAAGCGTTGGCGATGTCCAAGGACACCGCCAATACCACCCCGCGCGAGGCGACCGTCTCTTCCGAGAGGGCCTTGACGCGACTGATCGCGTCAATCGTCGATCGCCCCTCCCGGAAACCGAACTGGTGTTCGGACAAGTCGGGGCCCACCCGCACCAGGTGCTTGGAGAGGCGGGCAACCACTACGCGCTCAAAGAGCTTGCCCACCTCATCCAACAGCACTATGGGGCAACTGTTGAAAACCTAACCTAACCTACATTTACGCAAGCGAAGCCGCGGGTGAAAACTAGTATTTATATAAGTATAAAAATATGATTGCCTCGGTAACGCAGCAATAGCGACTGTTGAGGATGAGGTCTCGGGTTTCATTTCTGATAGATACAGTGTTAATAGGATTTCCGAGTCAATACATTTTCACCAGCAGCACTGAGTCCGAAGCTGAGACCTGTAAACAGCATAAAAATCACTCCTATTACGTGAAAATCATATTTGGCAAGCTGTGGTTGCAATATATCTCTGCCTACCCCTTCAGCTACCTATAATCTCACGCATAGAGGCGTGAAATTATTTATGTACTAGCTTTTGCCCGCGGATTCGCTCGCGTAAATTTAGAATTTGACAATCAATTCAGGTTGTACTCTGCTTGTAATAATATAATTCAATCATGATTCGAAAGAAACGTGGCGCCATCTATTATCATAAGAACGTTTTTGTTGTTTTCTTCGGGAACAGTAAGTTTTTCAGGATGATAGGCAGCCTATGTCCGTTTCTGTACACCTGACAACGTATATGCAAAATTTCAGGATGATCGGTTCAGTGGTTTAGGCGTGAAAAGGTAACAAACAAAGAAACAAACTCATTTTCGCTTTTATAATATTAGTTAGGATAGGATATAATATCCCAATTACAGTCTGAACTATATTAATTTACTGCTAGACAAAAATGATCTCTATGCTTCTATCTGTCGTTCTAACAGCAATGTCGTTCCCTATTTACATATAGACAACAGCTACGGTCTACATTCCCATATCATACCCTTACAAATTAGCAGAGCTTCCAACACGACGAACACTGTGAGCTAATGATTGGTACAAACAGTACGACGATAAATCCACGATGGCACAATGACATAACAAAGCAGTCGAGACGGTCGTGTGTGCGCGTCGTGCCGGACCACGACGGACTCTCTCACGGACGACTGAATGCTACCTAATTTATAGCTGCGGTTTCAGATGCCACTCAATACTAAAGCAAATAAGAATACTTTACATGGAGATTTGATTTAATACTAACAATATTAACGACCAAATGCTTTCTACTCACACTAACACATTAGTTCGATGGATTTGAGTAGAAGGCATTTGTCATCACATGTCAACAACTACGGCTTTTTAATAATAATTGGGCTTCCATGGTCCACTCACCTTATAACGTCTAGTCTCACTCGTAAAAATGTAATGTTCTAGCTTAGAAAAAAATTGCTAAAGTATTTTCTATGATATTTTGGCAGCTGCGCAGTTTCTAGATTTGCGCGTAGGGGGCCAGGGCGATATGCTATGGGGTATACCCCACAGCGTTAGTTTTATAACCTGTTGTTGAAATGTGAGTAGGTTACAGCTGCGCCTAAACCGTCGGCGATGTATGATCGTAATGCTATACTGTCCTATGAATGAGCAACCTCTCAATACATGTATAATAGAATAAAACTACCTGTGTACTTATCTATAATAATAAAAGTTGGCCATTGTGGTTCAATCAATAAATAAAAAATAAATCCTATAAAATATATAATATCAGCCCTATATGTATATAAACTGTGTCACTGTTGGGCACGGGTCTTTTCTCAGTGTAAGAAGGATTAGGCCATAGTCCACCACGTTGGCAGTGCCAGCTGACAGGCTTCACGTATCTACGAGAATATTATGTAGAACTCTCAGACATGGAGGTTTCGTCTTGATGTTTTCCTATATGGTAACGAGTGAGAAACGGCAATGAATTGCCGTAATTCTTAGAGTACGAATAATTTTATCACGTGACCTTAAGGTCAGAGTTAAAAGGTCATAGTAATTTCGGGAGTATATCGACTATGCTGTCGAATGGCGTTGACCGCGAGTCTATAGCTCTTACGGTTCTTGACGGACGGACAAAGCTGTTGTATAAGAGTTTTTTCGAACTCTAAAAAACGGGAATTATCATACAATTATGCTAGTCTAGCATTTGGAAATTAAATTAGAATGTTGACAAAATTATTAAATACAACCTGTCCATTGAGTCAACCTAGGTTTCTACGTCACCGACGCCCTTGACCGCCAAAACGTAGGCCTCTTCAGGAGACCTCAGAGGGCGATGGCGATCAGGGTATCACGGGCGGACCGCACCGTCTTCTTTGAGGCGGCGTGCGTTTTGGCGGCATCGCCGCCCTGGGATTTGGAGGCG
The DNA here is from genome assembly GCA_963564715.1 of Catocala sponsa. Lineage (NCBI taxonomy): Eukaryota > Metazoa > Arthropoda > Insecta > Lepidoptera > Erebidae > Catocala > Catocala sponsa. Next base: position 18,226,189 of record OY751339.1, on the reverse strand, counting down.
GAGGTCCAAGCGTCGGTGTATTACTGGTGCGCTGACCTCCGGCTCCAGGGTGAGGAACCCTCGCACAGGGCGGTGGAGACGCGAAGGTCCCAGGCTCGACTGGTCCTTGAGGCGAAGTGGCAGGATAGACTGGCCCAGCCTCGCCACGGAATGAAGACCGTCGAGGCTGTCCGTCCGGTACTAAGACAGTGGACGGACAGACGGCGCGGACCGGTCACCTACCAGCTTACTCAGGTGCTCTTCGGACACGGCTGTTTCGGAGAGTACCTCTGCAAGATAGCCGGTAGGGAGCCGACAACCAGGTGTCACCATTGTGAGGAGTGTGACCGGCCGGGCACTCCTCCACGCTGGAGGAGTGCCCGGCGTGGGCCGCGGAGCGCTGTGCCCTGGTCGCCGTGATTGGCCCCTGACCTCTCGTTGCCGACCGTCGTATCCAAGATTGTCGGCGACGACAGGTGCTGGGGCGCATTGAGGTCCTTCTGCAAGACTGTCATCTCGCAGAAGGAGGCGGCGGAGCGGGGGCGTGAGGAAGAATCTTACGCCCCGGAAGTCCGCCGCCGGAGGAGGGGTCGCAGGAGACGCGCTTATGGCAAGGCCTCAGGGGGGACTGCCACCCGTAAATTAAGAAACCCGAGAGAGCGCGCGCGGTGTTCCCGCGCGCCTTCCAATGTCGAAAGGGGTGAGCGGTGAGGCTCTCCCCTGGGGATGAGAGGTGGTCGGGTCCGTTTGACCCGGCCCGCACCCACACGGGGAGGCCTGCAATGGTTATTCAATTCTTTTAAGAGCTCCCAACAGGCCCCTCCCATTGGGTGAGAGAGGGAACACCCCAGGTTTTTTAGTGGGTATACCAGCTCTTCATGCTGGGAGTCCCACACACCCCGCCGGTGCCGTGCCCTAGCCGGCGAATAGTGCATCAAGCATTTCTCCTGGGTACCAAAAAAAAAAAGGTTTCTACGTCATTTATATTGAAATTTTGTAACATTTAAGAAAAATTTATTTTACATTGTTGTCTCCTACGATACGATACTTAATTTAATAATTCGCTTGTCACCTAACAACGCTTTTTAAAAGTTTGTTTTTTTGCGGCTTAACCCATAAGTGTTGCCTCCTATGCCTTAACACCCAATAATATTATACGAGGGAACCCATAAATAATTCTAAGTCCTAATAAGAGCGACATTTTCGCAAAGTAAGTCGATAAATTAGACGTCCAGTAGCAGTGCGCGCGCGCAATGATTTAGTTCCGCGATTGAGGACCGTCGCAACGATCACTCGTGTCGATTGGTTCTCACGCAACGCTGGACGTGCCACTCGATTTATCACACCGTATACGTATATATGATGTAGCCTGAAGTGCTTATGCTAATTAATAAGAATTTCAATGGATTTAGTATACAACGTGTTAGAGAAAGTGTGCTTATATTTATGACTCATTACGTAATTTTTATACAAGGACTGCTAGCATATGACACTACTGCTGGTAAGCGGTTACTGGTCACTACAATCTTTTGATTATGAATTACCCTACCGTATCGTATGGTATCCCTGGGGTGGCAACGCGCAAGGGATACCTGTTAGAAGAAAAATTAAGATGTCGGAAGAGGAAAGGGTGGGTAGGTAACTCTCTGGAAATCTTACTTAGGTACAGGGTGAAACGATTCATGTTTCTAATAATTAGCAACGGAAATATCCGCCTTTCATACACTCATCGTAAACAGTGTTGCCAGTTCATATATTGTTATTATTTGACTTTATGGATAAACAGCATTATATTTTCATTTGTCTTAATAACCTACAATTTCTAAAGTATTTCGTTTATTATGGTAATGTCAAAAGAATAAAAGATATTCAAATATTTTAAAAGTTACCAATATAATTTGAAAATTTAAAATTAGTACCTTGACTCACTCTCATTCCTTTTTTATTTCAATCCGACTTATGTACATAGAAAAAAAACGGGGTAATATTTTGGTAATTCCTAAACACCCAAAGTCTAACAGTAGTATCATTATAGACCTCTACCCTTAACAGAAGGGTTATAATAGTATTTTACAAGGTAATAGTAAAGATTAGTTCCCAGTCTCACATAATTATATCACGTATCGTATGTAGGTTAGGCCGGGCGCACACGCTCGTTCGTCGTGACGTCCGTCAGTGGCCCGCTCTCACGCCAAGACGCCCTAACTATGGCTATATAACTGCATATGCAAAATGGAGGGAGGTTCGGTGTCTTTGGATGTTATAGGCATGTGAAAATATCGATATTATACTAACATACCACCAAATACATTAGAAAATACGTTTTTGCATCCCAAGTTTCATGTGGTTCCTCCATACAAGGTGACATAATATACATAATAGCAGGACCAACTGATGACATTAACAAATCCACAAAGACTACTTTTATATGAGTTGCAAGTCCGGCCACACATGGAGTACTGCAGCCATCTTTGGGCAGGAGCAAATACCAGTCTGATCCTTTTGACGCAGTACAGAAACGAGCCTTGAGAATTGTCGATGAGCCCAAACTCACAGACGGTATTGAACCACTAAGTCTCAGACGGGACTTTGCCTCCCTTTGTGTGTTCTACCGCTTATATAATGGATTGTGTTCTGATGAGTTGTTGGAGATGATCCCCTCACCTATTTTTTATCATCGCACCGCTCGTCATTGGTAGGGATTTCATTCTCACTTCTACAACTTAATTGATGCCGCACCAGGCGGTTCCAAAGGAATTTTCTCCCGCGGACGCTTAGGTTGTGGAATGAACTCCTTGCCCAGGTTTTCCCACAAGACTACAGTATGGGGTTCTTCAAAAAGAGCGTTAAAAGGTTTTTACAAGTTCGACAACGAGCAACCGATGCCTCTGATGTTGCAGGCGTCCATAGGCTACGGTGACCACTTACCATCAGGTGGGCCGTATGCTTGTTTGCCACTTTAGTATCTAGTATAAAAAAAGTAATATAAATATATTTTCAAGCTTGCGGACAGATGGCATGTGTGTATAGATACAAATAATAATAGACCAGTAGTTAACAAAATCATTTCTTTCATTAATTACTTCTTACGGTCTGCAGGTCTCGTTGCTATTTATGTACATATATCTGGCTAGAAAGATTTTACACCTTTCCTCCCTCCCATGTTCGGTATAGTCCAGCTGGATTGGATGGCATTGTACCAAACTAGCAAACTGAGTTTAACATATTGAGTCGTAGCGGCACACCGGCGGCTAGACATAATAGGTTTTCATATCAAGCATTTCAAGTAACGACAATTAAAAAAGAAGTATAAAATAATGCCATCATAGATCTAAGAGTGAGTATTTGAAGTGCGGTCCTTTTGACGAGCAAAATAAAAAAATATATATAAAAAAAATTATTCTTTATAATGGTAGGTATAAAATGTTGCACCAGTTAGCATGTATTCTGTCGGCGGGGCGTCAATAATCGCACGCGTCTACGATCGTTGCGCAAGCGTCCATCCCATCGATCACGCTTAGCATTTCGCATTCTCCCCTCTACATTGACAAACCGCGAGGAATTGAACGACAGCATGTGAGAATGAGTCAGTAACTTAATTAAATTTCTAACTTGAGTTCTATTGAGTAGTTAGTTGACTGCTTGGATGACATAGGGGTTTAAGTGGTCGCCTCGCCAATGCCAACGCGTCGAGTGTTGTGAATTCAATTCACACAAGGGACAAAAAATTGTGTGGTCCACTAGTAGTTGTTTCAATTCTGAGTGCTCCTTACATCCGTTGTTAGAATATTTGTAAACTTCCTGCCTAAACCAAAACACAAACAACCCCCCTAACCTTTATAAAGGTTTTATTCTTAGTGTGGGAATGTCTTAAAAGAGAGAAGATAACAGTTACCTAATTTTCCATTCCTGTCAATGTGAAACGTATCTTCAAATCTTCTATTTTATTGAATAGATGATTACAGTTTATTTTGCTCATGGCAAATCTTTAAAGAGTCGTATGAGTCAACAGGAGCAGTTCTCTTTGACGAAAAACGAATAAACTCAAAATAATAGAATACAATATATTTTAATCCTTTTAAAAAAATAATGGACTAATTGTTCACTTCTACGTAGTACATTCCAAAGCCCAATGTAGATCACAAACCGTTCGAAAGTGAATTGATTGACAGACAGACACGGCATAAGCCACAAACAATTACAATATTGTCGAATTATTGCCATATTCCGAACGAATATTTAAAGCAAAGCGCAAAGGTCTATCGACTTTGTTTTGATGCCTTTGTCAGATAAGAAAGTTTCGTACCATTGCGTCATTTGAACCGAAATTGATGATACAGCCTTCGTTGAATCTGTTTAATGTATTGATGTTACAGGCATAACGCTTTTTCCGTTAATACAAATTCTGACCAAGAAAATAAAAAATTTATAGTGCTCAAGGAAAATTGGCCTAAATAACTCAGTAGATTATTTTATTCATTCTTAAATATAGATATCAGTTTGTTTATTGTACCACTATATAGAACAGTACACAACAACAGTAAACTAATGAATGACCACGTAATTAATGCAAAGAGCGTATTGAACATTTTTGTTTGTTATATTAATTGTACCAAAACAAAATCACAAGGCGTGGGATCAACTAGACAGTCTGACCGAATAAAAGATACCGGCTCTAAGAAATAAAATTTTATTACACTGTGAAGCCGAAAATTGATAGAATTCGTTAGAGACAAATTAGAGCAAATACATATATTTGCGTTACACTAATTTGACAGAGTTATTCACAGTATTGAGAGTGCCTCAGGACTGACTAAAGAAACAGCAAAAAAGAAAGTTTATAGGTTTTTCTATAAGTGTATTACAAATCACAGATTTATTCCATACCAGCTGTTGATTATGCAATATACAGTTTGTATGAACTACATTTTACGCAATCAATAGGCGCTTTATATCTACAATAATATAGCCCTACATGCATACCCACTTTGAATTTTCAAGAATTTGAGTCATATTTGTCAGTAAAAAGTATTATAGCCTAAGAAAACATTTTAACTGTGACACCAACAATGAATGATCAAATTGACCTAATCTTTTGGCTAAGGTCATTCGGGTGAAGTTCTTACACAAGTTCAATAGTAGTTGTCCAGTCTGACCTGTATCATTAGCTGTATTATTCGGATAGTGGCTGAAGAGAAAATTAGGTCATCTAGAGTTAACTAGAAAGTTTCTGACTCGTCATAAGCTTTATTTGGGTTCATAGAATACCATGAATTCGTATATATGTAGAGTATTCAAGCATTATCTTTGTTTTATGGTTGATTACCTAATCTTTCTAAGAGTTATTCTTGAATGTGGAGAAAGAGATCAAGGTAAACACATTTTTCAGATACTGGCACCACTTTCAGCATTAGAAACTATAAGCTATAGGTACATATCGTTACACACCCTTTGTTCTGACATACAATTTACAGCCATTCAATATTCATTACTTTAAGTTAATCTATACTAATATTATAAAGCTGAAGAGTTTGTTTGTTTGGTTGAACGCGCTAATCTCAAGAACTACTGGTTCGAATTGAAAACATATTTTGTTGGATAGCTTATTTGTCGAGGAAGGTTATAGGGTATATAAGATCACGCTACGACCCATGGGGGCGGCGCAGTAATCATAAACGCGGGTGAAACCGCGGGCAGATATCCTAATCCTAACTAATATTATAAAAGCGAAAATGAGTTTGTTTGTTTGTTTGTTTGTTACCTTTTCACGCCTAAACCACTGAACCGATCATCCTGAAATTTTGCATATACGTTGACAGGTGTACAGAAACGGACATAGGCTACCTTTCATCCCGGAAAAAATTACTGTTCCCGAGGAAAACAACAAAAACGTTCTTATGATAATAGATGGCGCCACGTGTCTTTTGAATCATAGTTGGATTATATTATTACAAGCAGTGTACAACCCGATTTGATTGTCAAATTCTAAATTAACGCGAGCGAAGCCGCCGGCAAAAGCTGGTATTTATATATAATTCAATTACTTAAAATAATAAAATGTAATTTGCTTCTTAGTTTTATTGTTCCTAATTAAATGGCGAACACTACAATAATAAGGTCAGAAGACACCAGGGCCAGAAGTCAGTATTGACAAACATTGCACCAAGTGAACCCGGTACCTATTAGAGAGTAAAATGGTTTATTTATTTATTTATTCTTAGGAACTCCAACAAAGGATACACAGTACATGCAATAATTACAAAAAGTGGTTCGATAATTTGTGCTCCTTCAATTACAGGAGAACACATCGTGAGTACATCATCATTTCACATCGTTCAAAAAATGGTTTTTATATGAAGTTAAACAGTTTGGTAAATTTACATTAATGCAAATACAAATTCAACAAAACACAGTTAAATTAAAAAGGAACACTGATAAAAAAAATATATATAATGTTTAATTTGTCCAATCTAATGCGTTGGAGACATTAATGTTATTTTTAAGTTTTAACAATGTAGAGAGTATCAAGTACTCGTGACGTTTTTATGCAACATTTCACGGGTACGGCATGGCCGATGAAACACAGATAGCCCGCATCCCTAGCACATTCACGGCCGCTTGCGACACAGCCAAATGTCAAAATAAGGTTAAAGGTAATAATTGTTAGATGTTAAACGCTTCACAGTACATCGTATTGATTTATGCAGGCATCCTGTGATGGGATTGTACCAACATTGTTCCATCTATATTCACTGTGAGAGTACGATAAATCCTTAGACAACTAGGTAGAACCGATTGACAATTTAGCATAGTTTCGCTGATCTTCTTATAGGTAGTAACTGCTTCTGATTTAACTACTGCTATGCATAAACTAACGAGCGTAGTGAAAAACCGTTCGACTTCCATGCGGAAGTCTTGAGTTGGATCCCAAGACACACATCTCTGACTTTTTGAAGTTATATGTGTAGTAAATCCTAACTAATATTATAAATGCGAGCGAATGTGAGTTCGTTTGTTACGTACGCTTCCACGCCTGAACTTCTTGATGAAATTTCGCATACACGTTGTCGAGGGAACAGAAAAGGACAAAAGGTACCTTGCATCCATAAAAAGTACTGTTAGTAACGTAAAGCTAACCTGTATTTAATTTTACCCGAGCATGGCCGTGGGCAAAATCTAGTAGTTAATATAAGGAACCTCAACCCTCACTGGGCCAGCGTGGTGGACTATGGCCTAAACCTCCTCATAGTAAGAAGAGACCCGTGCTCTGTTTATAAGCTGCCCCACTATAGAAATCAAAAACCTGTATATTCCGTCTAGGCAGAAGTTCTAGCATATAATCCTTACTTCCTTACTAATATTATAAATTAGAAAGTAACTCTGTCTGTCTATCTGTCTGTCTGTTATCTTTTCACGGCTAAACCACTTAACCGATTTAGATGAAATTTGGTACAGATATATTTTAAAACCTGGGAAAGGACATAGGCTACTTTTTATTGATGTAGGTACCACGCGGGCGGAGCCGCACGCAAAAGCTAGTCATTTATATGCAAGAACATCTACCTAGACGGAATATGCCGATTTTTGATTTCTTCACACACTGTCACTTATGAACCAACGTATGCATTATGTTTTACCAGTAAAACGAGTAATAATTCCATATTCATACAGCCGATCCTCTATAAATATATTATTATTATTACCCAGCACCTACTCTCAATTTCAAAACCTACACGGCTCATGTTCTCTAATGGCGAGTTCTCAAACCATTCCTACACCATTAGATACGTACAAACATACATAGAATATGTAAAATCTAGTCGAATGAACGTGGCCGCGGCGAGGCAATGGGTCAGTGAGTCACGACGCTTCCTACAGGAAAGGGCAGACGTCATCCAACCAGGAACTTTATGAAGATGATAGCACCGCAACCTTTTAAATTTATAGCCTTAAATTCTATACTCCATACATTATGATATACTTTGTTTTAATGTCTTAAAACAAAGTATATCATAATGTATGGAGTATTATACACTAGGTATTGCGCTGCTTCACTTGCTCGGAAACAGTGCATACTTTTTTGGATACTGGATGAAAGGTAAATGTGTAAATGGTACCCTGTGTACCCCTGATGTGTATACGAAATTTCATGATAATCGGTAAAGTGATTTAGCCATGAAAGTGTAAGAAACAAACTCACAAGCGTATTCATAATATTAGTTAGAATAACAAATAGCCGAAGAATATCACATTATCGCTACAAACTAGAGTTGCCATGAAATCTAATGCGTCGATTATCATTCTAGTTGTTGGCTAGGTACCAAGTTAAATTAGGTTGTGAACCGACTAATTATGCCTGCAATGTAAAAAATAAATTCTCACGATGTATATGAGAGAGCTATTTTATAACAATATCTAACCCAAAACATTAAAGCTTTGTATGTATGCATATTTCAGAAACTAATGTTTATTGAATTGAAATTAATACATAATTGTTTTCCATCTTGTTATTGCAAGCTTATCGTATTAAACGTGGGGAAAATAAATAAAAAGCTCCAGAATGAACACCACATAATAAAGCATTTTACGCCTTTTAATTATGTATATATGTATGTATATATATTTATAGGCAATTATTAGAGAACTAATTTCAACATACTTATTTTTTACGTAATAATATCTACATTTGTAACTTCGTTAAAGTCACTCTTATTCACTAAACATTTCTAAGTTACAACTTAGTTGATTTATTTAGGTCACAGGTCGTGATATAATTTTGTTATTATCCGTATATATTATAAAATGTTTGTTACTCCTTCACGCAAAAGCTATTGAACGGATTGTGATAAATTTTACAGTATCATTGTTTACATATCAGAATAATACGTAGACTACTAAAATATATACATATATACTAAATATACCTACTACAAATATTCAATTAATATTAATTATTTAAAAGACATGACGATATTCTTTCCTGTTCTTTTTCATCGGTGAAGATATTGAAATGAATTGAAGAGATGCGGGTTTAATATATTTAGTGAGTAAGAGATGCAGTAATGGATGGAATGCTATCTGAAGATCTTAAAATGACAACTTTAATTTATCGTTCGTATAAAATCACACCACAAAACGGTTTTACGCGCATCTGTCAAAACATTGCACACAAAGCACACGTAAACAAAAACAATTTCTGTTCTTAGGTACTTAACGTTCAGCAAACGAAATAATCAAACATATTCAACGAGGGTCAACAAATCATACAACTCTACATAAAGCAACCATAATGACCATTCTCACTAATGGAAACAAACTCACTAAAACTAAAGCGATGACACTTAACAGATTTACACTTATTAAGACGGAAGACCACGGCAATATAGCCTACAAGTTTACTTAGTTGCGACATGCAGTCAACTTAGACCTTATCATGTTCAACATAAAACACACATTCATTTGTTCAACGAGAATAATAAGTTGGGAAGATCCTCCGGTCGGCAGTCCACGCGCTGTCCGCACGTTCATTGAGCTCTTCCCATGACATTATCCGTACACCCTACTTTGATTTCACTTATATGTTAATACCACACAACTTAATTTGAATCTTAGCTAATAATCATAAGATACAGTTTAGATTGGCAAGTTTAGGTGTATAAAATGTTTGGGATTGGAGGCTAAAATAGCGCATCTGAGGCACCGATGCCCCTAGAGATGGACCTCGCGTTTTATTTCCACCAAGGAAGACACGACTTTAGTACGATGCATGGGGGAAAATATGGCCCCAAGTCCGTTCAACCGTATTTCACAGGGGTCGCGGTGGGTCACTTGCGCGGACATTATTAAACTGTTACTCGTAGAGAATCGTGAGACGTGACTTATGCAGATGTTTAAGTAGTAGTTTGACTGATAGTTTCACGTGTATGCAGTGGTCGTTTCGCATGTGAATCTTCCTTGCACGATCCGCCGTTGAATTAGTGAGAAAGTTTTGTTTTGACCGTATTTGGTGGGTGTTCATTTGCCTGTTGTAGCTTTGAGAACAGACTACGGTTTGTAGCTTCCTCGTAGTAAATACCATTGCTATTATTTCATATGACAAAATCTGTACATACTTTAGAGTATTGAATACTTTTTGCCCAAAATTTCTATATTTAAAGGCCTTATACACTGGTTGAACTGCTAGTCCACAACTACTGAGAAAATAAGGGCAGGTCACACAATAAGAATGATCTAACAACAAAGACAATATTTTCCGGGCCGAGGAAAAAGTTCGAAGTGATCCCGGCGCGCTTGATGTACGAGGAATTCAATTTATACACTTTTTGCAAGTAAATCAGGAAGCTAAAGTGTAACTGTAAAAGGCGAAATGTGGGAAAATTGGCGGGAACAATGGAGAGATGGTTGTTTTTTCGGTTGGAAGAGCGCTAGTCGAACGTAATTACGCGCTCGACTCATATACTAGGTGATATGAGAAGGTGCGGTTGCACAATGCTTTTATTGTAGTTAAACATTGATTAACTCCATGTTAGCTATACTTTGACGAGTATCCCATAAAACTCTCGGTTAGCCGTCGCCCGAAGCAATGTGTTACTATTTTCATGATTACGATCAAATTGATTGTAGCATTTATAACTAACAATAATTTGATGCCAAAAATTATAAGTTATAAAATAACGGCGCTCGTTTATTTTAAGAGTATAAACTTTAATAAGCCTCTTATCTAGTAAATATACCATTTAAATTAATATATATTCTATTTACTTGTAGTCAAACAAACTATTAAGACAAACAGAATGATTTATTGATACTTAAACAAATACCGAATGTGAGTTTAATGCCGTGACTTCATCGTAATCACAAGTTCAAATGGTATATGGTAATCACATAAAGGTAATACAACTGGGATTTACATTAACTATAAATGTTTGTTTACTGTACTTACAACAAGGAGTTACCAAGAAAACTTATTATTGTTAATAGAAACTTTGCACTGAAGGCCGTGAAAATATATTTTAAGCTACCAATTTTTAAAACTCAAAACAAATTTATAAAAATAAATTTGCTACGTATGCTTAAACTATTAAGAATACATCAACCAATTAGATTATTTTGATTAACTGTTTGACGTACTCCTCTCCCGATTGTGCCATAACAGATCATATTTATCTTTTTTGCATTTCGACTCAACCAGACAACTTTTTAGGGTATGAATTCACTCCTTATTAACATTACAATTAGGTATTTTTTTATTATTCATAGTCATAGTCATCATTAATATAACAATAATTATACATGCATATACATCGTAAAAATATCAAATAAAGTATCCGAACTACGCAAACGTGTCGTGTACGCAGACGTGTCATTTAGGGTATCAATTCCCTCCTTGTTGATATCTCTATTCACTTTTCTCTAATTGATATTCATTCATTATTATGTTACAATAATTATATGTGTACTACATTTTAACATTATCAAATGGAATATCCGAACCACGTATAGGCGTCTCACCGTTTTAACTCAGATTAACAAAACGTCGTTTAAAGCACCGGTGTAACGCGTGCTCCGTATAGTTTTTCACGAGGAAAAGCGCACAATGGGCCGCACAAGAAACTGAGAAAGCGTTGCTCATTACTGAGTGGACAGTTATTGTGTGGCGATCATCACACGGTGCTTTCCTCATTCCGTTCAATTAATTGACTTGTTTAGTTAATGCCTCGGCTTTGTTCGCCCTTCCTTGTGCCTCGTCCTGTGGCTGCTATCCCACAGATCTTAAGTGTGGTACTTATAACAGCTGATTTATTGCTACGTTCCTTCTTTACAGTTGTAGGTTACGTTAGAACCAATCGCAAAAAATATTGTTTCCTGTATTAGAGTAGTTTTATGTTTATAACCTTATTCATTGTTGTGCCTTATGATGTAATTATATTACAAGGCAGGTAAGATGCAAGCCCTGCTGTCAATAGTGAGGGCTCGTTCCAAAAGCTAATTACAATTCGATTTTACTATTAAAAAATGTGCAGTGGCGTACTGCAACTGTGATAGTAAGCAACTTAAAAGTAGTTTCCTTTACGTGGGTCTATCGGACCTAGGCATACATGTTGGGCACATACAGGCAACATGTGTTTAACCTTTTTTATTAAACATTATAATATCCCGTCATGCAGTGTTCGGTTCAAGTTTTTATAAATGAGTTTATGGAAAATCAACGACCTTGGTGTCATAAATTTCCATACCATCGTTATCCCTTTGGGTTGCGAGATAAACTTCGAGAAACCTTTTTCCTGGGATTCTCAAACTAAGTCTTTTCCTGGAGAACCAGAAAGACATGCCCGGGCCTCATAGCTTTCTTTAGAGACTAGAATAAAAACATTCTTCGAACCTAGTAAAGGAACCAACTTTTATAAGAACCGCTTATTTTGCGATCATATGAGTGTATACTGCTGATATGTACCTATAAACTAATAACAAAATATACATTCCACGGAAATATCGTACTTACATACATACATATATCGGCTACCTTAAACACATCTTTAGTGGCCCAGTAACTTTAAAATGAGCAGTCCCGGTGACGATGACGTCAGAAAGTTTACACACATCTGTAAGGGCTCAGTGACTTTAAGATCAGCAGTCCCGGTCACGTTGACGCCAGTACACTAACAAGGCAGTCAGTATTTATCCAACAGTCACTCAATGTCAGTTTGATACAATTCGGTCTGTCACCGACATCTCACATAGACCTTGCAATACATCCGTCATTCTACAACACCCTTGACATGGCATATCTTATGCCAAAGGTCAGAGATTACCTTGCCTATACAGTATACACTACTCCTAGCCGCATAGCTGATTGGTGAGGTTGTATTTAAATGGATAATTTTGACACCTTGAACTGGTTGTAGGATTGTGCGAAATCTTTCTCGATTTTAATGTGAAAATAGACAACTTACAAAAATATAATGTCATCTCCTCGCGCCGTGTAATGGGTTCGAATCCCACATAAGAAATGATTTTTGTGATCCACAAATAATAGGGTGGATCACTCATAATTTTTATCAGTTACAGAAATTCAAGACTATTTGAAATATTTTCAAATCTGGTGGGTTAGTTGTGAAATGACAGTAAAAGGATGTACGGTACAAACTGTGACTGTGAGATATCACTAGAAGACCCCACTACGGACTCATTATTTCTTAAATCCAATCTAAAATATTAATAACTCCTTTATTTTGCAACCAATTTTGATATTGTTTGCAAAAATGGAAAGAAAATATCATAGTTTGTTAACTGAGACATTGCTTACACACACCTGAATTCAGAATGCAAATCGTAGGTAGTCATTTAAGTGTCAGAAGTAATTAAAACAATCTGTATGGATGATGAAGTGGTCACCTTGGTACTGACAATACATAGAGTTTTGGTTATTCGATCCCTGGACAAGAAATAAAACCCAAATGTGGTACTGGAATTCCACTATGGCAGTCTTCATACACTTTATAGTACTGACCCAATGAATATCAGAATCTCACGCATAATAACTAATCGTGATAATACGTAGATCTAACCCAAAACATATGGCGCTTTAATTCCGGCGTGGGATTTCTTACACTTAACACTTAGGCAAATTTCGCAGTATTAAATTCATCTTACCAAACATATTATTCACAAAATTGCATTCAACAGAATTTACGTAGGAACTAACTTATGATATGGCCGAGAGGCGGTAGCCGGCCAGCGCCCACGCAGGCTTCACACATCCGCCATAGATCAAATACCAACAGAGTGCTGCTAATAATACGTATCACAATATGTATTCGTGAATGTCAACAGCCGGACGCGGCCGAAGGTGGCCGGAGTGCGGATGGAGTAGCGTGTGAAACTTCGACTCGAGATTTGAGAAAGGGTTTGGCATTTTAGCATATATTTGTACACGCCGGCGGCTAGCTGTTGTGCTATTTATATTTCTAGTTAATAGTAACGGTTTTTTTTTAAACCAACTCTAATAAATGTATAATCTACTGTAATGAAATAAGTTTTTTTCAGAGTCTCCTCCTGCATTACGTATAATAAGTACCTAACTGTTTGTAGATCACACAATTGTTTCTCCCATATGGGCATCGAACTCCTAACACTTGGCGCAGAGGCAGTGGCGAGTCGATCGCTTAAACCATTACACCAACCGTGCCGTTAATATATATACAGGCTATGCCTGCGGCTGCGTCTGCCTGAACTATTTTCGGCTCCGACACTAAGTGCTCGGACCACACTATGTACAAGTCTAGTTCTATTGAATGGAATTACATGACACTTGGTTTAGTTATTAAGTGGAACTTAAGCTACACCCGCATACAATTTTATTCGTTTTTAGAATCATTGCTTAAATTTTTACAATTCTGAGCCTAAAATAACCAACATCATTTTTCTATAAGTTTCTATAGTAGTATAAATGTATGAAAATAGGATAACAAATGATTAAAAACAAACATTATAGCTGATATATACAACCTAACTTATAAAAATATATTTATAAGCCGTGTATCAAGCTGTCTCACTGCTGCGCACGGGCCTTCTCAGTGTGAGAAGGGTCAGACCATAGAATAGTTCACCACGCTAGCCTAGTGCAAGTTAGCAGTCTTCACATATCTTCGAGAATAATTTGGAGGTCTCTGTCATGTAGGTTTCCTTACGATGTCCTCTTTCACCGTTAAAGCGAGCGTATTATTTAATACGTACGTACATAACTTTAAAAAGTCAGAGATACGCGCCTTGGCATTGCTCTCGAGATACTGGGCTATACTACTGGGCTAATATATATTTTTTAAACTTTTACTTATAAAAATATTGCTAACTAATACTTAGTCACCTCCCAATTCAATAGCTCTCAAGTTCTTAATTCGAGATTGGTTTATAATTAAGCCTGTTAATTGTGAACTTAAGATATCATACGTAAATACTACAATATGGAGTGTTCTATTAGATGCCGGTGCCATTTTTGATATTACATTCCACTTTACTTAGTTGTAGTAAAAATTAAATTTACACTTGGATAAGTAGGTAATAACTCCATAACTACTTGCAGAAGTAATATGATAGGACAGCGTCCTTTTGCGAGGAACGAGCGATATATGCTCCAGTGTCGTAAAATAGTTATATTTTTTATGTATCTTCAATAATTCAGTTAACATCCTCAGGCACTTTATGTGTTTTGATCACGTACTTAAGCTCTGTAGCGAAAAATAATGTTCACAAGACAAATTAAAAAGCGCGCCCGAAGCGGTTAAGTGATGATATTAAATGGGTATATATTACGTATCATGGCAGCCTAATCTTTTTCGATGTTTATTAAAATCCCATGGCATACCACAATAGTTCATGGTCACAACAGCTTGCGATAAACTTTAACTTTACTTTACTTTACAGTATATTTTATAATAATAATAATTAACCATTTTATTTCGTGAGGCATAGACGCTGTATGTATGTTAGTCCGTAAGACTATCATACATACAATTTGTGTTAGTATGTATATAACTTATTAACTATGTTAGTAATGCTGCATTTGCACTCTGTTGAGCAATCATCACCAGTTCTGTTTAGGCATAACAATTATTCATAATATTATATGAATGTAACAACATACTTTTTCTCTACTATCAGTGCCAAAATAAAAGTGTTTGTCTTTAATTGTTCTTTATTATAATAAAAAATCAACGGGTTGCACTCCGGGAGTGCCGGCAGAAGTGAAAACTTGAATATTAACGTTGTGCATTTTTGATATTTTGGAATGGTTAGGGAATAATTTTGCACGAATTGCTTTAATTATCAGTATAAAAGTACTATTATTTATGTGGTAAAATACAATATTCATTTATTGCGCTATCGTACACAAACATGACAATTCTCCTTCCGTCTTACGAATTTTCGATCAGGTCACGTGTTCTGACGCGCGTTTGACAATTCTCCCTTCGTCTTACGAATTTTCGATCAGATCACGTGTCCTGATGCGAGTTTAACATTTTTTACCCATCACAAAAAAAGTGCACAACGCCGCTAAAGAAGTTTTCACTTCTAAAAGAACAATCAAGGGCAAGTCAGACTCGCTCACCGAGGTTCCATACCTTAAGAGAAAATGTATAAAAATTGTGCCTCTACCCCCATTTTGTATGCTATGCTATTAAGTTTCATAAAGTGTACAGATAGGGTAGTAGTACCTACTAGTCTACAAGGCAGCGTCCAAAACTCCGCGCTGCTACTGATACGATATCTTGGCAGTAAGTCGCAACACAATGATATTTTAGTACGAAACCCAAAAAGAACTACAAAGGGACCATTGATATTTTAAAGCAAAGAAAACAATTTAAGGTACCCGATACAAAAATTATAACATTCCTGTATTGCAATTAATAATAATATAGCGTGCCTAGGCTATATATTATACGTATTTATCATAATAACATTCGAAGCAGTTGAGGCAACTAAATCGATCAATAAACGCATCAAATTCCATGATTTCCAAAATATAACTTATTTGCGGTATTATGCATATAATATAAACAATAATCTGTATGAAAGTAAAAGGATTTCTCGGGAATATGGGACACCGCTCACAGTACTAGTTTGGTTATACTTACGACAAAAACGCGCGGTAATTGGTCACCGGCGCCGGCGCACGAAGTCCGCGCGAACTGACGTTAATAAACACATTGAACGTATTGATTTGTTACTGCAAATAATCTAGATCGTATGTTAGGCTACTGGAACAATTAAACGGTGTGTTTAATATTGGCAATCTCGATAAATAATGTTTCTAATTATGTTGTGTTCTATACACGAAATTAAAAAAACATAAATGTAATTCGGCACGCTATTGTGTTCTAAATAACACTATTCAACTAAATGTTTTTTTATATCGTATATCATTTCATGTTATTCATGTTTTATATTATGTAGAAAGTCAAATAAATTTTATCTGTGGGTACGTAGGCGTAAAATTGCAGTCACATTATTTTCTTACTTAATATGGTTTACGGTCATCCCTTCTATGTAATATCAAAACCTTCAGTATAATGTTGAGGTTTCTAATAAAAATATAAATTTGAATATGCCTGTACATATTATAGAGAATTTATATAAGTATCGGCTTGAGTACTTATTTCATAACAATGTTTGAGTGATAGGTAATATAAATTTTGTTAGACATGTTAACTCTCTTCAATGTTAAGTGTTCAATCCTCTGCCTGTTCTTCTTAACCTTATTATTGCTAAGATTAACTATAACTTTAGAATTAATAAGGTTAAAGGCAAGTTTCAATCTACCGAGCAGCAGTGCGATTCCAAACATCACGACAACTCAATTATCGATCCATTCGAAGAAATGCCATATATATACCATATATAAATTTTCAGTAAGTAACATGTTTACGTATGTAAACATACGTAAACATATTACTTAAGTACTGAAAAATTGTATCGACTGTCAACTCAATAGTAGAACTTAGTATGTTGGTTTTATTTCTGTTTTTATTTCTGACTGTATTGTATCACTGCAGGGCAAGGTCTTTCGTTTTTCCACATCTCCCTGTTATGCGCTAGAATCTGAATGCTTTTGTGTCTGTTGTTAGAATGTTTGTAAAGTCACCCGCCACTCAAAAAATATTTCATATTTGATTGATATAAATATTTAGTTTAAAAAGATACCTTCAAATTTTATCATATTGTATTGTATCATAATTACCGTAAAGTTTCTGTGTCTGACAATAGATTCAGGTAAACAGCTTGTCTAGACTATCCAACAAAAAAGAAAATGTTCTCCATCATGAAAGCGTCGATTTCCCACGTATGACGTTTCAACAGGCGTTTAACAATTGACACACCGCTGCAGGCTAGTCGCAGCACTCTGAAAGTATTAGCCACATGTTCGTGGAAGCTATTTGTACGAGTCATTAGCTGGTGATGCGCCGCTGATATTTAGTCGTCCGTCGCTTGCGACACGCCGGTGACACGACCGCGCATGCGCCGGCGCCACGAACTAACTGCCGTTAAAGCTTTGTTTAGTCATTACAGCTTTCTTTGGTCCAATATAGCATTATAAGGATAGCGAAGAAGTTTATTTTAATGAAGAAATCCCTTCGGTACTAACCTGGTGACAAACAGGCGACCTAGTAGCAAGTGGTTACCGCCCACGATTGCCATATACCAGATGTGATAATCGCGCGATGACGACCGTATAAAAAAAGGGCCAAAGGTAAAGCCTCCAAATCTTTCACTTATCGCTGGTCATTTGGTAAATAGGTAGTACTTTACGGGTTACAGCGGACTTGTCTTTTTTACATTGATGACATTTAAAAAGTCTTGTAGTGCCAGGGATAAAGATTGATACACTGGTTTAATAGAACCTCAGCGTTCTCTAAAGAAACCTGGAATCCTGATACCCACAGGAATACCAACGAAACATTATTTGGCCGTGATCTTCTGTAGTTTCTGTCTTCAGCCAGGCTGCTTCGATTTAAGGTAAATTTCTTCATGGCTTTATCATTCTAGAATGATGAAAGGCTAAACACGGTGCGTTGGTCTTCTGATCTCCGAAACCCAACGGGCTTCTATTTATTAGGTTATTTCACACGTTGGAATATTTGACAATACTAAACCTTATATTGCCTGTTTATAGATGTTTATGAATCAGTAAATGGTGATCCATGTACATATGTATGCCTTGTTATTGTGGTGGACAGTGATACTAATTATTCTACAGCTATTTCTTTGCACCTTACCATAAGTTTGCATGAATCGTAAGGTCACGAGTTCGATTCCTAGAGCAGACAAAGTTTAATTGATTTCTATGCGCAATAGAGTCCCGTATTTCGTAATACTTAAAAATCTAGCTGGTGAAATGTAAGTTTCAAACTTCTGCCTGCCTTTTTACCCACCAGTATATCCCATACAAGTAAGGTCTATGATTGTATGTATCTTAATCTGTCAAATTTTAGCACAGGTACCAGACATAATTAAAAATCCCTTGTGTTTGGCCAACGGTGTGCCGCCGCGGTTTGAAAGGTTCAAAAAATTGAATTCGACTAACATACCAAAACGCTTCAATATTTTGATTAATAGGCGCCATAACAAATGCGTGCTTCTTCTTTTACCAGGCATTATCCAAAAGCCAGATGTTATTTATGATAAACCCAACTCAATTTAACTAAGTTTAAGTTAATCCCTGTTTACAGTGCTATCCGCCGTGAAGGCCTCCGCGGGCGGCGACTTCGTGTGGTCGTGCCCGCAGCCAGATTAAACTATTGCATTGCACCTCACCGACATTTTGGTCGCCATGGTAACCGAAATCACACGACTCTGTACCACAACACCACCAATCAAAAATCAACTATATATTCGGTGAAATAAGGTTGACTTTTCGATACAAAGGTGGTGATTTAAGTAAGTTTTCTTCGTGAGTTTATGAAATAGGCCGGTGATGCAGGTCCTGTCTGCGTTCGCACGAATTTATGCTTACTACAGCTGCTTAGACGTGAAGAGTGTGAGCTTGTTAGTATGGACTATTAATGTTAATTTCTACACAATATTTTATAACAATACATCAGGACGTAGACGATAAACTATTGTCCTAACAAAAATAGTTATATCGTCGATAAGGTTCAGCTTCAGTGCAGTTTAATATAACATACATAAAAACATAGTTTCACATCCATGAAGCCGTACACAGGTACGATATATTACAATCACATTTCGCTACCAATGTTAAAAGTCTTACCTTAAGCGCGAATCTTTTACCATGTAAATATTAACAGACTCCATTCTAACTATAGTGCCGGAATGGAGTCTGAAGTATTGCATAGCATCATAAACGTGGATAAATTAAACACATTTAAAAAAAATATTCTAAGTTCGTTAAGATTAGACTGACAAGATCCGTAAAATATTGTTTTTCTATTACTGTTAATTTTTTTTAGTATATTAATAATAATTTTTGTTTTGTTAGTTTGTAAATATTTGAGTTGTTGTTATTTCTCAATTTTTCTCACAAATAATAACAGTGTCTTTTTCTCTTCTTTTATATATTTTTACTAATGTTACACCATAATAATAATGAATGAAGCCAGAGAAGTGTGTCAGTGTTTGATCCTCTTACATACTAAGTAATTGCCGAGAGAACAATTTAAAAATGCAGTACATAGTGTCAACTATGTTCTACTAATACATATTAGAACATTCAATTCGAATTCTGTCGATTCCAATAAATGGTATAGTGCACAGCGTCTCCTTAAAGATCCCTACCACCGCAGAAACAGAAGGCAAGGACTACTGTAGGGTGATACTTCTCAGCTGCTCCGGGTTCGAATAGGAAGATATCTCACTGAGCCTACAAACACTATATAAACAGACACGTAGGTACAGACAAAATTAACAAATTGCTACTACCTATTTAGTTGGCATATCTCTTAGGCTTCTTTCACTCTAATCACATTTAAAAAATGCACGAATTTTCTTTTTCTACAAAAAAGACAACTCCTGCACTAGGAATAATTCCTGTATCGCGAGGGACTTTACAGACATTCAAACAATGGACACAAAGAACATCTAGATTTGGAACAACCATTTGTGGATCACACAATTTTTTGTCCCGTGTGGGATTCGAACCCATAGTACTCGGCACAGTGGCAGCGGCGAGGCAACCACTTTTTAACCACTACGCCATCCATGCAGTCAACGCATGCTTGTTGGTTTAAAATAAGTCTTTTCAACCAGATTCGCCTTACATATTTTCTTGGTCAATCTTTTGCTATTCGTTTTTCAGGATTTCCAGAAAGCAATATTATATATTACTAGCTGACCCACGCAACTTCGTCTGCTTCATATAAGAGAATTTTCCCCGTTTTTGCAACATTTTTCATTGCTGATCCGCTCCTATTGGTCGTAGCGTGATGTTATATAGCCTATAGCCTTCCTCGATAAATGGGCTATTCAACACTAAAATAATTTTTCAATTCGAACCAGTAATTCCTGAGATTAGCCCGTTCAAACAAACAAACTCTTTTGCTTTATAATATTAGTATAGATTTAAATTGCAGCGTAATATCAATCTAATGCGACCCATCCTTTAAACATTTGTGATTGTTCTTATATTAAGAGTGATGGAATTAATCTTCTCAATGAAACTATATTGCCAAATAACAAAATGGCAAAAATGTTTTAACCTTTATAAACCATTGGCAATATTGAATGGAGTACCCAATTATGAACGTGTGAGAACAAAGATATACCGAGAACGGATACAATTGAAGATCATCTTAGTATTCTGCACTTTAGCGCCTGTAATTGAGCGTATTTTATTTATAAGTCGAAAATTGCACTCGCGAGCATTTCATCGACAATCGTGGATTGTATGCAAGCGGGTTAGGATGGTGTGTTCTGTTGCAATTATAGGCTTGTTCAGAGATGTTAATACCGCTCTGGTAGGCGAACAGGCATTATTATTTGAATGGTGAAAATTATGTATCCGGCAGAAAGTTCCTTTCTTTTAAGTCGCTTCGCCTCAATTTATTACTTATTCGAACTATTATTAGTTAAGCATATATCACTTAAAATACGTCTATGTAAATAACGACACCGATCTTTAACTTCTTTTTTTGTTGCTAATACGTGGCACCAAAATTATAATAGTCAAAACATTTTTGACATTATGCAATAGCAAGGTGCTATATTTTAACAAAAAAGTACAGTTTAAAGATCAGTGCATGAGGTTAATACAGATTTACTACTTTTACATCTAATTAATATACTAGGTATCGATGGACTTTATCACCAACTTTTTGTAAAATATCTAGCATTTTGTCTATAACATAATTTTAGAATGTTCTTGAATATAATAAAGAATGTGGGTAGTCCAATATATAAGACGATTTAAAGACATTTTTCAAATATCATATTCAAACTGACAATTAAAGCGCAGGTTTCATACTGAATATCTTGGACCTAACACATCAATCATCATCATCTCTTCAAGCATAAATTTTGCAAAACTTACACACCTAAACCTTTCGAATGATACTAGCAAACCGTCCCATAAAGCTCCATTCGTGACCGAGCCAAGCTAATGTGTGTAGCCGCTGTAGTATGACCGCAATGAAGATAGCTATGGCAGTATTAATTCATTGCTCTGGCACTGCGAACATGCCGACACTCATTATCTTTGCTTCCTGCGTGCTCCTAAAGGACTAACACCTTCTACTAAGTTCGCACGGAGCGCGAAATGTTATCGATCAAAGTGCTTACGTGTTCTATTTTTTAATTATATTCTTAGAGGTCATTAAAATTCACCGTATTAAGTCAATTACACTCACTACGGTTACAATTACTTTTATTAAATGTCTTAAAGGGATTCTAAACGGCCATCAATTTTACTGGAATGTGTAACTGCAATTAGCTGGCCAGCAGTAACCCCCATATTATAGAATACACGTCAATGTTTTGCATATGGCTAAAAATAAAACAATGTTTCCAATGGCTGATTCATAGAAATATTTTTGCGCTGGCTGGGGCATTGTTGGAACAGTCACAAATTGCTGTACCTCATAACTTTTTAAAACACACACACTCACACAAATTAATCTAATCAGGTGCGCTATTTAAGATATATCATTATAAAAATCGCTTTAGCATTAGCATTTAACCTTTATTATCACTATGGATAGTGCCGAAGTGACATTTCAGTGCAATATAAAAACATTTACAGAATAAAGCGTTTGATTTTGCACTCAATACGATTACACGGATAACGCAGTTTGAATTGAATCATTGCAATATATGATACTACAGGTCAAAGTACTACACAATTTTTATGACTGTTTTATTAGTATTTTAAAAGCAAGATAACACACTTGACCCGTCTTAGTTTTTTAAAAAGCAATGATCTTTATTTATTTTCTTGTATAAGATTTTAACAAAAGCTGCGTTCTTTAAAGCATTTTCATTCGTGGCCTTATGTACTTATTGTCTTTTATCCTTTAACACATCAATATACTTAATGCTATATAATTATATACAATAATTAAAAAATAATAATGAGACCTCTTTTAAATCCTTATACTCAACATCACGAATAGCGTATCTGAACAAGACCGTGATAAACGATGGTACGCACGGATGTAATACTGGCCATTTAAACACGATCTACTGAAACGTATGGCTACTTAACACTTTAGGAAATCTACACACATAGGGTAGTGTTAGCAACAGCTGTAATATTCATAAGACACTAGCTGTCCCAACAGACGTTGTCCTATAGAAAAGAGAAAAAAAAATAAAAAAACATAGGTATCTAGACCATTCTTGGATCCACTTCAACACACACAAAAAGTTTGATCAAAATCGGTCCAGCCGTTTATGAGGAGTTCAGTGACATACACACCTACAGTAGAATCTATACATCTATACAAATAAATAAAATTGAAGTGTCTGCTTGTAATGTCAAAATAACAGCTTTTTATCTAATGCATATGAAAGTATATAAGATACATATGCGAAAACATCTATTCATAAAATTTTTGTCTGTCTGTCTGCCTGTTTGGTCCGGCTAATCTCCGAAACGGCTGAACCGATTTTGACGGGACTTTCACTAGCAGATAGCTGATGTTATAAGGAGTAACTTAGCCTACATTGATTTTAGAAAAAAAAATAGGGTTCTGCGGAGACAAACACTTTTTAGTTAAAATCTACGCGGACGAAGTCGCAGGTAACAGCTAGTTATATTTATAAAGACTAGATATACATAGCAGCGGTAGCCTAGCGAGAGACCGTTGGACTGCCACGCAGATGTCTTGAGTTCAATCCCAAGGCGCGCATCTCTGGCTTAACGAAGTTACGAGTATATGCGTATTGAATAGGCTACAGTGACCACTTACCACCAGGTGGGCCGTAAGCTCGTTTGCCACTTCAGTTGTATAAAAAAAGTTAATTATCGCTCGCTATAATAGTGTAGAAAAACCTCTTGAGAATAACTGCATATCTGAGTTAAACGTTAATCGTTAATCGAGCGTTCATCCAGTTTTTCAATAAATTATTTTCCAATAAATCTTTCCTGGTTGAAAGGTATATTCTGTATCCATGACAATATGTATGCGAAATTTCATGATGCTCGGTCGAGTAGTTAAGGCGTGAAAATATAACAAACAGCTAAACAAACTCACATTCGTAGTTTTAATATTAGTTAGCATTTAAAACATCGATGTCATAATCAACCTGTGGCATTTTATTGCTGCACTAAGGCCTCTCCCAAAGAATGTGATTACCTGATTACGCACCTGACCTTAGACTCGCCTTCTCCAACTACTACAAGCTGCTCTACTTAAGTCTCAAGCCGACTCAAGAGAAAGAACTCTTATACCTTATACGACTTTTCCTCGTCACATATGCTTTTAGCCCGTCAACAACCACTTTAGTTTGTTAATCCTTAATTCGCATATTTTAAGCTATAATAGACTAAATTTAAAGACCTACATACTAATATACTAATTTAAAGTGCCTTATATTTGTATCCCCCCATCTATTAGCAAGACTTTCCGAATGGGACTTAATGGGAACTTAATGGGAGACACAAAGTTATAGGGTATGCTGATGACCTTGCAATCCTAGGGCAATGTGAGATGGAAGTAATGAGCATGGCAGAGATATTGGAAATGGAAGGCAAGCAAGTTGGTCTCAGAATCAGTCGCGAGAAGACTGAGTATCTCCATATGAAGAGATACAAAGATCACAGAGCAAATATAAGAGATCTTATAGTCAGAGGCACAACCTATAGAGGCGTCAACAAATTTAAGTATCTCGGGTGCACGATCACGGATACAAATCAAAGGGAGGACGAAATAACCATCCGCATCGTCAACGCGCTAAGGTGTACTGCAGCTCTTCATAAAGTGTTAGTGTCTAAGTTGATAAGCAGAACCACAAAAATTCGCGTCTACAAAACAGTAATTAGGCCGATTTTAATGTACGGGTGCGAGACTTGGACATTGACACTGAAGGAAGAAAATAGACTATTAGTCACGGAGCGAAAGATATTCCGTAAGATTCTGGGACCGACAAGAGGAGAGAAGGGGGAGTGGCGACAAAGATTTAATAGCGAGATTGAAGATCTAGTGTCAGAGCCGAATATCATCGGGGAAATAAAAGCTAGCCGACTTCGCTGGCTCGGACATGTGGAACGAATGGGAGAGGATCGAGCTGCCAAAAGAGCATATCTCGGGCGTCCCACCGAGCGTCGTCCGGTGGGTCGTCCAAGGTACCGCTGGAAAGACGAAATAGCTAAAGACCTGAAAGAGATGAATGTGCTCGATTGGTCTGACTTGGCACAAAATAGGAAAGAATGGCGCACTTTAATGTCGGAGGCCAAGATCCACTTTGGATCGCTGAGCCAACGAAGTAAGTAAGTTATATTTGTATCGCTATTGTTAATTTAATCAATAAGTTTAATACATTTGTAATCTTCTATTTCAAAGTATTACACTTCATTTGTAGAACTAACTAACTGTGGACTCAATAATATAGCCTCAATTGGACTCAAAACGCATGGTTGATTCGAATGCGTTCACTGCTAATAGGAATATTGTAGTAACTGCGTAGATACAATTTTAAACGACTTTAATATTTTTCTCTATCTTCTTCTCCCTAGCCTTTATTATTCTCAAGTCACTTGGGGTCGGCTTTCTAGTCTAACCGGATTTGACTGGATATCAGTTTTTACACGGAGCGACTGCCATCTGACCTCCGCAACCCGAAGGCTAGCCTAAGGGTACTGGGCTAGACCAGTGTTAGGATATGAGAGGGCACTAACTTCCCAATAACGACTGCCATAGATGTACATGGCAGCCGGGACCGACCGACGGCTTAACGTGCTCTCCGAGGCACGGAGCAGGCGATAATTGTCAATAAATACGCACATAATTTCGAAAAGTCATATCTTCCGAAAGTTAGAGGTGCGCGACGTGGGTTCGTACCCGAGACCCTCTGCATTGCAGTCTGTTGGTCTCCCCACTGAGCTATCGCTGTGTTTTTCTGTATATTCTGATTATTTATAATTATTATATTTAAATACAAATATTTAATTATCAGTTTAGAAAGCTTAATTATTTATACTGAGCAACAAATATAAAATAAGTATCGTTTACTTGAATACCTAGCACGGATAGATTTGTGGTTTAAGTAGTCGCCTTGCCAGTAACACTACCCGCCTGGAAAAATTGTTTGATCCACATATAGTTGTACCGCGTCTAGGTGTTCTTTGTGTCTGTACCCCACGATACAGGAATTATTATTCTTAGAGTAAAAGTTGAATTCCTAAAAAAATATAATGAAAATTAATATCTTTGATTAAATATCTGAAAAAGGTTCAACACTTGGCGTAATTTACTTTAGATTTCATTGCGTGTCCATAAACAACAAGTGGAATCAAAATTAAGTCGAGCAAACATGTATTTGAACTGATGTGTGTTCACGCTTCGAGCTCACCACATGTCAGTAGACCCAAAGTTAAGTGGAAACGTCACTCACTGGCCGAATGCAGTGAGTTGTGACTGACATGTGACAGAAAGTGCAACTAAAGAATCTACTTGACGACTACAAATTGCAATCGGATTAGTAATTGCAATTTCACAAATCACTCTATGATTGTACTAAACACACATTTAATTTGGCAATTTTACAACACTTCTTCTTTTCTTATTTACTTTTTTATATAGATAATAGCGATAGCCTAGTGGGAAACCGTTGGAATGCCACGCAGAGGTCTCGAGTTCGAACCCAAGGCGCGCATCTCTGACTTTTCGAAGTTAATGCGTATTAAATAGTTGATTATCGCGTGCTTTAACGGTGAAGGAAAACATCGTGAGAAAACTTGCATATCTGAGAGTTCTTCATAATGTTCTCGAAGATATGTGAAGTCTACCAACCCGTACTAGGCCAGCGTGGTGGACTATGGCCTAACCCTTCTCATAGTGAGAATAGGCCCGTGCCCAGCAGTGAGACAGTTTAATACAGGGCTGATATTATTATTATTATTATAGATAATAAACGTGACTAACAAGCACACGGCTTGATAGTAAGTGGTTTCTTTATCCTATGAGCACTTGCAATAAATATCAAGAGCATCGCTTGCACATTGCGGCCAGGTGAAAGAAATTAAAGATGAGATGAGAGGAACGGAGTGGAACAGGTAAATACAGCCTCTGGAATTTTTGGAATTAAAGAAATGAATGTATTTTCGTTTATTTACAAGCCATATCATACATTTATTTTTTATTAATTAATTATCATTCTCTGCTTTTCCTTTATTTTGTTTAATTATTTATTAAATCCTCTCAATGTCGACCTCATCATTGTAGGTATACAAGTAATGTTTTACACTTGACTGGATTTATATTCATCAGCCTAGTGGATTTGGATTTAAATGTGAAAATGAATCGAATATTATAATGTCATGTAAGAAAATTCTCAATTACCGGTCAGCGTTGTATTGAGGTAACTTCTTATTTTCTACGACTTGTAAAGCAAGAACTGACATCGAGAAAATAGTCAGCAATTAGTAGTAGATAGTAAATTTACAAGCCGATAAATTGTTCTCTTTCGCCAAGAGACAAAAACACTGGTTCTCCTGCTAACAACACTGCAACATTTTCTCATGCTGGCAACCCACACAAGCACACGCACAAGAGCACAAAAAAGTTATTTAACTGTGATAAAGTAATCAAATATGCTCTAGAAATAAGTAATATTAGAAAAAGTTCATTCCCCTTTTTCAACTGTCCTAATACAGGACATAGCTTCATCTCCGCGTGAGAAAGGTTAGGGTGTAATCTACTATTAGCCAAATGTATATTGGAAGACTTTACAATATCTTACTGAAACTTTCAAACATGCAGATTGCGGCACGATGTTTTCCTTCGTGAAAATAAACTGATTACAAAAAGTCCGAGGTGTGTACGCTGAGGTCAACCTTGAGGCCGTTGCTTTGCATAAAGCAAATAAATCAAACCAACGGCCTCCAAACTGGGGTGTCACTGCTTCAAAAGTCAAAATATATATTTATTCAAAAAGCTAACACAAGTAACTTAGCTTGTTTTATTATTAAGCATGCGACCATAACCCTTGGAGTATTAGAGTTTAAACATTGGACTTGCAATTATGAGGTTAGATTCTCACTTATGCATAGTACTTCCAAAATAAACCTTTACTCCTATGAAAAACATTTAACTTAACTGGAGAAGTTAAAAATAATTCTAGTAATTTGAAACCCTAATTGCTAATAATATCATGCCATATATATATCTACAAATATTATTATGCCGTGTACAAACATCCTAAGGGCCGTATGTTTAAATTAATATTTCGCATTAAGGCACAATCGCCAGTACCGTACATATTTATGGTGTGTGCAGCAGTCGTGATCGTCAGCGGAGGCTCTAAGTGCGAAACATCATTGGGGCGCTGATAACGCTGGACTATGCATCTATATAACTATAGTGTTTAGTGGTGCGGGCGTTATAGAGGCTAATTAAATATATTACTTGTGGAATATATACTATAATAAAAAACGAAAATAATTTTTGTTCAAAGGATCTTAAGAGCGATATGTATTTCAACAGTTTTACAGACAATATCATAGTTTTTTGGAGTTCGGTTTGTTGTGATTTTGAATCATGGACTTTACAGGCCGGTTGCTCGTCTGCCACCAGCGGCAATAAAAAATACTTTGCCTGATCCGAGTATCGAATCCAAATTACATGAGTGGTTTAGGAACTATAAGTGCAGGCCCAAAAGGCTTGTAATATTATATAGGTGAGAAACATTTTAAAAAGTAACGTTTCTACTTTTTTATACGAGAGAAAAAAAAAAATCTTCATTCTTGTAGGACCTAGTGTTCAATAAGATTTATCTATGAACTATAAAGTAAACACTAATATACAAACAAATACATCAATTTCCTAAGCAAATAAATGACTTGCACGAAATAATAAAGTCTGATTGATTTATCGCCCGCGAGATGGCGCTGTGCGTGCAACGTGCGCCGGCGCCGATCCAACACACAATAATTTTCAATAAACACGCCTCTATTAAATTACTCATCTTCGCTTAGCGAAGATTATCGAAGGGTATCAGTGTCAGGGGAAAGTGGAAAGGATACACGCATTTATGTATGATATGTATGAAAGTATTCATACATTTATGGGAGTAATCGGTTAATCGCTTCATTGAATACATGCAATAAGAAGAACATTCATCCGGTGAGATATACGATAAACGTTCTGTGGGTTTAGGAAATCTACTGCAAGAATGGTGCCTTTGTCTCTTAGCCAAGTGGGGGGTGTAATCCCTAAATGGGTCTATACGTGTTCATTGACCATTTTAGTAGTTCTACTAAAATGTTACAAATCTGCGTTTTCTTCGACGTCCATTGCATGCCTAAATTATAATAAAAGGTTTCGTAGAATTTGTCCCGGTGATAAACAGTGCATACAACATGTTAAAGACACTTTTCAGATTGCATTAATCCCTGCTAAGCATCATATAATTTCTATTACAACTACAACGATAAATTATTTCTAGTTACTAGGATCAGAATACAAAAGATATTATTGCCGTAGCCTATACCTAGTCACTGGCTACACCAGCTGAATTCCTCGAATCTTATATATGGAATTAAAAAAAGTGGATGTTATACGCCTTTGGTTATGTAACGCACAAGATATGTTTGTTTTTTGGATTCACAGCATTACAGTCACTCTACTAAATCGGAAATTTTTTCGTATCCCATTTATAAAAACCTCGCGGTACGTAGAATCCTTCAAGCAAAAACCTTTCCGCTTAATTGATTAACAACACACGTCTGTAACACAAATTTACATAATCGTCAAAATATAATAAAACTAAAACAACAAACAAGAGTAAACAGTAATAATTAGTCAAATGGGTTTAAACAAGATGAATGTTGCGCCGAGCGTGCGTCCACTCACGCGCAGAGCCCGCGCATGCGCGACCCCGCAACCCGCGCGTCGCAAAGCCAATTTGTTACTTACCGCATCTAGAACTTTCTAGCGATTTGGCAACCACTTCATGTTGAGCTAATGCATGTTGGATACACGTTTTCAGGTTACTAGTAAAAATGTTATAAGAAATTTAGGAGGTTATTTTGATGACAAAGATGTTGATGTGATAGCTTTAAGCTTAATAAAGCTAGTGGTACCTGTTGCTGTTCCAAAAGTTCAGGGATTACTGTAAAGACTTTACTTGGTAGTGGTTAGCCGTTTAATGGGTTTAAACTGTATAGAAATAAGTAGTTGGAAAAGTAGCATGACCTATAGACGTTTAGAAAGACTATCAATCGCAACTTCCAAATATAGTACAGCGTATAGAAGTTTTAGATTTTCAATGTATTTATTAACTTTTGATAGTAGATGTAAAGTCAAAAAAGATGTATCTCTTGGCCACTGTCAATCCTTCTACTGATTTGATGTCTCCTTTTTATCTCCGTGTTTGTAAAATCTATGAAAATTAAAGACTTAGAGGACTTTTCACAAAATAAGTGCCGATAGGTGCGCGAACAGTTCAATTTACAAGTTTAAGGATAAAGCTTCTGCCAAAGAAAAGTGACAAGCAGGCCAGACGGCTGGTTAACTCAATAGACAGGACCACCTGACATTAAAATACAATTACTTATGAATCATCATTTCCGCTACATGAAAATTAAACTAACACTATTGAAAGACAAAAAGCGATTGTGTCCAGCCCACACTTACAAGTTAATCACTGGCTAATGGATTCAGTTGCGTAGGCGCAATGCTTGTGCGAACGTCGCGTGGTGCCGCCATTGTGAGACTTTACCGCGCCCGTGGCGGGTTTACGCGTCCGAGAGGTTGTATACTCGACTGTTGACTTCTTACAACAATACTCGTGCTCTCTGACAGTTTATTAAATAAACGACTTCATTATAATACAATAATTATATATTTACTGAGATTTAGTACCTACCCATCAAAGTGGTGCAGTCTTGAAATAATTAAGAAAACATATTATACATATAAATCAAAATTACATGCGATTTATATGATATTCATATACGATGATATTCATATATAGTTGCCAGATTATAAAAAAGTAAGAATCTTACTTTGTTTTAAACTGGCTTCTGTGCCTAGAAAAGAACGCTGGAAGGATGGAAATTATATTTCTGCATATTTAAGAGATCTCGTGCAGTTTATACAAAGCTATTTTATTTTATACCATCACTATACTTTAAGGTTCGGATAGACAAAATATAAAATTGATAAAGCATAAACTAATAATTTATTCACAGAAAACAAATATTACACCAGTATTTTAGACCTTTATCGTCAAAACTCCAGAATTATCACATCAAAAAGAAAAATGACAGTTAAAACATTTCGTAACAGTTGAGTATACCGGGATACCGGTGCAGCGAACAGACAGTGTGTCTAAGAGCGGGCTCATTTGTCCACAATAATTACCATGCACAAATTGGTCCCAGTATAATTTATACTCGACCCGGCCGGCTCACGAGGTACCGTGTATATATTCTACAGCAAATGTCTTTGCTGCACTGAGTATGGAATGTTGTAAGCTTTATGATATTAGTAGAGGTATATCAGTTTACGGACTTATATTTTTTGCCTGCATGGATGATAACATATTTATAATTAAACGAATGTCTAATTAGTCAAGAATTGCCGGTTGAAAAATAAATAAACGCACGGGACAAAAAATAGATTAATTTATATATTAGTTATTTTTCTGCATATACATGTATTAGTTATTCATTGAACACAATGTTTCAATATCAGTTAAGTCTTACAAAACGCAAGAATAATCCTTAGTGCAAGTGTTCTTTACCCCGTCCAACAAGTTATATTATGTTTATGTAAAGTATTTATATGACGTTTTGAAATATAGATGACGAGCTTTTCCGAAATATATTTCCACCGAAAACAGGTCTTTTCCCTGTAAATTTTTAACTTTAAACTATCTCTAGCCAATAAACTATATTTGTACTAACAACCACGTCGATCCATCGCTCCGCAGTAAGAAGAACTATCCAGCAAACACACTTACGCATTTATAACATTAATAGCGGTCGCCTAGTGCTTGAAATTCGACCAACTGATATAATATGTATATTATGTCATGTCATTATACTCGTATATTGATATATGTAACCATAGTTACGCGCTTCGACTGCGTGTGTCAAATGCATGGTTGTGTGCGTGTAGTGTTTCTTCATTAATTGAATGTATTTATTATACATATTTTATATAAATATTAGCATTCGTCACTTCTTCTCTGTATAAACTATAAGTGTGCAAAATTTCATACTCTTCCGTCCGCCTAATTTTCTTAAAAAGGGATCCAAAGTTTTCGCTTCACGTATTAATATATAGATTACGGACATAGATCACCAACTTCTGTCTTATACAATCTATCACTATAATCTGATAGACTTGAAATGTATACAAATCATAAACACAAAAACCGAAACCCAGATCTGTTATTTATTGATCACTTTATATTTACTTGATGCACCCACAGACACGCAATCGTTTTCAATTACAAACAACTTGTTCAATTCAGGTAGCCAGCAGTCTCATGCTAATAAGCT
Organism: Catocala sponsa; assembly: GCA_963564715.1. Taxonomy (NCBI): domain Eukaryota; kingdom Metazoa; phylum Arthropoda; class Insecta; order Lepidoptera; family Erebidae; genus Catocala; species Catocala sponsa. The sequence continues at coordinate 18,193,533 of OY751339.1, read as the reverse complement.
TGAAATGATTCATCGATGGCAGATTAAGTTATTGATCAATATATTTTCTCACTGCATACCAACTGGTTTAGCATTCGTAAGGTTGAAATACGAGTTCGTATTCCGCATCATAATAATATCTTCTGATGAAAATACACTACATTATTCCATTATTTTAATTTTTTTGTGGTTTATGATAAATAAATCGCAACTTAGTATTTTAAATGCTAATGTGAGTTTGTTAGTTTCTTACGCTTTAATGCCTTAACTACTTGAGCCGTTCGACCAATAGAAATGAAACTTCGCATACACGTTGGCAAGGGTACAGAAAAGGACATAGCACTACATTAGCATGAGCGAAGCAAACAAATAATATAAATGTGAAACTTTGTTTATTTTATATTTACCATAGCAGTCGTAATGAATTGATGAAATGGTATAAAGATAGTTTGAACCCGGGTCAAAGAAATAGGTTTTAAACGCATAAGTAGTCACGGGTACCTTAAAATATATTTATAGTCTCACGCTTGTATACATGTATAGAGGTTATTCTCTGCCTACTTTTCGATGATTTTATTAGAGCTCTGCCCACTGAACTACTATGTATATAATACATGCTAAAACGTTCGTGTAATACACACCCACATTTCACGAAGTATGTTTTTAGGTTTTATGTAGGCCGTTAATCGGCAATGACATTGCCAAACTAAGAATCTTTTCATCAGAATAATCTAGTGATATGGGAATTAAACACGTGTTAGGAAATTTAAGTGGAAACTTATGTCCCGAGATTAAAAAGCAGTTTAACAGTTACAAAAGAAAATACTAAATAAGGCTTGATCTTATGCAATCCCACCCATCCCATTAAATTACATAATATCACACCAAAAGGTTATTAGGAAACCCAACATTTAATCGATTTTAAAAACTATAATTTTTCACAAAACCATTTGATTATCTTCTGACATTTTTACTAATATTACTTAAACTACTCCCACGCACTCATTGTTCTGATAGATCATGCTGTGGCCTAATCATTTTCTAACAACACCACGCTCACAAATTAAAATGCAATCTTGCACCTATTGAAATAAAGATTATAATTCATTGCGATATAGTTTCAGAATAGCAAGAGTAACCTTGCCTCTATAGTCAAATCATTGCAAACGTTTTGAGTTGATTTGCAAATTTTGTAATATGAGTCATAGCTGTAGTAGGCAGCGATTTATAAATAGGGCCTATAATAGATTTAATCGTTTACCTAATTTATCACTGCATGGTGTAATTCAACAACAACTGAGTACTTACTAAAATGGACGTTTAGTAGGATGATGTGAATGAGTTAGACCGTTACCCGACATTTGACAAAGGCTGAGCAAAAAAAAAAGAAATGACGTATATTATTATACTAAATGACTATATTACTAAATATATTAAAATAAGCCAATAAAAAAGAAAAATCTTAAAAGCTCGATGTAGTCCAATAGTTTCAATAGCAGGTGTATCCCTATCCTCACTACTAGCCCAAGAGGACTTTGATTTGTCAAAATATTATGATGACTCAACAGTATTTTACTTAGCTTTGTAATTAGCCGTTTATTTTATACTAATTTTAAGTAAATGCAGCCTTTTGTTAGTCTTTGTTTTAGTTTTTTATGTGTTGAAAACAGTTTATGTTTTCAGTTTCATCCATTAAATTGTTGTATTACTGTTTGACAAATAAATCATTGTGGCCGTGCGTATTTTATTAAAAATCTTTTCTCTAAACCTTTTTCGTAGCTATTAGATACTTGTGTAAATTTTAATGGTTTAAATATAGTTATATCAATCAATCAATCAGCCCACCGCAGACCACTGCTAGACACAGGCCTCTCCCATTTTACGCCACAACATCCAACAACAATAACATATATACATACATACATACATAGATTCACGCCTGTTTCCCAGAGGGGTAGGCAGAGACTACGGATTTCCATTTGCTACGATCCTGACACACTTCTCTGGCTTCATTCACTTTCATCACATTCCTCATACACGCCCGTCGGTTCAAGGAGCTCTTAACCTGGCCTTTGCCCAGAACGCCTCCGATCTGGTCGAGAAACGTTCGCCTAGGTTTTCCTCTTGCGACTGTTCCATTCACACTAGCCTTATAAACTTTCTTAGTCAGTCTTTCCTCGTCCATTCTTTCTACATGTCCAAACCAGCTTAACATACCTTTTTCTATTCTTGTAACTATATCCACTTTCATGCCGCATCTCTCTCTAATCACACTATTTCTTATTCTATCTTTCAGATATAATATATATACTAATAATATAATCAACATAATATAGTTATATATACTATTTAAATTATTTAGCGTCTTTCAAATATAGGTAACACTTTACGCAATTCTTAAAGTACCATACTACGGCGTCAGTCAAATATAACACTGCGCAAATCTTAGTGTGCGACATGTCTGGTACGGGGTTTATGGTCACACTATCTCAGCGGGCTACTGTACCATTTAACTCGATTTATCGGATAATTTGCTCTATTTATTGGTTGTGATTAATTTAATTCGAATTTATGTTAATGTTTCGACCTAACCTCATATTTTGTTATAACTGTTGAAAGTTCTTACTACGTAACTTAAATCCTAGAAATTTAATTTGTAAAAATATAAACAATAATTGTTCATTCCACATAAACATTCCATTACATTATTCCAGCCTTACAATTATTAATTATATGAGGGTCAGTTTTCAGATCCAACTAATTAACACAAACAGATTTTAATATTTGAAAGCCAGGGAGATGTCGATATTGTCAGACCAGACATTAGTTTTGTAATTGTTCACTCATTAATAAGTATGGGAAGACGAATACGGGAATACGTTGATAATTGGGACGTGGTGGTTCTTGCACGATCCGAAACGATCTGTACCTCTGTATCACGTGTCATTTGAAAATTATACATACCTATATCAGCATCATACTGCAAACTAAGTACCTACCAGCAAAAAAGATAGCGCATTAAAAATATATAGCTACCGTACATCCAATAAAGCACAAGAAAAACCACACAAACTAAGATAATACAATCGTCAACATAATGTTCACAAAACAGTTTTATCTCACTCTGAATTCTGTTAGAGCCTCGCTAAAAACTGCGAGCTCGTCTTAGTACAGTTAGTCACAATAACGAGTGTTTAAATACTATCTTTGTCACACACGGTAACCAGCTAAATACTACTAAATACTCAGTGAGTATGCCACGCACGCATGCATGCATTATGTGGCGTATTGAAGAAAAATTCCGAATGTGGACTAATTTCTTCGGTTGATGAATTTTAGTTTAACCTAACGGTATTAGAGGGAGCTGCTTAAGGTTTAATTGTTATGCACTCTGATAAGTTTAATAGATAATTGAAGTGGAATTATTCCTTGTTAAGTATCGTGTACTAATGGATAAAAACAAATGCAAATAGAATTACATACCATTTGAATGTTCATAGACTATCTGTTTGAAATAGAGACCCTCAGCCAAAATAGATGCTGACTTAAATTGTTACCCAATGGTAAACGATTTAACTCAGCATCGTTGCAATCAACGCACATGTTTCTTTGCTCTATCAAATCTAATTCCTCAAACACTTTCATATAAAGCAATTAGGATGATGGACTTTACTAATTAATTACTTACCATGAGGCAGCGCAACGTGAAGTTAAATGAAAATATTTTGTATTAAGATGTTCACCTTGCTTTATTAACACAATTTTAACTTATCGTCTCTGGCCGCTGGTGTGCCGCTGCGACTCACTGAGGTTAAATATATTTGTACGTTAATAATTTATTATTTGGAATGCGGACAAAACCATAAAACAATTTTTTCGAGTTTATTAGCAAACTGATATCTTCAGAAAACAGAATGTTAAAAAAATGTTTTGACAATTTTACTTTTTATTACCAATCGATATGGTTTTAAAATGAACAATAATATTTTTGGTATTAATAAAAATAATACTATAATTTCAACAGAATGTAACAATATTATAACGTCAAGCCGTACGTTATTTTCCGTCGGACTGTCCCAGCTTTGAGACTGCGATGACCATCGGCTGCGGCATCGGTGACCCCAAGACGGTCATTTATAAACACGACCATGGGAACTAACAGATAACGCATCGCACGTACAACCACGATTAGAATATATACGGTTTGCTCGCAATTACGCTAATTTACCACTTTCCACAAACAACCAATAAGTTATTGAAAAGATTAGAAAACATGCGAACGTAATCGTGGGAGACTTCGCGTTTTGACTTCGGAAATCTCTGAACTTGGCTAATATTTTTTATTACTGTTTATGTGAACCTGTTTTGAAGGTATGGGAGAGGTTGAAAGTTTAAGGGTCGTTTGGGTTGACTTATTGAAATGTCGCGAAGCGGGAGAGTTATTAAGTCTGCGTTATATGTTCTGGGTCACTGTTATGGGACTTTGCTTGAATTAAGTCTTTCATTTACATTTGTTTTAGGAGTTCGACTGCATAGTTCGACTGCTGTAGGTAGCTATCCCGTCGCTGCGACTAGAGTTGTGGGTTCGGTCCTCATAAGTGAAAGAATGCTTTAATCACATATAGTTCTTGCAGATTTGGTGGATTGTTGCAACACAGGGTTTATTCCTAGTATCTACGTGATATATTTTAATAAAAATAATGTAGGAAAGCTTGGATTTTTTGTATGAGACTGTGCCACTTTTTTACATATGAATTACAACCTCGATTGCATTATTTTTAAAATATTTATATGGTCTATATAACACTAATTCTCATCTGTTTCTTGAAGATATTTGCAGCTTCTACGGAGTTCCAGTTAATGAGATCTTGACCTATCTCTCTTTTGCTGTATTTATCCAGAAAGCTCAGTGGGGAGACCAACAGACTGCAATGCAGAGGGTCTCGGGTTCGAACCCACGTCGCGCACCTCTGACTTTCGGAAGTTATATGACGTTTCGAAATTATGTACGTATTGATTGACAATTATCGCCTGCTCCGTGCCTCGGAGAGCACGTTAAGCCATCGGTCCGGCTGCCATGAACATCTATGGCAGTCGTTATTGGGAAGTCAGTACCCTCTAATATCCTGACACTGGTCTAGCCTTAGGGTATCGTTAGCCTTCGGGTTGCGGAGGTCAGATGGCAGTCGCTCCGTGTAAAAACTGATATCCAGTCAAATCCGGTTAGACTCGAAAGCCGACCCCAAGTGACTTGGAAATAATAAAGGCTTGGGAGAAGACCAAAATACAAAATTTTATGAAAAATATATAGAACTACCTACATCATGTTATTGTCCTCATACATTAAAGTAGTCGTAGTAAAAATTGACAAGCGCACATGCGCTTGCGCATGTCACGTATTATCGCGGTAATCACGACGTGTGCGCGAGTGAGACGCAGATAGCATCGGTTCTCATGCTCCGTGGAACAAACGCGCCACTTCCGAGCATCCTTCGCGAAGGATTTGTGTGAAGTAACAGTATTTGAACGAGAGGTTGGCTAATTTGTCATGTTCTTATCTTTTAAATAAGGAAAATAAATACTGCAACCATGTTGGATTCTACTGCAGTGCCTATAGCGCTGTGGAGCTTTGGCAACCCTAGTATTCTAGAGAATGTCTTGGGTGACTACAAACTTGTGTGATAAACTATTTATGATGATCTTGATATGGCGAGCAATATCATCTTATATATCCCAGAAAAAACAGCCACATTTCTCAAGCTATTATTCGTAACTACGGAGCCTATCCTACTTACGCTTTCTACCTGACTCATTTCTTTATATTCTGTACTGCTATGTACTGAAAATCTTCGCACAGAAAATCCTCAAAAACATTTTGCCACCAATACAACCCCCATCAAATAGTGATAGGTCATAGAACCTAGTGAAAACTATTAAATAATATAAGTATGAGAGCCAAACATGACATTTATTAAGACCGTAGGTACTGACATACGTATAATTTCATCAATTTTTATTTACAGAAAAGTAGTATATATGTATGTTTATCCATTGTCTAGTACCCATAGTACAAGCTCTGCTTAGTTTGGGCTAGATGGTGTTGTGTGTGTGTGTGTGTGTGTAGAATATTATTATTAACTATTATGTTTCTCTTATTACAGGTATTTTCTAACATATTATATTATGAAAATACCTGGCCCTTTGGAAGGCTTACACGGAGACATGGGTCCAACGTGAAGAGGCCCTTTGAGAGTTTTAATCAAATGTGGGATGGAACACCTACAACGGCACTAGCCACAGCAGGCGTAGGACTATTGCTACGTATGGATTCTAATATAATTATGGGCTATGGATATGGGTGTTTGACAGACCGGTATATAGGTAACTATGGATGACAAACGGCGTCTGCCCTGAATACTCTAATAGCATCAATCGGATTATTATTATTATCATTACCAGACGCACCAGTGATCCAATTTCGACCATATTTCATAATATATATATATATATATATATATATATATATTTTATAAAATAAAATAATATATATGTATATAGATTTTAGCTTTCTGCGCTCCTTCTTCATATAAACTTCAACTATGCCAAATATAATAATAATAATAAAAACTTTATTTGCACATAAAACATAGCACAGTTAATCTATCCCAAACAAATAAAAAATGTACATAATATTTAATTCACAATTTAAAGATAGAGTGTACGATGCATGGTGTCTGAACTAGTATAACTGTATAACTGCGTGACAGACACCAACGCCCTCCCAACTTCGTATTTTTATATTCAAGACATTGTACAATTATACTAATATACTATATATTATACTTCTCTGCGCGAACAATTTATTTATAAAAAGCGTACAATGCTTTCTGTTCGCGTATTAATATAGGTACAGACTGAAATATATTTATTTATTATAGATACGCCAACAGTACAAACATTTTACACTATTAATAAAATAAATTATAAAATATAATGTAGTTCCTATCTATATACGTATAAAAGGCATGCACAGTATACACCATTACTCGTAGATTGACAAATATATGTATATGCAGCTAATAGTTTGTCTGAAATTATGAGATTGAGGAACTTCTTCTAATAATTCTATACAGAATAGAATTAACTAATAATATACGTATAACAAGAAAGAATTATGTTAGAAATTTGTATAAAACTGACAAGTAGTAACCTATGCTTTCTACACGGTATGTATTCTTAAAGAAAACCTAGGCTCCACAGACAACGTCCTAGCACGTATTAAGTTGTTGGAGCCACGTCACGATGACGGACAGACAATCAGCTTTCACGATGTCAACCCACATCTTGGTTAACGTGACAATACACTGCGGTCGGAATCGCACGACGCAATTCATAAGCACCGTAATGATTCCAAAGTGGGTAGTATTGATACCTAAGAATATTTAATTTCATTCATAATCTCACGCCTGTTTATTCTAGAAGCGATTGGCAGCGGTATATAACTTACATATTTCGCCATCGATGTTTTTGATGTGGAGGAAAACATCGTGTGAAAACCTGCATGTATCTCTCGATTCCTCCGTAATGTTCTCGAATATAAGTGAAGCCTGTCGACCCGCACTGGGCAAGCGTGGTGGACTATAACCCTTCTTATACTAAGAAGAGGCCCGTGCCCAGCAGTGGGATAGTTTAATACAAGGCCTATAATATACCACATATATAAGTATTAGTGGAGAAATCTATTAATCACTACTAAACGCAGTTCCAGACATCGTGACGTATACGTACTGAGAACTTCTTAACATGCAAACTCATTAACACTTCGCTGGTCCAATATTACAAGGTCCCATGTAACGGTTTTGAAAAAAATGATTCATGGATATTGCATGGTTCTATATGTCATTCCTTTTTGTTTAGACTAATATAGTAATAGATGCAAGCACTTACCACCTCACAATATTAAATCGCAAATAGTTCTAAGTTACTTTTTAAGTTATTTTTACTGATATGCAAATTTTAAACCCCATTTCCCCAAAATAAAAAAAATAACATAGGACCTTGTAATAGTGAGCCAGCGACTTCTCTCACAATATGCTGTTAGCATCAACATATGAGACCATCACAACAGTCTATTTATTCCTAAAAGGTAAGAAATATTTTGGCTGTATTTTACATACATACATACATAGATTCACGCCTGTTTCCCAGAGGTAGGCAGAGACTACGGATTTCCATTTGCTACGATCCTGACACACTTCTCTGACTTCATTCGCTTTCATAACATTATTTTATTACTTAACAATCAATCTTCGGTTTGATAGTCCAGCCAGGAAACTTAAAATAAATAGTGCGATTTCCCAGCTGATAAAGTAGCACCTTCTTCGATAGCTATAGAAACCAAAGAGACACTGCAAATTTGGGTTGCCCAAGGCACCTGCAACCGGAAAAGCAACAATCTATGATATAAATCATAATATGATAAGAATCTAATCACGCTCTATGACTCTACCGCAGATGGAACCCGCTGTCGCTTCTAACTTGTGAAATAAATAACATTTTATTCTTTATTATTTTCCTAGACTACGACAAAATAATTACCTTTTTATTATATTCTTAACAATCTGTTGCCCACGACTTTGCATCCGCAAGAACATCGGATGATCGAAGAGGTTGCAAGTACTAATAAAAATGCACAGTAAATATTCGTTACTATTTTTTGAGTTTGCCAAATTATGTTTTAATTTTCCTAAACTTTATTTTGTCTATAACTTACTAACTTTTTGAGTCTATCTATAGGTAAAATATATCTATATTTAACCCAGTTATTTAGCAAATCGTACTGAAAATCTTTTCTTAATGGCGATGTAAATGTAAATTCATATTATAGTTTAGTTAGTGTAATTTTGACGTTCATAAGTGTTACTTTGTGACCTAATAAATAAAGATATATTGATTTTGATTTCGATCATTCTATTTGCATAAAATTAGTATGTAATCATCTGCAAATAGAAAAAATATAGCGGTATATAATGGAACATTTCCTAAAAACTGAAATGAGTGAGGTTCGTCGTTCAATCTTTCGACATAATGGTCACTTTCAAGTCTTTACTTTCAGATTGATTATTTTGATAGTAATTTCGGCAAACATTTTATTCGCTTCAGCTTCTTTTTATGACATTTAAATTTGCAAATTCTGTCCGGAATATTTTTTTTGCGGTACTTTCATATAAGCCTGAAACCCGAGCCTGTCTTCTTAAATGCTGAACCCAAAATATATTATAGTCTATTATATTATATCTAGAAGTAGCATGTCACTATTGTCCTTTGGCGAGATCATCCACGATATGCAAGTCAAATTGAAGGATAAAGAAAGTATAAATTGTATTAAAATTTATTTACTGTTAAAAACCTGTATCGGGCTTACTCTATCCTTATTATGTAAGCATATTCCAGTTTTAAAAGAAAGATAAACTATTCTTAATGGCTCACATCTCAAAAATCATTATGAAAATAAACTTGCACATACCAGTAAAAGTATTTTTAGAGCATTCAGTCCAGCAGTTAAAGCAGTATTGTGTCCAAACAAAAATGACCGAAATCCTTATTAAATATTTTTACCTATTACCTGTCTAAATACGACTACAACTTTCATTCAAGATATAAACCTGTTTTTAACTTCTATTATTTTCCCAACAATAACACTGCTCGACAAACATGCTTGTCATACAATTGTCACAAATCTACATAACAATGTAACATAACATTGACCTGGGTCCCAAGTTGACCTTTAACCCTCACACAGCTGACCTATCCAGCCTTTGGGACGTGTGCTCACTGCCGACCTTAAACATTGTGACGTTACACATAGAATAAAATCATTCTATACATTCTGATTAACACACTGGTATTTTGAATTCCAACAGCTATTACTATTATTTAGACTGTGTCCTCGTTGTGTTTTGTTTAGAACATTGTTGTGTGGTAGAATAATTTTATTGCATGCATAGTCATTTACATACTGGTGTTTTGTAAATATTTTTCTTTGGTTATTGTTATGCTATGTGCCAAAGTGTTGGTGTTCGAAGGTATATGGGTGAGTTATGAGTCTCGTTTGCCCCTTGCCCCAAGATTTGCGTCAGTCCAAGGAACAATTACGTCGTATGTTGTGTCTTGTTCATTACCATTGGTGTAACGGCTCCGAGTACCTATGCTAATATATTCGTTTGACTTTAATGTAATTGGAAAATTATTGAACAATGTCGTTTGTATATGTTAGATACAAAATTACAGCTAGGATGTACTTGTACATCAAGTTTACATATGGTAAATTACGTAGAGACGACTAATATTGATTGAGTAGTAGAGCCTCGCTGATTTCAGCATGAATGGGCTGGTTCGACCGGGGAAGGACTACCCTCTCACAGAATATCGACGGAAAATAGTATTCCTACTGTTGTGTTTCGTTCGGTAAGTGAGAGAGCCGGAGGCCCAATCACCCTCTTTCCCGCTTCCCGCTCCTTCTCCTTCCCATTTCCTTTTTCTCTTCTTCCTGTCCTAAAGGATCGACAACGCGCAAATGATGCAGCTGGTGTTGCAGGCGTCCATAGGCTACAGTGACCACTTACCGTCAGGTGGGCCGTAAGCTTGTTTGCCACCTTAGTTGTATAAAAAAAAAGTCCTAAAGAATATTGTTGGAATAAACAGAATAGGCTAGAAGAGTTCTGTGTCACACTACCAACAATAAGCTAGAATACGTAATGTTTGTTTAATTTATTCATTTAATAACTCTAAAAAATACCTAGATACCTTATTTTGTTATTATAATAGCAACATAACAAGAACATTTATTATAAATGTGTGTTTTTAATTTATTCGTTTGATTTCTTTCTTTTAAATTAGATTGTTCATTGTTTCTATCGGAAAATTATGAAGAAAATGATTTTACGTGTATCGAATTAATGATACCAATTGTTATCCAATAATCGTTATATAAACATATATAATTCTACGTGTGTATGTCACTGAACTCCTTCTAAATAAACGACTGGACCGATAATGATGAAATTTTTTGTGTGTGTTTGAGTGAGTCTCTGAATGATTTAGATTCACAATAAGACCTGGTAGGTGGCGCTGCGATTGGGATCTAGGATATATTTTTTTTATATCAGGCCGACATTCGTGCATGTCATCATATTATGTCAAGTTCGCTAGTATAATAAATAAATGAACTCATTAAGTAACATATATTTTTCAACACGCAAGTAGGAAGCAACTAGTTACATAATATAAAAATTAGCTATGATATAAGCTTTAGTGACTATGCTTGCAAAACTACAACAATAGATCTACCTACAGGCTAACACATAATCACAGTCATCAATCTCAGTCTCAGTCAACCCACCGTCAGATATTGCCTCACTCTGCTGATGACACTTTTCACAGAAGCACAGGATCTAGAACACTACATCAGCGACAAAGAGAAAACAATACCGATGATACTGGCCTCCTAGAAATGGGAGCAACCCTCTTTGCTACAATGAATACGGTAAGAACTCCAACAAAAATTAATTTTTTCTGAAGGATATTCTGCACGGATGGTGTAGTGGTTTAAGTGGTCGCCTCGCCCCTGTTACTGCACCGAGTGTTGTGGGTTGGAATTCCACACGGAATAAAAAATTTTTTTTTTCTTTTTTTTTTATTGTGCTCGTCAAAATAACCACACTCCACCTGATGGTAAGCAGTCGTGTGGTCTAAGAGCAGTGGCCTCCACACCGCCCTCATAGTAGCCGAGGCGATGTTGAGGTCTCTACTTTGACGGCCTGAGAAGGTGCTTTTTCACGCCCCGCTTAAAGTACCTAGGATTGAAGGAAGAAGGAAACACGTAACATTTGTGTGATCCACAAATGGTTGTTCCAAGTCTGGGTGTTCTTTGTGTCCGTGTTTACCAGTTTGTAAAGTCCCCCGCGACACAGGAATAATTCCTAGAGCGGAAGTTTATTTTACAAAAAAAAAGGAAAAGGATATCAAATCCAAGTCACTAGACTCGGCTTCTTGAATTGATGAGAAGATTTTTTAAATCACTGTGTTACCCACTTTATAGTGACAAAGTCGTAACAATGCTTTCCATACAAAGAAAGTTCTGTAATAAGAAGAAAATCAAACATTTGCAATAAAGTACTATTTACAGGGGAAAGTGGGCAACATTGCTGTTTTACGACATCAGTTTACACTAACTTTAACATGCAATAAACACTTATACTGTCATTTAAACAAAACGAAAAGTATGTATTTAAATATACACAAGATTATGTGGTAAATTACTAAATACATAAATTGTTTCGTATATATATAATATTGTCTTACGTTTACACGAATGTTATGCTGCCTCCGTGGCACAGCAGCAGTGAATGCGACTGCAGTGCATGAGGTCTCGAGTTCGAATCCCGGTTCGGGCTAACAAAAAGTTATTGAGTTTTCAGTTAATAAATCTCAATAGCAGCCCGGAGTTAGGAAGTTGGTGGTGTTGGACACCCCCGTACCTCGGAAAGCACGTAAAGCCGTTGGTCTTGCGCCTGATCTCTTTTCGGTCGTGTCGGATTACCGTCCCATCGGATCATGAGAGTTAGGGAACATTGAGTGCACTTGTGTTTGCACACACACTTGTGCACTATAATATCTCCTGAGTAGTTGGCCAGTCTCCGTTTTAAGACCGGCCGCTGTGGCCGAAATTCGGTCTAGAGGATATTATTATTATTATACATTGGAAATTAAACTATTTTACATTTCACGTTGTTTATTTTTAAAACATTAACCTAACTAATATTATAAATGTGTGTTTGTTTGTTACGCTCTCATACCTTAACTATTCGACCGACCAACTTGAAATTTAGCATACACGTTGTCACGGGTATAGAAATGGACATGTAGTACCTTTCATCCAGAAAAAAGCACTATGTCGAGAGATAGAAATTTATTGACAAAATCTAGATAAACGCGAGCAAAGCTGTGGGCAAAATCTAGTTATCACGTAACTTTGAACCTATTAAACCACAAATACTATTATAATACTTTATTAACTACTAATCCTTTCGTACAGTCAAGATGACAGACTTATATATACTTACCTAGTATAGATTAATAGCCTACACCTAGCAATGCTTTATAATGGTTAAAACATAGGTTTAAAAGAGATAGTTACCTACTTGCCATTTGAAAGCCGCAAAATAGACGTAATTTCGCAGTGATTAGCAAATTTTAATGAAATATTTATATACACCAATAATTTAATAATCTTAAAGAAATAAATTATTAATTGTGTTCAAACAAACGGCAAATAGGATTACGTAGGGACAGACAAAGGTTATGAAATATACTTAAATAAATAAGAAATACTCAAAATACACCAAGACGAGTAGACGTAAATAAGTATTATGTACTTTGCAATAGAAATAAATAGTTTACGTGATTCTTCGTCGGTTACGCAAAGTTATTTAGAAGCAGTTGGTATTTTTTCCTGTTAATCTTCATAGACTTTCCTTTTTCATAATTTTGACTTTTACACAAAGCCTACTTATGTTTAAGATTAACTTAAACATTAGTAGCCCTCTGTTCTTGGAAGTTACGGTATAAATAAGATAATGTACTTTTTTATATATCATAAACTATTTTTGTATTTTCAGTAGGGATTAATAGATCTCCATTTTGTATATATTCCCCGTCAGCATTATTAATATTACCATCAAACTTATCGTAGAACAAAGTCGAAAGTATTTTTCTCCAAACGGTAAAGTAAAATAGGAGAAAAGTGGTAGCCTCGTCGCAACAAAACCGCTTATGTCAATAAATCACAAGGCAATTCCTCAATCCGTTTCCTTATTCCGTCCCATCTTGGGAGAGCAATAATATTATTATATTACGATAATAGTGGAATAATAATCGTCTGGTGACCGCAGCACGCGGAATAATAAGCATTCACCTTGCACACAATAGCGGGCTGAAATATATTATGTCATTGTGGGGATGCTCGCACGGAGAGCTTAACTATAGTTTAACTGTCATATGAACACAATTTGTTGCTGTTCGACGTTCTATGTTAAAATATAATGTTATAGGTAAATTCATTAAGCAAACGACATCATTTAAGAATTTGAAAACTATCATATTTTTGACGCTTTCGCATAACTAGAAATGACATTTAAATAAGATTTACTTATGCGAAATATATTTTAAAATATTGCTGACATACTACGGTGTGCAACTTTATAAAAACAGCATAATTATTTAACCGGTTCATTTAACAGGTACCTTTTACTAAGAAAATAATATCAATAATTATAAAAAGTAGTGACCTAGCCACCTTTTTTTTTTTTTTCGTGGGAAAATGCTCCTTATGCATACCCCCTCGCCGCAAGGGGATGCGAGAGGGCAATGTCGAGACTTCAGACCTATCGACTAAAACCATCACGTGTGCCACCTCGCTGCTTTGTGAGATGGTTGGGTCACTGAAACTATAACTACATCAGGGACCCACCCAGCAGGGCCCAATACAGAAAATAAAAACGGTCTGCGGGCGACGACTCCTGGGCAACGCCCCGGCACAGAGGGCGACCTAGCCACCTAGCCTAACTAAAAACGGTATCTTCGGAAAACATCTATTTATTATTCTTAAAGGCGCTAACATCTCTAAAACTAGATCCAGGATATGAACCTTCTCTCAGTGCAACAAAAGAATTAAAGTCAGTGCGGATAAGTAGCTATTGCTTCTTTAAATAGCTGTGTCCCATTTAATGTAGATTAAACGCACGTCAACACAGTGCAACAGTGCATCCATTTTTAAGTAGTGAAAATGTTTATGTATGAAGGTGTCAAAATACTCCGTTGGACGCAAATTGCCGGAGCCCTCTATGGGCATCTATTTGAATAGCTTTTGGCTTCGACACAATGGTCCGCCGCCCGTGACCGTCTATGTTCTGGATCAGATAGCTCCTATTCTGATAGCCTTCTATGAAGATTTATTACTAAACTATTGCTTATTGAATTTTAATGGTAATCTATTGTCCTATACAACCATATTTGTGGAAAGATTCCCTTGTTACTTACAATATTATTCATAAGTATGAGAATGTTCAAAGGTCAGCAGTTTCGTGAGACGAGTTTTAAAATGAAACGGATCGGATGCCGATCGACAATTTGTGCTGTTAGTTATAACAATGATAGATCTGTGGCTATTCTTAAATGTCAACGGACACTCGAGGATTTGCGATGTTATTGTATATCTATGACGCAATTTATATTATTGATTAGTTGGTGCCCGTGACCTAAACCCCGAAGTGCTGAAACAAGAATAATTGGTAGATCAAGTGCAGAGCCTAAAAATTAAGAAATTTAATAAAATATGTTTATAAGCTTTTTGAAAATAACATAATATTTTTTACACGAAGAAAGCATAGCTATGGTATAATTGCATCTTGATAATTTATTTATCACTTTGATATTTTTATTGACTTCCAACTCTTTTAAATTATATGAACTCACTTAAAGATTATTATATAAATATTGGACTATGCGCAAGGAAAAAGTTCTAGGCAAGTTGGAAAATTCTTTCTTAACTGATGATGTTTCAATCTAATTTTATAATTTTTGAAGTGAAGACTTCTTTAGCGGCGTTGTGCGCTTTTTTGTGATGGGTAAAAATGTTAAACTCGCGTCAGGACACGTGACCTGATCGAAAATTCGAAAGACGGAGGGAGAATTGTCAAACTCGCGTCAGGACACGTGACCTGATCGAAAATTCATAAGACGGAGGGAGAATTGTCATGTTTGTGTATGATAGCGCAATAAATGAATATTGTATTTTACCACATAAATTATAGTACTTTTATACTGATAATTAAAGCAATACGTATAAAATTATTCCCTAACCATTCCAAAATATCAAAAATGCACAACGTTAATATTCAAGTTTTCACTTCTGCCGTCACTCCCGGAGTGCAACCCGTTTTTTTTGACATACACTTTGTATAATTAATTAACATTTAAATACCGTACATGTTCCAAAAATAATTAACATTCGATTCTGTCTGTGGCTTTGGTTGCGAGGATACCTCAGGAATGCTTACTAGAATAAAATGATGATATCTACGTTCCAATCGAATCTCACAAAAGGTAAAAAAGCAAATTTGCAACACATTTTACCAACACTTTTGGTCCCAATTTTATACGGTACCAACGAAGCAGTTTCTATAAGTAAATATAATTCACAACTATGTTATTAGACTGACTACAATAATTATAGACTCGGCGAAACTACTAAAGGTTAGTTATTAAAACTAATAAATAACGGATGGGTTAGCTTCGAGTTACATCTGAATATGGTATGGAACACAATTCCAATGATGTGGAATTACATGCTGAGCACGAATAATAGCGATATATGTGTGTGTCTGTAACATTTGAAATCGCCTAATGAACTTGTAGACATTTCGACCTAAGTTATTGTGGTACGCAAATCTGGACATTTCATACTAGTAGCTTTGTCAATAGCGTAAAGGTTTGACGGTGAAGAACCCATAACGGGTAATTCACACTCTAGCGTTTGAAGGAATCGCTTTGCTTATACGATTCGCCCTTAAAATACACTAGTGTGCTATACGTAGTCTTCAAATGTAGTTATGAGCACTTATATATTTTCTTGTTGACTATCTCGGTGGCATAGTGGTAGTGAATATGACTGTTGTGCATAAGGTCTTGGGTACGATTCATGGGTCGGACTAGCAAAAAGTAAAGGAAATTTATTGTCAAAAATTGTAAATACTAGACCAATGTTAGAAAATTCGCAATGTTGCATACACCGTAACTTATAAAGCAGATAATGTCGTTGGTCCTGCGCTTGATTTTTCGCCTGCCTTTCCATCGGACTATGAGTGTGAGGCAACAGAGAGTGCACTTGTATTTGCCCACATACTTATGTAATATCTTCATCACAGACGGCTAATTTTCGTTGAAATGGCTGTCGGTACTGCAAATTGTGTCAAAAAAATCTGTGAATATGTGGACTTAGCGCAAAAGAGATCGTTTACATAAAAATAAATATACATATATGTTCCTGAAGATCTGAAAATCTGTTAATCCACTTTATAGTCTGTACTTTGTGCTGGTACAGTGCTTCCTCAAGACAAACATAATATAAACGAATTGTATCATAAATAAAGCTCGCCTATTACTACGTGGAATCTGAAACCATCATGGCGAAATGTGGGTGTAATACATCTCTGCCTACCCCTTCGGGGATAAAGTTTTTATATAAGTAAGTTTGTCGGCCTCGATGGCGTAGTGGTTAGTATAACCGACTGCCACACCTGAGGTCGCGGGTTCGATTCCCGCACAAGTCAAACATTTGTGTGCATGAACATGGATGTTTGTCTTGGTCTGGGTGTTTCTATGTATAATATGTATGCATTTACTAAAAAAAGTATATATGTATGTTTATCCATTGTTTAGTACCCATAATACAAGCTCTGCTTAGTTTGGGCTAGATGATGTTGTGTGTATGTGATAGAATATTATATTATTATTATTATAAGATAATATGTTTTAAATCTCATAGACTAGATTTGCAGTACACTCCTAAATTTACAGGTCTGACCCGTTAATTCAGTGCCGTAAATAGGAGAACTTGTGCAGCTAACTGGTTCTTTAGTCGGGCAGTACTTTATTAGGATTATCAAATTAAAAAGCCTCGTCACATTTTATGAGTGAGCTACACATTCATGAATAGTGTAAAACCATTACCTCTTAAGAGGTAGACAGATGTGTACGTATTACACCCACATTTCGCCAAGTATGGTTTAAGCAACCCACGTAACAACGAGCAATCGGGCACAGTTCCCCTCTGTACAGCTACTAAGAATTTCTGGTCAGAAAAACTTAATAGCACCTTCCTCGACCCGTCATATACACATACATACACAGCAGTCGCATTCAATACAGGTGCGACACCGGGAAAATCGTTAGATATGTACAGCTATATTTAGTCCTGAGCTAAACATATAATGTATTATACAGAGTCTGCTTGTGACCACAGCCGGTAAAATCGATTTTTGATCAGATTTGACCATGACAACTAGATGATAATGAATAGATTTTGACCAGCTTTGACCATCGACAGATGATAATAACCAGCAAAAAAAAAAAGTATATATGTATGTTTATCCATTGTCAAGACCCATATTACAAGCTCTGCTTAGTTTGGGCTAGATGGTATTGTGTGTATAAAAAAAAATTTAAAAAAAACTAACGGTAAACAATATACATGATCGGGTAAATGCCCGTTACGTATTACATACCATGTACCGCGAAAGTTCAAAAGTTGTAAATTACACATAGCAGTAAAAATGTATGGTTATACTCTATCTGTATGCATGATTACACGTTATCCGTAGTAACACATTTCACGGCTATTTCCCGAGTTTCCATCCAAGTACAGCTAGTCAGAGATGGCAATCACATAGGTAAGTGAGTCAGCTGTTGAAGATACAGCGGTGTTCGGCGCGTCGCTATAGGTCAAGCGGCCGGCGCGCACAAATGTCACCGTCCCAGCCGGATGGGATGGTGTTATTCGTGATATTACAATTTTAGTTGAAGGTTGATTATGACATTCAGTTACTTTTAAAATTAGAAGCAATAGTTTAGAGAGGCCGTTGGCTTCTCACAGAGACGCGTAGAGTTTGAATCTTCGGACCGCAGCTAGAAATTCTCGCCAGTCATGTGAATATTATAATATAGTCAATTAGCTTTTGCTAGCGGCTTCTCTCACATGTTATGTTATGTTTGTAACAATCCATTTTATGTTAGTAGCCTATGTTACTCGGTGATAATATAGCTTTCTAATGGTAAAAGAATTTTTTAAATCGGTTGTTTAGTTTTTGAGTTAAATCTTTACAAATAAACAAAAATCAAATCTTTCCTCTTTATAATATTAGTATAGATAATTACATGTAAAACAATATGACGAATTAAAATTAAACTACTTTATACGGATTTGATCGCGTTGTTAAACTTTGCTACTATTTTAAGTTATTTAAATTATGCAACTTTAAGATTGATACCTACCTACTTTTGTTTTTCCGATGTTTCTGTTGCTTTTCAGCAGTTATGGTTACGAGGAGACTCAGATGGTAGTCGTCTCAATGTCTCGAAGTGTAGTTATTTAAGAATAGAACTAGACTACTCACTCTAGACCAGAATGGTAGACTATGAACTAAACTTTCTTATGCTAAGTTAAAGCGTACCCAGCAGCAAGACTCCATATTCTATAGCTACCTTAATATAAATTAATACATCAGATTTGATATCACGATACATTTAATTCATTATTTATATTTAGACGGTAAACATTTAATTCGAACTAAAAATAAGACTGCACGGATGGCTTAAGTAGTCGCTTCGCCACTTTCATTGGGGCGACCCGCGAGTGTTGTGGGTTCGAATCCCAAAAGGTACAAAAATTTGTGAGATCCCTAAATGGTTGTTCCGAATCTAAAAGTATTTTGTGTCGGTTGTTTGAATGTTTGTAAAGTTCCCGCGATAGGAATTATTCCTAGAGATTCAGTTCATTATATTATAAGTAAGCCATAGCCATATTTTTATAAGTAAGCCTGTGAAAGTTCGAACGGGCTCATCTCAGATAACCTATCTGCACGTATATTGCGATAGATGTCCCGTTATTTGCGACACATTTTAATAACAACGTACCTAACTTAGGGAGGTGATGCCGCGGATCATAGCTGGTTTATTAACAAGGCTGTAAGTTTTAGCACAAACAAATACATAGGTTGTCTTGACACAAAAATAATTGTACGTTAATATTTTCGTAACCGTTTCTACAATAAAATAAATACGTAAATAAATTAATACACAGTTTCATTGTGTTTTTATAACAATTACATTGTAATCATAAAATAATAAACGATCGATACTTTTAAGTGCGCATTTCGTTTCGCACGTAAAGCGCTGGATTGTGCAAGCCGCGGAGGCTTCTTCGCAAAGGTCGCACGCTGACCGATAACGACTGCGGCCTTCTGCGGCCCAAATCAGCTGGCTTGCACCATGCCAGGGGTTACTATGGGAACGGGTCGCAGCGTGAACTTCGTGTACTTTGTACCAGCGCTCGATTTGACGGGTTACTAATATTTTTTGTGATAGATGATGGTGATGTTGTTTGCAGGTATAGTGTCTTCTGTGTGAATTATATTTTATTGTGCGACGAAATATTGTGAAATGAACAGATTTGACGCGTATTTTAATAGTAATAATTTATTGACTGTTTATATTTCAGTGTATATATACTTATATAAAAGCTAAAAGGCCTTGTTAGGAACTTAGGTATATGATAGCTTAGACCATGGAGAACTATGAGTTGCTGTGACTGCCACAATCGCCTGATTGATACGAATCTAGCGAAAGACTATACCAACCACAAATACCAAAAGATGCGGTCACAGTCCTTAGATATAAAATATCTAAGATTTTTGATATAAGCAAGGCAGCAATTTAGCGTACAGGTGACTGTTGTCTACAAATACTTGCAACACAAAGGGAACCATTCGCATGTCGCCGATCCTTGAAAAAGTATGCTGCATATATTTAAGAAATGACTGAAATAGGTTGACAGATTGATTGATTTATGTAGCACATAAAAATGAATGAAAAATAAGTGTTACATATTATAGATAACATTCTATAATATGTAACACGTGTATATGAACAAATAGCTACAAAAATAATATCCCGACTAATTCAAACAAAGAATAAGCATAATTTGATTTATAATATCGGCGTGATCGCCTCATTGGTCCTGTCATAAGTTTGCGCTTACATTAACGTTTAATTGTAAAGCTCAATTCGATTCTCAGGTTTTTAGGAAATTCTAAGTGTCAGTAAGTGATCTGGCCGCCTGCCCATAGCAGAAGATAACCGCGCTCCTTCTTTTTAAAATTCAAAGTAATGGAAATAAAGATTTTTGAATTCAATGTAGCTCACTCTTTTCCCGCTATATCGTTAATACATATACTCGTATATAGTCTCACGCCAATATTCCCGAAACGGTGAGCAAAGTTGTTTTACATCCAAATTACGCGATCTGGCGGTTGGCATCAAGTTCCACGTAATAGGGTGTGAGTCTATTGGCGTTTACTGACCACAATTTCAGTCTCCGTGCTGCTACTGAGAATTTCATTGACTGAAAACCCCAATAAGACTTTTCCCGACCTGATAATCAAATCCGAGGCCTTATGCACAGCAATCGCATTCACTACCACTGCGCCATCGATCCATAAACCGACGCTAAGAGCTTAAAATCTCTTCTTTCATTGACTGAACTTATCATCTAACAAAATAAAAATACAATTAACCATATTAAATACTCCTTGTATATGAATCATAAAATTAGTAAACAAAGAATACCTTACCAAAACTAAGATTAAAATCTGGAACCGCTCGACTAACAGCTGCGCTATCGCTTACGAAAGTCCATTAAATCGAACATTTCAACGCGTTGAACAACAAATCCATAACTCGTTTAAAACGGATAAACATTAAATAGTTCCTGAATATTCATACCATTACAATAAGACTACGAATGTTATTCAATTGTTAGGAGCAGGCCACACGCCGCCCGATTCAAGGACCGGGACCTGCACAAATGCGATGTCAATAAGACTCGTAATATTAACTATATACATTAAATATCTGTACCCATTTTTGACCATGTTACACGGACAAAAGAATGTGACATAGGAGCTAGCATATTTAAAGTTTATATAAGGAAGCAGTGGAATAACAAATCATTTTTAAAATTAATTGATAATAAAATGAAATACCTCCGAATTTTGGCATCTAGACCAAAGCGCGTTTGTTCCATTTAAATCGATTAACAAATAACAAAGTAATGGTAATTTTAAAGTACGTTAGGAATTTAGGATACAAGGATGATTCAGATTCGCGCGTATCACATTCGTGGGCATAGGTAATATTGCACGCAAATAATTGCTTTTTATATTATTTGCTGGGCCTCGTAAATTTTGCTAAAATAATAAAAAGTGATGATTTCTTCCTGTACTTACTTCGTTATCGTTGATTTTATTTTCTTCTTGTACAGACTAAAAAATGCAGAAAGAAGACTAAACGTAGTTCTTGTATCGCGAGGAACTTAACAAACATTCAAACAGCGGACACCTAGACTGGGAACTAAATCCACACTTCAAAAATAAGTTGAAATGGATTCAGGGTGGAAATTCAAAAAGCTGCAATAAAAAAATACTAAGACTGACTAGCCTGAGGGGAAGCTACCATGACTGAACCTTCTAAATGTCGGCAGTAGTGTGCAGTTGCCTTTACCGAGCTGTTCGTCCTGCAGGACAGTCTCACGTGGGCGCTGAGTCGTAAGGTCTGCGATTATGTACGCCCGCGATACTACAACGCTAACAAGCAATGCTGTGCTCTACCTCTAAGGGCCAGTACTCATAATAAAAGCTGTTTAAAATAGAGTTCTGATCTTGTCTCATAAGTATCACAAAATGGTATTCTTCTGAATTAAAATAATAAATTGCTTTTCAGTTCCTATTTTACATATATTAGATTAGATCTATTTGAACATATTTTATTACAAGAATTGCTCTTCTGACCTTCCTATACTGCAGTTTATTGATTACATATAGTTTTTTTGCTTTTGTTAAGTATTTAAAGTTGAAAGTACGAAGATTAAACACTGTATTTTGTAAAACTGCGTAGCTGTCTCAACTACTAGAACAATGCACATACTGAAGATTATCGTTTACTAGAAATTAGTTGCAATAATATTTCTATGCACATTCATAATAATAATAATAAATATATTTTTAAATGTGTTTTTTTTTATTACTTATATATTTAAAATATAATTATTATTGAAAATGTGTCAATAAAGACAATAATAATAATAAATGTTTACTCCATCAAAAACGTATTGTAAAGTACATGTTAGTTTGGATTACACTATTTAATATTAAACATTGGTGTGCGGCTGGTGCTTAAAAAAGGAAAACCTGTACTATAAGCACCAGCAACCTTCCTTTTATGCTATATTATTAAACAAGCAGTAGACAGTCCTATATACATTGCTCACATTTATATTTAAGTTTAGTTATGGATACAAAGAGAAAAGAAAATTATAAGGCAAAAAAAAAATTACAAAGAAAATCAAATAAGCTGTCCATCTGACGGTAAGCAGTTAACGTACCCTATGATAATTTCTAATAACAGAGGTATAAATCATTGTTATTTGGAGGTAAACGATGATATTTGACATGATAAAGGTTCTTTCTATAAATTTTTTGTATCTTATTCTCAGTTTATACATAGGAAATTTTCGAGATAATCAATAACTTTTATTTTACATAAAATCAAAGTCCATTTTTTTATTGTTGAATGTATAGACATTCAAAACAAAATTTCTATCATAGCGTGCGAAGTAGCTCGATATAAACACATTCAAAATCTTAACATATAATTCATACTCAAGTAAAGCCACTTGCCCTCCGTTCCACACATAAACGCTCTCCATAGTCCGTGCCATAATTGATACAGGCCGATGCTAAAAACCAATAGCGAGCCGCAAATGATTTAGTGCCGGCTAATGCGCATGTACGGTGACTTTATTAACATTTATTATGGTAATCACTGCTTGAATAATGTTTTAATATGCGTATGCGCCGACTTGTGTGGATGTTGGATAGTGCGTGGGGTAGTGTCCGGGTGACCTGGCGTGAGCTTTTGGAAGATATGATGGTTCTTCATTTATAAAAATATGGTTATCCTCTATGGTGGTAAAGAAGCACACAGCTTGACTGATGTTATTTCCTTACAATACTAGGTTTCTGCTAAATGGAGGCACTTGACTGCCACTACAGACCATCATAAGAATACTATAATAAGAAGGATAAGGTTTTCAAAAATGAATTGAGCATCAATAGACTTGGCCATACCTAGCCAGTATAGGTATAACCAGTTTGCGGAGGACAAGTTATATGTATTAAATCTGAATTGATACTAAAAATGTAATATAACAATTTAATAGTAATTTAAAGCAACTTACGATTCAGAGGTTATGGATTTCAAGCCTTGTAACATTAATGTCATTCCATACAATAATATCGCAAAAACTAGTAGATTGAAAAATATTAACTTTGGCCTCGATGGTAATACATATTATTATATTTATGATTTATGTCCTACATGTAATCGAGCCTATTTGTCTACGTCGTCAGTAATCGATACGCCGTGCTACTATTGAAAATTTCCTCAAATCAACAATTTTTTTGTCGTTCCGGCACTTAAACCCGGTACTTCAAGATCAGCCCTAAATATATGGCACAAATCAGTCAATACTAATCAATAAACTGTCACCTCGCCAGCAAGCAATAAAACATGAACTACATAACTTGAAACAGCAACTATAAAGCACCAATTACATCTAATAAACAGTTGTTAGCACATAGTTCGACCTGGTCAAATTATGTTAATATTAAGTAAAATTATATACCTAAGGATAGAGGTTGCACTGACCACCTCATCGGTTTCGAGTGGCAATAACCGTTGATCAAATGGATTTACTACAGTCACGGCCTCTGATCGGTGCATTGTCTAGATTCCAGCATTAATACATTACAGTCGATGATTACAGTGCTATGTGTGAGCTAGGAATGTTATAGAGTGTGCATTGAAGAATATATTATAATAGGAAAGGTTGCTGTGGTTTGAAGACGCTACTAATATATACACATGTACATAAGTATAGTCCATCTATGTTTGAATAGAAAACTATAGTTCAGGTAGTTTTGCTACGAAACGTAAATAATTGGTTTAATTTTTTGCCCATCGGCTTATTTATCGCCTCGAGCTAATCTTCGAAGTGCCTGATCCAATCGTAATGAAATTGCATAATTTTTTGTATAACCTAATCTTTTGGACAAGGGTTATAGTGTTCAGTATTATAACTTACTCCTGCTTAAATTAAATGCTTAGAAAGATTATTTTTATTATTAGGTCTCTACCTACTGCTATAAAAATAATCGTTTAGCAATGTGTAGTATTTACGTAGCTAAGTTTCTACTAGGCTATACAAATCCTAGATATTGCTGTAGTGTAGTGGCGATTACCTCTTATCATCAAACAGGCCGTTTGCTTGATTGCCACCAGAAGCAATAAAATCAAAAGCATCAATAAAATATATGGTTAAACTGCAAATTAATATTGATTTATGAAATGTAACTATGTCTAATACACATTGACGTATACTGAGTCGTAATTGGTTCAGCTTCTCAGATGGTACAATAGTCTTAGTATTCATCTCACCTTTATCGATATTGTATAGTAAAAAATCATAACATCCTTAAATTTTGGGGGTACAGAGTACAGTACTAAGCTGATACTAATGCATACATGCTGCAGAAATAGTAGATTCTTGTTTTAAAGATTTGATAAAAGAAAGGATTTTATCGTAAAGTGTCAAATAAAGTTCCAAGAGACTATGTAAAATGCCAGAAAGCTAGACAACTGAACATCGAGTTGTAAAGATTAAGACTAGGTAAAAACGAGCTTCAATGTTTGATCAAATGCCGGTTATGATGAATCTAATATAGAATCATTACAAACCGCGTAACACATGCATTATATCAATGTGTAACAGTATTTATACTTGCACGTCCCTTTGTTGCATGCTAACCAGTACTTCAGGAGTCCTTTGTATATTGATCTTTGCATAAAATTGTAACAAAATTTACGATGTTGTTCCTGTCAGTATAGCTTTGTCCCAATTCCCGTTTTTGCTGAAAACAGAATAAACGGAAGCTTACAAAGCCGTATATATGTTACGCCTTAACCTGTCAAGTCTTAGAAAACTACACTTGACTAAAAATCTATTTTGTATGGCCGCTGGTGTGCCGCTGCCTCTCAATTGATTAACCGCGGAATGCTGTCTGAAATTATAAAAGGTCCGTATCGGAGTCTCCATTTAAACCTAAGAATTTGTTTAATGTGGCTAGTACTGGGATATATCTCCAAGCAACATCATATCGTTGTCAAACAACCTTGTTTTTATGTTCTGGGGTGAATAAGGTATTCAGACTATGTTATTGAAAAGGTCATCTTGCGTATACGGCATCAGATGAGACGTAAGCTCGTTTGAGTAACTGTAATCGAATGAAATTCAAGCACAGCTGTGCACAGCTCGATTAGGCATCGAAGTAGGTTTCGACCATTCTACCAAGGATGCAGCGCAGGCACTTATGTTTCATACTAACCGTTGTCTCTCCTGAAGCTTCGCCCGTGTAATTACGACAAAAGTAACCTATGTTAATTCAGTACATGGTCTACATGTTTACAACCAAATCTGTTCAATGGTTTATGCGTGATTGAGTACCAAAATCTAAATATCTTCACAGGCTTTCAAATATTAAAAAAATAATGCCCTCCAGACCGAATTTCGGTCACGGCGACCAATCTTAACGGAGACTGGCCATCTGCGCAGAAGATATTATAATGCACAAGTATCTGCATAAACACAGGTGCACTCTCTATTCCCTAACCCTCATAATCCGATGGGACGGATAATTAGCCATGACCGAAGAGAGATCAGGCGCAGGACCAACGGCTACGTGCTTTCCGAGGCACGTAGGTGTCTAAAACCGCCAACTTCCTAACACTAAGCTCATATTGAGATTTCTTAACAGAAAAACCCAATACCTTTTTGTTGGCCCGACCCGGGATTCTAACCCGAGACCTCATGCACAGCAGTCGCATTCAATACCACTGCGCCACGGAGGCAGTTAAAAAAGGGTATAATAGGATTCACTCACACAATACATTCGAATACGTAGTATTCGAATGCAATTCTGCTCCTCGCTAATTTATTTCTCATCCTGGTCGTGTTAAAAAGGGTATTTTATTACGATAATTTAATAGATAACCTATATTTTGTGCTCAAATTCGTTGATGCAGATAATATTTAAATCATTCAATCTTCTCTAAACATATTCTAATGTCAATAATCCTGTTAATTTTGAATGATAATTCATTCATGCCGTTGTGCCGTATTGCACAACTAACAATTAGTATATAGTTGTCCCGTGACAGGGCTCACGGTTCGAATTACATTGTCTAATATATTGACCTGGCAATACATTAATAATTCTGCATTGTTTACCTGCCTACCCACCGTCCACTGAAGTTTATTAACTTAATATTGTAATACTAGCAAATATATTATTAATGTTATTGTTGTCAATATGCAATTTCTGATACAATGTGTTCGAATATACAAATGTTTTGGTCTAATTGCTGATTGTTAAGTGGTGGGATATACACTGTATCATCATATTTTATGTGCATTAATTGTATGAAGTGTGATAGATGGTGTGAGTTAGATCCCCATAGTTTATCATATTATATTATAAAGTTTAGGACTGTCTCATTGCACGTTGGTCCTGCGGATAAAACTGCGTGCTTTCGTGAGATCTTAGGTGTGATTTTTGTGTTGAGCAAAGCGTTATATACTGCCAACCACTTTAAAGTTACACAGGCTTGAGGCTTTATAATAATTTTTTTATGTTCATAAATGTGTAAATGTTTATTTATATTCATTGGTATATATTGGTAACTAACTTTAAAATAGTTTTATTTTATTATGATAACTGTAACATAAAAACAACATACGAAAAGAACCACAACAACTAAAACTATCAAGACCTCATTAAATCTTTTATCCTATTCAAAAATCGAACCTACACACAACACACGGTGTACTGGCACTTTGGCATTACTTATTTATTCAAACAACATAAGCTTACAGTATTATTTACACAAAATCGTTTAGGTATGTTTCAGCGTAAGTTAAGAGCAGTGATAGCTCAATGGAGAGTAAGACCAACAGACTGCAATGCCTCTGCATTGCAGTCTGTTGGTCTTACAAACTTTACAAATTTTTAAGCTAATTGAATTATTGAAACTATTAATCATTACTATCAATTAGCTTAAAAATTTGTAAAGTTTAATAGTAATTATAGTAGTGTAACAGTTTTTCCAAATTTTGTAATAAAGTGTCAAATAAACAACGCGATAAAATCCGTATATAGTAGTTTAATTTCAATGAATAATTTGTTAAATCAGGTACTTGTTATGCGATCTAAGCACGTACATATTATATACCTGTAAGTAAGAAGTGGGCTCGAAACTCGTCATGAATTTCAAACAAAGCGCTAGTGATCTTCCCAAGTCCACGTAGTGTGGTGGACTTGAGAACTCCGCGATCGTGCAGTGGTTGAAAAGTTGAGGTTTAAACAACTTTTCAATCAGACCCCTATACGAGTCGGAGGGTTGTTCGCGGCCTAGCGACTGCCCGCTCTATTCTCGTTATATGGAGTAGGATATTGTCTATGTTCTCGCATTTCGATTGTTTGTTAGACTTATTTTTTGTGAAACAATACACAATTCTGATACAATCCTTACTTCCTTACTAATATTATAAACGCGAAAATGAGTTTTTTTGTTTGTTTGTTTGTTACGTTTTCACGCCTTAACTACTCAACCGATCAACATGAAATTTTGCATACACGTTGTCAGGGGTACAGAATAGGACATAGGGTACCTTTCATCCAGAAAAAAGAACTGTTGCAAACCTAACCTAACCTAACCTACATTTACGCGAGCGAAGCCGCGGGTGAAAACTAGTATTTCTAATAAATAGATAAAAATGAAATGGAATTATTTTTAACCAACTCCTACTTACTTTACTTACCTAATTACTTTTATTAAATTCGTTGAGAGTTTGAGGCTAGTTTAGCTTTCCCTGCGACTTCACGTATGTCAAAAGTCGACGTTTTTTGCGATCACTTCTGCTGAACCTGGCTGCACAGGGATTACAGTGGTGGGAGACTGAATAAGATTAATCCCATAACGAATTATAAATACAAAGATTTGCAGTTTATCGGTTTGTCACAAGTGATTATTATGGATCCGAAAGATATGCTAGCGCACGTCTTTATTATTTTTAAAATTTGTGTGACCTTATTAGAATATTGACTCAAAATATAAAGAGATGCAAATGCATATGGTAAGTGGTAACTATAACCTATGGGTGGTTCTAACGATAAGGGTAAAATCACATTAGTTGACTTAAACAACTGTTAAGATAATAATATTGCTACAGAGTCGGCCTATACAGCGTGTAACAGAAAGATGTGGTTATATTTTAGGCCCTTAATGCATATTTCATAAATAAACTATATGCGATAATCCTTTAACAAAAAAAAAATATTATCATTACGTATATATGATAATTTCAAATATTTTTTTGATATTTATTTTATTTTATTTTTATTTATAAGTTTCACCAACAATTGATACAAGATGTGATACATTCATAAAACTCATTTACTAGCGTAACACAGGTAAACACAACATGCATAATTTTTATATCTAAAGTTTACAATTACCCGTTACCAGTATTTATTAGTTAAACATTAAAACAAACGTATTACATCACTTTCAAAATTGCATCTGGTCATTTTCGGGTTTACAGAGACCACCGGTCAGCTGTTAGTATAAAAACTGTTGTTTTAAGTATCGACTAGAATATATGATAGTCATAAGTCGATAAAAAGAAAATGCTATATGTAAGTAAAAATAATGTACCTATCTATACAAATTTATTTGTCGCAGTTTTCCATTGTACAAGTCTATATTTTGTGTAACTTAAATATGACCACACCTTTCTATTACACGCTGTATAAACTACCATGACAACACAGTGGACAAATATCAAAGATCACCATACTGACAACAAATTGCAACTGCAATTTTTTTTCCAATGCCACTTCAAGGTGCTCCAGTTTTGAGTAGGCATTCCGCATTGATCTACCTTGACCACACATTAATACTACATTACAATACATGTCCAGCTTGCCAGTAAACTTTTAACACTAAACCGCCTCCGCACCAACTTACCCTTGTACAAACTAGCGGTAACTAAGATCTTAAGTCGAAAAACTTGGTCGTGTGAGCGCGGCGAGATAAGTGAATTTATTATCTGCCACTATCCACGGCGATGCTTTGTACTCGTTCTAGTTGGACACAGCTAGTGCCCGCATCAAGACCTCAACAACTTCTTAAAGATCTGCGAATAACTTTGTAACTTCCTTTTGATTTATAACTTATGCCTTGTCTTTATTCGGCGGGTGTTTCGGAAGTTAATTTTGACGTTTTCTTTCTCTTTTAATAATGCAATGTATTTTATAAGACTACTTTACTTTTTTACATTACTGGCTCGGTGTCCCAGCCGTTGAATATGTGTCTGCTTCCCATGAGATCTTGCATTTGATTGCTAGGTCAGACAAAGTGAATTTATTAAATGAAATTATTATTTTATAAATTTTTAAAATTATTCGTTTGCATCCTATCCCATAAAAAAAGTGTTATAGGATTTTTCTATCAAGAACTTGTCAGTAGCAATACAGAGTGTAGAACCGAGTCTAGTAAACCAGGATAGGCTTGCCCCCTATTACGTGGAACCTAAAACATAGTTGGGGAAATGTTGGTGTAATGCACCTCTGGCTGCTTCTTCTTTGTAGATATGAGAATAATCTCATATCTACAAAGAATACATACATACATAGATAAGTATGTATGTATGTATGTACTATTATAAAAAGAAAGAAGTTTGATTTTTGGTATCCGATAGTTTTGATTTTGTTTTTTTGTACGCGTATTAAGCAAAATCTTCTGCACGAAATCGAATGCCAAATTTCCTAACTATATATCTGCATGTCTAACTTAAAAGGAGATGGCCAATTTTCTTAGGGCACTCTGCCTAGCATCTAAAAATAGATGCACATTTACGAATTTTGCTTTATTTTAAATTTAGTATGCTCTGATATTAACTGTAAAAGTAACATAATCCACTAACTTCAGATTTCTTAGATATTAACAAAAACATATTTTGGTCATGAACCTACTCGGGCTCATAATTATCTTGTCTGTTGTGATGTATTATGTATAATCTAAACCCTGTAAAATTAGTAGGACAGTAATGGAATGATTAAGTACCTACCTATGACATGTATAATTGGATAGACTCTTGATAAAAGGTTAGGAAGTGTCATATAGGATTGCAAAGTGTTAAAATAAAAACAAAATCTGAATAACTTTTGAATGAAATATTTAATATTCAAAAATTCTAACAAAAATATTGTCTAAAAATGATGCTGGTGGAGTAATATTGGTCTGATGTCTTGCCGAGCCTAAATACATGAGTTATACAAAGTTAGGTATTACATAAAATGATCTATTATAACATCTATTAAATACACAATGGGTAGACGTATTTGAAGCCTACTTATAGTAGGGTAATGTTATTAGAGTAGAACTACGAGTTGGTGGTAAAATAACCGGTGGAGGTAAGATGATGGTGGACGGTGGTTGGCTCTGGTGATGGTGAAATTACATTTTCATTTTGTATATTATCTGCAGGTTCATCAGTTTCTTCTCGAGATGAATCTTGATGTAATTGTTTATTAGCCCTCATCCAGCAGGGATGACAAACATATTTCCGTGTTAATAAAAATAATTGATTCTACAAATTATTAGATAAATATGTTTTATGTATATAAAAGGTTTTCATAATTTATTTTAAATAAGCACATACCTGAATTGTTCGCCATTGCACAAACATTCTTTGGAAAGGCATGTCTAACGAAGACACAATATATTGTCTTCTTAGCCGTCCCTTACTCATTATAAACAGTTAGTTGACAATGTCCAAAGCGTAAGCACAATAAAGTCCTTATTAATTAGCATTAGATAATCGTTGGACAATGGAATCAGTCCGTGTAGAATACCAATGGTCGTTATGGAGAAAAGATAAATCGCACAGTTTACAAACAAAAATCATAACCACGCGAAAGTTGCGAGTACAAATACAAATGTCAAATGTGACAATTATGAATTAATGTCAAACAAAAAAAAGGCAGCCGGCGGATGTCGTGCGATTGTCAAGCCTGTAATGTCGTTCCGTTTCGTTGTTACAAGAAAAAAGTTATTTAAAACAATAATATTTCATAGCATTTGAGTGTGTTTTTTATTATGATTACGATAATGAATAATTATAATAATTTTACGGTCCAAATAATTTTTAATGTAACTCTGATGGAACATTTATTATAACTTTATTATTATAGCTTTACAGGGAATGGAACGTTTCTTCAAAATGGGTGCGCTATCTCGATACGCCGGAAACGCAAAACAACTATTTATGCTTAAATATTTATTCTGAAGTTGTACAAAAATATAAATAGACTTGTAATTTTCATTTTTATTTTTATTTATATATAATTAGGTGTCTATTAATGTACATGTATATGTATCCCACTGACAAACTAGGCAGAATCTGTCCATGTCCTTTGGTGTACGTGTCATCTTGATACGCCGCCTAGAAGTCAAGTATTAAAAATGAGAAATTTTCACAATATATATATATACTTAGTAGTTTTATGTGTCTTCGCAGGCGAAAAAAAAAATTGTTAGGTACTACCAAATTCTACGAAGTCACGAGCAAAAGCTCGCGTTATAAAGAGATGTTATTATTTATATGTAAGAACCGAATAAAATGTATAAATTGAATACGGTCAAACATATTGAATATCATACGGTTCTGGACACCGAACCTCTATAAATTGTCACGTTCAACAATGTTGGTACGCAACATTGTTGAACGTGACAATTTATAGAGGACATTATAGAGGAGACAATTTCGTTGAACTAGATGTAAAATGTACTGGTTAGACAATAAAGTGCAACAGTGCATCCATTCTTATCCAAATAATCTTGAGCCAGATGTCCACTATGAAATGTATAGTGACCTATTTTAGTCCCATAATGTGAAGGGGCCTAAAAACCCTAAAACAAATAAGGCAAAAAGGCCACGTTATAATATAACCAACGCAGTTCTGCATGTAATCTGCTAAATTCTATTAGATGTGGATAACTACGGATAATAGTCGGTGAAGATTCATTATTTAGTTATGATGCCGTTGCAAACATAGTCCTCAGCAATGAGGAACCTACAGTATTCAACCAGATTTGTTTAATAGACAAAAACTGGAACGTAATAACTAGGAGTACCTGCAGAACCTTTGAAAGAAATCATCCAAGACTTCAAAAGAATCCTAATTACACAAATTTGATCAAATCAAATCCAAACTCTTAAAGTACGAGATTGAGTCACAAGGCTATAGGTAAAACTATGTTGAAAAGCAGTAATTTTCTATTTAGGCGAGTTTTACAATTTGCATGCAACATGTATAATCATTACTTATTTAATTTCTTAAGATGCAGTTATTCCCTAAGTAAGTTGTTAAAAAATCCTCAATTTAGGTCACCTTTGTCTTAGCCAAATAACAAAATATCACCCGAGAATACCGCTCATTCCTTTGGCTCAAAACAAAAATAACAGTGGATCATAAATGCCTCATTGGTGGAAGTTATCAGCAAATATTTAACAACGCCGTGCAATTCCGGCTATTTATCGTGCGAGCAAAAATACATACATATTTTGGACGATGTTAATGCACTTTGTGGAATAACACAGTGGGTTCAAAAGATTGGTAAAATGTATATTTGCCATTGCATCACGATTGTACCATCAGAAGTGTTAGGCAGAAGTCTGTTACGCTCACGTTTTGTCTTCTATGGTCAAGTCCTAGGTAATGTGGTGTGGACTTAGGTTTAGACGCTGTTGCTACCGAGCATTACCTGACAGAAAATTCTTTCCAGGCTGAGAACACAACAGTTAAAAAGATTTCTGTAGTAGGTACGAGCATTTGAATTCTGTTATTAATTCATTAGGCCATATAGTAGTATTAGCCTTTATCGATACTTTAAAGTTTTGAAAGCAAGTCTAACCTTAGACATAAGATATATATCTTACATCTAGCTTTTTTTTTAATTTTGACTCTTATTTTTTAACAATGTTAACGGTCAATTAAATGTAACTATGCTTATGATTCATATAAAAATATTTATTGCCATGCGTACAACCCCGATAGGGCAACGAAAACTCAAAATATTGCGTATGAAAAACCGTTTCGTATCAGTGTTACAAATCAATATGCCTGATAAACATGATGTTTCCGAATTATTATACGAGTATGTATAATTATGTTCTAATTCATTTTCATAACTGAAAATTTTCTGCATTTATTTTTCCTTAAGAAATATAAAAACTTAAATGGTCCCTATAATTTATGTCAACTGCCTGTATACAAGTTGATCTGAGTACACAACGGTGGCGGTCACCTGGCCAGGCGCCAACAAAAAACGGCGCACGCAAATACCCAATGTTTGTCCGTCCGTCCGCGACCGCGGCCGTCCGCCGGTCACCGCCGGCCAACAAACGCGAAAGTATTTCACTTAGTCACACCGATAGCACTCGCTCAGAATATGGAAACTAACAATCTTTGTGCTGTAAAGTATTTTCAGATAATAATTCTGACAGGTCATTCTTAATAAATGTTAACTTTAACGCGGTCAGAGGACCTTGAAATACAGGTAAAAAAATTAATTCCAAACAGACTTTTTGTCTATGCATACGTGCACGCTAATTGCCACATAAGATGAACTAATTTAAATGTGATTGCAGGCATTTAATTGCAATAAGCTTAGGCTAACATTTAGGTATTGTATTTATTTTCTATTTTATTTCATTTCAACTGGTTAAGAAATGACAAAGATAATATGTCAACTTTAAAGTTCATCAGGATATGTAGATGATGGAAGCTCACGCGTATAAATCGCAAGCACTACTTGTTCAACATAACAGTTACGATGACTTCATTATTGTTTCAGTTTAAAAATCAAAAGATTGATAATGTTAAATTTTTTCTATAATTGGATAAGAGCGTTATTGGTGTCGAGTAGGTACTACTTCGTTTTCAGTACGCTAGTTTTAAAGGAAACGATGTAACAACGCTAATAAATTCAAATCGGAATACTCTATCCATACTTACCTTCAATACTTGCACGACCCGGTAATCGACCTCTCGATCTATCGCAAACTTAAATGCTTCAGCATAACTAATATGAAACAGTGTACAAAATAAATTATTAAATAAAATGCATTTACCAGGCATTGAAAATACGCAGACGATTGGATTGCACTCTTTGTCTCGCGATGTTGGTAAAACGAAACGTCTCGGAATTACTTCTTTCAGCTTTTATTATGTTTTACTACTGTCTGGTGTATTGGACACTAACAAATAAAATATCGAATGGTAAGAAATCATTGAAATTAGATTAGCATAGACAGATTTTAATACGGTTTATTTGTTTATAACTTTTTATGGTTATGATTATTTACTAATTTGACTACGTTTTGATCGCTCTTCATCGAGGCAGTTGCAGCCATGGTCACGGTTAAACGATTTATTTATACTATATTTTACAACATAAGTACTTTTCCTGGCTCTTTCTCATTCGTTAGCATTCCAGAATTTTATATTTATCATCGGAAATATTTTTCTATACATACCAAGACTTCCATATCATTATTGTATTGAAATAAATTCCACTTAATGACTGTCTTCATTTATTTACATGGACATTTTCATTCAAATTCGGACATTTCGACCACACCATTGGACTTCATTAATTTTAAGTATACAAAGTCAGCATCGCTTTAAAAAAATCATATTATCGGATAATGCAAACCTTACAAATCTATTAAAATTCAGTAACTTACTCATTTTGTCGCGGCTTATTTCATTTTAAATTATAACTTGTAGAAATCCATATTATGTAAATGTATATCTATGAGAAATGCGGGATTTCAGGTAATTCCCTCGTTCTTAAACTCCATTAAACGTAGCTTAAATCTTCTTCTCCCTAGCCTTTATTATTCCCAAGTCACTTGGGTCAACTTTCTAGTCTAACCGGATTTGACTGAATATCAGTTTTTACACGGAGCGCCTGCCGTCTGACCTCCTCAACCCGAAGGCTAACGATACTCTAAGGCTAGATTAGTGTCAGGATATTAGAGGGCACTGACTTCTCAATAACGACTGCCATAGATGTTCATGGCAGCCGGGACCGACGGCTTAACGTGCTCTCCGAAGCACGGAGCAGGCGATAATTGTCAATCAATACGCACATAATTTCGAAAAATCATATAACTTCCGAAAGTCAGAGGTGCACGACGTGGGTATTCGAACCCGAGATCCTCTGCATTGCAGTCTGTTGATCTCCCCACTGAGCTCGTAGCTTAAATATGACCTTCTATATTTTTGCTCATAGTGTCCAACATCTATCGTTAAGTATTCACAACCGTTTCTCCCATGACACAGCACTACCAAACAACACGTCATAGATGTCACGGACACGACCATTACACATAATATGCAATATTTTCTATATAATAAAGTAAAACGGTCAATACGGGATACCGACACAATGACACGATGATTTTGCATAATTTTATTGATCCAAATATGCGTGGATCATTTATCATTCGGCCAATAATGCGTATTAAAAGTTGTCACTATTTGGTAGAGTAGCTAGTATTTATTATTTTATTATTGTCGATATCGATATTTAACATTAGACAACTGTATAAATAGAAATGGTAATAATTTAAGAGTAGTACGATATGTAAATATATTAAATCCCAAATATCTTTACATTAATTAATGAAAATTTTAAAAAGCTATATTATTTAATTTGCGAAATAGTTATTTCAGTACCTAACTCATAACATCGACTTATTTGGAGATAGTACTGTCATAATTTCTATTGATTATAATCAATAGAAATTATGACAGTACCCATCTGAAAACTTAACTGAATCCACAAGGACTACACAATTTTTGGTCCAGTGTGACGATCGAAGCCTACACTACACGCGGCGCAGTGGCAACTGCGAGACTTCATTGTTGATATTGACATGAAGATTTAGAATGCTGCTGAAGTATTTGTATGCTTGTAAAGGCAACTCACTCTTACATTTGTCAAGGACAATTGCATAAACTACTTTATTACTATAAAATCTTATATTATCAACTGAGGCTCACGATTCTAATGCTTACCCGACCAACCAATGACCTGAAGTAATAAATTAGTATGAAGTTCTTACTAATAGGCACTTATGATAAAACTAGAGACTACTTTACCTTCTCTGGATTTATTTGCGTTTATGCTAATGTTTTCGTAGTTTTAAGGTCATATTAAAACATTCCGATACAGTGTAGATAACGTTAATTCTGTTAAACTAAATAAAATACAATTATTTACATTTTAGTCGTAATTTATTAAAAAATAGTTCTACGTTTATGTAAATCGAAAACTAATCGACAAACAGTCCAACACTCTAACAATTTCGTTATATTCAGTCTTATTTCGTTGTTTTTAGTTTGACGGCCTCGATGGCGTAGTGGTTAGTGTAACCGACTGCCACGCCTGAGGTCGCGGGTTCGATTCCCGCACAAGTCAAACATTTGTGTGCATGAACATAGATGTTTGTCTTGGTCTGGGTGTTTCTATATATAATATGTATGTATTTGCATAAAAAAAAGGTATGTATGTATGTTTATCCATTGTCTAGTACCCATATTACAAGCTCTGCTTAGTTTGGGCTAGATGGTGTTGTGTGTATGTGGTAGAATATTATTATTATTATTATCATCGATAACGGACATTACTAGGTACGTGCCTATACCAGTATTCCGCAAATCTCAGTGTTGACCGATGGAGCGTGCCAAATGATATGATCGATGATTGCGCCGCACTATTGTCCTCATTGTCCTATGGTCCCTTAACATAAGCTTCTTGCCCTACACTACCCTGTGCTACCTACCAGGTGTGATATCTTTGCCGACCGAAACTAAATATGTTAAGGCATTTTTACTATTTTTATGATAGGCATGTGTTGTTTGCAGATACGAACTGTGAAATTTGCAATGAGAAAGAAGATTTTTAAGAAGTTGATTTTATAAAGTCCGGATGGACATTTTATAAATTTAATATGTCAACAGCTCTTGCTGCAAAAATAAATGGTTACTACATATTGAAAATTGTAACTACATATAATATAGTTCGGCTCATCGTCTTGTTTTTAGATACCTTATTTTACCACCCAATTCTTTTTTCTGTTGATATAAAGCTGGCACATTAGGAATGTTCGTTAACGTCAGCTGAAAGTTCTCCTTTGTTGTGTAACGTTTCCTTTTAATCAATTAGAATACTAATATTGTACCAGGTAGAAAAATAGTATTTAGTTTTTAACGCCCAACCGCTTCGCTCGCCTAAAACACAAATCACTGGTGCTTGACTAACTTTAGTCAATAACCTAGTTGTCTTGTTTGAAAACATAATAGTTTTTTAAACACAATTATACAAACAAATTGCAAAATACATTATGTGAAGATTTCACATAGCTGCGCAAAAGTAGGTACTACAACTTTCATACATATATTACCTAAATAATCACTAGTGGTACTCCCTGTACAAATTGGTTTAGACGACAAGCAATCTAGCCATTTGTACAAGTGCAGTACAATCTCGTATGTTAATGCAGTTTGCTGCGCTACCAACACAAGGCATGTTGATGAAGTGCTCATTATGCTCAATTATGAGCACAGTAATTTCGTAAGCCTGAACATAAGAACACGAATACACAGCTAAGGATAGAACACATATAATTATTGCAATAGCATATCTCTTTGATTGCCTCGGTGGTGCTGTAGTATTAAATGCGACACGATGTCGAGGATTTGGTGTCAGAGTCAGGCAAAGGTTCATTGGGTTTTTATGCCAAGAAATTCTCAATAGCACAACGGAGTCAGGTACTATACTACTAGACGGTAATAGCCTCTTATTACGTGGAACCTAAAATTGTGGTTGTCGAAATGTACTGTATTTAGTAAACTATGTATTTTTCTTTAAATAAAATCAGCTTAATGTTTAGTGCATATTTTAGAATATTTCTTTCTAAGAAAATTATGTTAGATATCACACTAGATTTCTATGAACTGTTACATATTTATGTTGTTTTAATTACCCCTTTAGAGAATAAAATACTTGGCTATAAATAACACATGAATCAGCAACGAAACTTTGCGTCATCACATTTTACAAATTTTAAGTTATACCTACTGATTGTACAATATAAACACGTAAGAAAAACCCACAAAACTAAAAAGAAAAATAAAAAGAAACCCAACACAAATAAAACCTTGTCCGAAAGTCACAAGAAACATCCTTCTTAACTTTCAAATAAAACACGAAACAACGCATCACCCTCTCATATTGTCTGACCAAACTTCACACGACCCAAATCTCGGTTAACACGCCAAACCCCTGTTTATAAATAACCAATAAAAATCACCCAAAGTCCGGTCCGGATATCGAGTTTTCTCACCCTAAAATTTTTACATACCTGCCAAGTTTTCTTCAAAATCAAAATATTCAATAATAGCCCTTATAACTACATAGGTAAGGTCTACAATAGCTCCATCTTAACTGTGGTATTTTCGCTTCTCCATTTCAAGTGATTGGGTCCATATGTCGAAAACAAGTGAACTAGCTTCTTAACTGGACACCCCAAATTGAGGGTACTTCGAGGGGAAATCATCGAGTTTATTGGAATTTCCTATGGGTTACTTCACACGCAGTGAGTGCCTTAGGGGTTGAGATTATGAAAGTCAAAATACTTTTGGATTTCGACACCTAGACAAATTGCATTACTGACCAAAAGGGTGCGATGGGTTTGAACGATATAAGAATGACGCAATGAAATGCTTATTTCATAGTATATTAGTTATGCATGTTCGCATGTGATTTAATTTGACAAATAAGAAAACTACATAGTTTTAGGCCAACATTTCGTGATTTAAACAAACTTACAAATTGCTGTCACAAAATTTTGCTTTGTTACCCCAAAATCTAATTATTTGTTATTGTAAGACAACATGATGTCAAATTACATTAAAGCCTGTAGGTGATAAATATTATTGTAAAAAGATTTTAGTTGCGTTCTGACTATATCACGGAACGGCAGCTGAAGCTATAATAAGGTGAGCATAGGCCTTAATACTGCAAAACTAGAAAACATCAAACCAGTAGAAGCTTATCTAATCGATAGCTAACTAATTGAAGCCGGTAATTAATTGAGACCTACAACTAAATTATATAGCTTTGTAACGTCTTTTCCAACTAATTAAGGCTAATCGAGGTCTATCTGCTATTTATCTAACATCTAATACAATTAATTAAGATCTACTATAACTAAAAGGACCTGTTATAATAAAGTTAGTTTGATAATACTAGGACGTAGCTCACAACAGACCTGTAGTGAGTTAAATCTACTATCTACTGAAAGCCTGCGAGCCAATTATTGTACAAACTGTTCAAAATACAGTTCTGATCTAGTCTTGATGTCATAA
Organism: Catocala sponsa; assembly: GCA_963564715.1. Classification (NCBI taxonomy): domain Eukaryota; kingdom Metazoa; phylum Arthropoda; class Insecta; order Lepidoptera; family Erebidae; genus Catocala; species Catocala sponsa. The sequence continues at coordinate 18,153,040 of OY751339.1, read as the reverse complement.
TTTAATATATAAAATATTCTCCTATGTTTAGATGTGAATATATAATGTATTTCAGTTCACATTTACTGTTTATTAGACTAGATCGGAACTCCATTTTGAACAGTTTATTACGAGAATCGGCCGTCTTTAGTTAATTCAAATTCTGATCCATTCAGAAGAATCAGATGGACTTATGAATTTATTACTATTTTTATTATAGTCACAATTTCGCTTAAATTTATTCAATTTAGTCTCACGATCGCAATCACGCAATCATGCGTGGGAAGAAGAATGAAATACCAACTATTCTCTTGATTACTCGGTACTTCGGGACACCTGTCAGCGATTATTAACAGTCCGTAACCAGATTGTAGTATTTGTCAAGTTACTAAAAATGCAAAAATGAAAATGTGTAATTTAAATATCTATGACATAACTATTTGGTTTTATCAACGTAGCTAATTTAAAAACCAAACATTATTCCTCAATAAAAAATGTTTGCGTTAACATATAGTCGTGAATAATTCATTCCATTCCCACATCCGCACCCCTGGGCGGGCGGAAGCGGCTCAATTGGGCGGAAAGGCGGCTTGACCGCGGAGGTCGAGTGACCCTTCCCTTGCGCCTTTCAATCATAAGGCCTTTTATAAGGGTGGCTTTGAAGAACGCCTTTAAAGGAATTCGGGGAACTTTGTACAATTATGTGGTTTGCAATTGGCTTGCGAGTTGCGTGGTTAGGCTCAAGCTTAGTATTTTTTATTACTCAAATATCACCGAAATTAGCACTTATAAACGTTTTGTAATTAGTGACTGAAACCCGCCAGTTTAAATCAGGTGCTAAGGACATTTGGTTTCAGAAACAAACTGAATATAAAAATGTATACCGAATTTGTGGGATAAGAGCAAAATTTGTTAGTTCAATTTCGAAAGGCCAGTTTGGATGTGTCAGGTATAGACAGTTAACAATATATATATATATTATCATCATAACATGCATATCGTTCTTCTAAATAAACTATATTTATGGTATGAGGTACTAGAATAGAAAACCAAAACCAAAGTATGCGATAATATTTTATACAAACTCCCAAAAAAATTACAAAAATGTTACAAAAACAGTATAGTATTAAATTCATCACAAATCTTTCACGGTCACCTCTCACAATCCTAGTGTCGTACCCTCGTAAATTTACCCAAATGATGGTTTAATATTATATATAAAATGCAAATTAATCTTACAATAGTAGGTGTATAGAGTGAGTTATCCTAGAAACACAAAAATAAATGTACCAAAAATATAACACTTTTAAAACTAGGGTGTAATTCGCTTACCTACTGGTACTTATGGTTGAATGGCAAGGGCTACTTCTCAACTTGCGGCTTACTTTTGAAAATGACAATTTTGATATCTATGATGGTTTATCGTATGTAGGGTGTCTCAAGATAGGGCTCTGCGTTTAAACAAAGGCGACTTTGACTACGGTCTGGAGAACTAACAACACCGTGACGAAGAACAATATTGTTGGCTGTATTAACTTGTTCGATTTCGAGTTCGTGGTGAGCGACCGAGGTGCTATGACCGGCATCGCAAACGCCTGGTTGTTGCAGCGATTCAACTAGAATACAAACGCACATTAGAAAACAATATCATTAACAAACACTTAAACCATGTGATGCAAAGCTTCATAAATTGTACGATAGATGGTAACAGTGCATCTTGCTTATATGAAATGAATAAATTTCAGCCATGAACACTTTATTGTCAAACATGTTTATGTTTGACAATAAAGTGTTCATATGACATCGTTCACTTTATTGTCAAACATATTTATGTTTGACAATAAAGTGTTCATTGCTGAAATTTAAACTAAAGCTTAGTTGGCAAAACGACAGCTTGGCTAGGCAAGAAAGCAATTAAATCTAGCTCCATTGTTTGATTTTCACGCTCTTAAATCACGAATAGCTTGGACATGTCATGTAATATCAATATCCTACTAGATTATAAGAAAAATAATACACTAACAAAGATAAGAAAAGATATTTGTTTTACTTTAGTTAATTCAAAGTAATGATTATGGCTGAAAGCTACTGTTAACAGTGAACAGCGCATGCTTGAGACAATAATGAAAGTACATATTATTTGATAACTAAATAATATTTAAGTTGACATTGAAAGGACTGGAAAATTAGGTATCAATAAGTTAAAAAAATGGAAGCTATGTATGTAGAAATGTGGCAATTGCTTCACGTACAAAAGCAGCGATCTTAGAAGAAAGTGGAAGAAGAAACATGGTACCTCGCAACATGTAGTTTCTGGTGATCCAACGCAGCCGGAGCGGCAGCCGCGCACTACTGCCTCATACGTACTGCCCTTTGATATCACCGACGTGAAGCATCTGTCTTCTACGCTGTGACACGTGATCGTGTGTACTCTGACAAAAAGTGAACTGACTTAAAAATAAATTAAACACATTCATAGACTTACTGATTATCCCCAAAGGGGTGGTCTAAGGTGTATCATACCCACAATTCGCCAGTTATGCTTTAGGCCTTACGTAAAAGTGGATAAGCGTATAGCTATCTAGCAGGCAAATCTTCAAGTATCATGTTTATAAAATGTTGACAAACTCTGAGCCTAACGAACTACCCGTAAAAATACGTGCAAACGTCACAGTACCAAGGAGGCATTTATATACACTTGAACTTGACTACCGGTCATGTGATGTCAGTTTCGGTTTCTGGACCATACAGGGTATTATTAGGCTTGGTATCTGCTAGGCAGTTTTTAACGATTTACGCTGTCTAGAAAGAATATGTTACGCCTTTCAGACCCTGTACACTTACGGAACATTACATACACTTCACTCTCGAAAGCGCATAAAATCTTCGGTTCTGGCTCTTATATACATTTGGGACAATTAATATAAAGATATAATACCTAAAATATCTAATGACGTGTTAGATATAGATCTAAGCCAAAATCAAAAAAGAACATTGAATAGGTAAGTATTTTTTTTTTTTTATAAGCGTGTCAATTGTAGTTTTATAGCAAATTATATTGTAATTAGACATATAGACATTATAATCTACATATTTTACAGAATAAGATCCATGCATATCTATGAATCCTAACTCATAGCCAAAAGAAAACTCTCAAGAGTTTACATAAATATATTACACACTCATGTATCACCTACCTATTTTTAAAGTAAAATCAATGAAGCCCTATAAGTAACCTGAAATTGAATCATTCAATTTTATAACTCAAATACAAAATTCAATAATAAAATCAATATCATAGTCTAAAAACGGGTTTTGATAGACAGCTAGCCTTCCAATCCAATATTTAAGTATCTCTTCCAAACTTAAAATATCATCCGAAACATAGGAAATTAATAAGTTTTAACATTTTCTCAATTCATATATATCGAGTATAATCTAATCGCGTATAAATCGTGAAAAAGTCAACCACTAAACAGAAGAAAAAGGCCAAATATATTATATTCCATTATAAAATATCTTTATTCATTGACTGATACTATAGTCTGTTTCAAATACGAAGTCTCTTTTGACCCTTCATAGCACGTAAATGTGCACATTTCAAAAAACTACTAAAATAAACAATGATTACTTATGCTACTAAAGACTATTTAAAAGTAATTAGAATCTATCCAAAACCTGATATAATTATTTCACAAACATAATCAGGTAATAATTTCAATTAAAACAAGTCTTAGTCTTATGGAGCTGGCATGGCCGTGTGTGGCTAAAAGCTCCCAAAGAAAATAAGAATAAAAAAGAAAAAATATTAATAAGTCAAACATCAAAATAAAATAGCATTTTACTACAATACCATGGTTACGCACTAGGGTAATTTCTTTACTTTCAGTCATAGTGACGCGACAGTATGAATCGGATAAAATCGAACTAATGAGGGTTTTCTGAAATGTTCTACGTGAGCTGGCAGCACTGTAGCATCAGGTCCAACCACCAGTCAAAATACATACACGATTGGTATTTTTCGATCATTTATTTGGTTTATTTATTTTTAAAAACGTTACAAAAGAAATATTGTTTTCTAAAACGCCACAGTATTCTGCAGTGCCTATGTGTGCAAATAAAACAGGAGGGCATAAGTTCCCTACAGGAGATAAAAGCCGATTAAAACAGTGGCTTGTAGCCATCCGCAGAGATAAATTTACTCCAACGCAAAATAGCCAAAATAGTTTGTAAAAGCCACTTCACGGCAGACGATTACCTGCTACCGAAGGACTCAGTATTAGAAAAATGTAAGAATATTTGGTACTTATTTATACTTTAGTTATGTCTAAACTTTAGTTAAGTCACCTTGATTAAATCTGTGCGCGACCAACCTTCAATGATGTAGTGCAAACGTTTTTTATTACTTGCCTTATCAAAATTACTTAACTATAACATTATATTTATTCAATTACTATTTCAGCCAGACCTGTGTTGAAAAAATGTGCAGTGCCAGGTCAATTCCCATGGAATGAACAAAATTCTAGTTTATATCAAAAAAAGAAGGAGCGACATCAAAAGCATTTGGCGCAAAATAAAAGAAAATCAGTGTGTACACATAAACAATGAAAAAGAGAAGGATGACCTTCCTCATGGAAACTACAAACTTCTGCGAAGTGGAATTTGAGTTCGAGAAGAAACAGAAAGATATTGGTATCCAATGTGATTTATGTCAAAGTGATGATCTCAAAAAGAGAGAAAATTCGGCCTAATTCAACACGATTTGTATATAATATACAAATAACAACATAGATTGCCTATGTATAAGTGAAATTGTCTTGCGCGTTACAACAATGATTTTGAGTTTGATTCTTGAATGCCTCTGTAATCGGTTGACCTGCTGCGAAATATCTAGCCCGCGGACTGAAGCCGATAATCATTGTACGCACGTGTCTATGTATGAACGTCAAACTTGTCGTATAGCGCGCTGTTATCTGCTTTATCATTAATTTTATATCCGATAGTGCACGACGCAAGTGGCTGATGGCCTACGTTCATCGTTTACACGGTGTATAAAATCCGCACAAGTGCTGAGACTGTGTTCTGCATGTAAAATATATGCGGCCTATTAAAAGGGAGTATGTATGGGTTCAAAACAACATACTTATCGCGCTTACGTGTGCTGATTATCTTCCATAGCGCGTGGAGTTGTCCGCGGGTGATCTTCACGCGACGGTGTCCGGCCACGGGTGCGGCGCAATTGAGGAGGAGATATCGTCTCAAAGATAACGTCCCGTACCTTTTACGCATGTGTCCAAAAATACGTAATAATTGGGTCTAAATTTTTATCTTTGACTTATAAGTTATAATTACCGAGGAACACCACTTTTACACGTTTCTGACATGAATGACTGACACGAGAAAACTGTATCGAAAGTTGTATTACCCGGGGTATCGCAAGCGCTTAGCTGCCTAAAGACAAGGAATTAAAGATAAGAGTAAAGGAAAAGATTTGAAAAAAGAAATAGGTATATGAACCTGTGAATGTGTTACTTACTGCGCGTAACGCAGTACGAGTATTTCTACTCTAACGCCAGCCTCCTTTAAGAAGGTGGTACTTCCCAGGCGAGCCGGCACATTCATACCGTCACCAAATAATCGTAACCCTTTCGCTGTCCCGTGATAGACACAATAGAAAATCTAAATTATTATTATTATTGTTATGTATCATAATATGTGATTCATCGGACAGGGAACCTGTTAAACAGCAAACTTCCTCTAATTTATATACCTACACGGAATCTCATATTATCAAGCTTTTGCATGGGCAAAAGTTACACGAATGAAAGCATGGGCTTTCATTCGTGTAAATCCCACAGAAATGCATACCGTGATAAAATTATCATATTTTTCAAAGTGATTTGGATGAAACGTGGTGAAGTTTCATCCAAATCACTTGAATGAATAGCGATATCCATTGAGTATTCTAGGCATGAGGGCGTGAGCCATTGTGTAACAAACATCTTCACACATTTATAATATTAGTAGGAAGTAAGATAAATTTCTTATCTGAGAAAATAGTCGACAGTTAATCGTTTTCTCGTCGGCGACGAGACATCTAAGTGGGTGAAATCGTACAAGTTAATAAAAACGTTATAACAATCTTAACTAACCATTGCAGATAATTTATCATATCAGAGTTATGCCCGCGTATATCTCACGGTAACACTAACCAGGATAAAAGTTGTGTTAATAATAATAATATCAGCCCTGTATTAAACTGACCCACTGACGGGCCTCTTCTCAGTGTGAGAAAGCGTTAGGCCATAGTCCACCATGCTGGCTCAGTGCGGGTCGGCAAACTTCACTTCACTCTTAAACATGTAGGTTTCCTCACGATGTTTTCCTTCTCCGTTTAAGCAAGCGATTATTAACTACTAGCTTTTGCCCGCGGCTTCGTTTGCGTTAATTTAGAATTTGACAATCAATTCGGGTTGTACTCTGCTTGTAATAATATAATTCAATCATGATTCGAAAGACACGTGGCGCCATCTATTATCGAACGTTATTATTGTTTTCCTCGGGAACAGTAAGTTTTTTCGGGATGAAAGGTAGCCTATGTCCGTTTCTGTACACCTATCAACGTATATGCAAAATTTCAGGATGATCGGTTCAGTGGTTTAGGCGTGAAAAGGTAACAAACAAACAAACTCATTTTCGCTTTTATAAAATATTATAAAAGCGAAAATGAGTTTGTTTGTTTGTTACCTTTTCACGCCTAAACTGACTAATAAGTCAGGATAGGATTAGGAACTTAGGAAGTTAGGATTAGGATTAGCATTTAATACGCACATAACTTCGAAAAGTCAGAGATGCGCGCCCATGACTCTCAATCGAACTCAAGACCTCTGTGTGGTAGTCCAACGGTTTCCCACTAATAGTGTTTATACTAAACATATTATTTATTTATATAAACGTTGTTTGTATCTATGATACGTACAACGTTTTACACATGATTAAGCTACACATATCCAAGAATCTTTACAGACTTTATATACCCAAATACGTAATACATACGTAGCTACAGTAAAACAGACAGTTAGTTAGTTAGCGTTATTTAAGTGCTACATTATTTAAAGTATTAAAGTAATACCGCTAATACTTACATGTTTTAAATTAAAATATCGATAATTTGTTGACATCTATACTAATATTATAAAGATGAAGAGTTTGTTTGTTTGTTTGGTTGAACGCGCTAATCTCAGGAACTACTGGTTCGATTTGAAAAATTCTTTACTCTTGGATAGCCTATTTATCGAGGAAGGTTATGGGCTATATAACATCACGCTATGACCCACGGGGGCGGTGCAGTAACTATAAATGCGGGTGAAACTGCGGGCGCATCTAGTTTAATATATTTTTATAGCACGTCATGATAAAAATTATAAACTACTAAATAAAACTGTACAAAATAGTAGTATAGTCTCAGTGTCATAAAAATCACCAATAGTATACTCTTAAAGTAAAATAAACGTTAAATGTGAACAAAAATTTAATATCAGTACACATATGACGGTAAATAAATTACTTTGGAATTCTATTTCAACAGCTTTTATTACGATAATTGGTCCTCAATATGTTAAACAATAACTTTATTAAAACTGCACGCCAAAAATCTTATGAAATCTCGATGTTTTTATCGGCGCAAACGAAATACATATATTGATTCAACTTTGGCTTATTTTCAATATAACTTTATCAATGATAAACTTATAACTTTAATTAGCTAAACCTGTTAATGTTTAGTATGCCAAACATGATTGAAAACCTATTTTAAATGTGTCTGGCCGTCCGTGTGCCGTTGCGACTGAATAGATTAAGTAATCGAATGAATGTGAAGTCAATGTGACAAGTGAATGTGAAATCTATTAACTATTATATTTTGCGACAATACTAAAACCATTTGTTGTTGGACAAAATGTAACTTCTTCAGACTAATTCCTGAGTCGAAGAGATTTTACAAACTCAATAATAAGGAACTCAAAGGAAAGCAAGACCTGCAAGAACTATTTACGGATCCCACAATCTTTATTTCAATGCGGAGATCGTTGCATTATGAGCACAGCGAGGTGGTCAAACGACCAATTAAACTATTGCACCATCTGCGCTGTTAATACCTACTACTAAAGTAATAAACAAGTATCAAGCTGATAGTAAACAGTTACCAGTATTCGCAATACCAGAAACAGCACTATTGTATTGCCGATCCAAAAAATTTAATTGTTATATAGCCAGCCCACGGGACAAAGAACACACCGGTTCCTTTGCTAACATCACAGTACGAACGCGAAGGGCATGTACGAAATTCCACGGACACCGCTGGTTTCTAACACTCTTAAAGCTGTAACTATATTTTTTTATGCTGTATATATGTTATGTTGTTGGATGTATATTATCTTGTTGTATGTATGTTATGTTGTTGGATGTATGTTAACCGAAAGAATGTGGATCGAAGTTTTATTTTCATGCAGCATTCAGAACAGCAATAAAGGTAGATATTCATTAGCTAACAGCATTTAAAGATATTTACCTGTATTTAGTAGGATCCAAACACGCTCTAAGCGGTGTTTCAGACTTGTAGGCGCAAACGTAGCATTCTAAAGGTCGTTTCTTCACAGTTCTTGTGACTGATATTGTCTTAACTGTTTGCACGAGAGGCGGCCGCCGTACTACTGTCACTCTCTCTTCTTTATTAGCTCCACTCTCTTCATCTTCTTCTTCCTCATCATCATCGTCATCTTCTTCTCCCTCGTCACCCCTTCTATTTGAAAAAAAATGAGAATTGTAATTCTGATTTTCATTTGCACTTTGAAATGGTTTTGAGCTGAAAATAATATAAAATTTATAACAGCAAAACAGCTTTTAAATAATATTAATTGCTATTGGAGAATAGGCAAAGAAAGCTACTAAAGTTAGTAGCAATAACATCGATTAGTCTAGCTATCTCACTCTTAAATAATCATGCCTACATCGTGCACCAGTCGCAGAAAATCCGCTATAGACTCAAGTCCCGCTTACACGAAGACGATTTCTTGAAGCAAGTCAGTTTCATGTTGCATGCTATAAGGTACCTGTTTTTTTTCGTCAAGCAAGATGAAAGTAACGCAACTCTTGTTTAAAGAAACTGTCCTCGTATCAATCGGCTTTGAACTAATGGTTATCTATCAAATTTTACGTCAAGATTGCGCTGTTTTTGACACCGGACTTCAAACCACTCTTATAGTCTAATCTTATTTGCAACCACTTTACTTAGGCCGTTTTCGACGATCTCTTGAGCCAAATGATCTCGAGTTGAAACTTACTCCTCCTCCCCTTCATCCTCGTCAAGTTTAGAGCCAGTCCTCGCCGGCATGAGCAGCAGCACGGCCAGCATCAAGGCGTACCTCCACCGCACCATTTCACTAAAGTATCACCTGGCCAAAACAAAACATCCACTACGCACACCCATACACTGGATTTGTCATTTTCCTTTTTTTAATTACCAAAAAATATTATCCTGACAGTTGTGTAAGGTGATCAAGAATTTTGTATCTGACAGCGTATTTCGACAGAATTTCGTGTTTGGAACTTTTTCTTTCTTTTTTCTGGCATTTTATGAAGCTTTTGGTATAGACTTTTATGGTTTCGTACCAAAGTGAAAAGAAAACTTTTTAAATACACTATTTCTGACCAAATTTATTTACTTGAAAATGCTTATAAACTATAATTTCAATTCATATCAATGAAATAAAAATCACCATGATTGTCATAGCAGTGTTTTTATTTTCAGTAGACAACAAAATGAACTCGTGCTAGACATCTAGTGGTTACTTTTTGAACTAGCTACTCGCGGACAGATGGCGCTTTTAACAGTTTATTAATTCTTATAAGACCAAAGATTTCATGAAGAGACAATATTATATATACAATTGTTACATGAATAATTATGGATATTATGTAAACAATTTATGATAATCATAACAAGAGATTATAAAATATATGTTGATTAGATAAGTATTAGCTATGACCGGTCCGATGAACAGGGATCGTAAACTTGAAAACCCTTTAAAATCATAAAAACGCTTTACTCAGTATACCTATCATTTCAATTAAATATATAACTAAGTAACACTAATAGCAGCTGTAAAAAAATCAAAAACAATCTATACAGTGTTATTAAAAGATGCATGCTAAAATATTAGGTACCCACTAAATTTAAAATATACGCAAAGTAATCTGTTTTAACAATGATCTTTACCTTCATGTATAAAAAATATTATACTTTTGTTGGTAACGTCTGCGTCCCTATACCATACCTACATCCGAGATAAACTTTGGCGAATTAGTGAGTAAAAGAAACGAACTTCCATATAAAAGAGGCATTGCAATGTATGCTAGTTTGACATTTATTTGTTTAGACAAGGCCTAGACTATCTCGCCAAATGAATATCCTTGTATGCATTTGGAGAGATAGTTGTATAATATATTTCACTTCGACACGTTTAATTGTCAGCATTTTTAAGGACATGACTCAACTATCGCGCTAGAAATAATGCATGTGATACAAAAAAATTGGGGCGGTCCTTGGGGACTACCGATAGAAGTGAAAACTTAAATCCTTGATCATAAACACTTTTTTATAAACAAAACAATCCTGATACTCTTCGGGGTTATTAAGGAGGTCAAAATTTCGTTATTTTTTGCGTAGGACGCACCCTTTCTGAGATATTGTTAATATTCTAAAATAATTCAAAAATGGAAAACGTGGTAGCGTGACGATGACGAAGCGTGACGATGACGCGAGTTCTATGATTTTTATTCACCCAAGAAGTGCTCAACGCGCCCAAGAAGGTTTCACTTCAAAAACTTCGCAAACATAAAAAAACGGACATAAAGAAAACTCAGAATAGAAATAACTATTTGTAAATCACACAAATACAATATGTTTATCTCCTGTGAGTATCGAATACACAAGAATGGGCGCACCGGGCAGAGGCGAGGCCAATACGTCATCTGAGTGATAGTGACAATAAGAAACAGTCAAATATACAATAACAAGAGTCAGAAAATAGATTGTCAAAGACAAAGACTTTAATACGATCGAAATGGGATTAGATTTTGATTTAACTAAAAATTGGTACCCTGCTTCTCTAAAATTGGGCACAGTATTTAGGTACATGAAGATGAAACAGTTAAAGGTGAGCAAAACTTACTAATCAATATTATGCATTGTGCCCTTGCCAAGCCTTATTCGGAACTATAATGTAACTTAATATAAAGATTAGTCACTGCTGCTTACGAACAACTCTTAAAATATTTGTTATAATAAGTACCTAAGTGTAATTTAAAGATAGGTTACAATAGAGTTGACACATCCGAAAGGAAAAAGATCCTAAATAAAAAAGTATACGAATAAAAGCAATGGGACACTTAGATAGGTTGAATGAATAATAAGAAGTTTTGTTTTCACTAGTAATGTTCATGTATATGATGTTGAATATCTAATGGTGATGCTGATGATTGGGCATGCTATAACTTTAATACATTTGTTTCAGAGCAATTATTTTGTGACTATGCTACATATTAATGACAACTAGCGGCAATCGTAACCTTGAAAGTTCTAAAACTAGTTTAGTCTAAGGATTCATACACTAATTTCAATATAAAGTTACGAGCTCGATGTTTAATCGTAGAACGACTGCCACAGTACATTCAAAGTGTCACTGTGTTGCTATTTTATAACAGAGCTAGAGTTAAACTGTAATTATCATGTGGAAAGAGCAAAATGACGTCATAATAGCTTACTATACTCAGTATAAATTAACAATCAAATATATAAGAGGTACACTAGATAAAAACAGCCAGAACTGTAAGACTTCGGCAAACGTTCTCTGAACATATCGGCGACATTCAGATGAAAATTGTCGGCCTCGGTGGCGTAGTGGTTAGTGTAACCGACTGCCACGCCTGAGGTCGCGGGTTCGATTCCCGCACAAGTCAAACATTTGTGTGCATGAACATTTATGTTTGTCTTGGTCTGGGTGTTTCTATGTATAATATGTATGTATTTACAAAAAAAAAGTATATATGTATGTTTATCCATTGTCTAGTACCCATAGTACAAGCTCTGCTTAGTTTGGGCTAGATGGTGTTGTGTGTATGTGGTAGAATATTATTATTATTATTATTATGAAATGCTAAGTTAACAATACTCAGAACCAACGAACGTGTATGAAGACTTAAAGGAGTGTGAAAGAAGCAAGAGAGATATGCCAGGATCGTGGTATCGCAGGTGGAAATCCATAGTCTCTGCCTACCCATCTCGAAACAGGTGTGAAGCTATGTATGTATCATCATCATCATCATAAGGCTATAATAGCCCTCCCCCAAAGAGCGCCATAGCACCCTGTCTTCAGCTTGCCGCATCCAGCATCTGGGGTAAGCGTGTTCTTGAGTGGAGACCGCGACTCGGCAAACGTAGTGTAGGACGCCTTCCGAACAGGTGGTATGACGATCTGCGAAAGACTGCAGGCAGATGTATGTATAAGATGAGTTAATGTATTTGTGTATTAGTAAGGATTGGAGGACTTACCATACGTTTTCGTAGGTCTGGAGGCACCTCGACAATTTTTCAAAAAGTGACTGTTACATCGCTGCATAACTTGTCAAAATGTATGGAAATCATGCGCAAACGAGTCGTAATGTTACAAAGGTTTTAAAATCTCATCTTACTATCCCTAAGATTTTGGATGTTACGATATAGGTATTGCACATACTACCGGCACATACAATAGTTATTAGATTTGTATAGGTAGTGTTTACAATAACAGTTAACATTAATTATTTTGATTACCTAGCTTATAACTAACTTAAACTATTTTAGTTTTGTTTTAGACAGTAGTCAAGATACTAAATACTTATACAGCCTATTTAAATGCGGGCTTCATCGTATTAGGTACTTAAATAGTAATTCATTTTCTTACTCAGAGTTCTGTTTTGAGCATGCGAAGCATACATGCTCATAGTCTCACACCTTTATCTGTAAATGGCTACGCTGAGGTGCCTACCAGACTCATTTATAGATTTAGTGCCACTACTGAAAATTTCCTAACAGAAAAACTCTATAACAATAGCCGACCCGATAATCTAATTCGGAACCTCACGCACGCGAAAATAATCGCAAGCTTATGCCATGGACCCATGAGGCAGTGTTAACTTAGTACCATCATTGTTTATACAAAATCGACGAAATAAAACACAATATCTAAAGATATCATAAATTTATTCTTAACATATAAAACCTCTTCACCGTAAATCTATCATTCTAGGACTTTCGCTTTTAAGTGATTATTACCCACAGCAAAAATTGCTTTATAAATACATAATATATTTTGAATTGTGATAGTGTGTGTGATTTCTTGAGCTTTGCAAGAAAGTATTTCAGAATGTTGGTAAGTGAAAATATAAATTAGTTAAGCCTGCCTACCTTTCCGGCGAATAGAAGTGGTTTTAGTTATGTGTAATAATTGCGGGTTCGATTCCCGCACAAGTCAAACATTTGTGTGCATGAACATGAATGTTTGTCTTGGTCTGGGTGTTTCTATGTATAATATGTATGTATAATATGTATGTATTTACGAAAAAAAAAAGTATAATATGTATGTTTATCCATTGTCTAGTACCCATAGTACAAGCTCTGCTTAGTTTGGGCTAGATGGTGTTGTGTGTATGTGGTAGAATATTATTTATTTATTATTTTAATTATACTAATACTACCCATGAAACACTATTAACCACATAAAGTATATAAAACTTGTATTACTTTCCTTACAATAAAAATGAGTGTATAATATTTCCTTGCACTGATGGCCACCGCTTTCATTCATAACCCTTGCGTACCGTACGTAGGTGTTTTAAAGTACCTTCGTAAGTTATAAAAAATCTAGAAACGGTGGCACGCCACTAGTTACAGCACGAGCGTCCTGTTCTAATAACCTTTTCATGTGCGGTGCTATGAATAAGTGAACAGGGAAGCTTAATGTAACTCTTTCATGAACGCACACACGTTCAAACAGGGCACAGAGGGTGCCTTTGCGTGGCGCGTCGCACCGCACGGCTCCGCTCGCCGCTTATCGGCGCACAAAGCACGGTGCCCGGCTACCGCAATCCCCGACGCTCAGCCCCGAATACACGACCTCATTAAAAAATGAAACCTCACAAACATGCCATAAGCCCACAAAAACCCCCCAAGACTCGTCAAAGCGAAAAGCGCTACCTACCGGAGAGTAGCGGAACTACGCCACTCGCGAAACCAACCTCTGTACTTTTTTAATTAGCCTCATACACTGAATGAATGCGTGAAATACGTTAGATTTTTTTTCTCATACGCGGTTAGTTTGGTAGCTTTGAGTAAAGTATGTTAATTCACAAGTAGCCTGCACTCTGTGCTTTTTGAACTGTTTAAAAAAAGGGGTTCTGGATAAGGCTTATTTGATAACTTTGAGCTTTGAGAGTTTAATTAGCGTTGAATTATGTACTCGAATGTAAGTGAAATCCCGTCGAAGGTATAGTTTGTCTAAGGCGAGGCGAGGCGGGCAGATGAGATGGAAGCGACGCGAACTCGGCGGCGAAGTCTCGTCTCCAACTTCTTTTATCTCAGTCTAGGTTCGTTCAAAAAGTGCAAACTCTGTACAAAGTTCACTTTCGCCTTGTGAACTAATTTTTCGCTCGGTGTCAAGTTCATGGCTGGGGCGGCGCGGGCCGCGGGCGGGCGCGGCGCGGGGAGAGAGCCCGCTATGATAAAATAAAATATTCATTATGATTGCTCAACGCGGCAATGTTCGCGAGAGCACGGACAGTCGTGACACAGCGTCTTGGCGCAATATACAATTTTCTTATACTGTGTATTTAATATAAATCCATTTTTTGTTGTATTTAAAATAAAAATGTATTGCGAGGTTCATGCTACCAGATATGTCATTACTGACAATGCCACAAGACGTATTTTATTAATTAAATAAAAAACGATAAAATCACAAACTACATTTACACACTCAAAATAATATATTCAAGTTTATTTATATGCGACTGTATATTTAGACTAGACTGTATATTTAGATACTAATCAGAATCACATGTAGCATTTTAAAGGTTACATATCATTAGGATCACAATTGCCATAAATTAATTAAATTCTCCCACACCATCTGTATATCCAAAATTGGTGCTTTAATTTTTATATTGAATTAAGTTAATATACATAAACGATGACGCATTTTAAATATTGTTGAGAATGGTAATCTAAACAAATACAAACGTTAATAATACCTAACTTTATTAATTAAATAAATACAAGCTTGGTTCACATTTTTCGTCCTGACATCTCGAAAATCATCCAAAGTTTTACACGACCAATACTGAAGTCGCAGAGTACTCAGAAGAAGACTGAAAACTGACGTAAAAATGGTCCCGGACCTGCCTCAAAGTGAAAGCGAATCGTCTGCGAGACGACCGTGGAGTTTTTCTCCCGGTTTTCCCCTAATTAGTCCATTAATCCGCGGGCGCCCTCATTAGCGTTCGACACCCGATTCTTGTTCGTAACACTTGTTGAACTTGCTCGTATTTTTTATGGTAAATATTTTATCGAATTAGAGACTCGACTGAATGAAATGAAAGAACAATTGTTTTAAAAAGTTAAGTTATGTTGTCGCACTCGGGAATTAGATGGCTAGTCACTTTGTTATATCTATGTTCCTCTTACATTGATTACAATGATTGACAGCGGTACGTTAATTTGCATGGCTTGTAATTATATTACAGGAAACAAGCTTTATTATCGGTGTTGATTTAAGATTCAGTAATCTTCGGTCAGCCTATTGTGATGTGAAATTCTAACTCAATGTCTATAATATATTACGTGTTCTAATAATATAGTAACATTATTTAAATTGTCACATTTTTAATACTTTTAAACTAGGAAACTAGCACGATGGCAAGCGGCTAACGTCGCTGATCGCTGTGCTTTAAGCGAAAGGGTCAATCATACTAGAATGACTACAAAATATGCCTGTATTTCCCCTAAGGACTGTATCCATGATACCCACACCACCAGTTACGTTTTAAATCACATCATAGAAGGCAAGTGTAATGAAATCTATTAGGTACAATTTCAGACTTTGTGATGACAGAAAAAATACTCAATAACAGTATGCACGTGACACGTACCCGGGTAGATCTGCATAATAAACTGTCCCACTGCTGAGTACGGGTCTCTTCTTAGTGTGAGAAGGGTTAGGCCATATTCCACCAAGCTGAGCCAGTGCGGGTTGGCAGACTTCACATATTTTTAGAGCATTATGATGAACTCTCAGATATGGAGGTTTGATGTTTTTCTTCACCGTCAAAGCACACGATAATTATTTTTTACATAGAATTTAAATGCAATTATTGTCTGTACCTTTTCGTTTAATGTGTAGAATCTCACTGGTTAGTCTAGAGATGAGGTAATTTATTCAAAATATAAATATATATATTACTTTTAATCGTACTCTACAACTGTGACCTCTTTGGTCAAATATATAGATGTGATCGGCAAAGGCTCGCCAAACTGAATTTAATTATAAATGTAAGGTTGTATTGCACTCTATTTATCCAATCGGGTTATTAGCTATACATAAAGAAAGTCTTAAAGTGTCCGACTCTTTTAGATAAAAAACAGCTCTATTGCGTAAAATATACGGTTAACATTTATATATGCGGTTCAAAGGCAAAAAAAATTAAGTGAATTATATAAACCCACTTGATTATTTTTGCCTAAAGATTCTTGCATTCTTTTCTTCATTGGTAAATAAAAGTATGTTGCTCGACAAAAATTTGTACGACCATACATATATCAAGCTCAAAATGTAGGCACCTAGTATTCTGACCAATCTAGACTTTCATCAATCTTCTTTTAGTTTAGTTTTTATTAGTTCATGTCCACTATTCTATATACATCTATTACTAGTAACTCTTGAAAAGACTGACTACTAAGCAGTCTTTTTTCTTCTTTTAAAAAGACAACTACCGCAGTATGTTTAATGTATCGCAGGGCGCTTTAAAACATTCAAAGAACGGACACAAAAACACCCAGACTCGGAGCAATAATTTGTGGATCACACAAATTATATTCCCGTGTGGGAATCGAACCCACAACACTCAGCGCGGCGGCAGCGGCGTGGCGCCCACTTATGCCATCCAACGCCATTCCAACTAAAATCATCGTGACTGCACTCACGGTGTTTTTAGTTTGTAAAGGATGAATTACCTCGCCTATAATTTATTTCCATACTAATGATTACAGCTGTGGCGTTGGTCAGTCATAAGTTTGATTTTGTATTTGGGGCTGTTTGTGAGATTAGGTAGTTCAAGCAAAATGTCGTTGCATTTTCTTTTATGAAAGTCTAAATGATACCACAGAACCAGTGACAGGACTTAAAAAGGAATAGGTTTTTGGTGAAATGTTTAATATGACTTTGTCCATCCCTGCGACTATATACTGGTGTGAGAGAATCTATGATGTATAATCGACTCTAGATGTAATATAAGTTTTATTATCGTTATATTGTTATAATTAACCAGACTCTTGTGTTACACATTGAATAAGTTAAATATATTCCAAGAAAATCTAAATTAAATCAATTACTTGTGTGTTTTGTTCCGAATTTTGTATCAAATTCTTGAAATCCTTAGACATCTGGCACATTTCATAATGAGTACTCTTATTATACTAAAGTCTATATAATTGTCTCGTATTTCTCGTAAATTCGGCCCTATAAATACGCGCGAGCAATTATTTTGCCAAATGCAATGTGTACAAACCTCACCCTTTGCAACATCTAACTAAACATTTCCTAATTTTGAAGCTTCAACTACGTAGTAACTAGCGCTGGCAAATGAGACTCACACGCTAAAACCGACCAGCGTATACTGACCTATCATTTCACACCACCCCCCCATAACAACGTTGTGGAATATACGAGTTAGGGGGGGTGGGAAGATCTTGCTGAATCGGTGTTGTCATGTACATAGTACATGGTGCTGTCAGCTTAACATCCAACTTATTAGACGTTTCGGAAATTCGGTTTCGCCCCGCAAGCACCACGGGCTATGCCGACAGTAGGGATGGGAAGTCGTTTGGCTGTATCGATTCAATATCACTAAGTATACATATTATATATCATAATAATAAGGCGGCTAATCTCACGATGCCATTTTCATCGCATTTCCGTGCACAGTTATATGTAATAACTGGGTTATGCCCGCTACATCATCCGCAAAGACGACAGTTTCTCAAAGCTCAAATTAAGCTTAAATCACACGATCAAGGGAGCGAAATGTATTTCTATTCAGTAGACGCACAAATAAGGATTTGTGTTTAGGATCTTAAGTCCGAAGCTACATAAATGTAAACCATATCAATTATTTCAGACATTTTTGCGTGAAACGCGAGCAAACAGATATAAAGAAAATATAGTTTCGGATTCAGAAACCCTAAATTAATTCATCTAAGTTCATTTATTATATCTATCATAATTGTGCAGTCAAAGCTATTTTACAGTTTAAAATATAAATATATGAGAATAAATTCTACAGTTTTATATTTCACTTCTTACTTCTTCTCCGATCCAATCTGAACCTGATAATTGTATGAATCATTGAAAACTTATCTTATCTTATCTTATGTGTGGAGGCCAGTCAGTGCAGACCGGCGACACTTCGACCCAATGGGATCTTTTGTGTCAGCCCCAAGATTTAACCCTTAGCTATCTCCTTATGAATATACTGCATTAGCCGCAGTGTACAATTCAGAGGGAGAAAGCCTGCAGTCTTCAGGGTTTGGATATGCCAATCCCATCAGACCCATCCTCATAAACATATACAAAAACATATTATCTCCGGCCGCTGGTGTGCCATTGCGACACAATAGGTTAAACAGTGCTATTATTACGTTTCAAATGTCTAATAAACTGCCTTATAAACCTAACAATTCATAAACACATGTACCTTCAGCTTTCTTTGGTCGACCTCATTATGCGGCAGACATCCGGTATCCTCCAGCAATTAAATTAAAAAGTTGACATGCTCATCCTTACTTATTTTGAGTGAACTAAGCGCTAATAAGTAAGCCGTATGCCATAGATTCAATGGCAATGAAATATAGTTGAAACTAACCTCCTCTCAAGGTTTCATTCGCGTGTTATAAAATTAAAGTATAGTCTATGTTACTAGTGAAGTTAGTGTAGCTTTCCATTAGTGATAGATTGTTAAGAGTCAGTTAATTAGTTCCAGAGATTAACCAGTACATCTATGGAAATAAATTTCATCCCTTTGTAACTAGTATAGAAAGTTACACACCGTTGTCTCAGTATACGTTGTATCCACGTTACCAACACCAACACAGGTGAAACGTAATAAAAGTGTTCTTTTGAAAAAGAAATACAATTTGGCCGGTATCAAAGCGAGTATCGACAAGCACCCACCACTACACGATATCCAGTTGGTAATGCAAACGTTTGTAACCCGTCGTCCGCCCGCCCGGGGCAAATACGTTGGGTAAATAACCCTGCGCTATCTACGACGTACTATGTTCCATCTACATACGACTTGAAGCCAACATTCGTGTTGCCTATACACCGCAACTGATTTTCCTTAAAGAATTTATATTGTAACCTAAAACGAAAATTTCATATCAAATTAGGTTTAGAGATGTTTATTATTACTTAAAGTACTTTACAGATAATTAATTAATTTAATTTAAATTAAATAACTCATGAACAGTAAGTAGTACGATCGTTGGTATATTATATTAAAATAATGACTAATTCTAATCTTTATTGCTTTCCACAATATAGTATATAATAGATGATAGACTTAAAACTATGTATCAATTGAGGACCCTGTCGGACACAGTATACTAGTTATTTTCTATTTATATGGGCACATAAATGTCAGAAGCCCAATTTTCGTAATAAAGCCAGTTCAAAATAAATTTATGATCTAGTCTCAATATCATACCTATATATCACAAATAGTATTCTTCTAAACTAAAATATACGTCAAATGTTAATATAAATCGCATTTCAGTTCACATTTGATGTTTATTAGAAAAGATCATATCTCTATTTTAAACAGATTTTTAATGAGAATTGAGTTTCTGATTGTTAGATTTACAATGCTAAGCCAAATAACAAAATTTAATGAAGTATCGTCTATCCGCGATTCAGAACTTAACGCTCATTTGCACTCTTACCGTTTCACAACTCAGTTTGCTGCATTTAAATAGTAACTTATCATCAATAGTTTCCTGACACCAGTTAACCATTAGCCGTTAACAGAAAAACAAAAGTCAACTGCATTCTGTTTTTAAATATAAGTGCGGACACTCGCATATGTTTTCAAAAGCCAGTACTACTAGCGCCAAGTGGTCGAATAAACCATAATTCATAAAAATTTTAGGTTTGACCGTTATTAAGGTTTTATTGTCTGTAACTATACCCTTATAACCACATTTCATTTAGTCACCTAGGTACTCCACATATGTAACCATAGTTACGAAGAATTCTACGACATCTTCGAACAATGCCGAAATACTACGAACGCGATTCAACTGCTTGTGTTAAATGTATGTTTATGTGCGTGTAGTGTTTTTTCAATAATTTAATGTATTTCTAATGCATATTTTATAAAAATATTAGGATTCGCCACTCCTTCTCCACATAAACTTTAACTGTGCCAAAGGAGATATGCATCAAACCCATACAACTCCGGCCTCGCATGGACAAAAATAAAACTGTATGTTTTACGAAGAACTATTAGTATTCTATAACCTTGTGTAACTTCAACATGCTATCTAGTTGGGTTTCAGATATATAAGGCATCGAAAATGAACAGAATTGCTCCGGTGATACTTCGGCACAAAGCAATTTTTTCAAAATGAATGTATTAATTATACTTGTTTCTGTCTAAAAACCAAGAATAAGTTTATATAGCTGGTTTACAGAGCTCACTAGGGTAAAATTAGTTACTTAACTGAACTCAGGTAGCCAGTGCTCGCTCTGCAAAGCAAGCGCCCATCAAATAACTATAGTTACTATTCATTTATTATTAAAGCTTAATTAATAGTCCAAGAAACAATTTTGGTATTAGTTTATTAGTCTCCAACCACTACATTACCTTCATCATGACTAAACATACTATCGAGGTATGGTGCAGGAGGTGCTACATTATTTTGAAACCTTGCCAAACATAAATACCATATGATGGACATTATATATGTGCTCAGCAGCCTACTGTTCTTCTGCCTACTATGCAGTTACAGTAATGCTGTTATCAATTAAAATGTATACATAGTATACTTTACGGCTTACATGCCTGGATTGTATTTTGCCTCCTAAAATCTAGGCATTTGTACATTATAGCTCTCTCATAACATTGTCACATCACGAATGATAAATGACAATGAAGATCGAGTGCCCAACGAAAAATGTTGCCACTACCACATATTGAATAATGCCATTACATTGAATTGGTCAATCTATTGATTAGTAAAATAAATCACAACATTAATAAATTGATACTTTTACATCCCGGTTTAATCCGCATAATATGTGGAGTTTTTACTAACACAAGTAATATTATTACTTGTGTTAGTAAAAACTTAATTTAATATAAATAATAATGTTTCGTAATAATTTCACTTCTTATAAAAAATACCTTTTGTTCAACACTGGCAATGTTGTCCCAAGCCACAATGGTTTACTGAATCAATAAAATGTAAAAAAAATAAATCCTTTTTCCCGCTAGGTTCGGTTAAAAGAAAACGATAGCGACAAATAAAATATTATGAGATATTTTTACAATAAATTATATTCTTGTCCACTAAGGCCGTAATTTGCACACCTCCTTTCATACTCCTCCGTCCACGCAATTTTCGTAAAAAGGTGTACAAAGTTTTTGCTTCACGTATTAATATATAGATATCAGTAAATAAATTATCAATCAATCAATTTAAAGGTACTATTTACTATTAGATATCCATGTAGATATCCATATCAGTGGATGTATACATCCACTGATATTTGACGTGATACGAAATTCAATTCTTCATTTCAATCTCTGTGATTTCTACTAGCTTTTTAACATAACGGGTGATTTATACCTTGTTATTATGAGTTCATCTCAATATTTTTATTATGAACTTTATGTGCTCATTTCAGGATAACCTAATAAGTAACGTATTAGAGTTGTATTAAATGATGTGTTGACCAATGACCTAAATGTTGAAAATGTTGTTCAATGACCTAAATGAATAAAGCACGCTTACCTATTAAATTGATTTCACACCACTTTTTCTAAATATGTGTTACATTTGTCGGCCTCAATAGCGTAGTGGTTAGTGAAACCGACTGCCAAGCCTGAGGTCGCGGGTTCGATTCCCGCACAAGTCAAACATTTGTGTGCATGACAATGGATGTTTGACTTGGTCTGGATGTTTCTATATATAATATGTATGTATTTACAAAAAAAAAATTGTATCTATGTATGTTTATCCATTGTCTAGTACCCATAGTACAAGCTCTGCTTAGTTTGGGCTAGATGGTGTTGTGTGTATGTGTAGAATATTAATATTATTATTATTAGCTGTATGTATTTCAACTAGCTTTGTTAAGTTTGAGCTTGACCAGGAAACGTTAAATATATAACCATAAAATAAATTATGATTATCGTATACAAATTAAACAAGATCTCTAACATACATATATACAACTGTTTCTCAAAGACAAACAGAGAATACGGCTTTCCATTACCTACCATTCTGAAATAATATATATATGTCTAAATAATATATGTCTTGATACCACCACATTTTTCATACACACTT
Source organism: Catocala sponsa (assembly GCA_963564715.1). Taxonomy (NCBI): domain Eukaryota; kingdom Metazoa; phylum Arthropoda; class Insecta; order Lepidoptera; family Erebidae; genus Catocala; species Catocala sponsa. The sequence goes on along the minus strand of OY751339.1, from coordinate 18,130,122 downwards.
GTTTGACCAAAATACACCCAAATTGTCTGGCGAAAGAACCTTTGCTTTGGTTTCCGTTTCCGCTTCAAAGTATTGTAAGCTCACCGTAAACTGTTTTAGATAAAGAACAAACATGATAAAGCCTCCATTCGACCTGGCACAAGTCCAACATCACTTCCAAAATGGAAGGTAGTTCAAACATAAAGCGTTCGCCACACCTTCCAACAACTCAAATGACAACTCGATGAAAAGCTCATTTTCCTCACTTGGGATAGTCATAATGAAAACATAAATGCACAATCTTTGATGCTATATACGTATTCCGCTGTATATGACTGCATAGATGGCGTTTGGCCATTGTCACTACGCCGAATGATGTGGGTTTTAATCCCGCACGTAACAAAAATCTGTGCGATCTAAAAATGTTTGTTCCGTGGATATTCTTTGTATCCGTTGTTTGAAAGTTTGTGAAGCCTCCCGCGACACAGGAATGTTTTTTTTTATGCATTAGGGGGCAAACGAGCAGACTGATCGCCTGATGGTAAGCGATTTCCGCCACCCATGGACACCCGCAACACCAGAGGAGTTACAAGTGTGTTGCCGGCCTTTTAAAAAGGAGTACGCTCTTTTCTTGAAGTGTTGAAGGTCGTATTGGTCCGGAAATACCGCAGGCGACAGCTCATTCCACAGTTTTGTTGTGCGAGGCAGAAAATTCCTGGAGAAACGCACAGTTGTGGACTGCCAACCATCTAAATGATGGGAGTGAAAATTTCTAATGTGTTGTCAGTCAGTCAATTGTTTTTCTCTTTACTTACGTCTGATATTTATGAATAAGACTGAGAAATCGAATCTGATGAACCGCTGAACCCGTTTGCTGTGGTAAGAAACTTAAAAAAAATAATTTGGGCATTTAAACGTACTATTGAAATTCAAAATTAGAATGTTTAAGTATAACCCGACCAATGGAACGATTTTATTCGAATAATTACACAGCGTTACTTCAATGTAAGCAGATCATCTTGTTGGGTAATATAAAACCTCCAAGCCTTCGTAGACTAAACACTTCAAGGGTATACCAATCACCTTGGCCGTAAGCAGTTGTCAAAATATTACACCGACATCGGTATTGATTAATCCAACTCCTATATCTTGTTAAACGTAGGTGCTTTTTTTCTGATTCAATAACTTTTACGATATATAAGTATATCTAAAGACCAAACCTAGGTAGTAATTATCTGAATGGATTTAACAGATTCTGGTGAAAGGTCGAATAGGCGTGCCTAAAGAATGTGAGTGCGTAAAGAGAATTAACGAAGTGGAAGAAATATAATGATAGAGTCATAGAAAGTAAATCTGTAGCCTGCCTACCTTACTGAAAAGCAGTAAGATATTATAAATCATAGACTCATTATGAAATTATATACGTAAATCTAAAACACAACGACGTGTACAAATATTGAAATTATATAATAAGAATTTTATTCACAACCACATCGTTAACAACGAAAACCTATAATTATAAAATTGTGTTTGTGGTAATTTGTCTACAATATGTTTTTTAAATACCACCCACCTGAAATTATACCGAAAACAATGTAATCTCACACTTGTATCACCTCAAAAGTCGGCCAGATTTATATTATGCCCCAAGATTTGATTTAGTTTTCACATAATCATTTAAAATGTTAACCTTTTTTGTTGAAGATCTCCAAGACTATTCATGGAAATCTTGGAGATCGTCAACAAAAAATATTCCATCTAAGCAATTTAAGAAACATTTAGATATTCCTTACATCATATACCTATTACCGTCATAACCGTACTTTACTAAGGACCAATCAAGATACATAAATGCACAACATACCGACCAATTCCAACTTTACCTATTCCAGCTATCATCACTACGATCCATATCACTGGATAGGAAGACACACACACACATGCAAATACATAAAGGTACTAGAGAGAAGATCACAGGGTTGAATTCGGCTCGTCACACGAACCTTCAGTGGACGGAATGCGAAACGGCTGGCTGTTTGTTTGTGGGTGGCTGGTTCTGGCGAAATTCCGCCTTTGTTGCTTACCCACCCGCGTGCCTGCAGTACACGTGGTGAGAGCTAGCGGGCAACGATGAACTGTTCCCTGGTAATAAGAAGTTATATAAACCCATAGAAGTTATAAAAAGAAACCAAGTAAAATAAATTTAAAAGGCATTTTGGCGATTGTAATAGCTTAATTTGCATCCCAGCTGACATATCAATATCGTGTAACTGTTTACGAAAGTTGATATATTATTGCTTAAGTAAAATCATTTTAAATTATAATATACCTTATATTATAATTTAAAAATTATTTCGCTATCGTTTTAAATTACTATTTATGAAGAAACTCTATGACTTTTTCAAACAATACATTGTTGCTTAATTTCTTTGAGGATAAAATGTAAAAACGCTATTGGTATCGTTTTAAATTACTATTTCTTAAACATTATATGAAACTTTCTCAATTATTGCTTATATCTAAACAAGTGATCAAATATCGTATACGGAAAATATATAAAATTATCCTAGAATTATTGTGTGTCATGTATACTCCTAAAAGTATCGGTAATCAATACGTGACTATGCAGGCTTAAAGAAAGATTTTTAAGGAATTTCTAAAGACTGAATGTAATGTGTATAAAGAATAAATCACCTTTATACTGACTGACACTATCCTTGTCTCGGATAGCACGTTCAGGCGTCGGTCCCGGCTGCCATGAACATCTGTGGCAGTCGTTATTGGGAAGTCAGTGCCCTCTAATATCCTGACACTGGTCTAGCCTTAGGGTATCATTAGCCTTTGGGTTGCAGAGGTCAGATGGCAGTCGCTCCGTGTAAAAACTGATATCCAGTCAAATCCGGTTAGAATAGAAAGTCGACCCCAAGTGACTTGGGAATAATAAAGGCTAGGGAGAAGAAGATCCTGACTGACACTTGTGTCTTCATTGACTGTAACCTGGCCAAAAGGTCTAGCAATCAAAAGATGATAACAGACAATCGAACAAAGCATGATTATATGAGATTGTGGTACAAGAAAGTTGATAAATTGTGGTTCAAGCATCTCAAAATTGACCAAACTAATATTTACTTGAATGATGTAACCGCCTCCGCTTCTAGCTTGGACCAGTTCAAGAGTTAGAATTCGGTGGGCAATAGGTACATACGAGGCTTTGTTACCCTTACATTATGTATTCCGTCGCGGACTTGTCTGCAAGCCGTGTTGTATACATACACGCACATAGCTACGTATGTACTACATACGCTCTACGCTTCGCTTTATGTAATAATTTATTGCTTTGTTGTATTATGAGCATACATTGTTGCATCTGACGTTGGCTAATTTTAGACTACTCATAAACTATTCCATGCTTGAATGTTGGTATAAATCTATTCTATATTTAAATATTCGGTTACTATTTCCAAGGTCTAAGCATAATTTAATGGTCGTCTGAACTGTTTATGTTTCTGTATAGGGATATTAAATGTACTCTTATAATATTCTGTACGGAAAGGTAATTTCTTTAATTTCCAAGACTTTAATTATCTTCCCCTAACCTTATTCGTGGTGACAAAAAGCCAACAGTGATGGTCAACTCTAACGTCGCATCATTTACTGTAAACAATCAGAAATTTTAAATAATTGAAACTTCTACAAGATCAAGTGACATACAAAGAATCAGGCGTACTTGCCACACCTTAGGTATTATTTACTTACATCGTACTCATACACTTACTCTTACTAAGGCTTGCAACATTTTTTTGTTTTCTATGTATGTATATGTGTAATAAATGCAAATAAGTAATAACTGGTATGACTTGGTGTTTGCAAGTCAGAAGTTATGCATCCAAACTCATGACTAATTATGCCCTCGAAGGCGAAGTCCACCCTTTATAACATATTAGCAGTCTAAATTATAAATAATGTTTGAATATAATATTGTCTTCTGTTTACGCGAATGTTATTCATTGAAATTAAACTACTATATACGGATTTTATCGCGTTGTTTATTTGACACTGTTACAAAATTTTTTGAAAAACTGTTACACTACTATAATCACTATTAAACTTTACAAATTTTTAAGCTATTTAAATTATTGAAACTATTAAAACTATTTATACTATTACTATACTATTATACTATTTAGATTTATTTTTACACTTTCCCCGACGTTTCGGTTTAATAGTGATTATAGTAGTGTAACAGTTTTTCAAAAAATTTTGTAACGGTGTCAAATAAACAACGCGATAAAATCCGTATATAGTAGTTTAATTTCAATGGATATTGTCTTCTGTTTACGCGAATGTTATTCATTGAAATTAAACTACTATATACGGATTTTATCGCGTTGTTTATTTGACATGTGCAACAGGGGACTAACCACTACCTGAGATTTGACAAACCACAGATGCTCACTAAAGAACACCGATTCCTACCAAGGATGCTTCGCGAGGCTATTGAAATCAAGAAACATCCTAATTTCAATAGAGAAGATGGTTGGAATGTACTACCAGCTTGGGATCCAGTAATTCAAATAGTCAAACCCAAGAAGAAGCAAACCACAGCTAGACTTCATGATACTTTGAGCTCATTCTGCGTAAATAGAAACACCCATGATTAAATTATGTTCGGGTACTTTGAAATAACTACACTGGAACATTGAGACAACTACCATCTTAGTCTCCCCGTGACCATGGCTGCTGAAAAGCAACCGAAACGTCGGGGAAGTGTAAACATAAATATAAATAGTATAATAGTATAGTAATAATATAAATAGTTTTATTAGTTTCAATAATTTAATTAGCTTAAAAATTAGTAAAGTTTAATAGTATTATAGTAGTGTAACAGTTTTTCAAAATTTTGTAATAAAGTGTCAAATAAACAACGCGATAAAATCCGTATATAGTAGTTTAATTTCAATAATGTTTTAATTTTAATTTATACCGAGACACAACAATCTAAATTGTAATTCACGTGTTTATTCATCGTTTAAAACGGTTGTTCCCCTCAGAGATCAAAGCGCCGACGAAATTACAGGAGGTCGTCACATAGTTTGTAATAGTTTCGAGTAATTTGTGTCATCTACTGAGTGTGCGCTATTATGTACATTGCTCGACATTTTGTATATATATTATGTATATTCCTCATTTATAACTGGCTTCATCAACCCAGATACATCATCTAACAGAATTATTTCAATGAGATTTAACATTAGAGTGTAACTCTCTTACCTTGCCACCATTTAGTCCAGCTGATGGTAAACTATTATGGTAGTCTATAGATATGTACATTCATCATAGGGATGTCATTTACAGGGTGCTTACGAGACAATGAAGAAAACTTCTGATCCCAGTGCAAGTTATAAGAACCCCAGATTATTTAGGCATTGGGAACTAACCTAAATAACCTTGTGATGTGTTCTTGGCGGTGAACATGTCACGTTAGAAACATAACATAAGGTTGACTACGGTTTTCTAAAGCGTGGAGGTATTACACCAGTTGAGCTGTTCCAGGGTTGATCTAAATAACACCATATCTTACCTTGCTCTCAGTAGTAAAATATAGTGTATTCTAGAAATAGCTTCATCTTCTTTTCACACGCTGATGATTAAGGGCTTTAGACTTAGGCCACTGCAGTTCTTCTTCTACAGAATAGCTAGAACCAGTCACAATCAAATTTAAAATCAAAATAAAATTTAAACGTATGAAACTAGTACAAAAATATTAAGTACTTTACGGCAATGACACCAAACGAATTAAATAAAACCATGTTTAATTAAAACATTATAGGCATCTTAAAGCACACACTCACTAAGAAAATTCTGGAAAGTTCACCCTTGTTGAACACCAAGCATTCGTCGCAGGTCGTTTCATATCAGAAAAGGGTAAACTTAATTACGCACTTTGACCTCCCTGTGCGACATGTTAAACTAATTACACGGTTGTTAAGAAAATGATAAATCTGAAGCAACGAGGGCAACTGATGTTATCAATGAACTTTTATTTTAGTATGACTTAACGTATTGGCTTATAAATATAAATAGATTGCGATAGTTCTTAGTCAAGACCTTGGTTGTGGCGAGCTGCATACTCCACTGTACTGTAGGTACAGTTTAACCAAAGAATAAATTTAACGTTTGAAAAGCTTTTGTATAGGCAGGTAGAAAATTAGAACTGTAAAGGAATTTAGGGTATCTTATTTCTCTGTTCTGTGGTTCTACCTGTAAATTTTTTTTATGAAACTTGCGGGTAATAGAGATGCTAAAATAATTAGGGCTACTTATTACGTGCTAACGCCTGTACCACTGAACTTATTTTGATAATATCGGTATGAATATAGTTGACTACCTAGGCTACTTTAGAAAATACACGAATGAAGTCGGTTCAGATATTCACTAGCAGCATTATAAAGTTGGCAAATACAATATGCTACATAAAATATATTGTATTAAAGAACGTAGCTCAAATCAACAGAGTTCTTAAAACGCCTAAGCTAAGCAAAATCAATTTGCGTCATGTTCGTCATAATGGTTGATCTTGCTCGACAGTTGAAATCTCTAGCGCTTACGATAATAACGGCTGAAACTATTGTTACGTAAAGTGAATTCCGATTGCTCTCAGAACTTCCACTATGTGGGACTGATGGAGGTAACTATTGGTTATAACGACCTCCCCGTGACTGTTTAAAACATTCATGTAGGTATGTAGTAATGATGACTTCTAAGTATTATAAATGTAAACGCATAATTCAGATTTTTCATAAAAAACGATTTTCATAAGAATAAAAGAGAAATAACTATCCATCGCAACAATGTCCGGTTTGTATTACTGAAAGTGTAATGGGCTACCTTCAACTTCAGGTATCGGTTAAAATTGGCACAGTTATTATTTATTTATCAACAGACAAAGCTTTTTATACTACATAAATAAAATAAATAGTAGACTTAGCGTAGATGCTTGTAAAACCATTCAACGTGCGTTACTTTAAAAAATAAATTAGTAACTAATTACTACACTGACCCCTTTCTGACAGCTCTCTGACAAACTCTCGTGACTGTAATTATCTGTAGAGTGGAGGCACTTTGTAAGTCGATAAATCCCAGACCACAGCAGAGGATGCCGCTATAGTCCGCGTATGGTAAAAAAGGAATTATAATATGACTGTTGTAAAATATACTTAACACTTTAAACGACGCACGATGCGAGCAGTTGTCATGACAACGAGCATCTAAAATTGAATTCAAATCTGAAATTGAAATAAAAAAGCGCGTATATAACCAAGTAGACTTGGTTCTCCACTATCACTAATGTCTTTGTTCTAAGTAACCTTTTATACACGAAATAAATTTAGGAGTGGATAAATATGAAACTACAATTTTATGACACCGTTATTTAATGAAAATATTATTCTTATTTTATATTGCGCTATTTTTGAAATATTTTACATATTTAAGCCCATATCGTATAAGAAAATTGGTTTGCCTAGTCTTGCGATATAACCTTACATGTAACTTTGGAAAATTGAATACAGAGGACATAATAAGGAAATTTCGATGCTAGTTCGATGTTCTGTATAATGTTTTTACACTATATGAACGCTAACAATCCACACATTTGAAATATAGACAAACTCCTCTCATTTTAAAATGTTAAAATAGCGCAGATCAAACCAAAATATGTAAAGCCGACAAAAACCACGCCACCAATTTCTGGTAAAAATAAACTCCTTATACAATCCAGGTATATAGAAATCAGGGCTAACTAATCCATCTTAATAAATTACATTATGCTTAGTTTAGCATTATGTTACTCCGAGTACGTTCTAAGAGTAACCTTAATCAATCCACCCACCTTCATTCCTCCATGATCTCGATATAACACACATCTTAACGTAGCATATACATAACATTATGTACGTAAGGCAACTAAATTGAGCACACGTAACGAAGGGGAGGTTGGGGTGAAATGGAAGCGTGCCGAACTTGCTTAGATAATGTGCATACATTAAACTAAGACTAAACTAACGCGAAGCGTATCTTGATGAAGGAACTTCGCTCGCCCGCGGTCCAATTATAGGGGAGAATGGGCAAAAACTGTCGCTTTGATCCGGATGTGTGGTTAGGAATTTAATTTATGCTAGCATTAAGGTTTGTTGAGCACGTAATTAGAAAATTTTGACACTAGTACGGAAATTACTACGTGAGAGATTAAATTGGTACCTATTACACAGATGTCACTATCAGACGCCTACTAATCAGAAAATTAATTTTAAGATCTGGTAAATGAATCTTTTAATTCTGAATAGCAGTGAAGCATTTAGCGTTATGCTTGATGGGTTGTCTATAACCTGCACCTACTCGAGTCTTAAGTGTTATTGGGGAGATTTTTAATCCAATGTTTTGTATGACGAAATTATTTAAGAAAATGGAGATGCTTCGCTGGTCTAGTTGCGCAGAGTATAAATACGATTATCAACCATCATCGAATTTTGGGTTTAAATCCTATTTAACAAATTGAATTTAAACCCAAAATTCGATAAGGTACACGATCTGTAACAGCAGGCAATCTGCAAATAGTAGTGACTCTGTAGTTCATAAAAGAGGACAAAGAGAAATGTTCTCTCAGACTGGAGCAATCAAATTAAGTGATTTTTTCATTGCAATAAAAATTTTTGGTGATGTATACTTGCGGGGAATAGAAGTTCCAAATAACAAAAGTAACAAAAAGACTTGATTTTTAGTCACATGTTAGTCTTTTCCTAGGTCAATGACGCGGTAATTACACTTTACACATTAGTGTAACTTGGACATCCAGTAACTACCAGGCAAGCCGTATGTTTTCTTATAAACCTGGATATACAAAAAACTATAAATTAGATGATTTTTAATAAAAAATCAATGTTGCCATTTATGGTACCTACCATGTGATGAAAGAAAATCAATAATAGTTGGCTTTTGAGATCAATATCCTTTACCTAAGTCTACAAATTACAATATTATAAATACCTAAACTGGAATAGAAAAGCACGTTATTTGGTGATAGTACTAATAGCAAAGTACAAGGAATCACGAGTTTTGACACTGTTACTGCTTTTTGCCCGGTAAATAAAAATTACGGAGGCTCAAATGCTGCTAGTATTGCAAACAATCATAGGTTCGGCTAGGCGTGTCGTTTGATCAACTTGGTAGTATAAAATACCAACATACCAACGTACCAACAAGTTTAGGTCCTCATACCTCTGCCGAACGACCAAGGCATGGAATTCTCTGCCAAGGCACGTGTTTCCTTCTTCCTTCAATCCTGGGTCCTTTAAGCGGGGCGTGAAAAAGCACCTTCTCAGGCCGTCAAAGTAAAGACCTCAACATCGCCTTGGCTGCTATGAGGGCGGTGTGGAGGCCACTGCTCTTAGACCACACGACTGCTTACCATCAGGTGGAGTGTGGTCATTTTGACGAGCAAAATAAAAAAAGATAAAAAATATATCTTGTAAGAAACCTAATATGTTTATGCATTAACTGCTACACATATTCTTTGGCAAAATAAACTATATCGATTTAAAAACGGTGCCTGAAAGTGCGATCTGTAGATAGCTTCTTTACAAGATATCCGTGCCGGGTAACCGTCGTATTTGCTCGAGATGATCCGGATTATTCCGGCGTAAGTCTGTTCGCCCATATATTGATGTCGCTGCTGCAGCCGGGACTCAAATCCCTTATATTTTAAAATTTTAGACCTACGTCATCCTCTGAAATATGAGATTATATTTTCAATAACATTTTTGTATGCAAACGCAAGTATAAAGGTAAATAGATAAGGAACTTTGGTCGCGTTGAGGTTTGATGTTTTAATTTTATTACAAAACATGTTTTGTAATAAAATTTAATATATAATTAAAACCTTACAAAAATTGTTTAGTTACCACTTGCGAAATCCTTAGACTGCCGAAGTTTCGAATTTGGTCGCCATAATATTATGTGAAATCCACCAATCCGCACTGGGCCAGCATGTGGTCTATGTCCTAACCCTTCGATCGCTTAGAAAAGGCCTATGCTTAGCGATGGGACAATTTATATAAAAGCGATATTATAAACTAAAATAACACTAAAATATCGACGCAAAATTAATTTTCTGAAGTACTAATAAATTAACAATCAACGTGGTACTACTCAAATTTGATAACGATTCTGTTAAAGGAAAAGTGCGATAGCGAGATACATCACAAATGTATCTCGCTATCACACTGGTCGTAGGGTTTAGAATTAAACGCGTGTTCGTGTTTATTTAATTATGTGTTTTCAGCACGTAGAGATATATTTTAAAAAAACTGTACGATATATATCTTGCTCGGTATCCAAAGCATATCGCGATTCTGCAAAACTGAACAACGCCATCTATCGAGGTATCAAATCACTTTATATTGATTACACTCTATTTAAAAAAAATTAAAATTGAACAGTTTCTTAAAGTATTATTGGTGAATTTTAATAATCCCGTCATACTATCGCTTTTCATAGTAAAACTCTATTAATTTTCATTCTTTGTTGACGTTTTTCAGTTTGTAAATAATTCTACGCGAAATACACATAAGCAGGCCTAACATTCTGTGGCGGGCATATTATAATTTCCACCCCTGTATGTTTTCATGTGTTTGACTTTTGACAGATACCTACTCCGATCTCTAATTATTCGGCGGCTTAACCGACTGTAAATTGACGTGTAAATAATCTACTGTTTTATGAAGAAAATAAGTCTAATAGGATTCTAGTTTGAACAGTTTTCAGAATGCTTATCCATATGTATCCATCAGTAATACAAAAAAATATAGCAGCATTGAATCTACAACTGACTACAACACAGCCTGTATGTTATATAAAAACATAACAACATAATTAATAACAATTACATTGTAGGATTCTGTATTAATATATTCAACTTTATCAATAGCTTTCTGCCGCGGCCTCGCTCGCTCAAAAAACAGTACATTTTCTGGATAAAAGGTACTCTATGTTCTTTTCTGTAGGGAAAAAATGCAAAATTTCATGATATTTGACGAGTAAAACATACGCGCTTATAATATTAGTTAGGATTATAAGTAAAAGTCTTACACAAAAATACCTTTTGACGATTGTCTTTAATTTAATTAATAGCCCCATTTTATATAATTACACATCGCCACATACTAAATAAATCAAAATCCTTCATTTCTTACCCTTTACATCCCAATAACTCCTCAACAATTCCCAATAATCTATTACACAAACAACACTATATTTCACGCGTTAAACAATGTATGTTACGTGAAACCTCAGAGCTGGATAGTGTCTTGTATCAATCATATTTTGGCACTATCTGTCTCTTGTCTGTGCCGCACATGAAGATAATGGATTGTCACTTCTTTCTGTCCCGATTGTTACTCAACAGAGTACCTGCCATATTCTGTGGGCCTATAATAAAAATATCTTATACATTTATCTACTAGTATTTTTGTGATATTTATAAAGGACGAAGGTAAATTGAAGGACAAAGGGGTTTTGAAAATTAAAGTAGCCAGGGTTTGGTTTACAACCTTTCAAAAACAATAAAAATATCTACTAAGTTGGGAAAACCGTTGCTTTGACAAGTCTCAGCTCTCAGCGTAAAAACAAACTGCTCACCTTGTATTATACAAATCACTCAATTCAAATTTTAATATATAATCCTTACTAATAATATTATAAATGCGAAAATGAGTTTGTTTGTTTGTTTGTTACGCTTTCACGCCTTAACTACTCAACCGATCAACATGAAATTTTGCATACACGTTGTCAGGGCTACAGAATAGGACATAGGTTACCTTTCATCCAGAAAAAATAACCTTTGCAAACCTAACCTACATTTACGCGAGCGAAGCCGCGGGTGAAAACTAGTAATATATAAATACTAAAAAGATAAAGGCTTGCTTTACAGTCAAGAAAACATCCTACAGAATGCCTGCAAGTATCTGCAATGTGTTTAAATTTATGTGTAAACATTAACAAATATTTTTCATTTATTCTTAAAAAATGTGTGCTACGAGGTAGAATTTTACACAGCGACTACTACTTCACTAATAACAGAAAAGGAAAGACATTATTTAGAGTCTTCTCTACCACTAGTTTTTCCTATACTTCTCTTTTAAAAATATAACAAGGAGTAATTCCTGTTCTGTGGTTAACTTTACCAACGCTTGGGACACAAAGAACTCCTAGACTCGGTATAATTATATGTTTAAATCACATTTTTATCTCGAACGGGGTTAAAACCCACAATACTCTGGGCACTAGCAGTGGCGAATGACCACGTAAACCACTGGCATAATTAGTGCAGTAATTTAGTGTTTCAATCAATTCTGAAATATGACAAAGCAAACAATCTCGTAATAAATGAATATTAGTTACCCTCTTTAGTTTCTAAAACATTTAATCATACGTACCTATTAGTACAGTCGACAGTCGGCGCCGCGGTTTTTGGCTCAGCGAAACTTAGGCAGTTATCGTTCGCAGGTGAATTATGTACTGGCTTACGTAATATTATGAGCAACAGCTTGAGTAGCTCTGGTTGGCACGATGCTGTGACTGCTAACATTAGCGAGAATATAACTATGTTTTGGAATATTGTGCTATTAAAGCCTACGACTAGAAATTGTGAATTAAACTATAGGTTTGATATACCGATAGGTTCACACATTATTCAGGCAATGCCTTTGAATGTCTGTTTAAAAAAGTGAAAGAAAGGCCTTGGCGCTTATGCACCGCATAGATGCAAAAGACACTCAAAGAGATAAAGAGTCGCTTAACAGTACTCCTATTGCCTAGAAGACTCAATATAACCTATGAAGTAGCACTTGCCATTTATTCCATATTCCTAATGTTTTGGTTTTTGTTTTATCCTTTCTTGAGTACGTCAGTAATTTACTAAGGCATTATACGTTGAGTGCAGATAACTACGTAGCCCACTTAACAAATAAAATTTTCAATTAAGCAGTGACTCATTGAAAGATATTCCAATTCATCTGTATCTTGTTAGACTAAAGTTTGGTCTGATGCTTAAGAAAACATCTCTACCTCTTACAAAAATGTCTACCTACATATTCATTTAATTTAAGCACCTATCCACTATAGTAAAACCAACTAAACCCAAACTAAGAACAAATAAACAAATACGACTTGCGATCACATGTCTCCCGCAAGACAAATAGGTACTTTCTACCCACCCGCCCCTAACCCGTCCATCTAAAACGCTGACAGTCGGCATTCACCTGCGGGGATACACCCCGACGGTAAATTGTACCGAATGTCTTCGGTACTGTGTATTTAAGCTTAATATAGTTACAACGTAACCGTTATAAAGCACGGCGAGTTCAACAAACAACCATTTTGAAATTTGCTGGTGATCTTATTGCTAAAAGGGTTGGTTGATTCATCGTAATATTACTGAGTATAAAACGTTACCCGCATTACGTGAAGTCATTATCATTTTGATGACGATAAGAAAAGTAAGAAAAGGACTGCTTCATGTATTCCTTTTTATTTTCTACATATATTTATAAAATATTCTGAGAATTGTCCAAATTTGTAAAGTGTATTAGAGGGTTGATCACAAATTTTCAATGGTTTCGTACTTCGAGCATTTAGATTATCAGCATGCCTTTCCATACATTTTAATTAGTACAGCAACTATTTAAGTAGAAGCCCTTTTAGAAAATGCATTTCATAACAGACGTTTATGATTTAAAAAGTGGTAAACTGCGTTAAAAGCTTATGATCTAAACCATGTGATGTGGATCATAACTAAACTATTTAATTCTAAAGGAAAGTCATGTTTTCCCGCGATCGGCAATGTCCTGCATGTTTGCATTCAATTCCAATTAGAAAAAGTGTTATGCCATCTAGATTGATAGGCGAGGCTAAAACCAGTTAGATTGTAAAAAAATCCACTAAGATCGATAAACCACTTATAGTGACATCTGTTGTCGAATAGAATCCAAAATCGAGATTATGTTTTACGTTTGCATAGATAGATGGCAGATTAAATGGCATTCTGTTGTATTATGTGCAACAGTTAGCAAAATCTATTGTAAATCTATGATTATGATTTAAAATTTAAGGTATTCCAGCAATGTTAATAGTATTCATATTTTAGTCTTAAACATAAAGTTGTAATCTTAACGTCTACGAAGTTACGACGTAGCATATAGTTTGTTTTTCTTACTATGTAGACAGGATTTCTAAAAGTTTGTTATATTTAAACTTGAAACAAAAACATTAATTATTATGCCAGAAACTTGTTTCCAATAATGTTTTATGTAAGAAAATTCCGTTTATTGCGTAGATAAACATAGGAGACGCTGTCATGGTAGTAACCTTTTTAGCAGAGTTAAGCAGTCACTCATTGACTGCTTAAATCTGCTAAAAAGTCACTAAAAAGTTAGTTGCTAAAAAGAAAAGAAAGGAAGCAGAGTGGGTCTATACTTCAGCTTGAGGCAACAGCTTTCCAAAACTAGTATTGTACTCATAAGGTTATTCGTCACGTTTTACGACAGAGCTGTACGTTTGTCATTACTAAAGTCCATCACCAGCAATGACCACTTGTCAAGTGGTATAAAAAGTAAAGCAAGACATTTCCACTTACACCTTAAAGAATGCATACACAAGTTCTTCAGTCCTGTCTCTGTATCCTACAATTATTCTTTACCTAAAAAGCCTATTCTGTTTAAATTAATTGAGACCTACCTACAACGTATGTATAACCTTAATAAAGTCTATATAGGTCATTATCATAAAAACCTTAGGTACTTAAAAAGTTAATACGTTCCGTAGTTAAAATACTTAGTAAGCCTAATAAACGTTTTGTAAACCTTCATCTTTACAAACCAAATTAGCATTTTTATTCATTATAACTAAAAATAATTTACTAACTCCTTGTAAATTTTATGAATAAGTCCGTATCTATTTTACTTTAGTCATTGTATTATTTCGTCTACAACTGCGTGCTCTCTAAATCTAAGTCTCCCCACGGCCTGGGCTTTATATCAACAGTGATTGATAAGCCGCACCCTGTGAGATTGTCGTCATCGTTACGTGGTCGTCTCCCCAAACCTTATTGAGGATAAGACTATCCACCAACCAACAATATAACAGTCTAATTGACTTTTTAGTTTTCAGAATAATTAAAGTCATTTTTTGTAACATAAAACTTATCTAATTTAAAATATTAATTCAATATTTTTGAAGATAATACGGTTTGATTTTTATGAGAATTGAATGCTTGTCTTAAGCAATGAGAACGTAAGTAAGTTCGGTTTTGTATAGTTTGATGACGAATGTTTTTATAGTAAAATTTCTTACTAGTTTTTATGGTTTCACAAGAGGCGAATATAGAACTTCAAGCGTAAGTACGAAAAACGTACATAACTAAGTAAGTTTATGTTATGTAATAGTAATATTTTAGTTAAGAGGACTTATAAATGTTTAATAATATCAGCCCAGTACCGATATAAACTGTTCTACTGCTATACACAGTCCTCTTCTATATGTGAGAACTGAATAGGGCGAAAAAAGTGTGTAGGTATATATGTTTTAAATATCAATACTATTTAAGATTTGTAACTAAACCTTGTTACTAATTATTTAACTATAATAACACGGTTAATATTAGTTGCATAAAAAATAAATCACACAGCAACATAGCCTGGCGTTTATAAAATATACTTTAGGTAGAGGCAAGGATTAAAGAAATATTAACGTTGTAAAAATCATGATAATCTAACAGACAGACTATATACATAACAAAGGTGACTAGTATCTTTTAGTTATGTATATAGACTGTCTCTATTAACAAAAGGTAAGGTTAATGATTTAAGTTACGTAATTTAAAAACTTAAGCAACGATATGTTATTTATCTTAAATAAAAAAATATTCCATTCCCTACATTCCCAAGCCTCCTAAATAATTTACGTGTGCTCTATCTACGTCTGAACACATTCATTCCACATAAAGTAGTTCAACACAACGAATAGCACACGTATCCACTAAAGCTTACCTTCTAACATTATTGATGACTAAAACAACCCTCCACCCCCGTCGCGGACCGAAATGCGAAGTGGGGTCAAACGCTAACGTTTACTCACAACTCTGAAGTCCAAGATCTTATGAAAACCTCCATTTGATAATCAACTTTAATGCTATAAAATAGAGTTGGTTTTGCTTTGTATCATCTCGACTTTAAAGTCCCAAGTCGACGCTAAACTAAGAGGGTGTTAGAGGGTTAAACCCCCCAGGTGGTTGGGCAATTTTACCACGTTAGGCTGTGACGGTCGCCTGTAATTTTGGGCCTAATGCGACTATTCCTATTTCAAGTTACCCCTCGAGCTTAAGTATGGCCTGACGCGGGAGATAACGCTCCCTATATACGAGTATATACTTGTATACTCGAATAGGTGTAGTGTGAGCACGCAAGTATAGTATGTACGTCGGTTGATCGTGGGTGATAAAGAAATGAGTTTGCTTGGGAATCTCTTTTAGCTAGTCTATATGTTTAAGAGATATTAGAAAGGTGTAAGAACACCTTAATTAATTAAAGCTTTGTTGTTTAAGGATGTTATACAACATGACAAAAAGAACGGCGTTATCAAATAATATTTAATACTAGTATAAAGCACATCTAAAAATTCTAAGCTATAAACGATTATAAATATTAAATTCAATATTTAAAAAAGCATATGTTGTCTGGTCACTATAAAATAACGTAGACAGAATGAATACTTTTTGGCAAACTATAACTGATTCAATGTTCGAAGATAATTAAAAATAGCCTAAAGATTTGTGCATTACTAAAACCTTATAAATGTTTATCGCCATGCAGAAAACATATTCTTTTACTATAAGGTCTAGAATCACTTCTTGTCATATTTTATAACGACGGCGACGCTTAATACGATCATACCTTTTCGCTATACGTTGTTTAACAAACTGGCTATGAAACAATATATTGCGTAATTTTCCACGACGGTACTTTTTTTCGGAACATTGGTTGAACTTCCCATGAGGAAATTTTTCTATCAGTTGAAGGTTTCTCATAGTAAAGCTAGTGAGAAATAATGCATCAACTGTTGTGATAATAAGAATCCAAAGCTTCTGCTGAATATGGAAATTCTTAAAAGTTCATATTGCTATTGAAAGTAATGATTGCCACCACTTTAAAGAGAAACACACGGTTCCACAAACTGTCAAATCCATTCATTTATTTGTCTTTATCAATATATTCATTACGTATACTGGTCAATACTAACTGGTCAATTTTAAGAGTTCCAGAAATATCCTTTTCATATGATCTTCTTTGAAGGAAACAGATAATTAATTAAATAGTACTGACTAATTGCGACTCTACCTCTTTCGTCCTTTTATCAACAGAACCTTGGAGTAATGGCATTTAATAATGCTAGTAAAAATACAGGAGGACGTGATATGCTGCTAGTTTAAAAAAATTTTATTTTTAAATAGCAGTGAATATTTTCATAGAATTGCACACTTTAATGAAGTAGGTAGCCAACGTTAAATAAAAAGAAATACTGCTTATATAATATGGTTATCACTCCTCAAAAGAAGTTCTATACCAATAGAAACGTATAGAATATACTCATATGTGAATATCATATCATACGGAATTTACTTAAAGGTAAAGGAAAACTCTCGTCATCTCCTTGCTATATAATCCTCCACACACATAAGAGTATAAAAGAACTATCCGTAAACTTAACTTATTACGATTACTTTAACCATACCTATTCCAATACCCTTTAAAATAATGTACAGAAATTTTGAGAGAACGTTATATGTAGATATAAAGGCAAACACTCCTGGAGCGCTTGCCTCAACGCCCAATCTCATAAAACTGAAACTTAGGTACAAAACACACGCGCGAACAAGACCCCCCGAAAATTGTCCCCGCTAGTTCGCAAGGGGTCTAACAAAGATAAAGGCTCTAAAGGTACACAAATAGATGGGACCCGGGCAGAATATAAATCGGTGTTGTTAAACTTTGTGCGGCTTAATTAATTGCGTTCGGATTACGGGGATATAGCCAGTGAGTATACAGCCTTGTTTTTCGTGGCTGTCAAAGTTTCATATAGTTTTGAGCCAATTTGAATGTAATGTTTAATGATTTTGTCGAGTAAATTGAAGATAATTGGTGAATAAGTGTTGGTTTCTATTCAACCCAGACAGTCTTATACCTTGGCTTAAAGATAGTCTCAGGTATAATATTAGATTGAAGTCTTCACGAATCATCATCAAGAATTCAGGTATGTGACTTTATCCCAAAATATACTAAAATCTCTCCAAGCATAATGTATTACATAGATGATCCATGGTTTAGCGTATCTTTTATCCGACTAGGGATGGAAACTCACTGGCTATATTTATATAGTTGAAACTAATAAGCATTATTTTTAGCCCTCATTTTATATCAAGACCAATTATTTTATAATAACAAGTCGTTTTTTTTAAGACCTGTATTGGTCGAAACCAATAAGCATAAGCCAAATAAGGAAAGCATATTTCGAAAGGATTGGAATTGGCGGTAAGTATAATACGAAAGTGACAGGTACACGTGTAAATAAAATAACAAAATATACCAGTAATATATAATCATAATACTTTTATAAAAATCATTTGGTTGGCTTTAAATACTGAAAATAACACAAGTAACTAACAAAAATATCTGAGTGACAGATCTGAAACGAGATTAAGTATTTTCCACACAGAGAAAATTAAATACTTCCCCATTGTTATCTATCCACCTGGCCCACACAACAATCAGCACACCTCAATG
Organism: Catocala sponsa; assembly: GCA_963564715.1. Lineage (NCBI taxonomy): Eukaryota > Metazoa > Arthropoda > Insecta > Lepidoptera > Erebidae > Catocala > Catocala sponsa. Next base: position 18,111,253 of record OY751339.1, on the reverse strand, counting down.
TCTGACAAAAACCAAAAATTAAACAACGTCCTTTGTTGGCGAAAACGCTAAATTGAGGAAATTTCCATCCATTCTCCAGCCAGGCGTCATCCGCGCCTAAACCCCGCTTCAATTTCAATAGCACCCCCTACATACTCCCTACACCCTTTAGGACGCCCCCACACCCATATCCATCCCTCTCTGTCATTCGCTTATCCTTGTAGAGCAACAAAGACGGAGCTACCTACAGGGCCGGTCCGAAAGTTAGACATATATTATTGTATTATACGATCGTAGGTGGCGCGGGGGTGAAGATTGATGCCACGGAGAGGCGGGGGGTAGTTTCGGCAACCCTATGGCGACGTAACGAAATTTGCGTCACGCACGGGTGTGTGCGTCGGGACATGGCCTCATATTTCACGTCGGGAAATTAGATGTTGGAATTAATTTTCAAGTTTTCAATATAGAGAGGAAAAATTGGCTGTGATGTGGCCCGTATGGTTATTCATGTGGCTTCTTCACCAAATTAAAGGCGGATAAGGCTTCTGTGACATTGATACCGTTTTGCCTCGAGGAATTGGTATCAGCGTGTAGGCTGCCTTTTTTACTTATTTCAATAGGTATGACTGCTGTATTTGTAAATTATAATTATTTTCTTTATTTATTTTGAATATTTAATTTCGATTGATGCCCCCTAAATAGGCCATTCCCGGTCGGACAAAGTAATGTTTGGCTTTCCTTAGAAAAATCAAACAGTATTTGTGCCTGACATATAATTAGCATCTCCATATCTGACGACATATAAGATGCTTTATAAAGTTTCATTTCAGTAATGATAAGCCAAGTGAAAGCGTCCACGAAACCGAACTAGACACAGAGAAATAGGGGGAGAGAGAGTCAGAATGAGATACATTTTGGTATTTCTCAGGTAAATAGTTGAGCGATCACAGGTAATCAGACAGAGACAAAATATAATTGCACATTACTGACTGATTTTAAGCCTTGTAACATTCGATACTTAAGCCTTGTAACATTCGATACTTATTATAAAATCGTGAACAGATTTTTGTCTGTACGTCTGTGCATACTAATCTCGACAATACCTTAACCGATTTGATATTTTTTACAAATATCTAAGCTTGGTTTAAAATTGTTTCAGTAAATAAAAATATAAGTCTTTTTAAGCACGTTAGTATATGTAAATTACTTAAGTTAAACAGTTTGTACGTGTCCCAACTCACGGGGCACAGCTAATAATTATATAAATTAAATATTTTTAAGCTAGATTGCCAGCAAATAGAGATCTCAACCCTAAAAATATTACAAATGTGTTGATTTATAAAGATATTTAGATGATTGTCACTCGATAACACGTCAACCGTTGAAACGATTTGAATGAAATTTGGCGTACAGATAGACGATGTCTTGGAAAAGCATACCGGGATAAATATGAATCTTTTTATCTTGGTATGCCTTGCCGTAGGAATCATGAGGGCGAAGCTGCGGGCAGAAACTAGTTACGAAAAAAGTGCAACAAATGGCAAATCATGTAGGAAATTGGTCCAAATTAGAATTGCTGAAAATTATATACACTTTGCATAAGAAAGACTGACTAAGTTTATAAGGCTAGTGTGAATGGAACAGTCGCAAGAGGAAAACCTAGGCGAACGTTTCTCGATCAGATCGGAGGCGTTCTGGACAAAGGCCAGGTTAAGAGCACCTTGAACTGACAGGCGTGTATGAGGAATGTGATGAAAGCGAATGAAGCCAGAGAAGTGTGTCAGGATCGTTACAAATGGAAATCCGTAGTCTCTGCCTACCCCTCTGGGAAACAGGCGTGAATCTATGTAGGTATGTATGTATGCATAAAGAACACTATTTCTTATTTATAAACGAATAAATCATCGCACACAGAGATCTTACACCAAATATTCTAAACTATATGATTTTACTCCTTAATTTTAATAATTTTGCATAAGATCGAAACTGGAAGAAAATTATATGCAGTATAACATTAGTTTTTTATCAATATTAAATTTTTTTTGACGTTGATGTGAATCGAACCCACAACACACGGCGTAATGAGGCTACCACTACTGAGGCGACCACTTAAACCACTACGCCATCTGTGCAGTCAAATAATACACTTACACATTTAAACTATTCATTTAAGATAGAAATGCCATATTTGATACCGAAGATAAACATTTAATGTAACGTTTTCCTATCTCCAGTCATGCGAATAATAATATGTAGGGTAGAAATAAAATGAAGACCAGTCTCGTTCTAAGATTCCATTTTCAAAATGTGTACAATTAAATGACAATGGTAAGTAGTACTCTAGTCTAGAACGTTCTATTTTCTAACTATCCTTTGTATTGTATGAATACATTTATACTTCTATGGTTAAGTAAAATTTGTATTGGATTGCTAAACCTCTATGCTGATTCTATTTGATATTGAAAGGGGTTATGGTTCTTCGTTATTATACGTACATATTTTCAGGTATTTTTTCCTTAAAAGCTGAAATCTAAATAATGAACATTTAAGTAAACTTAACAGTACTTCAAGCTGTACTGAACTGTAGAAGAAAAATGTTTAAGGACTATTATTTAGGCTGTAATTTTATAGCGAGTCTGCGTGTATTCTGTGTCCGTTGTTTGAATGCTTGTAAAGACCCCAAATGCAAGCAATACAGGTAATATTTATAGAGCTGCTATAGTAGCTGTATCAAATGGATCGACGGCGATCGCAAATTGAACAATCGGCATGATTTTGCAGCGTTGCGTCATAAATTCATATTACCTTACCACAGTATACGTACACGTCTGACGTAAGGCTGGAGATATCATGAAGATCTAAGAAAATCATCATAGAGATTTTCACGCTAATATGTTGCTTCTAATTCATAAGCAGCAGCTTCAATACATTTCGACATTCTTACACGTATGTATGTGTGTGTACACAAACACATAGAAACAAAACATAAACATCCGTCTTCCTCTAAAACAAACCCTTCTAACTTGTTGCTGAAAAAATATGGAGCAAACATTTAAAGTGTAGAGCGATAATTTAAAGATGAACAAAAATGATATCGCTGAGTTCAAAGTCAGGAAACTCCATTGTACTAATTACGCGGCAGACGGCGCGCTTTCGCTTTCGCCGCCGGTCGTTTTAATTATTTTTTTTCCAGCGTCTCGACGTCTGGCGGGAACTCCGGGAAAAATTGACGATGGGAACATAGCGGATGTGCTTCGGGGAATTGTTTACTTACTTTTTTATATTTTTTATCTTTTGTATGAGCTATTGTTGTAATAAAATCCATATTACATTGTTGTTTCTATCTGTTCGCGATATTGATAGATACCACATATTATCAAACAATATAGCACTTTTTATAGGCGTTACATTTTCCCATATTGAGCCCACAATAGAAATATATATAAATATATTATATACATAATTATTAAGATATGACAAATATTATTGACTAAAAGGTTTTTTGAAAGTCAGTCTACTAAAACACACTATTAATTATTTTAATACAACGTTCATTTTTAATAAATCTAAGTGGATCGCAAAAGCCATATTTATTTCTTATACATACGTGAATCATTTATATGATTAGTACTTAACCATATTAACTCTTCTTATACAGCAACAGCGTCATGAATTTCAATACATCATTCATATCACTATTTTATTTATCATTACAGCAAGAATTAAATAGTATAATTTCTCTACACTTTTATTTTAGCCTGGCTTTTCGTATGTACTGTCGACGGCGTATCCGCTCGTATCTTTCGCTGTTAGCAAAGTTCGCGTTCGCTCAATCTTTGATACTTTCTTCTTGCATTTTTTTAGCTTGCCTTATTAATGAAAAGTAGGTTACTAACTTGGTACGCTTTAAGAATGAAAGTTACGGCCACGTTGCCGTAGGTTGATGAACTTTAGCTCAGCTGTCTTTTGTTTATGTGTCATTCGCGACACCGACTCTCTGGTATTTTACGAGACGACCTTGGAGATTGATCGGAGAGGGTAGAACTAAAAATATATTGGTGTCGATACAGTCGTTCTCTTGTTATATCTCTTTCTAATGCCTTTATAGAAATAAGATAATATGTTGCTATAATTGTCTAAATAGTTCTGGTAGTGTCCCTAACGTAATCGTTTTATTGAAATTCTTTTCACATATTTTGAAAGTCTAGGGATGACTTGTATGTCGCTTGGGCCTTTAAAACATTAAAACAATGGACACAAAGAGCAGCCAAACTACGAACAGCTATTTGTATATCACGCGCGTGGTGGCATCAAAACAGAGGTGGTAAAGCTCTCATATACCTACCATTATCTACTAGTAACTTAACTTATCTTATCTTATGTGGAGGCCAGTCAGTGCAGACCGGTGACACTTCGACCCAGTGGGATCTTTTGTGTCGACACTCTCCCAATAACGACTGCCATAGATGTTCATGGCAGCCGGGACCAACGGCTTAACGTGCTCTCCGAGGCACGGAGCAGACGATATTATTGTCAATCAATACGCACATAATTTCGAAAAGTCATATAACTTCCGAAAGTCAGAGGTGCGCGACGTGGGTTCGAACCCGAGACCCTCTGCGTTGCAGACTGTTGGTCTCCCCACTGAGCTATCGCTGCTCTTATCTACTGGTAAACACATGAATAATTTTCTATGTGAGATTTACTCCCCAAGGTTGAGATAGATCTGCATGATGCATAGTTATGCATCGTGCAAATCTATTTCTATATATCTATTTCTAGATATATTTATATCTATTGTTATGGTAAATGTATATTTTATATTTGTATTAAACAAAAGTGTTGATTTTATTTACTTAACTGTAACCGCCTGTTTTGGCACATTTCGCTCGGTGCAGTCTTAATAACAAAGACAACTCATGTGTGTGATTATTATATTTGTATCTTACTTCGAATTATCCATTAAATAACATTTATTTAATATTGTCTTCTGTTTACGCGAATGTTATTCATTGAAATTAAACTACTATATACGGATTTTATCGCGTTGTTTTGTAATAAAGTGTCAAATAAACAAATATTTAATTTCAATAACATTTATTTGTTTTTCTTTCTTTCTTTAAAAAGATAACTCCCTCACTAGGAATAATTCCTGTGACGCGGGGAACTTTACAAACATTCAAACAATGGACACAATGAACACCTAGACCCGAAACAACCATTTGCGGATCACACAACTTTTTCTCCGCCGTGTGGAATTCGATGGTCTCACCGCTGCCACCAGTGTTATACCCATAACACTCGGCGCAGTGGCCGCGGCGACGAGGCGACCACTTAAAACACTAAGCCATCCGTGCAGTCATTTTCATCACAGCAGATCGCCCGAGGTCGCGGGTTCAATTTCCGCACAAGTCAAACATTTCTGTGCATGAACATGGATGTTTGTCTTGGTCTGGGTGTTTCTATGTGTAATATGTATGTATTTACAAAAAAGTATATATGTATGTTTATCCATTGTCTAGTACTCATAGTACAAGCTCTGCTTAGTTTGGGCTAGATGGTGTTGTGTGTATATGGTAGAATATTGTATTATTATTATTATTAGTGCAATGCTATAGTTCCAAAATTCGCCAAAATTTAATTGCATCAGAAATACTTCCGATTTTTAATACAATCTTACTAACACTAAAAACATGAAACTTGATGCTGTTTAAATGTTTGTTACTCAATTACGCGTGAACCATTAAACAGGTGTGTATGAAACCTGGCACGTAGATGAATCGTGTCTCGGATACATAGGATACTTTTTATCCGTGTATACGTTTCCATGATATTCACGCGGACGAAACCGCGGGCAGAAGTTAGCATTTAAATAGATCAATTTAGCATATTTCATTCTAATCATACAGTACACAATATTTTTATTGAATGCGAACTGTTTGGTGTTATCTTTTGTTTATTGTATTACGGCAGGAATAACAATTTAAGTGGTAGTAGCCCAGCCCAATACATAAGACATTGGACTTGCGGTCGCGGGTTCAAATCCTACATATTGTACTACGGACATGAATGCACTTCTAACACAAGCATTCTAACTTAGCTGGAGGAGTTAGCAAGAATATTAGTAATTTGTAACCAAAATTGATAGAAAACTTTTTTTTAATTATACGGAAAATAATTATAACACATTCTACTTTATTATTACTTCAACTACTCTCAATCACATAAAAGCATACTAAAAATATTTGCCATAATACATCAAATTTAATCACATCAAGCAAAAGCACACATCACATACAGCCAAACCGAGCAACATCATTAATTATCTATTAAATAATAATCCTTTTATACGTCACAACCCATTCCATGAGAGGACATGGGATTACCTGGACTAAGACCCATAAAAAATAACCAAACAAACAGTAGCATAATGGTTAACCCTCGAATACAAGGTGGGACGAGTTTTTTGGGATATAAAAAATCATGAATGAAGAGATTCAACGTTTAAGTTAACGTATATCTTATGGTAGAACATTGTGTTTGGTGTTCGTTACGCAAATGTTTTATTTGAATAAAATGATTTGGGAATGTTTTGGATTGTTCCTTTAATGATAATTATCGTTTTTTTTTTTACTGGGTTTTAATGTCAATAAATTTTAATGTTAAATGTTAAAAATGTTTGTTGCGTGTTTTATTGTGAAAATACGTTTTATAAGATCGTCGATCTAAAAAATGAATTCTCTCTAATAACCACTTTAGTGAGTTTTAAGCAACCAATAATAAAAGCGTGGTCCTGATAAATGTCACACTCGTTTTAACATGCAAGATACCTAATGTAGCTTTATAGTAATTGGCAAATTATTATTAACTTTTTTTTGTGTTGTTAGTGGCCAACCTGTTGTCAAGAGTTGTTCAAGCCGCCCGTAGGCCTCTGACATGGCTTAACGACTGTTGTCAATTTGACAACAACCGGGACCGACTTATTTTTACGTGCCCTCCGAAGCACGAAGACGTTCAGATGAAATACCACTAAGCGGTGGGTGGCCATCTATAGACTGACTGCACCCAACGTTGCTTAACCTCGCTAATCGCTTACCGATCAGTGAGTGCAACTGGCTATGAACGCCTCAAATATTAACTACATATATTGCATATTTTCCATTTTTGTCTGAAGCATTATAGTAGGTATATTATATTTATTCCACGTGATATGGTTAATTATGTATTTTTAGAGTTGATGGAGGATTTATCGTAATAAGTAAGTATTCTTAGAATATTCTTATTAAAAGACGTTAATAAAATCTATTATAAATAAAATAGAAGGCATACTGTGTACTTTTTCCGTTAACCCTTAACAGCTTACCCTATAACTTTAGACCCTAAGGAAGTCCTTCACACATGCCTGAGGCAACGTGTCGGCTAAATCTTCCTGAGAATGCATGCATAATAATCATCTTATAAAACTCTCCAATACGTTCGATCTCGTATTACGCTCACAAAAAACTCTCCGGGTCACCCTTCTACTACCTGAGGGTGACATTTTTTATTCACACTTCCGTCAAAAACGCATATGCAAAAAGGACTGTTATTTTCTTTGATAGAGTATCGGAAATAATAATTATATGCATAATAGAACGGATTATGGGCCCCAGATTTTCTGTGTGTGACGGTTTTTTACAATTCCTGTCACCTTACCAGTGTCAGATGCTTTTTGAACTTTTTACTCATTGAATAGGTACATTTAGAGATTTAATAATATGCATTGGTAGTGCAAGCTGTATGCTACCGATATTTTTCTAATTGATAAGCCGATTCATTGTGGCAACGATCGACAGGGTTACATTTAGTTTGGAAACTCTTTTGTGTCACAGAATATATTATGCAAATTATATTTTACTATTACAAAAAATAAATATGTAACAGCTTTCGTCCTAGAATTTTAAAGCGCTTGTAATAGACGGTTAACCCTCGAACGCTGTAGGTGTGAATCTGACATGCCGTACATTTTATAAAACACTTAAACGCGGTACTTGAGTCCCGCGAAGGCGCGGTAACAACAATGCAGCCCGGCCGGTATCTCGGCATGCCACCTCTTGACTCCAATCAAGTAATTACTGCCCTACGGTCGAATCACCCTCGGTCCTTCAAATATTCAAAATGGCCGACCAACTCTCCTTTGAATTTACGCGAGCGATAAAATCTGCAGAGACTAGCTAAAGTAAGTGAGGTATTTATATATTCGCATTTTAGACGAATGCAGTTTTATTGCGCCCGGCATTAGTGTTATCGATTTATTTATTATTATTACAAAAAAAAATCCGATAACGTTACGATGATCCATAAAAACATTACACCCTTGACACACCGCATATCCCGAATAACAATAGGATGCAGATTTTGATTCTCTAAAGATAAATAATACATTTTGATTTATAATAGAAGTAAAAAAATACTCTTCATTTATTGAGAATGCATAAATAGACCCTATTATTCGACATTGGGAAGTGCAAAATATGGGTGTAACTTTTTTATATCCGTTCAATACGTGTCAGTGAACGGGTTGACTTACGAGGGACGATTTTTTTTCAAATGTTTGGTACATTCAAAATAGTTCAAAAATATTTTACGGATGCATTCAATAGTGATTTGATTTATTCCAATGACATGCAGATGTAAGAGTCCTCGTTAGATTTATTTGACTGCTGTTTTTCCATTGATCTCGCGTTACGCATGATTGGTCATGTCGATTGGCAGTTAGTGTTTATTATTCGATTTTATACAACATAGGGGTTAGAACGCATCATATTTAATATAAAATTTAAATAAACAACGGAACCCGCATAACTGCAACATTTCTCATATAAAATGCTGCATAAAAGTAGCTGTTAAATGCGCGAATTTTGTATGCGAATCCGAAGCTTAGAAACGCAAATGCAGCATTATCTAAAACCGGGGTTGATAAAGCCCCTAATCTACATAATAAAAAGAAGCGTCCGGAAACACAAATGCAGTGATAATGCCACAATGGCTGCTGAGACCGCGCAGGCACCGGAAGGGTTACTATTGTCTGTACATACAACTCCAAATTAATGAGCGCCTGCAAAAAATGTTGCACAATCGCGACATACGATCGGTTTTAACGGTTCTCAAAGTTGCACAGGTAAGAAAAGAATTGAGATGTCTGTTCTAACGGGCAATTTGGTATGTTGTCAGTCAATGACGAATTAATATAAAAGGTCATATGGCTAGTAACAAAACTAGAAACACAGCATCTTCACACATATATATACAAATTTATATGTATTAATAATAATGTGATCCACATAGTTATGGCTTATTTCGTATCAAAAGGCTTATAATTGTAGGTATATCTGAAAAATCTCCATGGTTCATAACTTTTACTGCAAATGCTGGATTTATACTTATAAAATAAATATGTTATCATTTTACATTACATTACATACATTTTCCTCAATGGTTAAGTACAACAAAATTTAAAATTAGAGAATTTTCGAAGTTTTTGTATAAACCTGTAACATTTTTGTTACTATATACTATGTATTTATTGAGCATATTTAAAACAAAAAAGCAATATCTAAATATAAAATAATACTAAAAATAAAACACAAAAACAACAACTAAAGCGAACTTTGACATTCGCTGTTCAATCGTCGCTACCTACTGATCTAATTTCCATGCGCGCGCGCACCGAGGTAGCGAAGGGGTTAGATTTATTCACAGTTTCAATAGAGAGCTATGCATTTATTAACTTTTGCGTGTTCAACAAAGATTAGTATGATTTTGACATTTGCTAAGTAAAGTCGCTTTCAGTGAGTGTTGTGATATTAATAAGAAACTGTGCTTCGAATTACGGGATATTAAGTGTAAGATGTGTTTCTTAGTGTCTCTGTCTTAGATGTTGTTAGGTAAAACTTTGTTTTAACACGGTCTTGTAAAAGCTAAGTCACAGTCTGCTTCTGCAATAAGACAATCGCGCGGGGATTACGGGGTAAGACGGGCGAGGAAAGTACCAGCTAAACACTTGATAAGACATTATATCACCTGTCCACGATCTTGGACAGTCGTTACCAAACTGTATGGATTAGAATAACCTGAACTGTAGTATAATAATGTAATTAATGTTAATCTTATGTTTTCATTGTTATCTATGCCACTGTTGGCAACAACATCTCTCTGAATGAGATATTCTAGATATAGTTTTCGAATATTGTTGTATATTGTTAATACTTCTATAGCATGCCTTGTATCTCGTTTCTGCATATGGTTTCTACACTAGAAAGAATGAGCTTTCCAATATACCTTCCAACAATAACAGGTACCTATACAATGTCTAATTAGCTCTTTATATACGTACAAAAGCTAAGATTATTTCGTATATTATTATAGCTAATAAGAATATATGAATATAATGACTGCACAGGCGTAGTGGTTTAAGTAGTTACCTCGCTACGGGCACCACGCAACTGTTATTATTTATTTTCAGCCTGTATTGTCCCACTGCAGGGCAAAGGCCTCCCTCTCGCTTTTCCACATATCCCTATTATGCCCTAGCTTGCACCAGTCCCTCCTGTAGTTAATTAATTCGTTTTGCCATCGACGTTTTGGTCTACCACGTTGGCTTTTAGCACCGTCTGGGATCCAATCTGTGCTGATTTTAGCCCAAAGCTCCTGCGGCATACGGCAAACATGTCCAGCCCAATCCCATTTCAGTTTGGCGGCTTTCTGGGTGACGTCTGCGATTTGTGTTTTGGAGCGTAGTGTAGAGTTTTTAATGCGGTCCGTTAACCGTACCCCTAGGATACTACGCTCCATGGCTCGCTGGCAAACCTCTAGTGCGGACCTCTGCTGACCAGTCAAAGACCATGTTTGTGCACCGTACGTAAGAATGGGAAGAATGCATATCCATGAGCTTACGTTTGAGACATAAGGGAAGGTCTCCTTTCATGAGGTCCTTCATCGACCAGTAGCTCTTCCAGGAGTTCCACGCAACTGTTGTGGGTTCGAAACCAACACATGACACAAATTTATGTGATCCACAAATTATTACGAGTCTGAGTGTTCTTTGTGTCCGTTGTTAGAATGTTTGTTAAGTTCCCCGCGACACAATAATTAATATACAATAGAGCGGAATTAGTCTTAAAAGAAATTGATAGAATCCACTGATGTTTCCGGTCGCTCGTGGGTTTTTAAATTCGATTGCCAGGTTGAGCTAATTTTATTAGATATTTCTGTTAGAAAATTCGTAATAGCATCATGGAGCCTGGCAATGTCTCCGATTTACGGCAAAAATCTCGTCCTTAATTATATGAGATGTACAACATCTGACGAAATGTACTACAACTTTACCTAACCTGTCAGAGTAACAGGCGTGACTATATCTCAGCTCACAAACATATTCACTTTACATTTTATTCACAATTCACTGATAAATATCGTCCAAATAACCCGAGCCTCGATCCCATAACGCGCCGAGTATCCCCCTGTACGTAGCATATTATCAGTTTTTAGCACATCCTCTAACGACCGAGCCCCGGGTAGCCTTGAGCTTAAACGATTCCCAGCTCCCATAAAACTCAGACACAGCTTGGTTATGTCACGTGTGGCTGATGTGTGTACGTATATTTTTATGGACAGATATGGGATATTGTATGGGTTGAATCGACGTTAAAGCTAGCTAGAACTTTATATATTTATATCATGAGGTACTGCTTCATTGAACCTTTAGTTTAAGTTTGCGCTTATGTTTGTGTGACTGTATCCCTGAAGCAGTAGGCAGAGATGTATAATAATCACTTTTCGCTAACTATGATTTATGCTCCACGTTATTGGATACGAGCCTATTTGAATATCAGGCACATTTTCAGACCATGTGCTGCTACTCTAAAATTTCCTAAAGAAAATTGAATAACATTTTGAGTGTCTAGACAATTGCACTCGAGACCTTATGTTTAAGGCCGACGAGGCGATCTGGTCAAACTAGAGTATACATAAGAGAAAATATATATTATTGTTCACAATACAGCTTTTGCCGTTTACGTTTCTATGTATCCTTATGATGACTCCTTCATCGCAGTTATAGCAACTGCGTATTATGCGTTTTCATTTGCAAAATCTCATTTTGCCATACAGAAATGGAGCGCCATCTTAGAAGACAACAGCATAAAAAATTTAAAAACGAAATAAGTTGATTAACATGTGATTTATTTTCGTTTTTATTTTTTTAAATTAGAACACCTTGGTTTTCAATTAACCACTTATAGATTTTCTGATATATACATATACGCTATAAACGAAACTTCGCTCGTTTGGGAACAGTCCTTTTTTCTGGAAGAAAGGTACCGTATGTTCTTTTCTGAACCAATAACAACGTGCAAGCGACATTTCATGATGATCGATCGAGTAGTTAAACAAACTTACATTCGCATTTTTTATATTAGTTAGGATTCTGAATCCATATCTCAACAGCGATACACTTCTTGCTTAATACTTCTTCTGTCCCCATTTCGCAATCCTCATTTTCCTCTTCCCAGTATTCTCCTAAGTCCTGTAGGTACTTATTTCAAAATTAATTTGTTCCCGTATGAGTTCACGACACGTCGTGTATTGTACATGCGGTACATAAACCGTATCTGAAGGCTTAGGATGCCATTTCGCCGGGCCACTTCCTGCTAACATAAATCCACCCCATTTTAGAACGAACGCTAACGGGCATAGAAAGGAATGAAGATGTGTTTGCTTATTTTTTATTATTATAATATTATGTATTTGTTGTAAATACATAAATATTGTTAAAAGAATAATAATAAATAAAATATTATATAGTAATAAATAAAAGTAGTACTTTAACTTATTGAATCGCATCACCACCAGCGGCCTGACAATTGTGTCAGGCCTTTTCAATTATTTCTTGCATTCCAACAATTATTGACAGGTTAATAAAGGACTATTGATATCTAGCTTCGGCTCGTATAGATACCAGGTGAACGCATACCGGGATAAAATTGTCTTATGTGGTAATAAGACTTAGTCTGCCTATATGCCAATTTTCATCTAAATTGGTTCAACAGTTAAAGTATGATAAAGTACAAAATATGCTTACAAACTTTTACTTTTTATTATTTTTCTTCTTTCTTAAACATATTATTATTTAAGAGCAGTAACTATCACCTTATGTATAAAAAGACTAAAGAATTTAATACTTCAGTCTTTAGAATAAAAACCATTTAAAAACCTCAAAATAAGACACTTCATTGCGACGTTGCCACACAAAACAGACGTAAACGCTCTTAAAGCCTATTTATAATTATGTTCATAAACTATTGCATATACAATATGTATAACACTGTAACTTGAAACTAACCTTTCTTAAATAAAATATACAATTTTTCATTTAGAAATATAATTTTATTAGTTATATATCGCGAAGTTTTTACGGACCTACCTACATACCAAACATATATAAGCTATTGCCGGATCAAACTAATATTCAATTGATGTGGCAATTTAACAATATTATGTATGCCTAATATCAGAATTGTGCAGTTCCTTAATATAAAAAGTACTAACACCAAAATAAACTGTATGAAAATTAAGATAAATGTTGGCGACTCCACGGCACCTGTAGTAGAAGCAGCCCAGCGCATAAACCAAACAAGTGCGTCCCAAGATGATGTTGGGCCGAAATATCCAATAACCATAGTTTTACGGGGGTCCCTTTCGTATAGAAAATCGATCAAGCATCCCCTCTCACCACCGCTGCCTACTCCTGATGGATTACGCCGTCATCCCGCGTGATGGAATAAAAAGAAAACATTAGACTCGCCAGTTTCCTCGAGGGAAAGCCTTCCTCTAAGATATTTTTATTTTCCTGAAGGGGCCGTCAGTTCTGATTTTTGTTTAGACATTAATCTTTAATGTGTTGTGTGTGTTTTTATGGAAATTGCATGATGTTTGTCGTAACAGGAATTGGGGACTGAGACACATATTTACTGTATACGACTAAAATGACGACTGCCTTACGTTGACTATCTGAACAGAGCCATTATATAAATATTTAGCATGAAGCACGCTTTAAATATACTGAGAAAGTAATGTTAGGTACCAACCTACGGTGACTGCTGGGGACCAAAGGACATTTTGCCGCTAAGTAACATACAATTCCAATGCCATAGTATATAGAAAATGGCATCAAATTTTAAGCAACAGATAAATATATATTTACTTTCATTTAACCGTGGTGGCAGACCAGCACAAGGTTAATCGTCAACAATATCAATTTCTATAGACTCTTAAATTAATAAAGTATATATGTATGTTTATCCATTGTCTAGTACCCATAGTACAAGCTCTGCTTAGTTTGGGCTAGATGGTGTTGTGTGTATGTGATAGAATATTATTAGAATATTAGAATGTAGTAACCTGCTGGCACAACAGCGCCTCCTCAAGGCGACTTAAACTAGACATTGGAGGAACACAAAACAAAATTGTTAGGCTGCTGTCCTTTTCCAGTTAGACTGTCTGTTTAAGATATTATTTTTTATAAAGAAATCTACCGCACTGAAGATCAAGCCAGATGTAGCGAGGAACTTTACAAACATGCAGTTAACGGGCAAAGTACATCTAGAATTCCAAGTTTAAGCGTTTCTCCCACTGTACTTTACATCTCGTACCGACATGTAAAGCGTCACGCCAGCATTCAAAACGTGTGAGCCGTCGATAACAGTCGCTGTTTCCCTTTGTAATTACGTGAAGCGCATATTCCGTTGTGACAGATCATAATGGATATAGAATTAATTAAATTCATGTTTGTTAGTGACTGACGTAAACATAAATTAGAACGGTTTACTGTTTTAGATACTGCCGTGTAACTTTTACTTGTTCTGTAATATAATACTTACAATCTACACATGTATGCGAAGGTATAAGCACAGGAGTATTACCCACTAACACTTCATCAGCTCTATTGCTCGGTATCTATATTCAAGAAATGAATCGTTTTAGCTTCGGACAATTAGGTCCGGTTCCTACGTTCAAGATACGCTTCATTTTAGCTAAAGACAGTTATATTATGATATATTTTTCATAGAATATGTGTCCAAAAATTTACTACCCGTAGGTAAGTCGACTCGTTTCTTGAATAGAATAATAACATAATTAATTTATTCAGGCAACGTAAACCCATACAACATTGTTAGTTAGTTATGTAACTAACTAACATTTTTGTACGGGTCTAAGTTGCCATAAGCCATTATCTTCTTATAAACTAATGTTAGAATAACTAAAACTAAAAAATATACAGTAAAGATAACATTTGATTTGATGCTAGTTCCTCTCTACTTGAATCCGGGAACAATGATCATGTAAAGAGAATCAAGCTTATAAATCGGAAACAGAATTTAAGAATCGGTTTCTATATGCAAAATTATTGCATTTTGCATATAGAAACCGAGTCCTAAATTCTGACATACTGTCCATAGCCCTGTTTCTTGAATATTGAAACCATTCCTATATCAACGAAAAGAGACGAGCCTGTTATCCGGGTACTGTGTACAATACCAAATGACATGCATGCAATTTCAATAACACTATACCTACTTGACCTAGAAATCGCACTTGTAAAATCAGGATGGTCTGCAATAATATACGTAAAGTTATGCGGAGGCATTCGACATCGTGTAATACAAGTGGCAATAAACTACTGCTAGTTTGCTGGTAACCGCGTTGTAAAGCAAGTGTAGTCTCTATGTTAAAGCATGGCAAGCAAGTCATTGTAAACTTAGATTCCGTGGGAAAATATCTTTCTAAAATAGTTTCATTCTAAGGTGTGAATCTTGTTTGACCATCTATAATAATTACTCACTCCTTTCTAAGTCGATTATTTTTAATAGCCCGTGTGATTTAATAATCTTGCTTGTTTATTTTTGCAATTGTAGTTTTATGAAGCTACTGAACTAATCATAGACGTCTCTGGTTTTTACGGCAGCATTTCTTCAAATTTTATGAAATACTTGCTCTGCATACATTATCTACGCTATAGTTTCTGCTTTATTTAGATATTAAACTACAACGAATAATTTTAAATCCTTACTATCCTTACTTCCTTACTAATATTATAAATTCGAAAGGAACTCTGTCTGTTACCTTTTCACGGCTAAACCACTCAACCGATTTGGATGAAATTTTGTATAGATATAGTTTAAAATCTGGGAAAAGATATAGGCTATTTTTTATTGATATAGATACCACGCGGGCGCAGCCGCGCGCAAAAGTTAGTAATATATAAAGATAGGAATAATCAGAAATGACACTTAAGGTTATTTCCATGGTCGGTAATGTGTATCTAATGCTGAAAAGGTATATATATGATGAAACTAACCGTCTACCTATCTGTATAAAGAAAACTGCTATTTGGAACATATATAATAATAGATGCTATAGTAGTTAAATTGTAAAATAACTGATATTACCATTAAATAATAAAGTTAACAAATATACATTTAACCGATATATACTAAAAGTAAGTCTTCGTCGACATACTTTTGCTGTGTTAGTGAATTTTTCTGGATGTTTAGAGATTTACAAATTAACTTTAATAAATTAAACTAAACATTTCTTTGTGGTTTTTGTAATGTCAGCTCTTGAGGCTTCTAGTTTACTACTGTTGCTAGTTTGGAGCTGCTCCTAATGGACGGCCATATATATACCTATTATTATATAGGTGTCTATCAATGTATATAGAGACAAATGACCTCTAAGATATAATTCAAAAACTCCTTCCAAAAGAAACATTTTCAAAACCCTTGTCACAAAAACATCCAACCGAAAATCTAATGTCCGTCGTACATACCTTGTATACGTAGGTATATAGTCATACCCTCGGGCGGGGGTGTCACCCCAGATACAGGGTGATTTACCTCGGGTCTACGAGACCCTTATCGGGCGTCGTTATGACCATGTGAGGGTGAAGTTATTGTACAGTTACCGGAGATGGAGGGGGGGGGGGGGTAGAACACCCTGTACTTTGAAGGGACATAATATGTTATTATTTTTAGAGTGCTTCATGTGATGTTTGCTTTCGATTTTCTTTTGAGGATATCGTGAGATGTTATGGTAATGCTGATATAGAAGTATCTATTCATTAAACAATGTTCATACAAACGGTTGGTATATGTAAAGAATCAACTCTATAAAAATACAACAATCATACTATCATTGCTAACCATTAATCAGTATACTTGTTACTTACGAAATTTAAAATGAACTCACCTACCACCACCGTCTGTATATTCTATAGACACTTTATTTTTAGTTTTGTTCGCGCATAACTGGTGATTGTAATTTTTTCGCATAGTAATTTGAAATAAAAGAGATTCTTTAGTTATGAAAATTCAATAGTAATGTAATACACTAGTAAAGGACCTCGCGTAATATGCTTCACCTGTGACTTACATGTATCAAAATTTCATTACAATCAGTTCAACCATTCTGAAGATTAATCAGAGCAGACAAACAGATAGACCGGCAAACTAAAACTTCACATATTTCTATGAACTGATTGCATGTATTTTATATCCACCCGAATCAGACAATTCGTTTCGTTTTCGCTATTTAGATGTATAAAAATGATAATAAAACATACTATTATATACCTTATGTCTAATGTATTAAATTCGCTACATGAATTGTTTAAATGAACAGAATCACTAGGGCACTGATCATCCAAGCTCTTAATATGCGTACTGTACCAACTACCCTAGCCGAAATCGAAATAATAATATTCACAACAGACAATATATATCTACCTATTTTCACCATACTAAAATAGCCAATTTCTTTCTTTGTCAATTTGAAATATTTGTTGTTGACATTGACACGACATTCTAATAACAATACAATAAAATCAAAATTTCCTCACAAATTACAATAAATAAGAAATGCCCGTCATGTTTTTCAAACCATTGGTCCTCGCAATAAAATTATATACGCCTACGAAATAAAATGTCCCCCAGCGCCGACATTCAGCATGCAAAATTTAATTTTACAATCCGACCCTGTTCAATATAGGTAATATTTGAAATTTATGTTCCGTACTGTCCCTATTCGTTCTGTCCTCAATTTGTTCCGACGGGACATAGTTTGGTGTATATCTATTTGAATGGGAATACCTATTTCTTTTTATCACGTATTTTCAATTTGGAAATCTTTAAGCTATATCTTTATGAATTTAATATAATTTCTTTGTGTGTAAAAAGTATAAAGGCGTTGTAAAAATATAGATTTCTTAAAATAATATAATTCATTATACCTACTAACAGATAAAAAGTATTATAAAAAGTATATAAATAACTAATATTTAACTTAATTATTATTTAGCAAAATAATTAAATTCTAGACAAGCATACAGAAAGGGCTATTTAGTGAAAGAGAAAAGTCATCCCACAAATAAAATATATTAAAATCATCCTGTTACAACTACACTGGTACACAAAGAAAAAGGGTCGGTTAGAAAATCTTCAATATCTTCAAAAGTACCTACAAGGTAGGTCAGGATCCTGGTACATTCTTCAGGGGTTAACGACATGATAACTTCAGAATAATAAAATTTATAAGGCAGAGACGCCACATTTAAATCATTTTTTATTGCAAAACTAAAACAAACGCGAAACAATTGATTTGAATTTTTTGGTACAAAATTCAAAAACGACCATTATTTTACATTTTCGGTTTTTTATACAATTATCAAAAATAAATAAAAAGGCTTTTTATATTATTTTATGTGGTATTAAATATTCTTTAATTTAGTCTTTATTTCATAAAGGTAGGGCAGGTACTTTCGAAGATATTGAAGATTTTCTAACCGACCCTTTTTCTTTGCGGTCCAGTGTATTACTCATATTAGAGAAAATATACAAAATATTATTTAAATCGGGACCTAAAACTTAGTTGCCGAAATGTAGATGTACCTACATACAATACACTTTTAACTACCCCTCCAGAGGCTTACAGGTTTCAGCATGTATTTCTTTAAGGCACACTATACACACGTGTATACTTAGTATCGCACATAAAATCCAGCATCTATTTTAATATTATTATGTGTTATCTGAAGAAAAGTGTGATCATTTAAATATAATTGTTGTTACAAATAAACGACTATTTATTGAAACATTTACATTTAAGTAAGTCACAAAAACCACAAATATCACAAACGTAACCCTTAAACTCATTAAATACAATATTAAAATGATCCACAGCATTATAATCTCGAAAACATGAACATAATACCTTAAGACCTCTCGGAAATAAATTAAAAAGGCATCAGTCTCAACAATTAATACAATTATGATTGTGGGGGAGCAAAAACACTGTTTCCTCGTGTTAAAAGGCAAAGTAATACAATTTTCCCGCCTTTTTCTCCCCCACCTAATTACAATTCATTTTATTAATAAACCAGATCGTTACAATTAGGCCGATTACTTTTTACGATTTGCACACTCGCATTTTTAACTTAATAAATTCTAATCATTCTAGACATAGAACCGGTAATTTATTATTACTATTGTTATAAATTCGTGTAAAACATGTACCATATTATAAATCAATACTAAAAAGGTTACATATTTATTCCAAATTCACAAGTCATAAATTATGTGAGCGGTCAGTGTTGCCCACTGAAAATATTTAACCATCAAATGGTCGCGTGGGCTCGGGTCAACCATTCACTAAAATATATTTGAATAACGAATGATATACGGTTTGTTTATTGGCGGGCCTGTTTCTTTTTTGAATTTCATTATTCGTAGTTGACCGACGCGCACTCGGGTCGCCGTCGGTCATTCGAAGGGGACCGTTTGGCTGAATGACCCTTGTGTATACATTATGTACAAAACTTTTAATATTTTCGCAGCTTGGATGTCCTAGACCGGTTTACCCGAGGGTAAAATTTTATTGAAAATTTTACGTCTAATTTATAATTCTAAAACGCACGTGTGTTCTTTTAAAAGGTGAAAAGGTTATAAGTTCAAACCAGTGCGTTTCTTAAAAATCGTTGTAAAAAGTAATCGAGACAAGTGAAGCGCGTCATATTGCTACTTAAGGATTTTAATCTTTATTCATATTAGAATAAGAATATTTTTCGTATGGTTATTACAATAATGATAAGTAAACTACTACTATTTTATGTATGTTTTAAAGTGGCTTATTCTTAAACTCATATACGATAGAAAGTAAGATTGAAATTAAATTCAAACGCTATTATTTTGTCGGAAATTTGAGCTACGGCCCTCCGGGAGGGACCCTCGGGGTGAAAAACGAGGAAACTTTCCCTCTCCGTGTTACATTGTTTACTTTTACACTAGTTATGTAAAATGTTGGGTTCGAAACAATTTCTTAGGTGTGACGTGCAACGAACTCTAATGCCGACGTTATTTTGATGCTTTACCATGGCATAGCATTATTTGAAAAGGATATAGTTATACATTATTACACCCCTTTTTTTCTTCTAGTGATAATGAAACCCGATGTGGAGTAGTTAATTACTTATTACTAATTACTTATTGTTATTTATACTTATTTTAAAATAAGAACATATTATAACAATAATTACACTTGTTTTAAGGTTTTACTAACATAATATAAAGCATTGGTGGATTTAGCAGAAGATTAATTATTACACAAAAAATTGTTTAACCACTCCAGTATTTGTGCTGTTACTAAAATTTTCTAATAAAACCTATAATCACCTTTGCCTCACATGGGATACGACACCAAATCCTGCAAGCGCTTACACTCATACTATTATCATAAAATAATACTATCACTATATAAAAAAATAACAATAATAATAATAGTATTACTACCTAGGAGAACGTTTCTCGATCAGATCGCAGGCGTTTTAGACAAAGGTCAGGTTAAGAGCACCTTGAACCGACGGGCGTGTATGAGGAATGTGATCAAAGTGAATGAAGCCAGAGAAGTGTGTCAGGATCGTAGCAAATGGAAATCCGTAGTCTCTGCCTACCCCTCTGGGAAACAGGCCTGATCTATGTATGTATGTAATAGTATCACTACAAAACCAATGCGGCAGACTTCAAGTTAAAATGCGAGTACCTACTCAAAATCTTTATTGCAAATAGTTATCTCATGGAATATATGTAAAAAATTACTGTCTACCATTTTATGACTTTCTTAAGTCAGAAACCTACGTTTATGTTTTAGCCAATGGCTTACGATTGGTAAGTTTATTTTATTTTATACCTTGGTCCAAAGTTTATTTCTCGAATTGCACAAGAAGTTAGTGGCTCTCTTTTTGGCAATTCTTAGTCTAACAACACAGTGTTTGGCCACGTGCCTGACCGCAAGAAGACTTATCCATACGTAAGATATAAAACATAGCTTTCAAAAGGTGAGTGTAGCACAGTTCTGCTAACTACTGGCAGTATCTATGTGTATATGTTTCCATATATACATTATAATCTATGCAAATTCTTGAACATCTGTCCACATATATACGCTTGTACATAGTCATTACCTAAGCAATTAAGTGTGTCCCGTGTGGTTAGTATGCGAGCGACATTCGATGGCTAGTTAGTATGCGGTGGCAGTACTCGCGTAATTAGCACACACGCCCCATGGTGCCGTGATGTTTCGTACGTAGGCAGACGCTCTAATATATGAAAAACGTTAAAAGGATTTTAAAATAAGAGTATACGCAATACATATCGAATACGATATACGTATCGAGAAATCGATATGTCTGTCTATATCGATTTTAAAACCTTTTATAAAGATTAGTTGATCGGTATATGCTGCAAAAGCATTGACTTCACAATTTTTAAGTGTCTGTCTGTACATGTATTGTTCATGCGTAATATAATCTTCAGTACTATTCAAACGATCTATATTCAAAGATACATTTTTATAAAGCACCAAACCTTTAAAAATCTTGAAGACGCAATATCTAGCAATAAATACTATCGTCCCGCCGCACTTAAAAACGTTAAGCTTCTTATAATAAAAGTAATTTGTGAAATTCTGACCGGCCAGACAAATTGATTAAACAAAACAAAAGTAAAAAATAAATCTTCTAAACAAATATATTCTAGAACAATAAATTTATATTTGTGTCAATGCAGTTTAGTGAATAACTTTATTGTCGTACCATTTTTGCTAGCATCCGCATTGCACGGGTTAAGTATTGCCAAACCATTATATTTACAATTATTTATTTTGTTTTTAATTAGCAGATTGCGTTTCAAAACGTAACAAACATCCGAACCATCTTCACAAACATTCATATTTATAATATAAGTAGAAAATCTTTATTGGGTATTTTCCCCAAGTTTTACGTCACTTACTTAGCACGACAGTTATCTATAGCGTACTATCACATCTGTGTTCCTGACCAAGACAATAGTCAAAAGCGTTACTAAAAATAAATTTAACTCTAAATGGAATTGGTTCAACAATATCTACTCTCTTTAAAAAAAGTCTTTTGTTTCCTAATTTCGCATGAGAAGAAAAGGCGAATAGACGACCATACTTAGGCATATATTATTTAAATATAATATCAGTTAGTTTAAAATTATATCTAACTAATTTTATACTTTATTCCTCTAAATACATAAAATACCATCCATTTAAATAAAATGTATAATAGTTTTAATTACACTTAACGTATAACATCGTTATGAACCTTCACATAAGTTTTGAATGTTTAATTTTTGTCTTCAAATAAAGAAAAAGATATGTCTCATATTATTTATTTATTAATTTATTAGAAACTCAACAGATTATTTTCTATACACATGAATAAGAAAGTATATAGTACTATTATAGCAATATTGAGCAACGCCTTAAACACTAGGATTATCGTAGAATTCATTGCTAGTACCACCTATAACAAAAAGTTATATTTAAGCCAATTACTGAGTTTCCTGACATGTTTAGCGGTAAGAAGTGAAACACAGAGACAAACAATCAATCAGTATTAATTACTAGACCCAAGCAATACCACAATGATATGACATGACATGATGTGATTTGTATGATATTACACAGAATGGTTGTAACATTTTTGCCCTTTTCTGCGTAACTCACGTGTAATGAAGTACATAAGTCTGACCTGACCTCTGAGGGTACAAACACACGCGTAACTGTCACGCCCCCTATCCCATTTTATATGTATTGTGATGGGCACTGGTACTAAAATCGTATTTATATTTGGAACACTTTAAAACTTTTCGTTTTTAATTGTGGAATTGTAAAGTTTTGATAATATTGTCTATGAATTATTCTAAATGTTGTCATCTAATAAATAAAATATTTGTTCCCGTTAATTCTTGAAAATAATATGAAGGGGTTAATAATAATACTTAATTAGTCATCGTTTTATGTAAAATTTATGAAGTAATTGTAGTAACTCTATTATGCCCACGTTCCATGGCGAACGATTATGAATTTCAAATGCGATCAACTAGGATAATGTTCATAAATGGAAACGGCTTAAAATTATCTTAGTATTTACAACAAAGGAAACTTTAGGGCCTATTAAAATTTAGAAGTACAAATCTAAAATCATATAATCTCTTCATCCTGATTTAAACTTCATGCTCTTACATCAAATAAAAGAATGGGTTCCTCCATAATGAAGAACAAAGTAACAGTGTCCATAAAACAGTAGAAGGAAAACACTGTCGAAAATGCGTAGGTACATAATATTCGGACCCCAACGCACACATACGCGAGACACATAGTAATCCACGCACACATACTAACATCCACATACGCGCCGTATGTGCCCACGTGTGCGCGGGAGGGACACGTGTGAGAGAGAGATGGGAATAATATAATGTAGGTGTGCAAGAAAGGGATGGGTGTTGCAGGACGAGCGATACAACAAATCAATACGAGCGGTGGTGACCGGTAGCCTGTGTCACTACCCCTCCGCCCCGGCCGTACCCCGCCCCGCGCGCCCCGCAGACCGCACGCCTCCACCTACATTGTCAACTACCACAGAGTAATTTAGACCTCCCAAAATTGTTATGGCCGTGGTATTATGTGCTTTTCGCTACAATATGTTTGTGAGATGTGTCTCTGTTCTCATCTTACTTATGCATATTACTGTGTGGTACGCACTTCTATTAGTGATATGGCGCCGATCCAGCATAAGCTTGTTTTACTCAAATATTGTTTATTATCTTTTTGTTTACTATACATAAAATTTACTGAACACTTGCAAGAAACGCAACGAACTACTATAGCAAATTACGTTATGAAAATATTTGTCTATGTCTCTTTTTTCTGACAGCACGTGTAATGGAAAATTGTACAAATTCTTAACAAAGCATCGTGTATAAATAAAAAATTAAGTAATATAAATCATAACTAATATATACACTAATAAAAATAATGCTTGGATTTATTAGATACTTATTGCGCTCTAGTTAAGTAAAATAATAGACAAGATGTGATGATAAAAATTATATTATAACATTTCATAATTCACTATTTTATTATGCTTCTTTGTTGATGTTATACTATTCATAATTTTCACACACGACACACGATTTCAGCCGAATCTAGTAAGTCGGCTATGTACAATAATAAGACGAACAGGGATTATGATAATCTTATTTTACTTTCACAATTAGTCAAATGAATAAGACATTGCACCACGCGCACGTCAACCTACTCACAACACAAAAATAATTGTAACTAAAATACATGGAAATAATTTTAAAAATATATATAGGTATATATAATAAAACTTTGATAAAATAGGTATATATCGGTACACGGGTCTTCGGTTTCGGGCACAAGTGTGTTATCCCCGTACTATGAACGCCGCGTCAAGCTTATTGCTTTCTGTATCAAGGACTTGATCTAGCCATCTAACCTTTGCCTTTGAGCCTTTTCAAGTGACGATTAAGTCTCTTGGTAATTAAACCATTAACGGAAACGACGATAGTCGCAAAACAACGGTTTGAATTATTATTAGATATATGTCGATAAAATAAAATCTGCTGAAATGAAATTAATTCTCTAGACTGAAATATTCAAATTCCAATTCGGTATTTTTATAATTTTTTAAATTATCCTTTTAAATTAAATTAAATATTAACTTTATCCTAGCACAGTTAACGAAACACAGCATCCCATAATATTTACATCATCTGCTTGGTTATTCTAAACATACAAAACTTAATTTATAGTGAAGAAGATACACCTTTGTTCAAAAATGTATTTTCCGTTGCCACGTCTATACAAATCATGGTTCTGTGAGTCGAAATCCGCTTGACCGCGCGTATGGAAGGCGCAGCGAGACCGACCGAACAAACTTGATACTTTTACAACTTACACAATAAATTCTTCAGCAAGGATAATTTCGTGACCTATTGCATAACATTCAAATTTTTTTTATGTCATTGTATTATACATATAAATAAAATTATGTGTAAAATAAAAGTGCTTAATAAGCAAGAATACCCTGATAAAATGTCACCTAACCTACCCAAATTAATTCGAAGGCCATCTTATACTTAAGTTTATCCGGACTAAAGGCAATTGTAAAAATACAAAGAAAAGAGAACCGAAATTAGAATTAGTAAATTATGTCTTCTAATAAACGTAAATCTTAATTTTAAAGTGGTAGCATATCATATTTTATTTGTATTTTAAATTTCAAATTGTTTCTACAATAAACCTAGCTAAAACAGTGAATTTTTACTTTTAAAACAAGAAGAGACTTTAAATTCTACGATTTTGAAATTTAAAATAAGAACAGTACACTTTCTAAACACAAAAATACCATTCCAGGCAATGGACAGTCTTAAGGGGGCCTTTTTCTCAAACTTTCAGAGGGTACATTCCGCTGAGTAACAGTTCTGTAATTCACTACCCTTCGCCCTACGGAGGCCCCATACAGAGGGACGATAAACTGTAAAACCGCGGGAGGGCGTCCCTCTCCCCCCACCCTTCGGCCCGATAAACAGGGCTGTAATTTATGACACCTAGTAGAACCCTTCTCCGGATGGACCCGGCTTAGAGTTAGGTACTTTTGTTATGTAGGTAGCTGATTGAATTATGTATTACGGGGACCCTAATGGACAGTAAGGGCCCATTTCAGAAATGGATATTGCATTATTAATTTGCTTAAGAATTAAGGTAATATGTCGAAGAGGCTTTTATAAAGAGGAGAGTCAGGTAAACGAAAAAACATACTTATCCTTAAGTAACTGACTAGTTATACGAAACATTTTATAATCTTAACTCGTTAAACCTCAATTCTTTGTCTGAACTAAATTCGATTAAGAAATGGCCTGTTTTTGTTTATTAAAATGTATACAACCTTTTTATTTAAACAGTGGTAGTAATTAATACTAATAAAATGACTTTGTCAGTTAATTTATTTAGAGACAAAAGTATATTATAAAACTGTATAATATTCATAATTAGGATTTATATAGAGCTGTCAAATGTCCAAAACATAACGAAAATGATTAAAATTAACGTTAGTGGTCATTATTAATAGTTTATAAGTTATATCAAAGAGCTTTTGCTCGCAGCACAGCCCACGAGAATCGTGCGGGAATATACACCGTGTAAAAAGTATTTTATATTTTATTCAAGACCTGGTCTACCTGTGTGCCAAATTTTATTTGAAATCCATTTAGCGGTGTACTAGATGTAACATACATCTATACAAACTATAAAATGCCTACTTATTTCATAAATATGAAATTTAGGAAATAAGTGGGAATTTATTACATCATTTATAGTTTTGATTGTCAATAATATTAATTTACCCAAAATACAGAAATTTATAATATAATATTAATTTATCCTAAATAATTATTCGATACATTACCATGTATCGAATAATTGTTAATTCACAATCCACAACTTAATCTTATAAATAAAATGAGAAATGGGCATAATATGACTACTCTAACTAGATCTTTAAACGCTGTAAAGTTGCTTACTGAGAAGGGTTCAGCTTACTGGACGCTTTTTGGTAATGAATTCTCTAAACAGAATTACTAGCAATCGATATAATATAGTAATATTATTAGGAGTTACTACACCGAAAATAAATAAAAGAAGGTATTAATTATAAAACCCTGGTATGGTTTATTTTGATAAAAATAGCATAATTATAAATATGATATGACGATATTGAAGAGCCGCGGTTTAGACGTGGACTGACGCGTGCTACAGAAGAAGAATACAATTGAATGATTGATATGTTAGTAGATTCGAAATACTATAATTTTAATACTAAATAAATTGATTATTATCAGCAGCAAATCTGCGTAAAAGTAATATTGTCATACTACTAATATTATATATTGTAAAGTAGCTCTGTCTATTACGTTTTGACAGCTAGAATACTGAAACTATTTAACCAAATTTGCAATTTATTTCTTTAGCTTTTTAGTATGTCCCACTGACACTGGACAAAAGCTATAGACTCCCAAATCAGTCTGTTGGTAGGTGTAAAACATAAATTTAACATTTGCATATGTCAATAAACCAAATTCATAATACTGAATCGCTCTATAATATCAGACATATGTATTATTTTTCACACACATCAATCTTAAAACTTTACACATATGAAGTAACGCTCAATAAATATTAGGAATGTTATCTTAAAGTTGTGAATAAATATTCTCAAAGTTCGCCTTAACTTAGCGTGGTGCGTAAAGAAAAAACTTCCCGCCACTTGATAATGAGATCTCCCAAGTTTTTATAGACATTTTATTTACTTTGAAATGGCTAACCACAGATCCAATTCTTTAATTTTGTTCATTTTGTTTCCTTATTCTATTGGCTCTTGCAAACTTATTTATTAGTAAGAGGTTTATCCTTACGCGGTCATTATAATACAATGATTATACTTAAATATTGTTTTTGTTACGATCACACTGTGATTATAAACTATGAATAAATGTGGAAGTTTTACATTATTATATAATAATAATATGTTATTCAATGATGATTAATAAATTCTAAGCTTAACGTAAACTTAAGTACTATTCATATGGGTATCTTTTCAGGACATTCTATACATAATATACTGATAATCAATACATAAATAACTACAACACTACTATAATAGTAGCTGATACCAAAACAGAATTAAAATTGAACATCGCACTCAAATATATACAACTTAATCCAACTCCTCTTACCGCGACAGAAATAAACTGAAATCGATAACAAATCCGAGAGGCCTGACCAATACAAGTATAAACTACATATAAATATATAAAGGCTCCTATTTTACCCTTATGGCCGGCACGGTCAGGCGCCATCTTGGAATTTTCCCCTCCCCGCGTCCCACCCACGCTCAATCTTACCCCAAACATGCCCCCTCGATCTAAGGGGCCTTTGAAAGGCCGAAACCCACTAATACTAATGTCCTCTACGTATGAACGTGTGTGTGTGGGTGTATGCGTGTGTGTATAATGTAGAACACACAGGTTGCGAGATTTAAATTGTTTGCGCTCAATTTGTTTTTCATCTGTTTTTTTGTGTTTTATTTTAATGTAACAATGGCGTTCTGTTTGATTGTTGTAAACTTCTGCACGTTTACTTTACGTTTCTTATTTTATGGTAATTTCAAATCAGCTTTTAGTTTCACTATAAACTTCAAAGAGGATTTACGAACCGATAATATCACTAAGTTTATTCTGAGGCAACAACATCAATACGAAATAGAATTCTTCAATATCAATTGATTATTAAAATAAAAGATTAGTAGGCCGTAATATTACTTTATAAATAGTAAGTTACAACTTTAATGTATGAACATTACAACAATTATTCTTTCAAATCAACCGCTATGTCTTCTTACCTTATGTGTATTATGAATTTATGATTCATATAATACACATAGCACAACTAAGCTTGTATGAAAATATTGCCTTGCTAACATAAAAATTCCTTCACACGACATAGACGCATCATAAATGTAGAGCTCTTATAACAGCTATAAATAGAATCGAGACTACATCAAAGGCGGTATCTTTTATTGTATACTAGTTTTCACCCGTGGCTTCGCTCGCGTAAATGTAGGTTAGGTTAGGTTTGCAACAGTTATTTTTTCTGGATAAAAGGTACCCTGTGTCTTATTCTGTATCCCTGACAACGTGTATGCAAAATTTCATGTTGATCGGTTGAGTAGTTAAGGCGTGAAAGCGAAACAAATAAACAAACTCATTTTCGCATTTACAATATTAGTTAGGATTAGGATTCTTGACAATTTAATAATAAAAATACTCATTACCTCATGCGCTTATAGAGCTACTGAATAATAGTGTCCACTTTGGACACTTATCTTACACTAGATGTTCCCGCGGTTTCACCCGCGTTTATCGTTACTGCGCCGCCCCCGCGGGTTGTAGCGTGATGTTATATAGCCTATAGCTTAACTCGATAAATATCTATAGGCTATCCAACACTAAAAGATGTTTTCAAATCGAACCAGTAGTTCCTGACATTAGCGCGTTCAAACAAACAAACAAACTCTTCAGCTTTATAATATTAGTATAGATTAGGTACAACTACAATATCAAGACGTAGTTGGATAGTATTGGATAGATTGCGTAACTCTAGAGTTAAGTAAGCTTTTGATATAAATTCTTTTTTTTTAACTAATTAAAAAAAGAATATATATCAAAAGCTTATGAACGTTAATAAAATCACAGATCATTAGGGATCGATTACCAGATAAGCCTTTCACTAATAACTTTGGCATTTAGACAAGTTTTCAGAGAGAAATTAAATAGATTTTTCAGGAAATCTATTTAATTTCTCTCTAACATTAACTCTCTGACGAAAAATCGGTCCTCATGACATATTTTTTATTCCTTTTTAGATTTAGAAATAAATTATAGAGGAACATTATCTACTTCGTACGTTTAGATAGCTAAACTGCTTGACTGATTTTAACTATGTGATAGCTTAAACATTATAGCATAGACTTCTTAAAATATTATGAATAAACAGCCTCAGCCACTTAGACTTAGGCTGTTAATATAATATAAATTAGCACAAGTATTATGCAAATTTTAATCCGAATTTATAATGCTCACGAACAAGTTACAGGTACCAATACTTGATTCAGTATTAAGTTCTATATTCACAAAAGGAAAATTCTCAGCATACTATGTAAGTAGCAAGCAAGCATCATTCGTAAGTTATGCTAAGTTATCTTCCTACTTCTCAAGTGTTTTGCTTGCTACCAATATCAATAATGTTACTTTAGTTGATCTTTGACGTCGTTATAAGTAATAAAGATATAGAGTAAATATTTATAATTTGGTTGTACCGTACTTTACGAGGAAAGTTTATGGCGACGTTTTATGGCATGTTACGTACATAAAAGTCGAGATTTCCCCTTAAAGGATTCGGTTCTGAATAAGTTAAAGCGTCATACAGACTTGTTTCCCTTTATATCGCAACTGTGTACATCACATATGCCTACGGGGGTGACATTCGTTTCTTTATAAGGTCTAATATCATACACTACTTGTAATTGGCTAATGCGTATAAACCTTCTTAGTTTTAAACTTATCGGTACAAAGACATAATATGTAAAAATAAATGGGCTGGCTTAAAGAAATATTCGAAATTCTAACATATTGGAATTATTGAAACACATCGATCATAAAGCACTCTCACAACCATGTTCGACATGAGCTGTATAATGAAGTCTTGAAAGTACGACGTAAAACATTACTTTCAGTACTAGGATCTCAATTAGGGACGCTCTATGTATCTTATACGTTTATTAGTATAAAAAAATACATAGCTTATGAAGATCCATACTAGAGATATCTAAATAATCATAACAGTAAGCAACAGGCCCCTAAAAGCAACGGTTGCGATCCAATCAGTCACCTCAAAGAGCATTTCAGATATAATTGGCGTCTCGTTCAAAGAACGCGGTTACCGAACCACCCAACCCACCAGCCCGCAATGCATTACCGAAATAAAAAATTCACGTCAATTTCCGAAAGAGATTTCCATCAGAGCCGATACGGTGGCTAAACACAAAACCCTGAAGGTGGCAGCACACACACACTTGAAATATTCACTCGCCACTCCAATACATCATTCATTCGTCCGCCGAGAACGGTTCGACACCAATCTTCCATTTGGCAAGAAAATCGATACACGTCGTGGCCATATAAGCATTCCGGGGGTGGTAGACGGGGTGTCTTAAGGGGGAGTTAAGGTTTAGTCCCGAATATTGAATTTCCCTTGGGACAAACCCGTTTCGCTTTGTCCCTTCGGTCGGGGTCGTGTGGGCCGTGAGATGCCCGGGCTACAGCCTACCTACACATATATACGCACACAGAGACGCATAGATGATGCGTGAGTGTACGTTCGTGCGTAAGTGTTGGATAATAACATTGCGAGGCCACCAGGCATACGTGACTTTCAGGGCGTTTGACGGGCCCCCAGGCTATATGCTCTCTACATACGCATAATAATATCTACGCGTGTGTTTGAGTGGGCGTTTTACCCTATATGTGATATAGAGGCCTCCCTACGCTTCAAAGCCTTTAAATTGGGTCTCTTTAAATAAAATGCTGTACGCACGCGTTTTTGTCAAAAGAGAACACTTTGTATAAAATACTAGCTTTTATTAAGTTTTGTAATAAATGCTTTAGATTGACTGAGATCAGAAGCTTCAATTTTAATGTTTTGATTTATGTGACTATGACAATTTCTTGTTATAGGGACACACATTGTAAAATTGATTATTATATATGTAGGTACACATTTAACTTGAATACGCCGTGTGATTAAGTGTGTAAAAGTACAAGTAAAGTTAGTTACATCACATCTTACAACATTATAATATGACTGTTAGCGCGGTATATTTTGTGCATAATAGAGTGTTATTGCAATATAAAACCTTAACTTCGCCTTAGACGCTTAAAGTATAAAAAACTTTGAAATAAATTGTTGCGAAAGCTATATCTTAACCTGTCAATTGTTGGATAGCCAGACACGATTGCAAACCTATTGTGTCTGTCTGTCGGTGTGCCACTGTGACTAGGTTAGTATTCTTAAAAAAGTATTTTAATTTGAATTGATGTTACTTATTCACGTTTTGTTTTTATAGATATCGCCCGCATTAAGGAGCGTTCTTGTATCGCCAGCGTTTTTACAAACATTTCAACGGACACAAATAAAACCTAGACGTAGCACATTTATCTATTTGTGGACCACACAAATATTTGTCCCGTGAGCAAAATTGGACCTTAACCTTTTGACCGCCACAGCATAAAAGTAGCGTCGTGCCCCCTACGCCAGGTGTACCTATGTAAAAGGAACACAACAAACAAATTTTTTTATGTTTATTTTGAACTGTAAAATAGTCGTATTTTCGACGTGCCATGCCGTCGGGGGTGTCGTGAGCACGGTTTAATTTGACGTGAATGGATGTCCGTGGCGGTCAAAAGGTTAAACATTTAACGTAGTGGTACCCACGTAAACCAAAGCGCTATCCCTGCACTCTTTCAAAATAACAAATTTATATTAACAGCTTTATATGTCTATACAAAATAAAGCAAGACTTAATGTGCAATATTAATATACACCACATGCCTTTATGAACGCTACATTGTCCAACATACAATTAATTTACCACCACCACCAATAGGTATAAACCAAGCCCGTATTTCCATATGCACGCTCCTTAACTTCATTTCACCATACACCCCAATACAAACAAGGCATTAGTCTTGGAACTACTCCCCTCTTACCCATTACCTATTTCTGTAGCCCCCTATAAACATATATTTGGCTGTTTCGACCCCATAACTGTTTGGCCGCTTCATTTACTAGTCATACATCGTACCCTTTATTTTATGTTGCGTAAAATTAACTCAAGCTTTCGGTAGTTGGTTACAAATGTTTGATATAACGGAATATTTGTACAAATGTTGGTACACCCGGGTCTCTTATTTTGAAAGAAGTACTCTCAGAATAAAACTTATTGTTTTATTATAAGTGATTGTGATTTTATTTTGTTAAACCATTATTTGTATTGCTTATATATTTTGTCCAGGTGTAAAAATAAATGTTGTTAAGCATCTTATTACCTATATTTTATTTTCGCATAATTAAGAAGCGATAGACAAGGCTATGGAGCTATGGCGAAGGGAGACGGTTGGACTGCCACGCAGAGGTCTCAAGTTTGATCCTACTACACGCAACTCTAATACTTTGAAGCTATATGCGTATTAAATAGTTAGTTAATTATTTCTAGCTTTGAATGTAAACATAATGAGAAATGCTGCATGACTAAAAGTTCATATGTTCTCAAAGATATGCAGTATCTCTATGGTCTACCAGGTTCCGAGTGCTTGCTTGTACGTATTACGTGAAACCTAAAGCGACGTAAGGCGTGAGTATAATATCATAATTTATTATAGTTATAGGAAAACATTTTTACCTTATCTCTTCTGGGTTATAAGCATGGGACTACCGATTGTATATTATACAATAATACATACCTACACAGGTATGTATTATACAATTGGTAAACATATAGCGCCGTCTTGGAGGGCAACTTTGGCCGAATGTTGCGTTATAAATCTCTGTCACAAAAACAGAGACAAATCCTTTAGCTCTAGCACCTCTCAGTAAAGCTTGTGACAAAAATATATTATCGCGAAGGTATACGTGACCTGTTTTCAAGGCTTAACAAAATGGTCGGTAAGGATAAACTACATTTGGTAATGGCGTTGTGTTACTGAGGATCACTTAAATCGAGTCTAGTTTTAAACATAGATATGAAACGACCAAATCGCCGCGCCTTGGCTGCGGCGATACGTTCCTTTGTCTCAAAAACGCGTACAAACATATCGATTATTTCATTATATTATGGTTCTATATTATTATCCTTTAGCATGAATATTTATAGCTCTCGATTACGATGACCGTCATGTTTTGAACGCCATTCATTCATTTCGCAACAGCAGCGCCTTTAACGGTTTATTAGGTAAACTAATCAAACTGTATGAAATGTCGTGCTGTGGTAAATTGAAATTGAGAGGAATAAATTCGAGTACTAATGGTTGTGTTGTCCACTCTACTGTGTTCACCTTTAACATTTGCAGTAGATTTTCATAATTAAATTAGGTACCGACCAAGGCTGCGCTCGTGTAGTATAATACTTAAGATATACTACACGAGCACAGCCTTGGTCGGTACCTAATTTAATTATAAAAATCTACTGCAAATACATATTTTCCATTTCAATCGGCGAGAGTAGGTACATATAACTTTCAATTAATTAATCGGATGATTGAGGATTGCGGATCGGATGCGTAATAGATACTAGTTATTACCCATACAAACAAATTTTACATATTTTTAATATTAACATAGATTAGATAGAGACTATGGCAGATTGGCGCAAATTATTAAAGAATTAAAACAAAATCTGTAAATGATATCTACAAGTAATGTATAGATCTACGCAAATTAACATTATAATATTAAAATTATATGATATAACGGAGTGCTTTGCCTAAAAAACAAACATAGATATCCAAAGAACAAAGACTATTCACACAAAACATACACCTACAATTCCTAGACATTAAGCCTAATACAGTACCGCAGTACCGTGTTCGGATTTTCAATCAGTCCCCACCTTTGTAGACGTGAACTATAGGCGAGGTGACGTCAGAGACATATGGCCATGTTATCCGTTCCCCCTTTAATCCCAGCCGAACTATCGAAACTATCAGGATTGCTTCTCGAGGCGCTTGAGCTTGAGGGGACGTGTAACGAATTGTTATTTTCGAAATTCAAACTGGCATTTTATTTTTTACTATACAGCACTGAATTTCTTCTATTCTGATTGTGGTCAACTTCTTGTTATAGCCAGTATGCATATTATTGGATGGAATTCTAATTTGAAACATTGCAATAGCGTGACCGTTTTTGTAGCCTGGACGTGCAAACATTACCTACTGGCCAAAAAGCATCCCATTACTCGAACTATTTTGTTGGAGAGTAGTGACGCTGAGACAATATTGAAATCTATTTTGAACAATTTCTATTACGAGAATTCACTCAGTCCATGATAGTTTTTAGTAAAGTAAATTAAAGTACCTTGTATTTGCCATCATAACAGAATATCTCTAAACCTACCATTTTATGAATCTTGAATCTTCTAACACACCCTATAAAATGCTCTACCTACTCACTTATTAGTTACGTTTTCTACAGAGCCGTTTTTCTTTCTCGAAAAGCACAATTCGTTATATCTAAATCAGCTTCATAAATAAAATGAGTTCGGCGAGACACACACAACTTTTAGCATGCATTGCATAAAATAATGCCTATACACAATCCTTCAAATAAAATTGTAATTCTTAAAAATATATTGTCGAGTTTCCCCCGAGTCACCCGGGGGCGGACTTGTTAGAGCATCGGTCGAGAATCACGTTCTCTTTGAAAAACGTCCTTTGATGCGCTCGCCTTGTTACGACCGTAACAACTAGCGTTCTCACAGTCACGTGTATTAAACCTTTAACTCTTTGTCGACACCCACTCAACCGAATCTCAACCTTACACTCCAAGCAATAAGAATCAACTACCTCTGCACACAAATAAAATAATTTCGAGTAGGCTTACGTGCCTGGGAACTGAAAGTTTTTCCCTTGATGAGAAAATGTGTTTTTCATGACATGTAATACACTTTCTTTTTCCATCAAAATACACAATTTTTTCAACGTATATAATAAAATACTAAAGTAAGTATTATCTCCAATCAAAGTTACCTCTATGTTCTTATTTTCTCGTAAAAATCTCATACAACCTACGCCTGTGATATTTGAACCATAACGTATAATACCTCCCTCTGATTACCATTTGACGAACTGAATATTCCGCTCTGATAGACTTTTTGAAGCCACGCCGAAGTCTGCAATTCATCGGCAGAGAAAAAAAGAAAGAAATTGCCGTCATTTTTTAAATCATGTCTAGTTAGTATTTATTTTTTTACTTGTGTACAACTGTTTATTGGAATTTTGATTGATTGGGCTCGTTTACTTTTGATAAAATGATTTTTTTATTGTTGTTTGTTTTAAACTTCATTCTTACTATGGTTTGTGATTTGAATGGTTAAATAAACCTAAACTTAACGACTTTCTCTTTGGTTTTATTAATGCAGCGAACTATCAAATAGACATTACAAGAAAGTAGAGTCTTGCCGTGATCTTCGAATTTAACATGATTATATTTGATGTTTGCATAATATACAAATAAAAAACCAGCAGAATGAAAACCATTCCAATTTTAAATTAACAACAGATTAAAATTAAACGCGTTGAGAAACCGAATATAAAAACTAGTACACACAATGCATTGAATTAATTTTCTAGCATTGTTTTCGTGTCACAAAAGTTAAAACAATAAGTTTTGAAGTCACATGCAGAGTTATAGACTAAACTCCATTTGGCCTTTGTCGTAACCCTTTGTTAGGGCGAGATCCTTCATTGTTTTCACAGGGCGCGAATTAATCTCAGTTTATTTCTTTGATCACGATATTTGGAATAAAGGCTGTCAACTAACTGTGATGGATATGTAAATGGAACGTTTTTGTAGTTTGTTTGAATGTGGAATGCATATTCAACTTAGAGGTCAACCAATAAAAGCATGAAAAGAAGAATTATTTTAAATGGCTTTTGTTTAAGTAGTGGTAGCATTAAATTGCTCATTAAATATTTTTTTAGTATTTTTCTGTATTTTACTACTAAAGGACTTTTTATATTTTTCAGGTTACTATCTATTTATTCGCCGTGATGAACTCTATAATTTAATATCTCTGCTATAAAGAGAACTTCACACTAATTTACATATGTAATCATAACAAGCAATACATTTATAATTCAATACTTTTCGTCATAACATCTTTTTATTATCTGCGAAGACAATACGCATATTATCACGCCTATGTTCATGTCGTACGTATAGGTGTATCAAACGAGGGTACAAACATTCTGATTCCAAATCGCCTCTATTATTCATAGCTCCAAAAGATCACTTTGTAAAACATGTTTATGAATATAAACGATCACGTATGTAGCTATATTATTATACTAGATGTTCCCGCGGTTTCACCCGCGTTTATTGTTACTGCGCCGCCCCCGTGGGTCGTAGCCTATAACCTTCCTCGATAAATAGGCTATCCAACACTAAAATATTTTTTCAAATCGAACCAGTAGTTCCTTAGATTAGCGCGTTCAAATAAACAAACAAACTCTTCAGCTTTATAATATTATACATGGATACACAAGTTATTAAGGAGGCTGTAGGCCGAAGCAATATCCGGCCGGTATCGTAGCGTGTCTGTCAGTTTATTTATGTGGAAACATGTGGAGATTGTGGAGGGAACGTCAAACGGCTACAGATAAAATATCACTTCAGCGTTTTGAGCTGCAACGGGAGCTTTTGGAGGGAAATACGGTAAGATAGCGTTTTAGGAAAACTAGTTGTGGTACTGGCATAAGGCAATGTATCGATCTTATAATTCAGTAAGTTGTCCGAATAAATCTTACTGGGTTGTGTAGCGGATCGGAGTAAAAGACAGATTAGGGATTTTTATACATAACTATTACACATTGTAATAGAAACTACTTGGATGTTATAGGGGTTTATTTAATTATTTTTTTACACTTTTGACAATGCGTATGTATTGAAGAAGCCTTGGTTACGGAGATACCGTCGACTCAATGTCTAAATATATATTGAATTAAAACATCTGATATCAGTACAACGAAATTAATCGCCATATCTATACTAATATTATTATTTGTTGTTTGAACGCGCTAATCTCAGGAACTACTGGATCGAATTGAAATATTATTTTAATGTTGGATCTTCAGCTTTATAATATTAGTATGGATTAAGCACAACAAGACAATACATACATAGAGTCAAGTCTGTATTCCCAAAGAGGTAGTCAGAATTGTAACACACTTATATTTCGCCAGCAATGTTTTTATTACACATAAAAAGGTTTGTTGTTTTTAGTTCCAAGTAATAGGGGACGAGTCTATTACGTGGAACTTAAAACAACATACCTACATATAGGATATATTTCTATAACCAGCTCTGCTATTTAGTATTTCATTACAGAATTGGTCGATGCGATCAAAATAATATTACGAGAAATTATTAAACTGACATATCTGCGAATGTTCTGTCGTGACCTTATAAATTAATATTATATAATAAGAACAGTATAGTATCGTACTGTCATGCGTAACTTGTTTTATACTGTACCTACGATGTATTTTCCGTAGCCTATGATTGCTTGCTGTTCCAGGCGTATCAATCGCGTGTTACCGATCCAAAGAAAAGAAAGCAAATTTAAATGTGGTCAAAGTTAAGGAGTGGATAGGTTTCTAAGCTTCTGGAACTATGACTGACCAGGTGAAACGCGGTAACAGTATTTTTCCTCTTACACCAGTTTTGTGTAGAAGAGTGGTACTTTGTCTGCGAGCTGTCTTATACCTCATCCCGTTACTAAATTCTTTTTCACTTGAAATAAAATTATGATGGATTAAAAAGTATGAAAGGATTTTCCCTTTCAATAAATTCAATAGATTACCTAAAATCTTTAAACAGCACAGCAACAATTATATACCTTGATTACATAATCGGCAAACCCGATACATAAAACAGCAATCTACAAACTAATTTGTTACTTCTAATTCGAGCCTTAACAAGACCGTATCCGTGAACTACAGTATATAATACACGCACACATAAACACCATATATATTCAGTTAAGCCTTCCGAAAGTAGCTTCAACACTGAGACGAGCACACACACATACAAGGTAAAGCCGCAAGGCACGTAACATAAGGAGCTTTGAAATTAATTTAGCTCGGAACTAGCTGGCAAATGGATAGACGTGTGAGCTCGGGAAAAGGGGGGGGGCACCTAAACCGCCTCTCCCCAGTGGGGTTGGGAGAGTGTGTCGGGAAAATTCGGCGTTTAGGCGAGCCTTTGTGGTGAGACCGGTTGTGCTTAGCAGTAATTGTGTTTCGTTGTATATGGTGTTCCCTATTTGATTATAATTGATATTGTTATGTGAACTTGCCAATTACCTGCGATTGTTCAGCCTCGTGAGGCCCCTTTGTTGTATGTGAAGATATTTGAACAAAAGATTTGTTTGACACGTAATCTTAGTAGGTGGATTGGCGAATAGTGGACTAGAGTTTGTCTTAAGCGCTCCTAAAAGAAATTGTTATATAATATAGACTCCTGTCCAACACAAGCTTGAGTCTATATTTGTTATAATTATTCATTTACATAAGGGATAAGTAGAGGAGTATTACGGTAAATATACTAAATATCGGTTCTTTTAGCATATTTTAGATCCTAGATAATTCCCGTCTATCGGGCACAATGCCAGACTTCGCTGCTGACCAAATCTGTAAATTTTGTAACGCAAGATTTGATTATCGAGTCGCGCAATGAATTAGTGACTAATACACCTCACGACCGGATCGCCACACATGCCACAGGACCAAGAAAACAGTCATCGTTTGTTCCATGTTGAAAATCATGCAATAGTAAAAATAACGCATTATTTCTAATAATTACAAAGCTCTTAAATACCAGTCCATACTTGACACATTTTGTGTACTAAGTTCCTAGCCAGGCATATTAAGAATAGGTCTGTGCGATACGACAAGCCGAATAAAAAAAAGATTTTCAATTTAGGCGATTATCACACGGCACTGCACCGCGGAGGGCGGTGGCGGTTAAGCGAAAGAGCACCGCTCGACCGCGCGGTCGGGCGGTGTACGTGTGTTAGGCATCAACGGATTTAGTAGAGGCCAATGCGACATGAGATCCGCTTCACCGCCTACCGCGGCGGTGCGCGGTGCCGTGTGTTAATCGCCTTAAACTCGTTTCGAAGACTCTAAACCCTCACTATTTAAATTACATTCTAAAACTATCCCATACTAACGTCAGAATACATACAAATACGAATGAGAAGTATAATGCATCCCGCATTCGCAATTACACTTCACTCCTTGACATCATACAATTAAACTTATCCTACAGTCTATAGCTTGATCTGGAACTTTCTTCATTCGAGAATCTATTTATCAAGTGTGTATACACAATGTCAATATATCAAGGCTGGTTCAGAACATATCAAATACATCTCATACGCTGTATGATGTACACATACTTTTTAAAATCTCGTGCGGCAACATCGGTAATCTAATCAACAGCCAGTGGTATATCTTCTTTTAAACCTAAACGCTCGAGTTGCCTTACTATAAAAACTAACTACCTATAATCAATCTAGCATTAGAATGCCTTCATTATCCTATCATGAGCTACTCTACAGCATGCTGGTGAACTTCCACCAGCATGCTGTAGAGTAAGGATTATTAATTATTAAGATGGATTTCAGTTATTATACTGTTAAAAGACATATCGAGTTTGCCTAATTCTGAAACTCAAGTTAATCTATAATTACACACACCAATGATCAGATTTGCCGAGCGCTATATAAACTTCATGGTTCACCTCTATATATATATATATATATATATATATATAATTGAACCATAGATTGTACACATTCAAACTTAGAACATAATATATGTAGTTTGAACACTATATATAACATACCTCTCAATACTGAATACACGAGGACACAGAATCCCTCACGTAGTACATAAACCCCTATGTACTTACATACAAAATGTAATGAAATACCCGTCAATATCAAAGGCCCGACAATATCCGCGCGCGTCACACACGTATGACGCAACTAGAGTACCCGGGCATACCCGGGGCGATTGCCGGATAACCAACTTATTAATATCCGGTTATGTCTCCGCCTATACACGTTGAGCCTTTGATTTATATGTATTGATTTTAGTTGAAACTTGAGACCAGCTTAGGTTGTTTTAGAACAACATAGCAGTACCTTTATCTTGTTGTTTCATTTAAAATTGAGTATATTAGATAAAATCACATAGCACGAAATTAAATCACACTAGTATTCCACTATAGATGCCTCTTTTGTCATATTTACTAGTGCACCCGGGAGACGTAGTCTTGTCCCATTGCGTTGCCCATCTCACACACAAAAATTATTTACACCGAACCAATTAAAAAAAAAATATTGTGTATTTTTGTAAGTGTCACTGAACTCCTTTTAAACCTTCTAAGCGGCTGAAAACATTCCTGAAGAAGTTCAGAGATATACACTCGTATAGAAAAATTATATACATAAATCTCACAAGGAGCAAAGCGTAAATATTCGAAGTCTATGATTTATACAATCTAAGCATGCCCGTGTCAACGTCACTATAAATATGATTACAAATATGACACCTATATTATCGAACTGACGGTGATTCTTGCGCTTGGCGCCTTCTGTCACTTTCCACGAGAAATTTTTTTACTTTCTTCTCTATTAGAAGCACGGCGTGCAGTACCTAGATATTTTGTTCTCTGTGGAGGTATCGCACAATGGTTTCTTCACTCAAATCGCCAGCAGAGTTTTTATCACAAGTTCTAGTGGCTTCTGACGTACCTCGACGCGTTTAATAATTATCGCCACATTTTGTCCTTGCACTGCCATCATAGCGATTCCATTTTCGAAAGTTTCAATGTTTCGCTTGGTATCCAAGCGACCATAGACTAACAATAACTATTGAACATCAAGGGCCTTACCACCTCTTCTTACAGTATTGTAGACAAAGTTTTACATTCTGTAACGCGCTATCACGTTCTTGCGCATGCAATAGCATGCGTGGTTGGCGTAGTGGTTTACGTGGTCGTCGCGACACTGCCATTATGCTGAGTGTTGTAGGCTCAATCCCTGTCCGGGACAAAAATGATCCATAAATTGTCATTCTAAGTCTGGGTGTTCTTTGTGTCCATTGTTTGAATATTTTAAGCTTCTTCCCCACACAAGTATTATTTCTAGGCCGGGAGCTATTATAAAAGAAAGAAAAAGTAGAATCTTATATAAGATGGTAAGAATGATGTAAAGATTGTGGCCGGCCATAGGTTTGCATAACACCTAGGTTATATAAAAACCTCACACAAAATGCCGAGATTATTCTAAAAGGTTTACGTATTTCAATAAACATTTTCGTAGTCAAATACACTTCACAATTCCCTAATAGGGCCTTAATGTTGCCATACAAATTAAATGAGAATTACGGAAAATAACACATTCTCAACTAATTTACATTTCCCGCGTTAAACGTAGTCGTCACTTAAAAAAGGTACTTTAGTACCCCTCTCATGGAGGGCAATGACGAACTAATTAGGTACATGCTGAATGCGTTATTACTGTTTTAAAAGGGGAAAATATTTTGTACTACTGCGAAAGAAATAATAAATGAAAAAATATTTGTACTGCTGCCTTTTTGATAAGCTGCGATAACCTAGTAGGGATATTGTTGGGCTGCCACATAGAGGTATCACGTTCGATCCCGCGGGACGCATCTTTGACAAATAATTAAAGCTATATACTTATTAATAGTGAAGTAAAACCCGATTTAACAGTGAAGTAAAATACTTAAGGTAACTTACATGTCTGACAGTACTATATAATGTTGTCAAAGATACGTGAAGTCTGCCAATCTGCATTGGACTAGAGTGTTAGACTACGGCCTCTTTCTTATACTGAAGGAGACCCGTGGTAGATACGATCCAAACTAGTAAATTTATAAAAATATTGCTATTGCATACGCAAAAATGAGGTAACGCAGTACAGAGTGTATAGCCCTGTGTCGTTTTCACCCATAAAATGACAGTTCTTTAAGGGTTGGTGGTTTGATTTTGCCAGCCTTGTGGCACGCATAGCATTTCTTCGGCCTCAGTTTTCCAAACCTTCATCCATTCTATCAGTTATGTAATAACTGTTATGGAATCACACTAGAACCATTGACATGAAGAAGAAGAAGTTATGTAATGTAATATTTCTTAGTAAGTATAGAAAACCCAGCTTTTTTATCTGCAAGAACTTAAGTACACTATCTGTGCATTTTCTATGCACGTTTCATGACCTTAGCTCGCGAGCAGTTTTACGATCAGGCTATTCACAATAAAAGAATGTAGACGGCACAGACAATAAAACTGAAAGCTTTATTTCACTTTAGAAAAAGGTTTGTCTTTCCAAATTGCTTACTAACATATATTATCTATGTGTGATTATTTGAAAAAGTATTCAAATGCTAAGGTTAGATTATTTTATACAACCAAGGAGGCGTACAGGTACATGGCCTTGATAATGAGTAATTACTATAGCATATGAAAGCTTGCAACACCAGAGGAACGATTCATTCATCTTCCACATTTGAAAAAAGGAATCCCTGTGCTACCAGCAAGACATCCAAGTTTAAAAGCCCGATTTGTCTTAAATCCTAATCGCATAACAAGCTCGTAATTTGTTAATTGCTAGAATTCCAGACATAGGTATATAAAATAACTGTATTTGCCACTGCCGATAAATGTCAACAAATCATGCATTCTAATAATCTAATAATTAGTGATGACTGTGATGAGTAAAACGACATTTGAATATGCAAATACATTTTTGATGTTACGGTTAACTGTAAAAGAAAAGTATATCAAAGGCATGACAGGTAGACAGACTGACAGCATAGTTTTAGCTATAGGGTCCAGTTGCATAGGAAACCCAAAAAAACTATAAAGATAAGCTATATTTAAAAGCAAAAAAACATGTTTTAAATCGCCATACAAAAAAAAAGTATTATTTGGACCTATTACCCCTAATAAAATTATTAAAATAACTAAATGTCATGTTTTCCAGAAAGTTTCGAAGAGCAAATGGCCGATGGATTAAAACTTTGTCTTCACTCCTACAAAAACTTTTGAGTTGCTTATAATTGAACTGTTTTATTGAATTGCTCGTTAGAATATGTTATTGTTACTTTTTCTTTAGAGTAACAGCTCCTTATAAGTGTTAGGAAAACAGATACATATTATGTATATCTAAGTAGTAAAGAATCTATATGATATATGATGTAACTGAGAACGCATCCTATTTTCATATCAACTAGTAATACGCATAACTGCTTTCGAATGATATTCGAATCCAGTTTTGCACAACGCGATGCCTACTTAGTATGATGGAGGACACAGTGCACGTAAATTCGTGCGCTGCGTCTAGTGTTAGGAGAACAAAAATATATGTTTCTGTATACATACATATGTATGTATATCTAAGTAGTATATAATCTATATAATGGATACATATAATGTAAATGAGAACACAACATATTGGCATATCAACTAGTAATACGCATAATTGTTTTCGAATACAGTTTTTCACAACGTGATGCCTATTTAGCATGATCAAGGACAGGGCGCACGTAGGTATGTGTGCTGTGTCGTATCCCACCCACATACCCACCAAAGTAACATCTGTATAGCCAGGTTCAGCAAAGGTGACCATAGTTTTGACACTCATGAAGTCCCAGGGAAACCTAGACTGTCTTGGAACCTACAACGAATTTAAACAGAAGTATACAGGCGGAATTAGAAAAATATACCATACGTAGCAAAGCGGAAGACAAAATTAAGACTATTTATTTTTATAAATACCAGAAAAAGATAAGCACTAAGGACACGAACATTAAGGGGCTTAATTGTGAGCTTGATTCCAGTAATATGTTTGGCAGAAATGCCTTAACGCACGAAAATCGGCTATAAATAGTATTACGTATAGCGCTGTTAACAGATTCGAATACTTTTCCAATGCTATCGTGTACAA
Source organism: Catocala sponsa (assembly GCA_963564715.1). Taxonomy (NCBI): domain Eukaryota; kingdom Metazoa; phylum Arthropoda; class Insecta; order Lepidoptera; family Erebidae; genus Catocala; species Catocala sponsa. The sequence continues at coordinate 18,066,426 of OY751339.1, read as the reverse complement.
TGCTTTTATCAACTAAAAACTCAGGTGTCATTCTGTCTTGAAGTAAAGCGGCAATATTGCCATTAGTAATGACTGGACGACATCGGCTCTGAAGGGGAATAATTGGCGAAGGGCTGTTTATGCTTGCGAATTATTTCTGCCATCCTACTTTCATTAGTGTATAATAAATTTCTAAAAAAAAATAAGTGATGAATAAATTAGTAACGTGGCGAACATTTTATATAATTATATTATTAATGACACTAATATATTTTTTGTAATACCAGTTATTGACATATCCACATGAACTATTCAAAAAACAAAAACGGTCTTCGGTCTTCGGAAAATTAATGTTGAATAATTACTGTGTGAAACATTCAGTTCTTTTGTAGAAATGTGGTAGAATAGGTACAAATACAATAAATCTCCAGCGATGCCGAAGTTATGTTTGTCGTATACAACTATACACACAAAACTTCAAACACTACGTTGAGTCACTCACACATGTTCAAACGTTGCAACATTGTTCTTATACTATTGATTCAGTCGTATACAGTCTGAAATAGCTCTAGAAATAGATAATATATCTTCTCATATATTAAAGTTGGCTTAGTATTTAACCGGCGTTTTAGTTAAGCTGACAGATTATCCACGTAACGGACACCGGCGTCTATGGACTGATGGATTATTAAGTTGATCCCAAGCTACCACATCGTAACCGGATTGTAGCTTTTGCGACTACATCGAAATCCGTTTAGTAGATTTTACGTGATACTGGAACAAACAACACTAAAAATAACACTGTTTTGCGTATAGATGCCATTTATATTTCAATAAAATCTTGAAAGTGCACACAGATATTTGTTACAATATTTTTTTTTAGATTATTATCACAAAAGACATTTCCGCATTCCCTCTTTGGCAAAACCTGCGAAAATAATCTTACGTAGCCATTGGTCGTTCTCCACCAATTTATCTTCGAAGCAAGACAGGCTGACAGCTTCAACCTCGTTACCCTACTTATTCATCATTTTCCCTTGGTCCACAGTAGGAACCTTTACGTTCCACACGGTCATAAAACAGTTTATGTTTCTTCCTGACAGCTCCAACAATGTATGATTTACGGCCACATCAAGAAACCATGCAGATTTTATCATTGTTTTCATCCTGTAACTTGTTTCATGTGTATGTTTATTGATATTAAATGTATTATTGATGAAGTATTTTTTTATTTACTTTACCTGTATGTACGAATTTGTCTTGTTGACAAAGTTTTTTATTGATCGTATAGATTCTCTTAGGGAACTGAATAGGAGAATGGAAATACTATGAAGTACTAATTAATTAATAATCTGCCGTAGCACAGATTAATATATATATATACGTTTGCACATGACGAATGTAGCTGAAACGACTTACATGCGTAAGCTACTCGCAAGGGTTACATGCGCGAGTTAGTCATATGGGCTACTAGCGCGGTTGGCTCGCTTTAGCCCTTTATACGTTCCATACCATCCGCGCATGCGACTTACCTTGCGTATGCCACCCGCGCCATGTACTGGAGCCTTAAGAATAATAATGTCTTAATATTACGGTTATCAATTAAACCAATGTCAAATGTCACGTGAGACGTAAAAAATAATTTGGATATCACTATGTCCAAATTATTTTTGCAACAGTATGAGTAAATGTGCAGCTGATACTCGTTAAGTTGGTGAATTTAACTGATCCCGCAATCGATTGCAGATTCAGTTAAATTGGAATTTCTCAGTCAGATTTTCAAAGCTGATATTGAAGATTTTGAATGACTGAGAATACGCATACATACACATGTATATGTTAGTCGCAATCCTATTATTGATGTTATTAACATTAGATTAATATCTACACCGCTTCATGATCAGACACAAGCATAACCTTGAAGAGGTGTAGATATTCTACAATACGATTACAAGTCCTTTGTACTATCGTATATTGAAACGAAGTAATTTGTTTCAAAACTATTACGTGACTTACCTATAAATCGTATAAGAACATGTGAACGCATGGAGCGCGCATGTATCAGTAAAATCTGTACGTTAAGGTGACCCTGCAGTACGGCTCATCCTCGAGAGGTGTTCAAGTTGATGAGCATTAGATAGAAGAGCGCTCGCTACACTTATCTAAGGAACTCTTATTAAATCCTCCTTAACTAATCCTTCAGGGGAGGTACTGGCTGCACACAATTGTATGGAAATATACTGGCTTATGATTAAATTTATTTTAAAGTAAATTCATTTATAATTAAAATTATGTAAGTTTTACTATTGTATGTGTTATTAATATTTATCTAAATTAACCATGGAATTTTAATGTATTTATTGCTTCAATGGAATAAACAAACAAGATAATATAAAACATTAATAAACTGTTTTGTTGTTCAATAAAGCCTGATTTTCAATCACCAGATAGCTAACACATTTTATAGATTTTCCTATAAAATATTGTGATTGCAAAATTGACCTGTTGTAAATACCTATATTGTTGTATGGAATAAACTGTTTTATTATATTGTTTCATACTGACCGCACTTTCGGCCTGTGGTAAGTAATATTGTAAGTAAATTAAAAGAAATCTAGCTTTTGTTTAACACTCTTTCACCTTCAAGGAATTCGATGAAGTGTATTCAATTTAAGACTATTTAGGGATATAGACTTTTGCTGCCATGGGCAAAGGAGTATCCATGCCACGGTATTAACCAATCCGTCTCGCCATAAGTCAAACAACTACACATAAGATTACCGATATCTATACTAATATTATAAAGCTGAAGAGTTTGTTTGTTTGTTTGTTTGAACGCGCTAATCTCAGGAACTACTGGTTCGATTTGAAAAATTATTTTAGTGTTGGATAGCCTATTTATCGAGGAAGGCTATAGGCTATATAACATCACGCTACAACCCACGGGGGCAGCACAGTAACGATAAACGCGGGTGAAACCGCGGGAACATCTAGTCATAAAATATATCAATCCAACATAAAATCTAGTTCTAATGAATATTCATATGAGAATGACAGATCCCAAATTCAAATGTAATATTGTTTTTTAATTGTAACAGTATTTATTGTTTATGTTGATTATATTGATTCCAGACTATATTGATTGTCTCTTGTGGGATTCGAACCCACAACCCTCGGCGTTGCGACAGCTGCCAGGCGACCGCTTACCCTGTATACCATCCTTGCAGTATAGATCTCCTACACAGTCCCTCGAACGTACTCAATTCCAGACCATTCTCAAATCAATACCCTACACTAAAATATATAGCTGATATCGCAAAATAAATCTGCAAACGGTACCAGTAATTAGTGGGACCGTGGTATATAGCCGGGCGTACATAATGTAATTATGCACGTTCGTACATATACGCTCGCTCTAAAATACTCTTGGAACAATTTGGAACTAGAGGCGAAGTTTGAGACCGCAGCAGACATCCGCCATCTTGCCGTAGCCATGGCAACCGGCCGCGAATTGTCTGCTCACCACCTGAATTGTAAATACCTGCCATGTTTATGAGTATTGCATGTGTTGTGCTGATGAATCGTTCGAGGTTTTAGCATTGTAGTTACTCTTATTAATTGTAGTCTCAATGCTTAGTTCTAGTGACAGGTGTAGTGCTTTATGTGCTCAATGTTTTAATGGCTTGTAACTTAGTGATTATCCCTACTATTAAGGCTCGAAGGTAGTTTTGTTTTAAGAAGTATACTTTAACTTAAGAACTACTTGTAATTTATTTTAATAGGGAAACTAGACAGTTTTTGTCTTCATTTTTTGATCTCACAATTATTATTGAGTATAAATTGGTGACATATTTTTTCTATTGCGTGCCTAAACAAACTGCGAGAAACATTCCGTAAATGGATTGAAAGAAGTATATTTGTAAATGTGAATTTGTTTACAGTATTAAATACCAGTTTCTACCCAAGCCTTGGCCGAGGTGAATCCTAAAAGAACGTATAGCGGAGTAATAGGTATCCTATGTGTTAATTCAGGATATTATGGTATCTATACGTTTGTGGCAAGTTTCACCCTAATCCGTTCTACAGTTTATGCGTGATTGCGTAACAAATATATTCACATATGTACGTTTATAACATTAGTAGGATATCATAAAAGCTAAATTTGTGATTAAATGACTATTCTTATTTTGCTAACTATCTCTGTGCAGCATAGGTATGAAAAATCTAAAACGTAGTGATATAAGAAGTTACTACATACAATTATATTAAAGCTATCTGTTAGTTTCGTTTACCAATGAACTGCTGATCTGATTTTTAACAATGAAGACAGTAATAGGACAATAAAATGCCAACAAACTCGCAGTTAAAAGCTAGCATGAATTTACATATGTATTTACACACCAGAATGAAAGGCCGCTCTACTACAGTACGCATGCATTTTAGTATAAGAATGCTATGGTAATAATATTTTAGTTTAGCATTGCATTAAAATATTAAAAATACTACAAGTAAAAATTTACAGTTCCACGCAAGAATGTATTTGGATTGGGTCCAAAACTAATGAAGATAATCCGTCATCGTAAGTACAACCGTAAATAAATAAATTATTATTATTAAAAAAAGTGAATAAATTATTTTAAAACTCACAAAGTCTAAAAATAATGTAAATATATAAAAATCTTCTTACATACGTGCTTCAATCTTAGAATATTTTTATTACCACAGTCAGGCTATAAAAAAACAGCTTCACTATTAGAATCAAGAAGAGTAGGGTGCATCGTCCTCATCATAGGATTCCAGTAGTGGGATATAACAATTCGATGGAGTATTTCAATATAAACGGTGGACGCCATTAACAGGCGGGAGACGTGGCCCGAGATATGAGTGTGCTACCCTCGCGAGGGAACGCTAGCGTGGAGATGGACTTGTAAAACATAACCATTCGCAAGACCATATATCGTTGCTGATTGTCCAATGCAGTGTAACTTACATGGTCTTTTATCGCGTATATACAAAAAAGAAAATTGAGATCCTGCGGCTATAGGTAACTTATAGTAATTTTATAATTAGTGCGTACGGTCAAGATATTCTTCTTGACCGTACGCACTACGCATACGTTCCTAAAGCCGAGTTCGTTTAAAATTCAATGAAATAGTTATTTATTTATTTTACTTTATTTATTTATTATTTAACCTAATGTGATAGTATAGTAACATAATAAAATCTCTAGAAAATCAGTTTTTCCTCCTCCTGTATAATTTGAGAAAGGAACGTACGCGGTATTGGACAATGTAAGTTACCCTGTATTTGACTATTAACGACGCAATATATTTGGATGATCATTTTCTTGAACAAGGAACACTGTAAAAGTGTTTAAATAAAAAGCGTGATCATATTCAACAGTTGTAATGAGTAACTTCTTAGATAGTTAAGTTAGCTTAACCTGTCAATTGTTGGAATGCCAGATTAATTGAAATCGTCGGTATGCTCAATAAGTGTAAGATTATAAAAGACAACATAAACAAGTGAGAAACGGCCATGAATTGCCGTAAATCTTAGAGTTCGAGAAAATGGTATCACGTGACCTTGAAGGTCATAGTCATTTCGGGGGTATATCGACTATGCTGAGTCGAATGGCGTTGATCGCGAGTCTCTAGTTCTTACGGTTCTTGAGTTGAAATTTGTATAGCAGACAGACGGACGGACAAAGCTGTTGTATAAGAGTTTTTTCGAACTCTAAGAACGCGCTTTGTATAAACGCTTGTAACCAATCCCTAACAAAATCCTACTATTGAAAGCTTGTGAGGATGTTTGAATATTACTCGGTTAACAAATAACAAATTTTTCATTCCGCTTGTCCGTAGGCAGAAGTTTACGTCACGTAATTTTTACCGCTTCATTTCTTCAATACTTAGAATGCCAGTCATCATTGCCACCTATTATATCTGACTGCCGGTGTACCACTACGACTCATTAGGCTAAAATATAATATTGCATAAAATCTCCGCTCCGCTCCAGAATGCATTCCTATTGGTTAATATTTCTCCGTTTCTTCGCTCCGCAGCCTCGCTCCGCAGCCTCGCTCCGCTTCAATGGACAGGCAGCCTAACAAGACTTTTCTGACAAGTCTGTTCCGTTTAGTTCAGTGACATTATCGATGCTTATTAACCTCTGAGTCTTCTTCGAAGACGTTAATAAAAACACTATGTGGGTCCTTGTGTGTGTCTGTTAGTGACAGTTTGTTAGTGACAGGCATAACTCCGGAACCACTGGACCGATTTACTTGTTACTTGGTGTGCAGACACCTTGGGGTCATACCTCGGTCGAGTTTGAATATGAGCACTGTGGGTCAAAAGATCCCCGAGATATAGGGTTATTTTTTTCATTACTTTTACATTTAAGACGAAGATATTGAATCCTGGGTTTTTACACCCATCTCGTTTATTATGACAGTCTTTCTACCTTTGCCAGATAATTTGGTAGCGGTAGAAATAAGCGGGTTCATAGGAAAGTGCTACTCTCTTACAGTTAACAAGTGTTAGAGTTGTAACACTGCTCTATGCCCAGTTTTAAAAACAAATACTTATTTCTCCTATTCCTTTTCTTTCATCAAATCTTTAATTATTTTCCTCTAAGACGGCCTCGATGGCGTAGTGGTTAGTGTAATCGACTGCCACGCCTGAGGTCGCGGGTTCGATTCCCGCACAAGTCAAACATTTGTGTGCATGAACATTGATGTTTGTCTTGGTCTGGGTATTTCTATTTATAATATTATGTATGTATTTACAAAAAAAAAGTATATATGTATGTTTAGCCATTGTCTAGTACTCATAGTACAAGCTCTGCTTAGTTTGAGCTAGATGGTGTTGTGTGTATGTGGTAGAATAATAATAATAATAATAAAGGTCGACAACACGCAAGTAATATCGCTGGTATTGCACGTATTCATAGACTACGGACAGCCTATGATCACTACCTGAGCGGTTACGATTACTATCGGGCAGGCCATATACTTATTTGCATCCATAGCCTATGTAAGTTTACCGTTACTATCAGTTCTAAACAGAATCCTAATTTTACATTCAGCATCAGACTGCCACGGTGACGTAGAAGTAGTAAACGCAACTTCCGATTCGAGATCGAATCAATCGAGCACAGTAGAGTCAGGATCTGTACGCAATATGCTCATTCCAGACTTCGTGGGACCTAAAATAATACATAGCGAAATATGGGTAATACACCTCGGCGACCACTTCAAAACTTTAAATAATTTTTCTGTATATATTTATACTGGGTCAACAAACATCTACGTAGCCTACGTGGGAGAGCTGACTTAACAGATAGCAGTCATATGTCATATGTAGCTTTCTTCTTTGGAGTTAATATCACTCATACTCAATGAAAGTGATGCTTTGTTCAATACAGAAAACATCGAAGCTAAGGTCTGTTTCCACACAATAAGACGACAGAGGGCAGACGTAGTTGTGGAGCACTCTTCATTTCGAATGCCTGTCCACGCGCCGCCCCCCGCTCCCCGAGTGTGTACACGCCCTATCGGGACCAAGCAGCCACAATCAATTCTTACTGCTTTTACTGGATAGGGTATCTGGAAAACCGATATTTGTATTTTTATTTTTAATATGACATACATGTATACAGTCTCATTGTTTACTCTCGTCTCCTTCTGTCTGGGTTAGTATAGTCTATAGACGCTGTGACATGATGCCGCCTCATCAAGGAAGGAGGCCAATGCTGCCACGGCAATAGGCAAACATTTCACTCTGCGTGATTCTGTCATAAGAAGATCCAATATAATGTCAGTTAAAAGTCGATATAAATAATAACGTTATACATAGATACACACCTGCTTTTTAGAGATGTGGGTAGAATCTACGATCGTGGCTTATCTTTCTTGCTTCATTCGCTCTCATCGTATACTTTTTCATATTACAACAAGTATTCTTTCAAATTCAAAAAGCAAATAATGCCTAAACTGTACCTAAAAGTCTAATAATTTTATTAAGTAGATTATTTTTTACGAATTATGTAATTTATAATATAGTAAGTATATTCAGTAAAGTTATTCAGTAAAGTTACTCCATTTTTTTAAATCTAACTGAATGTTACATTATCTACTTATACTATTTTTCTATGCATCTTAAACCACCAATATACCGCATCCATACCAATCCCTTCGTATTCCGTACACGCATGCCCTTCGCTCCTTGGCAAGTGATGAAAGGATGTGTGATGCGTACCCTCCATTGTGGCTTGTCTCCCAGCAACCAACCTTCGTAGGGAGAAACCGCCATGGGAATCCTCACCTGTGTTCGTTTGTTTTTAATTTAAAAAGTACGCGCGTAAGATTGATCAGCATATATGTATGGGTATAAATGCCCATTTGCAACATGAATATATCTTATGAAACATGAGTGTAAAGTATCCCACGGGAAACGTAAGAATACATGTAAAGATAGATTAGTAATAGGTAGATATCCAACCTATCCGTTTCGTTATCTATAAAATGGCCACATAAAACCTTTTTACGCTTATGTTTTACAAGTGGATATTATTTTATTTCTAAGAAGAACTGCAGCCTCAATTATCCGTTATTAGTTATCAGCGTGATTTCCCTAAAAGCTTAGACATATCCCTAACATTAGACATAGGTGTTATCGCTTATAACTATAATTAAATGAATGTTTACTGCAATTTCAAGAGAGCCTATTGCCATCTAATAAGGTAATGGTCTTAGTTATTACTTAGAATATCCTGAATACCTTTACTGATTATCTTGATCTGAGAATCAAAACAGTAAATTTTACGTCAGTAATAAAATTAATCATGAGCTCATATACACATAAAGCGTACCCGACAGGGTCCATAATGTTCGTATGTTAATATGCTACCTTTACCTACCTATATATAGAGAATACATGATTGAAATTTAAAGAAGGCTACTTCTTTCAATTTCACTTACCTAATTTCCTTACTCACTCACTTATTGTCCAATTATGACTGACTGCAGTCAGTAATAATTGGACAATAAGTTCAAGAAATTCTTATTCTAAATCCTAACTAATGTTATAAATGCGAATGTGAATTTGTTTGTTTCGATTTCAGGCCTTAAATCTTAGACCGATCATCATAAAATTTCGCAAATACGTTGTGACGGAAAAGGACATAGGATATCATCTAGAAGAAGAGTACTGTTCCTGAGCGAGCGAAGCCGTTGGCAAAAACTAGTCCTAAATAACGATAAAAATGCGAAAGCGTGTCTGTCGGTTTGCCCTTCTTTTACGCAGCAACAAAGCAAGAAATCGACATATTTCAGATAATTTATTGTTCAGTGAGTGACATAGGCCTGAGAAAATACACCATTCCTGTGGGATAGGTATCTATTTGTTTCGGATCACGGCAAAACTACGCTTAAAATCTTGTATTACGTAAAGAAGCAGGATACAAAAGGCGTTCTCTAAGGCGTACATTTCAAGTTGAATTATCTAGATTATTTTCTAATTTCATTGGGCCTTTGTGAACATAAAAAGGTTGTTCATGTGTGATCGTTACGAGGGAAATTGAGTCCGTATGTAATCTATGTGGCAATCACATAATACGCTTGATAAGTTGAAATGGTTTCTGTTAAACTACTTTACACGGCGTTTTATTTTCTTCGTACTCATGGCCATTTCCGGCAGGAGTAGACAAATATGTTCTATACCCATATTCACTAGTAGTCCCGCGTAGAGGACGAATGTTTTGTCTACTGGGCATAGTTCCAGACTCTGCGCTAATACAGAGAATAACTTGATTGACCAGTTTTTTATTCCCGTTACTAATTTTCCACTTTATATTTTACTATTCCCGACCTTTTGCCTAATTTCTAGTAGTTATAGTCATGGGGTAGATTATATAGTAAAGATTGTTTGATTTTAATACGGTCATTCTTGTAACCGTAATACAATACTATAAAAATACATTATTTGTTTACTTAAAATGATATTGAATCGTTTCAATAAAGTACATACATACATATATTATTTACATCATTATGAATAACAAAGTATTTTTCGTTGTTTGTCATGTAATAGGTAATAATAATAATAAAAATATTCTACCACATTCACACAATACCATCTAGCTCAAACTAAGCAGAGCTTGTGCTATGGGTACTAGACAATGGATAAACATACATATATTATATTTTTTTTGTAAATACATACATATTATACATAAAAACACCCAGAACAAGACAAACATTCATGTTCATGAACACAAATGTTTGACTTGTACATGAATCGAACCTGCGACCTCAGGCGTAGCAGTCGGTTACACTAAATACTACGCCATCGAGTATTTATGTTTTAAATAAAATCAATTAACGTATTGTAACAGAAAAATGTATACCTGATCAATAGTATGAAAAATGTATCAATATTATTAATGAGAAAGTAAGTTTATTTTTTTATTCATTACGCTTCCATGCCTTAACTACTTGACAGATAATCATAAAAATTTTAATACACATTGTCAGGGGTACAGAAAAGGATATTGGGTACCTTTGATCCAAAAAAGTACTGTTCCCCAGCGAAGCCGCGGGCAACAGCTAGTAAGTGTGTGTTACCTTTCCTTTCACACATATCATTTCTCCTTTCATGCTTTGTCAAAAATACACTACAGCACAAATCGATACTGTTTATCTTGCTATTCTCGTAATTCTCAAATTGGATTGATCAGGACATATCGAGTGCATTCGAAGAAGTGGACAGATATCGCAATCAAGGAGATCTCTCAAGCTCATCTCTATCGAGACAAGGCGAAGGAGAACTGATACGACAATTACAGACAGACAGAGGAGGCAAAAAGTTAATTTACAATAGAACAGTAATGGCTTTTTTGACTGCATAGAGTGCGTACATTTTGCGTCAGTTAATTGTAGGATTGTAACGTCCCTTCGACACATAACTTGGATGGGATTTGTCTTTTTATAATTAAACCCAATTCAAATTATACATATATCTATCTAATATTTTCTACTACTAGAGTCACACCTGAACCAAAGGGGTAGAGAAAGGTCTATTACCACCACATCTCACCAGCTATGTTTGGAGACCCACATTCGGCACAACCAATATGGGGTGAGCCTATTGGCGTCTATTGGGCACACGCCCAGATAGCGTGCTACTACATACAGTCTTAAAACAAGCTAGCACAATAGTACTTTGCTTTACGGTAATCGAATCCGACCACAAGACCGCTCAGGAACTTAAACCGCGGGACCAACGAGAAAGAAAAAAGTCGACTCTACATAACTCTTTCTAAATTCAAACTTCAATTTTCAAACTCCATACATGCATAGTAATAAATATCGTCTATTCACGTCTCAGAAGCACATACTACGTAATTACGGACTGTGTTTCAAAAAGCAATCACATCTAAGCGCAAAGAGATCGACTATCCGAGATTGAATTGCGAATCCACGTAATATATCAAAGGTAATCCGTTTAAGTTTAAGGGGCACTATATATCATGCGATGGCGGTACATAGACCACCCCGCTGTTTGGTCGCCTAAGCAGGGTGGCTCTGTAACGCATGTTTAGGGCTATGGTACATGTTATAAAAGCTCGTCAATATTGAAACTGCTGGGTTTGGTGTGGTCAGAAAAACTTACCTAGTTAATAAAGGTAACATAAAGAGGTAATATACCGTCAGGTGATGTACCGCGTCGTATGAACGTGACTTTGTACCGAGCTTAGTGGATAATATATTAAAAGGGACAGAGTACAACGGAAAGGCGATGATTAAAATTGGGATATCACTGAATTTGGAGTAACTTGACTGGGCAAGTAGGTCCACCGTGCAGAAGATCGCGTCAACACAGTCATATTTTTTGTTTATGAAATAAATTTGGATTTTGAAGGTGTTGTGCAGTTAACGAAGTACCAGTAATTTATTAGTTTCATGCCTGGCATGACAACGGTTAAATTTTTAGTACACAGTAGAGCGTCTCTTAAAATTGGTATATCAGTAAAGCTGGAGTAGCTCGACTAAAGCAATAGGTCCACTCTACAAAAGATTGCAGCTAGGCAGCCATGAGTTGTGTTCCTATGCTGGATACGGATAATATGATTCTTAAGTAAGCGCTGTGCTGTTAACGGAGAACCAGGATTAAATTTAAAATGAAATATACTTTATTGACTCCACAGCAACGTTTGTTACAAAACTATTAAGGAGAGTTGCGAATGCGAGAGCGTTCTCGGTATTACAAGCGTTCATAGGCTACAATAACCACTTATCGCTAAAGTACACGATACCACCGCCGCGCTGACACCGCTCCGTCACCGTGTCTCTTAGCTGTGTATACGTTCGCGACCGCACCGCCCAGGCGCCGCCGCCGCCAAGCCGCCACCGCGCCGCCGCCGCGCCGCCACCGCGCCGCCGCCGCACCGCCGCCGCGCCGCCACCGCGCCGCCGCCGAGCCGACACTGCGCCGCCATTCGCCAGTGTTTAATTTTGCTTATTCCATTACCGGCCGCCAACGTATACGCTCGTATTAACTTTTTTGTAATCTATCATGGATAATTTTGATTACAACACGTTCATAACTTTAGTGGAGGACAGAGCAGTGTTATGCAATGTATTACTAACCATTGTCTAGTGGTATATTAAAATGGTGGCGGCGCGGTGGCGGTGCGGTCGCGAACATATACACAGCATAGAGGCGCGGTGGCGGAACGGTTACGGCGCGGCGGGGGAATCGTGTACAGGAGCCGTTACTGTAAAAAAGGCCGTATGCTTTATTGCTACCTTGCGTATATAAAAATTAGTCAAGACATTAATCCAAGATAGAGACTTAAAAGGCTTAAAAAGCTCTGACTCTTGGGTATGCACAATGCACATATCACAAGAAAAGAAATAGATTTCGTGGTCCTAATAGATTCTAAGCAATTCTCGCTCTCCGCTTATTATTTCCACCGAACTTTATTCGTCAACTAAGCAGGGTGGGGGGTGTTTCAACGGGTGTATGGGGGGTAACGTTTTCCTGTTTGAAGGCACACGTCGCAAAGGGAAATCCCGTACAGGACAGAGCTCTAAAATTGCCCACCCCGCGACGCTACGCAGGTATCTACGGGATTATGAAGCAAAGGTAGATTATTCGAGAAAATATATTTAGTACATAGTTTGTTTTGGTTAGTTCATAATGTTTTGAGGCAAGCTCCGTATGTATAAGGTCTATTTAACATGCAAAACTAGACAGACGCGTAGGTATTACAGTTCACCAGTTATGTTTAGAATTTGTGTCTAATGTCTTAGTTTCTATATCACAAATGGGATTCTATGGGAGTTGTAAGTGTTTACGTGGACACTTCACTACAACCAATGCTGAATATTGTATTAATCCATACGTAGTGAATCAGAATCTTTGTATACTTTGTGATCATTGATTTTTCTGCGCATATGAAAGCAATATAATAATTTAACCAGCAAATAACAGTAACAATTCCAGCGTCAGTTATAGTAAAAGTTAAGTTTCGTAATTTTCATGTCTGGACACAGTAAATCAACATCGGCAGAATTATGGCACTCACTCCAATCTTTCACTAATCCACATTTCTACAATCCTTGATAAAGCAGAAACAAAACAAGAACTCATTCAGGCAAAGCCGTTTTGTCAAACACGGTATACCATTAAACGATCAAATCATTAATTTAACGTATATATCATATACACATATGTACATCAAAACAACTCACTCACAAGTCTACCTCTCGCCTCATACACTTTGGCACTCTACTCAAAATTCAAAGCCGTATTGATTGATCACCAGTAATGGGGATGTTAATAATATAAGACGTACGCCATGAATAGATAATCCTTAGAGACCGAGCACTGTACATGTATAATTACGTAAATGGCATCTTAATGCCGGTACTAGTTGACACGTGTATCTTATATATTTATATACAGATTTCGCTGTGTTGTGGCTAACTTTGACCCTACACTGGTCAAAGAATTTCGAGTTTATGACATGCATATATCTGTGATTTTTAAATAATTAACTAGATCGTGACCGCGGCTTCGCTTCGATCTAATGCTTGTCAATAAATTTGTACTACTCGGGAATGGTACTTTTTCTCGATGAATGTGTCCTTTTCTTTACCCTTGACAACGTCAATGTGAAATTTCATGATAATTGGTCGAGTAGTTAAGTCCTAAAAGCGTAACAAAGAAACACATTATATAGTGTTTGGCATATTCATAGTTTATAAGAAGAAGGAGATCTTAAAGATGAAATTGATTTGCGGTCTAATTTCAAACACTGAGCGACCACTGGTATTAATTATCGCTGGGTTGGTAAAGGAAAACATTGAAAAGCAATTCGTAAGTCTAAAAGCTCTCCATAATGTTTTTGCAGCTATGTGAAAAACACCAATCCACACTGGCCTGCATGACGGGTGATTATATATTCCACGTACACTTTATCGACTCCATGCAGTCTTTCTATCAAGTTCTTTAGAGTTTATTAATATTTAACTCATGTGTCAGGGAGTGACTTGTCAGAAAGAATATCTGACATGCTAACTATTCGTGTAATAAATAAATTTAATGTATTTAGTTCATCATAACCTTTCCTATATTATCAACCTAATTCTTATTAAGAACTTGCATATCCTAATCCTATCTTCCTAATTAATATTATAAAAGCGAAAATGAGTTAGTTTGTTTGTTTGTTATCTTTTCACGCCTAAACCACTGAACCGATCATCCTGAAATTTTGCATATACGTTGACAGGTGTATAGAAACGGACATTACAAAGGCTACCTTTCATCTCGATAAAAAATACTGTTCCCGGGGAAAACAATAATAACGTTCTTATGATTATAATATAATAGATGGTGATATATATTATAATAGATGGTGATATATATTATAATAGATGGCGTCACGTGTCTTTCGAATCATGATTGAATTATATTATTACAAGCAGAGTACCACCCAAATTGATTGTCAAATTCTTAATGAACGCGAGCGAAGCCGCGGGCAAAAGCTAGTTGTTTATTAAAATGTGACCAATGTTTTTGGAAATGGAAGGCTATGACGATCGTTCTTGGACGAGATCTAAGGCCCGATTCCTAAATTAGGTAACGAGTCGTTTTAGCTCCGGATCGTTAAATCTTGGCTTAATTTTTTATAGAATATGTGTCGCAATTAACTGTCCTTCGGTAAAACTACTTGAATATAGAAACCGGGTCTAAGACGTTATAGAGAAAAGTCAGGATACGAGATCAGGTCCGCAGCAAGTAGAAACCTATTTTATCTTCTGTGAAAAAAGCGTGTCTTCATATATGTCTATTAAAATCTCGTGTAAAACATTCGCTATATAGAACATATTCAAGGTCAATTTATGACTAAAATCCTTTCTTCACAAAGCCATTACGGAATAGACCATGAGAATGCACAGGTCAAAATTATTAACGTGATCGACACATCAACGTCAAACACCATAACATCTTTTGTCAGAGCTTATGGGAACTTTACAGTGAACTGAACCCCATCGACTTTTTCACTATAGAACTCATTTAAATCTATCGATGCACCCTACTTTGCCTGCGATGCACCTTGTTGCAAATTAAAGATTCTCTACCCTAAAAAATGTGACCCCAAAGAATCGTGGGTAAAAAGTTTTATCTTTTTTTATTATTGAAATGAGACACCGGGACTCACCGGGTACGCATATAAAATTGGTCTTTTTGAGCGCCGCGAAAGGGTTACATCTATACGTCTGTTGTGCATTGAATACTTTTTTTAATGTAACGTACAAAGAGTTAACCCTGTGTGTGCGGTTCGTGACGGTTCGTTATATCGGTGTTAAAGTTGAATTTGCGTTTGCAATCATGGTGATTTTTTTTGCTACTTTACTTTTTTTGCGTACGTGTAAGCTGAGCTGTAAACACTATAAAGATTTTTAAACAAAATCTTGATATGTAACAGTTATGTTATCAAATCATAATGCTTATTATAAATTACGTCAAAATATTTGTTGAAGTTATAATATTAGAGATATTTTATATTATTATTTTTATGGTAATTGTTTGGTGTATTTTTTTATTTTCGCATACCAGAGGTATTATTAGCATGATGGGGCAGCCCAATGCCCTATGAAGTTATCGCTCTGCCCTACTAAATAATTATTTTGAAATGCGTTATAATAATATGTGATTACGTAGCTAGGTAGTTGCTGTGCCCACGAATAAAACCTATAATTTGTCAAAATGCAGCGTGGGCTTTTAGCTAACTATATTATTTATTATGCAATACCTACAACATAGTTATCGTAGGTAGAGATCATTAGCTAGCTAGCTAGATTTCCCGCTTGCTGCGATTCTAGCACATTTCACTTACTCCCTTCATCTTCTTTATTCATGCTCATTGCTTAAGTAATCTTACAGCCTTTTTCCAAAATTTATCTGCTCTATCCTAGTCAGGGAGCGTTCACCTCGGGCTAAATAAATAACTACAAGATAATAAGCCACGATTGATGTCTGTATAAAACGTTTAATTTCTAGATGTACCATTTGTGAAACACAAAACACTTACATTATGTACATGAATAATTCATTACTTTAGTAGGTATTCTATTCTAAATAGATATCTTAGTATAAACTAAACTGAACTACAACATAAAGTATTTATTCTATAAAACATTATTTATCAAAAGAATTAACACTTTATTTTGTCTGTTCATTGTCAATATTGAAAAATTCTAACTCGAACGTCTAATAAATTCATCTCTTTTAAAGTGTACCACTAACCCTTTGAATACTACAGTGGTCTATTGTACCCCACACAAACTATCTGACAATAGTACCAAAAGATACCATCAACAATTTCACACTTGGCACTTTTGACGTCACATTATTATTTTTTCAAT
Source organism: Catocala sponsa (assembly GCA_963564715.1). Taxonomy (NCBI): domain Eukaryota; kingdom Metazoa; phylum Arthropoda; class Insecta; order Lepidoptera; family Erebidae; genus Catocala; species Catocala sponsa. Next base: position 18,049,511 of record OY751339.1, on the reverse strand, counting down.
TTGACATAAGAGTGCTTTATTTAGTGCGATAAGTATCGCTCCGATTTCATCTGATGTCATTATATTGAAGCAGAAACTCGTTGACTCGTTCGTGATTTTATAATTATGATAAAATAAATTTATTGCTTCTGAATAATTATATTTTATTAAACTGACTACTGCCGCATTAGTCATAATAATTGTACTAGTAATAAATGTTCGAATAACGGACACAAAAACACTTAGTGAACTTAAAATTATTGTTCCTGTAACGATCGAAACCACAACATGCGTAGCGTAGTGGTCAGCTGCCCTTTTAAACTAATGCTATCTAAGATGAGAAATAATAATTTCTCTTTTTATATCTCATCTCAGTGGTCCAATAATATACGAGAATATCCAAGTATACAATAGACTGTAGACCATCTAACACTCTCACACACGTACTTACTATTTTCTGGAGAGGTAATTATAAAGTCCATTTTTTTTAAATCATTATGTTTTTATGGAAGAGTAACGTTCCCTCGTGATAAAGAAATACCGTCTGGTGCCAGAGTTGTCTTTCAAAAATAACTATACCACTGCTGGACACGGGTCTCTTTTCAGTATGACAGACTATTGCCTAACCCATGTCGGGTTAGGCAATAGTCTACCACGATGACCCAGTGGAAGTTGTTAGGCTGCGCAAATCTTCGATAAAATTGTGGTCAACTCTCAGACATGCAGGTTTCCTACGATATTTCCCTTGACCATTATAATGAGCGACAATTAATGCACGCATATTACTTCAAAGAGTCAAGAGTTAGATTGAACTCGAGACGTTTGCTTGCCAGTCCAATGGTCACTCAACTACGCTATTGCTGCTTTATTAACCCAATTAGTCTGAGAGTTTCGCAAATATCTGCAATGTACACAGTCTTTACAGTTTTATAATAGTGTACAATTAATTTACTCCAATGAAAATCTACTAGGTAACTATATCAAAATAATAATATAATGCCACTACCGGGCACGGGCCTCTTCCCAGTGTAAAGAGGGTTAGGCCATAGTGGGCAAGTTAGTAAACTTTGCACACTCTCGAGAACATTATGTAGAGCTCCCAGTCATGCAAGCTTGCTTTTCACTTAATGTTTCTCTTCAACGTTATAGCAAGCCATAAAAAAAATATTATTTAATATGCACATAACTTCGAAAAGATTCAAAAGAATCGATCTCGAGACCTCGATTATATCAAAATAATTTCCATTAAATCCAAAATGCTAACCAAACACATAAATTTTCAGCCATTCACCGTCGACATGTTGTCCGACTCAGCCGCCGCGTCACTCCCTCCGCATTCATATACGCTCCTATTTACCAATAACCCTTACTGACCCTTAACCCCTCTACCTAAATATGACCTCTCGGCCTAGCCCCTGGTCATTGTGTAGCGAATTAATCGGCTAGTATGTCCATTGTGTGGACACTGCCCACCCGTTATACCGTCCGTGCTCTATTGTGTTTGTATTAAAAGTTTTTAAGTGTCCCCCAGCAGTTTAGGGTTTGCGAAACTGGTTTGCGAATTTTTTTTGGACAGCGGTCAAAACTGGTTTCAATACAATTTTAGTTATCAGTTCATCTATTTTTGTGTGCACCAAATATTATGTAGAACTTGTATTTAAGTTCGACAGCCGGATTGGTCCAAGAAAATGAGTGTTATTGTATTGTGAGATGTCTCGCATGCGATTTTTTGCTTAAACATTATTATACTGCATCTCAGTCCTTCAATACTATTCCTCGCTTATAATTGTGGTAATACAATTTGCCAATTTTAATCGCCCATGTAATGTAGAGTGTATCTAGGTAGATACACTCTAGTACGTAGTCGTCAGTACGTCACGTAGTAACACTAAGTAGTTAGTCAGAAAATGTGCCCAGTAGGCGGCAATACCTATTGCCGCCTACTGGGCACATTTTCTGACTAACTACTTAGTGTTACTAAAATATTTAATAAGACTTTACCTAACACGACCTGAAAATCGAAACAGGCTCCTATCGATCAACTACAAATAGGTATGGATATACATTAATTTCCAAGACCGAAAAACGTTACTCAATATTTGATCTCAAACGTGGCGAACTAGCAGTGTCTAGACGGTTACTCTATTGATATTTCCCTGATTAAAATTCTAAGAATACTCTACCAATCTTATCTTATCTTATGTAGGTGCCAGTCAGTGTAGACTGGTGACACTTCGACCCAGTGGTATCTTTTGTGTCGACACTCTCCCAATAACGACTGCCATAGATGTTCATGGCAACCGGGACCAACGGCTTAACGTGCTTTCCGAGGCATGGAGCAGGCGATAATTATCAATCAATACGCACATAATTTCGAAAAGTCATATAACTTCCGAAAGTCAGAGGTGCGCGACGTGGGTTGGAACCCGAGACCCTCTGCATTGCAGTCTGTTGGTCTCCCCACTGAGCTATCGCTGCTCTCATACTCTACCAATACTATTATACTATACAAACCAAAGCTGCAATCAAATCACGTTTTCAATCCGACTCAACAATAAAAATCACCCGGTGAAGCTCACGTTGCAAAAACGCATAACTATTTTGCATACACACGTCACACCCCTCTAATAGTTAACAATTTATTGTTATTATTTATGCACAGGAAATGTTCCCCTTGTGCGTCACTAGTGTTGCTACACATGTGCATCTTGGATGAACCGTGGGCCAAAGTTGGACGACTCAAGGAGCGACTCATTATTTAGTTCGCCTGAACGCTGCTGTAATTTGTACTGTCGTGTAGCTTTGGCCTAAAATTATGTTGTAGGTTAGAAAAAAATATCTAGGTTAGCGTCATTATTTACATAAAAAGTGTAATAATCGGAATTTTTTGCAGCTAAGAAGATTTGGATAATAACTCTGTACCTACGCTTAAATTTATAATATACGGTAAAGTCGAAAATAATTTATTAATTTAGGTCAAAAGTAACACTTAGGAACATCAAAGAATATAATAGGTGTTATATTATTTGATTTTAACTGTATTATAAAAAAGTTATAGTTAGACTATATATATATATATATATATATATATACTTCTTTTTCGATTAGCATTTAATTAATAATAGTTGTAACCAAAATAACGTAGCTAATATAATAAACAAATACGCATTTACATTATTGTCTAGTCTATAGTCAATTCTTTACATTTAAGTACCTACATGTATTTTAGCGTCAAGGCACTATCGCCTGGCTGGTGATTAAATTATTAAACACTACAACTACCTACTAATCGATATAAATTTATTTAAAGAACCATACTTTTTATGTATTACTGTCTACTGAACATAATTTCATACTTTTTTAGCGATATCTCCAGGAATATTTTGAATCGATCTCATGACTTCACGATCCGTCATTGCATATATCTGCAATCACTCTTACAATACTGCATCAAATCGGAAATACATAACAGTTATATAAAAATCTAATAATATCACCATTCAATAAAAACTGTCAGTCAAAATGCATAGAAAGGATCAACAGGAAAGGTGTGCGTCGTTTATGCAAATTTCTTTCCTAATCACTGCTACGCAATAGAATTTTAACCTTAACACTTTACATTTAGGCTCAAAATGTCTTGCACTTGCAGGTCAATAAAAGTAATACGTTCTGCAATATAAATTGAATGCTTATTCGCGTTAATAAAGTCTTAAATCGCATATCAATTTATGTGATAAAAGTCCTTACGAGGCCAGTTACTTTCTAATTTGCATGAGGTATTGTGTTGCAAGCTTTATTTTTTAAATGGCCACAATAGATTTTTTTAATAAACAACATTGCGAATGGTTGCAAAGTTAAAAGTAGAACATCTGCTGTGGGGTTGAAGACCGCATGCAAAAATTTGAATATCGATAGAATTAGTGTTGCATTATGTCATACCTGCATAGATTAAATATTATTATTTAGTAATTTAAAGGGACGAACTTAGCTCTTATTATTTTTTTATTCTGTTGATATGCTGTATATTTATTTATTTTAAAAAGTCTGTAAAGAAGTATTAGAAATAATTCTTGTGTGGTGGGCACATTTATGAACATTCAAACAACGATAATAAAGAAGACCTAAACCCAGAACAATTATTTGCGAATCGATCTTGTCCTGTGTGGGGGTTGGACCCCCAACACACGGCGCAGTGGCAGTGGCGAAGTGACTACTTAACCCTCTACGCCATCCGTGCAATTATAATAAATTACTTTTCAATTAATTTTGCTTAAAGCTAGTGTCCATAAGGATGAAACAGGAATTATTTATAGTCAGCGAGATGCCTTCAAAAAACTATTGTAAGCGCAAGTGCAATCTTGCTCCAGTAATCATTGAGATGGTCACATTTTATATAGGATTAAATATAATGACCACCAAAAATAGTATTTGCGAAGCAAAATACGCTTACTAAAATATATCATAACGAGCACCTATACACCTCAAATCACAGCATTCCCTCTCGGAAGGGTTAGGTTATACTGCTTAGGTTCCTTCTTAAACCCACCAAAAAAAAGAACCCCGCGAAGGCTCCGTCGACTTTTTGAGCTCTTTAAATATATTTTGCTGTGCAATTTGGTGATCATTTACTATTTTTGACTGTTATATTTTACTATATCTGGTGATAAGTTAAACATAAGCCATTTTATATTACGCATCTACTTAAATATACGCCTGTTTTTCGGAGTTGTAAGTAGGATCTACGGATTTTCATTTGCAACGGTCCGGTCTTATATCTCTTGCTTCAATCATTCGTTATGAAGCAAGAGGATGCCAGAAATGTTCTTCACTACACATTATACATACATAGTCTCACGCCTATATCTCCAATGGGTCAGGCAAGGGTGATATGCACATTTTCCAGGTATAGTTTTAGGTTCAACATAATAGTGGGCGAACCTATTGCCGTTTACTGGACACAGTTTCAGACTGCTGAGAATTTCTTGTCAGAAAAACCGAATAGAACGTTGTCCCACCAAACCCAAGACCACCATGCACAGCAATCGCATTCATTACCGCTGATCATCGAGACAGACATTAATACAAGTGATTAGGTATATTACTTTCTATCGAATGACTAGCTTCTGCCCGCGGCTTCGCTCGCGTGAAAGTAGGTTTGCTTAGCTTATGTTAGTAACAGTAGGTACTCTTTTTAAATAAAATATAGCCTATGTTACTCAGTGATAATATAACTTTGTAATCGGTTGAATAGTTTTTGAGTTAAATTCTTACAAACAAACAAAAAATCAAATCTTTCCTGTTTACAATATTAGTATAGATATAGATTATTAATGTCACTGCAAGTAGCCTAAACTAGACGGACTCATTGAGTTATAAGTACTACGTACCTACTATAGGTCACTACATTTCAACTAAATTATTTATAACATGCGTTAGAGTTCATGCTCTCTATTTAATTTAGCCTCAACCAAGCGATTACAGGAACGACAAATTTGAGTGTAATGTTAATGCACATGAATGCATGTTTTAAATATCTAAATTTTGCACTCAATCACCCTGCAATAATCGTGTACCTAAGTGATATTTTTTACAGTAGGTATATAACCTAACCTAACATGCAGGACCTGTTATTGTTGTCGGAATTAACTAAGCTTCCTACACTAAGCATAGCCTGTCACGTAGGAAGACTTAAGATAATAAACTTGCACTCTAACGCATGTTACAAACAATCTCGGTAAGTATATAGTTGAGATGTCTCCTCTAGTACGTAGATCATTAACTCATATGTAGTGTGACCTAATCAAAATTGGTCAGAGAAACATAACTCCTTAACAGGAATGCACCTGAATCTTCAGTGCTAAACAAACTACCTACACAAAACAACCTACCTATTGTACAATTTTCAGTGTTTCAGATTATTGTAGAGTAGTAGGTAGACTGTATGGTTGCTTGCCGCCTTCATTGTGTTATAAACCGATCAGTCAATTATCTATAGTTAGATATTGAGATATTCGTGAATATATTCGTGGCAAGAGTAATAATGATAAATTAATCCACATTATATTTAACTGTTGTCAAATAACACCATATTCTACTTGCTGTAAAATAGCCTAAAATATATAACTACAAACAACACATTAAAACATCAATTGTACAGGTATCTATTTGGTTTAACAGAATCTTTAAAAATATAGATTTCATTCTTATACTCCATTTGGATATTAACTAAAGGTAAGCAATCTTGATGTGACTTTTTACACAAACACATATTAAACAAATAAACTACTGCTTAAACTAACGGTTCAATTGATTTAGTAATCGTTATTGTTGTATTTACATTGATCTTTAGCAGCATTTTATTTTTAAACTGAGTTTTTAGATATAAAGACATCAAGATTGTTTACCTTTAGTTAAGTATCTACCTAACTGCACTCAATTTGGGTGCCCAGCTAATGCTGAGGTGGTGACCCTTTTCGGCGAGGGCATACACATTTTGTTTTTTAATATGTATAATATGTTTGTTTATATTGTTTTAATTAATTGTGTGTGCTCTTTACGAAATAAACAAATTTCTTTCTTTCTTTAGTATAGTATTGTAGTCGAATAACTGTTGGACTAATGCAGAAGTCTCTAGTTTGATCCCACGTCACGCACGTTGTCGTTTCTTTAGGTGTATTAAACTGACAATTGTAGGAATGCCAGTCATAATTGAAAACCCATTCTGTCTGGCTGCCAGTGTGCTGCTGCTACTCAATAGGTAATAGTTAATAGATTGCTATAATACTAACAAGCGACCCGCTCCATCTCGCCACGGGTAGTATAACACCTTAACAAATTATACACCTAAACCTTCCTCATGAATCACTCTGTCTACCTATTGGTGAAAACCGCATGAAAATCCGTTCAGTAGTTTTTGAGTTTATTGCGAACAGACAGACAGAAAGGCGCGGCGGAGGACTTTGTTTTATAATATGTAATGATGAAGTAAAACATCGTGAAGAAATCTGCATATCATAGACAAACGCAAACATACGAAGTGACGATACAAAGTTTTTAAGAATAGATATATAGTATACAATATGTTTAGGTATGCTAATCTTGTAAACATATTGTAACTACATACGTAAGTTTTTATAAAATAGGTTATCCACTGTTATCACAACAGCACGTCGTTACTTTAAACTTGTGTCGTAAAAATAATGTTGTCATAACTTGGAACGTCTCTCGCTTATCGATGTCCTTATATGACACGTTTTGTAGCTATCTATGTGTTATAGAACTATCTATTAATGCATATATGTAAAGTAGGTACATAACTTTATAATATACAGTTACAAAAGACAGTTATTTTTTGTGTAGACAGTTTTGACAGTCGGTTGTTTTATGCCGCTAAGATTACAGAATAAATAAGAGAATGTTACTACGATAAATTTAAATAATAGATGCCTTCGTTTAGTTGTCATCCAAAACACAATGCCAACATGGCATTACATTTTTTTTTGTACTGCTAATTTGGCTAACAAGCATACCTGATGGTAAGTGGTCACCGTAGTCTATAGAATGGACGCTTGCAACACCTGAGGCATTACTTGCGCGTTGCCGACCCTTTGGGAGAAAAAGGAAGTGGGAAGGAGAAGGAGCGGTAAGGGAGAAAGAGGATAATTGGGCCTCCGGCACTCTCACTCACCGAACGAAACACAACAGTAAGAATACTGCTATTTCACGTTGATGTTCCGTGAGAGGGTAGTCCTTCCCCGGTCGAGCCGACCCTTTCATGCTGAAATCAGCTAGGCTCTACTACACAATAAATATACTATTATACTAGCTTTCCTTAGATTGGTACTCTAATCACCTAGCGGTATGATATATACTATTCGACCTATTCTCATACCTCCCAAATATACATAAAAAAATCATATAAACCGGTCGAGTCTTTTCGAAGGTGTGCGACCAGAAACACCGTGACACGAGATTTTTATATAATACAGATTACACTCACTCATATTAAAAATTATACACGTTTGTTCGTTTCTGAAAAAGACACAGTCCGTTACAGGAATAATTCCTGTGTCCAGCGGAGTAGGTACTTTATAAAAATTCAAACAAAAGACACCCAACTTGGAACAACTAGCTATTTGTGGTTCGCACAAATTACTGTCCCGTTTGGAGATCGAACCCAAAGTACTCGGAGCATTGGCAGTAGTAAGGCGACTACTTAAATCGCTACAGCATCCATGCAATCAAATCTCTATAATATATCTAATGTGTCAGCTCAGTCTTCTTAGGCCGGGACTCCACCAAAGCGGAGATGTGTGCGGTGTGCTGTGTGCTGTGCGAGAAGAGATGTTTTTCAGCTCGGGGGACTCCACCAAAGCGGAGATGTGTGCGGTGTGCTGTGTGCTGTGCGAGAAGAGATGTTTTTCAGCTCGGGGGACTGCACCAAAGCGGAGATGTATGCGGTGTGCTGTGTGCTGTGCGAGAAGAGATGTTTTTCAGCTTGGGGGCTCCACCAAAGCGGAGATGTGTGCGGTGTGCTGTGTGCTGTGCGAGAAGAGATGTTTTTCAGCTCGGGGGACTGCACCAAAGCGGAGATGTGTGCGGTGTGCTGTGTGCTGTGCGAGAAGAGATGTTTTTCAGCTCGGGGGACTGCACCAAAGCGGAGATGTGTGCGGTGTGCTGCGTGCTGTGCGAGAAGAGATGTTTTTCAGCTCGGGGGACTCCACCAAAGCGGAGATGTGTGCGGTGTGCTGTGTGCTGTGTGAGAAGAGATGTTCTTCAGCTCGGGTGCGAGGCGTTGAGTGACATCGGTCACTGCACGCCGCTCACATCTCCGCTTCCATCGCGCCATACAAATATTACACATCTCTGCACAGCGAACTCCACTGAAGCTGAGCGGAGAGGAGATGTGTCAATGACACAATTCTATTGGTTGCTTAAAAAACATCTCCTCTCCGCTCGTCTCGTCTCCGCTTTGGTGGAGTCCCGGCCTTAGTGTAGAGTTTTTTATGCCATTTAAGTACGGATCATATAATAATATGAGCCATTAGCACATCTATGATTTATGTAATTGTTAACCACTATGTTTTAAAGTGATGATAAGTCCTACTACCTACTATTTATCGTAGCTTATGCTGGCTTGGAATACTTGACGTTGATGTACCTACAAATAACCTGGGTCTCCCCATTGACAACGAAATGCCTTCTTTAGAAGTACGGCCACTTCAACGCAGGGGCACGAAAGAAAGTTGGCTGCGTTATTCCATAGGGAAGAAATACTTTCTTATTCGTAACTCCAGATATGTGCGAGAGTTCTACTATTCGCTATCTCGTATATCGAGTGATATAATTAAAATAAATGTAAAGCAACATGCATTAGAGACGCATATTTTTTTCATATATAGTAATAAATAATAATAATAATATTCTACCACATACACACAACACCATCTAGCCCAAACTAAGCAGAGCTTGTACTATGGGTACTAGACAATGGATAAACATACATATATACTTTTTTTCTTTTTTTTTATAAAATTGAATAGATAATTTAGTTTGTTTAGGGTACAATAGGTAGGTATGTGTGTAAGCAGTGATAGCTTAGGGGAACAGTTGGACTGCCACACAGAAGTTTCGAACTCGATCCCAAGGCCTCTGACTTTTCGAAGTTATGTGCCTATTAAATAGTTAATTATCGCTTGCTTTAACGGTGAAGGAAAACATCGTGAGGAAACCTGCATGTCTGAGAGTTCTCCATAATGTTCTCGAAGATATGTGAAGACTGACAAACTGCACTGGGCCAGCGTGGTGGCCTAACCCTTCCCATACTGAGAAGAGCTCCGTGCCCAGCAGTGGGACGGTTTAATACAGGGCTGATATTATTGAGGATTCCGGCGACTGGGACCGCAATTAACTCGGACCGCGGTCCCAGTTGCCGGATCCATTTAATTTTAATATTTTCTTCCAGCAACTGGGACCACCCATAAATAAATACAAAAATCTATTGTTCATACCAAAAACAGTACAGTCAAACGAAAAAATGTTTAAAGTAATAATTAAAAAAAAACTCTTGATTCCGTGTACCTACAAAGCAAACCGTCGATAATGTTTGACCAAAAACGTTGACAAAAATGCAACCAATGTTTTCAACAAACAATGTTCAACTGATTGTACTTAAATATATTTACATTATGTTAATACATTTTACGGCATTGATATTTACAATATGCGCGTGCTAAACCAGCCGGCGAATATTTTCTATAGATAGGTACTTACAATCCCTGATCGTTACGGATTATCAAAAAAAAGAAACATGAAATGGCGAAAACTAGTTCGTATAAAAATCCATTGCATACAAAATCATTATGTTTGGCAAATTCACGCAAAAATGTATGACAATGGCCACACGAACCGAAAACCAGAATTTCAAGTTCATGCAGTCGTTCAACGGGTTAGACCACGCGCCTTTTTTAATTTGCAATATTTTTTACACTGGCAACCTTGGTGCGTGTCTTTTGTGCCAGACACATTGTCCGGAATGACCTGCACTGTTAACGAATTATTGAATTAGTTAATAATTATACGCGTTCGTCGTAAATTTTATTTCTAATTGTGTGGAATGGTCATATTTCATGTTTTAGCATTGTTGATGGCCGCAGTATTGGTGTTGTTTCTTTTGTTGTAGGTACCTATCTACTTTGGTACCTATCAATGCTACTGCATAGACATAGGCAGTTAATAATGGGAAGCTATCTGCACGATTAATTGTAAAGTTGTGCTAAACAACAAAACATGCAGGTCTTATTACTTATAAATACATAGGTACCTATATATGTATAGGTAAACCATATAATAGGTTAACTTATTGAGTCGCAGCAGCACACTAGTGGTCAGGCACAATCTATTTTTAATTAGGTAGGTATGGTATTTTAAGACGCCAGATTAATAGTTAATACCTACACTTATCTGCCGCAATTACACGAATAGACTTGGGTAGGCAGTAATAGGCGGGTAGGTACTAGGTGCCTACTGTTATCTTCTAGAATGAATGACTTTGTTTTGATAGGACCTGAATATATCTAGTAGGATTAACCTAAGTTCATATAGATATAATTATGTCAAGGGTATAAAAAGATAAAATATCTATTTAAAGAATCATTAGAACTAATTTGTCTGTAGGTACGCAAAAAACTCTAAGTAGGTATAATATTTATCAATACAATTAAAATTAGTAAATGATAAACCTGAACAATAGATTTTTAATTATGTCTGGTAGGTATACTAAGAACTACCAAAGTTACTTAACTGTAATATTATCAATGTATAAATAAATAAAAATAAATATTTATCTTATCCACTGTGGAAAGGGACATTTAGTTATACGGGTGTCCTAAGTCTAACTCCGAACATTCAAAATAAGTTGTAGGACCTCTATAACAGCTATTTTCATAAATGAATAAATATTACACAGCTATAAAACCCAAATAAAAATCATTAGAGGCTTGTCTTTGATAAAACAAAGTTCTCAATAGATCCCTCAGCACCAATTCTAAGTCGTATCATAGACCATAAAATTCAAAAAGTATTGCCTTAGTCTACGACCTTAGCTTATCTTAGTGGCCTGTATAGGCCGTACTCATTCGCGAAACTTGAAAATGGAATGTCTATTGCCCAATTTGGCGCCAAAACGACGCGTGGCGTGCGAGAACGCGCGCCGCCTCACACACGCTCGCCCCGCCCCACACACGCCGGCCAATCGCACGGGGCGAACACCCTCACGGCCTGCGCAACACGCATATTGATCTGCGGACACCGCTCGAACCGTTTACATTTCGACATATCACATGTTAAACACCGACAAACAATAACATATGGTCCTCTATCAGTCATAATTAAACTCTATGGTATAAATAATAAAGTCTAATTTTCATTGGCAAATTTATCAGCACGTTTGACTCTATAGATCTTTAAAGGGGTGTAATTTATAATGTGTAAGCTTGTCAAACCAAAATGAACCTTATTTTTTGATATTTATAAGGTAGCTGCTTTGAAAAATGTATTATGTTTAATTACAGACAGATTAAAGAAATCCTTTAAGTCTTACAACCGTTACATTTATAATAATTATTGTGTCGACGTAATTAGTAATCAATCCAAAAATAAAATGTTATCAAGTACTTATAGCTAGCTAATAATATATCAATTTTAATTTTTAATTAACTTATACTTTTTATACGCAAATTCAATAATTGATTTGACATAATTATGCCATTGGGTTGTAAACAACATCATTATTTAAAATTTTTCAAATTATTGTTGGTATATCTTTTATCCAACAGTGACATCTAGCGAAACAAACATAAACGAGTACTGCATCATTGTATTTGATTTTTATTAGCTATTGCACAACAGATGTCGCTATCAGTGTAGTAAGATAAAAGTAGTGTAATATTCAACTCATAAACTTGACAATTGTTTTTTAGTATGTCTTTACGCCTAAACCAAGTTACTTCGGTATTAACACCTAAATTACCAGTTCACAAATTCTAGGGACCACGCGTTAATTTATTTCAGTACCTATTAAAATGATAATATTATTCATAAATCTACATCCATTTTTTGTTATATATTTGTCAATAACTAAATAGATAGATATGACCCCACCCGAATTCCGTGAATACATCAGACCTGGCTTTAGCAGTCCTGCTTTTAAAGATAAAAAAAGGAATCTATTCTCAAACAAAATTGATCCGATTGTATATTATTTTAAAATAAAAACATCAATATTTTATAAAAACGTATTTGTTTATTACTAAGTATTCCAATTACAAACATATAATATACCTTGTAAAAATCATGCTTAAACATAAATAAATACATTCTGGAAATGATAACAGCTAGCTTCTAGTTTAAGATTAAAATCTTAAACTAGAAGCAATGCAAGCAAATAACATGTTTTAGAATAATTTATATGTAAAGAAGATTAACATTAAATTTATACAACAAATAAAGCTTATTTCAGTTCATGATGATATACTATATACCAGCATTAATCATATTAAGAAATGCTTACAAAATGTTATAAGAGTACAAAAATATACATTATGCCAAAAATCCCCAAAGGGTTAGGACACTGATTAGTCACCTCTTTATAATTATCTTAGCTATGTTTGGGTTCCATGTAAAAAGCATTGAGCTTAGTGCCATCTACCTATCATGCTTCTAAACTCATAGCAAGTAGTCGTAGTCGACAGTATCAAGAGCTACTGAGAAATTCCTCATAGAAAACCCAATAACACAGCTTGTACTGCAAAAATGTGCAGATGTATTTTTTAAAATCATAAACAACATAAGTTTAAAGCCAATATGACAACAGATGAATAAAAAAATACTGACAGAAAACTTAAAGTACTGTTACTTATTAGTGTATTATTATATTAGTACATTAATCCTATTACCCTTGGCTACATAATGATAGTGAATACATTAACAAGAATATGTTAGTTTTAAAATCGTGAGAAGAAAAGACAGTGATTGGCATTTAAACTATTTAGTCATGCCATAGATGTCTTCTATTCTATAATGACACTAATAAACCAGGGCTCTGCCAATGGCATATGTTTAATATAATACTATAATTAGTGTGATGTAAATTTCCTGTTACATTAGGTACTGATTCATGCAATCAGAAGACGGAGGACTAGTAATACATTGAGATAAATAGAAGAGCAAATTCGTAATTAAGATTCACACCTCAGCTGGTTTATCTATAACTTTCATAGGCTCATTAAGAACCAAGGGAATATCTCCACCGCCATTTTTTGGTATCCAGCCTGAAGATTCCTCTTCCATTTTCTTTTGCTCCTCCTGTACCCTTTCAAATTCACTGACTTCAAGTTGATACTTAGGTGTAGTTATACCAAAGAAACCTGCAAGTGATTCCCCAGCATAATCAACCGCATCTAAAAGTTTAGATCCAGATTTCCATGCATAGTGAGAAAACCATGGCCCCCACGTCAAAGATTTCTGGAATAAAATATTACTCTATTTAGTATGTGTGTGCAGCCTTAGGGTATTGTTAGCCTTCCGGTTGCGGAGGTGGCAGGTGGCAACCGCTCCGTGTAAAAACTGATATCCATTCAAATCTAGTTAGACTAGAAAAGACAATCCCAAATGACTTGGGAATAATAAAGGCTAGGGAGAAGAAGTATGTGTGTGCATGCAATAAACAAATTCAATTAAAGTCGTGGTACAATTTGTAGAAAGTTTACCAAGGGCGTAAGTCGGTAATATTTACAAAGACTGATTAAAATCTTTATTACAATCTAAAATAACAGATCAAAGCTAAGTTTCTAAGTAAAATCCTAAGTGTTTTCAGATATAAATCTAATGGAATGGAATCTCACTGTCATCGATATAAATAACGTAACTTACTTCGTTTTTCAAGGCCAGGTAAGTAATAATTTATACAAAGAAAACATTTCAGTTACTCACCGGATCACCATTGGGTTCTGGAGGCTTACTAGTCACTTCGTTGACATGTTCCTCCTCAATTTCCTCATCAACTCCATCACTGAAGTGCAGAACTCTTGTCGGTTTGTTGATAGTTACCTGCGTGTCGGTATTATTCTCCATTTTTACCGTAAAAGTAAATATTTACGACGTTTGCTCACTGTTTTTGTAGCTATTTATTTGTGTGACGTAATGTCATTCAAGTGTCAATTTCCGAAGGAATGACTAACGTTGTGTTTCAATATTCTCGTGCAGCATCTCTAGCATTGATGACCTATATTCTTGTTGACCTACCTCCACTATCTTCCTCACTTCAAATAAATATATAATTAATCTACTGGTAAATAAATCCAATGAGATATTAAACTTCGAATTTCACTGGTGTAGTACATACTTCTTACGGCAATTTATTTATTTTACTTTTATTACAATGGCAATACAGTACAGTATGCCAATAACATTAATAAAATAGGTAGTACATACATACATACATACATAGTTTTACGCCTGTTTCCCAGAGGGGTAGGCAGAGACTACGGATTTCCATTTGCTACGATCCTGACACACTTCTTTGGCTTCATTCACTTTCATCACATTCCTCATACACGCCCGTCGGCTCAAGGAGCTCTTAACCTGGCCTTTGTGCAGAACGCCCCCTAACTTAATAAAATAGTATGGCAATAAAATTAAAGATTCATAAACTCCATCCTTATTAATTAAATATTTTAAATTCGTCACTCATAGAGTCATTGTATTAATATGAATAAATGCCCAAACATACAAGAAGTAGAAATAAATGTGTGTATTTATTAGAAGTGTTCGTTATATTAAATAGCTGATAAAATAACCTAATATTTATTAGTAATCATACAGCCTATTGTTTATTACAACTGGCAAGCGTTATTTATGTTGAGCGATTATTTTTCAATCATCAACCGCTAGCTACGACATCACATGCACAATGCGAAACGGACCGGAACGGCCCATTCAAGGTCAATTTCACTTTGCCGTATAATATTTTTTCACCTGCCAAATTATGCTCTAAGATGATTGCATAAGAACTATATTCAAATAAATGTCCAGTAATGAATAGTAAACATAATAGGCAAACTAAACTAATATATTTTGTTCGGCTGATACTAATACATTACACGTTAGATTATTTATTGTTTGAATATATTATGATAAAATCAGTGCGGTTCACTTGCTTGACCTTGTATGACGTAGTGAGTACCGTGCGTTTGTGAGTTTTGTGAGTGATATTTAATTGATTGCTATTAAATAATAAATAATCGATATATTTTATCATAAATCGTAATTTCAGTCAGACAGTCCTAAGCCTGTAAAAAAAGTACGAAGGAAAGTTTAATGAATTTATTTAATTAAGTAATTAAAATGTAATTAAAACGCTCACACAGCAGTAATGTATTAAGTGTTAAGTGTCCATATCCATATTATTAAATAACATTTAACAGCGCACGGCGTGCTCTACAACGATAATTATAATCAAAACGCGTCATTCTACGAAGCGAACTAATATATTATAGCGTAAAAAATAATAGGCGTTTTATAGATAACGTATCGTTGTAACGCGTTGTTAATATATAGCCGTTGCGAACACCTCTAGTATTTATATAATAATACATTGCAAAAAATGTCTTTCTTTACAACTAAAAAAATGCTTGTGTGTCGGCTTTTACTGCAGACGTTTGTTACCATTCTAATTAAATTACTTAATCCTTTTTTTTATTTTTGTCGGTGTAACTCTTCTATAACTTTATCAATAATATTCTTGTACATTATTGTAATTAAATGAAGCAAAGCACCACCAACATCTAACAACTCCCTTCCAGGAACTATCAATATTATAAGTAAAAACAATCAATATACAAATAATCGCAAGAGTACAGTGCGACATAAAAGAATAGACATTAATTATTAGAGAACTAAAAATTTCAACATCTTACAACACTTTACATGAGTACACGAACTGTCACTTGTCAGTAGGTAGTAGCTGTTGGCGTCAGCCACAGAGTACATTATACAGGTGTTAGGCACACAGTTGTCCAAATGAAATAGAGATCTGATTTGGGCTATTGACAACGCGTTGGACACGGGCAAATTAAATTTTGTCTCAGATCGATATGATATTTTAAAATTTTTAAAATAAAATTTCGGAACTTTGGACTAAAACTCTAAAAATGTTAAACGAATATGGGTTTAGCTGTCATAATTATATTTTTTATTTTAGTTAACTATTTCATTAAAATTATTATTTCCTATAGACACCTTGTAAAAAATTTATAACAGGCTGTCAAAGTTTCTGAATGAGCCAAAAACAGAACAAAGTTCGACTTTGCATGATTAAAAAAAATTATAATAAAATTTAATTTGCCTGAGTCCAACAAGTTGGCAATAGCCCAAACCAGATCTCTATTTCATTTGGACAACCACACGGTTGTCCAAATGAAATACAAAAGGCACACGCCTAACACCCTGTATATACGGATAGCGTCAGCCGTCATAATTATTATGCTTGTTGTCGAAGTATTTTCGTAACAAAATTGTTTGACAATAATATTATATCATTCTACACAAACAAGAATAAAGTAATACGTGGTGGTGCTCGTAAAATCATTTATAATGTTTTCATGCCGTGTTTAGCAGAATTTGAAGCCGACAAAATGTTATCCAATTTGGACAATGTCTATAAACGTGCGGCGGATTTTACCGGTATGTAACTATTATATCTTGTACTAAAAGTGAATGACTACCTAGTACTATATAAAACTAATGAGGTTTTATGCGAATTCCTAATTATTTTCTATGATTTTTAATATATTTTAGGTTATGTTTACAAATAGAAAATTGACAGTAATATTACAGATAACTAAACTTTAAATTAATAATCTTGACACTGAACCTGTTTTTGTATCTTATATTTAAAAGTGATGTTTCGTTTGTTTTAGGTACCTAAATCAAAAAGCACGGTGCGAAGAACCGTTAAGGAAGGCATGAGAAGTGGTGAGAAATTACAAACTCCGGCTAAGTACCGAAACGGTCGCCCATCAAAAAACTTAGACGACTTTGATAAATATGCCATTAGGCAAAAAGTAATATTTTTATAAGTACAGTATATTAATAAACTTCTTTGACTTACTTGATTAAATGTTATTTATAAATAAACATGGTAATGTACATTTTGTTGTTTTATTACAAAATTCATAGATCTTATTTGTATTTGATTATTAGCTACATAAACAGTAATATCAGTTTTATAAAATTAAATAATTGCTGATTAGAATGTATTAATTGATTTTTGTAGTTTTTCAGTCAGTCTTCGTTTTAATTAGTCATGGAAATTATACCTACAATAATATAACTTTATATCCATATAATATATTCATTATATCATCGCGAAGGTATTATTTTTTCGTCACTGTTATATCACTACCTAGTGATTAATCACGGTCATTTATATTATACTGAGTCTAGTTACGGTAATTATCTCTGTGGTTGTGTGTTTTCTCGTGTTATAATATTATTATCGCCCGTTATATGCAGATGTTGTCAGTCAGTATCGATATTCTGTCCACTTTCGCGATAAGTTTTGTCAAAGAACTTTCCCTTATACTTCAACAGGCTTGGAAGAGTAACTAATAGACGGCCAACCAGTGTTGCCAACTCTTGTAAAGTCGAGTCGCTAGATTCAATATCAAAAGTCGCCAGAAAGTCGCTGAAACTGATTCTGGTTTAGTTTTTCGAATTTTAGGTAGTGAATTACTAACAAAAAAAAGGTCAGCTCGCCTACTGTGGAGTAGGTTAATTTCAGAACTTACTCCACAGTAGGCGGGATGACCTTTTTTTTTTTAGTCATTCTCTACCGAAAACCTGGAGATTTTATATTTTTTTCCATATATATATCTCTTCGCACTGTATTATTCTGTGTCGAGTTAACAAAAAATGTATTTATTACAAGCCCCAAAGTACTCCAAAAGTCGCCAGATAAATCGCTAAAATATTTTTAGCGACAAATCTTATTTTTTGTCGCTAAGACATAACCGAAAGTCGTCACTTCTAGCGACAAAGTCGCTAAATTAGCAACAGTGCGGCCAACGGCCAACCGAAGACGAGGCAACGACCGACTCTTTAAGCCTTGACAAGCACTGTACCAGGGGGGGGGGGGGACACTGCCCAATATATTTCCTATATCCAAAGATAGGACTGACATCTGTGTTTTTGGCCCCGTACTTGTGTTGTAAATCAATCGCAAAAGATGGCGCTTAAACAAATTTTAATTTATTATTTAGTGTCAGTTCTTATCTATCTATAGTTTTATATTTTTAATTTATCTAGAATCATATTTTATTCTCATTTTAATTGTTTTATCATAAAAATTTCATAAAATACAAATTAGTAAATATGTCGATTAAAGACTATGATTCAAACATTGGATTTGTAAGACAGTCACAATATAGCGCCTGCGTCTTGCCCGTGCGCACGTTTGTAGTTTTTCGTCCTATATTGTGTATTTTTCGGCTGTGAAGGTCTTATGTAAGTCCGTTGAGTCGAGCTCTGTGTTCCTCAACCTTGTGTCAATTAATCTTCCCATCGAAAACTGTTGTTATCAGTGTGCGGTAGTGACGCTTTTAGTGTTTAATGTGGTGCGGTTTTTCCAACTACAAAAATGCCGAGACGCTGCGCATTTCACTGTGAACCTAGAGTCCGCTGCATAGTTATATTTTAATAAACATAAACATAATAAAATGTTATTTGTTGTTGTTTTATTCTTATACTACGATATGCACCTTATACTTATTGTATTTAAATTGTTTTGTTTGGATCTATTTTTGTAACATTCTACTTGTTCTATTTGCAATTTTTATGTTACAAAAATACGATTGATACAAAACAATTTAAATACGAATTCTGGATTATAAAATACATAATATAAATAGCTATAGGCACAGAATACGGAATAGCTATAGCTATGTATAGAAGGATTAGTTCGGGGCCAAAAGTTCAGATGTCACTGTTTCAAATAGGGTTGGCTGAAATTGGCCATAAGAGGGCTCTCTTTTCCCTATGTATTACTTTACTCTTTGCACTGTACTGAATGTACTCGTCACTCATCAAAGATATTGGAGAACTACCATATCTTTGGTATTCACAGGCGGGCATGATTATTGTTATAATCATAGACTAGTATATATTTATAGTATCGGGTATATTGCTGTCATCTGTCAAAATTGTTTTATTAGCCGCGCGCGCGGTACAACGTCAAATTTCATGTACACAAATAAGTACCATGTACTACCGACTACGTAATGTTATCCCGCAATCCCGCATAACTTTCAAAACATTTCCAATTCTGTTTTTTTTATTAGTCAGTTGTTACAATCATAATATAAAATGGAAGGATTCTGTAGAGGTTGTCTAATAAAATATGATGACCCAATGGAGCTGCTTCAGTATACTGAAAAATACAGAAGATTATTTGTGTACTCTACTGGTTTACAAGTAAGTATATCAATTTATTTAGTTAATCTAAATTTAATGGGTACTGAATCCGGCGGCTCCTCTAATCTAGAGGGCCTAATATTCTATCAAGGCAACCAGTAATCGGAACTTAGTTATCACTTCAGACTTAACAGTGACATCATACAGATATTTGATTATATTTTAATTACGTATGATGACTTTTAATATTTTTGTTGTAATTTGATTGTCATGACTTCATGTATGTTCTTAGTGGTAGGATATATAATATATAAACTACTATAACTTAATTACCATGCAAACACTTAGTTTACAGAGATTAATCTTTTACTTATATTGTTATTTAACCTCTTAACCAATGTTAGGACGCCGGTATCCGAGCTTAACTAGACTATTTAAAACATATAAGATTTTTTATGATAGTTTTCTTTTGTTTGAATAGCTTTTTTGTATTTCGTATTTGTGATACCTGGATTGGTTAAGAGGTTAACATTGTTGAGAAATTGCTACACTTAAGTTTTACGTAAGATCCCAGTGATAACGCAATGTTGGGTGTCAGGTTCGACAAATAAAAGATGTAGTTTAATTTTTATAAAACACTATTATTACATAGTTTTGAAACTTTAAACTACTATTGTTAAACATTTTTACTAGTTACTGTTTAATTCTATTTAAAACCGCGTGCATCTATAGTATGCGTAACGGGTCAGATAACATGACTGCACATCGGATACCTATTGCGACACAACAATGGAATGCACAGTTGAAAAATAATCAAGAATATAACTTAAAATGATAATGGTTTTTGTTTCAAATACGTGAATTAATATGCTTTAGAAAATGATTTTGATATATACAAGCTCAGTACTGCCGAAAGGCAGCACTGGCAGGGTCGCCATGCAATGTGGTGTATAATGAAATAATCTTACTTACTATGGTACAATTAATTATTAATGAAGACAACGTGCTGCACACTACAATAGTTTAGCTATGTTATTTTAGTATGTGATATTACCTAATTAAAGAATATATAATGCATACACAGTAGTTTTAAAATGCACCATTTGTATGTGATGGTGTTAAGAGCCATTTTGATTCATTCTGTCCACTAAACAATATTCTTAAAATAGTCAATGAAATAATATAATTATTTATATTTCTGACAAGAAAATTACCGCACTTGCAAACAAGCAAGTATGTATCTTTGCTTAGCTATGCATAACACTTTTACAGTACAAACTTCAGCTTTGGTTTCTATCTATACTAATATTATAAAGCTTAAGAGTTTGTTTATTTGTTTGGTTGAACGCGCTAATCTCAGGAACTACTGGTCCAAAATGAAAAATTCTTTTAGAGTTGGATAGCCCATTTATCGAGGAAGGCTATAGGCTATATAACATCATGCTACGACCCACGGGGGAAGGCGCAGTAATCATAAACGCGGGTGAAACCACGGGCACATCTAGTGTATAATATGTATGCATTTACAAAAAAAATGTATAATAATGTTTGTTTATCCATTGTCTAGTACATGTAGTACAAGCTCTGCTTAGTTTGGGCTAGATTGTGTTGTGTGTATGTGATAGAATATTATTATGATCCCTGAAGCTTCATAGGTATCTATGACACTGATGGGATCTTAGTTATCTGACTGTTCTTAAAATTAAAGACTTATGGCCAGACCCACAACTAACAAGTAAAAGTTATTCGAAAGATAGATCGCATGCTGTCGCACTCTTGTTAGGTTAAAGAAGAGATATGGCGAGACTTTTATCTTATAGATAAATGCTATTTGGAGGTGGTAGGACAAACCCTTAATTTTTTTCTATTTATCTACAGGTAAAAAGAAATGATACTATTACATTCCAAATATGTAAAGACTGTTTCTTAAACATGAAGGCTGCATGTAAATTTAAGAAGTCATGTCGGATGTCAGACACGAAATTGAAGAACTTCCTTGCTCTAAAGGAAGTTGACAGTGATGTGGACTTCTGCACATTTCTAAAAAATAGTTATGACTCAACGACATTCCGGTAAGTGGTATTAAATTGAATTATGTCGAAATATCCCTAAAATGCTAGACAACAAATAATAATGGTAAAAATTTTACAACCTGTTTCGACTACACAATGTTTTGGCTGATTCTCGTTATTTATTGCCTAATAGATGACATGAGTCAACCAAAACTTTCCATGTATTATCAATTGTAAATTCCATGTTGCTTCTAACAATTTCCTGAAGGGAAATCCTATTATTACTTTGCTTAAATTACTTGAGTCATAGGTGTAGGTCACATAATATGACGCAGCTGGTTTAGGTAAAGAATCATCATAATAAGTACAAAAGAGCTGGTCTCTACCAGCTCACATGTGATGTCTTGTATTTATTATGATAAATCAATAATGTGTTAATGAAAACTGAATCTAGACAATGTTCTAGTCCTGTTTATGACTAGTCCCTGTGGATGATGTTGGTACCAGGGATGTTACGAATATTCGCATCCGCAATTGCGGAACCTCCGCATCGATTTGGACATCTGACGCGGATGTTAATGCGGATCCAGATATAGCGTAGGTTATGATAAAAAGAAATCAGTTGTTCAGTAGTACGTGTTTAATTTATGAACCTTTGCAAAACAGGCTTGAACCTGCGAAGACGGTGATATTAGATACTTTTTATAAAATAAGATATACAGTTTTCATCAACATCCGCATCCGCAATTGCGGAGTTTCCGCATCGATTTGGACATCCGCATCCGTATCCGCGGATGTGAGTCTTTAAATATCCGTATCCGCGCATGTCAAAAAATCTGCATCCCAACATCCCTGGTTGGTACTAAAGGATATACCAGTCCTTAGCTGAAGGTGTTCCATATTATTATTATGAACATTGGGGCTTAGAGATAAAGAGTTGGTCAGAGTCATAAATGAAAGTCAGAATCCCAGCTTTGATTATCAATAATACTTAAATCAAACTATCTTCAACCATTTATTATCACTATAACAATTTCAAAGTTAATCATTATATTGATGCTGTTCTAGTCCTGTATAAAATATTGTTACATGCTGGTTTCGAGGGATAAGAATTTAAACAATATTACCGACTAAAACACGTTTTATTCTAATTTAAAACACAACACACACTTTACTACACAACACACACTATACTACACTTTTCCACTTGAACTGTTTCAAACTCTGTTGTATTTTTGCGATTGTAAACTGACTTGGCGGTGCGCTGTCTTGCCTTTTATACGCGAGTAAACTCGTTTCTGGAATTTTCTAGAAACCCCATACCCGGTTTGTTCCTTAAAATAGTACGAGAAAGTCCTAGCGCTCTCTCTACTCTTCGTGTACTGGATAACTACGTAGTTAATAAGACGTTAATAGATGGCGCTGTAATCAATTATTAGAAGGAACTGCCAAGTCTTCCCCACAGTGCCGAGAGATGGCACTGGCTGTAACAATATATATACATTTTTAATATACACAAAATACTGTCAATTTGTTAATATTCCTGTGTTCTATCCTTACACTAAGGGTAAAAATATGTGTTACAAAAGTCATAGTGCATTTAATTTTAAAACTTATAAAAGCTTTGATCTATTTTCAGCCTACCATTGATGAGTGGTTGCAGTACACCCGCCAATCATAAAGGAAGAGATGATGATAATGGTAAGCAAAACAATTTTTTTTAAACAGATTCTTATACACTGTGGAGGCTAAATGGCAGGAAATGACAAAGTGGTACTTTCAGAATATAACAGAATCACCGAGACTCCTTTCTAAAGAATTGGACTCAATAGCAGCCGGCGGAATAAAATAGAACTAGAGACAATAGCTCCTCGAACTGCATGCATATAATATAAATAGTTTAACACAATTCTGTGTAGGGTACATCTGATGTGAATTATGCATTCACATCAGATGTACCCTACACAGAATTGTTACTTAGTAAATGTTGGCACTTTTTATTAGACCATAGGTCTCCTCTCAGGATATGTAGGGTTAGGATATAGTCCACCATGCTATCTTAGTGCAGTTTGGTAGACATCACATATCTTTGAAAAATATAGTAATCTCAAAAATTTAGGTTTAACTCACTTTGCGAGTTGTTTTCAGGCCATCGTAATAGTAGACGGTATTTGTTATCACCTGCAAGGAACATTTAAGGAATGTCCACAACCATAAGCGCCAATTTATGCCACGGGACCAACAAGGCAGTTACATGTAATAAGTCTAATAATAATATTCACGATTTCCAGAATCAACATGCACAAGCATCCGCAACTTCATGACGGATATCCTGGAGGGTGAAGAGGTGCCAGACTCAGAAGCTCGTATCATCCGAGAGGTCATCGAAGAAGAGGCTGATGTCCTAGATGACTCCCTAGATTCCCACTGGCTACAAGATGATGCGTCTATTGATACAGATTTCAGACTAGATTTTAGGTAAGATGTAATATTGAACAAAATATACTTATTAGTTACTAATAATAGCTATATTTTGTGTGTAAGCAGTGGCAGTACTAGTAGAAGTACTCTTCTATTTTGAAAAGAATGCACGACATTAGTAGGGTCTTTAGATTTAAACAGAAATTTGATCATTACAGCTTCAGCCCCTTCGCGACCCCACACTCTGTAAATAACGATCACTGTTACACACCAAAGACCTACACTGATCAAACAGAGGAACAAGGACAATTAAAAAAATATTTCACTTCAATTAGTCCCGCAAGACAACCTAAAGTCGTAAATGACTTTACAGACATTATTAAAAACAATCAAAGCGAAAAAGAATTATATATATATGATGCAGAAGAGATCAATCATGAAGAACCTGTGGATAAATTTGATACGCCAATGACTGGTTCAGCAGAAAACAATTTCGAATTACCAATAATAAATTATGGACAATCATGTAATAATTTAGATATACCAAGTATTGATAGTGAAAGGTTAATAAATAATTTAGATTTACCTGTGATTGATAATGAAAAGTCAATCGGTAATTCAGATTTACCTATGATTGATAATGATAAATCAACCAATAACCTAGACCTATCTATGATTGATAATAATAAAACAACCGATAATTTAGAGCTACCTGTGATTGATCATGATAAATCAATCAGTAATTTAGATATACCGAGCATTGATAGTGAGAGATTAATGAATAACTTGGATTTATCAATAAATGATAACGAAATATCAATGAACAATTTAGATATACCAAGCTTCGATAGTGAGAAATCGATTAACAATTTAGATTTATCTAGTTTACCTAGCATTGATAATGTGAGATCAATCACTAATTTCGATGTGCCGATAATTGATAATGCAATTAAGAGTCAAGCAACAAACGCGAAACACTTTTACATGTCTAATGACAATACAGATTATATAACAACAAGTAAAGAAATTGAAAGAATAGTAGATGGTAAAGTAATACAGAGAATGGAAAAAGAAAAACCATGTATCATAGACCAGAATTTAGAGAAAGCATTGGAAGATGAAAATAATAAGGAATTCTCTTTGGATGAGTTACTTGTTACTCCAAAAGGTAAAATAAGCACGACCTAGTTATTTTATTTACAGGTATTATTTAATCCTGCAATCAATTACCTACTAGTTCAATATTTCAAGCAGATGTGGAATTAAAAGCTTTAAATAACTGTCATGAAAATATTAAAAGGAATTTATTTGCGATTTACAAGTATAAGAGAAAGAATACCCAGTTAATAATTTAGTGTTTTTGTATAGTTTACTGCAATGTAGTCTAACAACTAGATTTTGCAAAAATAATCTATGTAAATCACATTAGCAATCCAATAATTTAATTAGACTTTTCGAAAGGGTAACACTCTAATCCAGATGATTTTCACAAATTTCAGTTTTTCCTGATGGATCAACAGCTTCAACACCAACTATTACAAATATACTATTTGGAGAAAAACTTGAACTAAATGATAATAGTACAGATAAATCAAAGAAATATATGGAAAAAATTGATAACATTGAAATATTAGAAGAGTTCTTCCAAAGTAGTACTAAAGATTCAGTGAAAGAAGAAATTGTAGATGAGAAAAAAGATAATTTCAAAGTACCTATGGATGTTGATGAAGTAGATACAGGTACCAAAGATTTACCTAAAAAAGGAAATATTTTGTCTGTTTATGATGCAAACCAATGTGATTTAGAAAATTTCTTCTGTAACCTATGCAGCAAAAAGTTTGGTAGTTCCAAAGCAGTGTCTATACATTTCATGAAGAAACATAACATAAAAATCATTAAGAAAAAGAATAAATACTTATATGATAAGCATAGGTTATGTAATATATGCGGCAAAGAATATAAAGATTCACGCAGCTTTCACGGACATATGAAAAAACATAAGGTATGTTTGTGTATTAGTACTATTTAGTTTGCTGTTTAGAAATTCTTAGCATAGTAAGGCCTCCACACCGAATTTCGGTTACGGCGGCCAATCTTAACGAATCTACCTATCTGCGCAGGAGATATTATAAAGCACAAGTATGTGCGCAAACACGAAGTGCACTCTCTGCTCTCATAGCCAATGAAATTTTTCATGCACAGATCTCGCAAACACTACCTCAGCGCACTACTAGGCAGTCTAGCTCCTCAGTACATAGAAATTATGTATAACTGGTTCAATTGTACCTAATCCGTCGGAGATATACTGACATGAGACTTATTATGTTTTCACTTTTTACCACATTATGCATCATGGTCTGATCATGCAAATAACTATTATTGGGTTACACTAGCAATTTGTACAAATATTCTATCATGTCGCTTCGACTGTAACCATTATTTATATCCACAATAGCAGAGATCATTTTCACTGTGGATCTAAAAATTTATTTGAGAGTTACATGCGATGTTTGATGAATACCAACCAAACGTTTATTTCGGCATCTCTGTAACATCCGATATGGTCTAGTGGCTAGGATACCTGGCTCTCACCCAGGAGGCTCGGGTTCGATTCCCGGTATCGGAAGAATCTTTTTGCAAATTAAATTGCATTATTCTACAATATTTTTTATTTTTGTACCAATATTAAATACTTTGTTATTTTTTATATTTTAGTTAGCTCTTCAGAAGGAGTCCTCAATATTTAAGTGCGAGCTCTGTACTTTAGAATTCTCATCGCAATCTAAGTTGAATAAGCACATTGCTGCTCATAATGGCACGTCTAGTATCAAACAACCAGGAAAGGTACATATTTATTATATATTATCTGATCTTGTCAAAAACTTATGAAACTTATTACTAGATCAAGCTCAAGTTTAGTTCTCAAACTATTATTATGGTGTCATTTCGAAAGACGATTTTGTTTTTGTAATTTGTTTATATTATGTTGTAATTTTCTTATAAACTATTTGTTAACCATACTTTTATTTATTTCAAACATTCTATAGTTATTCAAAGGAGATGTTTCACTTTTGTATAGGACTCCGGCTATAACTTGTACATCCCCAGGAAACTTGGGAAATGTATCCCTAAATACATTTACTTAAGCAATTCTTTATTAATTTCTAGTATTTTCGTTGTGCAAAATAAAATAGATAATGTTTGACGTCTGTCGTGCGGACTATCTATGACCAGACAAGTTGGTAGATGACATTTGTACATAACCTAGAATGCTAGAATTGTCAGAAGTAAAAGAACTCTTGCTGGAATAATATTCACCAAAGAATAGATAATTCTTGTAAAAATGAAAGGAAAACGTATGAATTCAGGAAAGTGTAATAAGAAACACCAATTCAGCATTGGAATATTTATTATCAGTCAATATGACATTGACAGTTAATGTCAAACATAAACAAAATGTTTCGTACTGGAGTGCACCCTGCAAAATCAGTATTTGGTAGGTATATTAAATGAATATATTTTTTATATTGATTGTTTGTTAAAAAGATGTGTATGATAGTTAAAATGAATAAATGATACTCTAAAACAAATTTATTATTAATAATAATAATAATATTTATTGTCACTCACAAAATTTTACTAAATGCTCTTATTTTAGATACATAAGTGAATGGTAAACAAAATATTCATACAAAATAAGAGGTTGTCGTTGACGGCTGTGCTAGTTTAAACTGTGTTACAGCCGCCAGCGCCCTCACCCTATATGATTATTTGTTTAACGAATAAGTAAGTATGATGAGTTTGTAAATTAATAATTACTGATACAAGGCTAAAATAATTTTGTGTAAGAACATAACATACGAAAATAAAAATATCAAAAATAAAAAGAGAAATAATTAACAACAATACAGAGTATAAAAATTTAAATTAAAACTAAAATTATTGACATATATATTTATATATTATTTACATTATTATATAGTACTTTCGTACAGTTTTCGATATGATTTATGAACGCATACAAAATTATATGACCGAGAACCACCGACACATTGAATATAATGGCAACAAATGCAATAATATAAAAATTATTATTTTTAAGCGTAAACGTAATTCGACTTAAATTCAGGATATAATATTTTTCCCCGATTCCTAGTATTTTTTGCTATATTTCATAGTCGAAAATGAAACATCTTCTTTATGACTAGTTTTTACACTTTTTTATAGCCTATGCTAATCCATAACAAAGGAGACTGACCACCTTGTATGGGACCCTGGCCTGGGCATGAACAATTTTATATTGTAATAACAATATTAATTTTCAGTAGCCTAAACTAAGTAGAAAACATTATTCTATGAAGTTTAATATCAAGTTCGTTAAATAATAAAATAAAACGCAAAGTTCTTCTACGTCGTTTCACTCTTGACAGAGTGGTCGTGGCCTTCTTTTTTTTTTTGCTCGTCAAAATGACCACACCACCCGATGGTAAGCAGTCGTGTGGTCTAAGAGCAGTGGCGTCCACACCGCCTTCATAGCAGCCGAGGCTTTAAGGTCATGTAGCATGCTTGAAAATACGTCGCCACTCTCACACACATTTGCCTTTCTGGTGCACTCATACAAGGGACTATTGTCTAATGCTGCCTTAATTTGGTCGGTCCAGCGCATAGGCGATCTACCACATGCACGTTTGCCCTCGACGAAACACAAAATAGCAAACTCTAAATCACGTCCACAAAATATCCACCATAAGAGCGAACAATCGCAATGCGAATGACGAAAACAGAATTGACAGATATGTCAAGTGTTGCTAGAATATGAAAATAAATTACCCTTTAATTATTACACTTTACAATTTTGTTATATTTTATCAAATATCATATCATTTTACATTAATTATTATTGTCGAATTAATTTACTAGGCAACACAAACAAGCTATTTGGATTGTTCATTTCAGTTACACGTTGTAAACCAAATAAAAATATTTAAAAAATCATTTTTATTATAAGTACGTCAATTTCATAGGACTGGATAGTAACCAATATTTATTATATATATTAAAACAAAACTTAACCCATTCAATGCGGCGGACGCCGATCGGCGTCTTATTTTTTCATACTCAGATTCGGAGGACGCCGATCGGCGTCATGTATAGTTGTTTTATATTTTACCCAAATTTAAAGATATTATGTTAATAAAACAACAAATGTGTTTGGAATTTACTAATGAAATGCCTGATATGAGTAGATTTTAGATTTTTTTTTTATCTTTTTTAATTTAGAGGCTTTTATTACAAAATAATATGTTAGCCCCATCGTGGCTTATTCTAATATAATTACTTACTATCTACTGATAGGAGACAGAGGAAGTCGTTGATGTAAATATATTTCAAATAGGTCTAACGCCGCATTTGAAGTAGGGTCACTTAGAATGCTAATGAAAAGTCCCACATCGTACACGTTAAGATTGTATTTAAACATCAACGAGTTCCTTTGGCGCTGGTATTTGGCACAATCCATCAGTAAGTGTTGGACATCATCAAGGACTCCGCAAGTTTCACATAGTTTTTAGATATTTTGTTTTTTTTAATTTCATCAAGTGCGACTGACGCCGATCGGCGTTTACGTTAAATATGAGCCGATTCTGGCTAGTGAACGCAAAATTTGTTGCCGCATTGAATGGGTTAATATTTTACTTGGTTTATAAGAATATTGTCCACGTTCAAGCCGAATATGGATGGTCTCCTTTCATCATATTTGATTATGTGGTTTATGTTTATAAACATAGCAATATTAAACAGCTATAAAATGAGTACTTATTAAATTAGTATTATATGTTCAATTTGTTTTATTATTTATAATTGTTTCAGTTTATATGTACAGTTTGCGGTGCAGCTAGTACATCAATAAGCAATTTGAGACATCACCAAAAGAGACATACAATGAATTATATGCATAAGTGTGAACACTGTGGGAAAGGATTCTATAGGAAATCAGATCTAACCGTTCATGAAAGGTCTGTATCGATCGCTTCTGTGACATAGGCTGAGGCTACAGTAGGCAGCGATTCGCGATGCGACTGTGAAAGCGAAACGATATAAACATGAAATGGCTACATTATAAGCGAAAATGTTTAATGAATTCGCTTCAATTTCGCTGACAAGTTGATGTAGCCGATGCCGTGATTACACTAATGTTGTTTCTATCGCATAAAAAATCAAAGATTAATAGCGATATATGGCCTACGGTGTAGCTATAAATGTGAATATGAACTATTTGTTTTTATCGCTTACGTATCGCAGGTCGTGTCGCGGACTAATGTAGCCTCAGCCTAAGTGTCACGACGGATTACTAGGCACGAAACTTTGTAGAAATAATTGTATGTGGCAAGGAGCCTTTCAGTCCAATATACCAATTGTTGTTTCTTAAAATTTTATTTGCTGAAAAACTAAGAAATTTATTCCATTTTCACTTTGGTTTAATAAAATTAATGTATACTTTACTAAGCTAAGCTTATAAAAATTCTATAGCTTTAAAAAAGTATTTTTCGAACATCAACAATATTTATTACTAAGTATTTCAATAGACTGAGTGATCCACAGATAGTTGTTCCAACTCTTTCCAAGATTTAGTTAGATTTTCGCGATATGGGAACTATACCTAGCGCGAGAGTTGTCTAGTTTAAATATTTATAAGTATGGCTTAGTTAGGTCTAAATACATACAAATGGAATTTATGTAATATTTCTGTTTCCAGACTGCACACGGGCGAAAAGCCGTACCAGTGTTCATTTTGCGACCGATTATTCTCACGAAAAGACTCTTTAACTAAACATATGAAACATCACATCGGTAAGTTGCCTAAACACATACGGGCAAAAGCTTAATAACCCACACTAGATTTCTATTCTAGTTAGATGCGCGTGTAAATTTGTTTTTTCATATCCTACACGTCGATCTAAAGTTGCCGCGCAATCAAATCGCCTCTATTTTAAATTTATTTTTTAATAAGCAAACAAATATAATTTTA
Source organism: Catocala sponsa (assembly GCA_963564715.1). Lineage (NCBI taxonomy): Eukaryota > Metazoa > Arthropoda > Insecta > Lepidoptera > Erebidae > Catocala > Catocala sponsa. The sequence goes on along the minus strand of OY751339.1, from coordinate 18,018,104 downwards.
CGGAGCAAAAGTTTCTGTTTTTATTTCAGGTAACCGACCATTCGAATGTGAACATTGTAAAGTCACGTATACCACCAAGAGCCAATTAAATGTACACTTGAGAATGTCTGTTAAATGCAGAAAACTGCGCGGCCTTCTCGACGATAAGGAAACAATAGAGACTGATTTAGCTAAACCAGAAGATAAAAATAAAACTAGTGAAGCAAATACACAGAGTGTCGGAAATGATATTAAAGCTAAGAGTCAGTTACCGTATATAGATACTGAAATGAGCAATTAAAAGTTTGTAATGATAAGGCTATTTCATTTCCTCTTATAATTTATCCATTAACATGAGTCGTTTAGAATGCAATAATTAGCGAAAGGATTTTGTAATGATAAGGTTGTTTTTATTTTCTTTTTATAATTCATCTATACATTAATATGAAGTGCCCGTGATGCAATTAGCCGAACAATTGACTACAATCAGTGCAGCGCAACTACACATACATATCTATACGTCTTTAGACTAACGTCTCTACATGGGTTTAGGTGTGTGTGCCTCTAATATATAATAACTTTTTCGGGTATATACAAGTATGGCTCATCTTGGCACAGCCACCATCGCAAACTGGCAATCTGTTTACGTAGCAAATTAGTCAAAATTGGTCGTAAAGTAGCTGATTGGTCGGTCCGCCATTAAAAACCTGGCGTGGTCCCGCCATCTTGACGTTCATTGAAAGATGAACGTCAAGATGGCGGGACCACGCCAGGTTTTTCGAATATTACCTATGTGAATAGGATTTAAACAACATTTCTACTATTTGATACTTTCATAGAAAAATTCTACTCATCAAATATCATCATATTCTACAAAGGAAGTGGTCCCGCTATATTGACATCAAAATGGCGGGACTACTATTCAGTTAATGAAAACCACATGGCGTGATCTTAAATTGAACGCATAAAATTTAATACGATATAGTACGATTACGTTTTAATCGTTATTATACTTGTATAACTGTAATTTCACATAAGGCTGATATTTTGTGATCAATGACAACTAATTATTGATATAGTTAGATCTTCGTTCGGTGGTTTTTGGAAATAGGTAAAGGTGTATGTGTCCAGATGAGCGCTCATTTTGGCACAGCGACTAATACGGGGCTATTAGTCGCTGTACCAAAATGAGCGCTCATCTTGTGAAAGCAAAAATTAGCTTTATGCAAATCTGATCTTAACCGTGTACTTATATTAGTTTTGTCAAAAGTCTTGTGTGTAAAATATGTTATTTTTCTTGTTTGCTTTTAAATACAAAAAGTAGGATTGTGTAATCAGTAATAACTAGTGATAATATAATAGGTAGTGCGATTTGAGCATGAAAATATTTGCGTATATAATAATAAATAATAATACCAGCACTGCTGGGCACGGGTCTCTTCTCATTGAAGGGTTAGGCCATAGTCCACCACGCTGGCCAAGTGCGGGTTAGTGGACTTCACATATTTTCGAGAACATTATGTAGAACTCTATGCAGGTTTCCTTACGATGTTTTCCTTCACCGTTTAAAGCAAGCGATAATTAACAATTTAATAGGTACGCACATAACTCCGAAAAGTCATAGGTGCGTGCCGTGAGTTCGAACCCGAGACCTACTGCGTGGCAGTCTATCGATCTCCCGACTAGGCTATCGCTACTGGCCAGAAGGTGAAACGTCATTCGGTTGATTAGACTAATGTCAGGATATTTGAGGGTACTGACTTCCCCGTAAAGCCTGTCAAAGATGTTCATGACAGCCGGGACCAACGGCTTAACGTGCTCTCCGAGGCACGGAAGCAAGCGATCATTATTTAAACAAATTAGCACATCAATTTTGAACATTCGAAAAGTCATTGGTGCGCGCCCAGGATTTGACTGTGAGACTGCATTGCAGTCTGTTAGTCTCGCCTCGGGGCTTCTATTCGTGTTCATATAATTCGTAATTAAAAATATCCGTAAAATATAGATGTATATGTAACTTTTATGATAATTATCGTGTTTGCTTAGACACAAGACACGGTTGTTTTATTTCTCAGTACGAACTGATCAAGTATTTTTTTTTACTTGAGGTACTTTTTAGGTACATTTTTTTGGTGTTATTAGGTATATTTTATTAGAAATGGTTAAATAATAAAATATTATAGAACACCGCTATATTGACGTCAATACGGCTGGTGTATCTAAATTTAGCTGTGGTTTCCTTCTAAAGGAGGTACAGTATTTTTAACCGAGGTACTAAATAGTACAATTTAGGTACATTTTTTTGGTGTCATTATATTTTATTAGTAATGTAACGATTACTAATAAAATACTATAGAACACCCCCCATATTGACTTCAGTATGGCTGCTGTATCTAAATTTAGCTTTGGTTTCCTTTTAAACGAGGTACAATTTTTTTTAACCGAGGTTCTAAATAGTACAATTTAGGTAATTTTTTTTGGTAAATGTTATTACTCGATTCATTAAGGTACACCCGCCTTCTTGACTCTCATCCAATTTTGCTAAGTACTTTACGAGCAATTTCGACTAACTTGCTACGTAAACAGATTTCCAGTTTGCGATGGTGGCTGTGCCAAGATAAACCGTACTTTATACAATGGATTTTCTCGGAAACACCAGAGGTGCACCATTTCGCTAGCTATATTTTAAGTCTCACATAATGAGTGAAGAGCCTCTATTATCGCAAAAAAACAAATACAGGGTGTGTCGTAAATAGTGGTCCAGAGTAAAGGAGTCGATACACTGTATTCTTATGTATCACATACCGAAATTTTAACCATTTTTTTATGCCCCTAAAGTCATATGATTTGCTGAAGATGAGTATTGAAATTGGAAACAGATTAATTTCTTTAAGTACCTTTGACTTTAAGACATAAAAAAGGGTTTGGATATGATAGTACACATATTCAAGAGTAATAATAAAAAAACAGAATTAAAAATATTGATATTTGTTGAAATGACAGCCAAATTCGTGAAGCAAAGTGCAGAAATTTTAAAAAAGAACTTTTATTTTTGTTAGGAGACCCTTAACTGAAAATGCTTAAAATTTCGGTATGTGATAGATAAGAATACAGTGTATCGCTCCTTTACTCTGGACCACTATTTACCACACATCCTGTATAATGTCTATTGCATAGCGCTTTCTGAAAACCATCGATCTCTTGTACATTGTACATACTACCATAGGTGTACTGCACTCGCCTAAATGAAGTTCTAGGTTGATGTGTGGATCCACTTTTTTTTTCTTGCAGTAGTACACAATAGCATTTAAATTATATTCGAACAAAGTGTTGGTAGCACTATACATAACTCGTAAGTACATATTACGTGCACTTAGGTACTTAACTGCATTCGAATGCCAAGCACTATCTTCCAGTATGGGCGACGCGATTGATTCCCGCGTTGTAAGCAGCTAAAGCCAAAGACTGTCACCACGCCACGATGTATGCTGTATGGTGAGCTTACACTTGGAGAAATGTCTAAACAAAATTAGGTCGGTAATAAAACACAATATATCAACAACACCTGATTATATTCAAATAGGTCTGTGCTACATAAAAATGTCTTAACCAATCTGTCCTGTATTACCAGTATAATATTTGGTTCATGTGATAGTGGATTTAAATGCAGTCAATTGTATAAGCCAATTCTTAAATATGAACAAATCAACTCTTAAAGCTAACACATACCTTAATTTAGAACTATACACTTACAATCTCGTAAGTTTTATAACTAGTATCATATAAAAATGTATAATTAGAACAACGTATTTATTTTAAAACATTCACACGGAATTATTGGACCCATTAGCACATGAAGAAAGTCAATAAATATTAGTTATTAATTGTATATCATTAAATCACTTATCGTTCAGTGCAAATGGGCTTCCCCAGCTTAATAGACTTTTGTTCAAGGTTTCAACCAGTGCTTGTTTAACCATTTGCAATAACTTATTTATGATGCATTTCACAACAAATGCTATTCAAATTTATCATTATTTGTTCATTTTATCTTAACAACAAATTTATATAATTAATTTACAATAATATTATTGTATACAATTTCAAATCTTTATTTTTGGATTGATTTCTTATTACTAAATCCTTAGGCGTTATTGATCTACTCAATTTAGTGCCATGTGATCACACTCACATTGATAAAATATTTTATGTATAGTGACTACATTTTAAAGTAAATAATTCGTCTACTAAAACATGAATGAATACAGTGCTTTAACTAAACAAAATGGTTTAATGCGACACAGTTTGGCAACATTGGCATAACATTCACAAGCCATTACCTATAATTAAAACATTTAACTAATTATATTCATAAAACGAAAATAATAACAACAATATTAATTTTACTGAAAGTCCATAATGCACAATTAAAATAATAGGGTAAACTAAACACTGATTCACATTTAGAGGAATACTGTCTCAGCTGCCTTGAAAGTATCTAATTATTTACAGTTTAACACAAAAAAACTAAACAAAATCCATTTAAACAAAAAGGAATCCTTCAATTCCGTCACCTACTTGGAACTTGCGCGTTTGCTATGAAAATATATTGCTCTTTTGTGATGCCATTGTAATAACTCCTTATACATTAAGACTAATGTTCTCACAACTGTGAATTCGATAATTATATTATATGCTATGGTGGCATGCGATTGATATTGCTGAGGTAGTCACACGATGCTTTTAAATATAATGCTAGATATATTTGTTATTTGTATTCATAATGTAATCTAGAAAACATGACTTGCACATGATGTCATGCGCAAGTGCGACACTTCACGCCGATTCTATGCGTCATGTAAACGACTTGTCAGAGCTGCACGCGCAAGTGATTTACGAGTAGCTTGCGCATGTTGTCCGCGCCAGTTAGTTGCCTTGTGTAAAAGCACCATTACATACCAATATATTTCAAGACTGCTCAATTACTTTTGTACGGTCAAAGACAAAAGCGGAGTGACATCGAGTACACATTCGCATAATGATCCGAGCGAATATCTTTGTGTGTGTGATGTTTTAACGCAAACAATGAAACATTATTCAATGTAATGATAGTAGGTGAAGTTCGTTATGCGCATGTGTGCAAGGCGAGACAAAAACGAGTTTTTGTATATATTATTATATCTATAATAATATATAATATAAGATATTATTATATCTATAATAACTACTATCCCTTATATTCAACAACAGTGTCTCGGTTAGTCCGCATTTACATTAATGCTTAAATTTGCCTATTGTATCGCAGGTTGCGATAGCGCAGCGGTCAACGAGTCTTTTCACTTTATCACTTAAATATAATGACGGTGGTTCAAATCCTGGGGTCTTCTACTTCCACTTTTTGTTTTTTATTACTGAACTATTTAAATAATAAAGATAAACGTATTTTTGTCTACTTATTACGCTAGAGCATTAGCTGCCAAAGTGGTCCAGGGGTCCACGGGAGACTCGAAGGGGGTCTACGTTGGTGTGACAAAAAAATGGAGGTGCACAATTCGTAAGCGGGGGTCCACGAAAATTTATTTGCTTTCGATAGTGAAGAACTAAAATGTTGGTTTGACTTCACCGACTGTTCGACAAGCTCAGCGACTGTTATTTGTAAAAACTCGCATATTCCATGTCTTTCGATTTTCCGGTAAATTACAAAACAAAAACGTCAGTCCGCCTACCGTAGTAGGTACAATTTCGAGCATTTCTAAAAACAAAACGGCTGTCCGTAGAGATTTGATAATTTTTTTTACTTGCATGAACTTGTTTAAATTTTGAAAGTGGTCTGTGGGAAAAAAACATCAGGGAACCTCTGCGCTATGATAAAAAACACAAAGTGTTTTTTTAGGAATTAAACTAAAAATTAAATGATTTTATTATTATAATAATTATTACTTATCAGAATTAGTTTAATGACTAAAAAATCACATTATGTTTTTATTTTAATAAATAAATAAATAATGCAAATTATAATTAAGAATACAAAATTTTATTCAATTTATAACAATATTTTATAAAAAAACAGTGTTAAAATATGATTACCGAAAATGAACGTTCATTAAATTTTCCGTACTTATGTGTTTCAATATTATACTGGGTGTAAGGGACGGTGTACCGAAAACTGAAATAGTAGATTCAGACCATTATTCTGAGTTAAAAATCGTTGGAATTTTTTTCAACAATCACAATTCCTTTTCTGCAATTAATTTTTCTGACTGTCATATTTTTCTACAATACAGCAATGTAATTAAATGGTCGTGATTTAAATAGATCAGCTGTTTTTATGCGCGCGGAACGCAGAGTTCATTCGTCGAGTGAGATGTTTAGAGTTGTGTAGGGATTACGCTTAACACTCTCATCAAACGCTATACACGACACACATAACTCACATCACACATAACACTCTCTCAAACACTTACTCATACACTTCACACTCATATACATACATACAATACACTCGTATTTCAACCTCATGGGAATGATAAATGCAGATTTATCTTATTTTACTTTTATTAGAGCAATCGTTTTTGTTTGATAGCCACGATACAGGCTCTGCCTAGTGTGGTTTCACCGTTATTTTTTGCAACATGTAACTTGAGATGCTAATAAAGTTATTATTATTATGTATTGGTAGCAATCCATTGCGTACCGCGTAATAATGTTAATCTACATTACATTTAAATCTTGCGTTTTTTTATTAATTGAAGTTTGCGTCGTGTTAAGTACTTATAGAAAGACTTCTTACTAAAGTTTTCGGTACCCCGTCCCTTACACCCAGTATAATAAAACAACATTTTTAGTCTTTACTATTTAGATTCATTTTACTTACAAATAATATTTTACAATAATTTTAATGACAATTGAGGTTATAGCTTAATTATTCTTTTTCACAAGGAAAAGAGGATTGAAACTTAACCTCAATTCTAACATCGTCAACCATCCCCTATTTGAAACAACTGTTTAATATTTAGTGTGACCTCTATTGTTCTTAATACAGCTCAAGAGACGTCTATGCATGGAGGTAACAATATTAGCACACATAATTCGCAAAGGTCTCATCGGTATGACACCCTTTGATTCATAAGCATTCATCTTCGCTGAGTTTGGTTAATAAGAAGCGGTCTTCCACTTCCCGCCCAACTTTTTAAGCTCCCTTCTTCTTCAAATCGTTTCACCCAACGACTTACAGTATTTCTCTGAAATAAAATAAAAAATCTTATGACATCGTAGATAGCGATTCCTTAACAGCGAAATCGTAAATCACAATACCATAAAATAATATTTAAAAAATAACTTACTCTTAGAGTTTAGTCCAGTTTGGTCGGTAATTTAAGCTATATTAAGCCCATAATTATGCCATATATTTGCCCTGGATTCTATATTTATATTAGTTTGCATTTTAAATGTAGACTTTCAATCAAAATATTTAAAAAAATATTGCAGTAATAATGCCACAAACGCTCGTAACAAAGATCACCAACCAACAACATCACATAATTCTATTCAAGTGAGAAATTATTATATTTTTTAAATCAATCCTCATCTTTTGAATAACTGCGGTTTAATGTCTTAAAGTAACAAATCATCGATGTTTCTAATTTAAGAAAAAAATACAAAAAGATTATCACTTCCTGGGGATCGAACCAACAAGCGCTACAATTTAGATCGCATTATTACCAACGTAGCTACGATAACACTTACTTGGTAATTTGAAATTAATACTCACAATCATAATTAGAACAGGCGACAGTATAAGTGAGGCGGGTGCAATGATTTTATTGAAAAAGGTCGTAAGTACAAATTGTTGTGATTCTATCGCTTTTTAAAATTGCTACTCGACTTTTGCACCTGACCGTACATTATAAACTTGCCTTTCTAGCGCGACAATCAATCACAGAACTGTGTAAGCCAGCCAGTGTTGTCCAAGCCAATTTTGACAAATAATATGACCTCATATGTTTTACAACATATTGTATAATAAATAAGGATAACAAAAGATCCGAGTCATGGTTAGATAAATTCAAACATAACATTTTCACAAATGCAATTTTTTTAAATCATTTGATGTAGGAAATAGATTAATAATTTTGCAATACATGGGCGTACCCAGGTTCTGGGCCAGGGAGGGGCAAACCAGATTTTTATAAGCACCTAGTCAAATAGATAAACATAAATTAAAATAGGTAATTTTTTATAAAATTCTTTAATCAATAGCTATTTAAAAACTACCTATCGAGGGTCTTTATTAAAACGGTTTATGACGTCTTCCGTGAAAGAATCGCCCATAGTGTTAACAAATTTTCTATGTCCACTAAGCATACAAAGCCCATTTAATCTATCTTCGATCATAGTCGATCTTAGCCACGTTTTTACGCGTCTGAGTGTGCTGATAGACCTTTCAATTGTAGCAGTGGCATAAGGCATTGCCAGTAAAATTTCTAGGGCTGTCTTCACCTTCGGGTAAAAACATTCTGCTACTTGTATTAACTCCGTTATTCCAATACTTTCAAAGTCCTGCTCCTGCTTATTTATCCAAAAATCAGCTTCAGATGTGATCCCTTCTAATTCATGAAATTTAGATACTTCCTCGATACATTTTTGTAATTTTGAAACTATGATTTTAATTATCTGAGCAGTGTGCAACAATGAAAGAGTAAACGTTGGTGAATGGTCTTTGGAATCCCGCCTCTAATTAAGATGATCCAAATAGGGCACATATAACGAATTGCAAATGGCAAAAACTCTTTTCTTAACTTTTATGTACTTTAAAAGTAGATAGTTAGTAAGGACGTAAACAAAATCCAGGGGGGACAGCTGCCCCTCCCTGCCTTTCCCTGGGTACGCCCATCAGCAATGATCTTATCATTAATTTAAGAAATTAATGCCACAGCGCGTATGCGCCATTTTTTACAATTGAACGCTCAATTGTACTAACAATGTTTCTTTACTAACAAATTGACTTTCAATAAGAGTTCTTACACTCATAATACGAAACACGGAATACTGCGCGCAGCACAGTATGTGAGAATAATAATCATATTCGTGTTAAGTGACCGTAGGCGCCCAGCGCAAGCTCCTGTCAACTCGGCAATATAAATTAAATGTCATATTTAATTTATTATAAAATCTGAATTATATAGCAGATAACAGGGTATCTACTTTAATAGTTCCGGGCTTAAATATTAACCTCAGTCCCACAGCACGCATCAGAAACCCAATGGTATTTGGTATCACCCAAGAACCGTGACAACAAAGACGAAGCATTAAGACAGTATTAGCTCCAACATGCCTAAACTAAAACGCTCAGTGGTAAGGTATGCTGGACTCGTGACGTCACTCATAGTCAACACATTATTCAGCACCTCAGTTTACACAGTCTAGTACAACACTTCACTTTTTAGCTTCAACTAAGACTTCTGGCCTTTTGGCCTGTGTTGTATCACTATACAATTATCGGCTAACTGGTTACGCATGGAACTGTTCTCCTTGCGTACTTCAGTGAGCTCCTGTTTGAGTCTTATTATTTCTAACATTAGTTTCTCGTTTTCAACTTCCAATTTTCTTAATCTGGAAAGAGGTATTAAATTATTAGTATTTAGCTCGTTTTTGTAAGCAGCGATAGCCTAGTGGGAAACCGTTGGACTGCCATTAATTTAAGAAATTACAGGGGTCTCGACTTCGATCCCAAACATCTCTGACTTTTCGAAGTTATGTGCGTATTAAATAGTTAATTATCGCTCGCTTTAACGATGAAGGAAAACATTGTGAGGAAACCTGCATGCCTGCGAGTTCTCCATAATGTTCTCGAAGATATGCGAAATCTGCCAATCTGCACTAGACCAGTGTGGTGGACTATGGCTTAACCCTTCTCACACTGAGAAGAGGCCCGTGCTCAGCAGTTGGACAGTTTAATACAGGGCTGATATTATTATTAGTTAGCTTGTTCTTTATTATCCTGATAATCTGTGGACTTTTTTTTATATTTAGAAGACCCGTGACATGTAGAGCCCCATATCACAAGGTAAGTTAAAACATTAAACAATGTATACAAGGCATAAGCAACCTAGTAAGAACCATTTATTAATCTCTAGCTGCGCCCCGCGGTTTTACCCGCGTAAGTCCCGATGGCGTAGGAATATCGGGATAAATAGCTTATGTGTTAATCCAGGCCTAAGCTATCTACATACCAAGTTTCATCGCACTCAGATCAGTAGTTTTTGCGTGAAAGAGTAACAAACATCTATCCATCCTCGCAAACTTTCACATTTATAATATGACTAGGATATTTTTTTTCTGAATGAAGATTGGACAAACTAAACTGTGCAAGTTCACATAACGACGTTCACATAATATTTTTTTTTTTTAATTGACTTGACGAGGTTAAGGTTTACTTCAGCGATTGTCACATTTAGAAATCAAGTCAATGATACGGGGTGAACGAATTTGATAATTGAAGAGTATTAATTTACTTGCTAACTGTTAATCTCAATCAATCTATTATTTATGAATTTAAGAGCCGGCCTTGGCCAAATATTCAGTGAAAACCAGCTGCAAGTAGTATCATTTGTACTGAGTTTCGGCTAGTAAGTACGACTCCCGGTGGTCTGCATACCTAGCTGTGCCATATAGTTCCTTTCATTCCAAATTTAATTCCTTTTTACTCGAGTCAGTTAACACACAAGTAATATCCCAGATATTGTAAGCCATAAGAGGCTACAGTAACCTCTTACTATCAGACAGGCATGCTTGTTTGCCACCTATGTTGTATAAAAAAAGAAAAATAATTATGAATATAGAAACAAACGGCATAATATACAGGTGTAGGTATATTATAAATGCGATTATGAGTTTGTTAGTTTGTTTGTTACGCTTTTATGCCTTAACTACTCGACCGATTGTCATTAAATTTCGCAAATACAGCTGTCAGGGAAACAGAAAAGTACACTGGCTACCTCTCATCCCGAAAAAAGTAATGTTACTAACCTGACCTAAATTTACGTGAGCAAAGGCGCAGGCAAAATCTGGTTTAAAATCAATTTTAATATTCACCTTTATAGCTATATCACTTATCAAATCACTTTCACCGTATTTTTACGAAAAGATAGATACAATATAAAAATATATTTGTTTTAGAGCATAATACGATACAGCCAAACAAACTTTACTAACTACTGTTAGTGAAGTTTGGATACAAGATGTTTGAAGTATATGAGTTGACCAATATTATAATTATCTTGCAAATAATAATTCACAAAAATATGGAAATTAAGCTGTAACTAAAAAGATCAGAAGGGAATAACACAATAATAATTGTGGCAAGTGGTAATGTGATTTATCACCCATTCTTTTCTCACCATTTGAGTTAGTAATACTAACTCAAATGGTGAGAAAAGAATAGGTACTAACTTAGTATACATTATGTATGTGTGTTTGTGTGTGTGCGTGTGTGCGTGCGCAATTATCATAAATTTTATATACAAATTACTATTCTTCATATCTAGTAAAAACAAATAAATATATACCTCTTTTGTTTATCTGTAAGGTCAGTAATATAGTCGCACGCTTTGGCTAGAATCCCTCCCTTGCTGGCGGAGTCCGGTAGTCCCGAGTTTGGAACCAGATTGGCTAGCTTGGCGATCCAACTATTGATTTTGTCCCGGCGACGTCTCTCCACTTCGTTGTGTGTAGCTCGCCTTTTGTCGTCGCGCTGGGAAACATCATATTTTATATTTTCATACATTTACAGACAATATTATATGTCGTCTGAAACTATACATTTTGTTAGTTAAAAGATGTCTAAATTCTACAGTTAACTTATTAAGACTAAGACTAAGAAAGTTTAATTAACTTTGAACTTATTAATATGCAGTAGAATTATTTAATTTCTAATTTGGCCCTGCATTCCATTATATAGCTTCACATTAGAAATATAAGGATGCAAGGACCTACACATCTCTATCCTCAATCCCCTAGCAAAGAGTCCTTTATACAACGCAAAGTTATACTAATTTAAATATCACTAATATTACAAATGTGATAATTTGTGAAGATGTTTGGATGTCTGTTATCATAAGTGACTATTGAACAGATTTAGATTCAACTTGGCACATGGGTAGACTATGTCCTAGATCGTCATGTTTGATGACAATCTAATTCGTCCAAATCAGGATACATTTTATCCTAGTATGCATTCCTATGAGATTCATATGAGCTTTGCCACAAGCAAATGTTAGTATAGAATGTTGTTAATTGTTTATTTGGCCAATACTACATAAGTACATTAACATAATAATATTACAGTGGGATCAAAGTATAATGGTTTATTGTGGGGTTGTCTGTAATTATGATGATATTATAATAATGATGTCAGACAATTTATTTTGTAACTAACAACATTAGAAAACACTACCTACCTAAAGTCACTATACATATACATAGCAAATTGCAATGATATTTTACATATTTTCCTGATATGACGTTTCAAACATTTTTCACAAAGATTACTCTTGTATTAGTCAAAATATACATGTCTGTTAGTGGAAGATAATATAATTTTACTTTTGCATGGGCATAGTAATTTTGTTAGCTAATGTCCATTAACATGAGGTTATTCTTGCTAATATTATAAATTCGAAAGTAACTCTGTCTATCTGTCTGTTAGCCTTTCACTGCTAAACCACTCGACCGATTTAGATGAAATTTGGTACAGATATAGTTTAAAACCTGGGGAAGGACATAGGCTACTTTTTATTGATGTAGGTACCACGCGGGCGTAGCCGCGCGCAAAAGCTAGTAATAATATAAGATGAAAGGTAAATAAAATTTCATATTTATATTAGGCATGCTAAAGATTTTATTACTCGTTACGGATGCTAGACTATTGAGGTTCATTTTTAAATGTATTGCTTTTAAATATATTGATATTAATAAATTTAAGATAAAAATAATAGGAAAGTGTTACGTTAATTACATATCCTTACTAATATTATAAATGCAAATGTGAGTATGTTTGTTTGTTACGCTTTCACACTTTAATCTTCATGATGATCATTGGAGTAGAGACTGGCCATTAGCATAAACATTGTCAGGAGTACAGAAAAGGACATAGGATACCTTTCATTTACAAAAGGAATTGTTCCTAAAGGATAGAAAATTGATGTAACATACATTTACGCGAGTGGAGCCATGGGCAAAATCTAGTAATATATACTTTTATGCTTACCTTTTTTGCAGTGACTGCTTTTGTTTGCAAGGGATCTCTACGAACAGCTTTCTTTGGTGTAGTAGCTGTGCCAAACACTTCAGCTGGGTTGCTTATTACAAAATATTCAGCTTCTTGCATACCTGTAAATATTTATATAATACAACAGTATGTAATTATGTTTGATATTAAAAACAAATTAAAGACTTGTTATTGTAACTGCACTTGCACATTGTGACAAACAATATGCTTGTATAATGGGTTCACTCAAATTACATGGGTCCTAAAAAAAGTAACATGATGAAATATTGGGTGTGTTATACTCAAAGTCAATTTATAAAAATATATTTAAATACATTATGTTATACATTTAAATTAGAAAATTAACACATTTAAGGAATTAAGTAGTATCTCATGAGATGAATTATGCAGGCAACTCACGGGCACTTTTTTTGAATGCCTATAATTGTTTACAAAATTAACAATACACCTATGTCAATCACTTTAGGGATAAACAGATGTGAATCTATTTTTGTAAGTGCTGGTCATATAAACATGATAATAGACTTATTAAATAGACATGCTTGAAAAATCACTTAACCGAAAAAGAAGCAATAAGTACTTCTCTTTTAATATATTGCCATCAGCTTTAGTTTTTTGACTTGAGCCTGCCATTTCATCTTGTCAAAAAAGCTTTAGAGTTGTAACAATACAATAGTTATACCAGATCATTAGCTGGATCCAAATGGTGAAGAAAACTATCACGTATTTCACCTGCATTTCATTGACAATATATAAAAGTGGATTGGTGTATTGCTGAACATTGACCACATTTATATACTACTCAAAACAAAATAAGGGCCACTAGTTTATTTACATTTAAGTGCACTTTAGTAAACTGAAAGCAGCTGATAAGTAGCATTATATTGATATTACGAACTCTTTGGTGTTTGATCTCTTTTATGCTGGTGTACGTGTTCCTAATTTGAAAAGTATTGGCCATCATTTTAAGAAAAAAAAAAAAAAATTGGATGTTATTCTTATGTTTTTCTTCGATTGTCTTCTTAACTTGTTTCGGCTATTTTAGGAAAAGGTTTTACTTTATCAATTTAAATTGATTCATTTATCATCTCGCGTTAATCATGCCACAATTACGAAGGCACATGGATACAATTACAGCAACCAGAGCCATAACTATGATTCAAGAAGGACGTTCTCAGCGTTACGTGGGTTTGCAGTTGGGTTTTTCTTGAAGAGCTGTCCAAAATGTATGGAATCGCTTCCAAGAGACCGGCAGTGTTGCCAGGAGACCCGGCTCAGGTAGAGTTCGTGTAACAACGGCGCACGAAGGGTACGTCCATCTAAGTGCTCGTCGTGATCGTACAGTAATGGCCCGTAAGTTACAACACCACCTACGGCTGACAACGGGTACCCGTGTCAGTGATTAAACTATACGTCATCGATTGCACGAAGACCAGCAAATGTCAAGACGACGAGTTGTTTGAATTCCTCTGACCAGGGTTCAACGTGCAAACCGTTTAAGATTCTCCCGTCAGTATTTGAACTGGGGGATTAATTAGTGGGGCAAGGTGCTTTTTACAGACGAGTGCAAAGTAAAATTTTTTAATGATGATCGGCGTGTTAGGTTGTGGATACAACGCGGCGAGCGGTTTTCGGAGTCCTGCATTCACGAAGTTGACCGTTTCGGTGGTCCCAACTTAATGGTTTGGGGTAGGATTAGTTTACACGGTAAAACCGAGCTCACCATTTTAAATGCGGGTACCGTAACTGCAGAACGTCAAGGACGTCATCAGGCCTCAAGTGATCCCATTTGCACAGCGAGTGGGGCCTGGATTCATCCTGATGCAAGACAATGCCCGTGCACACACAGCTCGATCGACCCAAACTGTCCTAGAAGGGTCTCATATTGAGGTATTACCATGGCCAGCTAACAGTCCGGATTAAATCCAATCGAGCAATTTTGGGACCAATTGAAACGAAGGGTTAGAGAGAATGAGCAAGGGGTCTACAGCCAACAGCAGCTGATTGACGCTTTAAAACGTGCCTGGGAGGAGATTCCAGATGAAAACGTGAGGAATTTGATCCAGAGTATGCATACGAGGCTTCAGGAGTGTATTGCTAAGAGAGGAGGACATACTCGTTACTAAAAAGAAGAAACAAAAGTGACAAGAACAGTATTTTGTTTTCCGGTGATTTCTTTTGTTCATGTTTTTCACTCAAAATGGCCAATTTCATTATGAACTTAAAAAAAACAATTCATGATCATTATTTTAAAATAATTGTTAGCCTATATTATAACCAATAACATTATTTTGTAGTTACATAAGTTAAACAATTTAATGTCTTTATTGTTTTCATGGTACAGCAAAAAATCTTAGTGGCCCTTATTTTGTTTTGAGTAGTATACATCCTGCTAATGTACATATTTTCTTATTGCCAATGCCAATAGGACTTTGTTTTTAAGTAAGTCTGCACAATATGCCTATGTTAACAAGCCATTTCTGTGGTCATATATTTGTACAAATGCCAAAGAAACAAGGTGGTAATTTATGAATCCTTTAAGATTTTAATGTTTCTTACCATGAGATGGTGAATGCGCTATGTTGGTCCCTGTTTCTTCACCGGTCATAGTTATCAATTTGTATGTTACTGATCCAGCTATAACAACAAAAATATTATTGCTTGGTTTAAGTGTGGTTATGTTAGG
Source organism: Catocala sponsa (assembly GCA_963564715.1). Taxonomy (NCBI): domain Eukaryota; kingdom Metazoa; phylum Arthropoda; class Insecta; order Lepidoptera; family Erebidae; genus Catocala; species Catocala sponsa. Next base: position 18,002,151 of record OY751339.1, on the reverse strand, counting down.
AATAATAACACACACATACACACCTCATGTACATATACTAGTATATTCCAGTAGCATAATGCTTATGATGGTGAGGATTAACAGCGAAGGAAAACAGTGCGAAAACCTGTATGATAGTTCTCCATAATGTTCTTAAAGATTCAGTCAACCTGCGCTAGGTCATTGTACTGGACTATGGCCTAACCCTTCTTACACTGAGAAGAGGTATGTGCTCAGAAATGGGACAGTAATACAGGGCTGTTATTATCATATTATTATTAAAAGGCTAATTATTACTCTCCTATCCAAGCTGGGATTGTGTTAAAGCAATAATTGTTTTTTATTTAAAAGTATGTTTAAGATCTTAAATTATAGTTAAATAAGTATTTTCAGTCATAAAGGCATGAAATATTTTATAACATTTGTTTTAAATTATAATAAAAACAAGAGTGTTGAAACTGTAGCAGTTGACAGCTGTTAATATGTTTATCCAAAAGCCAGGCTATGCACTATTCTTTACAACCATAAGCATTTTACAAATACACACATATTTCGGTTATGTAGATATGTAGTATAGTTATTCTCTGAAATATAGGTATAATTATGTTTTAGTAAGTAAATTGAAAAGGTCAACGAGAAAATAAATATTTATAAAATTATTGATAATATAAGCTTAATGATATTGCATGATGACTGGATCCGAGGTCAAATGTTGATGTTTATCTAGAGATAGTACAAAATATTTTTCATTCAATAGGTATATATGTGAAATACTTATATAAAACTAATACATAAACAATAGAAGTCTACATCAGAATTATTGTGGCTGGATCCTAGAGTCTGAGAGTTACCTATGGGACTAAAACAATGTTGTCCTAAATCCTAATTAATTAACATGGTACATCATTATCAATAAAAGTGACATAAAAGTTGTTAGAATATTGTGAATCAATCACAACATAATATTATAATAAATGATTTGCTGATGCAGTATTGTTACTGTATCAAATTATTATTTGATATGTTATAGACACCTCTAACAACCTTAAACTAATATTTTTAAGTAATGCTTCACACATACATACAATTTTGAAGCATATCTTTAAGATAATTTAAAGTTAATTGGATAATTAATCTTAGGTATAAATAAAATAATACTCACATAATTCTTTAAAGTTGTAGGTAGCACTGTTTTCATTGGTGTCCAAGTAAGGCTGTGATACTAATTGAGACCTATCTTCATTGCTTCCTGAAATTTAATCATAATTAAATTTAACCTTAATTAAATAACAGACAGTACTTAATGCACACACATAATTAAATTGTGTGTTGTTTCAGAGGATTAGGATTGATTCAATGTGTTGAGGTAAACAAATTAGGGACTTATTGTATTTATTGTTATTAGAAATTATGTATGTTGACGTACCGTAAGATCCTTCATCGACCATGCCCAAATATTCACTGTCTGCACTGAAAACAATCGTAAGAAATAAGTATACAACACTTGGAAAATAAATCTAATTCGAGAAACACTGCGTCGCCTGCCAAGTTGCAAAACTATATAGCAGTGACCTTCGGTGGCTTAAATCCTAATTATATAATGCACTATACAAATAACAATGATTTTAGGAATATATTACCTGTTATCAAGTGAATTTTCATGCATGTCATCAACGTCAATTTCCACTTTGGCCATTGCGCGTAATTATTTTTGAATTTCCACAATTTGATCACGGGAACAAAATAAAAGGGTCATGTGATGAGATAATAGACAAAGTAAACCACAGATTAAGTAGAAATGCTACGCATCAGATGGCAATCTTCATAGATAAAAAAATTGCCTTACGAACCTCAATAGTTGATTTTGACAAGCACAGATAATGTACAGAAAAATAACATGCGGAGTTTTTTTTAATCTTTTGTTTCTTTGTATATGCGTCTTTTTGGATAAATTCAATATTTCGGGAGCATGTTAGATGCTGGATTCGAGGATTTTGAACGATTAACTTAATATTTTGAATATTAATTTGTATATTAGAGAAGGGAATAAGTAAAAATAAAAACAAAGTACTATTTATTCATTCTTTTATTTTTCAACTTTTTTTTATATTTTACAAATGCTTTTAATTGCATTGGAGGCAATTTATTCGAATCTATCCTAGAGATATCTGTACCTTTTAAAATTTTATTAATTGTATTGCACCAATTGAATATTGTTAATGTTAAGGTATAATCCAGAAAATATTCATGAATATTATGTGTTTCACAAGCTAGGAAATCCATTGAATATTTGGACTTTATGATATTCTTAATTTCTTTTAAAATGTTATTTTTATGGGGTTGTTTTTCCAAATATGCAATGGTTTCCTTTGTGATGTAACGGAACAGTCTAACAGATTGTTCCGAAGGATAGGTCAGTTTGTGATTATTCACAATGGATTTATATTCTCTAATAGATATCCACTTGTGAATCGTGTGTGTCTCGTTTGTCGTTAAAATCGATTCACAAGTGCAGCATTTAATATTTTTTAATATTTTTCTAATAACCCACCCTGCTGTATAAGCTTGCGAGTGCACATTTAATCTTTCCATGTTTGCTTCCAAACGGAAAATTTCTGGATTAAATCCCTGAGCAACAGAGGATTCAGCTGATGAGATGGGAAACAAGTCATCCTCAAAAGCATTATCTGCATTCAATTCTCTTTGATTGTTTCCCGTGCCAAATAATGACTGTAACTTAAGTAACTGTTCAGCTGAATCCTCTTCACAATTAAAACTCTCAGAGTGAAATTTAATAAACCTAGTTATTAACAATGATCTAAAGGTGCATTCAAACGAATGACAATCAGGATTATTATATCTGTAATTATACGCCCGCACTTGACCAAAAAAGTTCTCCAAGGGATCGGAATTAAAGTATCGCGGGCGTATAATTTTTATATTTTTGCTATTGTAAAACTGCCACAGTCTGATATAACTTCTTAGGGTTATTATCCAATTTTTTTGAGAAGGTACATATATCTCTTTACCTTTATCATAATACCGCATGTTCTGTAATTTTATTATGGATTGTTTCCAAAATTCATGATGTGGTGAAGTTTTTGTCACCACAGTTCGTAATGCTTTGCCTTTGTTTTTTTTCCCGGCTGGACATGCACCATTGACAGATTCAAATAAATCATCGAAGAACGACACCACTTCTGCTGTGTTCTTTAATGTAGGGCTCACTGTTGTCCCATCAGAGTAGTTAGCTGCAATGATAATCAGAATATTCTATAATTGCAGTTTATGAAATTTTATTATAGTAATCAAATTTCAACACAGTTACTAAAATACTTACAAAATTGAGCTGTGTAAGATAATGTAGCAGCCATGGTTTTACTGAAGACCCGTGCACAATTTTTCACCTAAAACACAATACAACATAAAATTTACAATATTCCAAGACAAAATTTAATAACTATGTTATCTAGAATAAAATTTAATATACTTATATGAATGTGAATAATTTTTTGTCTCCATATATTTAGTATATAATACGTTGTTGTATCTAGTATGTAATGCAAGATGTTAACAACATATGATAAAATAGTTTGTACCTTCATCTTCTTAATTTTTTCAGGAATAACGTGTTCGTCGTTTAATTTATGTAGTAATCGCATTTGGGCGTGTTTGCAATCAGTTTTATAAACTTCTACTATGTCATTCCATTTGCATAATTTGTTGTCAAATTTTATATGTTTATTCAGGAAATTGTTACGTAGACCTTTAAGAAGGTGAGGTGGGTCATATACCACACTCAGCCGATGCTTATTAATGATTATTACATCATCTAAAACAAAATAAATCAATTATTTTACCGAAATAAATGTAACAAGATTAACTGGATATATTTCAATGATATTATTTCCATTCAAATGCTTTGACAACACAAATACATACCAATGACATCACCAGAAAGGATTTGAGCTCTTTTACATTCCTCCAAGAGGCTTTTGAGTGCTGCTTGGAATGCAGTGCCTTGATCAGAGACCAATGCAACAGGTATTAAATCAGTCTGAATGACTGCTTCAATTATTTTTTTAATAATTATTTTTAAATGAATGGCTGCAGTTGCCCCTTTACAAAAATAAAAGGCAACTGGTTGTTGCCACTTGCATACTGCTCCACGCAGCATAAACACCAGAGCATGGTCTGCAAAATCACTGCATTTATTTTGCAATTCCACAAATCCGTCTATGTAGTCCATATTTTTATTATATGATAATCCTGATTCTAGGGCTACTTCATCAAATAAGATGGAGCAATATTTGCGATTTTTGTCCCATGTATGAACCTATAAAAAGAAATATATTTGTATGTTAAGAGTTCCAATGTTAAACATATACAGTGACTCTCAATAGTTTTAACATAAAGAGAAAACAGTTTACCTCTCGTTTTATTGCTGCGAAAATATGAGTATTGATTCCGGCTTCAATATTTATCTCTGAAATAAATTTGTTCAGAGTCTGCTTGCTTGGCAAAATAAATATTTTTTGTAGAAAACTGTAGCACTTTGGACTCTGCTTCATAATAGAGAGTGAAATCAATTTCTCCTCTCTTGTAAAGCGTCTTCCTTTTTGCTTTTTCTCAGATTGTTTGATCTGCATCCACAAAATTTTTCTTGCCATAGGTGTCATCTTTTCTGTTAAATATCGGAAAGATTTTTCTTTCGAAAACGATATAGCCTTTCTAGCTCTTTTGGAAAACTAACTGTTTTCTGGACTTTCTGTATTCAATGTACAATTTTCTACAATTTGGTGTCAAATTAGTAGTATTATGCACTAATCGTTTTCGAGATCTATATTGCCTTGGAGTTGTTATGACCGGATATTCAACAACTGCAACAAAAACATTGATCTTTATACATGTTTGTTTGTTTGTTGTACTTATTTCTCAGTTATAAACCATAAGGGCTTTCATCTATTAGTAACAGTGGCAGATTTAATTTTTTCCCTAATAAAAATGAAAATAGTATAGATGTTATAAAATTGTAATGCTGAAACAGAAAATATTGTGTTACAAAACAAAATAGTAAAATAATAGGAACAAATTGTATTTTAATAAATAGGATGAACAAAAAAGTCTTTTACCTGATGTAGATGAAGTATGCCCAAGACCTGAAGTGGATGGTAATGGTTCCTCAACATCTGAAAGTAAAATATTTATGCTATTTAATCATATCTTGTTAAATTACTTGATGTGGATAAAGAGAAAATGTGCATGAATTGCAAAAAAGAAACATAATTGGGAAATTATACATACAGATTTGCACCTGTTACAATCCTGGCAAATCTTTTGTGCTTCACTTTCTTTGTGTGGGCAAATTATTAGCAAGATAATATTACATAATTATATGCAAATTTTATTCATCAACATATTGTGATCAGTTATGTTTCATAAAATACTAATAACCTTGTTGTTTGACATACTTTAATCACTAACATGGTTATGACTTAAGTTCAGGTTAATTTTATATTTTAAAGTCAATAATGTTCTTTTCTTACCAGTAGTTATTGATGTGATAGTCTCTTGTGAGTGTGAGTGAGAAGCTTCAATATTTGTTTCTGAAACTAAAATCAAAAGGTGATTATGACACAAGAAGTAACTTAACAATATTAATTTCAATTTGTGATGGCTACAGTAGATGTCCATGTGGTGACGGATTAAGAATACAGAGTGTCACCACTACATTTCATCCCATGGGTTTCGTAAGAGGCAAGTAAGGGATATACGCCATGCAAATATTATCATTGCAAAGAGAGGGAAAACTTGAAATAAAATCCTATACCAACCCATCTGGCCAGTGTGGTATAGTAGGCCAAAGCCTCCCAATTGGGAGAGGCCTATGTCCAGCAGTGGACTGTGAAAGGCTGGTTGATTGATAGTGATACACATATTCTGTGATGTATGTATATGTATAATGTAAATGACTTTAAAACTTACCAGTGATAGTCTTATCTCCTTTGCAATAATTATGGTCATAATGTTGAATTTTGTAATAACCATGGTCAATATTAGGGTTGTAGTTTTCTGAAATCAATGCATAAATTGAACTTAGAAAAATATGGCAATAATTAAACTTATAAAGTTGCAACAACTCATTGTATAATAAAAGTATACAAATTACTATCAATTAGTTTATTCAAATATGTCTATTATAATTATTATGTGATGGATTCATACAGCTAACAATTTTACATGTATACATGTTCATATAATCTAATATTTACAATATCTAATATTTATATTTATTTATATCTAATATTTGTAGACACAATTTATGAAAGAAATAGTGTTGTGGCTTCATCCATAACAGTCACTAGCTGTTACTTAAACTCAGTAAAAATTTTAAATACTAATAAATAATAGTAATACATATGTTACCATTATTTAATTTTGTGTATAATTGATTGTGTACAACCACTGATATACATTTAAAAAACATACATTGTACATGCAAATAAAATCAAATTGTACACTAATTCCTAATCAATGATATTAAAGTAAGGTTGACTTGAATAAATGATTTTCATAATGTGACTATGAATACATATTTGATAGCAGTTTTAAGTGTAAGTTTAGTACGGGCTGTGGATTTTCGGTTCTTTTAAAATAGATATTAATGGGTCAACACATTTTTTTATTTAGTCATGGCATCAGCTTTTTTCTTGCACTAATTAAATTGATATTCCGTTGTAAATCCAGATTCGACTTTATATGTGTCACAATAAATCTCACTTACCGGTATCCCAAGTTACTTTAGGCACATCGGGCAGTCCACTAGCAATCTCGTTAGCAGTGAATAACGTGGGATAAGCTCCCATGCGAAGACGAGATTTTGCCGTGATAAATCGCTTCTCAAAATGTTTCTCGCAAACATACATTTTGCGAAGCTCATTAATGCTTTTCTGCTCACCACCAGACACACACTTCAGAAGTTGAGTAAAGAGTCCTATCTCAGTCTTTGGGAATTGAAATAGCTTGACGGATTTCCGTCTACTATCACAACCCACAACACAACACCTGTTAAACATGCTGCAATGCAATATTACGGTTTAAGCTTGAGAGGATAAGTTACGGAAATAAATCAACGTAAAACTTCACTCGATCAAAACAAAAACAGTAATGGCGGTAGAGGAGGACGCACTGACACATTGACGTACACCATAGACAATCTTGTATACGATCAGGGCAAAATGGCGGCATGGTCTCAAAGGGGAAATCACTGAAGGAAGGGGGTGCGGTAACTGTCAAAATCAACTATTGAGCCCATAGACATAAGCCCAGTATTTTTTCTTCGAAGATTACTGCCCGTGAAGTAAACGTCAAAAGTTGCCAGTTGTTCGCATGAAAAAGTAATCAACGTATTTCTAGCTTGTCTATGATCTAGCTTGAAATATTCATATATTATTTTTACACAATTACACATTATGGACGTTAATATAATATTTTCTCTTTGAATAAATTATAATGGGCATATTCTACGCTATAAATTAAAATTTATATAAAGAAATAGCTTACTGCCATCTATTACAATTTTAGAAAACTTTCCTGAGATAACAATAAAGGGGACTTTCACACTTTTATGTTTATCTTACTAGATGTCGCTGCTTACATAGTTTTTCTCATAGAATATTTACGTTATTGGTTTTTGTTTATTTCGATTCTGATTGTATCTTGGTCGATTCAATTATAAGCAACAAACCCATAGACTAGTAACGGGTGATTTTTTAAGAGGTATAGGATTTGATTTTCAAAAAAAACACAAAAAATTTGAAAAATTTGATGAAATCTTTATTGGAATCGATAGAACGATCAATATAATTTAATGTTTGAAGATGATTTCATGCAAATGCTGGCCGCGGCTCCGGTTTAGATGGCCCATTCGCAAGGCCCAATTTCGGCACACTCTCTCCAACATATCAGCCGGTATATCACGAATAAATGCTTCAATATTGGCTTCCAGTGCGTCAATCGTTGCTGGTTTATCCCTGTAGACATGAGCCTTAACATGGCCCCACAAGAAATAGTCCAAAGGCGTTAGATCACACGATCTAGGCGGCCAATTGACGGGCCCAAAACGTGAGATAAACTGTTCACCGAAGGCGGCTCTCAATTGGGCCATTGTTTCGCGTGCCGTGTGGCATGTGGCACCGTCTTGTTGAAACCACATGTCAGGCATGTCCAATTCTTCCATTTTGGGCAAAAAAAAATCGCCAATCATCACACGGTAGCGCTCGCCATTCACAGTAACGTTACGGCCATTGTCGTCTTTGAAAAAGTACGGCCCGATGATGCCACCGGCCCATAATCCACACCAAACAGTACATTTTTCGGGATGCAGTGGTAGCTCTTGCAATGCTTCTGGCTGGTCTTCACTCCAGATGCAGCAATTATGCTTATTGACATATCCATTCAACCAGAAATGAGCTTCGTCGCTGAACACAATTTTTCGATAAAAAAGTGGATCTTCCTCCAACTTTGCCAATGCCCATTCACCAAATGTTAGACGTTGTGGGAGGTCGTGTGGCTTCAATTCTTGCACCAGCTGTATCTTGTAAGGTTTTACACCCAAATCCTTTCGCAAAATTTTCCACGTAGTGGAGTAACAGAGGCCCAATTGCTGCGAACAGCGGCGAATCGACATTTCACGGTCATCACTAACACTGGCGGATACAGCCGAAATATTTTCTTCGGTCCTCACTCTACGTATGCGTGTTCGTGGTTTAATGTCCAATAATGTAAACTGGGTTCGAAATTTAGTCACAAGCTTCCGAATAGCTGCCTCAGTAGGCCGACCAAACTGCCCATAAATTGGAAGAAGTGCGCGATGCACTCTCTTAACCGAGCATGCATTTTCATAGTAAAATTCAATAATTTGCAAGCGTTGTTCGTTCGTAAGTCGATTCATGGTTAAATTATAGACCAAACTGAACAAGTTTGAGAATGACACAAGACACGATTCACGCGTGATCTGTCAAAAACAGTGTTGCCAAAAAGATACCAGCAAAAAAATCACCCGTTATATATATTATACAAACCGTTCACTGGCTACAACTAACTATAATTTTGTTAATAATTCTATTTCACAAAAAAGCCGGCAATTGGGATACAGATTAAACATAAAATAAGGGAAAAGGCCAATTAAAAGTTTACGGAGAGTAAAGACAGTAATTATTTACAGCGGACCTCAGCTAATCCGGTACAGGTAATACATCAATGGATGAATATGAATAGAGCCGTAAATGCATATCCTATAATGCTTACACGTAGAGTCAGTCACAAATTGATAAATATTGTGGACTATTTGTTTAGAGACCTACCAGGCTACCTTGAAAGCTATCTACAATACGCTAAATAAATAAATTTGTACAAAAATAAATAAAAAAGGTACCTATCTACTCATTTTCATCTATGATTGAAGCACCATTATTGCTTAAGATATTATGTAGTAAAATGTTTGAAATATATTATATAGGTACTTACTATAACGAATTCGATTATCGTGAACATTGTTCACAATCGCAAAGTGGCTTTTGTGATAGGCCCCGAGGCACGCGCTTCGAGCTCCCAGCTCCTGGACTAACAGAGAGTTCTATCTTTGTCTTTGACAAGCTTTGCAGCGTCCCTCGGGGTTACCGCTTTGATACGGGGGAAGTTAGTCGGCTTCTAACGAGTTTTTATCCATTGATTTATTATTGGTATCAAGTTAGTTATATAGGTACGATTAAATGTAAGTAGCTACGTAACTACTGGAGCGATTTTTTGTATATAAACCTAAGTACCTACTTTTATAACTCCCAAGCCGAACTTCTAAAAGCAAATTATTTGACTTATCTCTAAAATAAACATAATTATATTGCCAGTAACAAAAATTCGCCACAGAAGTTAGGTACGTAGCTATTTAGAAAGCCGGGCTTGTAGGTGTATGGTGAGGTACAAGCTCGGCTTTCTTTATATTTATTAAATCTAGCACTGGCATGTCTTCAGTGCCTGCATTCTTGATTATATAGCCGACGGAATAGGAGAAGCAGGTAAATTATTGTGTTCATGGTCCCGCGTTATGATGTTGACTTTATTTTGCACCTATTTTTAGTTAATGTAGGTACAGTTAATCTACGCATACAACAAATTAATAATTTTATATGGATTAGTATCGAGATATAGACAAATAAATGCAGCTCAGTTTATTTTTAGTTTTTATATTAGTTAGTAATAAGTTCTCATATATAAAATTGCCGACGAAGAGTTGGTTCCTAAATTTCCTCAGCCAGGTGGAGTAAATTTTACATTATAACAAATTGTAATAAACTGTTTTACAGTACATTTCACGTTTATTGTTGTCCATGTTAATTAGGTTGAGAGTTCTACCGCCTTCATAGAGGGAGTACACCATTTAAATTTATGCTAAGCTAGTATTTTCAAGCTTACATTAATTCTATTGTGCAGTAAGCTCACGGTAAGCAATGGCATTCAATCTAGTTCTATAGTGCATTCGTGTTCAGCGCTCGTGTTAATAGTTTCAGCGCATCATTCTTCTTGTACTTTAGTGCTCGCATGTTTGTCCTTATTGTTTCGTGTTTTAAGTTGAACTTGATTGCTTATTTTAAACCTGTGTAACCTTCACGTTTATCTTGATTAAGTTTTGCGTTGTGAGAATAATTCTAAGCAGCTTTTTAAGAATTATTGCTAAAACATTTATGTATCTATCTATTAATCCCAACATCTGGCAATCTTTTTGACATTATTTAGTTGGCAAACAACATGCAGTATACATACGAGTTGTCTGAGCAAACATATATTATGTGTAGATATTGGCGAGAAAGTATCACTCCAGTGTTGTCGACACTATATAAAAACCGCGCTGTGCAATGGTGACCTACAGTAAGCTTCATGAAGCCTGGAAGCCCTACAAGGAGGCACAACACAAGGTTGCCGGGCTGTGATCTTATGTAGGATAGTGGTACATACTCAGCCACTCTACTTCAATTTAAGAGGATACCAAAGTTAAGTAAAAAAAATTTATAGTCTAGTAGGAGACCGTTGTACTGTCATGCAGAAGTCTCGAGTTTGATACTAAGGCACGCACCTCTGACATATTGAAGTTGTGTGTTTAAATGGTTAATTATCGCTCGCTTTAACAGTGAAGGAGAACATCGTGAGGAAACCTGCATCTCTGAGAGTTCTCTATAATGATCTCGAAGATGTGTAAAGTCTCGCAACCCGCACTGGGCTAGCATGCGTTAACTCTTCTCAGATTAAGTAAAATGCCTGTAATCAGCAGTGTGACGGTTTAAAAACAGGGTTTATATGACTTATAAGATTATTAGGTACTTACTTGTAAGATATATAGCTCTCGATCTTAAATAAAAGGCAAAACAAGACAGCCACCTATTTTTTGATAAACACTTTCGAATGTTGATATTTGATAACCCCTCTAACATTTTTTATTAATAAAATAACTTTAAAATATATAGGTACTTCCAAGCAAACTTCCTTTGGTTTGCGCCTAGTGTCGAAGCAATGTAACGCCACGGTATCGGTAAAAACATCAAAGCTGGGACAGATTTATCGACGGGACGGCGCAGTCAATAGGGTGGTCGATCGTAGCTGGATAACGTTTAGTGAGACGTGGTGAGTTGAAAGGCTTATCGATATCCTACACCGACAATGCACTCTCTTTTACTTTCAGGGGTATTGGAACTGTGTACTTGCACGGACTTTTGTATTTGTTGTATTTTAATGGTTAAGAAAACGCAGGATATTACGATGTGTCGACTTGGTTAAAATTAAATACAGACACGCACCTCTATAACCTCGAATAATATTTTGTTTGACCCAGCGGAATCGAATCAAGAAAGGCATGTAAAAATATAGAGTCCTTTAATGGCAGGATGTTGTTCGTCTAAAACAGACAGACGGCGTAGAGTAAATAGTCTCATGTTGGTATCCTATAAAAACTGTAGGTACTCTATAAAGTACATCCAGACATTATGTGTAATCCACAGTTACTTGATTTACAAGTAACTGAGGATTACAGATAATGCTTGCGTCGTTCAGGGATATTATTCGCAATTCATTGACTTTTAGAAGGTGGTAAGGCATCCATTTAAACCACTATTATTATAGCAAAATGTGTCCTTATGGTTCTGGCAATTAAAAAGAGTTGTTTGTGACTTTCCCGTTCTCTTCACGTATTAAGCTCTTAGATTTATGCCATAGTCGGCGCATAGCATTTCCAAAGCCATAAACAGCTAAGTGAGCTAACTAGCTGAGGTCGTGGCTGCCAGTGCCGCATTACGATTGCTTTTTGCCAATAAAATTATAATAATTAATAATAATGTTTACTCACTAACTTCGGCAGAAGGAAGGTAAAGATTTCAGATGTTTGTATGTATGTTTTGACACGCTTTATAGTCTAAATGACTTCATAGATTTCAATAAATGAAATGTTGTAGCGGCGTCCTAATAGTAGAAGAGAGATAGGGTTTATTAATTTTAGGAGCAATAAATATGATCGCCGTCAGTGGTATCTTTAGTCGCAACTACATCCATTTCTTGAGGTTTATTGTAGTTAGGTTATGTGTATCCTACTAATAATATTAATATGAAAGCTTATGAATATATTTGTGGGTTTTGTCAATAAACGTTACCTTAGGTAAAAGTTATAAATGTTCGTCCTACGCGACAGCATTTTCACTCCCATCATTTAGATGGTTGGCAGTCCACAACTGTGCGTTTCTCCAGGAATTTTCTGCCTCGCACAACAAAACTGTGGAATGAGCTGTCGCCTGCGGTATTTCCGGACCAATACGACCTTCAACACTTCAAGAAAAGAGCGTACTTCTTTTTAAAAGGCCGGCAACGCACTTGTAACTCCTCTGGTGTTGCGGGTGTCCATGGGTGGCGGTAATCGCTTACCATCAGGCGATCCGTCTGCTCGTTTGCCTCTAATCCATAAAAAAAAAAAAAAACATGTTTCTTTGCTAATATTATAACAATATTACCCGAGTTCTAGCTTTACTTAAAGAAAATTAACAAGTGATTGTTGTAGCTTGTAAGCCGATTATAGCCTCTCCAATACATTTTAAATGAGAGTTGCGTACTTTACTTTCAAAGGAGAAAGTAGTTAGAGGGAAAAGCTTAAGTAAAAGAGTGTTTTAAGTTGAAATAAAATCGCATAGTAAGAGTAATTCGATTGAAGTAGCATTGTATGCCAAATATATATAACAAATAATAAAAAGTATTTTTGATAATATTATCGAAATCATTACTTTAATACATTCAAGTTAATATACCTAGTAGTCCCCTAATATAGTAAAATAAATAAGAAAACAGACGAAACCACTCAAAAGGTTAGAACTTAGTATATGGACGGTCTTCATCACGGCCAAAAGAAACTAATACATAAGTACATACTTATCTTAATCTAAAACGAAATAAAACACTGTTTACGCCTATGTTCAAAATCAATTAATTTAATGTCTAATATATACATATTACCTATTTGCTTGTAAGGAGATGTCTATTTTAGGTACCTATATTATTGTATCATAAAGCTATTAATATCAACAATTTTCAATCAATAGATGTTAACTTAAAGATCATGATTTGAAATTTGATTGAAAATTGTTGTCGCTGGCTATGTTTGGGTTATTTTATAGGTACCTAAGTAGGCCCCTATAAAATAACCCACACATACCCATTGTTGTATGTAAAATTACTCATAAAAATATACTATAACTAACAGTTACGTAAACGTTCTTTCTATATCATAAATTCTGGACAAGATTTTCGTGAAATATCTGTTGTAAGGCCCGGCAGGGGTACATTGGGACATGGGAACATTTACGAGTTGGGCAAGTGGCCGGCGGGCTTCAAAAGGTGTTACACGCTATTTTCCGGACGTGTTTAATGTTCCCAATTTCAGTAACGTGTTACCCACTGGTAATGTATTATTTTATTATTTGGTTAACATGATTTTGTTCAATCATTTTCTTTTCAATGTTTGTATAAGTTTCTATTGCTGCTGGTAACATAAACTCGTACCATAAGCATTATTCTGTGAGGGAAAAACAAAAACAAAGCATATTGTAGTGTGGAAATTTGTTCTTTTACACGGATCTAAACATGAAGTTTATGTATGAATATTAATTTATTAACCGACTAATTCTGGTTAGTTGGACGTGTGCTATGCCTACTTAGACCTACAATTGGGCCATTGTGCGTAAGTGACCAATGCAAAACGTTGTTCGGTTACTCATACCACCCCAGCTCCCTATAGAAAGATAATAGGAGACCGGTGTAGGGCAGTACTTCCTTCATCGTTTCTGGACTGTTTAGTAGTTTTGCCCGTTGGGGGCCCACGCTTTTACAATGTAGGAGCACGTGAGCCGGTGTCTTCTCGGTCTCCATGCAACCTCTACATAAAGGGTTGTTAGTGATGCCGATGTTGAAAAGGTGTTTGTTGAGTAAGCAGAGGCCAGTTATTATACCCACTATGTGGCGTAGGTTTTTCTTTGTGGAACGTAGCAGTTTGTGCGACTGATGTTTGTCTAAAGAAAACTAACTAACTAAGTAACTGGCTAATAATATAAACTATTTATATAAATACATTTCACTCACTTTACTTACCTACAAAGTTAGAAATATATATTACAGACATTAATAAACATTTTTACTAGAGTAAATTAACATTTATTCGCACTTAAATGACTATTTTATAATACAACTGAATAGACATCACAAAACATGGTAATTTATTGAATTAACTGAAGAACATATTTTTTTTAATTGTAGGTATAAGTAATTGACAATTATTGTGTTTTAATCAAGACATTATTTATGTATTTCTTACAATCATACGTATTGCTAATGTGTGTCTGTATAAAGGTTTAAGAGTATGCAAGGTCTGGCTATGATAGTGGTGTTCTTTGTTAATAAGCTCTTAAGCAACGACAACTCCATCAAATGTATCGTGATGCCTATGCGATGGCACAAAACTTTTGACCAGACATTTGTGTAAACATTTGCTGTTTCAACATCAGTTATTTCACCTGTCAGCTTAATCATAACCAGACACAATAATATGAATGAATGAATGAAAAATAAAGTGTCTGGACGTCGGCATCCGTAAACTAATGGACAAAATAAAAACAAATGCAACTGGCTGATACCTATACATATTGCTTGAGTTGGGAATTTATAAAGTACTTGATGTCTCCTGCGGTTTTACCTACATTTATAGTTACTGCTCCGCCCCCATAGCTTGTAGCGTGATGTTAGATAGCCTATGCTACGTTTAGATAAAGAAGCTTTCAAATGGTAAAATATTTTTATAATCGGTCCGTTTTTTTAAGTTTATTCATTACAAACAACGTTCAAAATACAAATTTATACTTTTCTCTTTGTAATATTAATGTAGATGCAGATTTCACATAGGTGTTCATAAAATTTTATTAAAATCTGTAGTGTATCATCGAATAAGTACTATAACTGAATCTGCACATACATACCCGTAATAAAAGTGAAAATCGTAAAAGTAATAAAAAGTACTGTTGATGTAATATTTTACGTTTCAATTTAAAGTTAAAAATAATATGCCTTTTTTTAATTTATAGGCAGGCTTATTAATTACCCGACTACGACGAAGCCAAAAGGAAGGGTAATGATTTTGGCAGTCTTTGTATGTATGGTGCCTAAACTACTAAACCGATTTTAATAAATGAGGTGTCAATAGATTCGTAATAATGGCCCGGGTGACAAAGGCTAGGCCCTTCCCTTTTTTACGTAGTCGGATGATAGTTTTTTAAACTTTATTTTGAATGTTGATAAAGTACACTTTTTCTAATAATTTAGTTTGAAAGTATTTGAATTTGTAAATCGAGTAAATGAAAATGCCTGTAGCAATTATAAAGTAGATACAGGACAAATATTTTAGGCACTTTTCTGTCACGAATATGTCAAAAGAGCTTTTATTTAGTAATTAATTTTTGGGAACCTTAAATATATATTATAATTATTAATGAAATGAACCATGAACGAAATATAGCAAATAAGTTTTTGTATAGATCACTATTTCACTTTTCTATATTTCATTCCTGCTAGTTTATTTAACTACATAATTACATATGTAAACCGATGTTTACATAGTTGAATAAACTCGAAACTCTAAACGTCCTTAATTACATGGGACAATATAAAATTCATAAAATAACACGCTAAGAATGGACATAATTTACATCTGTCTCACCCAGCTGATATCAATTATAGGCGTGACCGCTATGTATGTATTTAAGTTATAGAGCGTTTTATAAAACAAGAGAATACACATACGAGAACTTACATCATTTGTATTTATTTATATTTACAGTAATGATTAAAGTATATTTAATATTGCACAATGTTTCTGAACTAATATACTTGTTATACAATAATTGTTAGCCGTACATAAAATATTAGAAATATACATCAACGGCAAGAATTTAAACATTTTAAACTCAAATATTATTATTTTGATCGGAAACAAAGCTTAGACTTTGGACTTCGTTTCAGCAGATAATTGTTGTTTTAGCTGAAAATATTTGTTGACACTATCTTCTAATATCATTCATCCGAGCATAAAATAACTGAAAGCAAACTTCAGATAATGGATAAAAGGGTTGAGAATTCAATATTTTTGTTATTTTAACAAACCAGCTACTATTCTTGTAGGAGAGAGTGAATTTACAAAGTGTTAACCCTAAAATGTTCTAATACAATGCGGGACTTTAGACAAAGCGGTGTTATCTGCAGGGTCGATCTGACCGGGCATAGACCGAGCCCGCTCCATAGATTACCTAGCTAATTGCTGTTTACTGAACATACAGGCCTTTATGTATCGTGTGATAATAAGTTATTATAATATGGTTAACATCTATAGACTATACAGTTAAATTTCTATATTATTCTTTGTAGTTTAAATAGCTTTGTTAGAAGCCGGGTATAACTTGCTATTCACTTGATAACATTATATTTTTTTAAATCTCGTTTTTAAAGTAAGGATCTTCTGAATTATTTGTCAAGAACTATATGGTGCCCATTACCTTATTAATTAAATAAACGTAAAATTAAAGTTACTTGATAGAAAGATGTGACCAGACAAGAGTCTTTGCATTATACTGGCTTGTGAAGTAGCAGGTTAGTAACACATATACATAGGTAATTAATTCTTTAAATAATTTATTATCTTTGATTTACGCTTTTGGTCTCATTCACAATTTAAGCCCGAAAGCAATAGCCAAGTTTGGCTTGTTGGTATAAACAGAGTGAACAAGGTATACAGATACAACATAAAATGGTGTACAATTTAAATTGAAGGTGTATATATAATAAAACTACATATATATTTTCTAAATGTCAAGTAATTAATTCAGAACATTTTAGAGAATTGAGTAGAGTTTTTTTAATAACGTAGATTCTTTATTTTAAAATACTAATTACAATTTAAATTTAAGACCTTTAAAAATAAAAGGTATAAACGCAGTTTAATTTTGCATACTTTTTATGCAATGTATTTTATATATCTATATATCTCAACACGGCAACTAGCTGATTTAAGTTTTGTCATTAATTATGAACCTATTTCACCTTGTGTATTTATTCACCTTTTGAGAAGTATCTATATATTTATTACATACTAGCTTTTGCGCGCGGCTCCGCCCGCGTGGTACCTACATCAATAAAAGTAGCCTATGTCTTTTCTCAGGTTTTAAACTATATCTGTACCAAATTTCATCTAAATCGGTTGAGTGGTTTAGCCGTGAAAAGGTAACAGACAGACAGATAGACAGACAGAGTTACTTTCAAATTTATAATATTAATAAGGATTATAAAATTTGTTTTCTTATAAATGCGCACTTACCCCTATACAATAATTGCGGTATCGCGTGAGTGATACAAAAGAACGACATGACTCGAAACATTTGTTTATTACGCAAATGTTTGTGCCATGTGTGGTTTGAACCCATAACCCTCAGTGCACTGACAGTGATAAGGCGTCCAACATCACTGCGCCACACTGCGTACTTAGTGGTTGGTATCTTATCTTATCTTATGTGGGGGCCAGTCAGTGCAGACCGGCGACACTTCGACCCAGTGGGATCTTTTGTGTCGACACTCTCCCAATAACGACTGCCATAGATGTTCATGGCAGCTGGGACCAACGTCTTAACGTGCTTTCCGAGGCACGGAGCAGGCGATAATTGTCAATCAATACGCACATAATTTCGAAGTCATATAGTGGTTGGTATAATAAGAAATTGGCCAAGTTACAATTATTATTATGATCACTAACGTATGAAAGAAATTCACACACGCTTCAATTCCTCAGCAGTCTAAAGCGTATTAAATTGTTCTTATATCGGCAACTTAAATTAAGCCGTCAAAGTCTCTCTTCACGTCTTTACTATGAGACTAATCCCAATGAATAGCTACTAAAAGTTTCGTTTACGACATTATTATTCACGCTGTTAGACACGTCTGTCGAACGATCATTCCGATTGATTGATTACACCTCGAGAACGATAAATGTATCACATTTATCTCTTCAGAACAGATTTCATTAAAACTTCTAAACGCACCCAGATTACCAACTAATTTTCTAATTGAATTTAAATTGTAGTTACTTGTTTATGTTAGGCTAAGCTATCAACAGATAAGTGTAAGCTTCAAAATATTTTACAATTTAAATTGTAACAACAGATCGTACGATAGCAAAATAGTTTGTTAAAAAGTTTTCTAGTAAAATATTTATTGCAAAATGGCTGCAAGTTTGTGAGCGGCGAAGCTATTTTTATCGAGACAAGGAGAGTTTAATGCCAATTAAAAGTTCCTTAGCTAGTCTATAATAAAGAAATATAATAGTGTTGTAGGTTTTGTGATGTAATATAGTTGCCCTCATATGGACAGAGTGGGTAGCTTCTTCAGACGATCAGTACGTGCCTCGCCTGATGGGTGTCTGTTCGATATCGTTTTTTGACGTGCTAAATTTGCTTCTATATGATTTCCGTGCTTTGTTAGGACGTTTATCAAGAGAGGCACATAACCTCTCTCGTTCATGGCATGGCTTAGGAGCACAGACAAAATGGCAAACAAAATGACAAAGCTATTATTCGCTTTGTTTTTGTTACGAGAACCTTGCGCTAGAAATCGTTATATGGATTAATAATGATTAATATATATATTTTTTTATTCTACCTACTAAGGTGGCAAACAAGCATACGGCCCACCTGATGGTAAGTGGTCACCGTAGCCTATAGACGCCTGCAACACCAGAGGCATCACTTGCGCGTTGCCAACCCTTTAGAAATTGAAGTGGGAAGGAAAAGGAGCGGGAAGGGGAAAAGAGGGTGACTGGGCCTCCGGCACTCTCACTCGCCGAACGAAACACAACAGTAGGAATACTGCTATTTTACGTCGATATTCTGTGAGAGGGTTGATTGAAATGGATAGCCTATTCTTAAATTTACGAAAAGATAGTTGCGTTATCACTACAAATGCTTGACCACATGACCAACAAGGGAGTTACAATTACTTTCACAGGTACTAAATATCTTTAATATAATTTGAATTTTAAGTTGATTTTACTCTGTCTCTGACCTATTACTTAACCTATTAACTAATCCTTTAGTTGTAAAAAGCTTTTAGTATGAATCCGAGCATGAAGCGAATTAAAGAGAAGTGAAGCTTACAATATAAACAAGCTATGGCTTTCGTAGTTTGAATATTAATATTGCCGTTGTGGTTCATTTTATGAACTAAATGCAACAACACGCAGCGCTTCTCCAGGTCACTTACAACACATGGATATTTATAGGCGCTCTTGCTTTGTGCTCTTTGAGGTAGACCTCGTAAGGCTAGTAAGTAAAAAACTAGGACTACTAAGACTCGATTACATTAATGTCAAAGACAAAGCTCTTGAGTTTGATACGAACCTTTCGGCGCATTATAATATTAGCCTTGTATATAACTGCCCCACTGCTGAGCACGGGCCTCTTCTTAGTATGAGAAGAGTAAGGCCATAGTCCAATATGCTGAGCCAGTGCGGGTTGGCAGACTTCACACATATTTGAAAACATTATGCAGAACTATCGGACATGCAGGTTTCCTCACGATGTTTTCTTTCATCGTTAAAGCGAGCAACAATAAATTATTTAACTTATTAGTCACAGTGGCACACCGGCACAGACACGATAAGTTTTCAATTATGTCAATTGCTGTCATTCCAACAATTGACAGGTTAATACGCACATTACTTCGAAAAGTCAAAGGTTGGGATCAAACTCGCTACCTCTGCGTGGCAGTCCAACGATTTTCCACTAGGCTACCGCTGTTTTTTTTCGCCGGCTTAAATTTGAATTCTGGTGTTCATTTTTTATATAGTAAATTTATGAAAAAGAATTAAAGTAAGATTACCTTAGTTGTCTATCTTATAATATCAGATTCAGTTTCGTTATCACAGGTTATTTCCTAATCTTCCATTAGAAAAATACCTAGCGCATGTAGCGACTAAAATGAGAGCTTGGATCAATCAAAATCATGCAGAGTAACTTTACAGGGCTTTAACCAGCAATCGTATCCGAAATCTAACAGTTTAAATGGATGGAATCGAAGAATGGAAGCGAATTAACTAATCAACAAATCTGACCATTTATATCGTTTCCTAAAAATCACTAGGTTCCCTTTTTATTCTAAGCCTGTACTCAAAATATTTCATGTAGGTAGAAAATAATATAATTATTGATTGTCAATGTGACCACTCGCGATTAATCATTGCTAATAGCATTCGCCCGCGAGCCGCGTACTTGCTAACTGCCACTAACTCGTACGTTGTTGATTGATAGAGCCTCGAGTCCTTAATCCACTTGCCTTCCAATCTCCTTGGAAACTTCTGTTCTCGGCGTTTATCAACTAATAATTAAATAGCTTGAAGGTTGCTTGTATTTATTGGTACTGTCTCCTTTAATATTTAAGAGAGTTATGTGTATGGCAACTTAGTTTGCAAAGGTTTTTAGGCTAGTGGTACAGTAGTTTAGGTGTGTATATAATCCGTTTTTTTTAAACTTCTATACCATGAATAAATCCTGTGACACGGGGGACGTTACATCCATTAAAAAAATGGACACACAGAATTCTCAGACTCGGCACAATAATTTATGGATCACAAAATTTTTTGTACCGTGTGTGAATGAACTCCACAACACTCGACGCAGTGGCAGTGGCAAGACGACCACTTATATTACTATTGCCATCCGTGCAGTCTAGTAATATTATACATACATACATACATAGAGTCACGCCTGTTTCCCAGAGGGGTAGGCAGAGACTACGGATTTCCATTTGCTACGATCCTGACACACTTCTCTGGCTTCATTCACTTTCATCACATTCCATATATCTTATCTTATCTTATGTGGTGTGTTCCATTCAGTGCAGACCGGCGACACTTCAACCCAGTGGGATCTTTTGTGTCGACACTCTCCCAATAACGACTGCCATAGATGTTCATGGCAGCCGGGACCGACGGCTTAACGTGCTCTCCGAGGCACGGAGCAGGCGATAATTGTCAATCAATACGCACATAATTTTGAAAAGTCATATAACTTCCGAAAATCAGAGGTGCGCGACGTGGGTTCGAACCCGAGACCCTCTGCATTGCAGTTTGTTGGTCTCCCTACTGAGCTATCGCTGCTCTCTAACACACACATTCCATATAAGTGTAATATTATATTATTGCTATAATTGGACAGTTTTAGACTGTGCTTCAGAATTTCACCCACATTAAATGACTTTATGGTTGCTGCTTCACTCATTTGGATCATATCACGATTTATATATCTATAAATTTTGTCAAGAAATGGAAATGTTTTATTTCAAATCGGTTGGTAATTTTTCAAACTATCGAGATAGCATCCAAATGTGGCCCGGTTGATAGATGCAGTAACTGTATTAGGAACTTTTATAAAAACAGCTGTATCTTTGTAAAAATGAGTTGTTTCGTTGCCAATTTAAGCGACAAATATTACACGAAACAGCTTAGCTTACCATAGCTTGAAAAAGCTTAAAAAGCCCTAATCAATGCAGGAACACAATAACTGGTTGCTTAAGATTTGAAGGCCGAAAGTTGTTACTATACTAGACATAAGTAGCTGAGCATTAGACAAATTCGTAGCAGTATAATATTATGAATGAAAAATTAATTGTTATTGCCCTTTTGTGATTAATTTAATTCAAAGATGAGGATTTTATGAAATTGTTGTGAATAATAGAGCACTTCAAAAATTCGGAAATGTTTATCAATTTTGACTGTACTTTGACTTACCGAGTACGTCTGCTTTAGTCAAATAAAACCCGCGTTCAAGTGTAGCTACCATTATGTCACAGATACTTCTCTCAAAAATAGTTACTAAAAGAAGCGATTTCAATCATACCAGCCTTTTATTTTTATTACACTAATGCTTAGTAAGTGTATTCTGTGATATAGGTTCTGTGCTTCTAAATAAACCAAAGTAATTATTAAACACAAATTATCAATTCGTAAGACTATTTGACAACTATGCTAATAGTTAATTAGCCGATATGCAAATATTTTACGTCTCTGTATTTAATTGGCATCGGTTTATTTAACTTCTGTGTTATCATACGTAGTTGTTGCGTATTTAGTTATAGTTAAGCTGCTTGAACATATAAGAAACATGCCATTGGAACGCGAGCGGATAACCTGGGCATGCTATTGGCGCGGGCTGTATGAACGTGTTAATCATACGGGTTATATGCGTAGGTGGCCCACGTCGGTTATCAATTTCATTTTCATTTTCTTTATTTGGAATAACAAACAATTACACAGTAGGTAATACATAATATATGTAGTAATCTTAAAATAACAACTGCGTAATCGACTACGTTATTCACAGAATACATAGTAAGGCATATATAAGTAGCCGTACAAACTTACTTAAATTAAACACATAAATAAAATAAAATCATAAAAGGAATAGGTAGTAAAAATAAAGTTTAAAACAACGAAGCTTCTACAAAACAAAGGAAAATAAAAGTCGATACTTTATACCACATACAATATTTTTGAGCATTAAGAGCTTAATACGGATGTATCAACTCTTTGGTTGTTTTTAAAGCAAGATTGCGAAACTGTCCAAGTGACATGAAAGACAAGTCTAAGTCCAAAAAGTACTTATTATAATTGCTTGTGAGGCGTCGCAACGGAGCTCGTAGGCCCGCGTTAGTACGACATCTGGTTATAGCAAATAAGGGCTGAATACGAGCATCGCGCCTATGAGCTGTCCTAGGAACTAAGTAACATATTTTGTTGCATACATCCGAGCAATCATATTTATTATTACAAAGATCGTACAAAAGCATAATCTCGAGAAATATTCGCCGACTTGTTAAGTAGGGCAGATCATATGTCCTAAGTAAATCCACATAATTTAAAGATACCCGAAAACAGCGATAGTGCATAGCCTTTAGAAACTTTTTTTGGACTGTCTCTATTTGAAGCGAGTATTTATTATAGTGAGGGCTCCAAACTGCAACTGCATACTCTAATTGTGATCTTATTAGTGACTTAAATAAATGTAGGAAAGTCGTTGGGCGTATGAACTCGGTGGTTGACCTCATAACAAAACCATACATTCGCCAAGCATTGCTAACAATAGCATCTATGTGTGTATCTAGATGGAGTTTGTCGTCCAATAGAACACCGAGATCCCGCACTGTACTAACTCGATTTAGATATGAGTTGTTTAAACAGTAAGGGTAGTTAACTATGATTTTATTTTTGGTAAAACTTAAACAACAGCACTTGGAGATGTTAAGTTGTAATTTGTTATGATTACAATACTCTGTTAAGCGGTTAAGGTCATCTTGAAATGCATAGCAGTCATTGTAATCTTTTATTATCCTAAACATTTTTAAATCATCTGCGTAAAGTAAAAATTTTGAATTTTGAATGCTTTTACTAATGTCATTGATAAAAATTATAAACAAAAGAGGTCCTAAAATCGATCCCTGTGGGACGCCAGATGTAACAGCAATAGTAGCGACTGGAAGCCATTCACCACTACTCTTTGTGTTCTGTTCGAAATGTACGAAGTGAACCATCTTAAAAGATCACCACGTATACCATTGTATGCAATTTTCCTAAGCAACAACTCATGATCAACCTTGTCCAAGGCCTTACGAAAGTCGGTGTAGACAGCGTCCACCTGAACCTGTACCTGTTTTCTACATAGTACACGTAAATGTATCAACGCAAGTGCATCAAGTTGCACATGTTTTCATGTCGTGTGTAAGAGCCACAAAATTCTCGTATACGGGTTCATCTTACTAGGTAATATTATAAATGTGAAACTTTGTGAATATGTTTGGAGGATAGGGGGTTTATAACTCAATCATGCGTAAACTGTTAAACGGCTTTTGATATGACATAGCACACATAGCCATATCAAGTATCAAAACATAAAACTATTCGTTTTATTGCAGAAACGTGCCCACCAGAAGCCGCTCACCGGAACCAGTGATAAAATAAATTTATTCGTAACTTTTTTAAAATCAAAATTAACTGTTACTACAAAAAGACACAAAGTTATAACTTTGTTTACGAGCATACATAGAGTGCTGAAGAACCTATTTCTCATCTCTCTCGTGAGTAGATTTCAAAGTACCCACTCTTTCCAGACGCGTATATTTTAAATCCCATGTACTAGAGGGCTCGTACCTCATTATATAGGACGTAATGGACCATATTTTAATAAGTTATTCTGTTATTTCGCTGAATTTTTTTGTTCTTATATTACTTTGCCCGTTTGCTTAATCAAACCAATACTACGAGTCCAACATGGCTACCTAATGTCAAATACAAAAATAGCCAATACACAGTAAAATGAAAACAATTTCTTATCTCAGTATTGCTGCACTAGCTGCCCATTCATGTGTCGATTAGGTCTAGTTAAACATTTGCCAGACAACATTCACTTACAAGATACATTCGTAAATAGCCAACTAAAATCTTTTGCAGATATTAAAGCAGAATATTTTAGCAAACGACCCTTCACCCTCGGTAATGGCGGCTTCGAACAAATGGATACCTAGATAAACAGACAACTGAATAGCCAAAATTACTTAGGTGTTTGATCTTGTGGAATATAAAACTATTCTGAAGAAAAAGGTACACGGGTCTAATACAAAGAGGTTAGCTTTTGTTCTCCTTAGTAATTTAAAAGACACAAAAGGAGACTTGTTTCCAAATTCAAATGACAGATGTCGAATTGACTAAACTTGGCAGGCCTAAAATTGGGAAGGAGCCAAGTAATTCTTTTATATCTGTTAAGTTTTCTAATAATTTTGTTTAGAAAATATTATATAGTATTCTTCTTAAACCTTCAAGGTAACCAAAATGCTTGCATTAGGAGTGAGTTTACGTCAGTAGTGCAATAAAAATAAATAATGGTATATGTAATATCATTAAAAATAATATGGAATAAGCCCTCTACCTCTCTTTACTATGCTGTGCCCGGCAGGGTCCATATTGATACATACATAGCTTTAAGTAACCATCTATAATACTACATTGTGAAAAGCAACAAGGAATTGAATTGAATAGGGAATTCAAAACATTTCGATCGCAAGTCCAATGTCTTTACTATCACGCTACTGTCGCTATAGTATTCACCAACTATACTTGTTTTTGTAAATATTGGTCAGTATGAAAGCGGTTATAACTGGGTGTGAAGTCATTAACCCAGATTGGCCGGTCACAATACCGGTACAAGCAGGATCGAACTTTGTCTTGATTCTATTTAAACTTTAGGATATTCGCTTCACTTATGTTTGGTAAGTACTTTAGCGTGTTCCTAAAGTTTGGATGGATATATTTTATTTATGGAGAAGGAGTAACTTTAGTAAGTTTAAATACATACATGACATCCATAGATAGGGATAATCTATTTAGATGGCACAGCGGTGGTGTATATGACTGCTTGGGGTCTCGCGATTTATTCTCGATTTGAGAAAAGTGTTATTGGGATTTGCTGTCAAGAATTTCTTTGTACCCGCACAAAGTATTTTACATTTCACTAACTAAGCTTTGAGGTTTCATCTTATAGAGATCTAGTGCCATCTACCGAACACATCTTCAGATTCCGTGCTAAGAATGTTTTAACAGAAATTCCAATAATATTTTGACTGATTCGAGAATGGAAGTTTAAGTTCGGCCCGATGCATAAGTTTCAGCGCTTGTAAATGAAAGGAGAAAGGCTCTCGCTTCCAATTATTATTATATTAACATACTTTGATGCAACATTTGTGTTAAAATATTTGGTGATTTTCTAAATCAGTGTATAGTTTCGTCTAAGAAGCGATAGTAATAACAAAGATCAGTATAATATTTTTGTTAGTAAACTACGTTTGTGTGATTAATCATATATCAAATCGGAATTGGCAAAATATTTTGCAGACTATTCAAGTTCACTATATTTAGAGATAGTAGAAGGAGATCTTACTGATTTTAATTGTCGAAAAGATAAGATCTGCCTAAGTTTCGCTAACTTTGTAATTTGGTAATTAGGATCAACATCAAATTTCACGCAGAAAATACTGTTTCAACGATGCTTACACAAAAACTTCTGATGACTAAATTACTTTTAACCTACAAATGACTAAGCGAAGTCATAAGAAAGATATAAAAACGGGTCGCCTCCGAAAGTTAATTCGAAGTTGTCTTGTCAAAACAAGTTACGTAAACCTAGGAGTCGGTCCAGCCACCCATCAATTATGCCCTCGGCTGACATCAATTAGGCCGGCATTCGCCGCGGAATTATAAAAAAGAAACTGTTCGAAGTAGTGTTGTTTTATAATTGGAACAGTGTTTCTAAAATATACTGCGATTAAATAAAATCGAATATCTAGTATGCTAAACTATGTTTTTTTCTAAAATATATAAGCTCTTTAAATAACATATTTTAATTTAATATAAAAATATTTCGTCGAAGACAGATCAACGCAACGTAATAAAAGTATATGAAATAAATATCGTTAAGACATTTAGATAATTCCAAATAAAGCTTTTAAAGAAATGTCCATAGAATATGGTGTCTTGTTATTCGTGCTTAATATTTACGCTGCCATTTTATTGTTAGGTTACTGATATTAAAAATACTTTTAAATATGCATTCAATTCAATTTATAATTTTTTTTTGCCTACTAATATTAGTTACATTTGAACGTTTATATATAGAGAATCAGTTTGATTATGGTCATTGGTACAAGTATGTGGCCCGCGCAAATCATTTGTATAACACTTCCTATCTCTTCACTACTCCATGGTATTTGCAAACGATTCGCCGTTTCATCGTCCATCGACGCGGACGCCAAACTCGTAAATCTCGCTCCGTTTACCAAATAGCGCCGGTACGTTCCTCATTAGGACGACCCAAAGGTATTTAATGGTATGTCAACTTCGACAATATTTGCAAGCAAGGCTTTTTGCTAATTACCCTGAACTGGGACAAGATAGGGCTGCAAATGTCAATTTATCATGTCAATTTTATGCAGATTGCTTTTGGCTGGTTGTATATTTTTATTATAAGGCGAGTGCGAGTGGGATAGCTAGAAAGTGATAGAACGTTTTCTATGAATTCGATTATGGAAGAAGGCCAGTTTACGAGTACCTTAAATCGAGTAACGTTTAGGAAGAATGTGATGGGAATGAACGAAGCAAAATATTATCTCTTTGTTCTAGTGACTTACGCATGATTTTTCTTTTCTTGCTCCTCTGTCATAGACAGAGCCTAATCTTAGCAAATAAAGGCAGTTGTCCCATCGAAGGGGCAGCTGGTCCTCCTACTCTTCCTATCTAGACTTACGTATGATTTGTGTGTGGGTATCAGTCGTATTGCCCGTGTTTGTTCAATTTCTAGGTCGGGTAAAGTGTAATTTTTTATGTAATCCTCAGGAATTTGAAATTACCCCCAGAATATGGCGATGGTTTTATATAAATTAATCTCTACCTTACTCATGATCCATGGTAATATGGTACATTAGCACAAAAACAAATATAATGTTAGATATTAATAATAATAATAATAATAATATTCTACCACATACACACAACACCATCTAGCCCAAACTAAGCAGAGCTTGTACTATGGGTACTGGACAATGGATAAACATACTTATATACTTTTTTTTTGTAAATACATACATATTATACATAGAAACACCCAGACCAAGACAAACATCAATGTTCGTGAACACAAATGTTTGACTTGTGCGGGAATCGAACACGCGACCTCAGGCGTGGCAGTCGGTTACGCTAACCACTACGCCATCGAGGCGACAAAATATATATTAGAAACGATATTAGAAACCTGTAGTCTCTGTCTATACCTTTGATAACTATATCGTCGGAAACCAGGCGTAATTGTTTGTAAGTATATGAAATATGTATGTTTTAATACGTTTGCGGACGAGTTCTTGTTATATAAGCAATATCGATCTGACATCTCTTATAGCTGTCCTTGGTGATTCTATACCGCTTATAATTCATTTGCCCTACCCTTCTATAAAGGGTCGAAAGAAACTCCCGGGAACTTTAGTGCGTCCAATATTTGTGTTGTGATTGCCACGGGGGCAAAATGAAAACAGAAGGACAAGTTTGGGTCCATTATATTTTCAGAGCAGGAAAGGTCGTGTCAATATTTTTGTTTCCATTAATAAGGGAGAATTTTCCTACAGCAGGATCTAATTATATCCGTAAAGCAGATATAATACTTCAAAGAATAAGCTTAATTAGTTTAATATTTCAAGCTTATGTTTTTTTTTGGTATACACTGTATCTTTGACAGCCTACTTAATATACATACATATTTACAACAACAGTTTTCTTATAATCTCTTGCTATGACCTTAATTTGAGTAAGGGACTCTCCTTTGTCCTTATGAATCCTTTTGTTGTAGTGATCCAGCTACTGCCTATTCAAAACAAGCTAAGTCATCCAGCCATCCTCATTAAGGTCTTCCCTTTTAATGTCCACTGACATAAAGTGACTGTTTACAACTATTATTAAAATTAAGTTTAATTATTACTAAACCATATAAAATAGCTTAAGGTCACCTTGGTGATTATAACAGTCTTACCTTTTTATACATACTTACATAGATCCGCGTTTGGTTTCTCAAAGGGGTAAGTGGCAACTACGAATTCGCACAATGCTACGATCCCGATATATCTCTCTTACTTCATTCGGTATTATCACATTCTGCATACATAGGTAACTCTAATAGCTTTTCTTTAAAAAAAATCTGATCTCATCAGAGTACAGTTTCAATTACATAATGTCTTAAATATTCTGTTAAATCTGTAGCACGCTCGCAAATTGCAGTAACATAAAAATAAATTGAGACGTTTACAGATGATTTATTTGCCAATAGATTAGTCAAAATGTTGTTGCGGGAGATGACTGGCAGATTCGTCTCCAATAAATTCAGGCTGCGCTGCGAGAGTGACACGGCCTTTTTGTAAAAAAGTCGGGATAGAACTCCAACGGAGTAGATTTCCACTGGCTTGCGTACAGCTTAATCAACTTACATCGTTAAAGGTTTTTGCACAGAAAAATCTCTTTTATTTTTCATTCAATATTTTAAATTGCCATTTTTCATGTCCAGCTCTTAGAAAGATGACGTAAATTTGACAAAAAATTTGTATGTTGGGTATTTTTTATGTGTTTGGTTAAGACGGCGCCGGCGCCGAGCGAAATGTGCCAAAACAGGCGGTCACAGTAAGTGAATAAAATCAACACTTTTTGTTTAATACAAATATAAAATATACATTTTCCATAACAATGAATGTGTTTACAATTAATCCGTGTAAAAAACTTAAAATAATTAATATTTTCGCCTACAAAATTACGTAAATTTGCAAAAACGTAAGCTCGTGTTACGTGATGTTTAGATTATAACAGTAGAAATCTATCCTATTTTACAGCTTAAACGAAACATAGGTAAATAGTTATATTAAAATTTGTCCGTCCCAAATATTTAAGTTATTGGTTTACAATGAAGATACATATTTATCAAAAAAGCACTTCAAATCCTCCATACAATTTTACTATGGCGGCCGCGCGCCGATTTTAATATGCGCCGCACGAGCTCTGTAATTATCTGTCTTACGCTCGGCGCAGTCTTAAGTAAAGCAGTAAGATGTAATTGTTTGTAAATAACATATACAATTTGTCTAAAAACACTTTACCTACATACTGGTCATAAAGACAGAAAATCATACATCGTCTCTTAGAAATAATGGGTCTACTCTAGTAAAATCACTCAGATGTAAAATAAGTACTGACCTGATGACCACCTTTTTTATTTGCCATTGCAATTAGATGCTGCAACGTGGCCAATAAGAAAGATATGGTAAAAGTCGTTAGGGTTCTCATCACACTAGCGATTTGCGAATTGAATCATGTTCGCGCATCATCTCACTGTGAGTGCAGGACGTGAGCACTATGTGTGTAACAAAGAAACTCTAAATACAATGATACCATAGCATATACAATGGTACCATAGCATATAGTAATGGCCAGCTCTTAAAATGTCTTTTATAATAATTATAAATGTCTCTATATATATCATTGTAAAGTATTTCATTTCGGATGTAAGGCTATAGAATTCTGTCATTACAATAGTCAAATTTGACTTTAGTAGGTAGGATTGAATTTTCAAGGCTAATCTGTTAATATAAAGCACAAAGTAAGTTTCTGCCAGTTTAAAAGTTTATAATGGATCCTCTCAATTCTGTTGCTTTTACATTTTTTTACAGTATGTACGTCCTAAAAAGTAACTGTTAACAGCGATAGTCAAATATTCTCTATTGCCTGCTCACAAAATACAAAAATTGGTACAAATAATTATAGGAATATAATATTTTTTCGGCGGTATTTAGTTATCAACTTTTTAATACACGTATTGCATGACGTAAACTTGTTATACACACCAAACGCGTTGTGATTGCATTACGCGTTCGGTGCGGATACGCGGCGATCTAGCTCCGTATCAGCAGAGAGCACGTTTATCAATAGCTTCGTTATACATATATATACGTTCGCCTCTAGTCTGGTAAGGCCCTAAGTGACATCAGTTACAGATGTACCGAAATCATATTGAACCTTTTAGGAAATGATTAGTGCTGCAATTTTCACTACATACATACATACATACATAGATTCACGCCTGTTTCCCAGAGGGGTAGGCAGAGACTACGGATTTCTATTTGCTACGATCCTGACACACTTCTCTGGCTTCATTCACTTTCATCACATTCCTCATACACGCCCGTCGGTTCAAGGAGCTCTTAATCTGGCCTTTGTCCAGAACGCCTCCGATCTGGTCGAGAAAAGCAACATAATTTAAAACCCCAAATTTAGTAACCGTAGTAATTCCAGAAATACATTACTACTACCTAATTCATTTATGCCTTATGAGCAACAATTTCCGTTGGTAATAATTATGCTAAAATTATGTTTTAGCACTTCAAAAACAAAATGTAATGTAAATTCTTAACATCTGTAGCCGTAAGCAAAATGTAGCCATAACGACCTTTAACATTATTTTGTACCACTAAATAGGGCACGAACAAAAGGCTGAATCACTAAAACAACTTAAGGTTTGCGCATAATGACTATTTTAATTTACGTACTGCTAATGGCATTTGGTTATGGAATTTATTAAGTAAATATAGCTTCACGCATGTAATTGTAAGTTCTATTAAAAAGCTTTTGTTAGTAGGACCTGTAATCGTTTTCATTTATCATTAAAAAAAGTGACACCTGCACTAGGTTAATCCTGTGTCCTGGACGACTTTACAAATATTCAAACAACGGTCACATAGAATACCCAGACTCAAAACACCTATTTGTGGATCACACATATTATATATTTGTGATCAAACCCGGGACATTCGGCGCTATACAAAATGAGATAAAAATATAGAAGTGGTATAATAATTCAGAAATGCACATTGTTCTAACTTGCGCGTTGCCTGTGGATTTAAATGCAATTAAAATAACGATGCTTGGTTACTAATTTGCTAATTGTTGTATCTTTTTAAATAAACGTCTAGTCGAGAAAAGGAAACTAATTGTAATAAGTGATTTGTCATTTATTTTTACTTTTTGTCCTTATAAGATATAGGTACTTTATAATATGAATACTTACTTTTGTTATCTGCAATAACAAAGTGCTGACCAAACTATAATTTATGGAATCTGTCGTTATTACAGGTCAAAATGCGATTGCGATTCCTTAGTAAAGAGAAAGGTTTATCTGGTTATTGAATTTACCTTTGATCAGTTAACGGAAATAAAATCCCTTTACTGTCTTTGATAGTATAAATACAACTTATATAATTGTCTATACATATACTATACTGCCCTACTAAGCGCAAAAGCGGTATCTCAAAAAAATTCGTAAATTTGATTTTTATGCCATCGGATAGCTTTAAAAAATACGCATCTAATGAACTAAACCTTTTAGCGCTATCTTGCTCAAAATATACGAAAAAAGCCTTAAGAAAAATTTATCTATCTCAGTTTTACCTTAAATCACTAAGGGTATTAGAGGTATATCAATATTACGTAGGCAACCAGTCGTATATTTGAATACCGCCAAATCTCTTAAAAAGGATAACAATTTTTCTAAGCCGTTAAGCGACAAATATAACTCGTGAAGTTAATACTGACTTACCGCTATGACGCTTAGTATTATAATGCTTACTTGATCTGCAAATCATTTTGACTATGCGAGATACGGTTGCAGCGGCATATCAAACTGGCCCTTATGGTTTGATTAATACGATCGGATTTCTAATACATTTTTCAGTAATTCATCCATGCCGTTGACAATATTCGTGTCATAACTTGTTTGTTTTCGTCGCAAAGATGTCATAATCTTGTAATTATTGTGTTAAATTAGTAAAAGTCTGTGAATTAACGTATTTAGTGGTATATACAAGGATACGACAATCTGGTAAGTCCTATTTAATATGGTTTTAGTATAATAATATAATCATAATCATTTTTAATAAAGGTAATTTAACTTCATTTTGTTCAAAACTTTCTTGCGGCCGGCATACGCGCACTTGTATTACATAGCGAAATTGAACTTTATTTGCTAGGCCACAACATACGTGAATCCTTATCACAATTACCCAGCCACACTGTTACTGTCGTGCCGATAATGACAATTTGTTTAGTATTTTACATTACGTAATTGCGACTTTTCGAAATTATATGCGTATTAAATAGTTAATTATCGGTGGCTTTAACGGTGAAGGAAAACATCGTGAGGAAACCCGCATGTCTGAGAGTGCTCTATAATGTTCTCGAAGATATGTGAAGTCTGCCAACCCGCGCTAGGCCAGGGTGGTGGACTATAGCCTAAACCTTCTCATAGTGAGAAGAGGCCCATGCCCAGCAGTGGGACAGTTTAATACAGGGCTGATATTATTATTATTATTATAATTGCGTCTAGTCATTTATAATAGGTATTAATTATTTAATTATATATGATAATTTGTACTTAGATTAAGCATACTTATAAGGCAACTGTTTAAATACTTTTGATCAATAAAATAATCAAATTAAAATAAACGAATATTGTTTCAGACAAACCATGTCACAAAGAAACACTAAAATGATGATGCTGTTAGCACAAAAAAATAAGGCGTTGAGAGAAAGGTTCAAGGAATCGAAACAATTACATCGTAATATTCGAACTATCGATCCTGACTTTTTCCCTAGTAGTGATTCAGATGATGATCTTCCATTTTCAAGATGCGATAGCGCTAATCAACCACTCGCTCCGATTAATCATCCGTCAAATTATTTTGACGAATTAAATTTTTTATCTGGCCCATCTACATCAACATTTGAATATTTTGATCAGTATCAGGATGATCAGAACACAGAAGCGGGGAACAACAACATATCCATGAACTCTTTAATTACATTAACAACTGTGCCGATAACTGAACATAATAATTTAATTGAAATATCAACGCCAGTATTTTATTATAGTAATACAGAAAAAAATGTTTTTAACTTAGATAGCGCTAGTACAGAAACTCTAATCACACAGACTGCAAATGTTCAACAAGGATCCTGCATTTCTCAATTTGATACAAACCAAATAATGATACCTGTTTCCGAAAATACGATTTATACTTCTGATACTCTAACAAATAATTCAAGTGTGACACGTGCTGACCATGGAACATCTGTTGAGGATTCATCCCGAGGTAATGAAGTTATAAGAAGCGTTAATTCTAGGGACACTGAGAATCTGGCACAAAATGAGATAACTGATGATAATACACATGACCTTACAACTTATACTAAAGCAGGTACAATTAGGAAAAGAAAAAAACCCCAACCACTCAAAGCTAGAAAAGAAGCGAAAGAAAAAGAGATAAGAGAGAACCATGGGGTAAAACCACCATGTCCAGCTTCCTGCAAAAAGCTACGTATCCAAAATATATCAGAGAATCAGCGAAAAATGATAAATGAAAGCTTCTGGAGCTTAAGTGACAAAGAGAGGAAGCCTTATATGCTGCATCACACTTCAGCTAAATCTGTGAAACAAAGAACAGTAACAAAACCAGAATCAGAAGACTACAGAAGAAAAATAAGCTACAGTTATTTACTTAAAGACGGGATTGGTACAACACATAGCGTATGTAAAACTTTCTTTTTGACAACCTTGGGGTACAAACCATCTAATGACAAACCTTTACAGACTGCTTTGGCCAATTCCAAGGACACGGTTGCACCGCCAGTTGACAAGAGATCGGGAGCTACTCCTCATAATAAAATTGACTCTAATCCTATTAAGGAACATATAATGAGCTTCGAGCTTAGCATATCACATTATAGGCATGAACACGCCCCCAATCGCTTATACTTACCTAGTGATTTGATAATCCATGCGATGCACAAAGACTTTTTACAAAAAATCCCTCCCACAACGTATCTTACAACAAATACCGAGAAGTGGTCGCGGAATTAAAAATTTCTTTTGTGAAACTTGGCCACGAAGAGTGTGAGGACTGTGAAGAATTCTATCTGCACGATAATACACATACCAAAGAAAATCTTCAAGAAGACTGTTTAGGTTGCACAAAATGGGCAAGTCATAACGAACGGGCAAACATGTCAAGAGAGCAATATAAATTGGACAGTGAGATTAATGAAACTGATACTGTTGTATACTCGGCCGACTTACAAAAAGTTATCATGCTGCCCAGGATAGATATGTTTAAGACTACTATTTTTACCCACAGGATAGTGGTTTATAACGAAAGTTTCGTGCCGACTGGTCAAGGCCGAAGAGGTTTGAGTGTTTTCCCTGTACTATGGTATGAAGGGTTGTTTGGACGCTCCAAAGCCGAAATCATAAGTGCATACTACTATTATTTTATTTTTCTTCGAGATAAAAAAATATTGTACTGTGGGTTGACAATTGTTCATCACAGAACAAAAATTGGACATTTTTTTCATTCTTAATTTATGTTGTGAATTCCAATGACATCAACGCCGACAAGATTGTAATTAAGTATTTCGAACCGGGCCACACATTTATGTCAGCCGACAGTTTCCATCGTAGGGTGGAGTTGTCGATGAAACGTATGGCAAACAAAATTTATGATTTTGCTGATTTTTCTCAGGCAGTTAGTACTGCAGGAAAAAACGTAAAACCCAAAGAGATGACGCTACAAGATTTTTATGACTGGGAAGATTACAGGACACAGTATAAACTGTCTCGAATTAAACCACGTCCATATATTAATGAAATGGTCGAAGTAAAAGTTAATAGAGGCAGTTTTGATTTAACATACAGAACTGGATTCAATGAAGACCCTATCACTGCAAGTATAATCGGAAATAAAATTTTGAAATCTCAAGTTTTGCCACCACCGAAGAAGAAAACTGCACCGGAAGGCATTTCTAAGAGCAAAAAAGAAAATATATTGAAAAATTTTCAAAATATTATACCACAAAATAGAATGTCCTTTTGGAGAGAACTGCCTACTTTTGACTAAATTTCATAGAAATGGTTTAGTTTTCTTTAATATTTTTGTGTCATTATAAATTTGAATAATAAAAGACTTTATAAATATAGTTTGATTATTTTTTTTCTTTAAAACAATACATATTTTATTCGACAGAAAATTCTCACTTTTTGTATACAGACATGTAGGAGAAGAGCTAACGAAAAATCGGTAACTCAAATTTTAATTCTATAATTACTAAACAGTGTAGCAGTATCTCATAAATAAGGTATATCCACTTACATTTTTGATATTTTAACTATTGTGATAATAAATAGACCCAATATAGCATTTAAATTATATTTAATAACGCAAAAAGTCAATATATAAATATAAAAATTCAATTTTTACATAATTTCAATTATCTCGAAACTTGCTTTGATTAAGATACCGCTTTTGCGCTTAGTTGGGCAGTATAGGTAATAAAACTGTAAATTATCGATAATTACGTAAAACTGCTGCACAAAATTAAAAGGGATTTTTACAGTTGTATTGCTGAAGGTTTAATTTGAAATCTGGTACATGTTTCATCTTGGCATTAAAATCTAGGCGGAAGTCGAGTATTTACAAAGAAAACCGATTTAGTATCTACATCCAAATGCCACGCGAAGTAGTAAAAGTTTCGGGCAAAAGATAGTTATTTAATAAAACAATACTTAATTAACAAGAAATAAGGTTCATTACACTGTTGGGTGTGAATCTTTCCAAAAAAAGAAAAATAACCATTGTTTGTAAAAGATTAAAATATTGTTGCTTGAGTTATCTTTGTGTATTTAAATCTTTTATTCATTACGGCATTGTTCTTCTTTTAGCTCCTCCTTTTAAAATGAATGTTTCATTTTCGATCAAATACATTTGACATGAAGGCCTTTGTTTGCTTAAGACGTTATTTGAGAGGAGACATGGATGACAATGGACTGATCCCTGATGACGTGAAGGGTCGAAAAAGATCTATAATTAATTCTTCTAATATTATAAATGTGAAAGTTTGTGAAGATGTTTGGATGTTTCTAATTCCATCGCAAACAATGTTGAATGGTCTTGGATAAAACTTGACAGATGGCTTATGTCCTGGATTAATACATAGAAACTTTTAATTGGGACGTAATGGGAAGGGATGGAAGAGACTACCGTCCTGATTTATAGTTCATTTTTCAACATGGCCAATCCATTTTACTACACCTTCCAAAAGTTTATTTTATTTTTATTTAATACGTATAGTAACAGACAACAGATTAAGTATTACACATAATTCAATTGACCATTAAATATTTGCCAGCCTGAAGTCTAATTAAAACTAGACACATCATTCACCTGATATTTAAAACTTTATTCTTGTTATACTATCTTCTTCTACGCCACGCCTTTATTTAATCAATTGGGTACTCGTAAATTCTTTGAGAAAATTCTTTATAATAATAATATAATAATAATATTCTACCACATACACACAACACCATCTAGCCCAAACTAAGCAGAGCTTGTACTATGGGTACTAGACAATGGATAAACATACATATATAATTATTATTTTTTGTAAATACATATATATATAGAAACACCCAGACCAAAACAAAATTCCATGTTCATGCACACAAATGTTTGACTTGTGCGGGAATCGAACCCGCCACCTCAGGAGTGGCAGTCGGTTTACTAACCACTACGCCATCAATTTACTTTTACCATCTTATAAAGTTCAAGTGGTTATTGTAAACATTACACACACAACTTGACTTTAAGAAAAAAGGTTGATACAATTACATAAAGTGCATGTTACAAAACCCAGTAATCGGTGACCTGATAGCACAGCGCCTCCTAAAAAGCTTCAGAATCATACATGCTCCTTAAGAAAGTCATCAAAAAGTAGCTTATAAAATCGCAAGAAATTATGCCGTATTTTCTCAACGTATAACCTTATATTTACATAATTGGATAACATAGGCTAATTTGTATGAAAGGCACTCACGAAGGCTACGAGGAAAACATTGTAGAGATTATTTCGTGAGTTGTCTGCGACATTTCGCTAATATTACGTCCCCGATAGCACCATGACAAGGGTCGGTATGTTCTACACGTGTTCTTTCTAACGAATTTTCAGAGCAACAGAATGTTTTAACGTTTTTCCTAGTTATTGTCAATAACAAAGATGTTTTGTATTTTGATGTTTTTGTTTTGATGACAAAACATGAAGACATAATGAGGATTCCGTATTATGTTGTTTTCTTGTGTCCTCCATTATTATACAAAAAAAATTAAATATTAGTAATATATTTTCAGTCTTCTATCCTGTTCATCCCATGGAGTAGGTTTGCGTTAACACTTCCGATTGCGAAGGAGATCGGGCCAAGCTATAGTGGTTTTTTTTAATTTAAAAAATAATAATACTCATATGCCTTCACGCTCTTTTGTGATAAATATGCCTAATAACCCACTTAGGTACCTATACACAGAAAAAACACAGCTAGACTTCATGACACTTTGAGCTCAATGTGCGTAAGTACGAACGTACGAAAATAACGGGTGCTTTGAAATAACTAGACTTCAAGACTTCAAGAAGATACGACCATCGATATGGTCTCCCCGTGACCATGGCTGCTGATAAGCAATTGAAATGTCGGGGAAAGTAGAAATATACTTTGTTAAATAATTTAAATAGCTTAAAATAGTAGCCAAATTTACCAGTTTCAAAGTTATGAAAAATTGTGTTTTCTAAAATAGTCAACGCTATAAAATAAAAAAGCTATTATATAGTTTAATGCTTTAACATGTGATTTATTAAATAGCATTACTTGAATACAACTTAACATATATGTTAGCGAAGTTATAATTACAACTGAATTATGGAATATTTTCCTTTAAAAACCTCCAGCTATTGCTTAATCAAGTTAAAAATGAATCGTTCGTCGATGGATGATAAAAGTGAATCATGTTTATTGGTGAGCCGCTGTAAAATAGAATAAAATCTTTTTCCTGCCACGAAACGAGGAGTGACGGTCCCTTGATAAAACTAATATTGTAAATTGGTTCGGCGTAAAACTGCGTTAAAAAAGTAATTTATGATAGTAGTTTGTGGTGTGGAAGTACTTTATTACGTTCAAAGCCAAACCGTAAATGAAATGTAATATGTAGTTTTGATTTTAAGTAAGTTAAGATTATATTATTATAGGCTCACGCGTATATCTTGGAAAGGGTAGGCTGTGGTATATTACTTCCACTTGTCAGCTTCGGATTTAAGTTCTAAGTAATTAAGGCTGACGTCGTCTCCCAGGCACTGCTCGAAACTTTATGCTATGACAGAAAAACTCAACAACACTTTGCACGCTCCTGGAATTGAACTCGAGACTTCTTGCTACTACAGCATACTGTTATGACAGCACAACCATAATAATTTATGTTATTAAAGATTTCTGGTTAATAATTGCTTCACATAAGTAAATTTTGATCTTCTTAAGAAGTACCAATATAACCAACATTTGATCAAAAACCAACTTTGGTAGCAAATTTATTCATAGGATTAGGCTTCAGGGTTAGGTTATTCGGTCTTTTCCATTCGTAGGACGTGACCTCGCCACTGTCAAATGTAAGTCATTTGTCACAATGACAGCGAGGTAGAGATAGGCGTTTGACGATTTTTCCCTCGAGATGTCATGAATCATGCGTATAGAAATTATACAACATTTTTGAAGTTATGTGAGTATTCATTAGTTAATTATCGCTTACTTTAACGCTGTAAGAAAACATCGCAAGGAAGTGCATGGCTAAGAGCTCTACTTAATATTTTCGTTATCGTTATGTCATAGATCAGCTTGGTGGACTATGACCCTTTACCCTACTCATTCTAAGAAGAGGCCCGTGCCCAGCCGTGGGACGGTTTATATACATGGCTGATATTTATATTAAATGTCTATAGTCAAACATGCAACTGGTCTTTCTGCTGACAAGGAACACGAAACTTAGGAACACAACAAGGGTATTATTTAGGTGTGATTTTCTGTAGACTGGAAAAACTTAATTCATCCACTCTCATTTTTGAGATCATGAAGAGTATTAATATTTTCTAAGAGTAAGTTGAAGTTTTGAGAAAATTGTTTATGCTATTCGTGCCATGAAATACACTTACTAAACTTTTGTTTGTCCCAAACCCTACTATAAAGTGCTTCCGACAACGAACCAACGTCATTTTAAAAAAAAACAAAAAAATATTCGTAACATATCGTTCGTTTCAAAGTTTCGGATAGACATTTTTGTGTAGGCTGCTGTAAAAAGTGAGTAGATTACTACTTAGACTAAGATAATCTAATATCAAGAAGTTTTATCGTACTGGACATCATGCAACAAGATAGAAGTCTTTCTTTGCAAAGTATCGTTAACTACGATCTTCAACAGTAATAGTAAACCAAGACAAACTCGCTACTTGTCATCCAAGAGACAAAAGCTTCAACAAAATAGAAAATTCTTGTACAACAAAATTGTTATATGACTTGTTGTTATAAAAATATATGTGATATAAAGATAAGGTGCTTCATTTCGTTCGGTACATGTTCTGTGAGAGGGTAGTTATTTTCGGATCCTTTTATCACGGACAGATGGCTTAGTAATATTTTGCTGTTACAACACAAAGTGGATTGTGTGGGAACAATGTGAACAATATTGTCTTTTCTATTCTGTTTCCCTTTGACTAGTTTGGGGAATAAAAGCAACGTTAGTTCAGCGGTGTAATCATAAACCTTGTTATCCTCAGGTAAATTGGCTCGGGTCTATAGTCTATCTAGATTCGACCGAATACTTTTTTACCCCGAAGTGAATGCTATTTTTATACAACTAGTTTTTGCCTGTGCTTTCGCCTCGTAAATCTCAAGGTAACGTATCACCTGATATAAAGTATCCTAAATGGAAATACAGAATATGGTTTATCGGAGTGCCAAGGTTTATCTTGTATATAGACACATTTTAAGTAGTATATGCATGTTTAAAAAACAAACATTCAAGCCTCTATACATACATTAAACGTCTATATGCTCGAAAGCAAAGGCCGAGGTATTAACATCCACATATTGGCAGCTATGTTTTTTAATTTATTAAGAGGAATGAGTTCTTCTCAGAACTTTGCTCTGTCAGAGTCAAAATCTATACTAATATTATAAAGCTGGAGAGTTTGTTTATTTGTTTGTTTGTTTGCTTGAACGCGCTAATCTTAGGAACTACTGGTCCGATTTGAAAAATTCTTTCAATTTTAGATAGCCCATTTATCGAGGAAGGCTATAGGCTATATATCATCACGCTAAGATCAATAGGAGATGAGCACCAATGAAGAATGTTTCAAAATCGGAGGGTATTTTTTCCTTTTGAGAGCTTCCGCTGCGTGCGCTGCGTAAACAGTTAAAGTTTCGCAAAAATCATGTATGACAGAAATATTTCCATTTAAAAGTTCTAAAAAAAAGTCCGCGACAGCATATGTCTATCTTTTAAGGTTGGCTCACTATAACCATTTTTATGCTAACCAAATTTGTTCTAAAATAATGCATTATTTGCGAAGGTATTATTATAAACATGATATTAATCCTTATCCAAATAAATACGTTATTCATCACGAGTATTTAATTTAAAACAAAATTGCCCTTTACATCATTCGATTTCAATGAATATCTTAGGAGATGTCGCAGTTTTAAAATAACATTGCAGCAAAATAATTACCCATTACAGACATAGTACAAACATGTTTCTCCTGGTTTATTCTGCGTGATTACTACTGGTTCGATTTGAAAAATTCTTTTAGTGTTGGATAGCCTATTTATCGAGGAAGGCTATAGGTTATATAACATCACGCTACGACCCACGGGGGCGGCGCAGTAACGATAAACGCGGGTGAAACCGCGGGAACATCTAGTATACTGATATGTTTATTGACGAATATGCCGCTGCACCTTTGCCGATATATTCATGACAGTACGAACCGGCTTACCACGAAAAGTATTTCTTCTTTTCTTCAGTTCTTTAACAAATGATTGGAGTACGAGCAGCAGCACTGTTCCTGCGTTATGTTCGGTTTGGGTGCTACGCTATACGCTCTTGTATATCACGTCCACTTTTTTCACCCACAGTTCCACCCAAGGCAGGAGGAATTAAAGATAGCAGTGAAGGAAATGTTCTTTAATACTATCTTTAATTTCTTCTCTCTCAGTTGTCTTGGCTATTGCAAGCGATGATAATTATGTAGGCTACGGTAACCGCCTACCATGAGGTGGACATTATGCCACTTAGTATAAACAAAATAATGTCAAGTAAGTTGTGGTTTCACAAACATAAATTGAGTAGTAGTAGGTAGTTCACTGAAGGGTGTGTAGAAGTATAATATCACACCAATATTAAGTCGGTTCAGGTTGTTTCTTTTGGCAATAAAGCCAAGTAGTTCTGTCAAAACGTATAAGTTTCTCTCCTTGGCA
This sequence comes from Catocala sponsa, assembly GCA_963564715.1. NCBI lineage: Eukaryota > Metazoa > Arthropoda > Insecta > Lepidoptera > Erebidae > Catocala > Catocala sponsa. Next base: position 17,959,531 of record OY751339.1, on the reverse strand, counting down.
GCGCCAATAAGGCTGATGATGCTAAATACAAGCCAGTGGTTTATAGTGTTTTATGCTGATGTTTGTTATCTATATATTAATACGTGAAGCGAAAACTTTGGATCCCTTTTTACGAAAATTGGGTGGACGGAGGAGTATGAAATTTCGCACACTTATAGTTTATACAGAGAAGAAGTGACGAATGCTAATATTTATATAAAATATGCATTAGAAATACATTAAATTAATGAAAAAACACTACACGCACACAACCATGCATTTGACACACGCAGTCGAATCGCGTAACTATGGTTACATATATCAATATATAATGACATAATTATATCAGCAATATCTTACAGACAAACATTGGTCGAATTTCGAGCACTAGGCGACCACTAGTATGAAATAATTTCACAGATTGCTAATAAATTACTTATATATTCTAGTTCCACCCAACTGACCTAATGCTAAAGTAAAGCTTTACTGTGAAACGTAATTGGTGAAGTTCTACGACGGTTGCTCGTGCTATTCCTACCGTACGTTCCAAAATTCGTCTCAAATGCCGGTACATAACATTTTGAAAAATTATCTCTTGGGAGTGCGCCACAACTCAATGATTTTACCAATAATTTTATGAAACATCGTGAAAATTCTATATAGGCAAGAGCAACTTTCTTTTGGCGGTAGGTATTCGTAATATATTAGATTTATTAACATTAGCTCAACATTTCTTACACGGTGGCGAACGATGTGTTAAGTATGATATAGCTTATTTTATTCAGTATACTCCCGAACTATCAATATATTGTCATGTGGAAATAAAGCCATGAGCGAAGTATGAAGAGAAAATGTCCGCAATACTTGGACGAATGATGTCACAGAATGTTCCAGATCCTTAATGAATTATTCACTCTGTGGTAAAGGTTTTAATGTTACTTGGCCAAATGGATTTTAGAGAATCATGAAATGTGGGATTCCATTCTTGCGAAGTTACAGTGTAGTCATTGTTTTGACTTTCGTCGGATAAAAGCTCAATGTAATTAATAATATAAAAGCAACCTTTTATATTATTTTAAATTACATTGAGCTTTTATCCGACGAAAGTCAAAACAATATAACCAACGTTAGGTAAAGAAGACTCAAGCTAAAATACGATCTATACAAAAAGTAGGTAGTCCATCTGTCCGGCTTCTTGCCGGTTTGATTTTCGCGTCGGAACACATGCTATTAGATTTTTCTGACAAGAAAATTTCAGTAGTAGCAAGGTGTCTGGAGTTCTACCCAGTAGACGGTAGTAGATGTTTCTACGTAGACACGTACAAGCATCTAACTAATTGAATAATTTATTTTTGAAATTAAATAACTTTATACGGATTTTATCGCGTTGTTTATTTTTTATAAAACACTACCATTATATAATTTTGAAACTTTAAACTACTATTGTTAACCACTTTTACTAGTCACTGTTTACTTCCATTTAAGCTATTTAAATTATAAAATCTATTTAATGGCAACCAAAACATCGGGAAAAAGTGTAAAATTAAATCTAGATCTAAATAGTTTTTATAATTAAAATAGCTTAAATAGAAGAAGAAGTTAACAGTAACTAGTAAAAGTGTTTAACAATAGTAGATTAAAGTTTCAAAATTATGTAATAATAGTGTTTTATAAAATATAAACAACGCGATAAAATCCGTATAAAAGTGTTTAATTTCGCGTAAACGTAAGTGATTAATTTTATTTTCCAACTAGCTTTTGCACGTAGCCCCGCCCGCGTGGTACCTACATCAATAAAAAGAATCCTATGTCCTTCCCCAAGATTTAAACTATATCTGTACCAAATTTAATCTAAATCGGTTGAGTGGTTTAGCCGTGAAATGGTAACAGACAGATAGACAGACAGATAGACAGCCAGAGTTACTTTCGAATTTATAATATTAAGTAAGGAAGTAAGGATAGTAAGTATTTTATTTTATTTCTAGATAGCAGAATTGTCGAACTAACATTTTTAACTGGCTCTATCCTGAAACTCTAACCCTTAACAACGGGTACCTTAATTTCCTTCGGTAGGTAGTACTTTTAATTGTTCCACCGCTGAGTATGTGTAAGTAGGTAAATACAGAGTTTATTCAGAAACTTTGCCTTATTGTAATCGTAGTGATAACTTTTATAAGAGACTTTATCTCAGTAGCTTCTTGCTTAAGCGGCAAAACGCTTGTGGTAATGCTTACGAAACATTTTAGCATCGCACTGCGCACCACCAGAGAGAAAATTTAAGGCTTTTGGTTGATCTCTTTACCGAGGACTTACTTTGACTAAAATAATATATTATTGGGTTCCTCAAACCTAAGAATAAAATCGAGGCTGATAGTCATACAAGTAACCATAGGCAACCAAGCGTTCTACAAACTCATATCCAGTACATTTGTATATATGTCTACGTGCCCATACATTTAAAATCAGTCTCTTGTTATTTTGAAACATCACGCGCCTCAATAAAAATGAACCTTACAATAAAAAGAGGTTTGTGGAACAGTTTACGTTCTTAGAGAGGTTGGATTTATATATGAAACTAAACAACTTTTATTCTGGAAACAAATACCAAATGGTAAAAGTTTGTTGTACTCGGGAAGTACTACAACCAGTTTCATATTTAACAGTTGATAAATTATGTTATTGCACTGGAGGTTAATATAATCTGTTCGTTTAGACGTTTACAAATTAATTTGAAAGGGGTGCGTCTCTAATAAATCTACTGGTAATACAAATTAGTGGTAGTTTGCTTGCTAACGGATGTAAGGGTTTTGATTTATTCATTTTATATGTAAATTGTTTATTACATACATGCAACCAAAGACTTACACCCTTAACTGAAAGCAACCGTATAAAGAGATAATCAACTATCAGATATATTTTAGAACTCACGCATTGATTGGGTATGGCAAACCCTATTTTTGTTGGTTTGTTTGAGTTGTCAAACCCCGTTACTACTAAGAATTTTCTTATAGATGAATTCATTAACACTTTCTTTGTTATTAGCATCAAACTCAGGGCCTTACAAAAATAAGCACAATCTTATGTTGCGGGGCTGGCAGGCTAGATTGGCTGATAGCATTTCTCCGTAGATATGCTACCTGCACTATTAACTTTCTTAGCACTGGGCGGTCTGCAGGGCAAGATGAACGAGGAAAGTAAAGTCCAACCGTTTACATAGCTAGTACTCATCTTGGCCTGCAGCCCGCCCAGTGCTTTCTTTAGCAGACTATATAAATTAACTTGAACTAGAGTTTGTTAAAACCAGAGTCAAATTATTAAAACCCAAAAAAAAATTTCTTAGGAAGAATCATAGATATAACACATCCAAACCATTAATATTTAAAGATTAAAATGCACTATTCATAGATGTCAGAAGACATTAATATTTCTTAAGTCTTTACCCATTCGAAACAAATTAATCTGTTTCTAGAATATGGGAATCAGTAATAATCGTCCAGAAAGTAACACGACGAGCATGAAAATATGCGAACAAAAACAAACTTTAAAAAATACAAGAGGTGAAGTAAAAAATTGTTATCATTTATCAAGGATACAAGCTTTTCCCCATATATTCTCGCCTCACCTTACCTATAAGAAATTTATCATTCTGTTTTCTAACAAAAGGCGGAAATCGTCCGCCATTTTGCAAAAGATATTCCCCATGCGTCCAAAACGAATTACGTAGCGATGCAGAGATAAAATTAAATTTATACCTGTATAAATTCTGTTCGGACATTGACTATTGTAGCGAAATTTAAATAGTTGTTGATTTTTAAAGTGGGTAAAGTTTGCTTTTTTATATTGTGAGGTGGTTCGTAGGAAATTTCCCTAGAGAACAATAAAGGTTAAATGCTTGTTTAAACTGGCCATAAAACACGTTTTTTTTAAGTTGATGTTATTAGTTTGTTGTTTTTAACCTTTTTTAAACCATTTTACGTTATATATTTACATTATGTAATACATAATACAGCGTTACTTCTATAGTCGCCAAAGGGTTAAGGTAATTTACACGAAAACTTTCTTTTGATGCTATATTTTGCTCGTATGTGGATACAAATTTATGTACAATTCTGTGTTGCTACTTAAAAAACCTATAAATGTATAAACGTGTGTATGTAGAGTTTATCTTACCTGAGTATCAAACTCAAGCCAATTGCTTAAAAAACAAATAAACGGATGAAGAACAGAATGATGGCGTAGTGGTTTAAATGGTCGCCTCGCCACTGCCACTGCGCTGAGTGTTGTGGGTTCGGTTCCCATACGGGACAAAAATTTGTGAGTTCCGCAAATATTGTTATGAATATGTGTGATCTATGTGTCTCCGTTATGACGTGTCCGTATTTCTAGGAATTTCTAGGACTTATAATTCTTGTGTGTTTTTCTTTAAACAGAATATAAAAAACGACCACGTATACAGTTTAGAACTGGTTCAGAAGTTAACCTATAGAAATACCATTTGGTGGCAACAAAGAATTATCTCGATTTCTACACGCTTTTAGATTTTCTCAGCTTTCAGCCTTTTAGAGGCCATTTATGCAAACTTCTCAGAAGAAACTCGAGGCAAATAATTCAAAAGAGCAAAGACGTTATTAACACAGAAGTATTACATACACGGCGTGTTTTATTTCAGTGTGCGAGGACGGTAAGGCTGTGACTACATTAAACATACTACCGTCAACCATAAGAAAAATATTAGCACTTCTTGTAAAATGACACTGACTGTTCTGCTGGGTAGGTATGTATCTCAGTATTAGAAGTTGTTTATATCGTAGTCTTTAACGCTGGCACAGAGCGGATTGGCAGACTTCATACATCTTTCTCCGCTTTAAAGAAGTTAGCTATATATCACATTAAAGCGATGATGAACGTTTTGACTGTTTTAGTTGTGAGAGAGCATTCACAATTATGCACCTTATATATCATAGTTGAGCTATGGTAAGATGAAAAAGGTATACACGTCAGGTACATTTTAAGTATTTGCCAGGTATGTTGCTCTCTTCTCTCTTATGGACATGGTGATTCCAGATTGTTCAACTGCCAACAATGAGGGCCCTTTTAATTTGGATATGAATTTTCAGGACACTAAAGTTTATGGTTGCATTTCGATTTAGGGCCAAAGCACTGGAAATAGTTACATCATCACACATTCTGTGAGAGACAACTTTTTAATTTTGGACGATATATGAAAACGCGAAATTCCATCCTCAATACAATAATGTTTTTGAAAATGTGTGAAGTCATCGTCACCTTACAAGGCTGACTATCATGGTTTTAGAGTCTAACCCCTTCTATTCCAGACGAGGTCGTGTGTATGAGTGCAATTCATGTTAATGTAATGAGTCACCGTTGAAGACACAGCTTTAGTAAACCATCGCATGTTTTCATTTCATTCGTTTCACAAACTTGTGCTGAGCTCCTTCACCGTAAATGAAATGATCTAAGAACAGATGGTCTCCAGTATTGTTACAACGAATGTATGGCTATCTCTAATATCTTAGTTATAGTGCCTCATTTTATTAGTCTGGCAATTTAATTTGTCTGTCTTTGAATCAAAAGCTATTGCAATCTTTACTCTCTAATAAAAATCTAGACATACATAGGTACTATAAAGTAAATAAGTTACTTATTTGTTTTTATAGGAGCGTATGAACTTAAATATTATTCAGCTTCTTTAGCTCTGCAAAAAATAAATATAAGTTTTAGTATTTTGATATTACTTGCATAGTTTTTTTAAATAGGATTTATTATCTTGTATAAACAACGAATAAGATATTTGGAGAAGGTCGTAACCACAGAACATTATAACTACTCTTATATGTTCTGTGGTCGTAACCAAGTTGATATATTTGTTACCATAAAGACAAATTAATGTCTTGATTTGGCTATAATAGATAAAATTTATGGCCCGTCCCACAACTAACAAGTAAAAGTTATCCGAAAGAGAAATCGCATGTTGTCTCACTCTTGTTAGGTAAAAGAAGAGAGATGGTGAGACTTTTCTTTTATAGATAAATGCTATTTAGAGGTCGTGGGACAAGCCTTGAGACTTATAAACTGGTTGATACCCTGTCGCTATACAGCTGGTACTATTTGCTTACAGCGGTTCTTCAAGAGTAACAAGCTATCGAGTAGTAATAAAATACACAATATCGAAGGAACTGGCTACATATCTGTTAAAATACATGTTGGTTTGTTGAAACAATAAAGTAAGCAAGTTTATCTTGGTTGATACGTTCAATCTTAGTCCTATGTCGTATAAATATAAATGCTTATCAAATATATGTAGTTCTTAGGGAACTGGAATAAAATAAAGTATAATTGATGTCAATAGCATGTCCTTTTAAATAATATTTTATCGGAAGTTTAATGATAGAGCTAGGGGCACAACTCCCACACTGGGTGTAAGTCCTGTATCGCGGGGACTTTACAAACATTCAAACAATCAACACAAAGAACACCCAGACTCGGAACAACCATTTGTGGATCTCACAAAGTTTTGTCCCGTGTCGGCCTCGAACCCACAACACTCGGCACAGTGGCAGTGGTGAAGCAATTACTTAAACCACCAACAAATACCAACATTTTTGGAACAAAGTTCCTTACGGCAGGCTTGGAGGGGATAGGGATTTTGCTGCGCGACCGAACTGAAAAAAATGTGATAGTAAAACCGTAAGAAAAAATCCGTGGAAAAAGTGCGTGGAATAAAACCGTTAAATGAGACGTGCGCAGGCGCGACAGTCGCATACACAAGCGAGTAGTGTATAATACCAGGATATCAGAAATCACTAAATGACCAATATATTTGCAGGCTTGGAGGGGATAGGGATTTTGCTGCGCGACCGAACTGAAAAAAATGTGATAGTAAAACCGTAAGAAAAAAACCGTGGAAAAAAGTGCGTGGAATAAAACCGTTAAATGAGACGTGCGCAGGCGCGACAGTCGCATACACAAGCGAGTAGTGTATAATACCAGGATATTAGAAATCACTAAATGACCAATATATTTAAATGTTTGGAATCATTTAAATATATTGGTATAAATGAATATTCTTGATTCTTTTTAGCGAATTGAGCACGATTTTTTTTGCAATTTGTGTCGATTTTACATTAGCCGAAGGAACTTCGTTCCTACCTGGTGTCCCACGACACCACATAATTTTTTTTGTCCTCGAAGCTACGGTTAATCTAAGACCCAAAGAAACTTTTTAACAACTAATTTTATTTTATGACTGTCTATCGCTCCCACATACATATGAACTACTAGTAACAATAGTCTTAGGTCCAAAAAAAATTGGTTGTCTGTAAAGTCGGTTTACGGACGACAGTTTAACGTGACAACGTCATAACAAATCATTGATGAAAACGTTACAATGAGCGTAACGGGAGAATGAGCGTAACGGAACAATACGCGTAACGGGACAATGAGTCATCCTTTTTCGTGCGTGCAGCCGGCGTTCATCGATTTATTAGACGTTGTCACGTCAATAATACAGGTCGTACCCACTGCCTTCTAGCAATTACAGATCTAAACATCATGATGTTGATTTGTTGCAGTGATTTTTTTGACGTGACTACGTCTAATAAATCGATGAACGCCGGCTGCACGCACGAAAAAGGATGACTCATTGTCCCGTTACGCTTATTGTCCCGTTACGCTCATTGTCCCGTTACGTTCATTGTAACGTTTTCATCAATGATTTGTTATGACGTTGTCACGTTAAACTATCGTCCGTAAACTAACTTTACAGACAACCAACTTTTTAAGAATTCGCCTGATACACTAATTATTAAAACATTCTTTAAGGACATCCAGTCTTGAAAACAGATGTAGATCTTTTTCAAGACTGGGTGTCCAATATTGAGCTCCAATATTTTTTATCCCGTAACACTCATGATACAGATACAGAGTAAGTCATAAAACCATTAATGTATCCAGTACCAAGAGTAGAACCGTAATACCAATTTCGTAACTGTGAACAAATAAAACATCACAAAATCTTCTAGATTAAAGCCTGTACCGGCATTGCGCCGGTAGTTTATTCCCAAAATCTTTATCGTATCGAGCTTTAATCCGACTACATTGAGCGTACTATCAGCAACATGTAGCAAATACCGTGTCTCTTTGGTGAAGTCGGGAAGAGCCGGTGAATCCTTCGTATCAATGACGTAACGACCATGTTACGAGCTCATATGTTATGGTGGCGTATCTTGTACACCTTTTGCTAAGGAGTGAAGAGGCTGATTGTATTGTGTAAACACGGCGATACTGGGGCATTTCTTGTGTGTGTCTGGTATGTTTTTGATGTAGATCAGTGTTAATCTATGTTACTAAATATGCTGCGGTGTTGTCTTCATCGCGCTCAAATAAATGGCTTGCTTATTCAATCCAGATAATGCGAGGGTTAATTGACCAATTATTACGCACATCATTTCGAAAAGTTAGAGGTGTAATTTCTGCATGGCAGTCTATCTTACTAGGCTATCGCTATACATTTAATAAATTTTAAAATATAAATATATTTTTAAAGAGATTTCTAACTATTAGGACTACCAATGGCTAGTAATCCAGATAACCCCTCCAGCTAAGATGGAATTCGAGCCCGCGACCACTACTTCGCAGGTAGTTATCCATTGAGCTACCGCCGCGCGCGGTCGCATTTAATCTAGCACTATAGTGCCTCCAATATGCTTTGTTGAGCTTATCTGCGAATATAACTATGAAATTGAAGATAATAAGATGTATTTTATATAACTTGCTGCCAAAAAACCAACGAGTGATTAGAAGTGAACCTGATGACAAGAGGACTCTCTCTCTCTCTTTCTCCCAATCAGGTAATACTCTTAATCTAAATTCAACAGTAGAACAGTAATAAACAAAATTACATGTATACGATCCGGCCGTCAAATTTAAAAAATGTCCTCGTTTGAAATGCAATAAGCTGCAATTGATTATTTTTGTCTTTTGAATGCGATTATCTCTAGAGGTACTACTCCGATTACAAATATTTTATGTTCATTAGTTTGTCCATATACTATGGGAGGATAATATAGAACACTAGATTTAGCCCGTGGTCTCTATTGCATAAATGTAGGTTACGTTAGATTAGAGTATAATCTAATCTAACGTAACCTTTTCTGTTTCATGATGATCGGTCTAGTAATTAAGGCATGAAAGCGTAACAAACAAACAAACAAACACACATTCGCATTTGTAATATTAGTTAGCATGGCATCACACTACTCCTAGTGTGATGTTATGCTAATATTACAAATGCGATTGTAAATTTGTTTGTTTGTTACAAAGGAGTTAATAAACATTGATGAAACTTGCTTCTACTTCTCTGCTTAATTGCTTCTTCTCTCTTCTACTACTGGTGTTTGCGTTTCGAGTGTGTTTTAGAGTCTGAGTATTTTATAGATACATAAATTATTTCTAGAGGGCACTTTATTTTTTTATATAATTTCATTTTATATAAAACTATGAATGTTCCAGAAATTATTGTCTTGGTATATGTTCTAACTTAGTTTAATATAATAAAGGAATGAATAAAGTACATTTAGAATATTGTTATAGTTATTTTTTAACATAATACTAAACTTTTATGTAATACTGCAACATCTACAACAAACATCCCTCGTTTAATTTTTAATCTAAAGTTTTCGTGAGCTCGCCTCTTGTGATGAAGTATACTATTTAGCACAAAATTAATTTAAGCGAAAGAGTTTAAGAATAAGTTGTACACAGGTTCTGTTTTCAAAGATATGCTTAAACGAAATTATTTGAAATTGCTTCGTTAGTTTGATGTGAATAGCCTTGCCTGTAACTAATATCCCGTGCAAAACAGGGAATTGAACGCGGACTATTAAGGCAGGGTTATTGGTTTTCCCTGTTAGTAAAAGTTCTCAATAGCAGAACGGAGGCCAATAGACGGTACTAGGATCCTGTAACGTGGATAATAAAACATAATATAATGAACTGCCTCCGTGGCGCAGCGGCAGTGAATGCGACTGCTGTGCATGAGTTCTCGGGTACGAATCCCGGATCGGGCCAACAAAAAGTTATTGGGTTTTGGCTCAGTATAATATTAATTATTAATACCCATTCCCGTGGGAATGGTTTATTAAAATACTTTTATATAGAAATGTAATGTTGTGTGAAACTACTTTTCGAGTTCTACTGATAAAAATATATGGCAGTCAAAATTTTGTTTATACAGCGTATAACAGAAAGGTGGTCATATTTGAGCGTCACTTAATATAACCCCTGTGCAATGAAAGACCACGACAAATAAATTCGTAAATTTGCGTAAACAGAAGACAATATTATGTAAATGAATATATAGCATTTTGTTTTTCATCGAAATATCAATATCAAACACATTCTAATCGATAATTTAATAACACTAACGGCTTTATCCAGGTGACCTCAGTGAATGTAAAAAATGACAATGCACAATTTGAACAGTGTTGTAATACGTTTGTTTTAATATTTAAATGATAAATAAATAAAATGTCCAAACATTTTATTTATTTATCATTTATATTCCATAGATTTATTTTTTTATGTTTAGTTTTCAGATATGCTTTACTGTCCTAAAATATAACAACACCTTTCTGTTACAGTCTGTTATATATTAATTCCTATATAAAAAAAAATCTATGCTGAAATCTGTTCGCCATACTTCATATTTATCATGAGAGTTATTGGTACATTCGATTCTGAAATGGTACTAAATCTAGGCTAACACTCATATCGATGGACACATAGTAACAGCCTTTCCATATACAAATACTTTATGCAAATATACAGTTTTTCGATAACCATTTTACCTAACACGTGCCATTCCATTTGTAAACACATTCGGTTCAGTTCAATCAATACATCGAGAAATCGGACCTATTTTTATGTAACTATTGTAATATTCTTTTGTGTTGAATTTTAAATAACCAGCTAAGCCTTCGGTTTTACTCGCGTTAATGGTATATAGATACGCTGACAGCTCAACCCCGGTAGGTAGTTGTGTAACGTTATATCGTCTTTAGCCTTCCTCAATAAACAGGTGATAATGCAAAAAGACTTTTCCAGTAGGACTGGTAGTTCTGAAATTATCGCGTGCAATCAAATAAAATCTTCAGTTTTGTAATATTGCTGTAGATATTGAGATTAAACTATGTACTATAATTACAGATTTTGTCGCGGTTGATTTTAATCAATTTACAAAATCAGTCATTAGTTTAATTTTAAATGAACCTATATCATTCGCCTAAACGTAAGACAATATTAATGTAGATATACAATATATGTAAATACATAGAAAATATATCATTTAACAAAAATTTTTTTTCTTATCTTTTATAGATACATTTTTATATTTTGCTCTTTGTATTAATCGTCATTCTTAATATATACTAATTATAAGCTTACTGCTGTAAGACATTTAGAACGACAAATTGTTGTCTATAATACAACTTTTTAAAAACCTTATACCAATGCTACAAAAATCAAATACCTAATTTAATGTTGTCTTATGTTTACGCAAATATATTGAAATTAAACCAAAATATAGGTATGTACGAGTACTTTATAAAAAAAATAACTTAGAATTGTGTATTTTTAACCAACTTCAAAAAAAGAAGGAGGTTCTCAATCCGACTGTATTTTTTAAAAATGTTATTTACCTTAGTACTTTCGACTGGGTGAACCGATTATGATGATTATTTTTTTATTTGAAAGCTGGTGCTTCCCGTGGGACCACCATTTGATTTTGATCAAGATTTGACTATTTGTTTTCGAGTTATCCTTAATAATGCGTATTTGGCTACATTGATGATGTTTTCATGTTTGGCAAGATTCACTAAAAACCGAGAAATAAACAAAATTTTAACAAAAAAGATGACTGACTTCAAAAAAGAATATTCTAAAACTTAAAATGCACTAAAAAGTTAGTGAATAATTGCATATTCTTGTGCATAATTAAATTATTGTTATTTTTGGAGTCGGTGTCAGCCGCCCGCGCCGCGTGCTGCGTCTATGTGTGTAATTGTGCATGCCAATGTTATGTTATGATTATAGTAAGACATCTCATGTTTAATTAGTTACAAACCTACCTTGACTGACACCGACTCCATTAATAACAATAATTTAATTATTCACAAGAATATGCAATTATGTACTAACTTTTTAGTGCATTTTAAGTTTTAGAATATTCTTTTTTGAAGTCGGATTTCTTTTTTGTTATAGAATAAACCACGATGAAATCTGTACAAAGTAATTTAATTCCAACGACTAAATAGACTTTATGCGGCTAGCATAAACCGATATTCCCAGAAGATTACAAATCAACATGTACTAAAGTCAAATATACAGATAAACGGATCTGTCAATTCTCGTAAGTCACTGGGAGTTGCTGTGAAATAAAGCGAAATGAGCAGGAAATTGAAGTTTACTTGCTTGTTTTACGCTCATTTCCGATCGAACGGGTATTGACTATTTATTGAATGTTGGTAAGATCGTGCATGGAGACGAAGCCAGTGTAACGCCTTACTGTATGGATAAACAGTGGCTTTTAATAAAACACAACATTTTACAACAAATACCTTCTATGTAAACGTAATGTTAATTAATATTTTAACAGGTTTCTCGCAGACTCCAAAGAAGACTGTAACGTACCTAGCATAAAACGTCGCGCCAACACTTTGAGCGTGTGTAAGTAAAGATATCTGTTTACACTTTGCGTAAGTGTGTAGTTGTAATGAAAATGCCTGCTATTGCCAAACACAATTGATTGTCGTTAATGAGGAACACAAAGAAGATTCCAATTCAAGACATTTATGTTGTGGGTCACCTACATTATTTTTCACTATTTGTTTATATTATTTACAAAACAACAAGTTAGCTACATACATACCTACCGTGGACGACCATTAAAACTACTATGTCATCTTTTTTGGCAAAACTGAACATATTTTTTTGTAAATATTAGCGACAAACTACTACACGTCATCATACATCGCAATTCATAGCTTCTTGTTGCCTTTATTAGATTTATCCTATTTTGTAGACATTGTCTCCTCGTGTGGTTATGACATGCTACTAAGAATATTTTAGATATTTACGAGATTTGATCTAGCTCTACAATATTTACGTTTACGCCACTACCAAAAAGGCTCCTACAAACAAAGAAATGAAAGAAATAATGCATTTGTATGCAGAAGACATTATCTGGAAAATGAAATTTCTTGATAAGTAAAAGTAATACCATTAGAATAGTCGATAGCATCTCCAAGGTTCATCTGTATGGAGACTTGACGGCGCCCGTTCGTCCTTGGACATGTATCCACGCCTCGGCACTTCGGCGCTCCGGCGTCAGGCTGGCGCGACGCCCATCTCCAGGGACGCCACACAAACCGACTCTTAATCACTTACTTACACAAATTATTACCAGTAATTGTGTGGATGCTGGGATGGGAAAGTCGTTTTAGGGCCATGAGAATAACATAAATAATATTAGCTTACATATTGTTACGTGCTGGGTTCGACGGATAAGAATGTAAACAATATTACCGACTAAAACACGTTTTATTATAGCACACAATTAAATTTAAAATACAACAAACAATATACCTGCTACACTTTTCCACTGTAACTGCTTCAAACTCCGTAGTATTTTCGCTTCCGTTCGCTTCGATGAACACTTGACCGCTTACGATTGTAAACTGACTTGGCGGTGCGCGTTCGCTCTATTTATACGCGGTTAAAGAGTTTCCAGAGTTTTCTAGAAACGTCATACCCGGTATGTAAACAGTAGGAACATTCGAGAATGTACCAGCGTTCTCTCTACTCTTCTCGTACGAAGTTCCGTAAGATGTCAATAGATGGCTTCCTACAATGCCGAGAGATGGCGCTGGGTGTAACAATATACTTGTAAGTATGATGTATGATAAAGATTATTTCTTTTTTCGCTATTGGGCTCCACAGATGGCGATGTGGTTAAAATCCGCTTGACATGCTATACTAGGCTATGTGGTTAAAAACCATTGCGTTGAGTATTATGGAATCAATTTCCATAGAGGAACAATTGGTGCGAGCTACAGATACGTTTCCTACAATTTGTATTTCAATGCTTGTGAAGCCCACGCAACACAGCGGTTATACCTAATGCGAGAGTCGTATTTGTAATAATAATTAAATGATTAATACGCTGAAAACATAGACAGTCAACTTTACTTAAGAGTTTAAGTAGTGTGGCTTAATTAATATTTTGCTTAGTGTTGTCTCAATGTTGCTTCTACATTATAAGGTCATGTCGGTAGTATACTAGTCCGTCCTTCGGAAGGCACGTAAAAAAGCCGGTCCCGGTTATTGTCAAATTGACAGCAGTCGTTAAGCCATGTCAGAGGCCTACGTGCGGCTTGAACAACTCTTGACAACAGGTTGGCCACCAACCACAGAAATTAGTAGAATTTCGTAGTTTTCGTTTGAAACCCTATTCGCCTCCTTTTCCATTCCTTTTATTCCGGCTTTATTTTCCTTTTTCTTGAATCGATCTCCAATGGTCGTGCAAGTAATCGTAAGTTATGGTGACAGCTTATAATCAGAGAGTAAGGTACTTTTCAATATTTGTTGTATAAAATATTGTTTAGTAATATTAACAGTTATTTGTTTATGGAACTGTTGCCAGCTTACGATTACCGATGCCGAGTACCTATAGCGAGTTAAATCCCCGGGGAACAGTGCTTATAAACTTACCGCTTGAAATTTTTTTATTATTTTGTATGTTTTTTGTGAACATTTTTAAATACGTCTCGCGAAATAATAGGTATCCATAGTACAAAAATTATCTTTAGTAAAGAAATATTTGACTTAGCAATATTGATTGTTCTAGGACGTTCACTAACATTACGCGTTTTGTTGACTTTTAAGAATAAATTGGCTGAATAAAGAAGGGGTGGTTTTATTACTTTTTCTGAGTACAGCTAATAACGTTATTCTAAAAGATTGTGTGCTTAAAAGTCTTCTCTTTATAACCTAACAACTACTCGATATCAATAAAATTCTTGCAAGAAATGAATAATACTCCGAGCTGAGTTCTAAGTTCAATAAACTGATACTTTTATTGCTGCAGTCATGTTTTCGCTCAGATTTATCGAGTTGTAGAATGAACGAATAAAATATTTCTATAAACTATGTATTAATTTAGGAAGTAAGTGAAGTTTATAATAAGTATATACTTTATTAAAGGTGTTCATATATAAATGAAATATATACAATCAAAGTAAAATCAAGATTAGTATCATATATACTATATTTATTTTATTTTTTGTGTACTTATTGCAGTGAGACTTAGTGAAACCGTCTGGGAGAATTTCCTATGCATCTTACAGAATGATGTAAGGAGGATTATTAGTATTCACATGTAACATGACCTCCATTGGCAGGTACGAGACATTGCGATGCTTCCAATTTGGATATACGTTAGGTTATTCGAATTTTCAGAACTAAATGTGCAGGTGTCTCTTTCTTTTTTAATCATATTAAGTGGCAGTAGCACACCGGCAGTTAGACAAAAAAGGTTATTATTTATTTATGTCAGATACTCTATGACCTGACAGGTTAGTAATTATTTATCGTGCGTGTACACTAAATTATCGTGTACCATGAATGTATATGTAGGACATGAAATGAAACTCAAATGGTCTTTAAAGTATTTGATTACCTGTAGAGGCTCAGTTTTGTATCCCTTGTCACATTATTTGCACCCATCAGTAACAGATAGCCCAACTATCTACACAATACAAAGACAATAATAAAACTAAAGAACTAAACTCACAGTACATATTGAGGGCACAGAAAAAGTGTATTTCACCCATATTTCACCAGTTAGATACGTTTTTAGGTCACGTCTTTAAGGAGGCAAACCTACTCGTAATCGCACACTCTTGTAGACGTCAATATGCTACTATTAAGGTAACTGTCAAGTAATATATTGCTGTATCCACCTTTACCAATCGCAAATATCAACATACTTATATGGCTGAATTCAATTGGCTAATATCTCAATTGCTGGAATACCAGACATAGCGCCAAAACAATAATATCTGGCCATTAGTAGGCCATTGCAGTTCAAAACGCCAATAAAAGAAAGAGTAAAGTGCTTCTAGAAAGACATACTGACACAATCGCGTGTTTCTTGTCAAAGGGTACTTTTAATGTCTTTTTTGTAAGTACGTGTATATTTTGATATGTAATATGTAGTAAATCAAGCTACTAAAAAATAAGTACTTATTTTACTAGCAAGCACAGTAATTTAGCGTCACGATCGCAAATATTATAATACTATAAGTGCTACTAATGTACATTAATTTCACACTTTTCCGATTACGCTATTCAGATTATGGGCACAAATGAAACCAGCACGCTCCCTATGTTGCCATAAAATCAAAAAGCATTACAGAGAGATTGTAATCAACGAAATTTTAACATGGCTACGTGTCACACGCGATCTGTAATTTGTGATATGTAATTAGTGTCCTACATACATAAAAGGCTGTATTAATAAATCAAGGCAACAATTTAACGTACATTTTTATAATATTGTTTTTTTAATATAAATTCTTGGTCGCATGTCGTTTACACGATGGGTTAAAAGAGGATTGGATAAATTTGGGATTTTAGGAGCTTTTTGTATTTTACTTACAAGAATATTTTTGTCATGATACGTAATTATTGTTAGTACAGACACTATCATGTTGCTATTTATGAACTGCTGCGCCAAGAACTTGGTTCATAAGTTTGCGTAGGGCTTAGCGAAATGTTGGTGTTACCAAAATTGTAACTGAGACGTTCTTAAGAGTTAATTATGGATCGATATACCAAGTAATTGTCAAAAATAGAGTAGTCCCTTACCGGCTTAAACATTAACGAGCCGGTTCGATCGAGAAAGTATCTTCTACCCTGTTGCAGATAATTTACATATAGTACCAGTAAGGGTACTGTTTCGTTGTTGTTGTTACTAACGAAATTTAGGTGATTGATGGTATCGAAGCCCCAATCATTCCACACACGCTACATACACTTCCTTCGACTAAACGGTTCCACACATATTCTCCACTCTACGGTAACTGCTCTTCTATGCAGCAAACCGCGTACTTATTTGTTATACCACTATGCGATTTACGGTAGGTAGCAGCTTTTTTATGTATTTCAGGATAAATTAGTCGTTTCTTTACACAGTTGGTCATTAGACCTCTTGGTACACTAGATCTTAAAGAAAATCTTGCATGATGAAAAGAGAATTTAAATTAAAATGTTTAAATGAATTCTAGGCCAGTTCCCGTCAGTTTACACAGGGTTGTTAAGAAAAAGTAATTTCCCTTGCTGGCTCTAAGCTTTTAAATTGCGCGCACAGGGCACAAAAGATACACTATTATATGAATAAAGCTGTAATAAAGATATAAAATGAAGTGTAAATATAAATTAATTAATTATGTAAATATAATTATAATTAATAAATAGCTTAATTAATCACTATGTATACGAATTTGTGTTAATTAATTTATATGTTAAATATCTTAATAATCATTTAAATTAATTTAGATGTGTATTAATTTACTTAACGTGTATTAACGTTATTAAATTTATTTACATTGTAATTAATATTACTTGTTGAATTTCCATAACGTAGCCACGTAGCGGTTTTACGTAACAGACCGTAGCATAAGAGCTACGGGCCTAGCATGCATGTAAATTTAAACAAAGAGAATAACATCTGATGAATACCATTTGTAAATAAAAAATACTGCCACTTAAAATATTTTATACTGAAATATTCATAAAATGCAGAGAATGCTTTTATCACATTGTGACAAACGAACGATTTATAAAATATAAGCAATAAAAATGTGTTGATATTTAAGGTTCTGCAGTTTATCATACATACGTATTATATAGGTACTTATCATATATTTTTTTTTCCAATGGAGTAGGTAGGCACTATGGATTTAAATTGAATATATATTTTGGAGGTACTATTATTTTCTCATGTTGAATTAGAAGATTTGATTTCATAGTTTTAAAACGGTGGTAGCCTAATGGATAACGCATTAGATTGGCAATGCATTCGATCCAAATCCAGCCTCAAGCATTTTCTTAGCTGGCGGGATTAACATGAATAAAAGGAATTTGTAAGCCAATTTGCTTTAAAAAAATATTAATAGACTACTCATCGAAACGATGAGTTTGTAGAAGCTTGTGAAAGGATCCACAATCATAAACATAATATTGTTCCATAAAAGTGTCGTTAAATAAAAGTGAAATAAAATAAAACTGATTTTAAACTAAGTATTTTCTTTCCAATACATGTCTCAATACGTTTCAACTTAGCCCGTGATGTATGTTATCGCTACAAATGGTATCCAATGACACTTACTAAGACGAAACATTTATATGACAAATATAGAGTGAAATACAAAATATATTTCAGAAACACTATACAGCTATGTCGGATGAAAAGCATTCTAAATTACATATAGGAAACTTTTCTATAATTGTAACCAATATCAAGTCATTCAGGTTGGGCTTGATTGAGAACCAAACATCCAAACTTTCAGATTTGGTAGTACAGCCTTGCTAGTTTTGGCCTGAATAGTCTGAGACCTTTGTTTGGCAGTTCAATGTCTCTCTCCTAGTCTATAGTAATAATAGAAGTTTTACAGAGGAGTCGGAAATAAGTTTGATGATGATATTGTACAGAATTGGGTATAACTTTTGCCTATAATCGTGAAAAGAATAAAAATGTAATTTGGCTCTCTTTTCAATCTCTAAAGATGATAACACCAAAAAACATTTTTAATTAAAGGATAATCTCGTCAATCTGTACGTAGAGTCTACAATTTTAGGTTGAAATTAGCTCACATGGTATGTAGGTTATCTTTTGTAGTACGCGGCGTGTAAAACAAGCGAGCTCATCACGCATATTGTTCGGGGACAAGCCGTGGAACACGACGCTGCGCTTTTTATTACACGCCAGGCTTTTGTCTACAGATGCTCTCTTTAAATATTGAGACTCCGAATGATTTTAGCCAACTGCATCAAATGTAATCTTTGAAGATTTTGTTCTCAATAAAAGATTTCGGTAATGCAATGGTAGCAAAACTGACTAATATTTTATATACGCTACGAGCTACGGCAGCAAATGTGTTCAGTCTAACAAACTTTTGTACTCGTACGAACACAGTTCCAGTGTCCGGTAAACGGTAATAAGTGGCTTGTCCCTATTAGGTTGCAGTCGAAATCATAGCTGGCGTAATATGGATGTAATACACCTCAGTTTATCCTTTGGAGATAAAGGCCTCAATCTATGTATGTTATAACCAAAGTAAAAAGTAAGTTGCTTATTTTAATCTTTGTCCCTGTTCAAAACGGTATTTACCCGTTCGTTTGTATCTCGTGAAAATAATTATGATAAACTAGGTTTTGCTCGCGTAAAAGATAGGGTGGGTGCAACAGTCCTTTCTTAAATAAATTATAGCCTACTAGCTTATGCGCGCAGCTCCGCTCGCATGGTACCTACATGAATACAAAGTAGCCTATGTCCTTCCTCAGGTACTTTAGAATTTATAATATTAGTAAGGATGTTACTCGGTGATAATATAGCTTTTTAATGGTGAAAGATTGTTTAAATCGGTTGTGTAGTTTTTGAGTTAAATCATTACAAACATACAAACAAAAAATCTATTCTTTCCTCTTTATAATATTAGTATAGATATATACATTTTTAATCAGTAAGCATTCAAATCCATTACATAAATCCATGTAGTATACATTAACATTATGTTTGTATGAGCACACAAACATAATATAAATAAGCATTGAAACTCGAAGCTCATAAGAACTTTGTAATAACTTTCTTATTTATTAAGCACTAGGCACGCCACAAAACATTAAATCGACTCATTATTTCATAGAACCGAGAAGTTAGGAATATTGTAGAGCGCTTCAGCGTTCAACGCAATATTATTATTGCTTTTAGAACAGTTCTCGCTCTCTTAAATACTCTTGAGTTCCTAACTTTATTTCCAGAAATTTATCTGTTAATTTGGCATAGACTTTTTACCACAAAACGTATAGCCTTAGCTCTGTCATGGATTTTCTTAAACTAATATAGTCATATTTTAAACTTGACGTAGTCTTTTAGAAGTGTACTTATCGATACATCTAGCATAGTATGTTGTTGTTCAACGTAAAAGGGTTAGGCAGATATGTATTTCAAAAGTTATATTGTTTGGTACCTACTAAATAGTGACACACAATTGAATTCAAGCATTATTCGTATCCAATTACGAATAATGTTCAAATTGAATTGTAGACATTGCGATATCAACTTTGTATGGTCAAATACACAATGCAAGTTTAATATGTTTCTATAAATATTTGAAATGATGAAATATCCCAGCTTTTACACAAAATCGCCGCATTTAACTTATAGCTTAAGCTTTAAGCCTGCCAGTACGCAGTATGCCTTAGCGCCTAAGGCCATAACGGCACACTGCGTATTGGCAGACTATACATATACATACATCTTCAGTGCAAGTTCAGGAGCAAGTACACAAGCTAACATTAGCGTAAGTTACTGCTACTACTGCTATTCTTTTCATCAACAGTATTGTAATAATGCTTCACTGTTTATTTTATATAGAATGTCTGTCTTTTTATATTGTCTTCACGCTAGTTGCTATAGTAATTTATTTAGTTAAAAATAGGATTGATTTTATGACATTATTATCTAATATCTTTATATCTCATTGTCACACCAACAATTCATAGATGCATACATATACACACAACATAAACCCATACGACACACTTTCAATTTTGATTTGGTACACTTAATATACATATAAAAAGGTTACGAGGTCTAGATTCTCTACGAGGCAGATCACCGGACTCCCAACAACGCTATTGCTGCTATTTTATAATAAATATTCGTTGAGTCATTATTTTGTCATTATATACCCAAATAATAAGACAAACTGTCGGTCTGAAAACTTAAGTCTTTCTTGTGTCGACTTAGGCCTTAAACGAGTCAAGTTTGGAATCTTGTAAAGTTAGCTTGATTGGATTTACTTTTTACCCGTTTAAATGTTAAGTTATCAAATAATCTATACTAATATAATAAAGCTGAAGAGTGTTTGTTTGTTTGAACGCGCTAATCTCAGGAACTACTGGTTTGATTTGAAAATTTCGTTTAGTGTTGGATAGCCTATTTATCGAGGAAGGCTATAGGCTATATAACATCACGCTACGACCCACGGGGGCGGCACAGTAACGATAAACGCGGGTGAAACCGGTGAAATAAGTTGACAAAAACCTATTTGAATTTTGGGTTATACGTCATATTTAGATTCACGCCGGTATATCCTCGAAGTATAAGTAGATGTGTGTTATATAAGGCACCAGCCACCTCGATTCGCGCGTAATTTTACATTCCGAGGTGTTATTGCGAAGTTGTTTACAGGGAAGCGCAAAAACACCGCGACACGATCGTCGATAAACCTAACCTACCTAAAACTCATTCCACCGGAGCAACGAAGTAGTACGTAGATTAATAGGTCGTTGGAATATTAAATAATATAAATTAGATCAACAAAAAATATTTGATATTACTTGATAAGAAACCGTAATAAATACAATATTTAAATTACCTAGTAGATTGAACGGACTTTTTTGTTTGATTTCGTAAGCGTATTTCTCAGAATCTAGCAGGGGTCATGTTCCAATTTTACCAAATAAATAACTTAGCAGGACGTATATAGGTTATTCTAGAATGCGCCAAAAGCTATGATAATATAATATTACGTGAAGAGTAGGGTGGTTCTGAACAATTCCGTACCGTAATTGATATGTCAATCGCAACGTCAAAACTGTTACGTATGTCTTTTTTCTTACGGTTTTATAATAATAATAATATCAGCCCTATATATAAATCCACCACGCTGGCCCGGAGCAGGTTGGCAGACTACACAAATCTTCAAGAACATTATGGAGAACTCTCAGAGATGCAGGTTTCCTCACGATGTTTTCCTTCGTTAAAGCGAGCGATAAATTACCTATTTAAAACGCACATACCTTCAAAAGTTTAGAGGTGTGTGCCTTAGGATACAACTCTAAATTTATAACGGTATCGTATATAACGATTGACATGAAACGAGATGGGTGTAAAAACCCACGATTCAACCTCTTCGTCTTAAATGTAAAAGTAATGAAAAGAAATGACCCCTATATCTCGGGGGTCTTTTGACCCACAGGGCCCATATTCAAACTCGACCGAGGTATGACCCCCAAGGTGTTTGCACACCAAGTTACAAGTCAATATTTTTTCATTTAAAATACATGTGATCTTGTGACTCCTATATCTCGTGGGTCTTTTGACCCACAGGGCCCATATTTAAACTCGACCGAGGTATGACCCCAAGGTGTCTGCACACCAAATTAAAAGGTCTTAATAGTAAAAACATTTAAAATACATGTGATCTTGTGACTCCTATATCTCGTGGGTCTTTTGACCCACAGGGCCCATATTCAAACTCGACCGAGGTATGACCCCATGGTGTCTGGACACCAAGTTACAAGTCAATCGGTCTAATGGTTCTGGAGTTATGCCTGTTACTAAAAAACTGTCAGTAACAGACAGACACACAGACTCACATAGTGTTTTCATTATCCTCTTCGAAGAAGACTCAGAGGTTAATAAGCAAAGAAATTTTTCTTCTAGAACTTATTGTACACCACATATTATATTGATACTATGGGCTTACTATGACTTTGTGCTTTAAGTATCTAAATATCGCTTTAATCTTCGGAAAATATATCGTGGGTTCAATATTAACAGATTGTAATATCAAATTTAATAGCAGGTCACCTCTGAGTACGAAGATTTTAATACCTGTCTGTACAGAAAAAAAAACTAAATTTAGAAATTTATAGGTTTTGAATCTAGGATGCAAGGTATATAGTCTGTCGGCATGTGTTGTTATTTTATTGTTTACAAAGTTGGTCCACCATTATTTCCACAACCCTAAAAATATATATACTAAAGTAATACAGCATACTAGCTCAAGGTTGCTAGTCTTGAACCACTAGCTGATCTGGTTTTGTTCAACCTCCAAATGACATTATTGTTCCATACAACTGGAGCGCAACCTTGGGCCCATTTTCTGAAAAGAGGTTTAACTATTTTGTAGGACCTACAATTTTTAATGGAATCATGTAAACGGTAGACCATGTTTCACTGGTTGGATATGACCTGGCAAGATATAGCATGACGCAATCTTGCGCTCCCTTGATGGGGAACTTTTACTTGTGTTTTGCGTAAAGGAATTTTAACTTTAAGTCGTATGGCATAAGGACGTCCTTTGTTGCTTTCCTATATCATTGTTTGTTATTCTGATATCCAGACTATAGGGCGCCAACATAGCGTCCGTATGGCGGGCTTGGGGATGACTCAATCGTGAGACAAGGATAGCAATATATATTTTCCACAGAGATAGCAAGTGATAACGTATTGGCGGATTTGTTTTGTATTCCGAAGAGATTTTCGTAAACAAACTTAAAGATTAGTTTACTGATTTATGGTTAAAGTTGTTAACTTAGTTATACCAATATTGTATGTAGTATTTGAGTATAATTGTAATAATTTATTTTAATGAATAAAGTTTTAATTATACATGAAAAGGTAATTAGATAATTTCCTTCCCTTCATTGTTTTCATTTCAATCTGTGAACCTTCACGATTTATTTATTGAATTTCTGTCACCATGGCATGCCGATATTGACACTGAAATGACATGCAGGGTAATTTGGTAGGACGTTGATGTGTGCGTGTCATTTTCTGGAATGTTTCTACAAAGTAACGAGTAACCCATTCGTTCCTTATTTATCTCCATTAACTTATGGTGCTTGTGCGGTGTTACCCAAATGATGATAGTTTATTGAATTATTCAATAAATGCACACTGACAGACTTGATAGCTGTTTCCAACTGCGCAGCCAAAGTGGCCGCGTTCTGGGTCACAACAATATAATTTGAAGCAACGTTTACATTTACAACGCCCAATAAAGAGAAGAATACATCAGATATTTCAATTGTTCCATTATTAACAGAGCATTCTGTATATATTACCAATACTAAGCCGAATCGGCTTGCTCTAGAATTCGACTCCAATACAGTTAAGGATAATTAAGTTAAGAGGAATATTATTTCTGTTAGTCAGCGAAAGATTCGTTAGAAGAGAAAGATACTTATATTAGAAAAGATCTCATGCAATAGAATACATTACTATCAGCGGATTTACAGATATTAAGGCATCTGCAAACTGCTAATTCTCACAAACAACGCCCAGGAGTTCTTTGTGTCTGTTGTTTGAGTATCTACGAAGTATTCCGCTGCACAAAGATTATCCGTACCGTAAGATATTGTAAAAAAATACAAGTACAAGTATTTGCTTCAAGACTATACGTGATTTGTATCTATTGTAATTCTTATTCACGACATAGAAAACCTTTATACAGCGAATTATGTCTCCAAAATATAATAAGGACTAGATTCTCAAACGCAAAATCAACATCCTAATTTGTATGATCAAGAAGCTCATGAATGATCGAATTAGGACAGTCTGCTAATTATCGCACTAAAACAATCACGCGAAAGACTGAGGTGCAGGATGGGCTAGATACATTATGTATCTAAATAATAGCTTGATCTGCCGGTTAACGATCGTTAAAGTCTGTATAGATATTAGTATTATTATTACTAGACTCACCTGAGAAAATGCATAGAGAGACAGGGAAACCGGAAAAATAAGGCGAGACTATTTATGTATATGGTGTAGTTGTTTGAATGGTCACCCACACGGGAAAATTAGTGTGATCCGCAAATAGTAGTTCTGGGTTTAGGTGTTCTTTGTGTCCGTTGTTTGAATGTTTGTAAAGTACCTCGCAACACGGTAATTATGGCAGAATGGACCTAAAAAAGTACGTTCCACACAATCAGGGTGTACACAATACCAGTAGCTGGCGTGGGCTACATGTGTAAGCTACTTACGTGGGCTACAGACACAAGTAAACAACGCAAGTGTGGATTGCTCACGTTACTCTTTTACAAGATACATACGACTTGCACATGAGCTACAATTTTCGCATGTAACCTACGCCGTATACAAATGCAATTATATTTAAAAGTAGAAAGCATTTACTCATTTACATAGAAAGCCTATTACAATTCCCTTCAACTAGTCTAAACCGAATTTTGTAGTTACATCCCAGAAATATTCTCTCGGGCTTTACCTAACTGTGATAAGGAGTCCTCCAAGGCAAAAGAGGGTTTCAGTGTCGGTGACGGTTTGTGAACCTCTAGGGGTATCGCGCATAGCCGCCGGCATTCTCTTCATAAGATTGGACTTTGTTTCGTATAATATGTTCTATTTTTAGATGTCTGTTACATTGTTTAATTGTATAATATTTGCTGATGTGTACGTAAGTTAGGATAAGGGAACGGGTTTAACACATTTTGTTATACAGATGAGTAACATCAAAAGAAACGTTTGGGTAGAGAATACGTCGAATGATCGCACAACTGAAAGTTGTGTTTATAGAAGAGGAGTGTTTCGAGTTTGAGACTTTTATGACTTTGTGGCTAGTAGTCTGATACTTATGTTGTAATCTCATGCAAATAATGATTCTTATACATTGAGTTATTATGTAGAACGTACTAGAGGAGACATCTCAACTAATTTATTTATAACACGAGTTACAGTGTATGCTCTTTAATTAACTAAGTCTGAGTCAGGTGATTACTGGAACGACACATTTTAATAAAAATAATCTTTTATTTCGGGCTGCATAGGCCGAGAGATAAATACCTTAACCTAAATTTACATATTACATAATTTAATTTTAGAAAAACACTTTAATACTATGTTAGTCAAACTTCACTGGGCTCACTAAATATTTGTGCGCTCGCTATTATTTTAACGTATGCTAAGTTGCAATACTATTTTTCTTTTGCCAATAGCCAAATAAACCTATATAAGATAATTCAGTAGTACACCAATTAAACAAACAGCACTGGATACCACAAAATATTTATTCGTCCTTAAGACACACTGTTAATAATTTTACTAATAGATAAAAACACTTCACTTCACCTCTTATTCTACTACAAACATTTACTGCGGTCGTTATCGCTTAAGCAATAAGAATGATTTCAATATGGCCGACCGCGGTAAGGTAATCTCCGTTTGGAAGTCAAAACACGAACTATATGTAATAAGTGGTAATATATTATTTTTAAATAATAATTGATTTAGATCTTGTCATTAATTAAATTATCCAAAATATTTTTAGACGATTAAATAACAAACGCTTACACCTAGATGATGATTAAATTGTTAATAAAAAGCGTGCATAATATCAATTCAATAATTTGTACAAATTTATATACGAGGGTAGGTGTTTGGTGTGTGACACAGGTTCTACTTAGTTCGGGAGCCAGCAGCTTACTATGCATTGTTACACTCTCACTACCACTATTGTATTTATATGGTGCTCTGTGTTTATGTGTAATCTTGGTAACTTATTATTATTATTATCAATTAAGTAATGGCATAATACACTTGATGATTGTAATTTTGCACCCAAACGTGTCTTGCAAGCATCGGCTAAGAGAGTTTAGAGAGTATGAACTCTTACGCGTGGTACAAACAATTTAGTTGAGATGTCTGCTCTAGTACGTAGTGTATAATATGAAATCAATGTTCCTATAATGATAATTAAAATTTGGGAAATACCTAAATAGAATCAAATATTTACAGTGAATTTATCCTACGCTTATGCTTATACCAATTATATGTGATAACAATGTAATTGCATAGAGTAACAAAAATCTATTCTACATTTGAATACAAAACTCAAATAACACGACTTATGTTGCTCGAATATCCTGCACATTCAACTGTTTCAAAATGGAATATTTTATAACAAACCTTCTACCTTTTTCTAAATCAAACGTAACATTTTTGAACGTAATTTTCTCTGTGTGAAGTAAAAATAATGTCCATGAATAGGATGTAGATTTTTGAATGAGAATAGAATTGAGATTTAATATTTAAAATTCGAATCTCTTCATTCATTCAGTTATTGAGGTTTGACCATATAATGCCACGCGCAGGGGACTCTTGTCCTCATGATTATTATGTATAAATATATTTGTATCTATTTAATTTATTGTTATGGGTTCTTTTTTCTACTTTTTAAATAATAGTAATTTTTATATGTGTAATATAAAAACTAATTATTTTTAAAGTTAAGTAAGGTGTGTTTTGTCTGAGTGGTTTTTATGTTGCACTAGATTTTGTCCGCGGCTTCGCTCGCCTAAATGTAGATTTCCTTCGAAAACAGTACTTTTTTTAAGGATTAAATTTTTCTGTATCCCTGACAACGTGTATGCGAACGTAACGTGTATTTCATGATGATTCGTAGACTAGTTAAGTCAGGCAAGTGTAACAAACAAACAAACTCACATTTGCATTTATAATATTACTAGATTTAACCTGCAGCTTCGCTCTCGTATATGTAGTTTAGATAGGGTTAGTAACAGTTCTTTTTCTGGATATAAGCTATTTCGTTTTCTTTTACCCTGACAACGTGTACGCGAAATAACATTTTTTTTATTTTTTTTTTATTTTGCTCGTCAAAAAGACCACACTCCACCTGATGGTAAGCAGTCGTGTGGTCTTGTGGTCTGATTCATGATTAAGGCATGAACGCGTAACAAACAAACTCACATTCGCATTTATAATAGTTAGGATTTTAGAATAAGGTGATGAAATATGTCGCGCTCTATTGAATTAGCTGTACCTGTAATGATAGCTGGACGATCAAAAATAAATAAATAAATGTTACTATTAATATATTATGGGCAAGTGGTGTCGGTTACTCTTTACCAGAAAGAGAAGAAATCCGTGGACTAAAATACTCTTTCTAATATTATTTGGGGTGAATTCAAACGAGCTAGCGGCTTTTGTAATGGAAACTGTAACTGGCGCTTATAGAATGGGTAGTTGTGTTACCATGGCATATCGGAAAAATACCAATGGACAACGGTCAATACAGTGTTTATCGCAAACGACCGACGGTGTAACAAGAACGGTAGAACGGTCCTTCTATACATCAGGCATAACGAATATCTGCTTGCCGTATAGGGAGAATGAAGTTCGAACCAGCACAGAGCCAGTATTTCGGTAAAATCTCAATGTGTATAAGACCTTGCCATTAGTATTTAGAAAACTGAAAAGGGGAGGTGCATTATTTCCGTGTATATGACAGGGTGTACAGTATAGTCATGATCGACTGCGAGAGAAATTGGCTAGCAGTCGCATCCTTTTGTTATGACGTCGTCTATCAGAAGGAGGCAGCGCAGCAGAGCCAGGCATACCGCCTCCGCTACCTTTTTGTCACGGAAGGGAATGCGTAAATGGCTTTCCCCAACGTAAAAAAAAAAGAAAAGGGTTTGCAGCATCGACGACGGAGTGAAATGTCAGGTTTGCATATCTGAATTAACTGTACTGCGACTTGGCTTATTCCATTATTATCAATTTTACACACATAACGAAACAAACATAATTGCTATCTAACATGGCAATGCTGATAGGAAAACCCAATAAGACTGCTCGATCCGAGACTCAAGCACGAGACCTCATGCTCATTCACAGCCGCTGCGCTACTAAGGCAGCCCAATTTCATTATAGTGCGATATTTTTCATTTATGTTCTTTTTATATTTCAATCACGCGCTTAAAAATAAAATCAGTGAAATTGCTAAAAGTCGTTTCGTTTACGATTGCTAAAATATTAAATAATATGAGTAATAAAATACTAAATTTCTGCCGTACCTATCCATTTCTCAAATAGTAAAATTCAATTTTGTACTTTTACGATGCGTCGTATTACTAGCTTTATTCCATCTGACGTAACTTTGTCGTGACGTATGAAACACGTGAAATTGCTCGTTAGCATTTCGTAGTGTAATTAATGCCATATGTGATTTCATACTTGTTCTGTACGTTCTAATTTCTGTATGTTATAGAGTTATAAAATTTACTAAATAACTGTGTTTCCTCGCATCAAAAACAACATTTGACGCTGTAACAAGTTTATGCTGTTGTTATTAAACAAACAACATTTCGGATGTTGGTTGTCGCAACAAAAAGTATCGTAGCGCCGTTTTATAAACGTCGTTTTTTTGTTGCGAGCGTTGTGTCATAATATTATGCTTTAACGTAAAATGAGTCATCTATTCTTACGTTGAAACATAATATTAACAGTCTTTCCGGACATAAAGTATACATGCTAATACCGGTCATTGCCTACTCATGTGCCAAATTTTAGCAAAATTGTGTAAGCGACTCAGGTGTAAGTAACATACTATGAAACATGTAAACTTACACATTAGTTTTATTACTTGGCTTTTCTATAAATTTAAATTGTATGATCTCGAACAAACAATTTATTTGTTTATTTTTTTTTGTTTATTTATTAGGAAAAAAAACGGATACAATGGATTTTTTAAAGTTTACAATATATAGGCAGTACATAATCCAGAAACATTTTCCACAGATATTAGTAAAGTAGATATAGGCTAGAGTAAGAAAAGAAGTGAATCTAAAGATATAAAGATATACACAATATACATAATATATTTAGAGAAAAATATAATGCATAATATACATATTCTTTCAACAAGATTTAAACGAATAGTTGTGAAAATAGTTATTGTAAAATAACTAAGCTATGAAGGAGCGTATACTATCCAATCCAGCTGCTATATCTAGCTGTTATCAATTAGCTTTAATTATAGTCTGGATGGTGTAATGATTTAAATCATTACTACACCGCACTGCACCGAGAATTGTGGGTTCAATTCACATACAAAAAGCTGTGTCGTCCACGAACAGTTGTTTCAAGTCTGCCTATGTTGAGTCCATTGTTGAGTGGTTGTTGGTTTGTTTATGCCTCATAAGGTGTATAAAACGCAGGCGGCAAATGCACTCCGTTACCTACGTCTGTCAATATGTCATGCGTCACACTTTGCGACTGACGCCGTGTTGAACGTAAAAATCAAAGCGTAGCAATTGCTAAACGTATATGTAATAAAATTATACGCTGAAATTCCTTTCAACGCTCTATGTGATGCATAAATGAAACGAGTGCTTTATGATTGCACAGATGGCGAAGTGGTTTAAGTGGTCACCTTGCCACTACTACTACGATGTGGGTTCAAGTACAACACGGGGCAAAAATTTGTGTGGTCCAGTAATGATTATTCCGAGTCTGAATGTTTTGTGGTGTTCTTAGGGTGTGAAAATCGCCGATACACGAATTATTACACCTATAACAACATACTCTTTTTTAAAGTACCTTTCTGGATCATAGCCTCGTTGCCTTTTTATTCCAAGTCGTAATCTCCCGAACTCATAAAAAATGAAGAAGTTGCAAGTTCTGTTTTACTTTGAGTTTTGAACATGTTTGTTTTCCCACAATCTAGTAAGTAAACCGCTATTAACTTCTGGCCTGTAATTTATCGTCCAGTTGCCGTCCAACCCATATTCATAACTGCACAAACATGTAGCCTAGCAGTTACAAGGGCGTGTCTACATTAATGAAATATTCATGGGCGCGACATAGTGTTTGTGAGCCCTTTGATAGCGTGTAATCTCGCCTAACTAGATGAATTAAACATTAACATAGTGAACACATACCGCGTTATTCGCGGTTTTGCCTCATATCAAAGGAGTTATACGAGTGTGCGTGTAATATCATGAATGTGTATATAAGTAATATGATTGATAATTTTTATGCGAATTGGAATATATAGCAATGTTTATTTACTTATTGTGTAGTTTGTATAATCATCGTGCCTGTCTTTTCTTGAAGGGCAAGGCCGGGGAACGCTTTAACGCTTATACAATTTGAGATCTCGTCGCATGTACCGAGCAGTGCGCTAACTGTAGACTATTATTTATTTAAGTTTTGAAGACCAGGAGCACACACAATAGTTCAACACTATCAATATATAATATACAGCCAATCTTATACAACAAAATAATATTAATATGCACGTATAACGCATGCTTAATTATAATTAAGCATGCGTTATACGTGGTATACCAACAATCCAAGAAACGATTTGAACTATTTTAATCAGATGTTTCAACAATTATAATTAACAAAATGCTAAAGGAAAAATATTGTAAAAGTACTTTTAAGTCCGCTAAGTTATTTGTACTAGAACTGTAGGTATTGAACTGATCACGCAATGAAATAATCAAATAAATTGTTATGGGTGTGATTTTATAGTAATTATATTTATGTGTTTTATAGCCGAAGTCGGAGGTCTATAAGTACTAGTAACATAATAATCAAATTATATATGCGGAATACAAAATGAAAGTAATAAGCAGGTCAGTACGCTCCGCAAGTTATATAATCTTAGAACCAAGATTAAAGAAACAACTGAAATAACCAACCTCATTTCGTTTCATAATTCAAAGCAAGAGTACATTATGTCAAGATTAAAATATCACTCGCGGTACAAAAGAAGTGTTGCCATTGTTCGCTAAGGAAATGTTTAATTCTGTATTTCAGGGTAAAGGCCTCACGCGATGACCTTTGCTTCTTGTTGTTAGAATGTTCTTGTACTTTTAAAACAGACTTTGAAATATTATGTCATGGTAACTGTTCTAAAGTATTTTAGCCAAGGGGGACGATTTACATCTGTTAAAGTGTGACCACTTTGGTATGAAAATATTTTAACGCATTCGTTTTTAAATGTAGGAACTCATTGGTCTACAAAAGTGTCAGCAAATTGGTTTATAAGTGATTTAATCCTTTGGTCTGTAAATATTTTAATACATCGATCAGTAAATGTGTGAACACATTGTTCTGTGAATGTGTGCATACATTGGTCTGCAAGTACATTGACAGTGAACGTCTAAAATCATTGGTTTGTAAATGTATCGAACCCAATACATAGCAGTCTGTGAAAGTTTGTACATATTGGCCTGTGAACATATGAGCATATTGGCGTGTGGAATAGTTAGCGCTTTGCTATGTAAATGTCTGAACAACTTGGTCGTAGTACTGTATGCACGTACCTACGTAACCTAGTATAGTGTATACGCTGTCTATTCGAGCAAAGAGAATAACAGTTGTAATTTTTTATAGTAGTTTATGGATAGAGCTGGATTTTAGGCTTGAAGCAAAAATATGTGGAGGCCTTAGGCATAGAAGCTGTAGTGGCCTCGAATATTTTTTGTACTAGATGAAAAAATAATGCATCTTTCGAATATTTGTAGTCATAATGCATGTGAAGGAACCTAGGATTGATTGCTTCTATTGCCCTCCCCTAAAGACATGAAGATGGCATCACGACGCCATGTTATTGCCAAGGGCATCAATCATACTGATTAACTGACAACACTGCTGTGTCCTGAGAATCCTAGGAACCCTAGTCACCGCAGGAAGGAAACCCAAGGTGTTTTGACGTACTTCTTAGGTGTTGAGGTACTTCTCAAGTTTGGAATCTCAGGTTTAAGCGGCAACCCTATTATATCCACTCGGTCCCTCTAAAAGATAATATAAAATATAAAAATGTTATTACACATATAACTTCTACAGATTAGATTTATACTATGATATATCCCAGATATGTGAATTGGTAGTCAAGCTGCTTGCCGAATAGGGAGCTATCTCACCATATTTCAAATATATTTGAATAAATACTATCGCAAAACTACGTGATCAAATTACAGAACAAGTATGGACCGTCAAACTTAGGAAGTTAAGCCTTTCAGCTCTTTAGAATTAAGGAAGTGACCCGCACGTGCGGTTACTAGTTTCGAACTAATACGAGCTACATGCGTTGTTGCTTACTTTGTAAGTTTATGAAACTTCTAGAACTTTCTAGAATATCTAAATTTTGTTATAAGATACAGATATGTTTATAATAATATATACTAGCGACTGTAAAACCTTAACAAATTAAACATTTAAACCTTCCTAATGAACCATTCTGCCAATAGGTGAAAACTGCATGATAATCTGTTCAGTAGTTTTTGAGTTTATCGCAAACAGACAGACGGACAGACACGACGGTGGACTTTGTTTTATAATATGTAGTTATACATATCTTTAGTGATGATAGTATAATATTGAGTGCTAATGGAAGTTTTCAGTAGTATTAAAACTAGAAGAAGTTTTGGATCTATGACCCACTTTATTTCTTGACTATAAAATTACAGTGAAAGGTTAAATTTTTAAGACTTAAGTCATAGTACACATGTGTAAGTCTAATTCAAGTATTTCTTATTCTTCTAATCCTTCACAAATATAAGGGTCCATAACAACAACTATAGTTTAAATCACAATAGCAGATTTATCTTACATACACTCGCGTCTATAGTAGCGTTTAAGTTCAAGTTTTGACGGTTAGACAGTTCTGTTTGTTGTAAAGTCTGACTGGCATTACAATGGCTGCTTTTAATAGGGATAGTGCAAAGAATTTAAAAGGATACTAGTTTTTTAAAGTTTACTATGTTACCAGTGTAAGTGTAAGATAATGTCCAAAATAAGGATGAAAATATAGCTTAAGCTTGCTGGCTTTACTAACGCACGAATGAGAGTTTGTGTATTTGTTATGCTTTCAAGACTTAACTACTTGACCAATCATCATGAAATTTCTCATACACGTTGTCTGCTTTACTAAAAAGGACATAGGGTAGGGTTCATCCAGGAAAAGTTTCCAAGGGATAGATATTTGACGGATAAACTTACATCGCTCTTTTTTATTTCAATTTTTATGAACATCATCTACGCCTTCGTTATAAGCGAGCGTAGTAAACCGCATTTAAAAGGAGAACACTTTGGTGACATTAACAGCCTTTCGGCATGACGTACCTAAACTGCCTGTTTGTAAACACACTAAATGCTATCTATATGAGCAAAACTCATCTGGAGATTTAAGTATAGCTTTTACTAATATTATTACCAACGCGGAAGTGTGTGTTAGTGGTTTGCTAAGTTATCATTTTTCAAATAAAATTGTAGCGACAACTCAAAGTATTTTTAATTATTAATTTGTATCCCGAAATGATACTGTGAAATACACTTCTAAAACTAACGGGTCTCGGATTTCTTCTAAATCTTTTGTTAAACTAAATAATATGAAATAAAGCATAGAATTTCACCTGCATATCCTTAAAAACTTAACTAGAAATTTACATACTCACTTTTTGAAGGTGAAAGGTGCACCCTATCTGGTTACTTAACGTAGCAACGTACGGCAACCAGCCAGGGTTTGCTACCAAATCAACTTCTGAAACCTTTTTGCTACATAAATATCGTATTTAAAAAAAATGCTTGACTTAAACTATTTTCGAAATTTAAACAAACGATAGTGCGTGTATACATGCTTCCGCCTAACGTGATCAGCAATTTATTGAAAATAGTTAACTAACTGTACTGATGAACCTCATAAATTACTTATATTGTACTCGATATAACTGGTTTTGACGAGCAAATAACGTACGTATTCATACACAATTACAACGTATTTTAACTTTTAATTGAAAGAGCTTCGTACAATATTGTGTTCGAAAGTTTGTGGTTTCCTCGTATATTGAGTTACCTCTGTGGGGATGTTTACCTTGCCTATTTGCGTTTACCGCCTAATTAGCTATGAATTATGCAGTGCTTCTGTTTTAAGAGGTGAAAACTTAAATCACAAACTTTTTGAACTATATATATCTTTAACTAAACATAGATACACAGACTCGACGTAGGCGGAGACTAATCGTTTCGGGCATGTAAAGGGTATGGCACCTACATTTTACCAGCTATGTTTATATGTGTCACGAAAATGGGACCTGTTGCTATCTAGGGGACACATTTCCATGTTACCGCTAACAATACCCTAACAGTATACCCAATAATCCTATGCCCGACTTGGGAATCTGACCAAGGACCTTATGATCGAAGGGCGCAATACTCTAACCCGTTGGCCATACCTTCGCATAGAATAGGAAATTAAAAATTATCACAAGTCGTTGATAATATATTACTTTTTAATCTTCCTTTAAGGAATCTGGAACATGTATGACATGCCTGGAATTGGACGCTGATACAGAATTAATACTTGTGCCATATAATTTTAACACGTTTCTATTGTTATATTTGTAGTAATATTGATGTAAACTATACTAGTTTCAAATAAACATAATATTATTATATGAAGTAACACTTAACACAAATAACAAAGCAACATAGAGCATGTCTAAAGTCTAACTACTCCTTATAGGCCAGTGATATGGATAATGGTACAACCCTTTTATTCTGTGAGGAGGCCCGTGGCAGCTATTGGGTTTATAATACGGTAGCACATACCATACAGAGTTGTGAAAGCTTATTTAAAAGGAAATGCTGGCTTAAATGACCTTGGCGCTTTATATTTTCCGGCACATGGACGTCAATACAACACAGACATGTAACTATTTCTATTGTATTATGAGGAACTAACTAAGAGAAAAACATTTTACCTCATTGTTCCTCTACAATATTGAAGTAATAAACCTAATTTGAGGCAGGAAAGTGTTTAAGGTACAAACTTTATTCCCGTATATCGTAACTAATATTATAAATACAAATGTGAGCTTGTTTGTTACGTTTCCACGCCTTAACTACTTGACCGATCATCATGAAATTTCCCATACATGTTGTCAGGGGTACAAAAAAGGTCATAGAGTTCATCAAGAAAAAAAAGAATAAAAAATTAACATAACCTACATTTACACGAGTGGAGCCACGGGCAAAATCTACTGCAAAATAAAAAGTTAACAAATGTTATCGACGGTAATATACGCTATAAAATAATTATTTATAGTCCCTTATATTCATTTGTACGATCGAAATTCTACTTATACGAACAATTATACTGTAAGGCCCATTTCGCCATTAAAAGTATGTAAAGGTGGTAAGTTACCTTAAACAATCTTTCTTAAGTGCTGTTTCTAAAATCTGTAAAGTTTTAGGGACAAGAGCGGGTCTCGTTTATTTATAATGGGTCCTTGAAAGGGTCTATCAGTTCACAGTTACAGTTGAGCTGTTAATATTTAACTTACCTTTTCGACCTGTGTGGAGAACTAACTACTAATTTAGTTTAAGACGCCTTGTTAGAAAGAGGTATATTCTCTTGGTTTTAGGAACTTGGTAATTTAACTTGTTCTAAATTTAATAATAATAATAATGTTTATTATGCAGTTCTTTACAATTCACATTTAGATTGATAGCCACACTAGGCAAAGCCTGCATCAATGATATAAGTAATCACTCTGTTATTTTTAGTTCCAGCTGGGTACAACATTTTGAAATTTATACATTTCAACTGGCTTGAAAACCAGTCTTAAATATACAGGAACGAAAATGAAAAGCGAATTATAATGACCAATTAATGGAAATTTGATGACGGAGATGGGACATCAAGTGACCCTCGTTCAGGCATTTTCTTTAAAGATGCGTTTGTTTTCTTTTTACGAAATGTTTATATTTATACACAAACAGAAACGATGCTTGGTTCACACTTAACTTGCCTATTCCTTTCCTTTTACGCCATCTTCCATCATTTCTTTTTACTAGGGTCTACAACGTACCCTTGTTATTTTATTATAGGCATTAACCATTTACAATTAAGTATGCTTATTTGTATTCAAAAATAAAAAGGAATATAAGATACTAAGATATTTAATGGTATTTACTTCACTGTTGTTGTTAGGCAGCGAAGTCTAGTTGGGAGATATGGTTGGACAGTCGTACAGCAATATAAAGTTCCATACCACGGCACGCACCTCTTACTTTTTTAAGTTTTGTGCGTATCGAATAGTCAAATTATCGATTGCTTTAATAGCGATGGTAAAAATTTAAGTAGCCTTCATATCTTTAATTCTCCATAAAGGAAATTGCTCAATGCAGTTTCTTGGTTAATATATAAAAGCAGTGGAGTTTGGTCATGATAAATTATGTATAAATCATAACGCATTTTTATACTTTCTATGAGTAAAATTGATCAAAATCATATGTAGGATACTTATTCTATATATAATTAATTACTTATTCAACTTTTTTCTGTATTGTTTGTCAAACCTAAGTTCAAAACTGGAAAGTAAATTACAAAACAAAAATGAAACCCACAAAATAAAAGGTTTGTTTTTATTTGGTTTAGAAGTACATTATAGCTCCTCTTATATATCTAATATTTGCTGCCATACTTAAATATATGCTGCGCAACGGCAGCCCTAACAAAGATGGGCAATCTCCTTTGTCGGTGACACATATGTGTAGTCTGGCAACCCGCACTGAGCCGGCAAAGTGGGCTGGTTAACTATTCATATAACGTGAGGAATCCCTGCTCGGTAGTGACATAGTTTTTATATAAGATAGATAATATAATAGCAAGATATATTACTCTTGTTCAATAAATCCAAACTTTTGTGTTAAAATACTACTTTATTCAATTTTACAACAAAGAGCTAAACAAGTTTTCAATAGTTCGTTTTTGTATCACGAAACTGGATAATAAGTATTAGGATATACTTGTTTTACGACATCTAGTTATATTTCCCGTTCTAGATCTAGTAGATACAAGATTATACCATTAATCGGATACGTTATCCATTCGACCAACAGATACAATAAATTGAACTCGTAGAGCAGCGCTTAATTGTATCTGCTCTCGACGACGTTATAGATGAAACTTATAAAAAAATGGTTTTCTTTAATTAGTAAAAATGTATCCTTACACAATATTTACTAAGAAAGAAAATAATAATATAAATAGTTAGTTGCTGTGGGTTTATCCGCAAGATAACCATGAAAATGCATTACGAAATAAAAAAGTGCTATGCTTTAATTCAGAATATAGTCTAGTCGTGGGCATGAGCGTGAAAAAGCACCTTCTGAGGTCGTTAAAGTAGAGACCTCATCATCGCCTTAGCTGCTATGAGGACTGTGTAGGCCACTGCACTTAGACCACATGACTGCTTACCATCAGGCGGAGTGTGGTCATTTTGGCGAGCAACATGAAAAAAAAGTTGTGTTCTAAGTTTTTTTCAGCTGCATTTTAAGCTTTGCGGAAAATTAAGTCACAAATATCTAGACCTCCAATTCTAACAACATTCACATCTATAATATTAGTAGTCATAGTTCATTATTGAATTCTTGATTTTGTCTTCAGAACTAGATAGTTTAGGGCTAGATTATAGTCCAACATTTAGATTGGTGCGGTGAAGTCACTCATGAGATTATTTTTCGAATATCTTTAAACAAATATTTTTTACTTCTAAGTGTACTTGTAAAATAGTTTTAAAAGAAAGTAAGCAGTATTTCAGACTGAGTGACCTTTCCAAGCATTTAAATATAAAGTTACAGTATCAAACTTAAGTAATACATGTTTTTGTATTATATTATTATTGTTATCAAAGTAAAAGTGTATTTATAAGTAGAATATTGGCATTTAATATTTCTTAAAGTAATCTTTTGGTTTATTGCATAGATATTCTGTACTGGAGTAGTAGCATTCTCCTTAATCAATATGCAGAAGCTACATAGGTTCAACACGGAATTATAAATAGGTGCTCGACTCTCATGAATGTTTTAACATATTTAGCATATTTAGGCTGAGAAAAGCGAACTTGCAGCCAACAATTCTTTCGAATAAGTATTCATCGGAACAACATCCGGGCTTTCATATTTTCATATTTCATAAACTCGTTTTAAAGGAACAATGTTCATACAAGTATAATTAAAGAGAGTAAATCTCATTACAACGAGTTCAGAATCAGTCACGCTACCGAGAAAAGTTTTAAAAGCAAACTCGCCTCTGTAATAAACTCGAGAACTTTACTTAACGAAGTTAGATGCAATCGCTTTGTTGCGTAACCAATTCTGGCTTACAATAGCTAACCTTCATTAGAGGCCATGCGTAAGCATCAATGTAGTATAATTAATTGCGCACCTTGTGGTGGCGCACTGATTTGTTTTGATTGGAATATGAGTTAAACATCGAGACAACGGTGTTTACATTTAATTAAACTTTTTTGATATTCTCATATGTGATGGTATTACCTGTATGAAATAATTTGGAATAAATGATTATATTATACTCCATTTGAATGAACTTTCGTTCGTAAAAATGACGACGACAAATATTAAGCGTAAGCCAGATGAAATAAAAACATTCAAGAGAATTCCGTTATTTTCGAGATTCCTACATACTCACACTTATTGAATTTTAGCTGCCGCCCGGGGCCTTGCCCGCATATATCGCATAAGAGATAACATAAGAAATGCAGCATATTTAGTATCCACGTTGAAAGTAATTTATATAAAAACGTGTTACAAACAGGTATCGTCTTATATAAAGTTTATGATAGTTATCGTTTTTAGTTTAATATGAATTGATTTTTTCTACACCAAAATACTTTAGTTACACACTTTACTTACATAAGTACATCCTCATCATGCAGAGCAGTATTACACCATCATTTCCTCACATAATTATATTTTAAGAACCCATAATTACATGGGATCTAAGATATGTATTAAGTTTTCACTTAATTCCGCTTTACTAACAAAAAAACCTAATAACATACGTACTGTTCGACGCAAATACGCATGTTTGACGCAAAAATTTATCTGCATTTGTAGAATCGATCCTAAGCGTAGAAAAGTTTTGGGTCGAGTAGTGGTTTATGCACCGGACAGAAGATTTACACGTACGATTTTTAACACGTCCATAATATGCATTTATTACTTTTAACGTTTTATTCGAGTATTTTAGTTAAAATTATGTTTGATATTGCTTTTTTATGTAAAGAAAGAACAAACAAATAAAGACTCTTACCATTTCTAGCAGAACTAATATACAGCATTTATATTATTAGAAGTTCTAGTGAAAACAAAGTTTATTCAAGAGATTCTCCAAAGTTGTCTTATTACAATTAAGTATGCTTATAAAATCATATACATGTTATTGTCGTAATAAAACTACTTTTTACTGATTTAATTGAGGTTTATTTTGTTTACAGTTACCATAAACATATGTATGTATGTCGTGAAAACTACGTTAATATTTAACTGATATGGCTACTGCAGTAGAGAAAACCGCCGAAAACATCGTAACGTTTTATTTATAACTGCGGTAAATGGACAGAGTCGTGTTGTGGACTAGTGATTGCTGATTGCATTATCGTTTTAGAAGCGAACCGGAACACATCGCCGACTCGAAATTGTTGGTTTGCCAATAGAATTGGTGAGTGGTGATTGAGGGAAGAAAAGAGAAATTGTAATTTAGTATACTGCATTTTTATTGTGAATTTAGTAATTCACAATAAATTATTATTTACTCTGTTAATAAAATAACGGCAATATTTATTAGATTTTGAGACATCTCCTGGACTAGGTATATTGTGTTGCGGGAGACTTTACAAATATTCAAACAACGTATACAAAGAACATTCGGAGTCGGTACGTCTATCTGTGGATCATACTTTTGTCCCATGTGGGGATCGAATGCACAAAATTAGATGCAGTTGCAGTGTTGAGGCCACCACTTAAACCACTATATCATCGCTAACACATTTATAGGAGAGATGAGGAGTCATTTGTTTCAATGTGTAGAAGTAAATCTCTGATAACCCTTTCCTAAAGGCTAAGTGCAACGAGGCCTAGACTGGACTGCCAAGCAAAGGTTTCGAAATCGATTCTACAGCACACCTATCAGCTTTAACGATGAACATAAACGCTATGAGAAGATTGTATTTTAATGTAAAATAAATTTGTGTCGAA
Source organism: Catocala sponsa (assembly GCA_963564715.1). Taxonomy (NCBI): domain Eukaryota; kingdom Metazoa; phylum Arthropoda; class Insecta; order Lepidoptera; family Erebidae; genus Catocala; species Catocala sponsa. The sequence goes on along the minus strand of OY751339.1, from coordinate 17,918,568 downwards.
ATATCCAGATAATTTACAAAAAATAATGGTAGGTAAAAAACATTATAAATATTTAATTTCAATTATATATTATCACATGTTTTTGAAGACATTTAAATGCAGGGTCAGCGCAGCGTGCGGAAATAACGAGGTGAAATAATCTCAGTATGAGAGGAACTAGAATCTTTCTTATACAATCATGCTCTAGTGCCAAAAATAATGGTAATACTTACTAGAGAGAGTTTAATTTGAGGTATAAGAATACCTTAAATTAAATTAGCAACTTAATTTGTTAATTTAATTTCAACGACATTCATATAAACACGACATTAAACAGCAGCAGCTACTTGGATTACTTAGCAGTTGACGACAATAAATATTATCTATACCATCTTGATTATCTACAGAAAGTATATTCTGAAATTTGATTTGAACGTCGGAATCGGCTCTACAACAAAACGGCCCGATTATCGGATCAAATGATGCCCTACTTTAGCGCTGAGCTCAGGAAACTCTCCCGAGTGGTTTGTACCATTTGCAGTATCTTTGCATTTATACTACAATATACCGCTGTTCCGAGAGATTAAATTTTCTTGGAATGGTTCTGAAACAATGTTTTAATACTATATAAGGAAAAATAAAGATGGAAATGTCTGTTAATTAAGTTGTGGTATGAATATAACGTACTTAATGAAATGAAAATGTGCATGTAGAGATACATTTATATTAGAGTTTTCTTTAATAATTAATTGATAATAACTGTTGTGTGTGAGTTGTATTATATTTTTTATGGTTGTAAAACATCGCTGATGCCTTCTAATATTACTAGGAATTTTGTTCGTTTTAGTATTATTATGATAAAACCAATTATTAGCCATCAATTTTCTAATAAATTCACGTACGCATGTATGAGAATGGAACATGAAAGAAAAGTAAGAATAGAAAAGAAAGAAAGAAAGGTTAGAGACTGCACGGATGGCGTTGTAGTTTAAGTGGTTGGCTTGCCACCACCACTGCGCCAAGTGTTTTAGGGTCAATCTCAACATGAGACAAAAAACTGCGTAGTCCACAAATAGTTTTTCCGAGGTTGGGTGTTTTTTGTGTCCGTTGATTGAATGTTTCTGAAGTCCCCCGGGACACAGAAAATATACCTAGTACGAGAGATGCTTTTTTAAAGAGAAAAATAAAAAAGAGGAAGACAACATTTAAAAATACTGATTAGTTTTGGCATAGACTTTCGTCTCTCTTCTTTTATATCATAATATACATTATTTTTGATATATTTTTGTTATTATAAATATATACATTATACGTTCATATTTTTGTTATTATAATTTTATAAAATTGACATAGTGACGGTTTTGAAACGGTAGTTAGTAGACTCGAGAAGCGGGCTTGATGGCGGACATGCGGAGAGGCGTATATCGCATCTCAATCTATCATACATTAAAACCTAAATCTGCAATATGTAGCATACTATAAGTAAGTCCAAATAGTTATTTTAATGTGACCCTGTTATAACAGGGTCACTTTAAAAGAAATAGGTATATGGACTTTGCCAACATGATTCTATAAATGTTTGCAAAATGTAGATTCTTTGTTGTAACATACAAGTCAACATAATAAAAGCGTGTTGGAAACGGTCACTAAATGGGATGCGGTACATAAACTACGTAATGGTCTGTAAACGAATAGTTGCCTGGAATGGTATGAATTCTAATGCTAAAGAAATAGTGTTCGGCTGCATGATTAATCGCTTTTAGAGTTTTATTAAATAAAATAAACCTATTTAGTAATCTAAGTGTATGAAGATTTTTGCTAATGGGGGACGAAGCAAAGTTAAAGAATGGTTAAAGATTTTGTTTTTTTTTGTGTCTTCGCTGGGTCGGAAACTGTACTGTTATCTAGATGAAATCTCTATTTCCCTTTCGCTGACAATGTGTATGCGAAATTTCATGATGATCGGTTGAGTAGTTTAGGTGTGAAATCGTAACAAACAACAAACACATATTTACATTTATAGTAGGATTAAAGGTATCTACTTTATTCCATATTTTACTAAACAGTATTATTTGATTACTAAGTCGTCGTAGCTGTTTTGTAGAGAATCAAATTATTTAGTTCATAAGTTATATTATGTTCTGCCAAAAGTTACCCTGCGCAATTTTTAGTAGTTAAGCTCAGCAGAGTAACAACTTGAAACGCAAGAGAACGACAAAGACAACATATTTAATATTATTATTATTCAATTATTAAAAATAAGGACTTGTATAAGCGAGTCGGATTTATGCTTCTCACAAAATGTCTTCATGAGCGAACTGAATAATATAATCGATACTTACTATATCTATACTATTATAAAATTATAAAGAGAAAATTAGATATCTTGTTTGTTTTTACAAACAAAGAAAAAATCAAACTTTTCCTTTATATCAAAAACAACTTAACCGATTTTAAAACTTAATTCTTTCCCATTTAAGCTATATTATCACCGAGTAATATACGATATAATTTATTTAAAAACGAATACTTTTCCTATTAACATAACCTAGCCTATTTTTACGCGAGCCAAGCCGGGGGCAAAAGTTAGTTATTAAATATTTAGAGAAGGTATTTGTGGTTAGAGGATTTGTAAAACATGTTAAACACATACCTACAGGCGTATCGGCTTTTTCAATCGAATTTATTATTTATAACAGGTATAGTCTATTGCAACACATACCTAATTATGTAATGCATGTTTTAAAAAAAATCAGTATTAAGGACTTTTCAATAAATTTTTCTATAGATCTCTTAACACAAATTATATAATTGTCTATATTTTGTTCTCAGAGTGGCTTTGTGTCAATATTCAACAAAATAATTACAAACGCAGCCTTGTACTAGCCTATTATATAAACATCGGTATAACGCTGTTCAATTCAGGTTTTAATGTATCCTAACTAATATTATAAATGCGAATGTGAGTTTGTTTGTTTGTTTGTTACATTTTCAGGTCTTAACTACTCCACCGACATCATGCCATTTCGTGTACACGTTGTTGAGGAACCAGATAAGGACATAGGGTACCTTTCATCCAGGAAAATCTTCTGTTACTAATCTAACCTAACTTAAACTACATTTACGCGAGCGAAGGCGCGGGCAAAATATAGTATCCAATATACTTTATATGATAATAAAATAACCAGTAAGCAAAACCCATGACCTAGATTATCCTTCGTCTAACACTCGATATAGCCTTCCTGAGATCGGTTATGTTTGCTCTCCACATAATCCTCCACGTGCCTCATCATAGATAATCGACACGTTTCAGTATCGACTCGCTTAGATCGCAGCGAATCAAGTAACACGCTTTGAATAGTAACAAGCTCTCGATTTATAATCGATACTGGCGATTCATCAAACGATACATTACCGTTGGGTATTAGATTGAGTTTAATCTACCGTGAATTGCAGTATGCGGTAGTGATAGTTTGGTATTTTTCCATCAAGGATAGGTAGTACGCAGGACTATGTAAACTAGGGCTTCCTGTGTTTGGCGATCAGCGAATAATGTTTAAGATTTATAAAAAAAAATCTAATAGTAGCAAGAACACAGTGAATAGAAGTGAAATTAGGGAGCTCTAATAATTTGTATTTTTGATTAATTGAACGAAAGGGGTCTTTGATCCAGTGACGTATCTTATCTTATGTGGGGGCCAGTCAGTGCAGACCGGCGACACTTCGACCCAGTGTCGACACTCTCCCAATAACGACTGCCATAGATGTACATGGCAGCCGGGACCAACGGCTTAACGTGCTTTCCGAGGCACGGAGCAGGCGATAATTGTCAATCAATACGCACATAATTTCGAAAAATCATATAACTTCCGACAGTCAGAGTTACGCGACGTGGGTTCGAACCCAAGACCCTCTGCATTGCAGTCTATTGGTCTCCCCACTGAGCTATCCCTGCTCTATCTAGTGACGTAAGTAATATATGACATTTACTACCGATAGGGAGTTTTTAAATACTAACTAAAACAAAGGAAAGTGTGAATGTGATATGTAATTTGCCTAACCTTTCAGTTAGTCTTTATTTGTATAATTATTACCTTTATATGAATATTCTCGATGTCCCAGAGGTCCCTATAAACATTAATGTAGCGAATACAAAGAATTAAAGAATTAGATAAATTTTGCATCTTTTCACGTGTGTAGGCATCAAATACATAAAATACGACTCGGTGGCAGAAGTGAGGTAATTACCTCGGTTTTTTAAATACTTCTCACGTCCTACATTTAATACTAGTAGCGTGAAAGAATTAAGGAATACTAAAAATCGAAAACAAATAACACATCCAGAGATGGAATAACTATTTGTGGATCACAATGTGGTCTCGTGTAGGGAAAAACCCAAAATACACACATAACAGTAGCAATGGCGTTACGACCACTTAAAACGGTACGCCATTCGTATAGTCAATTTAAGATGTGTAATTTAATTTTGTACCACAACATGAATTTACACTTTGCTAGCGACTTTAAATAAAAATCTTCTAAGTCTATTCATCCACTTCGGAGGTCTACAAGGTACGGTTGACATATATTTATTTCCGTCCTTACAGTATTCGCCTCATAAGCATTGGTTAGTCACGTAGCAGCGTCGAATGATCTACGTCGTAGCAAAATAGCTACGAATGCTACGCTGTAATAATGTCGATATCACGGATGATACAAATGAGGGATTATTTTATTTATACACATGGATTGATACGTGTCAATACTTTGCACTGTTTGTGTAATCGTGTTTCCACATACAAACAAAAGGTTTTGTGTCTATGTTTATATAACGGATAGATGACAAAACACATAAATTACTGTCACATATTTTCAGAATGAGATTATAAAAATAAAATTACGAATTTACTTCCATGATTAATGAAAAAGTTAAGTTATGAAAGATTTTTTTCTTCATTAATCTTGTCATATAAAAAACGGAAAAAGGAACTCAAATGTACTCATAAAGGAACAGAGTACATAAAACTAAGTGTACTTACTTGGAAACGATACAAGTAGCTGTCACGGGCTACACACGTGAGTTAATTATCCTAATCATAACTTACATTATAAATGCGAATGTAAGTTTGTTTGTTACGCTTTAACTACTTGACCGATCATAATGAAATTTCTCATACACGCTATCAGGGGTACAGAAAAGGATATAAGGATACCCTATATTCATCCAGAAAAAGTATTGTTACTAATCTAACTGAATCTAACCTACATTTACGCGATCGAACACGCGGGCAAAATCTAGTAATAGTATACATTTATATAATACAAATTAATAATTAATTGTTAGGGTTACTTGGTCGGTGGCACGTGTCAATCGTTAACACATTGAATACAAACCGCACAAGTGCATTAACTTGAGCGGCGTAAAATGTTACTCACTTTATTTACAAGAGCCCTAACATATTCATACTTTAGTAGTGATGTAATCTTTGTTGATTCGTTTATTATTTTCTTAATAATTGCTATACTTAATTAAGTTGCAAATGCTCATATAAGTTTTGATTTCAATAAACATCAAATCGTTAATCGCAAAACAGTAATATAAAATACAGAGAGTATTTTATAATATAGTTTTTGTGACCCGCTGTTTTTAAAAGTAACCTCTTTGTCTTGTCTTATGATTTAGGTGAAGAAATTCAATAAACTGTAATTCACTAGGTTGTTAGGACCTAGTGCGCTGTGGTAAGTATATTAATGTTCTTAAAAGTTGGACGAGAGGGTTAGCTGCTAAACTTTACAAACAGACGTATGTAGGATTGAAGTTGCATTTGCATTTAGATATTAGCATGGATATACCAACAATGCACGATTCTCAAATAATAATACTGCACAGATGACGTAATAGTTTAAGTGGTCGCCTTGCCACTGATATTGCGCCGAGTGTTATTGGTTCGAATCCAATACGGGAAAAAAATTGTATGCTTTACAAATGGTTGTTCAGAGTCTGGACTCAGAACAACCATTTGTTTAGTTGGTACATAAAATTTATCCTAATTAATAAATAACAATTAATATTTCATGTAGTATTTTCTTTTTTTTAAATAAAGCAACTCTCCCGCACTAGGAATAATTCCTGTTTCCAAAGAACATCTGGATGTTTTTATGTACTTTATGTAATTTTATGTACCAACTTATAAACGAATTGATACGAACACATATCAACCTGTATCGAAACCTAGTTCAAAAATAACTTTGGTCATCCACACGATCGGGTTTAGAGTAGAGAAAAACGGTAAATCAATTAATACGACATTAAACTTGATTTCAAATGCGCGATCAGTGTTAAATAACATTCAGTAACTGATTAATCGACATTTAAATGCGGTATAACACGAATTTCGTATTCTTTTTTTATTGAATCACGCTTCACTATTTTATAAATTTTAGGTGTGTGTGTGCGTGAGTGTGTGTGTGCGTGCGTGCGTGTTTGTGTGTTTACGTGTGTGTAAAAGAAGAGAGAGAGTGAGTGTCCGTAAAGTAAGATAGATATTAATCAGTTTTTACTTTAACCATTCCTATATAATATATAGAAAACTCGTTTCCCCTTATTTGAGTTTAATATCGGTTAAGTGATTAATTTCTTTCCTAATAAGTTTGAAACGTGGAAAGTTTGCCAATAAGTAAAAAATATTTATGTTCAAGAAACATTCAATATAGGTTCACGTATACATATATTGCCGAATATTCGTGAAGGCACAAATACATTAACACCAGCATTTCGCTAATTATATATTTGGGTCCCGTGACTGAGACTTTATCAAAAGACTGCACTAATGGCGCAGCTGCCCGCTGCGCCATTAGCGCCTTTATTTTACTTACAGGATTAGAATCCCACATGATACAATTATATTTGAGTGAAGCTAAATAATTTTTTAGAGTTTTGCTGTTTATTGTGTCCATTAATTGTATGTTTGTTAACTCTTCCGCGACACAGGGCTTGCCGAAGTATAACAAAAACGCGTCTACTTGTTTAAGTATACTGACTATGTAGAGAGTTAAAATACTAAAATACTCGATAATATGTTTATTTGTTTACTATACACACATAAAAAAAAAGCCCGCGTTCACTTGGAAAAGTTGTGATATTTTTCTCGTGTCAGAATATAATTAATGAATTATTTATTGCTTATTGCTTATTATTTATTGCTTAAACATTTAAAAACACACAATTTTAATATGAAAATCTCTATATTCTTTTTGTTTTTCTTTAAAAAATTGTTTTTCGATCTCTGTGGTATAAGCAATTTAAAGAAATGCGAAAATTTTGTTAAAGTAAATAAGTTTATTCATTTTTATATGCTTTTATTTACAAATTTAATACAAAATCCTCCCCTCCTCTGGCTTGAACGCATGCGGAAATCCTCCTGGGCATGCTGTAGATCAAGTTGTCCAATAGTTCTTGTGGTAACCTGTCTCATTCTTGAATGGCGGCTTCCTTGATCTTTGACAGATTGCTTGGAAGTAGCTGATGACTCCAAACAGCTCACTTGAGAGCGTCTCATGCGTGCTCGATTGGATTCAAGTCCGGAGAGCCGGCAGGCCAGTATTGGCGCGTGATTTTGTACTCCCGGAGAGCAGCACTCACTTGTTGAGCTCGATGTGCCAGCGCATTAACACGAATTGGTTATCATAATGTATCCTGAATGGTCTGATGATGCCATCAACAACAGCTGTCTTGTACAAATTAGCTGTCATAGAGCCTTGGTACGGGTCAAAAGAGTTCGAGCTGTAATCATTATTCCACCCCAAAAATAAACCGATTTGCCATCTCGCTAAACGGTTCTAGTGGCAGTTCTTTGCCTTTCGGAATTCCCAGGCCGTCTCCAAACTCGGACACGTCGGTTATCAAGGTGCGTACTAATCCGTGTTTCGTCAACGAAATGACAATTACGCCAGACATCTTCTTCTTCGTCTTCATCGGTTTGATGCTGCCTGACCCACTGAAATCTGCGTTGCTATCGTTCCCGTGTATTCAAAGGTGTTTGCCAAATCTCCTTGATCGTAATCTAAAGTGGTGTACAATTACGAATGGTCTGAGTGCTAATATCCAGTCCAGTAGCAGCTCGCAACTCTAATCTTAGTTTGGTAGCGTTAATTATTGGATTACGGGCGGCAAGAAGTCTAATGTAGTGCTGCCAAACATAACTAAGGACATTCGGGCGGCCATTGCGAGGTCGATCAGCCAGGTTGCCCATGCTCCAGTATCTCTACAGGGTAGTAACGACGCAGTTTTGAGAAACGGAGACTGTGGCTGCGATTTGCCTTATAGATTATCCTTCTTCACGTAATAACACTATTCTTGCTCGCAAGACTTCAGACAGTCAATCTGGCATTTTTCAAGTGAACAATTTTAGAGAAATTGATTAAAACAGCTTTCAGGCAGAAACAAGAATGACGGTCATTTATCATTGACCTCGTTTTTATATAAAAAAACAAAAGAAGATTTTATGTTCTCTACATTTAAATGATGTATTTTTAAATAAAGAACACAAAGTACGTAATAATTAATTTTTAAATATTTTAAGCCATAAAAATATTTTGAAACGATTTTTCGTGAACGCGGACTTTTTTTCATTACACACCTTAGTATGTAAATGCAATTGTTTATTTTATTGTATCTAAGTAACACTAGACTGTATCTACGATACGCAATAGAAATAGCAGAATAAAGTATAATCATAACTTCATTTACCTATTAATAAATATGAAACTCGGATTTGTTTTTAAATACTAGTCACGTTATTGCCTTCAAGAATATATACTTCCAATTATAGTTAACTTACGTAGTAGCGTAGGAGTGGTGTTATTATTTCATTGATTTCGGGTTCCGAGTTCTGACCTATTGGTATTCAACTAACATACGCATCGATAGGTAACTAAAGTATATTTATAGTTCACTACATTCAATATTAAACACTGTCTCGTAAACATAGTGGTGTGAGCGTGGTAAGTCTATTGCGAAGTTTGAGGTTCAATTTATGGGAGAGGTCAAAATTTTATCTTATTCTGTCTGAAGTTGAATACAATAGATAATAATCTGTATTTTTATCTCCTTTCCATGCCTTTACATTATTGATGATCGGCAGTGAAACAATTAACTTGCATATCTAAGAGTATAACATCGTTCGTAAACCTGAGTGTCTGTTCTACATAATATTTTCGATAATTTGGGAAGTCTACGTACCCGCACTGAGAAAACATGGTAGACAATGTCGTAACCTTTTTAAATCGGAGAAGAAACCAACAGTAAAAAAAAAAATGTTGATATAAACAGGACAATATTAGGACTGATATATTTATTATAGTAACATTAAGATATGTTTCGCGGGTTCGATACCAGTTTTCTCTAATATTTCTTAGCCTTGACCTTTTTATTCTACAGGGCGGGGTTCAGTATCTTACCTATCTTGATTAACGAATCATACTATGGCGTAATACATGTTACATGTGTGGTTATATCTTATGTCTGTAGTTATTTAAAATAAAATATGACTGCTTAGGTGTGGGTACGACACACGTTAAACTAACATGATGCTATGTACCGAAAGACGAAAAGCCACGTTATGTATTAAAGATAATGGTCGCAAAATAATCTACTGTTGAGTCTTTATAACATTGTCAGCTTCTTGTTTTACTAGACCATCGCAAACCAATTTATTCACTTGTGCGCTTATTTTAAAATAGCTTTTTGCCGCGGCATTGCTTTTATGGTTACAGAGGATGCACCATGCGCACCGTGCAATTCATTAGCATTAAAAATAGTATGTTTTAGCCTTGTCATTTCAATATGTTGCTTCTATACTAAGTGAAAGAAGGACAAACCAACTTACACACTTTCATATTTATAACATTACTAAAGAGAAGTATTGTACGAAATAACTAAAGTTAGAATATAACATGATATCTGTGTCGCCCCGAAGAGATAGTAGTCGTGTATTTCTACATTCCACTATCTCCCGCATTGCACCAAATGTGCAGTCTCTTCGCCAGTTTATACTGCCTTATATTGAGATAAGTATGTATAAATCCTCTTCTATAACTGATACTTTTTGCTGGCCATCATTCGTAATTTCAAGACGTTACTGCGAGTTTTGTAAATGAAATTCTCCACAACCACTTTTCTCTAACAGGAAACCTTGCGGTTGACAAACGAATCACAAGTTAGTAAGAACGTTGCATACCTTCATGCATTAGGTATATCTTTGTATACTGAAACGCGAAGAATTGTTTTCACGTATACGTGATTCTTCTTGCATTGTATCTGAGATTTAGTTAGCCACAGAATTATATTTTATATTATTATAGAGAACTTCATTTATGTTCCACAGGATGCTTTAGTATAATTTTATACGTAAATACCTAAAAAATATGTAAAGCTATAGGCTCTAGTTGACATAATCAGCTATGATAATTATAAAAATAGGGCGAATAATTAAAGCTAATAGATAATTAGCCCTAATTTATTCGGTCTGGCGCAGTCAACAGCTTTTAGGTGGCTTAATATTTGGTTTAATCTGTTGTGATTGTTCTTTTGTCTTATATATCGCTATAATAACGAACATACAAATTATCCGTACATATACGGATAATTTGTATTGATTAATAACAGACAACAATCAGTAGTTTATATTTGTACACTTTACAAGTATTTATTTTTTGTTTTATAAAAATATAAGTTAACGATGAATAGAGATTTTATTGTTATTTTTGTTTTATGATGTTAGTAAGTTTTATGATGTTAGTAATAATGTAATAACTTTAAATTATTGCCTATTTTATTTATATGATGTCAACCGAGCAGACAATGAAACTCAAATTGTAATGGAATCAGGTACCCACAGGACAGGCTTTGCCTAGTGTGGGACCACTGAATATAGCATATTATTGTAAAGATAACTTGGCAATAAACTAATTTTATTTATTATTTAATATACTTTAGCCATTACCTACATGAATAAAAGAAGAACTACTAATTATAACTCATTGCTGCTAAAGTAAAACTAGTACAACAAGTTTTATTTTAGCAGCAACAAGAATATTTCTGATGCATCACTGCTTAGTGTAAGTCATTGTACCGTACGGGACACAAACAATATATAGACCCGCAATAACTACATATATGTTGAATACACACTGGTGAATTGGCAGCGGCCGTATCACTAAAACTTCAACGTCATCCGCGCAGTCACGGTGATAAACCCTCGCAAGTTGTTAGTTTTACTTCAAAATATATTCCTTTAAAGTTATTGACATAGCAAGTGTGTGGTAAAGCTGTTTTATCAAGACGAGAGCTCACGCCTACACGTCGCGACATTGTGGCGCCTCCCGCCCACACGGAGTCTTTATCCTTTTATTGTGTAGGGGGTAGATGATAATGATAACATAGACTGATTTAGTCCACCGCAATGATCTTGTTTTCGTTACGTCTAAATTGTTGATACAAGTATATAATAGTATGGTAATAGGATTAAGTACATAAATAGTAATATTAAGGAGTTTAAGGTTGAAATTTGTTTTGGATTTGATAAAGGTATATTTAGTTAGTATTTCATGAAGTTGTCTTGCTACTAGTTTATGCACTGGTTTGTCGGTACATTTAAATGTGGTGTGCATTACTAGGTCTATTTTTGTGTCTTTTACACATTAACGAGCAGGCCTAGACAGATAGATATTGAACTGGATATATAGAACTGGTAGATATTGTTCTGTTTTAGTGGGTGACGTACAACGACGAAAATGTGATCACAGCACCGCTGTTCTAGTCGTGATATAGCAATATACCATCGATTCAACAAAACAAATACGGGTGTCAATCTGTCGAATCTTTTAAAAGTTCGGCTGCGGTTTAAAGTGATTGCTTGCACTGCTGCTATGTCTAGTGTTATGGGTTCGAACTTAATAATATTAATACATTTTAAAACGTGCTAACAAATATTAGTTTGTCTTTTTTACAGTGTAACGGATCAACAAGCACTTTTGCATATATAAATGTACAATATATGTATAATTCGGAGGGTAGGCTTGTAATACAGGATAATACGAATCTTATGGTAAAGATCTATAGAATCAAGGGAGCAAAGCCGAGGTTAGAAGCTAGTATAGAGACAATCAGATCGTTAAGTGTACCCACAGCCAAACATTGGCATTATAATACCATCAAAATAAATATAGCGCAGGTAATAAATTTTAGAACCACTCTCATTATTTTCCGAAATTGGTTCCCCGTTAATTCCTTCATAATTTTGTGCAGATTAAAGATTAAGCACGTTTTACGAAGAAAAGGTACTTACTTTCCGAAATGAAATCCTTTGTATTTATTCCTTTGAATTCTTGTAAATTGACGTTTAGAGTTAGGTCTGACAACTTCCACGTGGGTTTGTGATCGGACATTCCGGACACGATGCTGAATTCATTAATCGAGTGGTCTCACCGGACCTTACAAAAGTGACCAAGTAACTTGTAAAATTTAGTACATAATAATATGTGAAATTGTCATTGTGTGCTAGAAGTGACAGCCTTATAACAAATATATATAGCTATAAGTACCTTACAGATATATGCACAAAAAACAGGCAATGGGTCACTGAATGGTAAAATTACAACTTTAGCTATTTTAATTTTACTATTCATAGATGTGATTATAAATACAATATTTGGCGACCATATTGCTAGCCACGTCGATCAATCAAATAAAGCAATTGAATTGGGAATGGACATGAAGACTTAAAGATATTGAGGTATTGGAAATTACTTTGTTTCTAGATAGGTAACCTCAGCAACAAGGTACGTGTTAATAATTTATAACGAAACGAATAATATTAACTTCTTATTTGTTTTCTAGGTCTGTATATACCAGGTCGTCACTTTTATACTCTTATTTAATAAAAGTCTTTATACTGGCAGCCAAATTAAAGGTCAACAGCATCACCATCATCTGCTGCCAGTCATTCTATGTACATATTGTTATATAGTCATTCTAACTAGCCGGATAATGACCAACGTTAGCGCAATGTATCCATGTAATTTGTATTAAGTACATACAAAAAATAAAACAGTTCACAATGTTGTAGATTTAAAGAATTGCACTATAAATTGTATTGGAACAGAAACTTGTAACGTTGCCAAAAACCTTTTAGCAGTTTCAACATCGCTTTGTATTCATACATGGTGATATTCGACCACAAAAACCGCGCGTCATAAATGGAAACATGTTGAAATAATTTTAATAAAGAGATTGTTATCGGTCCGTGTTTGGCGGGGGCGCGGTTGGTAGGCCTGCTCGCTCGGCGGCACATCAAAGGCGCACCCGCTTTGATCTCGCGCCGCCACGGCTCGCCGCCTCCGATATTGTGTTCACCTACAGTCGGTCACCGGCACGTATGAGCTATCGATTTGTTAGTTAACGACGTCCCTGTCAACAGCTGACTACTGTTTGATTGATAAAAGTGTATGAATATGAATACATACGCATTATGGATTATTTAAAATAGAGGAACTCTACTTGACAATTTGTTCACTTGTCACTCCTTATTAAATGTTATTTTTGTGAGAATAAATTTTATAAACCGTAAAACGAGAACATAAAACATGGCCGTTCCTTGCAAATTACAAAGCAACTCTCGCGTCAAACGTTATATATTACTAGCTTTTGCCCGCGGCTTCGCTCGCATTAATTTAGAATTTGACAATCAATTCGGGTTGTACTCTGCTTGTAATAATATAATTCAATCATGATTCGAAAGACAGGTGGCGTCATCTATTATCATAAAAACGTTATTGTTGTTTTCCTCAGGAACAGTAAATTTTTCCGGGATGAAAGGTATCCTATGTCCGTTTCTGTACACCTGACTATGTATATGCAAAATTTCAGAATGAGCAGTTCAGTAGTTTAGGCGTGAAAAGGTAACAAACAAACAAACTCATTTTCGCTTTTATAATATTACTAGCTTTTGCGCGCGGCTCCGCCCGCGTGGTACCTACATCAATAAAAAGTAGCCTATGTCCTTCCCAGGTTTTAAACTATATCTGTACCAAATTTCATCTAAATCGGTTGAGTGGTTTAGCCGTGAAAAGGTAACAGACAGACAGACAGACAGACAGAGTTACTTTCGAATTTATAATATTAAGTAAGGATATATAGTTAGGATTATATACTTAGCAAATGCGACAGTTAGTTTGCAAGTAACTGTCGCATTTGCGAAGTATAGAACCTTTATAAAAAGAACACCTTCAACAGTTCTCACAACTCCTGCTGATAAAAGCACTTGTTTATTAGGCTATTACGTAATTGTATACGATGACTACTTTTTCTTAGTGTCGAGCATTTTCTATTACTAGTATTCTCGCTAACCTCTCCAATTAGGCTAATGGCTTACGTTTAGAGCGGATTCACTTCAATGGTGCATCAATTGAACGCATCGTTCAATCTTCCCCTTTCATACGTGCTGCTCTTCGATCCTAATCCAAGGTCTGCCTTACTAATTTAAGACGTTGGTACATTCAATGGTATCCAACTAATGAAATACATCTTTACTTTTGTATTACGGATGATGGTTGCAATACTAAATTAGTACAGTCAGAAACATAAGTAGCTGAACACGAAACAAATTTGTTGTTAATGTAATGTTATTATTTTGTAATTTTGAACAATGGTTAATTAACTTTTAGAAAGCTATATAATACTAATATTTGTTATAACTTTCAAATATAGAGGTAATCGAAATCTTGCATCGGAATATCGACTTATGTTGTTGACTGTACAATAATATAATAATAATAATAATAATTTATTCATTAAACAAGTTACAAAGACTCACATATTAAATTAAAAATTAAAAATGATACTTATTCTTAAAATGATTATTACATTAGTTACTATTGTTGTAGACGACATGCAAGTTACTACAACGTGTAATAAACGGACAGTCCAGTCTGTCCGCTATCATAGCAATAGCGCTGTTTGTGCTGCTACGTACCCGGCGCACCAAAGACGCGCATCGCTTTCGCATTATTGCATAAAAACAATCGACACGCGCCTCCGCAAACATCGATGACGCACTACAGTGTCGCGGTAATCTCATTAGTGCGCTAAAGGCATTATTATATTGAATACGGAGGTCTCTATACACACTCTGAGTGTGACTAACCCACAGGCTGCATGTGTAGAATGAAGTACAATATGCTGTGAATAATGTAATCTTAACAGATTTGGAGCAACGTGCGAACCTGCGGGCTATCATATTTGCTCTGATCGATAAAGCCCTCCGTTCCCTTTCAATATCAGCATCATCCCTGAGACCGGTTGTTACTAAATATTTAAAACATTCTACCCTCTCTAAGAGCACTCCGTACAGGCGTACCGGTGGAACTGTTGTAGGGCACTTAGAACCGGCCTCAAAGACCATGAACTGACTCTTTCCGGTGTTATATTTCAGTCCATGGCTCACCGCATATGATTCACATATTTTTAGCATTTTTCTTATTCCACAGATAGATGCACTCAGCAGTACCATGTCGTCCGCGTAACTTATATTATTCAAACAGATACCATATATATAACAACCGACACGGCAGCTACTGAGCGCTACTATTAGTGCATTAATATATAAATTAAATAGTAGGGGAGAGCTTAATCCTCCCTGTCTAACCCCACACTCTAATCCGTAAGGTTCCGATAGTGTGCTCGCCCACCTAACCCTATTGACCTGGCCACCATACCAACATTTAAGCAGATTAAGTACTTCTTGAGGCACATTTACAGCCTCCAATTTCTTCCACAAGAAATTACGACCTACAAAACTTTTCAGAAAAAAGTGTTATTAAATGTAATAATAAAATATTAATAGTGGAATGTTTTATTGATAAATACGTAAGTAGTTCTAATGAATGGTTTTAATATTTAGATCTCTTCGGGTTACTGTGATATTAATAACAAAATCATAAAAAGAGCGAATTATAGAGTAATTATATATTTTTACATTTCTAACAAATTGAGTCTGGTCCCTGGGCATCTTTATTGGCAAAATCCTTCGTTCAACTTATTTGATCCTTGGATAAAGCCCCAATTTTTAAGAAACGATTTTGCTAATCGCTTTCTTACTTTGGAAAGTTGCCACTTCAAGATTAAATTAAGACAATAATCTTTCTTCTATCATTTTGAGCCTCTTTTTTGCATTCACTTTCGTAAAGCCAAACCTTACTCAATCTCAATATATTTTATTTAGTATTAACGATTGATATTTAATGTTGTAAGAAGACCTGCAACAAAAATCATAGGCGTAGTGTCTTGTGATTAAGTTGCAGTGAGAAAAAAGGTATTTATAAAAAATTATTACGGTACTACATTTTAAACGACCCTTTGGGATAGCATGGGAGCTAGTATACTTTTAAAGTCATTGTCAGTCAAATAATTGAAACTCTATGCATTTGCATAGAGTTTCGATTATTTTAATTCTGTTACATCTTTTGGAATTAAAGTGTATATCGGTGCATTAGTAACTATAATAATAATAATTATAAACCCCTCTGGGACTGTCGTTATCTCTTCATAAGACTAATGCGATACCGGAGGGCATAGTATACTAGCTTTTAAACTAACACCTTCGTCTTGTGATATACACAAAAAATGTATCACCAGGTTAAATAAAAGCGCACAAACCGCAGGGCAGCTTGTGGCGAGCTGAATGTGAGTGGCGACACTGCGGTCGTGAATGTCTCAGAGAGTTGGTGAGGGCCTCGTCCCCAGTTTGCCGTTACTGGTTGGCTGGGGTGGAACTTCAAGAGCGCCCGTAGGACTCTCAACTCTGGCTTGCCTTGATCGGCCAGTCAGAGGGGGCCGCTAGAGCTACATGCTTGGGGGTGGAAGTGTCATTTTCAAGGGCATAACTACGGGGAAACCCGCTCCGGGTCTCCGTTTTCACGAGACCCGTGATGGCGAAACCGGCGCCGCACTGCTCGACATCCCTAGCCGCTCGCACCGGTGTGGCCCTCTGCTGCTGGCTTGTATGCCTATAGTGGCTATTCAGGGGCCCATCTAGTGAGTTGGCGAGTCACCGTCTGTCCATTCGATTGGTGCTATTAGAGTATTCAGGGCAGACGCCGTTTTATCATCCATAGTTACCAATATACCAGTCCATCAAACACCCATACCCATAGCCCATATATTAGAATCCATACGTAGCAATAGTCCTACACCTGCTGCGGCTAGTGCCGCTGTAGGTGTTCCATCCCACCTTTGATTAAAACTCTCGAAGGGCCTCTTCACGTTGGACCCATGTCTCCGTGTAAGCCTCCCGAAGAGCCGGGTATTTTCCTAACGTATTAGGAATATACCCGTGAAAGAGAAACAAATAATAATAAAACCGCAGGGCAGCTTGTAGTGAGCTGAATGTGAGTGGCGATGATACTGCGATCCTGAATGCCTCAGAGAGTCGGTTAGGCCCTCGTCCCCGGCTTGCATTTGCTGGCTGGGGTAGAAGTTCAAGAGCGCCCGTAGGACTCTCAACTCTGGTTTGCCTTGGTCGGCCGGTCAGAGGGGGCCGCTAGAGTTATATGCTTGGGGGTGGAAGTGCCATTTTCAAGGGCATAACTACGGGGAAACCCACTCTGGGTCTCCCGAGGTTTTATGAGGGTTTCACCATCACGGGTCGAGACTCATGATGGTGAAACCGGCGCCGCACCGTTCGACACCCCTAGTCGCTTACACCGGTGTTGCCCCCTTCTGCTTTTAAGGCCAGTATGTGTATGGCAGCTATTTAGGGGGCCCATCTAGTGAGCCGGCGAGTCACCGTCTGCCCTTCCTACTTTGTACTGAGACAGTATATAATACAGACGCCGTTTATTAACTATAGTTTGCATTTTACCAACACACATCCCCATAGATTCCATAATTATGTAGCAATAGTCTCCTACATCAGCTACGGCTAGTGTCTCGGTTGGTGTCCCATCTGACTCTAAACTAAAACTCTTGAAGGGTCTCTGCATGTTGGACCCATGTCCTCGTGTAAACCTCCCAAAGGGCCGGGTATGTTCCTAACGTATTAGGCAAATATCCGTGAAAGAGAAACAAATAATAATAATTATAATAATAATAATAAAATACCAGAAATTACAGGAAACATATAATAAAAGATCGCAATGCAATAGACGATAAATGCCGTAAATGCCACAGACAACCGGAAACAATACAACATATAACAGGAGCTTGCGCTACACTTACACAAACTGACTACACACATCGTCATAATCAAATAGTAAATATCATACACCAAAAAATAGGTATCAAGTATAAACTCATCCAAGACACACATACACCCTACTATAAATATCACCCTAAGCCCGTATTACAAAACAACACCCACAAAATGTATTACGACCGAGCTATTCTCACCGATAGAACCATTCATTTTAATAGACCAGATATTACAGTACACAATAAACCTGACAATACAGTATATATTATTGATATAGCCGTCCCAAATACCCATAATCTTCTAAAAACGATAACAGAAAAAATTAACAAATACACAGAACTCAAGGAAGAAATAGCAAGAATCTGGAAAGCCAACAAAGTCTATATTATACCAATTGTAATATCCACCACAGGAGTTATCCCGAAATATTTACACCATAGCATAAAACTACTTGAACTATCACCAAATACATTTATTAATATACAAAAAGCAGCAATACTAAATACATGTAGGATTGTCCGAAAATTTATGCAGAGTGACGAAAGTGAAACATTTAATATAGAACAAAATCTCCCAACTCAATCTTAGATGACGATTACTTGGTTTCTACCCGTAAACGTCATTAAAACACCGACTATTAGTTGAGTATAAAAACAAAAACAAATAATAATAATTTTTATTGAGAACCTTGTTACATTTACACAATTATTAAACGATAATGACTACAGTAGTATAAACTGTGTCGTAGCCAAAATATTATATATAATAATTAATATATAAACGATTATAATAATTATAATCGTTTATTTCGGGTATAACCCATAGAATTTAACATAACTATAATCAAATTAAAATTAAATTATAAATTGTATTATAAAAAATTACAAGAATTAAACATATTATGTATCAAACATTTGTGTGCATGAACGTTGAATGTTTGTCTTGGTCTGGGTGTTTCTATGTATAATAAGTATGTATTTACAAATAAAAAAAGTATATATGTATGTTTATCCATTGTCTAGTACCCATAGTACAAGCTCTGCTTAGTTTGGGCTAGATGGTGTTGTGTGTATGTGGTAGAATATTATTATTATATATTATCTATATTTAAAGCAGTTAGGAACTATTGTACATGTTATTAAATTTACTAGTTTCTATATTCGTAAGGTTTATTATTAGAAATGTTATTACACCATTGTTTCAAAATTTTGGACTTGACCTAAATAGATACACAGTTCGAAAAATTGCAACTATAATATTGTTATTACTATTGCTTACACGTGTATATGACATGATGTTCTCATTTTATTTATAAGCTCGTAGAAATCTTTGACCCTACTGCCAGCGAACATGCCAGTCGCGCTACACCGCCACGGGAGGTTGAGCATAGCTCGGAACACGTTGTTGTTTTGTACACCAAGCGCGTTATACGCATTCTTCGTGTACTTATGCCAGAGTTGACTGGTGTAAAACGACTGACAGTAAGCTTGAAACAATATAATCTTCATCTGCTCGGAACAGTGTGCTAATCTTCTTGCTAACATAGTACTTTTACATGCAATACTACGTGTTTGTCGTTCTAAGTCTTCATTGTACACTAAAGTGTCATTTATTATGTGACCGATGTATTTAAAACTGTTGACAATTGTTAGCGGCATGCCATATAATTTAACTGGTAATATACAGCTAGGATACTTATATGTATATCATTACTGCCGATTTTTTTACATTACAGGTTAACTAGTGAAAATCAGCATACTTTTTACAAGTCTCAATGAGTTCTCGTATTTCATTCACCGAGGGACTGAGCAGCACTATATCGTCCGCAAAACTTCAATTGTTAAGACATAGAGCAACCAACATAGAGCGTGTACCAACAAGTTTGGGTCCTCATACCTCTGCCGAA
The DNA here is from genome assembly GCA_963564715.1 of Catocala sponsa. Classification (NCBI taxonomy): domain Eukaryota; kingdom Metazoa; phylum Arthropoda; class Insecta; order Lepidoptera; family Erebidae; genus Catocala; species Catocala sponsa. The sequence goes on along the minus strand of OY751339.1, from coordinate 17,898,435 downwards.
CGACCAAGGCATGGAATTCTCTGCCAAGGCACGTGTTTCCTTCTTCCTTCGATCCTGGGTCCTTCAAGCGGGGCGTGAAAAAGCACCTTCTCAATCCGTCAAAGTAGAGACCTCAACATCGCCTCGGCTGCTATGAGGGCGGTGTGGAGGCCACTGCTCTTAGACCACACGACTGCTTACCATCAGGTGGAATGTGGTCATTTTGAAGAGCAAAAAAAAAACAACATTGGCCATCAAAAAACAGCCAGCTCTGGCGTTGCTTAGCTCCTCAATAAGCTCGTTACTATAGCTTGATGCCATGCGTTTTAACATTATGCAAATTAGTCACGTTTTAAAATAATATATTCACTGGACTAGTCTTGGCAAAAATCGTCTAAACATTTTTCTAAGAAACTGCAACTTATTAGTTGCAGTTTCTTAGTATAAATGTAGCATTTTAGTAATACTTTTGTGGACAATCTGTAGTATAAATAGTAGTATCTACACTAAATGATCTGTGTCAGTCGCAAAGGAAAATGTCGACGGCCGGTAAATGTCGGAGCTAATATTCGATATCGTTGAAGGCTGGTAATGAGGCGCGTTAGAGCACTCGTAACATTATTAACTGTCAACACGTCCAATTTTCTTGCCACAAAACTGTGTTAAACTGAGTGCTTATGGCTGTTCGGTGATCTTGAATTTTCGGTATAAATGAGCCAAATATTTTAGGTCAGCTCTCATTTTCAGGGCTCTGAAATTGGCAATAGCCCGCAGAGTAAGTATAATGATGACACTGTGTCCGATTATTAAGTAAGTAATCATCATTTTCAGCTCGCACAGTACACAACTTAAAAAACGTTGGACAAGTCCTGCTTGACTTGCTTTCAGCGCTCTCCTAATGAGCTCCGTATACGACTAGAGTTGGCGAGCTGATAAAATATCTGTATTATGTACAAAGTAGAAATCAATCGGCTCGGTAGCGCAACGGTAGTGAATGTGACTGTTGTGCTTGTGGTCTCGGGTTCGAAACCCTTTGGGGGAGTGCCATTGGTTTTTCTGAGAAATTCTTAGTAGTAGCACGAAGGCTTGCCTCCTTTTCGTGGGACCCAAATACTATAGTTAAAGGTAAGTAATCTCGCCACTGCCAGTGCGCCGAGTGTTGTGGGTTCGAATCCCACACGGGACAAAACTTTGTGTGACCACAAATGATTGTTCCGAGTCTGTGTGTTCTTTGTGTCCGTTGTTTGAATGTTTGAAGAAGTCCCCCACCACATAGGATTTATTCCTAATGCAAGAGTTGTCATTTAAAATATAAAGAAATAAAGTTTAAATAATGGTAGGCAAACATAATCTTTAAGAGTAATCATACTAAACATACTCTTCTAAACAAAACAAAGCTGAGTACAGAAACATATTATTATGAATATAGGGGTAATTATCTCTGTGGCTTTAAATTGAGTGTAAGTATTCTAAACTTAACTTTCTTGCTTATTTTCATGACGTCATCGTAAAAAATTAATTACTGCTCTTCAAAACTGTGACGACAGTCTGCTCATTTTGTTATCGAGTCACCTTGTCTAGTGTTTTAACGACTAACTATACTTTCCCTGTGATCCTTAATCCAAGGTCACTGGGAAACCATCGAACACCTCATTAATTTTCTCATGTTTATGGTGGTAATTAAAGAAATATCCCTCCAAGCTTTGTGTATCTGCGGCAGTTAATATTTTCAGGGCAAATTACAGGCAGCTTTCATCGAACTAATGGACATTGGCTTTATAGTCCATATTTCTTACTATAGAACTGTCATCGCTTCATTTGTTCATGTAAATGAAAGGCACAGCGGACATTCTCATTTAACTTGGTTGGAATAACGGTTCTTTATATAAATGTTGTTTTCAGAAAGGTCTGCGAAACAAAACACAGCAAACTTTCGGGAGAGGATATAAGTGGACCTATGTAATGATAGGGTTATAGCTGGTGATACATATGTGCTTTGACTTTAGAAGGCTCATGTTTGGTAAATATAGTATAAAAAGAAGTTCTGCAGTTTTACTACATGACATAATTCGAAACAAAAGTAGCTGCTGCTTTCGCTACATAAAACGGCACTGGGCTGAGTTGCTCAGGCTGCCTGGCTGTAAAACTAGAAGTGACTGTTATATTTTTTAGAAACATGACTGCGGAAATATTGAAGTCACGAGCGACGCATAGATTGACGTTCTACGGCGGCTCTCAATACTTCTCCGTAATATTCTGTACTATTAAAAAAAAACTTAAGTATTGTACAAATTATATCAGATTTACGTTTTGGTAGAAACTAACCTACATGTATATAGGTCTATAAAAACCACTGATTACTAAAACGGATAGGAATATTGTATAAAATTGGAGATACAGCAGCTAATCACCGACTGCCGTTGATAGCAAGGTAATTGATTCTATATATAAAGGTTAAATATTGAATATATTTTCTGTATTATATGGTTTGTATGCATAGTTCGACTGAGAACTAATCCCTGATAGTGCACATATTTAGTAAAATTCTTTGCATACATAGCAAGCATATTAAGCATACAGTAATAACAACCAATTTATATTTTTAATTCCTAGAGCTGGTTTTCATTCTAAAACATAATGAACCTATGAGCCATATCCAGAACAACAACCAGTGCATAAAAAATAAATTTCCTTTGTGGCAATTAAACACGCTACACGTCTAGCACTTAAACCATTGCGCCATGACTTTGAATGTGACTTTTAATTTCGTACAGTGGTTTTATGACGGTGTTTAAAGTACTCAACAGTTTTATGACACTGGCCATTACGGCATGAACGCTCTAGAAATTAAATGACCTCATACTTTCACAAGTAATTTCATAAACATTCAAGTTTCTGTTGTGAATATGAGATAATATGACAGTCAATATGTAAAATTATGTTCAACATGTTTTGCGACTGATTTGATGTACAAATTTAGTTAGTTATATGAATTGCAGATGAGCAATGTATTGACGCTCTACGTGAGGAAAGCATTAATATGCGATTGCTTAGGCTAGAAGTCGACAAAGATATGGGAGGGTTTAACAACAAAACATAACCCACGGCTCTATCTGTCACACATTTCTTATCCAGATTATATGGCTGCGGTATCCATAAGGTGAAAGTATTCCTTTAGGCAAGCAAGTCAGGTTTAAGTGTAGACTAAACGTGTTTTTACCTCTCCAGAGAAGTTAACACGCTCTATAGCGTAACTTTTTCTAAAAATCGCCCTATTGAAGAAACATTTTTTTCCTAAAATAACTTCTTAAGTTCCATATTTAATCAAATAAAAGTTTAAGTAGCATTCGGAGAATCAAATTCATGAAGCATTATACGGCGTTATTTTTGTATTCAGCGTTTTTAGAACTTTTATATAGATATTTTTGTGAGAAAACTTTGTGTATTTCGAATTTGTTATCATATTTTGTTGGGCGTGGAATAGAAAACAAATTTATAAGTAGCTGGTCTCATCTGTGCAGAAAATTCTATAAGAAATATCGGCAAATAACATAACTTAGCTTTACGGAAGTCTTTCCTCAAACAGTTAGACTTGTATACTTATATATACACATTTAGGTAAATAACTACTCATGAAGATCTTATGTAACAAAGGAGAGCTATTGTTAGCCGACCAAGCACGTCTCAAATAGAGATCTGTTTATAATTATGTTTGAGCTGCTTTTCATACTTACCCTGATACTAGCATTGCAAAGACTACTTGCTGCATGGAGCGGATATCTGCAAGATTTGAAGATATTTATACCGAATCCAGTTTTGAGTGATGACGAATAGTGACATTTTGTAAAAGTGTTTACAATTAAATTTATAGTTTTTTCTTATTTTCACTAGATTTTGTCTACTAAATGTTGGTTAGTTTTGGTAAGTAACAGTTACTGGGTGAAATGTACCCTATGTCCTTTTCTGTATACAATTTTATGGTGATCGGTCGAGTAGTCGAGGCGTGAAAGCTTGACAAACAAATAAACAAACTTACATTCGCATTTATTATGTTAGTTAGGATTATATTTACCTTCAAGAATCTAAGCAGGTACTCGTTAAGGTAAATAAAATTAATTAATAATAGAAATCTCTATTAATAAAATTATTACCACGCATGCAAGCCTCTTTGCATGTATAATTAACACATTTATATAAATATAAATTTTATTTTAGAGGAAAATATTTTATGTTTATTTATAACTAGCTTTTGCGCGCGGCTCCGCCCGCATGGTACCTACATCCATAAAAAGTAGCTTATGTCCTTCCCCAGCTTTTAAACTATATCTGTACCAAATTTCATCTAAATCGGTTGAGTGGTTTAGCCGTGAAAAGGTAACAGACAGACAGACAGACAGACAGACAGATAGACAGACAGAGTTACTTTCGAATTTATAATATTAGTAAGGATGTTCTTTATTTTATTGTTCTATTATAGTTGACGAAAAGCTCGCCCATATTACCATAAGAATGTATTCACTTTGTACTATTACCTTGGACCTAACCATAGCTTTATCCTTTGGAGAAATAAAGGCGAGATCTTCTGCGATATAAAACAAAGTGTTATTAAGTAACAAGAAAGGGAAGTACAGGCGGCGGACAATGTAATCTAAACTTTGGACTGAAGCTCTCAAGTACTTTATAGTTGGTAGGGTTCTACACCCAAGGTTAAAACAAAACATACGTACTTTCTACGAACACTGTGTTGTACTCAGCATTCTCTAGAAGGAATTACAAGTATAACGGTTTGTAGCTTATCAGATCTTTTATTGTCTTAAAGTGGTACAAAATCTGACATTTAAGAATAAGTCAGACCAACGGTTTTGGATGTCTTTTGATGAATGGATTATATCGCTGTACATTTAAGTCTAAATCACTTCAGTACCAATATAAAATAAGTTGCTGTATAGAAGAGTTGAAGGCACTTATATATATAATCTAGCTTAACAAATATAAAGTGAATATAAAGTTTGGTAAAAAATTGTATACTAATGTAACTCGCATGTTTCAATGAATTTATGAAGTTTCGATATATTTCAATAATGTAGTTGACTCATATTTATTTATTATTTAAGTCTACTGGTTGTATATCTTACCCAAACTCAAATACACTATTTTTAAACTATGTAAAATAAATAAAGTGAAGGTAATTGTCAAATAAGAGAAAAAGTATGCACGGTATAAAGTGTGACGTAACCGTTATATTAAATGCAGCTGTCCGAGGGAGACAGCGAGATGACCCCACTAAAACCCCACTTTTTATAACCAAATTTAAAATAATAATTACTCTCTTATTTTGCAACCAAATCTGATTATGTTTCACAAAAAGATTTCTTTTAATTGCTTTTGTATGTAAAATAATGTACAAATTCAAACATAGGCAACTATCATATCACAAATTGATGGAAGAGTACATTTTTGACAGAGAGTTCTTTTATCAAACATGTAAACATCAGTACAGAACGTATAAGAAAGTACTATTGGACCTTCAGTCAAAAACATATGAAATAAGATACAAATTCTAATGTTCAGTCAAGAGAGATAATCTAGCGAACTGTAAAAGAATTATCCAAATCAATGGTTCGACGTAAACATTTATATTTTCTTTATTATCCCTATCCGAAACGTTCGTTCCGCTTTAATAACTGATCGACGTTTTACTTTACTTCGTTGCTCAGGGTTTTGTCACTATAAAAGTAATAAACCATGTTAATTTAGTGCAAGTAAATCTGCAAAAAGACAAATGAAATGATTCTCTCAAACCTCTTTAAACATTTTCAATACAACGTTTTGCCTTCACTGTTACTGGAAAACATTGGAGCAAGAATATTTAAACAACATAATAAACCATTATGTTACAATGAATATATGCCAACATTAATGGCCAGCACTTGCTTATTATTTGTCGCCATGAGCAGGGTCAGAAGCCTTACGATACATTTATAATTCTGTATTGAAAACTCATCAAATACATTATAATGATTTCTAGAAGATGCCTGCCTTGAAGTCTGTCAACTTCTACTGGATCTGCATGGTATACAATTGCTTTACCCTTTTCATTTTGAGAAGAGTATGATGATTTATCAGGCTAAAGTTGTTATACCCAGAATTGTGCTGGTTGTGTGACAAACCCGTGGGCCTTAAATCATATGCGTGGTTTGTAAGAAGGGTCAGATATGATTATTTAATGCAACGTAATACGATCTCGACTTGGCTTGTCTTAATGACTCTTGGATAACCGTCTTTTAAAGCGAGACTCGCTGTTTACCGCAAGCCTTATAAAAGTACATAGTTTAGAGATGACGCATCAAAAAGGCTTATTGCGAACTTGTCTAGGTTAAAAAGTCGACACGTTTGTACCCTCTGACAAGTAATTTGTTTCGTTTAAATATAATCACGTCCTTGGATCTAAGATAATTTTACTTAAGATTAAAGTAGGTTTCGTCATAAAAGTAAATCTTTTTATACATAGTATTGTAAGACAACCGTATTTTGTTTCGTCTGCCAGTCCTCAAATGTAATATAGCTACAATAATAAAATCCGCGCTGATAACTTCGTTAGTGGTTATTTATTGGCAATCATATTGCTACGACGTAGTAACTGTAGCATAACTGCTACGAGCTACGACGGTGATTCGCCATTTGATTACGTCTACTTCATCGTGGAAATTCCCGTGAGTAATTATATTTGCCTTTCTCTCTACGTGCGTTCAGTTTTAAGTGATATGACGATATAGATTATGGCACGAAACTTTTGTGACATAATCTTTATTGTACTAACACGAAAATTTACGTTTACGTTTTATGTGACACACAAATATTTGTGTTATCCATAATTGGTTGTGCCGAGTTTAGGTGTTCTCCGTTGTTTGAATGTTTGTAAATTCCCCCGCAATACAGAAATTATATTGTCAAGCACCTGCTTGTCTTATGTCCCCTAGACATTCGCTCGATCATGAAAGCTCGATTTTGATTACAAGAACGGTCAAAGTGTTATCGAGTTTTCTAGTAAAGACATTCTTAATAGTAGTACGGAGTCTAATAATATACGTGAGACCTAAATAAATAGGAGGCAAATGTGGGTATTATACATCTCTGCTTACACTTTCGTGGATATAAATGTATCTGTCAAGGCATGTATATTATTATCATTTTGTTGTCTTTCATTATACGTTTTCGTGCATATTAATAAGTACTCAAGCGATAGATGAGTACTCGAACTCGATTCGATGGTTATTAATTAGTACTAAGTTCGGCACGAGAGCTCTTGTTACTAGAGTGCTTATCTAATGTGAATATAGATTATTGCACCGATGTGGATTTAAACAGATTAAAATGAAAATGTAATAATAATATCAGCAATGTATGTAAACTGATCCATTGATGGGCGCGGACCTCTTCTCAGTGTGAGAAGGCTTAGGACACCGTGGTCATGCTGGCTCAGTGGCGGTTAGCAAAGTTCACACTTGTTATAGGACATCAAGGAGAACTCTTATTTATGCAGTATTTATTCTTCACTGTTAAAGCGATAATTATAAAATGACTAGCTGATATGATAGCCGTGGTCCTGTCAATCTATACAATCATTAATTTCACGTAATTAAATTCAATATCAAAGCGTCAATTAATTTATGTCATATAATTTTCGACATTTTGCGTGAATTTTTCGCAAATTTTTGTTTATGTTTGTTTACCTTTTTCTGACAATTACAAACACAATAAAGAAAACAACCAAATCGGTCTAGCTGTTCTTCAGTGATGCTTCGTCATGTGGCAATTGATTTTTATTTATATAGATAGAAGATTAATACGCACATCACTTCAAAAGTCAGATATGCGTGCATTGAAATCGAACTAGAGACCACTGTTTGGCGATCTATATGACCCCAGATTGATAGACACTAATGACTTGTAAAATTTGTTTATGATGATATTCGATTAAGTTTTAGAATCGTTCACAATGGTGCCAATTCTGTTGTCACAAAATTCTCTAAACTTAACTAAAAATCACTAAAATTTAGTTTAGTCCTGTCATTTTAAACGATTTCAGAATACGAAATGTCGTTTGACAGGACTAAACAAAATTTTAGTGATTTTTAGTTAAGTTTAGAGAATTTTGTGACAACAGAATTGGCACTATTATCTTACTATCTTATACCTTTTGAATGAAACTTCGACAGAAAATTAAGAGGATAATGAATTGCTCGTATATCACGGGTTAGTGCGACAATTTAGGCGGCAAATCCCCAGACCACAGAACAGCGGTCCGACCCAGGTTAAGAAAGTAATTAATCCCTACACGAATAGGATACCTGCTGAGTTGCGAGAGCAGGTACAAACGACTCACTGTATACATAACTCTCTAAAAGTTCCATTTGTTTTACAGAAAAGTGTAATTTGTCAGCGTTCTGCAAATATTTGAATGCTTTAGCAGGCTTGTACGTGGTTAGAAATTTAAATATAGAAATTTATCTTATATATAACAGCTTATAAAAAAGGTAAGCTCTATTTTTTATGTTATGCGTTATTTTGTAGTGATTTAAGATACGTTTATAATAAACAAGACCTGAGAAGTCTTCGCAAGTCTATAAATCTATAAAAAGATCAGGAACAGATAGTTAATAACAATAATAATTTTTATTGATTGTTTCTCTTTCACGGGTATTTCCCTAATATGTTAGGAAAATACCCAGCCCTTTGGGAGGCTTACACGGGGACATGGGTCCAACATGCAGAGGCCCTTCGAGAATTTTAGTTTAAAGTGAGATGAGACACTTACCGATACACTAGCCGCGGCAGGCGTAAGATACTATTGCTACATATGGAATCTAATTATTCTGGTCTATAATGATGGGTGTTTGATGGTTTGGTAAAATGCAAACTATAGTTAAAAAACGGCGTCTGCCTGATATACTGTCCCAGTACAAAGTCGGAATGGCAGACGGTGACTTGCCGACTCACTAGATGGGCCACCTGAATTGTCGCCATAGACATAAAGGCCTTAAAAGCAGCAGAGGGCAACACCGGTGTGAGCGGCTAGGGGTGTCGAGCGGTGCGGCGCCGGTTTCACCATCACGGGTCTCGTGACAACAGAGACCCGGAGCGGGTTATTGTTATATTTATTGAAAACCTTGTTACATTTTCACAATAATTAAACGATACACTTCAAAGGTATTATGATCTTTAGATATGAAATCTATGTTTAAGAAAAATATTTGCAGTACCTGCTTGTGCTTCAAGACCAAACTTCAAATTAGTAATCGAAATTATTAGCTTACAGAAAATCTTTAATCAATCTAAACGTGTGTTTGTATTAAAAATAAATTATAATTTGAATGTATTCAAGAACTTAATCTTAAATGAACTGCGAGTTGCCTTAATATATGACAGTTTAATTGTTTTTAGCCATAGCCGTAAAAATATTGTGATTAACCCATAGATAAATAACAATGTAATCTTATATACGTTCCGTTTATAAAAACCGTACCATTATGGCACCTCTAATGTTTAAGATAATGGCCATTAGAGGTGCAGCCCTTTATAAAAAAAATAAAGTAAACGTTCTATAAATAACGATGTTTAAAAATAGAACATCAATCTGCCAGACGGCAGTCTCGTTAAAAAATCACAAACTTTGTGGAGTCATCGTGACAGAGGAATAATGGAGTCAATCAATCAGTCTCTGAATCTTTGAGCTCCAAACTTCAGACGTTTGCGACGTATACAGTTCTGAGAACTTTCCCAAACGTTCTATTCTGCGGTTTTCAAGTTTATCTCTGACACGCAGAGGTTGTTTACTATAAGTAGACTCTAATCGGACGAATTAAAAGCTTTAGTTACGTTAATTTGTTGGTACAAACGCTAATGATATAAAGTCTATATCCCCGAAAAGGTAGACATAGTTGTATAACATTCATAGTTAGCCAGCTATGGCTTTTGATTTCACGTGGCTAGTGCCGTCAACCAGGCAAAGTTTTAGACTTCGTGTGTGTTGTTGTCTGAACCGACAATTGAACATGAGATCTCATTCTCACGAGCGCATTGCATTCCTTTTCACAGTTGTTGCGCCAGCGCCAAATAAAACTTCTTATGTATACATTTAAAGTAACTACTTTAAATGTAAAAGTAGTTACTTTAAATGTGTACATAAGAGGTTTTATTCTTCACACTATATTTATCTGAATGAAAACATTTGTATTCTCTATTCACTTAGGGCATTTGTGATCTTTAAATTCAATTTTAGCCTTTAATGAAATATACAGAGAGTTAGCCGGTGTGGGTTTGAGCTCCACATATAATAAAATAATTTATGTCTAAAAACGGTTGTCCGTGCGTGAATATTCTTTGTGTGTGTTAAAGTGTTTAAGTGGTTACACATACATTTCTTCACGATACAGCTCATACAGCAATTATCATAATACTGCAAAAATTATCTTTAGAAAAATGTATTTTGTGTTCCAGTTAGGTATTGACTTCGCTCTTATATATATATTTATTCTTATTAGGAGTTACTTGGCGGTAGAGCAGCGATAGCTCAGTGGGGAGACCAACAGATGCAGAGGGTCTCGGGTTCGAACCCACGTCGTGCACCTCTGACTTTCGGAAGTTATATGACTTTTCGAAATTATGTGCGTATTGATTGACAATAATTATCGTCTGCTCCGTGCCTCGGAGAGCACGTTAAGCTGTTGCTCCCGGCTGCCATGAACATCTATGGCAGTCGTTATTGGGAGAGTGTCGACACAAAAGATCCCACTGGGTCGAAGTGTCGCCGGTCTGCACTGACTGGCCCCCACATAAGATAAGATACTTGACGGTAATTTATTGTAATAAAATAATCACGAGGACTTCAACCATTGCAATAAAAAACTGGTTGACAATGCAAATAAATATTTTGAGTTGGTAGCAAAATACTGCAAGTTGAACTACCGAGTAGGTTGACATTTTCAAACTTCTTCCATTGGTGTGTTCCTCTCCTCGCAATGATTTCATTATTCTTATACTTACTCAATTATCTATCAAGCTAAATTAGCCACTTAATCAACAATTGATTCCAAACACTGCATTACATACAAACCAAATTTACGTTCTATGGCCTGTACTACGTGACTTCACGCTATTAGCGAATGGATGGCCATAATGCCGCCATAAATGGATGAATAATGCTAAACCAATAATGTGATTTGCGAAGCTCATTAATTACAGAATTAAATGTGGTCGGACACCCATTAAAATCGGCTTAATTAATTGTATTGTTAGGATTCTGTTGCAGTTTATCATCACTGCGGGAAAATTTTCGGTAATTACTTTCATTATTTTGTGATGCGATGGACCGTGTATATTGTAAGTATGGTTCACAAGGTCAAGTAATGATGCTGTGCTAGATCTTTGATGAGTTTACAATAAATGGTGCTTGTTTTAGCAAGTACGTATAGCCATTATCATAAGCGTTAATAAAGAAAGTACGGATAGCGCAGCAGTTTAAGTAATTTCCTCCGCGAGTGTTATGGGTTTGATCTGGAGACGGGATGAAAAGTGTGAAAGAAGAGTGTTCTGGCTGTTCTTTGTGTTTGTGGTTTAAATATGTCTAAAATTTCCCGCATAACTGAAATAAAACCAAGTGCGGAAAATTTCCTTTAATAAATAATTCGAAAGTAGCCATAATCAGTCATATCATAGCCTTAACCTATGGATTAGGTTCCCTTCCTGCCTTCTGTTTTAAATATAACGGTTCTTTAGAATCGTATTAATTGTAAACCAATCGTCTGCATTCACGTGGATAATTAAAAACACCTACAGCATCAAAGGCGTCACATCCTACAAGTATTCACATATCGTATACATTCTTACAGGAAAACGAAATGCCGTTATATACATATATTTATATAACGGATAGATATAAAAATAAAAATTTGATAGAATAAAATTGATTTGAATTCAGATGACGCTTTTGGCATTTTACAAATCACATTTCCCACGGTTAATGTTTTTTTTTATTATTGCTCGGGGATTATATGTCGATATGTTTGTAATTTTCATTTAAATTAGAAATCAGCCAATCGTGAAAACGTCCGATACTCGTATTGACGGCGTTAAACCTATAGGGCATTGTAATGTGTCACTGCTAAATAATGAACTTTTATATAGGTTTTACGAGTCGCAGGCGCTGTAGTCATATGTAAGGTGACAAGTACATTATTATTTTTAAAATTTATAGAGCTGGTAATTGCTAAGGAATTCTAATATAGTGCCGTAACAATTTATGTCAGTTTGTTTGTTTTATAATTTATCATCCTTATGCTGAAGTTTATTCATTATACGCATATTTATTTATAATATTGCGACAATGTGTAATGTATGCTATCTTAATGTGCTTGTGATTTTTAATATGCATCTTATTCATTTGTTAGAGTCAGCCTAATTGGCCGTACGTGTAATGTCAGACGTACAATTTTGCCTTGTTCTAATACTTAAAACAGTCGTATAAAACATCTTGCAGGCGTAGCCAAATTGTTTGTTAATAAATTATTACTGACCCAAATTATAAAACATGGTGACAATAACAATAACAAAGGCGAAAAAGTGTTCTAATCCCGGCATTTTCCTGTACAGTAATTGCGTAGGAAGTGTAAACAAGTCAAAAAATGACGGCTTAATATAAGCACTGTGGATGAATCTTTGCCGCATGCCGCGCCCGCCAACCTAAGGAAAAATGTTGATTGAATTTCAAAATACGTCGATGCGACGTCATATATTGATTGGAAGCTCATTGTGAAAGGAGGCCTCACAAACAAGCTGCCCTCGGTCGCACAATAAACAAGGAAGTTCACGTAATATAAAAATGCTTGAAAGAACCGTTGAACTTTGGTTAAGTTTTAAAGACGTATTGTGTTTTGATTCTCCATTTTCTTGGTATCTGCAAATCGAAAATGATTCCGCGTTTAAACTAAATGTGGGTGGATTATAAGTGTAATAATAAGGGTCCACATTATTATCTGTAGCATGTCACAGTCTGTAACTTTCCAACCGATTCATCTAAATCTCTTAAATATTAACACAGATTGTCCTACCTATGCGTTTGTTGTTACACAAAAAACAAGTTTAGTTGGTGAATTTCGGACGATGACATCAACTCGTGACAATACGTGACAAGTCGATGACATAGTGTGCCTCCGCCTCAACTGCATTTTTGTCGAAGAAATTTTGTTAAGAACTCTTAGGGCTATGTGGATTTTCAGGTGTCACGGCTGGTAGCCCTCACACTGCGTCACAGCAGCATGAAGAATGTGATGCGTGAAAACGCATTACACATTTGACGTCACGGAGCACCCTAACCCAGAAATTGGTGCCGCGCGCGCTATTTTGTTGCAAGAAAAAAATATCAATATGAAAAGTACCACTCATTCACACATATCGTAACAAAAAGTCTCGTCGAATTGTGTCAATATTATTAGTAAAGCTTATTTTATTTGACTATGATCATCTAAGGCTGTAATTCAATTTAATTTATTTGTAGTTGATTTTAAACATAGGAATCGTTATAACCTATGCTACCTAACCGATGCTTTTCTTTGTTACCCTTTTGCAGCTGTTATCTATTGTCAAGAATTGCCTCCACCGCAACAAACAACCAAATCGGTATTATATTTAGAGCAGCATATACATTGTAATTTACTGTCGAAAAAATAAATAAAGGAAACAATCTTATCATGTTTTATTCTTAATGTGATAAATTCATGTCATTTGTTAGTCTATCTGTTTTTGCTGGCGTAATGCCAGATATGCAAATCTGCTAAACGGCTTTTGATGCCAATTTCGTGTTTGTTTGTTTTATAGTTTGACATTAATCTTAAAACTAAGAGGCATAAGCATATCTTCTTAAAAAACGTCTCTTGTGACCTGTATTCCGAGTGAACGAAGTTGCGGGCAAAGGGTAGTCCTAAATATTATAAAATCTTTAATTCCAAGAACACAGGAGTAGCAGTGAATTTTGCTACTTCGCAGTATCCATTTCGGAATGAGCTGCATATTATCGGCGTGCTACTATTCAGTCGATTGCCTCTACACACGCCATCGAAAATTCTAGAGTAGAAGCGAACGTGTTCGTACGTACTACCAGTTTTGGTCCCTCGGTTTTCATTAAAGTTTCACAATTAACTGAACAACTTATGTTACGATGGTTTGGTGTAATATTTAGTACGCTTTTGACACTTCTAGATTACTTTTCCTGTATTAGTAAGTCTCGTCTTTTGAAAGAATCGTACGTAAAAGTCGAGACTGTTATTCTTTTAAATGTAATTTCTTTATTGCAGACTGTTAAAGAACATTAGATATACACATGTTTATCCCCGAAGGCATGGGCATATGTGTCTTACAATATCATTTCGGCAGTTATGTTTTTAGGTAATAATATACTATTGCTGTCTATTTTTAGAATCCTTGCTGCTGAGAATAATAGAGAAATCCAAGAGAACTATGTCCGACCCAGCAATATAACAAAATCATTTCGAGTATATCAATTAGGCAGCATAGTGTATTGAGATTACGTTTTATCTTTTGTCATGATTTAATACAATATATTGAACTGCGGTTAAATCCTTGATGGTGAAGTCTCTATGCCCTTACAGTGTATTTGAAAGCTGTTGTTTTGTATCTTACAATAACTGTTTTGATTGATCAAGTGGCAACAAATTGGTTAGTGGTTTAGAGTGTCTTTGAAGTCTTGGGTACGGCAGTTGTATCTGTTTGTAGAATTTACCCTTTACCGGTCTATGCGAAAACATGGAGATAGATTCTTGCTACATATTTTTAATAACTGTATAACTAATTACACATGCATTCGTATCTCTGAAGATTCTCTATATAGGATTTATGTCAGTTTTTCTGTCCACTTTTAAACGTGAAGGCAATGTTTTCCCACTTCATTGATCAAATAAAATAACTGTGTTTGTTAAACGATTACTATGGCACATAATTGTGAATTTGTTTAATCAATGAGCAGTTGCAATATATTACGTATTTTAGAAGTCATAATTGCAAAAATACGTAAAATAATGCAATGTTTATAAATCTGAATATAATATCTTTGCAGAAGTCGTTCAAAATCAAGTAAAGTTATTCAAGTGAATTTGGATGAAATTTGCAATATCTTATTATCCAGGAAATTATATTGAAGTTTATATATAATTCTGAAATTCCATTTTATGCAAAGTACAGTGGATAAATCTGCTTAATACATTTTATTATACATCGAAATACCTGCAAGGTAATTTATAGAAAATAAGTAACACCACAATTCGACTTTGGGACTCTCGAATGGTCGAAAAAGAAAAGCGAATTAATCCGAAGCAATAACCGATATTATTGCTCATAGCTCGTACCCATGCATACATCAGTTTTCACACACTAGTACCAAATAATCTACTTAGTAAATATATTTGCGTCGTGTCCTCAACGATGTGTAGCACTATTATTGGGAACAAACGATCCGTGTACTGTGAAACCTATTGTTCTCGTACCCTACGTACTAAGTACTCTCATATTAATAACCGTTAATAACATTAAAAGGTTCTATGTCAATTCTTACATGTTAAGCTTATTTTATTATATTAGCTTGTATGTGTGTGCGTACTAAAACCGTATTGTTTAGGTAGGCATAAAAACTCTAACACTTGAGTTAGGCACTGATGGCGTTGGTGATGGTTTTCGTTCCTAAATAGAACATAGTACATGGCTTATGCTGGATGCATGTACATATATATATTTCTAACCTTCATGGGACAAATAGCGCACAGTATTGCCGCGAGATTGTTATAAAAATATAATAATGTCAATATTTGGTCACGTAATAAGGGAGGATTTAAAACAAGAAAGGCTTTTTAAAGACCTACCTAATATGTTATTCGCCATTTACTTAGTTGTATTGCCAGATTTCATGCTGCTTCTTAGAATTGCCTAAAAAAACACACTATAACACAGTCACCGAACGGCGAAACGAACCCGGGATGTACGCATAGATAGTAATGTATTTTTAACTTCTTCCAAATTAGTATTGTATATATAATATTCAATGTTCGAGCCAATATCATTGAATTTTTCCATTAGCAACGAGCTTTATGGCCTTTGCCAGGTGAATGACAAAAAGCCTGACACGTCGATTATATTGAAACCCTGTTCTGTACGCAAAAAGTGTTGAGCGCTCTATGAATACTTTGAATCCTATCAAAATAAATATGCCATGACTAACTGCAGATATGGGTATAGGTTATATAAGTACTTAATAAACAATCGACCGACTGTTTATTAAGAATTAAATTATATTAAATTATTGAGTATTCTTATTAATATTATAAATGCGAATGTGAGTTTATTTGTTTTGTACGATTTCTCGTCTCAACTACGCGACTGATCATCATGACTTTTTGTTTATACTTTGTCAGGGATACAGAACAGGACATAGGGTACCTTTTATTCAGAAAAAACGTATCTACTGTCCCTAAGGGATTTTAATTTATTAACAAAATCTTCATTAACCCGACCAAAGCCGCTGGCAAGAGTTAGAATTTCATACAATAGAAATTTTGTGTCACAGTGATATCAAGCTTAAGGTCCTTTAACTTAAGCGATATATCGATTATTTCTATGAATGATAAAGTTCAGACAAAGGCATGTCACCTAGTCACCTTTCCTAATCTGAACAGTATACCAACTAGCTTAGTTAATCTGTGTCAACAGATCACCATCTACAAGATCAGCTTCCTCTATTAGTTCTTAATTGCTTTAAAAAAAGCACTTCTCGCACTAGGATATAACTTTTGTGTCGCGGGGGAATTTACAAACATTCAAACAACAAACACAAATAACCCTCAGACTCGGAACAACTATTTGTATGTCACTTTATTTTTTGTCCCTTGTGGGAATCGAACCTACAACACTCGGCACAATGGCAGCGGCTAGTCGACCACTTAAACCACTACCGCATTCGTACAGTGCAGTTGATAAATTGACGTTGATTTATGCACCCGACCAGATTTTAGTAAAATTTTAAATATACATACATACTTCCACCATTTATTGATTCATTGCTTTCGGTTTAATCAAAAATGTTTCGAATAGCATGAAAATATTGACTTGTAAACATTAAACGTTTCCGCGTTAAGATGGTAATTAAATCTTTATTGGTGCCAGCAGCGAATAATTAAATATCTGGCACGATTCGGGTGCTTTACTAATTCTTAAGAGCTTATCAATATAATATAGTCGCTAAGCAATGGCCAATATTATTAATACATTTGAGGTTTTAGTTTGATTACTATGAATTCATTCATAGTAACAGTTTTATTTATAGCCTCCTGACGACACGTGTGCTGACTATGCAGTTAAGAGTCTAGAACGTTCGAATGACCACGGGGCTCTCCAGTCGTTTATGCTACGTCGTCCCAATGTGACATGTCATATTATACATATTTGTGTATACATTACTTATCACGTATTTGTGATGTGTAACAATAGACTATTATGAATGGTATAAAGTAAATTGGTGGCTCAACATAATATGAGCCGCTGGTAAACGACGGGATCTATTCGTAGTTTTTTTTTCTGAATTTTATAAATAGAGTGACTCTCTGTCCATAGAAATATTACTTATGATTGTTTAATGCATAATAGTGATAACTAAAAGAACCGAATGCAACTATTTGAAACCTCGGAAATATGAGACAAATTGCCTAAAACTAAAATAGAGCACAGCGGATTCTTCGTTCAAAGCTAGCACACAACTACCGGTGAACTTTCTGAATCTGATGTCAAATAATTTCATGCTGTGTGACTGCATTCCTATTCCAAAACTTCTTATAAATGTACAACACATTCGCATCCAGTACTCTTCGTTCAAACTTTATAAACGCTCAAATTTATTTTTACTTGGCTTTTATATGTAATCCTTTCTCTAGGTAGTAATTTCGATTTGCTTTAGACAGGCTGTATAACTGTTACACAAAACAGGTGATTTAAAATAGATATCAGTGAGTGTTTTAAATATACCTTTAAGCGAAGGTACGTTTGACAGCTGCGATCTAAATACAAAATAGTAATCTGAGACAAACTAATTAAACATTACTTGAATATTTCGCTTTGTATCCCTAATACAATGGAATATCTTTTTTTAAAGAATTTAAAGCAATTAATTTTAGGATTTAGTAAAAGGTTTTTAGGTCACTTTTCTATATACATGCGACATTAATACAAAACTATAAGTAGATACACATAATAGGATAGGTGAACTCTCTTCGGCCTTAGCCCGGACCTCTATAACAATAACTGTTCAGAACGAGGTTGGGTAACGTTCAATCTTTAGACCGCAAATTGGACCGCCAAGGAGGGTGGTTTCAGGATTCTGAGTGAAATAAAGAAACCAATGGAATGTTAATTTAGATTTCTGTGATGTTTCTTTTTGATATAATGGAAATTAAAGTTGTTCTGAAAACAAAATCAACAGCTAATTCCTATATAATTAATTAGTACTTTATAGCGGTTTATTTTGTTTATGTTTTTATAGGTTACCACTTTTTGGATATTATTTACCATCCATCGGGTAATACCAATGAGTTACTTTACTAATATTATAAATGTAGAAGTTTGGGCTGAAAGATGTTTTGATGTTTGTGATTGTTGCTCAATCATGCTTAAACCATTGAATGGATTTGAATGATGCTTGGAAACAGATAAACTTTATTAACATATAGAATACTTTTTATCCCTGATGCATCCTGGATTATTCAGTGGAATTGCAGCGAAACTAGTATTTAAATATTATAAACGACTAGATTTTTTTGCGTTAATGTAGATTTAGACAATAAATTTCTATCCTCGGGAACAGCACTTTTTCTGGATAAAAGATACCCTGTGTTCTGCACTCCTGACAACGTATATGTGAAATTTGGTGATGATCGGTTGAGTAATTATGACATAAAATCGTAAAACAAACAACTAAACAAGCTTACATTCGCATTTATAACATTAGTTAGGAAGTCAGGATAGGATCTAGTATACGCTATATAGCCTTATAATATTATATTAGTTTTTATATTTGCGACGAAAGAGCTAACAGTGTCCTAAAAGATGTTTTGCTTGCTCTTCGGTTAAACTAAATGGATTATTGGAACCCAGGCAGGTGGCACATTTTAGATCTAAATTTGTATTCGTCGGCCATCGTCTACCTCATTTCCGTAACTAACAAGATTTACTGTCGCCGGTAGGGTAACTTAAGGACATTAAGATCGTCTTTTATAAATGTTTTAACAAGAAATAAAAACATAAAACAGTCTAAGCTTCTTAAACAAACTGAAGTGATAGAGGCATGGCATACTTATGCATATTATCATGTATCTGTGTTACTTTTTCTATTCTACATACGAAGTTTATCAAAGGTACTTATAACATTCACAGCAGTGTAAAATACACGATAACTGCCTCCGTGGCGCAGCGGTAGGGAATGCGACTCCTGTGCATGAGGTCTCGGGTTCGAATCCCGGGTCGGGCCAACAAAAACGAATTGGAATTTTCTGTTACGAAATCTCAATACAAGCTCGGAGTTAGGAAGTTGGCGGTGTTAGACACCCCCGTGCCTCGGAAAGCACATAAAGCTGTTGGTCCTGCGGCTGATCTCTCTCCGGTCGTGTCGGATTATCCGTCCCATCGGATCATGAGGGTTAGGGAACAGAGAGTGCACTTGTGTTTGCGCACATACTTGTGCACTATAATATCTCCTGCGCAGATGGCCAGTCTCCGTTAAGATTGGCCGCCGTAACCGAAATTCGGTCTGGAGGACATTAATGCTGGAGAATGAGAATGCAGCGGTGATTCTCCAACGCTATAACATGTATTTTTAGCTTATACTTCCAAGATGACAATCAAACAGTCACCTACCTGCCCGACTGCCTGCTGGTAAACAGATGCGGTAGCCTACAACGCTTACAATATCAGGGTATTGTTGTTGGCTCGTGCATTCTCGAAACTTCCAAAAAGCGATGCAATGAAAGGAAAAAAGTGGGTGAGGTAAGTATGTGAGCTTTTGGAACACTTCTTGGCGAAGTACAGTAACAGTATTACTACTCTAAGCGGATGGTATGTTTTTGGGTAAGGCGGCACATTTGTACTGTCTCTAAATCATTGACAATAGCGAGCTTACCCAAATGGGCATAGGTTTATGCCATATGATTAACGGGACAATCTCGACATTGACTGTTGTCAGCGAGCCCATTGCGTCACCTGTAGTCATTAACTTGTAGCAGCTTGAACCGTTATAATTAATTACTATTATACCACAGCGTACTGTACCCGTAATTACGCCAGAGTAAGCCCGATACTTAGGACAGGTGTGTGTCTAGTTTAGGTAAGGAATTTCAGTCTATTACCAAACCTAAATTGTATAAGATTATGTGAATATCTTAGTACTAAGTAAGTAAAAGTATCACGTTCTATAAATAGACAATTAATATAGCAGCGATAGCCTAGTGGGAAACCGTTGGACTGCCACGCAGAGGTTTCGAGTTCTAACCCAAGGCACGCATCTCTGACTTTTCGAAGTTATGTGCGTATTAAATAGTTAATTATCGCTTGCTTTAACGGTGAAGGAAAACATCGTGAGGAAACCTGCATATCTAAGAGTTCTCCATAATATTCTCGAAGATATGTGAAGTCTACCAACCCGCACTAGGCCAGCGTGGTGGACTATGGCCTAACCCTTCTCACACTGAGAAGAGGCCCGTGCCCAGCAGTGGGACAGTTTAATACAGGGCTGATATTATTATATATTATTACTGATATATATGCATGTATTCTTTCTTCTCATTTTAATGTAGTATGTAGCCTAGTGTCGAAGCATATTAATAGATATCAGAATGACTTAGTAGTGGCTTTACCAAAATTCTCTGCTATTGGCGAAGGCCGTTAGATCCGATATCGATTTTAAAGGTGTTTATGGTATATAGAATAAATGGCTTTATACATAATTATATTCACAAGTTGGATATAAACCAAAAAACGTTAACAAAATTTTTTCCCGACTGAGACATTGAACCCACAATTTCTGGAACTCAGTTCCACTAACAGATTAATACCATACACGAACACGAAAATACACAGAGCCTAATGTAGTTCTGGTCCAACGAAGAGATTTATAAACATGAAAATTTTATTGACCTAGATTCTATATATAGCTACCAAATTTATTCAAACAAAGACGTCTATAGATTATGGTCTAGATAATTTTTATTCAGATAGAATTCAAAGCATCTAGTTTGAACATTTAGACACAAGCGTTCACACTACTAGACTATAATTACTCTTTAATTATGACTACATTTATGTAAATATATTCAGAGAACTAATTTTAATGACCACTGGTAGATGTCTCTAGAGATTCACTTAAACGAAAGCACTTCAAACGAACTATTTACATAATCAAGACTCTTTGCCGACGAATTAGCCAGTCTGCCTTTGTTTGTACAGGTGGATGCTATCTCTCGGTCGTATTTTATGTTCAAATATTTTATAAGAAATCCAGGCTTACAACGACAAGCAGCGATAGCCTAATGGGAAATCGTTGGACTGCCACGAAGAGGTCTCGAGTTCGATGCCAAGACGCGCATTTTGAAGTTATATGCGTATTAAATATCGCTCGCTTTAACGGTGAAGGAAAATATCGTGAAGAAACCTGCATGTCTGAGAGTTCCCCATAATGTTCTCGAAGATAATTATGTGAAGTTTCCCAATCCGCACTAGGCCAGCGTGGTGGACTATGGCCTAACCCTTCTCATAGTGAGAAGAGGCTCGTGCCCAGCAGTGGGACAGTTTAATACAGGGCTGATGTTATTATTATTATAATTATAGACTATATTTAAGATTATATTTTTTTAAATAAAATTTGTTCATCAAAGTTATCTACCTTGATAAACAGATTTTGAATGGAATAGATGAAGATAAATAAAATAATGAATACTGCAGCTATCTTTTAAAGATATTATGAATGCTAGAAATGTTGGTGTTTCGTTTAAAGAAGTGAATGCGATTTATAAACAGAACATTTTATTCTTTTGAAAATTGTTACTTAGAACTAAAAAGTATACAATTTCTATTCACAGTTGCACTAGTTATTCCATTGGCGTTTATATCCGTCGTGGGTTATATGCGCAAGTTGAGGCGCTTGCAAGAATCGTTTGTGTCATGTAAACCACTGATCAAGGAACTAAGTCACTATCTTCTTCACACTCACTGTGGTAAAAACGGCGTGCAAGTAGACCATATAATTATCTCGCGTATGTAGCCAGGTGCAGGGCAACTTGCGCATGTAGCTTGTGGCAGCTACTTGCGTCCTGTACAAGTATTTGATAAGTTTAAGAACTACATTATGTAAAGTATGTGTAGATAAAAATGTTGATGTTAAGTAAAAGTGGCGTAACAAAGTAGGTTTTTTTATAAACGTGACAATCTTTTCCAGAGAAAATATTATTCTAAGAATATTACTGTAATCAGTTATCCTTTCAATGCTTTACTTATGCCAATCTGTCATCTGTGACAGACGTTTTGTCCGCACAGCCAATGATTGCGAAACCTCAAAAAGGTATTGTTCAATGGCGTGAAAACGCTGAGTGAAAATAAATTTGTGATTTATTTACAGATTTTACTCACGCTATGAAAGAATCGTAAATAAATGCTCGCTTTCAGGTTTACTGGTATCTTTTTATTACACATTTTACAAGTTTATTATATATTGAAAATTAATTTCCTGTCGTTGAGATTGAGTTGTAGCCGTGTACAGTAACGAGCAAGATTCTGATGTTTGATACTTCTTATTGTGTTTTATGTTTTTAACGTATTGAGTCGCAGCGGCACACCGGCAGTCAGACACAATAGGTTTTCAATTAAGTTTAGCTTGCCTAAATTTGACAAATTAAAAAGGAAATTTGATAGCTTTTACATTTGATATGTAAAACTTATATATATACCTATGCGAACTAAGTTTTATATAACTAGCTGAGCTGGTTTTATAGTATAAAGTCTTTCGGGGTTATTGCGTCTATTGATACTTTATGACATAAGATTCCATTTCATGCAAAAATCCATTATTACTAAATTCAGCTTACAATAGTAAAACTTTTTGAGCCTTTAAGTGCATTTACACCGATTTACCTTACGACTATTGTACTGACTGAATCATGAACAGCCATTATTTTTCTCCCTTGTTAATTTTTTCGCTCCACCTCATGGTTAGCAGTAAGCGGAGTATATAGTAAAGGCCACCTTGCTCGCGAGTCCTTTGCTTGCAAGTTTGACTTGATAGTCTTTACTTTGACTGCCTTACTAGATACCTTTTACGACTGAAAACCTTTGGAATTGGACATATTTTAATGTAGCCACTATGCTACATAGCACACTAGCATACTATGATATTCAAGCCCGTGTAGAAGGGTATATTAGAATACACATTAAAATAACTAAGGATAAAATAAAACAGATTTACCATAAATTTACTGCTTGGTAAACACGTAACGAGTATAGGGGGAAAATCAACTATTATGTAGAAACCCCGACATGGGAGTGCCAATGGGACGGAGTTCTCTTTTATTATGCTGCGTCGTCACTCCACGGAAATTCCCGAAACCTCGGGTAATATATCCACATATTTCTTTAAGGCCATTTTTGCCTTGTAATATTTATTACGGTGTACTTTTGTATTGCAGTGTTTATTTTGCGTAAATTTTATTTGTATTGTAGTTCAACTTTTATCAAACATGCACACTTGCACAGTACTACCGCCAAAAATTTGTTAACCCAGCGAAATTCCTTCCCTCCTACAGGAAACCGACTTAAGAATACTTACTGCTGTTTCTACCTACCTCTCCCATTCCTTTCCTTTATTTCTACACCTTTAATTCCTCTTAGATAAACTCGGCATCGGACTAATGCTACGATAGCCAATTAGTATTAGGAAAACCTTATACTTGTCTCTACTTGTATAAAAAAGTAAAAGCTTCGAATCCGTCCTTTGTGATTTTAGCTGTTGAAAATTCCTGACATAATCTATACTAATATTATAAAGCTAAAGAGTTTGTTTGTTTGTTTGGTTGAACGCGCTAATCTCAGGAACTACTAGTTGGAATTGAAAAATTCTTTTAGTGTTGGATAGCCTATTTATCGAGGAAGGCAAAGTCAAAGTCAAAGTCAAAAATCATAGGCTATATAACATCACGCTACGACCCATTGGGGCGGCGCAGTAACTATAAACGCGGGTGAAACCGCGGGCACATCTAGTTTTATATAAATAAATCTGATTTGATTGATAACATACAAATCCTGATTCCTTTTATATAAAATTTCAATTACATTTCTTTTTGTTTTTGGCAATCGACAAGGAAGTGTTGGGTTCTAATAACATTCTCGTGTTACCAATTTGGTGAAACAAAAACTCTCAAGGTCAATACGAGACGCCTGATACCTTAATTGTAACGTTGCGTCTCAAATTAACTTAGATTTTAATGATGGGTTCCCGAAACTTATTAGGTACTAGATTTTGCCCCCGGCTCCACTCGTGTTAAAGTAGATTTTTCATTAAATTCCAATCTCTCGGGAACAGGACTTTTGTCTACCTTTCATTCAGAAAAAAGTCCTATTCATGTCTTTTCGTTCTTTTCTGTACCCCCATTTCGTTCTTTTCTGGTCCAGTAGTCAAAGCGTGAAAGCGTAACAAACAAAGAAACAAACAAACACACTTTCGCATTTATGATATTAGTTATGTGCTTTATGTGCTGTATGGAGCAAGATATCGTAGCAGGTATATCTCTCATTATAAAGTTCAGGCGTTCAAATCGGCTGTCGATATTAAGCTAGGTGTTCTTTGGCTTTCAGTTATGCAATTCTCAGTAACAGAGGAGTTTGTAGCCGTGACCTGTAGACTGCAATAAGCCCACACCTATTACGTGGGTTTTAAAAATATAGCTGGCGAGGATGTAATGGACTTCAGCCTACACCTTTGAGAATATATAGACATAAGTTCATATATGAAGATGCAAGAAATTCAATGACTGGCTAATTGATAAATCCTTTTACTCAATAAAAGATTATTTTGATGGTTGTCAAAAATAAATGTAAAAGCGTAATATATGTGCATGTGTATATAACAATGATTAGTCTAGCAATAATTTACAAATTAAGAATAATTTATGATGTTAATGTGTTTTTGATTTTAATTAAGATTTGCATGTCACAGTTTGACAAAATGTATATGACTCCAATTATATAATATTCCAACTTATGTACCTACATTTTATGCAAATAAAAATATTCTATTCTATTCTATTATATCCTATGTGATATAGACTTTATAACAATGTTATTTTTGTCGTTGAGTAGCGATAGCCTAAGCGATAGGAGATCGTTGGACTGCCACGCAGAGATCTCGAGTTCGATTCCAAGGCGCGCATCATATCAACCAGCAGTTAATTATCGCTCGCTCTAACAGTGAAGGAAAAACATCGTAAGGAAACCTGCATGTCTGAGAGTTCTGCATGATATTCTCGAAGATAATAATATGTGAAGTCTGCTAACCCGCACTGGGCCAGCGTGGTGGACTACGGCCTAACTCTTCTCACACTGAGAAGAGGCCCGTGCCCAGCAGTGGGACAGTTTAATACAGGGCTGATATTATCTTAGAGTGGTTTAATTTAGCGATATTTTATTTATTATAAACAGATTGTCAACGAAAGACAGAAAAAAGCAAACCTTGACAAAGGTAAAACAAAGTAATATGTCGTATTCAATATTTTTTATGTAAGACAAGGGTCACGACTAATCTATATCCTGTCTGTCTGTCATAGATGCGTCATACAAAACTGGTTTTCTTGCTAAGATTTTTTGATCTGTCGTAACCAAGGATTCTTGTGAAGGTCCTGCCCTTGTACACTGTCTTTTATCATTTTTACGTAAATGTCTTTGACGACAAATACCTAGAAAATACTAGATTATGCCCATAACTTCGTTCGCATGGACTACAGTGCGACGTCACAGAGAGTACGTCTATTTCCGCCTATGCAAGTTTAGATTACTGGTATTATGAAGTTCCTGGTGGTATATTGTATTATGGTTAAGTAGTTGTCGGATCCAGGATTCGAACGCGTTGTCTGGCAATTGATAGCTGGCAATACAGTCAATCTTTTCTTACTGAAATAAAAAAATAGGGGTCATTGGATTTTTATGAAGATACTGTACTTATTCTTATCCTAAGCGTATATAAAATTATATAGTGATAACCTGTTAATCCATACTTTGCAGCCAGTAGATATTACGACTCCACATTATAGGAGACTAACCTTTTGTCATCTACTGGGCTAATTTTCAGACACCGTGCTGTTCATAATTTGCTATCAGAAAAATCAGGTAATCGAACCCGGGCCATCACTGGACCAATTAGGTAATCAAAACCTGAGATTTGCTAGAAGACGGATGATAAATACAATAAAAAACGACATATTCGTAACACAGTTTATTGAAAATAATAAACTTTTTGTCAGCCCATTAATTTACAATCAAAAATATTAATTTTAGCGTTACATAACTAAACAGTAAGTAGTTGAATTTACAATAAAACATTGTTTCGTACAACAATAAAAGCATCGATTTATTCTATTGTGTATTTACCTAAGTATTATATCTACATATAGTTAGGTATATATTTTACAGCCATTTATTTTTTACGTGAATCAAAGCAAAATAATAAAGAGGTTTTACTACGAAAACACAATACGTGAAGTAACAACTTGTGTTATAGCTTACAATGTTATGTTTGCATACATTTTGTGAACTTTCATTCGAATATAGTTTAAGCTTAAGCTTTGTGCTTCGTAAAAGGTGTGCTTATCCGAAAGAGGGTAAAGTACTTATGTTAATTTGTTCACACATACTATTTTTTGTTTTATAGATAAAACAAAACAACTAAGTAAAAAGTGTATAACAAAAACTGGAAAGCAATACTTGATTATTATTAAGATATGAAAATATTTTCGATTTACAAAAAAATACTAGTCTCTATTCCCATAAATAATAATTGTGTTTTCGTAGTCCCTATCTATTTAAACTAACACTCATCTTCGTATGCCTAATATATAAATCTGTATACTAACCTAACGAGTTTTTATTGGCACTTTATATAATTAATCCATTGTAATTCTTATGATCTATTTATTTACAAGCGTTTTAGTTATCCGCAAATAAGTTCAAACATATCGGGCAATATTAGCAGTACATAGAATAGTGACTATATTAGTTAGAAAGCTTTTTAATTCTAAAACTGAATTATGTTTTTCGAAAGTCTTGAAACTACACAAACAGCATGTAATATAATTAATTCATTTGACAATACTTTGGACGGGTACACTTTATGAAAAACATTTAAGACGTTAAAGTAGTATTTTTTATTAGAGCGTTTTACTAACGAAATTTTTTACATTTAAGTAACTTTTTGGTAAGCTTCTTCGCATCAATAAGTCGAATTTTAAATATTCTAATGGTAATCGATACTATATATTTTAAAGAGTTTTGAAATAAATTTGTGAACATAGGTGGATAGGTAGACATAGAAAGGTACCTACTACCAAGAACAATAGTATCACACTATGTGCATGAAAGACGCTAATTGATGCTATTAACGTATATACTTAGATATACGTAGATATCATCAATAAATTGTATGTTGAGCTATGCTATGCTATATTGTACTGAGTTCTGCTATGTTGAGCTATATTTTGCCTATAAAAAAGTTTGAAGTTTGTTTTCTATGCTGTTAACGACGTCATTCTATATTTGACGTTAATATTTGCTGAATAAACCGAACTATGTAGGTATGTTCGTTTTGATTGTGACTTGACGTGATTGGTGATAAAGACTATAAAGATTTTGCTAACTTGAGCACAGCAAAGCATAGCTCAATTTTGATTAGGCATTCTCAATATACAACTCGTATTAGCAGTAGTAGCATTAGTACCTCATGAAGCAAAAGTGAAAATATATCAATACGCGGGTTAAATTTATTTAATGAAATGAAAGCTTTCATTTTATTTATCTAAAACACTCTTAGCATTTAATACGTAACTCTAATAATTACATACAAGGTGCGTATATTTTTATATATATTATAATTTATGTACATTTAATAATATACCATAAAATAACGCTATATGTATGAATAAAAATACCAAAATATTTAACGCTGAGTACCTTAATTGGTTCCATGGATAAGTCATAATTATTAATTGAATCGAGCGCCCTAACAAGCTACTTATTTTAGTATCACTTTAGGCAATTGCCTACCGTTAATATAATTTATACAACGTGTTAATTTTTCGATGAAATCTCATCGAATCGGGTGCCATCTCAATTTAAAACTTTGGTATACAAAATACGGGCAACGCGAGGATTTATCGTTTCATTTTTCACGGAAAACAATTACGTTATATAGAAATTGTATATTTAGCGGGAGCGTGTTATATTGCAGACATGTATATTTAAACCCTTAAAAATTGGTTCATAAAACTAAAATGAAATCATATGATGGCTCTATACCTTTAACGGATTAGATAATTTTATGTATATCACGTATCTACGGGAATTAGGTTTATAGGACGAGCCAATTGTTTTCTATTCAACATAGCTCCAGTATCTGTCAAAGTCGTAACAGAATACCCCAATTCGTTACCTCAAAACCGGAATCTGGTAAACTGTAGTCTTGTTTACACTGAAGCCTTTGTAGGCCACAGATACAATACGTCATTATGTTTGAAAAGAAATACTCTAACCATTATAAATGAAAAGATATTAAATCTTTTTGACAATCAGACATTATAATATATATTTTACGAGGGAAATAATTACAAAACTAAATATGTGCAGCTAAAGTACAGTAGGGTATAAAATAATATTGCTTATGTTCTATTCATCTAATACAATGCGGTAAGCAGACGCCTGCGTTTATATTTTACTTTTTACAATACATTAAATAATTGTTATAGTCTTACTATCTATAGGCATACTATTATAAATTCGCAGTATTACCTAATAACAATCATATAAGGCACTGCCTTATAACTTACACAGTACTATACATTAGTTACCTGCCCATTTGATTTCGTAGTAAGCTTGGTTTACAATGAGACACAAATTAAGTTTTAGAATGTTGATGTCATAAATTAATCACAAACTTGTTGAAGTAACTATAAAGGCTTCCGTAATGAATTGGTTGAAACCGATATCCTGTTTAATAAATATGATTCCAGTTATAAAATCAAATAAAGGAATTTATTCATTAAATCAAGGCATACATGGTCATTCAGAATACTTTCGAATTTATGTTTGTAGCACAATTGAGGGACAGATAACTTTTCCAAAGCCAAATATTCTATACAAAATTTACGTAATTACATATTATTTATCAAATTGTGCTATGTTCATTTTATATTTTTTCAGGCACAGCACTTACCTGAAACAATGAAGACAACGTTGTCCACTGGCCGGTGTTCGGACAAATCGCTTTAAAACAGTTAATTGTACTTAATCCGAAAAAGGACGTAGAACTGTTGGTACTTTCTCTTTTGTAATTTTCCGTTTTATTTAATTTCAATTCAGTATTCAAATACATTCCGTTATTAACTACAAATGATCAAGCAAGCTCATTCATCAATATAGATAACTACAATTCCAAAGCGTATAAACACGTTAGTACAAACACTATCACTATTAACGGCTTTATCTATTTCACACAATGCAGTAGTCTCTCCATTCACGAACCTACTAACATTTTATTGCACCATATAAAGTCGGTAATTGCGCTGCCTTTACAGAAGCGCTATAGAGGCGTCTCGTCACCGGATTCGCTACATGGCAACCTAACTACCTTAGTTCCTGCTAGTACCCCTACGCCTTCTAGACAAGACCGCCTATTTGTGAGCACATCTCGCAAAAATGCTCTCCTAGATCCGGCCAAATTAGTTCCTGTAATGGACCTCGTTAATTTTCTCAAAGCAGGCATTTTTAGCGCCTCTTCGTATGAAGGCGGCTCGTCAGTAGGCGTTGTTTGTGCTCGGCCACCGAATGGATCTCTGGAACACGTTGGCGATAATTCCGTTGAGAAATATAATGTACTCTCTCCACTTCCACTACTTTGGGGTTCTGGCATTTGTTGGTAGTTGGTTGGAGAGCTAGTTGATGTAAATTCTTCTAATATTTGCCTAGCGCTTCTGGCAGTTGTTAAAACACCTGCCCAGGAGCGTCTATTCTGCTGCTTTGCCTCATTAGACCTGGCACTAGCAGCAATATTGTGCGTAGAGTGTGTTGTCGTGATGGTTACTCTGGGCCTTCGAGGAGGCTCGTCGAAAGATGCAGCTTTAACAGTTCGTCGAGGAGACCTTGTCTCTGGCTCTATATCGATTACA
This sequence comes from Catocala sponsa, assembly GCA_963564715.1. Lineage (NCBI taxonomy): Eukaryota > Metazoa > Arthropoda > Insecta > Lepidoptera > Erebidae > Catocala > Catocala sponsa. The sequence goes on along the minus strand of OY751339.1, from coordinate 17,867,938 downwards.
ACTCCATCTTCTGGCGCTGTTTGAGTGCTGCTCTCGACTGGTTCCTCTCTGAGGGCTGCATCTATACGCATAGCTTCGGAGTAGGAAGGAACTAAGGCACAGTTACCACGTATAGCTGCGAACAGTTCCAGGCTGTCGACTGTTGAAGCATGTGAGAGCGGCAAAGTGCGAGGTGGACGGGGTGCTGAACAGAGAACTGCACTTTGCTCATCGGCGAGTGCCCACGCATAATTTGTAGCAGTAACTGGTGGCAATGTATCTGATAAATGAGTATCAAGGTCTAACTGTCGACTGGGATCTAACTCGTAGTTTGTTCCAAATATTTTTGTTATCTGCAAAAAAAAGGTCTTATAAACTTTTGGGTTAAAGTTTCGTATGTATGTGTAATTTGTATTTGAAGTGGATGGGTTTTATCAAGTTACGTGATCAAAGCTACTTGCTTTATAAATAGCCACCGCTTCGAGAATACGTCATGGTACTACCACTAGCGGAAGTAATAAGATTAATATAACAAAGTTTACTTGGAAGGCATTAATAAAATTTAGTAGGTACACGTAGCATCAGAATATGATTATACATACATAATTAGTAGCATAGACTATTTTCATCAAATTCAATGGATTAAGTAGCGATATAACGTCATACACTTCACACGTCGACTCAATTTAATTCGACACTGTATGTGAATAAAATTGGATGAGAAACTAATTGAAAGTGTCAAAAAATTTCCATATTTACGGGATACACGACTGACAACATACAAATACAATGAAACCAAAGATATGGCGTGAGAAATCATAGTGAAAGACACCGGATTACGAGATCATTGCAGCTCTGGTCTGCGCAGCTCCACTCCGCTCCACTCCGCTTTGCTCAGCTCCTTTTCAATGGAAACACTTACTACTTTTCACTGCTCTTCTCCGCTCCGCTCCGTCCAGCTCCGCGTTAGTGGAAACGCAGCCTATGTATGCTCTATGCTGGCTTAAAAAATCAGCGGTTTCCATTGGCGTGGCGGTATTAAAGAGCGTGCTAAACTATTGCGTCATTCGTATGGGCAGTATGATACACACAACGCAATACCAAATATTTTCAGCTTATTGCGCGTGCCGAGAATGAAAATTGGGCTCCCGTAGGGACATCTCTCGACTATAAAGATAAGCATGTTAGCGATGTGTAAGTATATTTATAGACTTACCGTATAATGTACGTATGCTGTGTTACACTCTATGAGTATCCGCAGAGGCCAGGAGAGAAGGAGACAGGAGAGCGTCCAGAATAATAACTGAGAAGAATACCACGGACAACGATCCGCATCCCTGTAATAAAGGTGCCTTAAATCCTCACGACTTTTCAACACATCTCTAAATTAAAATATTTTATGATGTAGAAAATTGTATGATATTTACCTATAAGCTACCATATACTCTTTGAAAGAGCTGACACCGATGAGGTCTAAGCCCTCACGCATTTCCATAAAGTCATCAAACCTCTCGTGCTCAGCGAAGAACCGCGATCGTTGGTCTTCAAATTCTGAAAATAAGTATTTATTTTCAAATGCCCCAGAAAAATTTAAAACCCAAATGGTGTGTTTTAAATTATCCTTACTAATATTTTAAATGAAAGAAATTGCATTTGTTGATTTGTACCAACAGAGCGATGGATTAACATGGTTTTTTCTTAGAAATAGTTTATAAATATAAACTAATTACTAAGCTTTTTATTTTCGTAAACGGAACCATAGCTCCAGCACGCAATGTTTTGCCTAAGAAAAGTAAAACAGATACCCATCACTTTTTTACGATAGATGAATATACATGCAGTTACTATTTATGGCACCTTAAAATTATAGGCAACTGGATTGTAAAGCATTTCATCATTAAGGCGTCATCAAAAGGCATCTTAAGGATATTGCTTTAATATTACGCTCGAAAAGTTATGTAGTTTATATACAATTCTATCAAATATTTTACTATGCAAATACGTCATAATAAAAACATCGTCTTTGTGCAAAGTTCAAGCACAGCTCCAGTAACTACTACCGGCTGCTCCTTTCAAAGTTCGGCGTGATCCAAAGTTAGCAAGAGTAGCGATATTACAATAAATTATTCTTGTTTACTTGGGTAAAGGGAATTTTGAATATTATGGTATAAAGTTACGACAAATTATTCCTATTAATGAGATTCTAGTGTGTAATAGAACAACGAGTCCATATTTTAGTTGTTGTGAATACACAAGGTAAAAATGACAAATATCCACCCATATAAGTTGTAAAGTAATGTTCTTATTATTTTTCTTAAATTTATACATGATTTTGCAATTCGGAAACGTGCCGATTATTTGTTGCTCTTTATTAACTACGAGTACATAAATAGAAATATATTTATTGAATATAAAAAGTAGAATGCATTTTAAGGTATTCTTCTATAGATATTAACAATATTTTATAGTGTAGGACTTCTATAGTAACTTGTGACTTGTCCTGGTTGCTTTAGTTTATAGTTTAAGCATATTAATTTTTTCCTTTTATCTAGCTATCTGATAGATGGAAAAATAAACAATGTTTAGTAGAATATACAGTAAAAAGATTGAATATTAATAAATACTAAATAAACTAATGTTTATTAAACTTACCACTCGCAGCTTCAATATTAGCGAAGGCGAAACCCTTGCTGAACCGTACTTTGGTAATTGGGGTCTTGGAATCCAGCACTAGATTTCTTGACGCATCGCGCTGTCCGCAGCATGCATGAGCGAAAGAAGTGCTTGCGCTGTGCGTGTTTACTCTTTCATAATACACCTGATAAAAGAAAATATAAAATAAACGTTCCAAACTAATATAAAATAAATATTATATTCATTCTTTTATGTTTAAGCTACACTTAAAATAAATTTACATACTGTATCGCCGAAAAGGGTTCAACAGAAATGCAAATATACCCTCATCTTCTTAGTCATGTTTAGGTGCAATACCAAATGAGTTTCATACCGTAAACCTAGCACAGGTCCAAACTACAGGTTACTCAGTATATTAACATGGAAATACAGTAGAAATATATTTTGACTACTTCTGACAAATGAAATCTAGAACATCAAGTAAATATTGTACATGTACTTACTACTATACTCATACCTAACGGTTCATAATATAAATTGTACAACTGTTTGTTTTTCTATAAAATAAAAGATATAAGCAGTAAAACAGCATGCAGTCAAATTACAAATCGTTTAGTGTCCAAACGTGTATCGCTTTAATAAATCTGCAGTATTATGCATAAATCAATAGAATGCGCAATGAAATCGTCAACAGAACAATAATTTACAACCATAACGTAACCGCAACACTGAAACCTTTGAAATATACGTTATTGTTAACAAATTGCATGTTTGCACAGGTACAAAGTGAGCGTGCATACGACATCAATATGCAGCAGGCGCTTTCGATCGTACCGACCAAACAATTACAGTATGTCTAACCCAGTTCAGTAGACTGCAGCGTTGAAAGCGCTAGATGGGTTTATGACATGTTGGAAGGCGACAACTAAAGTGGCTTTATAGTAAAGCGCTGGATTTATTTAATATGTCACCGGTCCGTGTGCCAAATAAAGGTTTTCATATTGTACGGTACAAGCATTTTATTACTAGACGTTACACTGAAGAAAACATACTTGGAATATAGAAAGTAATCGTTTCTGGTACTTTGTTATAGCGATGATATTAACAGTATGTAATGTATTTCTGTTTAAAATAGTTTCACTGTCGCAATTTTTTTACAACATTGGATGAACTACACTAGTTTTCTGAAAATGAATGTAGTAGATTCTTCGAATAAATAATGAAGTCGTCGATGATACATCGCATTGATATTGATTTATGAAGTAGTATGTGGTTGAAGTTCGGCCGCAATATGCTGTGTAACCACGTTATAAAGAGATGGCTAACACAAATAACGAGTGATCAAAACTAAATAGCTATTTATTGAAATTAAACTACTATATACGGATTTTAACGCGTTGTTTATTTGACACTTTATTACAAAATTTTGAAAAACTGTTACACTACTATAATTAGTATTAAACTTTACAACGCGATAAAATCCGTATATAGTAGTTTAATTTCAATGAATAACATTCGCGTAAACAGAAGACAATATTATGTAAATGGCTATTTGTTCTAAAAATCGATTTGTCTTGATTTTATCTAGGCAATCGTATATACACATCTTTTTTCATTAAATTAAAACTATTGAGGTCATTGAACTTATTCTAGGCTAGCGGCTGAATTCAGAGCAAACATTCATTCATAAGTAGTCTATCACCAAATTATACCTACTAATGTTATATAAGTAAAAGTCTGTAAAGATGTTTGGAAGTCGGTCCTCTATCATTTGTAAACTGTATAAGGGTTTTATATGATACTTGGTACATATATAGTCCACGTTCTGGATTACTTTTTAATTTTAAGACATAGGATCATTATTGCATTATCGTGGAATTCACGAGAGCGAAGCTGCATGTAGAAGCTACTATCATAATAATCTCGTAGAAGACCACGCTGCGGCCTTGGATTTCCAAAACTAAATAATAATGGTTTTAGAACAACAAATTACTTTATTTTTGGAACTGGACTCTAATGGATTTCAACTCGTACTCTAAACAAATAATGTGCAATCTTTACGAGGCATCATCGAAGTAATGGATGGGCGCTAAGCTACCGTGCGCGCGCTATTATAAACTTTCCATTCAATTATAATATGTGTGAGTACAATCGCATATCTAAGTATGTAGGTATGAGAACCCATTACGAAGTTATTGTTTTGCTCTAGATAGTTATGCAATTGTTATTGCCATTCTTCTTTTTCCTTTGAGCTTTTGATACTGTATGAGTGCTACTTTATCGGTTATTTATTCACCTACTGAGTCGCAGCGGCTTACCGGCGGCCAAATTCAATTGGTTTTATATTACGATACTAGCTGTTACCTGCGACTTCGTCCACGTAGATTTTAACTAAAAAGTGTTGGTCTCCGCGGAAACCTTATTTTTTTTCTAAAATCAATGTAGCCTAAGTTACTTCTTATAACATCAGCTATCTGCCAGTGAAAGTCCCGTCAAAATCGGTTCAGCCGTTTTGGAGATTAGCCGGAACAAACAGACAGACAGACAAACATTTTAAATATAGATGCTTTCGTATAGGTACCTTATATACTTTCATATGCATTCGATAAAAAGCTGTTATTTTGACATTACAAACAGACACTTCAATTTTATTTATTTGTATAGATGTATAGATATTATAATTTCCAACAATTAACAGGTTAATAAGACTAGTACCTACTACCTTTTTAGGATAATCTTTTAGTTTAGGATACGTTTAGGAACTTCGTACTTATTATCCCTATCGTTACAACACAAATTCGTCGAAAGACCTAATGAATTATTTTAATTCCCAATAAAACCGACCAAATGAGTGCCAGATTCAATGGTTTTGTTTCAACACTTACATAGTTACAAGAGCTAAAACGAAGGCTAAAACCCTTAAAACAAGAGACAATCAGACTACGCAAGTTCAGGATAAGCACCTAGTACTAATGTGTATTCTGGTGTAATATCACACTTCGGTTATAGGACTCTAACAAAAAGCAAATAAGGGTGTATACCTGAGTGGTTGTGTACGCATCTCCGTTTCGGTATCGCGTGACTTGCCGCTTACGCCTCACGTAATGGTAGCATATCGCCTTCCACCTGCAATAACGTATAGATCTTATATTTTTGAATACATTACCAAGCAAACAACGTACGCTCAATAATAACGTAAAAGAGATAACGTACTATATAGCTACAGCTTTATATTAAACATTATGGGAAACAGGAATCTGACATAGTAATATGCCTTTTTTACTAGAAGTAACCTTCTTAAGACAATTTCTTGAAAGTAGAGATTACCCCTACAAGTTTATTATATATTATACTCAGTGCCTGTACAACGTAGTAACTCGGTAAATCCACTGGAAGGACCGCACATTAGTATCCCGCACAGTGCCTTACAGCACTGCCTGGAGTAGGCTCCCTGTTATCTTTGACCTACTAAGGATAACTTGTTTGATCGTTGTTTACTTTGATTGTTGGTAATCAAGGCTTGAAACGAAAACAATACTACGTTTTCAATACATTACAAACCTTGATTGTTAAATGTCGTCAAATTCTTTGTCTTATGTTAAAAGTATTGAATATACATAATATGTATGTCAATGTGCGATGTATTATATGTTTATATCTCAATATAATGTTAGCAAGTAACTCGACTCTCAACAACAGTATACGTGCATTAAGTGTGTAGAACACAATAACATGTCAACAACATATGAGACGCGTACTTATATGTATAGAACATGTCATTAAGGACTTAAAAGCTCCCGGATCATAATCGCTATCATTAAACCTAAAAACTTACTCGTGTCTTTCTTTTCGGATTGTCGTTGTAAAATGTGAGGTTTATGTTTTATTTCATGACCTTAAAGGACATTTATAGGTACATTAAACTTAGATAGTTATTCATATTCCTTACAAAAATATCGATAGTGATAATAGATAATAATGATATTAAAAAAATATCACCAACCGCAAAGCGGCAGTTGTGGTGCTTAGTGATAGAAAACATAATGTTGTTTTTTTTAAGAAACTCTATGCAATGCAATTTGGGTAGAACTATGTAGAGATATTGAAATTAGTTTAATTTGTAACAATAAAATCGGCACCAACAGCTCTGGGGTTTATTCCCTCGGTGACAACTATATCGAGATTTCACCAAACTTCGAAGAGCACTTCAAGCTATCTCGCTTGTCAGGCGATCATCTATGATGTCATCTACATAGCGAAACTGGGAACGGAAGATATCGCAACTAGACGAATTGTAGAACTTATTCGATCGCCTATTAGAGTATTGTCGCTGTGAGTACGTTACACATTGAAATTAAATTACTTTGTGTGGATTTTATCGTGGTTTATTTTATTTACCAGTACCAACGAGTCGGTTGTTTATCGGGAAAGACCTTTGAGTATCATTTTGCGTTACATTTCGAGATTTGAAAAGCCTTTAATGTACACATGCAAGCCTCAATAATTTTGTGAAACTCAAAACAAATCAGAAAGGCTTAAAAAGGAAGCTATTTAGGAAGTTACTTGTATCAAACGTTAACATTCGGATTAAAACAGGCGCATAAGACCATAATTTTAAAGGTTAATAAAATTATAATTCCATTCACTAGATTCCCGAAAAATAAAAATAAAATATGAAGCTCTGTAAATAGCACTGCATATGCGAATACACGCGTGGATACTGCCCACACTATTAGTGTTTTATTTGTTATCGGTACTTTTAATAGCTATCGCCCACGGCTTTATAAACACAATGTAATATGAATTGGGATGCATAACAATGCAGCATTTTTAGATGAAATAAGGCTAGTTTGCTCTTACTGTCAATTTTATATTCGACGTGGGAGGAAACTAATTCTCAAAAAAGGAGAGAATATTATGACACGGTCGCGTTCTTGGAATACACAATGTAATTTCTTTTGGTATTTCTTTATCACCCAATTTCTTTCCACGACACACAGACTAAGACGGAACTTGATCTTCTTGACCTGGTCTATCTTCAAAAAGCCAATTAATCAGCTTAATAGCCCACTTTGACTAAGGGGTTACCCAACTTTCTTCAAGCTTGGTATTTTGCTTCGTGCATATAGTCTACTCTAAGTAACTGGCTGTGAGTTAGTTATGATTTACCTTTACCAACAAGTACACGATCACGACTCTAGCAGTCGCATCGAAAAAATGCTTATTACAAAAATTTGGCGCGAAATACTTAAGCATAAATTAATTTAACGCAGTGACATCGTAAATATCTCATTAAATATCAGCTTATACGTCTGCCTCTTATAGATGCTTATATACGCAAGCTATTCGCACGGAGGTCATGCGCTTTATGTAGTTCGCATCGGCAGCGTACTCGATACATACAATCCACTCACATGTCTTAATTTGCGCATATTACCGTGTGTAAAAGCTATTAGCATTTCACCAAAGCTCAACCAATCAATCTAATAACTATAACTAATTGCTTGTTTGTCATTATTCTGTTTATATACAAATACAATACTCTAAAAGTTTTGTAACTCGAATTTGGTGAAAACAAATACTGTGAATTATGAGATGTACTAGTATTTGAGGAAACTGGCATTTAAATGTTCTCACTCATCTGTTCAGTAAAAGTGGAAATTTAACAGTGCCATTTTTTATTTGGTTCTTTTTCATTAAACTCTTTTTATTCAGTTAAGTGCTTAAACTTTATATTCTCTGAATGCTTGCGACTTATAATTAATGTAATTGTGTAAACTTTAGAATATATAACATACTTACATGTGCAATTCTGTGATACCCTACCTATAATGATAAAACATTGTTTGGACAAGGAATCGCTACCAAGAGTAAACTAAACATAAAATTAATAGTCGCTTTTAATGGTTAGTACTTTTATCCATTAATATGCACGGACATATTCTGTACACAGTAAACAAATTAATAGAAACAGTTTCCTATCATTGACGCTTGTGAAGTTATAAAATGTGCCATTAACCTTTACGACGGATCGTCATTGGTTTTAGTACTACGAGTGCTACGGCGTAGCAACTGTTTGCGTAGCAGGTAATTGTATCATTTTAATGAAATGTTATACGGTTTACGTGGATTCACCTTCCTACGGCTATAGAATATAGATGACATTGCCATCGTAAGTTACGTTGTCGCTATTCATTTTTATAACAGTAATTCATTTATTTTTTATTCTAGACAATACGTCAAATCGTGAAATGTAAAATGAATGCCTTGCCATCACAAACAAGACAAAGACAGCAACTGAGGTATGATGTAACACGTAATACTTCTACGAATAAGTCCATAAAGGCTTTAAAATTAATATGCCGAATAAATTATATTTTATACTAGATTTTTCCCGCGCCTTCGCTCATGAAAAAGTAGGTTAGTCTAGGGCTAACAATACTTTTCCTGTATAAAATGTACCCTATATCCTTTTCTGTTTCCTGATAACGTGTATGCGAAACATGATGTTCTGTCAAGTAGTATAGGCGTGAAAGAGTAACTAACAAACAAACTCACTTTTGCATTTATAATAATGGTTCGGATTTTTTAAATAACATATACTTTTACTGCCTGTTCTGTGTTTGAGGTCTCGGCTTTGGCAAAGTGTTATTGGGTTTTTACTGTTCTGACATTCTCACGGAATCTGATAACGGCGTAGACGGCAAAATACTCGCCCACGCCCGTATTAAATGGGACCTGAAACCACAGAAACAGAAATCCTAAAACCATGGTTGCCTAAATATGTATGCCACTTTGGCCAACCCCTTCGGGGATAAAGGTTTGAGACTATGCATCTATACATAGTGTGTTTTTTTTCTCAATTTCGAGACGTGTTTATTAAAAATCATTACAATATTATCGGATTTATCTACGACTATATCTATACTGATATTATAAAGAGGAAAGATTTTGTTTTTTGCTTGTTTGTAAGGATTTATAACTCAAAAACTACTCAACCGATTTTAAAAATTATTTTACTATTGGAAAGCTATATTATCACCGAGTAACATAGGCCATGTTTTATTTTTTTTAAAGTACTGTTACTAACATAACCTAATCTAGTTTTACGCAAGCAAAAGCTAGTTGCAAAATAATATCTCTTTCTCGTTCAAAAAGTTTCACTGAATATAAAAGAGAAAACACATTTATATACACAGCGAATTAACTCTTGTGGTGAGTGACAAATTAAACATTTCCTGTGTTTCATTCGGCATGGGTATACATGTGGAGATGTGCTATATTACCTTCGAACCCAATTTTGATTACCTTCACATCGGAAAACCTATCAAATTTAACCAATTTTACGGATGACATCGTGGTTTATTTGATTTGCTTGTTACCAGGGGATTCTCTCTGTGCTTGATAACGCATGTAGTTGTTATTTAACATGGAAATGAAATGCTAGTTTGCATAAATAACGTAACCCTTGTAAAGCTAATCAATGTTGTTATGAATGTACCAGTTTGATATTTTTACATGTTGATGTAAAGAATGTTGAATGTTCGCAAAGAGCGCCAGAGACATCTAATCAATCTACATAATATACAATAATGCAATTGTAAGTTTCTTTGTTACGTGGTCAATCCTTAGCTATACGAATGCTCTACGAAAAATTTAGATACAGGTACAGTCAAAGATATACTTAAAGGTATACTTAAAGATACACCTCGCATCTACAAAAAAAGGTACTGTTCACGAGCAAAGCCGTGGGCGAAAGCTAGTAAGCAATATTATTTAGTTATGGCCTATTCAATTTACTATAATAATCAGCAATATAAGCCATGTTCTAGAACCTGTAATCAGTACAAGAACTACACGTTGCCAGACCTGGAAAACTTTGTTGGTTTGTTGACAGCAACCTCCTTGAAAAACCCAAGTAATAAACGCTAGTCATCGCAGTTGCGATTTAAAATATACTTCTTAAGTCAAGGCATCACTTGTTGCAGATGATTAAAGATAATATGCTATTAATACCAACCTTGACTTTATAAATAGTTGAGATAATAACAAGCAGTTTATTTGTCACTAGATATCCGTGACCTTTTCCGCGTGAGCAACGACTCGCCTATGGTTTTATTTATGTGGGTTATGCAAAATAACTCGTTGTCTCGATTCTACATAATATAATCTGATGAAACTATGTTTTGAATTGAACTTCTAGCTACTAAACTTGGCAACGTGGATATATATCCACGTAATATCCAGTTCGTAGTTTTAGCATGACACCGGCACAAACAACAGGCAAATCGAGAGTTCTAAATACTCAATCCAATTAGTTTTAAAAACATATCTTCAGTGGACTTAAACAGCATTGTTATGTTTTTATAATATTACATTACTAGGTTTTGCCCGCTGCTTCGCTCGCGTTAATTTAGAATTTGACAATCAATTCGGGTTGTACTCTGCTTGTAATAATATAATTCAATCATGATTCGAAAGACACGTGGCGCCATATATTATATCATAAGAACGTTATTACTGGTTTCCTCGGGCACAGTAATTTTTTTCGGGATGAAGGGTAGCCTATGTCCGTTTCTGTACACCTGTCAAGGTATATGCAAAATTTCAGGATGGTCGGTTCAGTGGTTTAGGCGTGAAAAGGTAACAAACAAACAAACAAACTTATTTTCAGTTTTATAATATTAGTTAGGATTACACTGGTAACACTATTATTCTAATATCCGTTCCATCACTAATATTTGAATTTATATCATATATGTATGTAGTATATTGTATAATTTTCTCTATCAGCCGCACATAACAACATTTTGTCGTCAATGTTTGTTGATTCGATGTGTAAATTTTGTAATTACTGTACCGAATAGCTTCGCAACACGTGTCAATTATAAAGACATTATGCCGTCATCAAAACACGTTTGAATAACAACAAATAGAAGGAAAAGCGTATACGAAATGTAAATTTAACTTTGTTAATCATTTATGAATTCATGAGAGCGATTTTAGATGGAACTTTGTCATTAATTGATAATTTACATAGTGCGTAGGCGATATTTTAGGAAATTGAGATTTTAACATACTGTAACGTAGTATTGCGCCAGTATCTAGTTTGCTCATATCTTTGTGTAAGATATCATTGAGCAGTCAATTTTTACCTTCCATAATGTAGGAAACTGAACTTACGCCCAATTTTCCAAGCACAGGTGCATCGTGCTGCTGCTATAAACATATTTCATAAATCCTAGTACCACTTTGCCTGACATGAGGCCCCAGACGTCGGTCGGTCATGGAAACTTGAAACAGCGCTGTTGTTCGAACAAGATTTATATTGCCAAATAAAATTTCTAATCCCATTTTATCATTGAATTTATTGTTGTAAGGCTTGAACTCACGAGATCTCGTATATAAGTTCTAAATATCTTAACCGGTGCACTACTGCCATTTATTATTTTATTAATTAATAATAAATAACCCACTCTAAAAGCAATATCTTAAATTAGTAACATCTCGTAATATTTTAGTGGAGTAATGAAACAACTTTGCTACTTATTTATTTAAATAACGTAGTCTGTAGACTAACTTAATTTCATCGGAAAGAGCCGATCGAAGTTCCAATAAACTTTCTTGCTCGCAGCCTCGTTTGAGGTATAATTTTTATTTCTAGATTGGATGTACGGTTCCCTTTGACGTAAGCTTTCTTTGAAAGAATCTTTGATAATATGTCAGCGTTATTTACGGTAAACTTTTAAATCCAGAATATGGTACTTTTTTGATACAAAGTGCCATAATAATATTCTAGATTTTAAAAGGCAATTTCAGCAATTGTGATCGTTGCAGCAGTATTTACAAATATACATTGTTACAACCAATTACAGCGCACAGCAAAATCTAAGATATGACATTGTCGAACACTATCAATGCTAGCGTAGTATTATTATTCATTTTTTAAGTAGTTCGTCGATCGTAAGCTTCAAGAAAAAGGTAAGGCTTTGTTAACTGCGTATTACTTTAGCAGCGCTTACCATAGGGTGGGCAGCAAGCATATTTAAAACTCATATCAGTGCATAACAATCGTACGAACATAATTATGTCAATATAAATTGTACTTTTATTTAAACAGTTTAAACTGACGACATCAATAATAATGGATACATTCTCGACTCGATCCAGTATCAAATTTAATTAGTATAGCTACAATACGTTATGCAAAAAGTAAACAAATATTTTTGCTCATAGTGCTCCGGAATTTCACATAAGTACGTATGCACGTGTCACACCACAGAGCTTAATACAATTTCAAGTCTTGAATGGCGTGGCAGGAAAATGCAGCAGGCTGTGGCGAACGTCGAACATTTTGGAACAAACTGCTTTTCACATTTGAAATAAAATTTTGCCTCCCTCTGTTTATGACGTACGAAATATAAAACCCTTCGGCATTTTAACCGCGTTGCGTTTTTATATCAGATTCTGTAAATAATGTTGTGTGAATACGACGAATAAGAGAAGTTTAAATTCGAATAATAAAAAAAAACATATATCTTTGTTTACCTTTTATTAACTTTTTTGAACAGTAACTATTATTTTCTACCGTTTTCGCACATTATGAAGCTCATGTAATATGGCATTACTTAGTTTTTATGTTAATCGATTTTAAACTGACATTATCTCCAATCTAGATTTTTGGAGGTTATAAATTTTATACTATTTCGTACACTATAAGTTTGTTACTAGAAATTAGTGCTCGGATATATTATATTTCAGTTGTTACTTTTATAAAATAGTATAAAATGGGCAATATTATATTTAAACCTAAAACCTCAAAAATTTTTATATTGCCTGTTTACAGTATGGCAGTAATAGATTATAATTATAACAGTCTTGTATTTCAGAATATTGGTGACATATTTTTCCTTAGTTTATTTTTGTTATTTACATCAATAACAAAATAATTTATTAGAGCCATAACTATAAACAGTTCTTACCAAACTCTGGGCGTGGCAGTCCTCATAGCATGCACCCTGGCACTCACAGCGGCGACATCGACCCTCCTCGCGAGCTGTATCCTCGCCGTGCTGTGGTAGCACTCCACTAGGTACACGAGGTACAGCAGCAGCACAAACGCGATGGGAATGTACGCGTATCCCACGTCACACGGCGATTCTCGAACTGTCCGCTTAATTGGATGTCTGTTGGACATGAAACTGATTTAGTGGTTAGTCCAGTGTCCTTTTGTTTGCTGGATTCTCAAATATAGTAAAAAGTTATGTACGCGTTCCGGTATATAAACCTGCCTCCTTTTTGACAAGATATATGTGATTTGTTTATTATGGACACACATCAGAATAGTAGCTACCCAGCTACTGTTCTGATGTGTGAACCCTCTTATGAATCGCGTCGGCTGGCGCCAATAAGATATTGAATTTTAATTTGACTATACAATGACAATATTTTTAAGAAAGTACTTTCAAGGATGATGGTATTAAGGAATACTTAACGCATTTGAACGTTTCGATGTACGAGTCAAAGGATATAACAACCATTATTATAATTTAGAATTTTTTATTCAAGTTAAGCGAAGGCTAAGTGTTTCGTTTCATACGGCGGGCCGAAACCTCGGCGGGGTCGCGACCGCATGTGCAAGTGATTCACGCGGCTCCGCCGATAGTGGTTTTGACGAGGAACACCGTGGTAGGTTTAGTCGGTATTCCGGGAGATACATTATTCTTATTCCATCTTTCTCTTTTACCCCGGCGAGTCCGACATAACCCCTCCACCCGCCCCCGCGGAGGTGTACGTGTCACAGCATTCCACCAAGTAAAAAATAAAAAAATAAGGCTAAGTGTTAAGAGAAGGTAAAAGTAAAACTGAAAATAGCGGGTAAATTGGGCTGAATTAACACTTCACTACATTATACTACTTACTGTACAAATTAATTTTATTACTTTAATTATTTCTGAAATGTTTGCAATGTCTAGATATCAAATTGTTTTTATACAACTCTCCAAATTTAAAAGGCAATTCTATATTTATTTTATTTTGAACCAACAAGAATTTCCAATCCCGTTTAATTTTATTTGATATATGAAATACGGGCAGAAAATTAAAATATCGGTTTTACTGAACGGCGAAATTAAGTTGCAGTTAAAATCGGAGCTGCCGCCTCGTAATTGATTCCTTTATGTCCACGTACTGTTCCGATGGAACCGACAGCATGTTTTACATATTCTGTCTATCTGTAAAACGTCGAATTTGTTAAAGGCGTTGGGAGTTATAATTAAAATTATCAAATGTGACAAAAATTGTAATACATTGCTACTTCTGGAAATCATTCTTATCATAATCTGTGTTATCTAGTGATATTTTGCACAAATAATGATTTATTAAAATGTGTAAAAATTACTACTCGACATCGCAGCAGATAGCACCCGTTCCATTTGGAAGCATAATACGCTTTTAGCGATTCTAATATATTGCTAGGCTACGGAATTAAATACCAGCTACTGTGTTTCCAGGCTCTACGACTAGTCCTTTTTAAACGAGTTTTAAAGATATTCATTCCTATCTCGGTAGATATTATCTTAACTGTGTATACTTCTGACGTTGTGGTAGACCATGAGTGGTGATAACCACTTACTATCATGTTACTGTCTACTATCTACAGGACTACTACTAATATCTTACTTGCTAAAATCAATGAGATCCCTATCGATCTCTGCGGTGTTGCACCAGGCGACGGAGCCGAGGCAGCCGGCGATCATCAGTGTGAGCATGAAGCATTTCCAGTTGCCTTCTCGTCTTAGGACGCCACCCAGACTCTGCTGCCGTGGACGCTGTGAACAAAATGATGATATCAAAAGCTGTAAGATTAAACTTGGTAAATAAAAACGAGTGGATGTTTTCTGTACGAACTACTATGAAATTCTTCCTAATAGCAAAACCAAATCCTACCAAATAGTTTTCATCCAGTTGACAATCGAAACCGGATCCTTATTTTCAAGAGCAGCTGTTGTGTTTGCGCCTCGGTTTCAACAAAGTGGGTGAGTCAAGAAATGATGTATCTCTAAAGTTCTTATAAGTAAGTACTTTGTCATATGAAACTATCATGATGCGTCGCTGTGGCAATCTTATTATGTGATCGCCTCGGTTTATGTTTGCGTATACCTATCAATCATCTTTCAAATTGTTGCTTTCTCCTTTTCACCACTACGTTGTGTGAGCAGGACGCATGCAACGAAATGGTTTCGTTTTAATTTTACCTTTACAGAAGATCAATAAGATAAAAATTATTGTTTAGTATTTTTTATTGTATTTCATTTAAAAAGGTTAATATACTATGAAAACTCTACAACTAAGAATGTGATTTATATTATAGATCATCACCCAATCTAGTATTTCGAGCGGACCAATCCTCTTAAATGTAGAACCTTTGAAAGTTTGGAAAGTCACGATACATATTTCATGGAAGCAAAGCTTCTGTATCCCAGGAACATATCTTCACGTCGCGGAAGGGTGCCTAATTCTACCATATATCAGTTTCCAATCTCCCCTTAAGTTATCTAGTTTTATAGGATCTCTTATTTACCGCGGGTAAGGGTGAGAGAGATAACGGGTTTCAGTACCTGGCTAACATAAAGGTAATTTATTTTACTGCACGGATGGCGAAATGGCGTAAGCGGTCGCCTCGTCAATGCTATCGAGTGACACGGATTCGATCTTTTAACGGTCCATTATATAAATATGGAAGATACTCCAAGGTGGTTAATCCGAATCATTACATCATCCTACCCTTATTAGTTATATAATTACCTAAACAAAACACTAAATATTACATACACACACACACACACACCCATACACACACCACACAAAACACACACTTGATACTAAACTATATTGAAATTGTTTTCTTTTCTTGTTTTATTCCATTTTTGTATTATTTTTTCTACGATTCATAAGATGATAGAGGGTTACTCTGGATACATTAATACGATGGGCGCTGACTACTGAAATACATATTATTTACCTTGTTCAGGGGCCAGAGTTTCTAGACAAGTGCATATTTTTAAGCTTTTATTTTTGATTGTATTTGTGTCATATAATTTTGAACAATATAGATTATTATTATTATAAAGATTATTTCCAAGTGTGTGGCTTTCTAGACAAACCAGATCAGAATAAATAACAGTTTTCCGCGAAGCGCTTGCCTTTGAACCTGCCTATATTCTAATGTTAGATCCCGTAGAATGTTAGCAAAAAAAAGTGAAGAGACGTCCTTCGAGCTTATGAACACCATGTGTGCATAAGACACGCAAGGAGTCACTGAATGCCAATACGGCCTGTCATAAGTGTTTATAACAGCTGAAAAGGAACACTGTGACTCTTTGTAATGATGAGTATATTGGTTATATACGTATGAGAGTGATGGTTGCGACGTTGGTTACAGTTGCGGTTTGACCAATCCACGCGACCACTCCGGCACGAATACCTCACGTACTTTAAAATCATATATTTTCCAGTAGGTAATGCTACCTTACAAATAGGCCAGAGATATATCACAAATTATTTTGTATTAAGCAGTTTAAGGGCCAAAAAGAAACTGTTTAAACAAGTGGATATCGGGACAAAAGCTGAACAATACTAGTTGTGTAAGTTGGCTTAAAGTTTTATGGAGTCACGAACTATGTGTGTTTAATCCTATGAATATGTGACGACCCTGACAACCCAATTCCGAAAAATCACCCTTTATTTACATTGACCTAATAACTTCACGTTGACCCTTAGGGTCGAGATCAAATATTTTTTTGGGAAAATGAAAGAATCCCTGCAGAAAGCAGCTTTGTGTTCGAGTGTCGGCCATTGATGGTAATATGGACTAAAGGCTAAACCGAAACCGAACCGAAAACCGAAAAGAATTAAAGCTTTGCACAGGTGCCGTAGTGGTTTAAATGGTCGCCTTGGCACTGCCACTGTCATGGCTTCGAACCCCACAAGGGACAAAAATATTGTGATCCCTAAATAGTTGTTCCATGTCTGGGTGTTATTTGTATCCGTTGCTTAAATGTTAATAAAGTCCATACGACACAGGAATTATTTCTAGAGCAGAAGTTGTCTTTTATGTACATAAAAAGCAAAAAAAATCATGACGCAACAATATTACGTTTACGTGAATGTAAAATTATATTGCTATATACAAATTTCATCGCGGTTAATTTTCAAAATCAGTCAGTTCAGTCTCTCCGGAATCATGCCTACAAAAAAAACCCTTTCTCATATCGCAGAGCCACAAAATAATAAAACAATAAACACATCGTGTTTAAAACCATTTTGTCCTATGCAGGGACCAAAACCGCAACAATTGGCGTGACGTAATACAATATTCACCGTTGCGTAATACGTTCTCCCGTCTATATAATTATAATAAGCTGCAATAATTATACTCCACTACATCATCTGACGTCATAGCTAGTGGCTTAGCAATAAGCCGGCCGCTTCACAATCGCTGCCATGTTGTCAATCAGAGCCAATTGTTTGGATAAACTCTGAGTCTCTCGCGTTGATTAGATCACTAGAATGGCTTCTAAACAGCTTACTGCTTGCTCATCCTAGTACTTGATGTCAACAGACTTGGTTTCCGAGCCAAACAATTCTCTGTCGAATATTTAGCGTTCGTTGTCAAATAAATGGGTTAAACATTTAGGTTATGATTTTGTATATTGGCAATTGATTTTACATTGCATTTGTTTTGTTAATAAATAGAATTATGATAATTGTCTTTGTACATGTACAAAAGTTATAACAAAGTCAAAATAAATGTAAAAAAATAACTGTTTTATAAAAAACACAACTCGGGCAAATGTTGGGTTTTACTCTAGATGTTATGAATAATATAAGACTGGAACTAGGCCTGTTTGACAAAAGCAGTGCGTCCGATCAAATGTAATAAGCCAAATGCTATTACACCTCAGCAAGAAAAACGATGGTTGGTTGTCAAAAGTCGATCCAATTCTGAACCGAGGCTGTTCATCATTATTTTCATACAAGTATGTGATTCATCTTTTCTTACCAACACAGCTCACTTTGAAATTACTGAATATGTATGTTGAATAATCAAACTAATTATCCAAATAATAAACAAAAGGTAGGTACATAAAGGTATATTATATAAGGTACCTTTTCTGTAGCTAATTAGTTTAATCATAATTAAACGCCTTCAAATCTGAATTGTTAACTTGAGGTAAGTTTAATGCACTCTTGTCATTTGCATCTCAGTCATTGACTCTGATATGATATTTAGCTTTCATTAATAATATTCAAGTTTGTGTTTGGTTTTACTTTTTATATTTAAAAACGTACGTAGACATTCTATAGGCTTATAATTGCTTAGAGAAGCTAGATAGCTTTAATTGAATTTGTTCAATCAGAATTTTAGTATGATATGGGTTTAGTGCTGTCATTTACGTATCTACTACGATCTTTTCGATTATACTGTGTATTCATTCACGGTTATTTACCTCAAACAGCATGGATTATAAGTTAAATGCTCCTAAAATTAATCAAAGTAATGACTGTGTCGTTTTTATCTGTAATTTTCATTGATAAAACTGATAAATAAAATAATATTATTTGTAAATAATACTATTTTATTTATCAGTTTTATGTGCATTAACCTGATTAATAGCGATCCCGGTTCTTTCATTGTAACATATTGTCTAAATTCTGCTAGCTTTCTACGAGGTTTGAATATAAATAAGAATGACAAAACCAGTGACGCATAGATGCTACAATTGACTGTACATGCGCGAACTGCTCGCGCGGGCTACGTGTGTCAGCAATTGTACACGAAAATTAATCAAAAGGGTTACTTTGTATGAATGTCTAATATATTGGCATTAGACACATCATTATCGTTCATTAGCGTGCGATCACACAGTATTATTAATTCGCGTGAACAAACCATTGGGTTTACATGCCTATGCATACCTCAATCAGTATTTTAGTATGGTATGGTTTTATGCAATTGCAAGCGTCTACTGTTATCCGAATCGTATACAAGAGTCATTAGTCGATCTTCCTTACGTAACATAAAATTTCACCTTGCCACTGGTTATGTTATTCAACAGGAGGAGTATATTTAATTCCTAAGGAATATGCTACTTACTTGTAGCCAGAAGTTTTTCTACGTTGTTACTTTGTCATAAATGTGATGTATATTAAGTGTTAATCAGTTGACTGACCTGCTATGCCGTATAGAAGCCTGAATTCAGAGCTCTCTCAGAGATCGTGACTAAAAAGTAAATGGTAAGTTAAGCAGAATCGAGCAAACACTAATGCAGAACGTTCTGATCAGAAAACAAAATACACACAAAGTCTTGTAAAAAGGATCAAAGCATTAATGCGGTAATTTTAAATCGTCGATATTTGCATTTTTGTTTTCTAGTTATCTTCTGTAAAAACTTTAACAAAATTGTCTTTATAAAATGTATGCTTTTTACATTTTATATTGGTTAATTTTGTATTCAATTAGATTGGTACTTAACTAATTTACTGATTGACAAAGTTTATCTCTGGGACATTGGCGTTGTCCAGTAATTAAAAACGCGTCGAAGTTGTGCAATATTTCAGGGCCCTATTCGGTCCAGGTCCATCAAAACTTCTAAACAACTTTTACCTTGTTTTGAAGTTTAGATTTTTATTTTATGACAGTGATGGATATACGCTATTAAATTTTACACTCGGCGGGTTGATTAACGAATACTCGTAGTACGAATAAACAAAAAACATGACATTAATGAGTACTTATGTACAACAGTACTTATTCATTCCATGAAAAAAGGAACATCTTGTATTTCGGTCTCCCTAATGAGAATAGGGAAAGTCCGATATTTTTTTTTATCTTTTTATACATTTAGCAGTTGTACACGCATAAAATTAAGCTCGAGCGAGAGATAAAAAGACTTTTAGAATAATAATAGAAATGGAAGTATTCTTATATAATAAAAATAATTCTTATCAGCTCAGGTTATAAAATGGTCTACTACTGCACGTGTCTATAACATAGGTGCTCATATAACATACTTGCTATTGAAATTAAACACTTTATACGGAGTTTGTTTATTTTACTTTAAAACACTTTAATTACATAATTTTGAACACTGCTATTATTGAACTTTACTACAATTTAAGCTATTTAATTTAATAAAAACTATTTATATTAAGTTTACACTTTGCCCTGACGTTTCGGTTACTTTACAGCAGCCATGTCACGGGGAGACTAAGGTGGTAGTTGTCTCAATGTTCTGAAGTGTAACTAGTTATTTCAAACCCGTACCCGAACATAATTTAATCCTTGGTGTTTCTATTTACGCAAAATGAGCTCAAAGTATCATGAAGTCTAGCTGTGTTTTGCTTCTTCTTGGGTTTGACTATTTGAATTACTGGATCCCAAGCAGGTGGCACATTGCAACTATCTTCTCTATTGAAATTAGGATGTTTTTTAATTTCAATAGCCTCGCAAAGCATCCTTGGTGAAAATAGGTGTTCTTTTGCGAGTATCTTTGGTTTGTCAAATCGTAGGTAGTGGCTGGTCCCCTGTTGCACACAGCAGACTTCAACGAGCGTTGGTGTTTTACATAAGCTATGTTCTTTTATGTGGGTGCCTATGCTTCTCTTGGTTTCACCAATGTATGAAAGTCCACAGTTACAATCTATTTTATAGACCCCTGCATCTTGTAATGGTAATTGGCACTTGACGGATGGTAAAAATTTACTTATCTTCGTTGGCGGCTTGAAGTATGTGTTAATTGAAGCTTGCTTCAAGATGTAGCCAATCCCGCCGACAAACTGTTATGCAGTTTGGTGGGTTTAAAATAATTGTAACAATATGTATTTATTTCAATAAAATTCTTAATTCTTAATTCTTCTTAAATTCTTGTCAGTGACACCCCTTACATATGGTAGTATGGCAGGCTGGCGCTCGACTGTGGCTGGCTTTTCTTGGGATCTGTGACGGCGGCGCGGCTGTTGGAGCTTGTGGTCTTGCAGTACTTGCTTGACATGTTGAAGCTCAGCGTCCAGGTATTTCTTGTCACAGATCCCGTGGGCTCTCTGAAACAAAGACATTCCCACGGTAGCTAACTGTTTAGGATGGTGGTGAGATTCACCGTTTAAGTACCTATTTGTATGAGTTTTTGTCCTATACACAGTGTGGCTCAAGGTTTGATCAGGATTCCTGATGACAAAGGCATCTAAGAAAGCTAATGAATTATTTGCCTCTAATTTCATATTAAATTGTATGTTGTTATTAATGGAATTAAGATGTTTTAGGAATGCATTTACACTATCTGTTGGTAATATTGTGAAAGTATCGTCTACATACCTCTTATAAATCCTGGGTGTGATGGTGGTAGTCTGCAAAGCTCGAGCCTCGAAGTCCTCCATATATATGTTGGCAATAACAGGTGATACTGGGGAGCCCATTACAAAATCCGTATAAAGTGTTTAATTTCAATGTATAACATTCGCGTAAACATATTATACTTGCTATTGCTCGCAACATTGTTTGCGTGAATTACGTTTCACCCTTGGTTTATATACGTGATTATATACCCATATTGACAGTTCTACTAATGAAATCAGGTGAAACTGAGCTTAGACTTTAAGTTGAATGCTAAGCTACTGAACTGTGCAAATGGCATCAAACTCTGGTTCGTTGATTTTGCTGTCATGTTGATAAAAGAACAGATAGACTGTCAGACAAACATTCTAAAAATGATTATTTGAGGTTTAGACGCTTACGCTCGCATTAGTGATAACCAGTAATTTAAATTTCGAAATTGCCATTTAAGCTCATCAAATTAAAGACACATACTCGTTACAGTTATAGTTACAGATAGCATTATATGAATTTAAATATTATTAATAAATTTATATTCATTCCACTAATATTAATCATAACATTGCGTGGTGAGTGCTATAAACAAACCCCGAAGATTAAAACCGTTTTACTAAATTAACCTGTACGTCATAAAATCCAATCATATTTTAATTACTTTTAAAATTCGTTACACTGGAATCCAATTTGTTTAGGCATAAATTGTATGTGTATTTATTTTTTACGTAATATAAATGTGTATTGTGCGACAAAATACAAATTAACTGATCTTTTTTCACTCAGTGAATAATATATAATAATATCAGCCCTGTATTAAACTGTCCCACTGCTGGGCACAGACCTCTTCTCAGTGTGCTGAGGGTTAAGCCATAGTCCACCACGCCGCGCTGGCCCAGTACGGGTTGGCACACTCGATTGAGTACATTATGTAGAACTCTCAGACATGCAGGTTTCCTCACGATGTTTTCCTTCACCGTTAAAGCTAGCGATAATTAACTATTTAATACACACATAACTTCAAAATGTCAGAGATGCGTGCCTTGGGATCGAACTCGAGACCTCTGCGTGGCAGTCCAGCGGTTTCCTACTAGGCTGTCGGCTAGTGCATATATAAAATTTCGCCAATTATCGTTTTGGATCTTATAATATAGACCCTTCGAGGATGAAATGTAGTAGAAACCAAAATACTACTTTCCAGAAGAGCCAGAAAACAATGTTTATGCTGCGGTATTTAAATACACAGTTTTATGCACTTCAAAAAACTGGTTAGGTTAGGCAAGATTACATCAATCCGAGACCTCATGCAAAACAGTTGCATTCACTACCACGCGCCATCGAAGCATGGCATATTATGTGCAATATGTATAATGGCATACAAATTGATGTATGTATGTAGATTTATAAAAATAATGCCTTCTTGTTTGTCTGCTTGTTATGTATGAATTCTTATACTCCTCATTACATTATGATGAAGCTTTGGTAAGGGCAAACGTCCACAAAGGACCTTAACAAAAGAGTCGTACCCCAATGATGTCTACGACTTTTTTGTTAAAGGCAATCCTTTGCCTTCAATGTTACGGTGGCAGGTGCTAAATGGGCCATATTTTCCAATACATGTATGAATTCGAAAAATACGGTACAGAGTAACATTGCCTATATTTTTTTAGTACCGAAACAGAATGTGCCGCACTTTTACTTAGAAGTCATTTCGAAATGGGCAACAGTGTCATCCTATTCATAAGAATAAGATGTACTTTCGTCAACCCTTCCGTACCCTTTCTACCTTATAGGTAGGTAAAACGAAGTTGAATACATTTAGAAGTATTTTCATTCGTCTTTCAATCCCAACTGCTTAAATAACCAAACCACTAGACCATCTCGTGATTTTTTAAAGGCATTAATGTTTTGCTATTATACTATACTAGATTAAGCACGCGGCTTCACTTGCGTTAATCTAGATCTTGTCAATAAATTTCTAATCTCGGCGACGGTATTTTTTCTGGATGAAAGGTACCCTATATCCTTATCTGTATCCCTGACACCGTGATGATCAGTCGAGTAGTTAAGGCGTGAAAGCGTAACAAACAAACAAACCCACATTCGCATTTACAATATTAGTTAGGATAGTCCATTTTTATTAGCTGTTATATGAAGTAAACTAACATTGTCAATACATAGAGACTCATCTCTATCTATTCGTCTCTTGTCTTTATTATCTCTTATCTTTATTTTTTGTCATATGTATGTGTTAGATAACGGATATAATCTGAAAACTAAATAATTTTATGATATATTTATGTTTGCCAAATACCACAAGTACGACGTGCTATACGTATGAAGTCATAAGCCGTAGCTTATATTTTGCAAACACATGTTTATACTAAGTAAAAAAATAACGAATATATAATTAAGAAAATGACAATACGAAGTATGAAGATAATATCCAATATGCTTCGCGTTTTAATCAACATTATGCACGACTATGCTTCAACAATTTTGGTCAAACCTCGAACCTTCCCAAAGGTCGAAATGTGGCGCAGCGGGTAAATTGAATTGAATTGTGGAAGCATGACGTAACCAGATAGCATTTTATAAAATCGGAAAATTGTGTATTGCGATGCAATGAAAATGTAAATGTAATCTGAAAATATCTTTTGGCAATGTTCAGGCGATGTTAATTTGGCTGGCTTTTTCCTGTGGTACATGTTAATTAGTTTTAGGTTGGGTAGATTCTACCAATTTTGTAATTTCATACAAGGTCGGTCGTTTTGTAAGAAGGCTTCCTATTATTTTTTTATATCTCTCTCTTTCTATACAATGGTTTACAGTTATTTATTACAAAAATAAAGTATACCTGAAGATGAAACAACATCCTCGAAATCGTTTTTTCGATCCGTAAGGCCATTAAACAGCTACATTCGATGAAACAGTGATACCGTAGTAATCACTTTAAGCATATATAATTGTTCAACTGATTTTATTTATTGGTAATAGAGGATAAGTGCTGCAATTTTCTTACGAATTAGTGTACACTGTTACTCAATTTATTAATAGTATTCTTATTTCGTGTCAAGAAATAGTATTACCTTCTACTATTTTTGTGGCCTGGATTTTATATCAGAACTATAAAAAGAAAAGATTCCAATATCTCACTGTTGTATAAACCAGTCCCTAAAGCCGTTCCAACGCCAGGCATAAATTTCGTATTGAGTTACGAATTTTAATACATTATTCAAAGGGCGGGACCCGAAGGACTTCACCCGGAGTTTGGGTATTCACTCGTTATAAAAAAAGCTACAGTTTTACACCTCACGAGGATGAACGGTCGGGTTCGTTATTTCCGTGGAAACGTAATAATTTTAATTGGGTATAAGTTGGAAGCAAACTCGAAAATCATTACGCACTTATGTTTTTAGAGATCATGATATTAAATGAGATGTTCTTTTATGGAATTGTTTTTTTTATTATGAATGAATATTGAAGATAAACCTCAATCTAATAAGTAATATAAATGCGGAAGTGTCTTTGCCTCGATTAGGAAAACCAACTAAAGACAGTGTTATATTTTATTAGCTAACGAATATGACTATTTTATCTGAACATTATCTTTGCAAAAATATATCTTGTTTTATTATGTTCTATTTAAATTTACAATAAGTGACATAATTAGACAAATCTATAACTGATAAAGAAGAAAATTACGACGTACAAGGAAGCTTAGTGTAGAATATCTCCCACTAAAAACACATATTATTCATGTATCTGCATGCAAGAATAAAATATTTGGGCCTTATAGTTTAGGTGATATGATAATGCTAACGCAGATAGAAAGCACTGCGTGCTTCCTAAATCTTATATTCGATGTAGTGACGTAACTAAAGCCGGGGGCCACACCTGGGGGTGGTCGTTTATGCATCGGCATGACTATCCATATATTTAAATTATTTCAACGAGGTTACTTCTAGAGGCGATATTAAAAATATAGAAAGATATACTGATAATTAAATGTGTAGAAATTCGTCAAGTGCTATGAAATCTCATTCTGTTCTTCTGTATATATGTTGGTATATAGCTAACAAAGAAAGTTTCATTGAATCGTTCATACATATAAAATTAACTCTCTGCTATAAATAAATGGAAACAATAGCAGCGAAAGAGCCAAAGTTTCACACTGAACCCAAGTTAACTTGTGCATGCGTGACTTAAATAGGAAAACTTTGTCACAATATACACAACTATTAATTATTCCATAGCAACTGTGTAAGAAGAATAAATTCTATGTATGAAGAATAATTACCCTGAGAAGTGTATATAATATGTACCTTATATGATATGGTACTCGTATGATTAGAAATCATAGTAGAATGACAGAAGATGCAATAATAAGACCTGATAATCTCATGCTAAGATGACTTAGGTATGTGAAAAGAACGAACGAAGAAAATTACAAAGGTAAACAGAAGGCTTATATTACGGGATCGCTGTCAGAAGAAAAACCTAGAAAATGTCCTCGGGCCTAGTTAGAAACGTTGTGAAGTAAGACTAGAATAAAGAGATAATAATTCAACCGTAAAAGAAGAATGCAATGATTGTGAATAAATCAATGGAGGTATACGTAGCAAGAGAAAGTCCGTAATCTGTCTACTCTTTTGCAAAACAGGTTTTAATCCCTACATTTCTGCTAGATGAGGGTAATGTAGCACTTGAATATTTTCCAATAGTTTGCACAAAGTTCAATATAGTTAATATTTTTGTGCCAGTATATCCGAAATTCGACACGTATGGGATTGGAAATCGAAACATGAAACCGTTTGATAAAACGTCGCACAAATATTTTTCTAGGTAAAATAAAATGGTGTGTATAAGGTAGCGTAGAAAATAAATGGGTTGTAGGTAAAGTACGGAATAAAAGGATAGAATATGAGGATAAAAGAGCCTTTGCAGTGTACAGGTAATTTTATGAAAATGGTTGGCTAATGCATGGGTTGTAGGGCGTCCTTATGTGAAAGCTACAGCTACTTAAAAGTCCTTTTTCATTGTTAGGTGGGCAACGTAAACAAATTTACTCTGTGTTCGGCGTGAATAAAGTACTACAAGAATGATGAACAGCTGTTTATGAATAAACAGCTGTTCGAAGTATGTAATTAGAAGGTTTGGATTAGACGGACGACGAAGTAATTTACGTCTAAAATAACAATAACTAAGCATTTGACTTTAAGAAGTAAGTTCAATTTTAGGATATGTATATTTTCGTGCTTTTAGACAAGAAAAAAAAATACTTTATATAACCAGAATAAAATACCTTCAGCCTTACTTTTAATAATACTATGTGTGTACAATAATAATTATATTAATTATCTTTCTAATGTAACGCGCTTTTCGATAACAACGTTGATGTAATTATATATAGTTTGATTAATTAGCGGTTTGCATCGGATCGGGTTTGGTGATGCAGATTTGATTACCTTAACAATACATACCTAATTTTACAGAATATGGATAGTAAGTCCGGTAATATATACGAATATATTACTTGACTTACTATCCATATTCTGTAAAATTAAACGTAAAATATTCATTATCCATGATTTATAAAAGTTGGATAAGTACTCGTATAATATTTTAAATGAAATCCAATTAAAATTGTTCGTGAATTGATTCATGAACAATTTTATTATCATGCCGTGTGAATTCTATATGAAATTATAAAATTAAATTCTACGGTAGTTCTTAAATAAACATATACGTATATCAACCTGGATTGTTTGGATTCCATACAACATTTCACACAGTACCATGTTATGTTACTACTGTCAATTACACGACAGAGAAACAGTAACACCATTTGCTGTTCCTGGAATCCTACCCGCTCTCGCGCAACTAGGACGACGAAACAATAAACAAAAAGACAATCGAGTTCCAAATTCAATTATTTAAAAAAATGGCGGTACGGGTAGTTTGTTTACATGTCTTTTTCATTGAATTCGGATAGAATACAGTATAGCTTCACAGCTAAACAATATGCATGGTTGCGTTAATTCCTGTTACGAATTATGTATAGTACCAGACCTGGTTTATAAACGGACTAGGTTTTGCCCGAGGCTTCACTCGTGTTAATCTAGATTAACTCAGTAATATGTTTCTGGGTGAAAGGTACCCTATAACGTGTATGCGAAAACGTAACGAACAAACAAAGTTACCTTGGAATCATATATTTTTATCCCTGGCAGGTTAGGCAGGTGTGTATTACAACCTCATTTCGTAAACTAAGTATATATGTTTTAGTACCCAAATAATAATCAGAAATCGATTGACATCTACCTATCACATTTTCAGTCAAGTTGCCTAATCTCTAAGAAAATCCTTACTGAAAAACACAATAATACTTTGTTTGACCGGGTAATCGGACATGGAACTTGACAAATGGACTTAAGCTTACTAATAGGCTAAGCGCCAGTTTATGCCATGACGTATGGGATCGATGAGTCAGTTGATATATTTATGTCATTATCATTTTATGAAATAAACATTCATTCATTCATTCATACACGGGTAGCGAAGCGGTTCGTTACAGTTAAAACAAGTTTATACAATTGTTCAACACGGTTATATAAAAATTGCTAAACAATTTCCTTGTATATTTTCAATTCCAAGGTCCAATTAGCACGAATAGTAGAGCCAGCTGGAAACTGCGGCTATAGTACTGGGGTTGACCGATACAAGTATTACTTATATTATATTACAGAGGTGGCACGCTAGTAAAGAAATAACTTTAATAACTAAATCATGCCTGTGAGATATATACATAGGATAGATACCATAGCTATCTCACTATACGCATAGTAGATATTATAGTGGCGGGCGCGGTCTGTCTCCTTCCATTGTACCATGAGTTTCGAAATGACGAAGCAATTTAGGTTCTCTTCGTAATACTTGTAGATATACACTTAAGCAATTAAATGGACGTGAACGTGAATAAATAGTTACAATAACAGTAAGAGTCGTTCCCTAATTTAAAATATCGATATTAAAAGTAATAAAATTGCTCCATATTAAGATAAATAATAAACTGCTGTTTAAGTTTAAAGTTGGTTGCTAAAGTAAAAATGAAAACAGCAATTTTTAAATCTTATACTTACTCGTATTTTACAACAAATGCCTATTTTATATATTAGCTATTAGTAAAAATATTTGTGTTTGTCTGAACGCACAAATCTCATTAAAAGCCATTACTCTTGGGCCGCCTCCTTTGTACACGCCATTCTAAAACAAATTACTTTGTAGATTTTCTTAATATTTTTGCTTCCTAAGTCAAATTTTGTGTCAAACGATATTTCAAATGAACACCTTGATGAGAGAGCTCTTATTTTCTTTAAAATCTTTGCCTCGTTGTATCTGAGAGCCATTTCTCGTAATGTAAATTGGTCAAAAGTAGTTTCGATTTAGTCTAATAAACGGGAAATGTGAACTGAAACGCTATTCATCTTGACATTTTACCTTTCTTTTAATTTAGAGGAATTCGAATCCCGGGTCGGGCCAACAAAAAAGAATTGGGTTTTTCTGTTAAGAAATCTCATTACGAGCTCGGAGTTAGGAAGTTGGCGGTGTTAGACACCTCCGTGCCTCAGAAAGTGCACTTGTGTTTGTGCACATACTTGTGCACTATAATATCTCCTGCGCAGATGGCCAGTCTCCGTAAAGATTGGCCGCCGTGACCGAAAATTCGGTCTGGAGGACATTATTAACGAAGGTCGCTGGTTGTCCGTTGTAACATGCTGGCCCGCAGGTTTGCAAAATGTACAAATGCAGTAAAGCTGACTTTATTCAAAGCATACTGTCAGACATTTTATACATGCAGCCTCTGGGTTAGTTACAGTCAGCGGGCATACAGCGATCTACGTGTCCAGTACAATAACACACTCAGGTTGCTATTGGGGTTGCCGTGGAGGTGCAGTGCATCAGGGATGTTTGCAGAGACATATACTGACGGCTTCGCCGCTATCATGAGAAAAAGGTGCGCCTCCTTGATGGCGCGCCTCCGCAGCGGCACCAACTCCATCCTGAGTGTGTTCGCGGATCGGTGGGAGACTCCGATGGTGAGAAGATGGATGCAGCTACATGCTGTGATTTAATCATGCATATTACTCATTGTCTACTAACATTGTTACTAACACTCTATGGACTTCGTCCGAAATAAACGTATTATTATTATTATTATTATTATTTATTATATGTACTATGTATTGTACTCTCTTAGTTACTTAGCCAATTATTGCATCAATTTTACTCCCAAACGTGTGGGAGTAAAATTTAATATTTGATACATGTATATATGTATTGCTCTGAAATGTGTCGTTCCAGTAATCGAATGGTTTAGATTAAGTGACTTAGAGAGTATGCTCTCTACATACAATTTAAATGCGATGTCTTCGTTACGTACTTACGTACTAGATGCAATCCTAACTAATATGATAAATGCGAATGTGACTTTGTTTGTTTGTTACGCTTTCATGCCTTAACTACTTGCCCAATCATCACGAAATTTTGCATACACGTTGTCAGTGATACAAAATAGGTCATACGGGGTGAATGGTATTTTCATCCAGAAAACGTTCTATGCTTGAGGGATAGAAATTTATTGACAAAATCAAGATTAATTACATGCTTGTGATATATAAGACACTGAAATTAAATCATGACTCTATTCTTAGCAGTTTTTATTACTAGAATTGGACCTATAATCTATATTACATTACGGAAACATCGTCGTTATAAGTGGTGTGTAAACAATGTGCTGGGTGCCAATCACTGCTCATCGGCACGGATACGACGACTGTTTAATTCCAAAGGGACCACGTTACATTTGTCACGGCCTCGTGGAGATAATTGAATGAATTTTATTCAACGAGCCACTGAACAAAGGCTTCCAAGGAAATCTTTATACTATGTGTGCAAAATTTCTCGTAATAAAAACTGTTTAAAAAAAATCACTGATCTGGTCTGAAAATCAACAAAACCATATTTGAGGTTGGTTTTAAATTAGTAGAATAACATTTGTATTTATGACATTGAGACTAAACAGTTACACTGATTTAAAGGTTTTATCGAGGATTGCCCTTAGGATGTTAAAAATATATTTAATTTACCTATACTTTTTAGTTTTATTTCTGGTGCCCAACACTAGCTGTTACAAAGATTTAGTCTCATTAAATGGCTTTGCAATTTAAGCTTTAAATTATGATCATTGGTTAAATTAATTGAAATTGGTTAATTGGCAGGCGACTCGGTGGCCCACTTAATGGTAACTGCCACACGGACATCTGCAGTACTGGGGGCACCGCCAATTTACTGCCTATCATGAATGTGGAACTCTCTTTATACTATGTTTATATACAAAAACAGCACTCAGAAACGCCTTGGTCGATAGTTAATTCCAAAGCCTGCACGTACTAGTCAGAAATGATCCCATACACTTCTTAGCGCGGCCTTTTGTTTTTGCTTCGATATCTTTGTTTGCGGCTCTACAAAAGTTGAAAGGTTGTCATTTTTCATCATCAAGTCAACATTTCCTCTTCGCCCATAACCTTGTCCGAGAACGGTCGTGTGTCAATTCTTTTTAGTAAAATACCAATATTATAATATACCGTGAACGGGAATCTAACCCCTAAACTAGTAGTGAAAGTGAATATATTGTCGCGACGAAGGTGCAGTGTCGCTCTCGTGGCAAGCGCGCTAAGTGAAGTGCCCCGCATCGCAACCTCACCCCCGCGAGACAAAGAAGGTATCCATAATTGCTCGCTCGCTCTTACCTGCGCTCGCGCCGGCTACGTTGAGTCACGCCGACACTGTGTGACGTACACGGCTCGCTGACAATTGTTGCTACAGCGACTTATATTTACGTCAAGCGCTACGAAATATTTTATACCTACTATCAATACTATCAACACGATGTCCCGTATACAGCGCACACCTCCAACCTCTATTACTTCGGAGACCGACTCGGATATTCCTCGTGTTATACCAACCGATAATGTAAACACAACAATCCGCAGCAAACGCCCTCGCCCGGAATATTCCCCGAACAACGATTTCGCAGAGCTCAGACGTGAAATTAAAAACATGTTAAAACACTGGAAAGTGGAACAGGATGATTATATAAACAAATTGATTGATCAACAAACTATTTCACTCAATAAATTAGTATCCGATATCGCTGAAGTCAAAGCACAAAATGTATTAATACAAAATACGAACCATGATATTGAAAAGTCAATATCTTTTATAAACTCTCAATTTGAGGATTTTAGAAAACAAATTGATGAATTGAAGACTGAAAGAAAGGCGAACACCATCAGAATGAATGAGCTGGAGGAGAAACTGCGTGACCTGGGACAGACTTCGCGCTCGTCTTGTGTGGAATTGCGCAATATACCACCTATGGAGAACGAGACTGTTGCCGAATTGTGCACTATCGTAACCAAAATAGGCGACGCTGTTGATCTGCCTGTGTCGGCTTCGCAGATCCGGGACATTTACCGTCTCCCAGGTAAGCCGGGCACAGCGAGACCTATCGTGACCGAATTTACTACCGTCCCAACCAAACAGCAGCTGATAAACTCTGTTCGCAATTTCAACAAGAATCGTGCCAAGGACGAAAGTCTTAATACGAACAGCATAGGGTTATCTGGTGACAAACGTCTGGTATATATTGGAGAACACCTCCCTCCAAGTGCGAGAAAATTATTCTATAGAACGCGTGAATTCTCAAAATCGAATAATTATCGGTTCTGTTGGACCAAAAACGGTCACATATTCCTACGCAAAGAGATAGGAGCCCAACAAATCATAATCAAGTCTGAACAAGCTTTACAAGATCTTATTAACTTGCAATGACTATTTTATATAAGCTTGTTTATTTACGATATGCATGTTTTTATTTTATCAACCATACTTTTACTTTTCTGTAAGCTTCTTTTATTTTTGTATAATGTATTTCCTTTACACATTTGCACCCGTACTCAACACAAACACTATACACATTCAATATATTCATTCTACAACCAAAATAAAACAACAATATACAAAAACCAATCAACAGTATGTATTTACATATTTAAATATATTAGGCTTAGTTGCTACAAAAGCGTTTTTCAAAATAGATGTTACGTATATGCATACTATAGTCTACACACGCTGTTTTTATATACATTGTTGCAACCACAACTTATTCTGCGGCCAGATTACCTTGTTCTAGAATCAACGGGGACAGTTATGGATTCTACCCATGATGTGCCAATATCCACTCTAATAATTCGATAACGCTAATTTAATTAATACAGACATAGATAATATAACGGTATCGACAGCGCTTGTCTGCAATCTTGATGAATGCTATAAATTTATTCCACACACCCAAAGTAAACGCTTGTTGATATTCACACAAAATATCCGAAGTATTAATTGTAACATAACGGGTTTGGAGGTTCTGCTGTCACAACTTAAACTTGACTGTGATATAATCGTCCTAACGGAGTGCTGGCTCATGACAACATCGTATGTCCCTATCATGAGTGGATACCGCTCATACTATACACATAAAAACTCCAAACAAAACGATGGTGTCGTTGTATACATAAAAGATCACCTTAATTATGAAATAGATGAGCCTCATTCTGTGGATAGCAATATACTTACTTTATCACAAGGCAAAGATACTGCAATCGTGGCTGTGTATCGTTCTCCTTCTTTTAAAAATACTGATCCATTTCTATTATCCTTGAATCAAATTCTTACCTCTCTCTCCTCGTATAGAAATATCCTTGTTTTAGGCGATATAAATATTCCCATTAATTCCGTTAAACTCGATACAGCGGGAGAGCGATACCTAGCCATGACGGCTTCATACGGACTACTGCCAGCTCACACCGAGATCACTAGGGAAGCAAGTGGGACTTGCCTGGACCATCTTCTTTTAAAAACTAAATATCCCGCCATCACGCTAATACCACACACCACCCTAACTGATCACTACCCTGTATTATTCTGTTTAAGTTTCACACAGTCCACTCCTTATGTACCTAAATTTATTCATAGAGTTAACTACGACCTATTATCATACCATATTTTAAGTATTAATATAAACCCTATATTCCAGTACCAAGACCCCAATTTAGCACTAAATTACCTCGTAAAAGAAATGCAGAACGCGGTGACAGCTAGCACCACGACTATAAGAGTTTCTCGGAGAAAACGTATAATCAAACCCTGGATTACTCCAGGGTTATTGCGCTGTATTAAAAACAGAGACTTGTTGCATCAAAAAACCAAACTTTTTCCCAACACCGAGACCTCGAAAGTTATCTATACACGTTATAGAAATTTTTGTAACAAATTGCTTAAGAACATTAAGATACAGTATGATAAAAACCAATTACAAACCGCTAAGAATAATCCTAAAGACTTGTGGAAATCTATTAAAAACATAACTCTCTTCTAAACAACCTAACTATCCTGAAAATCTTTTACAATTGACCTCTTCCCCAGAATTGTCTTTGAATCTAGTGAATAATTATTTTGTCAATGTAGGTAAAAATTTGGCCGAATCTAGTTTCCGAAATCATCTACCATCATCTATCTACACTCCCATAAACTACACACATTTAAAATCTTTTGTGCTTGGAGACGTGTCAGAAAGAGAAGTTGAACGCCACATATCCAACCTTAAGACTGATTCTACCATAGGCTGTGATAAAATATCAAACAAAGCAATTAAATTAAACGCACACATTCTAGTTCCTCCTCTCACCCATATTTTTAACTGTTGCTTACAAAATGGCATATTCCCCGATCTTTTCAAAAAATCAGAAGTCCTTCCCATTCACAAGAGTGGAGACAGAGATCGTATCAGTAACTACAGACCTATTTCAATTTTGCCTGCTATGTCAAAAATTTTAGAGAAAATTATCAACACAAAACTTATAAATTACCTTGAACACAATAAATTCCTTTCTGAAAATCAATTTGGTTTTCGTAGCGGGAAATCGACTGACTGTGCAGTACATAAATTGATACAACTTATCTCCCGTACGATGGACGATGGCAAATACTGTTTGTCTATCTTCCTAGATCTTGCCAAGGCCTTTGATACGATCTCTGTTTCTATCTTGCTGGGGAAGCTCGAGAGACTGGGTATTAGGGGCCAACAACTTAAACTTTTCAAAAGTTACCTCACTGGGAGATCTCAGTGTGTCAGAGTTGGTTCATATACGAGTAGCGAGTCGTCCATTACGTACGGTGTACCGCAGGGCAGCATTTTGGGCCCAACACTCTTTCTCGTCTATATAAATGATCTCACTAACCTCAATTTACCCCAAGGCCAAATAATCTCCTATGCAGATGATACTGCTCTCATATTTACTGATGACTCTTGGGAGAAGGTTTTCTATGCTGCCCAGCTAGGACTTGACCGGGTAAAAGACTGGCTTAGTGACAATCTGCTTACTCTCAACGTCGATAAGACCAAATATATTACATTCAGCTTACGCCAGTTACCCAGAATCATCGACTCACTGACTATAATCCCTCACTACTGTAACATCTCAGGAAGCTGCCCTTGTAACCCCCTTGAGCGTGTTAATTCAGTTAGATATTTGGACGTGACCGTAGACTATAACCTTAACTTTAAAGATCATATAAAACATGTATCAGCGCGCGTTCTAAAGCTCATTTATATTTTTAAAAATCTAAGACATGTCGCAGACTCGAATCTTCTAAAATCAGTTTACCTTGCACTCTGCCAATGTATCCTTACCTACTGCATTTCATCTTGGGGAGGAGCCTCCAAAACTATTCTAAAGAGTCTTGAGATAGCCCAACGTGCCGTTTTGAAAGTATATTTATTTAAACCCATCCTATATCCGACTGCACAAGTTTATCAATTAAGCCAGGTGCTCACAGTACGCCAATTATTTATTCTGAATATAATTCTAAAACAACACAGTGAACTCACTTATAGTCCATTCCTGTTATGCAAACGTAGAAAGTACGCAGTTTGCCCTACTTACTGCCCTAAAACTTCTTTCATACGACGATTCTTCCTTTTTATTGGTCCATATCTTTATAATAAAACAAATCAAATACTCGACATCTACCCTCTCAATAAGATACAATGTAAGAAGAAAGTCCACAATTACTTACAGAACCTATCATATCAAGCAACCGAAGAGTTATTAAATATTCCATGTTAGATAAATATACCTTGCACTTCTATAATACTGATATACATACATACATATTGGTTTTTCCCCAATCAAACATGCAATATATACTTAGCCACTTTCATACACTCACAACACACACGCACACACACACACACACACACGCACACACACACACACACACACACGCGCACACACACACACACACGCACACACACACAAACACGCGCACACACACACACACACGCGCGCGCGCGCGCATGCTCGCACGCACACACACTCGCACGCACACACATACATACATTCACACACATATACATACTCATGAAGACCTTTACCAAAATGCACCATCAAGTTCAATGTATACCTAGTTATATAATATTATAAAAACTACTTGTGAAAATAGTCCAACAATTATTGTATTCCGGATAAGGTTCGGCGCTGCACGCTGAGATACAGGTTTTTTTGCCTAGTTCGGCTGGCAGATGCTCCCAATACTTTGTTACTAATGTTAGATTATTTTTATAACCTAGTGTAACTCTGTAATGTTGTATTTTTGGTGCAAATAAATTTATTATTATTATTATTATTATTTGTGCAGTCGTTAAACATATTATATAATTTACAAATAATGCTATTTATATTTATGGAGCCTAGTAGCCCCGTACCACGAGACTGAACTTTAGACTTCATGCGCAGCAATCTTACACACAATCACATATTATGTAGCACAGATAACCGAAGTGTAAATCCTTAGATCCATTAACAGGCTGATTTATTAATAAGTGACTTTTAAGTACCTACCTCTTCTTAACTTTGCACGTTATAGAACGTAAATGTGGAAACATTTACGACATAAGACCCATCTTTGTGTTATCTTAGTACACGACGACTTTGACTTAAAAAAATTGTAATTGATTCTTTCAAATGCCGCTTGAGTTTCATTTCTGAAGGCTTATTTCATAAAACACACACACACCTGCGTCAAAGAACAACAGATAAGGCAAGGGTTTGGAGGATTTACGATAATCCCTTTAGGCGCACAACTTTTGAGACTAAGTATTTAGCTAATCTTAAAGAAAGGAAGGAAGTTAATGTCACTTGATCCTCCTTTGTATGAGGAATAATAAAAGGAAGAGAGAGCCGATTATGTTATAACACGAATCACACAAATACTCATAGAGATAAAAAGTACTACTTATAAGGTACTTTTTGTTAGCTTATGCACTAAGTTTTATCCAATTCCTTTTAACAATTTAAGAATAATTGAACGTTTGATTTTTGTAGAAGACTTGTCCTGTCTAGAATTAAATCCTGTGTCACGGAGATCTTTACAAACATTCAAATAACGGACACAAATAAAATTTAAACGCCGAACAATAATTTGTATCCTGTGGGATCAAACCTATATTACTCGGCGTAGTGGCGATGGCGAGGCGACTCTTAAACCACTATGCCATTAAGATCTAAAATATATTTACAAAAATTCATATGTATTTACTACATTTGTTATATAATGTAGAATTGAGCTTGTATACGCCTGAAGGGACAGTCAGAGGTATATTACAGAAACTTTTTACACGCCATGTTCAGGTTTCACGTGATAAGGGGCAACCGTATCGTCTTTTACAGATGATTTGTCCGCACTCTAGGCTATTACTAACCGAATGCATGCCAAAACCATACAATAAAAAAATATAATTGAGTTATGACAACCCTGCT
Organism: Catocala sponsa; assembly: GCA_963564715.1. Taxonomy (NCBI): domain Eukaryota; kingdom Metazoa; phylum Arthropoda; class Insecta; order Lepidoptera; family Erebidae; genus Catocala; species Catocala sponsa. Next base: position 17,829,997 of record OY751339.1, on the reverse strand, counting down.
CTGCATTATATGAGTTTTAAAATAAGACGTACTTGACGTACTTGTACTTATATACAGTACGTACCAAGACACAGGTAGCAACCAATTTCAGAATAGTGTATTATTCCACAACAGTATTTACCAGAAAAACACTGTTAAAGAACTTAAACAAAACGCTTAGGGAGCAGGAAAAAGAAACATTTTCCTCGTCCCTTAAGAAAACAGAGTGGAGGAAAATTATATTGTAGAAAGCAACTTCTGACACGACGTACGTATATCAAATGTAATAAAGAATTACTCGATACAATTACAATATAAACATGATACGCCATATGTACGGTAACAGGGGTCGTAGGTTTAATTCCCGGGAGGTAATAATACATTTGTCACTGTTGGTAACGGGCGCAGATTGTCTGAGCGCTGACGAACCCTGACGTTTGATACTCCACAAGAATTACCACAGAGAAACGTCATATTTTATGTAAGCCTGTGAGTGATATTTGGTGGAATAGAATTTTGAATTACGAACGAGTGAGTATACGCGTCAATTTATGAGTGAAAGGCCGTATTAAATTTCTTCCTTCATGATTTTAATATAGCTACTTAACAAAACTTACTGCTGTAGTAATGGCACATTAATATATAAAGTATAAAATACGAAATATATGTCTTGTTATGTATTCAAATACAATCATGGGATATTTATTCTAAAAAGAAAGGCAATTTGACTTACAAACTACTCTTGTTTAATCTCTAGCTAAGCTTAATTCTTGTTTTACTTAGTCTAGTTGTATTCTAGTAGTACAATCTTGCAACTTTGAAGACATAACTATTGGATTACCACGTTCATACTATTGGTGTAGTCAAGAAGAAAAAGGTTTGGAGGACTACGGACATGTATTAGGCACATCAGGTGGGCCGTATGCTTGTTTGCCACCTTGGTTGTATAAAAAAAATGTGTCCGCTACGAATATCATCGGTTAGGTTGCTTTAAGTCCTAAACATTGTCTTGCAGATATAATATTTATAATACAACTGATGGTAATTCACTTAATGGTTATTTTTAAACAGTAGCTAAATTTTACTCATTTTTATATTTATTTATTATTAACTAGATTTTGCCCACCGTGTTGCTCGCGAAAATATAGTTTTTTTAAATAAATTTCTATTCCTATTCCTCGGAAACAGTGATTTCTGGAACCCTGTGTCCTTTTCTATATCCCTGACAACATTGTATGCAAAACTACATGATTATCGATTGAGTATTTAAGACGAGAAAGCGTAAAAAAACAAATAAACAAACAAAAAAACGCACTCTCACTTTTATAATATTAGTTAGGATGTTCCCTACACAAGTGTACTATTATTTTGTGTACATAACATAACAAAAACGGCGTACATACTTCTCTATAATATATTGGCTAAGTTGTTAGCAATTAATTACATTTAACTACTAGACTAATTAAGTATGTAATCATGAAACTTTGATGTGGATAAGTATTTGTTGTAGCATAAATGATAATATGTTTGAGTTGTTACTCGTAAACGGATCTGCAGTGTAAAGATTATTCTGTAGTACGCGTTAAAAAGCGTCCATCGATAATAAAAGAGCGCCAGAAGAACAAAAGCGGGTGAAAATCATACACATTAATGTGATTGTAAAACATTTTGATTACCGGCCTTCGTTTCCACCCAACTCCCGGGTATAATCTAAAAAAATATTGCTCTTGTTTCATTTATTGTAGGTATGTATGTGTGTATACGCAACGACTCAGTACTTTTCATATATATGTATGTATTTGTATTAGATACATGCGAACGTAAAATTGATTGAATCATGCAAAGGCTTAGAAGATAATTATTTACGTCACGGAATTCAAATTCGGGCATTTTTAGATTTTAATCAGATTACGAATGCTGCTTTTAGATAAAAAGGATTATTATATAACTTTTGTCCATTTGATAATATGGTAACGAAATTATTGGTAGAGCTTAGATAAGGTTGTCTTACGGACGTATCTTAGATTAGAACCTGAAATTTTGACCCTACTAAAGCAGTAGGAGCAGGAAAGTATATATCTCAAGCCTATTAAAAATAGTATCTTTGGCAAGTAAAATTTCTAGCGGCCCTTTTTTGAAAGATCGGTGTGGCGTGATTTATTCCTGCTATTGCAAGAAGCCACAGGTACCGTATACGCTAACCAGAATGTTGGCCGTAAGTATATTTGCCATCCTATTTATAAAACTACTAGCTGTCCTGACAGACGTTGTCCTGTACTCACGAAAAAAAAAACTAAACCATTCTCTAATCCTCTTGAACACACACAAAAAATTTCATCAAAATCGGTCAAGCCGTTTAGGAGGAGTTTATTATAAACACACGCATAGAAGATTTATATATATAAAGATTAAACGTATATAAAAATAATCCGTTTGAACCAACATTTAAATTAAAAATCAATACTTAATTGACTACACGGATGGCGTAGTGGTTTATGTGTTCGCCTCGCCACTGACACTACGCCGAGTGTTGTGGGTTCGAATCCTACAGAGACAAACATTTTTGTGATCCACAAATGGTTGCTCCGTGCTTGTGTGTTCTTTGTCCCTTGTTTGAATGTTTGGAAAGTCTCCCGCGACACAGGATTTAATATTAGTGTAAAAGTAGTATTTTTAAGAAGAAACTAACATCAAATAGAATCTCAATACTAATTTCACTTCAATCGTTTCAAAGCCACTTACAAAGTACTATGCATGCAAACGTATTATATAGCCTAAGCTATAAATAAACACCACAGCTATAACTCCGTATTCCCACTTTGCATAACAATGCAAGCACAAACGTACATATTCCCTCGTATCTGGAACTAGTGTCATGCATATTCATTCATACTGTTTTTACGTTTTAGCCAAAACTAAACACGGTACAACACCTGTGGTTTTATCGGTTACTGTAACCCAGTTTAATTAATTTAAATTAAACTGGATGACACGTGAAATAAAATTCGGCACGAATTTATTTATTTAGCTCGTGAGTTTAATTTGTGTTACTTATTTTGGCTTTTATAGAGTGTATTGAAATATCTTTTTTATACAGACATTGAAAATATATTCTTATATCGTGTGCGGTTTATTTAAACACTACATTTTCTCCACGGCTCAGCTCGAATTAATTAAGATTTTGTTAATAATTTTATATCCCTCGGAACCAGTACTTTTTTCTGGATGAAAGGTATGTCGAGTATGCGAAATCTTATGATTATCGGTCGAGTAGTTCAGGCATATCTAACAAACAAGCAAATAAACACATAAACAAACTTACATTCGATCTATAATATTATAGTTAGGATTGTAACTAAGTTATAAACCACAGTACAATAGTCTAATTAGTACATACATACATACATAGATTCACGCCTGTTTCCCAGAGGGGTAGGCAGAGACTACGGATTTCCATTTGCTACGATCCTGACACACTTCTCTGGCTTCATTCACTTTCATCACATTCCTCATACACGCCCGTCGGTTCAAGGAGCTCTTAACCTGGCCTTTGTCCAGAACGCCTCCGATCTGGTCGAGAAACGTTCGCCTAGGTTTACCTCTTGCGACTGTTTTATTCACACTAGTCTAATTAGTATAGTGTCGCATTCCCTACTCTCTGAATTGTCACCGATGCGGCTGACCGCACTGCTTATACTGATATAAGCAGGGTATTACTAACAAATTTCGTGAAGTGAGTTTTAGCTGCTAGAAATAATCGCGTTCATTTTGTTCTTTACGCTCATTTCCAGACACTGTTTTTCAAAAATGTCGAATAATTATACTGCATGTTCATGTATTGAACCGACCGCTTAGTAATAGTACATACATTTATAATAATATGAACCCGTATTAAACTGTCCCACTGCTGGGTATGGCCCTCTTCTCATTGTAAGAACGGTTAGGCCATTGTCCACCACGCTGGCTCAGTGAGGGTTGGCGGACTTCAAATATCTTCAAGAACATTATGGACATCCTTCAGACATGCAGGATTCCCTACTATATGTTCCTTCACCGTTAAAGCGAGCGATAATTAACTATTTAATACGCACTTAGCTTCGGCAAGTCAGAGATGCATAGAGATATATGCTTAGATAAGAGTAGTACATAGCTAGTTATAAATTATATAAAAACATCTAAATTAATCCACTATGACCTTAATACTAGTTTATATCAGATACCAAGCCATCTTCACTGTAGCAAAGCTGAAGCGAATAGGTCGACAAAATGTCACCCTAGTCTATTTTTCGAAAGGCGACGATCTTTATCTCAAGGTTGACATTTTACTCGTCGCGATGGCGTAACATCATTGTAACAGTATGTGTTGATGTAAATATTTCTTGTAAATATGTATCAATGCAGAGCGCATTAGAGCTTTAAGACGACTCCATATCATTATAGCATATTATTATATCTCTATAGCTTTATTCGCTCACTACATTCCTCATGCACGCTCGACGGTTCGGTACACTCTTAACATTAGACCTTGAGACTTCTTAAACTTCTTAAACCGGTCAGAGAACGTTCGCCGAATTGTTTCTCCTTGACTGTCCCGTTCAGCTTTGTCCAACATGTTTCGTTTACTTTCTTACTCAGCTTATTCATATAAGCAAAACATGTTATATAAATACACTTTTCTTAATTCATGTCACAATATTTTTTTAAGTTAGTGTTTTTTACTACCTACTAACCATTATTTGGCAGCCTCAATGGCGTAGTGGTTAGTTTAACCGACTACCACGCCTGAGGTTCGATTTCCGCACAAGTCAAACATGTGTGTGCATGGATGCATGTTTATCCATTGTCTAGTACCCATAATACAAACTCTGCTTAGTTTGGGCTAGATAGTGTTTTGTGTATGTGATAGAATATATAGAATATATTCTATCCTTCAAATCACCACAAATACTTATCAATACCCTCTTTTGCAATGCTCATGTTCTACTTTCATATTTATTTATCGAACTTTGATATTAGTTAGAAAACAATGTATATACGTACAGAATATTTTACAAAGCCAGGGAATTGGTTGTCTATTGTTTACCCGAAGATTATATACCATAATCATCATATTCCCGAATTTCATTTACCCGAATTTCATTTGCCCGAATGTTTTGTTTGCCCTAAAAGACATATGACATACTTTTAATTGCCCGAAACTTACATACCATAAGATACGAGTGCCATACGTATTGTTTTTCATATGTTTAATTGCCATAATAATAATTAGACATAATATTTAAACGCCATAATGATTATTAGACATAATATTTAAACTAACCTAACCTTATTTTTTTTTTTTTGGTACCCAGGAAACATGCTTGTTGCACTATCCGCCGCCGGCTAGGGGACGGCACCGGCGGGGCGTGTGGGACTCCCCATTCTGGTATACCCACTAAAAAACCTGGGGTGTTCCCTCTCTCACCCAATGGAGGGGCCTGTTGGGACCTCTTAAAAGAATTGAGTCATCCATAGCAGGCCCCCCCGTGTGGGTGCGGGCCAAACTAACCTAACCTAACCTAACCAAACTACTTCTGGGTGGTTTATAAAAAAATAACCACGAAGGGGATGGCGGGGTCTATTCGCTCGCTCAAACGACCCCGCCATCCCCTTCTAACCTAACCTATCCGAGTCGGGATGCCCTAAAGTCCCGATTGCATCCAGTTTCTCCTGATATAACAACCGTTACACACCCAATGTCGATGGCAAATGATGTTATGGCATGTGATAATTAGGGCATGTGATAATTAGGGCTTACAATGATTATGACAAATTATGTTATGGTAAGTGACTTTATGGGAAACAAAGCTTCTAGCACGTGACTAATATAGCAAATAAGAGTAGGGCAAATGAATATTACGTCATACAATATTATGGCTGTTGACTATTATGGCAAATGATATTAGGGCAAATAAAATTCGGGCAAAGCAGGCTACCCCCAGGAAATTAACTCTCTATCTTCAAGACAATTATTCATCACTTAGATAATAGAATATAAATATTATTTTAGTATCTACATATACATATATAAATAGGCAAAAACGGAATAGTTGTAAAATTTTTTTGCTTTGTATTGTCTATAAACATACATATATTCGATATTTAAAACTCATCGGCAAAGACAAAGCTTTTCAATACCTTTTTCTTTTACATATAAAAAAGTAGAAAATGTTGGAAAATGTATATTCATATATAGTACAAGCTCTGCTTAGCTTGGGATAGATGGTGTTGTGTGTATGTGATCGAATATTATATTATATTATTATATATGTATAAATTCGACCATAATCGTTTTCCTGCAATGTTGAATAGTGATTATGGTCTAATTTCGAGTACTGGGCAAACACTAGTCATGGTATATTATGTATTAAATTACTGTTTTTTGTTTTATACTGATTTCTAGTTTGATTTTCTGGCAAAGATAAGTACGACCTTAAAGGTCGTTATACAGTTTCTATAGAACACTCGCTCGACTGCCTATTCATAAGTAATTTACATTCAGTGCGATAAATATTTTGTAAGGTTTTGTGAATTATAATTTCAACTACGCTTCAATCAAAGTGCTAGCTTACAGTTGTAGCTACTCGTATTTTATCATACAATTTTTTATTAAATATCTTTTATGTGTGTTCTTAGAAACAAATATTATTCATTTTTACCTTAAGTTTATTGTCTCGTAACCTTTTGCTTGAAGCTCCCTTGGATACCACAGAAACTTAATTGAATGCCAATACATACTACTTTTGACGTCTTAGTTGGATACAATACCCGCAAATTTCGCTTACTCTTTTGAACATTATATCTTCACACTTAGTATTACTTCGATAAGTACACGCAAATGTGCCGTACACTTTGAATGAAACAAAGTTATTTAAATCTTATACATTGCTAAAAATACACACTTTAGCATTTATTTTCAAAACTAACAGTACTAGACAGAACTACAGAACTGAAATTGAACTGTAATTAAACAATATGTATACTGTGACTATAAATAATTATGGATGTTTTAACATTAATTATTTTATGCTATGGTAGTAAACAATCCTGGTCTTGATCGGACACCATAGCCTAAAGACGAATACTGCGTCACTCGTAAGTTACTAACGCTACCAAAAAGTACTTGCTACCTATGTACTACTGCGGATTGTACTAAGGCAATTGCACAAAGCTTTTAAAGAAGGTATTTGAAATAGCTGACTGTTGATACACACACAAGGTTATTCGCTGCACGCAAACCTGGCTTTGACTTTATACGACGCTAGACTTGTCACTGTCATAAATCTATTTCCATGTTATATATGCATACTAGATAAAAATAAAACAGCAAATATTTTTGTACTTTCAGTAAATACAAGGTATAAGAATTTCTGCCGACTAAAGTACTTATCTCAAACAGGGCCAGTTCCTGTAATCTGGTTAACATAAAAATGGGACATGCCTGCAAATTAATAGTGAAAGTAGCGGACAGGAAACGATTACTCATTGTCATCAAAAGTCGGCGAACGATTAAGGAAATAGGAGTTAGGTATTGACTTAATTCAACTGTCATTGGATTCTTTGACAATACTTGATTAGGGTGGTACCCAGTAAATTTTCTATCGTGGTTTGCCTTACTTGTAATAGGATACAATTTGATATAGTTTGTATGAAGCTTATGTCAAAATCTTGCCACTAGTACAGAAAACTAAAGATAGATAGGAGCATATCGGGTACCGCCGTCAAGAAACTGCTTAAACTACATCCATAAAAACCGACAGCATCAAGAGCGAAGTTTTTTTAATGTAAATAGCTCCGTTTCATAAAATGAATTTGTTTTCATCTTCTTGGTCTTTGAGGTTTCAGGATAAACTGTTAAAATTTTACCTTGTAGAACCAAGGACGAGTACAGACTCTTTACCCTTTTTATGAAGAGCATGAATAGCAAACATCTGAAAGGATTTTAAATGTAATTTGTTTCATAGATTTTAGGTAGAAAGCAAATATATTTAAACGTTTTTACCTGTTCTAATACTGAGTTTTGTAAGTACCTACTCGATATTGGTTATTATATATTACATATTATGTATATTATATATCAATTACCGATTGCGTCGATGGAAAACACCGCAGCGTCTTGTGAGAACTAGGTTCTCCATAGTGTGTGACGTCTTCCAATTGCACTTCATCAGTATTATAGTCTAACATCTGTCACTCTGAGAGGCTGGAATGCTGGGTTTTTGTGTGCTATCCATTGGATAAAGTTATAAATAGATATTATAAGTTAATGAACTAATTATAAAAAATTAAATAACTCCAACGCGTCCATATTACCTGATAATGGATGAGAAACAATGTTGAGGAAACGAGAGGAGGCTAGGCATTTTAACGAGAGAATTTTTAAAACAAAGCTTTTAAAAGTAGCTAAAGCGTATTCATATTTAATTAGGGAACGAGTTGCTGTTACTCATTGTCTTCAAAACTAAACTGGAAAGGCATTAATTAATTTCACAATGGACTAAATAACTCTCTTAAAATACAGCTTTTAATGAATGAATAAATTAAGAAATTGGAGCACATTATACTGTATTTTTATTTATTAATTTATTTATTTATCATTTGGAAAACCAACAGCTATAACAATAAATAAAGGTAACTGAAATATGAAGTAGTAAGCCGATTACAGGTTCTCACGGATATCAATAGAAAAGCACACTTACGAGTCAATTAAGATACGAAATGTAAAGAACTAGCTTATTACTAAGACTTGAAGAATTTAAGGTTCAGCTGCACGCGTGCCACGTTGCTTTTGGTATTAAATGGGTCAAAAGAGTTTTCCTTACATATGTTGTTAAAATCCTTGATTGCTCGCACCATATATGTATTTTGTCTGTAGTTGGTAGATGAAAACGGGATAGCAATAGGCGGGTTGAATCTAACCGATCTTTGAGGTATATTGAAATGCAGTTTTTGACAGAGCTAATTATGTATATAATTTATATTAGATGGGAACACCTTAGTAGGTGGGAAATATTGATTAGCAAAAGAACACTTGCAGTGCTAGGCTAAACGCATTAAAACTTTTACTCACTGACAGTAAAAGTATTACTACTTTTACTCACTGGCAGTAACAGTATTACTACTTTTACTCACTGGCAGTAACAGAATTACTACTTTTATTAACTGGCAGTAACAGTTTTACTACTTTTACTCACTGGCAGTAACAATATTACTACTTTTACTTACTGGCAGTAACAGTATTACTACTTTTACGAAGTCTCATTACAGTTTAGGAGATGTATCTATAAACAGGTAATATTTTGTCAAAAACAAGCTGTTGCTTAAATGTTTTTAGATTATTTTTATCTACCTGTATGTTACAGCATCGCACAATAACCACTGAACTAATTTTGATGTACTACCGACAGATGATCTCATTTGCTAGTTCAAAAAAAATAAAAACCTAAGGCACGTTGTATATGACTTCGATCACTGTAACCGCAGTGTGATTCATCTAAATAGTCTCTAGTCGACGTAATCCACGCAAACAAAGTTGTAAGCACAGACGTAGGTATGTAATTTAACATTGCCTGAACCCGGCAACTAATCTACATATAGTTTTACATAGAGTTCGAAAGAAGTCTAATACAACAGCTTTGTCCGTCTGTCTGTTATACAACTTTCAACTCAAGAACCGTAAGAGCTAGAGTCTCGCTGTCAACGCCATTCAACTCAGCATAGTCGATATACCCCGAAATGACTATGACCTTTGACCTCTAACCTCAAGGCCACGTAATATAATTTTTTCGAACCTAAGATTTACGGCAATTCATTGCCGTTTCTCAATTGTTAATAACTTATTAAACTCACTAACCAATAGATTTGACATTCATAAGTGTTACTTTATGACTTAAATTAATAAAAGATTTTTGACTTTAAATGCATCCACCCAATAAAACTCTACATACATGGAGAGGCAGATTTGATATAAACTATATAGTTGAGTGTAAAGGTCATAGGTATTTTTGGAAGTATTTTTATTATAGCACATTATGATAAAACAGTACCTCCTCTAGTGATAAAATCACACGGTCACCATTAACCTGTCTTCCGAATGTGATGATTATCTCTATTTCCCGAAGAATTGATCGTTATTGGAGTGCGGACGCTTATGCTCAATAATGGGCATTTTCCGGCTGATACGGTGAATGGTGCCTAATGATCCTTAAGATATAGTTATTACTATGTATTGACTGTAAGACTTCTTATATTACTTCACGTAAGTTATTTTCCTTTCATTTATGTGTAATGTTTATTGTTAGTTTGGAATGTGTTATGATTTTCTGTGTTGTCGGTATCTCTTGATATAAGAAAGAAAGATTTTAATCGTCTATATTTATCAAAATACATGAAGGAAGGGTCAACAGAAGATTTGTTGTAGGACGATAGTATTTTCCGAGTCAAACTCCCAATTTATGGAAATAAATTCAGACTGCATGGATGGCGCTTTACGTGGTCGCCTTGCTGTGACAGTGGCCATAGCAAGGCGACCTGATCTGGCCTGAAAGGTGTTGTGGGTTCGATCCCCACATAAGACATAAATTTGTGTGATCCACAAATAATTTAGTTAATTAGTCAGCTTAGTTCCCCACGACACAGTAACAATTTCTAGTGCGAGAGTAGTTGCTTTTATTGTTATAAAAATAAATAATATTACCTGTAAAGCACGTTCTTATAGCCTATTAGCAATGTAAAAGAGGTTGAAAGACAGCTTTAAAACCACAGCAGATAATTAAAACGTATCTCACGCTATTTAAAAACAACATGCAATGTCATCACCGGTAAATAATTATACCAGTAGAGTGCTAGCCTTGTGGGAACGGAAACGCTTTTCGCTCAGACAACTAAATGAAAATTGAAGGAAAGATGTCGGTACGAAAAACTACGAGCTACGTATTCCCCTGTGTGGGTTAAAGCTCTCCAACAATCTAGGAATCAACGGAACTAACTCATTTATTCCCCGCTGGCTATCTGAAACGTTGGTATTATGTGGCACACTTATTTATATACCTAAAAGTATGTATATTATTTACATTAGTTTCTGCTACAAAGATGAACGCATGATACAGAGTGGTTGATGGTATTATAGATGTTTAGAACAAAAAGATTAACATTCGCGCATAACTTTGCCGTCACTGCAATGTAAAGAATTTCTCTTTTTCCAGTGACAAAGATTGCCAAACTGGTAATGGTGCACAGTACCTTTCAAGGAGATCACAGAATATTGTAGTCAAACTAAATGTAGCCAATAATTGTGTGTTGCTTTGTGAGAGTCTAGGAAAAGCTTTGAAATCCCTGCTTACAAAATTAACACAATCGTATTGTCAGTTATAAGTATTTTTCCACACGAGGTGCTGATTCAATGTATAATTATTGCATAAACTCAGGTTTAAGCGGTAATTTACAATTGTTATCAAATCGCCACATTAGTGTTTGTGATTTTATATATCCATATTGTTTTTACAATTTATACGTTATTATATATTTTGCATATGATACCTTATCATAAATTCCTATAATGTTAAACCGTGTAGTCTATATTAATATTATAAAGAGGTAAGATTTGATTTTTTGTTTGTTTGTTTGTAAAGATTTACCATTAAAACTACTCAACCGATTTTAAAAATTCTTTCACAATTAGAAAGCTATATTATCACCGAGTAATACAGGCTACATATTATTTAAGAAAAGTACTGTTGGTGACAGTACTTTTTATTTTACATATCCTAACCTAACATTTGTACTTTAACGCAAGCGAAACCGCTAGCAAATGCTAGTTAAATATATACACCTGCTTACGGCGGGTTTCGCACGGCATTAAGAATCTCTAGTACGTGACCTTACTATATATAAATTGTGCTCTAACACACACAGATAGGTAGATTTCTTCACGACGCGCACGATATTTAAGTCTAATACGCGCATGGATTTGTAAAGGCAGCGAAGCGTGTCTTAAGTTTGAATCCGGGTTTCTATCTGGGCAGTCAAAGGACTTACCGGTCGTTTGTGTACGTTTAATCTATACGTAAACAAAATACGACCTTTGATAAGGCTACAAGCGACGGCATCAAAGTGATTCTTTAAGTCCATGAGATTTAACTCGTTTGAACGTGTTGAGTTCTCTCTACACTAAGGCATAGACGAAAATATATTGTAATTACTCTCAACGCTCTGCCTCTATCTTGACTACAACCTTTATAAACTGATCCCTATCCTTACTTATATTATAAATGTGAAAATCCGTTGTTTATAAAACGGAAGGTCTAACCATGCCGTTTTGTCAATATGATTTTCTGCATATAGAATCAAGGAGAATAGCCGCCGCTGGTAAAAGCTACTTATAATGTAATTATGCAAGATATGGTTATATCTACATAAAGGGAGCTAAAACATTTCAGTAAAATTAATTTTGTACCTTTTACGAAAGTGTTTATTTAAATAAAACAGCAGGATTTTTAGTAGCGACTATAATTTTCCACGGCTATAAGTCAGAAAAATATTCCTCAACATAGGTATATCCACTCAACAGTAATTAAATTTACTAATCTCACTAGCGTTAGTTAGTCCCATCACATCTATAGTGGTCTTTAATGAAGGTATAGTTCAGCCACATGGTCTCGCTGAAGTTTGTCACGTAATTCTATTACTCCGAGAGCGTTTCGTAGACAAGCTCGCAGTGACACATGCTTATATACATACATATATAGTTTATGTAAGCCTTATGTGAACGGAGTAGAGTAAACCTTTTTGATAGTAACGCGTATATTAATATTAATTTTTAATGTTATTTTGTTCTTTAAATTAATTACCTATTTGATATAAAACTATTGTCAACATAAGGGGAAGACACTGACACCTGCAACACAGTGTTTACTAGCGCGGGTGTCAGGGAATTCTATAACATAATTGTATCCATTTTATGTCAATAAAGAATATTATTATTATTATTATATAATGTCCATGAAGCAGCTGCTCAAACTTTTATATGGTAGGTTCTACCACTGGCTTTGCCCGCGTGAGCGCCCCACACGAATAAAAAGAAATGTAGATTATATGTTAGAAGAACATAGTCTATCTGTGTGTTAAGCTGCATCCAAATCCGTTATCGGTTTACCCATAATTATGTCACAAGCATGCTCGCAAATGTTTACATGAAAAAATGTATTTAAGTATTTAAGTGTAGATTGTTATGATTTACTTTAACCGTGCGAGAACCTTTTAAAAATAAATAAAGATACTTACATAGTCTCACGTCTGTATACCCGAAAAGGTAGGTAGAGAGATATTTCACAACAACATTTCATCAGCTATGGTATTTAAGTCTCACTTAAGAGGGGACTATTAAATAGCTAATTATCGCTCGCTTTAACAGCGAAGGAAAACATCGTGAAGAAACCTGCATGTCTGAGAGTTCTTCATAATGTTATCGAAGATATGTGACGTCGTCCAGTGCGCATTGGGCCAGCATGGTGGACTATAGCCTTACCATTCTCAAACTGAGAAGAGGCCCATGCCCAGCAGTGGGACTGTTTAATACAGGGCTGCTATTATTATTATTATTAAGAGGGGACTAGCCTATTGCCGTTTCTCGAGCACAGTGTCACACTTGGTATTGCTACTGAGAAATCCTTGAAATAAAAACCAAATTAGACTTTACACGATCCGGAATCGTAGTCGGGACCTCATGCACAGCAGTCGCATTAACAACCACTACGCCACCGAGGTAGTTGTTATAAATAAATGGAAAGACATTTGTGTAAATGACACTACATTTATATTACAAAGCTAATTACAAAGACTCTATTCGTAAAAGAGCTTTTTCTACGTAGACGGTGGTTTTAGAATCTTCACGAGAACCGCATATTTATTCCGATTCAGACAGTCTGTGTGATTATCTACATTACGTAACAGCACTCGAGATAAATAGAAATCAAGGTCTTTAGATGAAATGTAATGGTATGTTTAATATAGTATCTACATTAGAAGTAAACATAAAAAATGTTTTAAGCTTGTGTCATCGTAGTTTCTTTTTATTTATTAGAATATACGCAAAAGCTCATATAAAATATTTGTTGTGTTATTGATTACCCGATTACATGTTTATAATTATGATTTGGGGTATAGAAAAGAGAGACTATACTTTTCTTGTCTGAGTTTACATATATGTGTTTCCAAACTCGACTAATTTTCAATTATAAACAGTTGACCTGTCTAAATACTTTTACTATATAATGCCTATACTCACAATACTAGCGTATATACTATGCCAAGTGATCATCCGAACAAGATAAAGTCGCAGACAAATACTACATGGATGACCATTACACAAATATAATAAGTATTCACGCCGCTGCAAGCTCGTAAAAGCCTCTTATTTGGGAGTCAGAAGTTCGTTCTAAAAATAGATTATATTACGCTTTTTGCTCAAAGCAGGTGGCATTAATTAACTTAGGTGCTTAACGTCCGTTGCACGCACTACACCTGTTTTATATAATTTTATTAGGAGTACTTTGAAACGTAAAAATTAAATTTGCGCCGACCCCGCTGTGTTTGCATGAACTATGTATTACTCCGGGCAAACAGCAAAATTATTCGAGCGATCTTTGGTAATCGTGACACATTGGTGATATATAGAGGATGAAATGTAAGGATAGGTAAATTGGATTCTGATAAATTGGGGCCGTTCGCAATTCTAATAAATTCAATTTTATATAACAATGTCATTCCGTGGCGATCTGTTAATTATACAATAGTGTTATACGTATGTATATTAGGGCCGTTCGCAATTCTAATAAATTCAATTTTATATAACAATGTCATTCCGTGGCGATCTGTTAATTATACAATAGTGTTATATGTATGTATATTAGGGCCGTTCGCCATTCTAATAAATTCAATTTTATATAACAATGTCATTCCGTGGCGATCTGTTAATTATACAATATTAGTGTTATATGTATGTATATTTAAGGTTATGCTACAATTAAATGTTTGAGCAACCTGTGAATAAGTATTGTAAAAATAATTTATTTTCGTATTATTATTATTCTCATGTCTGTTTTCTGAAACAGTTTTATTTTCGAATCCCACACGAGATAAAAAATTGTGTGTTCCATAAATGGTTGTTCTAAGCCTCAGTGTACGTTTTGTTAGCTGTTGTTGTTGAATGTTTATTAAGTCCCCTATAACACAGGAATAGCCAAAGTCGAGGCCAGATCTTCTAAAAAAAAACTAAGTGTTCAATTTAAATTTAAATAAAACTAATTTATACAAAAATGTTGCTGATTAAGAATTAAGTAAAAAACAATAAATGCAGACGGAATTGAAAAAGCAAATGTAAGTAACATAATACATAGAATCGTAAGCCTATATTATTATACAACGTATAAACTACAAAACAGATATAAATAATATCTTAAACATACAAATAGAAAAATAAACTTATAACTAATAGTCTATAACTAAGTCTCATATACAGCCTTCTTTAAAAAACAAAAATATGCTATATAAAATAGGGATGCCAAATATGGACATCTTATTCATTCTAATAGCTTGAATAGTAATAGTATTTATTTGATTGAAATATCCTCCATAAAGTTTATAACAAAAGAAATACAAGATTATTTACCATCCGTTGTTCTCACTTATCAAATACTAGTTTTAGCCCGCGGCTTCGCTCGCGTCAACGCAGATTTTGTTGGTAATTTTTTAACCCTAAGGAACAGTACTTTTATTCTGGATAAAATGTACCTTATGTCCTTTTTTGAATGCCTGACAACGTGATTGTAAAATTTTATAATGATCAGTCGAGTAGTTAAGACGTGAAAGCATAACAAATAACAAAAGCATAACAAATGGAAGATTTTCTAAGAAATTGTTTTACATAGTTTCAAGTGTCATTAGCCAGTCCATTTTCAAAATCTTGTAATTACTCCTATTCAACCTTAAAACTTGCACTGTAAAGACTCTGTCTACATAGTTGCAAACTATTATTTTAGACTTTAAAATAGTAAGTCAAAATCGTTAGAGAGAGCTTCATCATCACAATGGATGTACTAAAACAATCAAGACTAAAACAATATTATGTTAGCAAGTTAATTCAATTTCGTGGAATGATATTCTGTAAACATATTCTATGAATATTTTTAGTGTAATATTCTATTAATTACGTGCTGAATAAGCTTTTAATTTGCGTCAAAATTGTAATATAGTGATTTTGTACAGCATTGTTTGCGTTATATATTTTGACTTCACAACACGTAAATACGTCTTATCATTACATAATTTTGCCTTTAAAACAAGTATACTAAGAAATTACGAAGATAATAGAGGCCCAAGTACATACAGATGACGAAATCGTCTGGTGCCCAATGTCAACCACTCGAAATCACCGCGTTGTATTATTATACATTTTCATGTACCTAGTCTATATACTAATATTATAAAGAAGAAAGATTTTATATTTTGGTAGCTAATTTGTAAGGATTTAATCAAAAATTGCTCAACTGATTTTTAAAATTCTTTTACCATTAGAAAGCTATAGTATCACCGAGTAACATAGGCAATAATTTATTTAAAAAAAGTGCTGTTAATAACATAACCTAACCTACTTTAAAAGCTAGTGTCAAATAAAAATGAACACAATTTATAGATTTCATGAGAAATTACAAAGTATGTAGTGTGTCTGGGTGATCGGATCGATAGAACAAACGACGTTGACAGCCATAATGCCAAACCAAGCAACACTGTTAGCAGGTGAATGGACCGCAGCGTGTAGTCATTATTGTACAGGCAAGCTGTGTCGGATTATCTTATAATTGGTGGCTAGATTGTGGCTATAATAATAATTCTGTTTGCACATCATGTAATTCTTAGTCTCTTCATATAGTTATAAAACAATATTCGTGCAATTAAAGCCGCTGGAAAACTTAGAGCATCAGCTCTTTGTTAATAACTACTATTTATTTTAAAATATTTAAAAAGATAGTTGAATTTGGGACAGCAAGTCGAAATGTAGCTCAAGAACCCATGATGTGTTAGGTTCGTTAAATTTAGGTTATTTAATTATTAGGTACTTGAGCACGCTTAACTGACAGTCAAAAACAGGTACTAATAGGCAGGTGTAGTTTCGAACGTCCTCTCTAAAATATAGTACAGTAATAAAGTCCTACTCTTATGAGACCAGCATTTCGATCTTTCGAGGATGAAATGTAACAAATGCCAAACACTACTTTCCAGGAGAGCCGAAAAACTAAGTTTTACTTATCCCTTTACTTTTTAGTTTTGGTGAACATCGTTTTTTTATATCTTTATATTCTATAATTATGGAATAATATAGTAATTTACAGTATTTATGGCGAGTTAATGTATTATTAAATGCACTATTCTATTTAAAATAAATGTTCAATTATGCGGTATTTTCTGGGTGGTAAAACCATTTTATTGCGATTATGATCATTTTAAATACGCAAGTCGATGCAGCTCAAAAAACTGAATAAGGTTACATCAATGACTCATTTTCGCCAAACGGGCTTTTACAACATTTCATCCTCAAAGGGACGATTTATGCCAAAGTAAGAATCCCATTTATTAAACTTGAATAGACCGTACGAGCAGTGTCATTGAATCTAAAATGGATACAGACAGACACAAGGCAGGCTTCTTGATACAGACGAAGACCTTTATAGTATTATCATACAATACTAAGACTGTAAACAAATGGTTCGGAAATGAACTGTCGTCAAAGGACAGTTCACTAATAGCCGCTAACGACAGTTGAGACCAGTGCTGGCTACTTGGGTTAACTTAATTACTAGTAACTTTGAATAGTCGCCGAGACATTGAAGAGGTGGAATAATCAACAAGACGATTAGTCCGAAATACTTCTAAGTATTTAGTCTTTAATTTAGTGGCGTCTAATTTCACCTATTTCTTATGTAAGAGCGAATTTGTACCAAACGCGTCAAAAGATACGACGAAGATATTGTCCTTCTCCATTAATACTTCCGTAATTGTGTAAAGAGTTCCTGCCCTGCGATCATGAAGACTTTTGGTGGTGATATCGTATCAGAATTTTTCATAATACTTTTATCTATGTCATCCTTTTTCCAATCATTGAATAGTTGGAAAAACATACAGATAGTTTTATTTGTTTATTTTACAAAAGTTTGATTTCACTACTAAATAATTTAAAAAAATACATTTCCTGATATCTGGAGTAAAAAGCAAATTGGCAAAAGACGAAATAGAGATGCAGCATACACGTTGTATGTAACCATCATCATTAAATTTGCATAAAACTATAAATATTGTATTATTTACAATATTACAATACCTTCATCTTCTTAGAGATGCTTAAAGCTGCTTGCAGTTTTATTTTAATATTTTATGTACACGGGCAACAATAAAAACTTATTTATTGTAGCTTTGGACCCTTCAGCCTCTAACAAGAGCGTCTTCTTAAGTATAACAAGACATGCTTCTAGCTTGTCTTTGATCTATGAATAAAAGGATAAGATCACCCATACCCTAAATATTATTGCTATAAAATACCTATATTCTTGATGACCCTAAATAAAATAGGCTTAGAGGTGTTGTGAGGTGATGTGTGGTCTAAGCTAATGTTGAAATTGTAATTATAGAATATTCAAAGACAGGCAGCCAATACCATGGATGGATAAATAAGTGAAAGTCGAACTATTTCGATCATGATAGCTCATTTCTCATGATATCTTTCTCGGAACAAGCAAAATATATTATTGGATGTTTACTCCAATATCACATAATATGTAGTAACAGCGAAGGGAATAAAGAATGAGAATAAGGCCAATATACCATAGACTACATTATTTCGACGTTCTATTATGTACTGCCTAGACTTAGCTGTTGTAAGGTGTTCCTAGGTCATCACAAATTGTATACATAAAAACTTAGATATACCACTATGGATTTTCACGTACTATGATCCTCGCTTCATTTTTTTTCATTATAGTATAGCATTGTAATGAATAAAAATGAAGCGAGGATCATAGTAATTCTATAGTCTCAAGAATTCTATGCTAATTCTATAGACTCAAGAAGCGAGGGAACATTTCTAATTATAACCCCAATAACTTCACAAATGTTTTGAAAACAGATGTCTAAGATGGACAGCTAATTAAACTTGGCTGGAACATTGCGACTTTCCGCGAGATTGCGCGCGAACTCGGCGAGCGTCCTGCGACAACAACTCATACTCAAAGTTTTCTGTGAAGTCTTGTGCCCATTACCCGCTGTAATGTAATAAATAAGATTTATTGTTCAACGTTGTGTCGCGCAACATCTTCGTCATCGTCGCACGTTATTATGATATCTTTTTTGTAAGTACGTTTTAAGTTTTTATATAATCAATATGTGAAACAAGCATAAAGTCCGGTTAATAGCAACATCAGAAATCCTTTCTTTGTCAGTCTTTTTAAACTATCGGTAACACGACAGGTTAAAAAGACAGATGCACAGAGTGTGGCACAAATTCACCTTATGAGTCTGGCAAGTATGTTTATCATAAAACGCTTTCATGTGGATTGTTGAGATATATAGTTGTCAACTGGTGTTGCTTTCGTAGCGATATCTTATGCGAAACGACATCAGTTCCAAAATAAATAAAAGTGGTAAACAAATCCGCCTTGCACAGGAACATATACGTAAGATTCGCGCTTTGCCAGTCCCAGGGAAAAATAATTTAAACATATGATAAAAAGAAAGGAACGAAATAGGCAGTCAAGTGAGCCGTTACAACTCTTATTCACAGGGGTGAAACGTAGTAAAGTATTACTTCTCTTACATCACAACGGTTTCCTGTTAGAGTCCTGTGTTCCTTGAGTAAACCGACTTAATAGTTTAGACAGTTCACCAAACAAGGCTCTTCTCTAAAATGCTCTACCTTTTAAGTCGGGCTTCGGTCTTCTACTAATTTAATTTATTATGTACATAGGGAATTTAATCAATATATACTTGTTTTTTTATTGTTCTCATGTTCATCACTTTGTCTTTTTTGAGAAACAATTTTTTGAATACCCTTTTTAATTTTGGCTGGCGCAATAATGTTAGCTAACAACGTACAATTTAATGGAATCTTAGATTAGCCGGTAGATTCTCCTTAACGCTACTGTATAAGTAATAGCTTTTGCTTATCTTATTCGAAGAAGAAAGTTTCCTCGGCTAACTGAGCAAGAAACTAGTTTTAAACTCTAGTTAAGACTTACTGCCAAGATGAGAACAAGTTGGCCCTACGATATAAGGTGTCTGTAAATTAATCATTACGAATTGTTTTTATGTAACATTTTGCCAACTATGATTTCAAGTCCCACGTAACAATAGACGAACTTATCGCCATTTACCGGACATAATTCTAGATTCTGTGCAGCTAATGAGAATTTCTTAACAATAACTCCTGATATAAACAAAAATTTTAACAAAAAAGAAAACCGTCTTCTAAAAAGAATATTCTAAATCAAAAAGGCACTAAAAAGTTAAAAAATAATTGCGTATTATGAATAATTAAATTATTGTCATTAATGGAGTCGGTGTCAGCCAAGGTAGGTTTGTAACTACGGTACTTAAACATGAGATGTCTTACTATAATCATAACAACATTGGCATGCACAATTACCTACACACACAGACGCAGCACGCAGCGCGGGCGGCTGACACCGACTCCAAAAGTAACAATAATTTAATTATTCAGAACATCACCAAATTAGAATGGGGCTACCTCAAAATACTTCCAAACCATCCTACACAGTTGTTTATTTTGTTGTTGCCAAAAATGAGAACCACATCAATGTAGCCGAAGTCAACCAAATACGTATTATTAAGGATAACTCAAAAACGAATGGTCAGATCGTATTCAAAATTAAATGGGACCAAATGGAAAACACCAGCTTTCATATAAAACAAGAATCATCAAAATTGGTTCACTTAGAAAAAAGTTATGAAGTAACACACAAAAAAAAACCTACAGTCGAATTGAGAACCTCCTCCTGTTTTTAAAGTCGGTTAAAAATCTGGCCTGACTCGGGAATCGAACCGGAAACCTCATGCACACCAGTCGCATTCACTATCGCTTCTCCACCGAGGCTTCATTAATTCGACGAATTAATTCAGATGAATTAACTCGTCGTGCACTTAACACGTATTATATTATTACTACTGTCTCTAAAGTGATTCCACAATATAAGTGTCATTTTCTATTACTAAACACATACCTATGTGTTTAGTAATAGAAAACACATAGGTACACGACATATTATTTGTTTTGTATATAAAAAAATATAAAATAGTCTCTATTAGAAACGTATGTACATATAAATGAAACTCCTTTTCATTGACATATTATTATGTTATAAAACATATGTTTCATAACATAGTGTGCAATTTTCATTATTCCGGTTTAATTGGCATTTGAAATTTAATCCGACCCGGTATACTCGAGAAAAGGTTATTTAATATATTTTAATTAAACCTTTACGTTAGAAAGAAAACTTTGAAGTGCCGTTTAATTTGAAATTGTATAAATTCCCTGTAAAACAACATTTTAAGACATATTAAAAATACCAGGAAAATAACAAGGATATCTCTAAAGATAGTTGTGTTGACTAGGAAGGAGAAATGTGCTGATATGTGGTAGGTATAAGGCATGGAAAGGTTATGTGCGTGTCACGTTGATGTAGTAAAATTAAACAAGAGTTAATTGGCGTAATTATCGCGAGTGCCAGGCGCGATATTACTGAAGAATAAATAATGAAGCTCGCATCAAATTTCATTTCACAATTATTTTGCGAGAAAGCTTTCATTGTATTGGAATGTAAATGAAATTCCTTTCATTAACATGTTATGCTTTCATATTGTTCTATAAATATTGACCATATTGAGTATCAATATCCAATTACGTAACTAATTAGCTGTAAAATATTGTGGTTTTAGAGGCAATTTTAACTCCACGAGAAATTAAATTTTCTCTTGTAAAGAAAGACCAGAGGCTATATCATTACTAGTAATGTGCTAAAACGTTCAGTGTTATTTATGCTATAGTAAGCTAAAAATTTCGCAAGGTATGCAAAATACATAAAATTATGTATTGATATTCAAACACGACTGCATGATTGCCGTTTTAAAAATCTGGTTACTACCATTACATTAGAATTAAAATAACACAAAAAACAACGGAAATAAACAACTATCACTATAATACAAATAGAGATATGCCTCTATTTTATTACTTGGTGACATCGAACCCTTAGGATTCAACACATGTCTATTACAATCAAAATTGTTGTATGGCATATTTTTTATTTATATACATATATTTTATTAATACGTGAGGAAATTGAACTCGTACCATGCAAAATCGTCGTCAAATATTCAAGACAATTATTGTCATTGAGATCACTCGTCGTACTACTAATTTAGCATCTATCTAATTTTCTCGAGGAAATATAATCGCTAAATTCCATTTTACAAGGCGCATATAATCTTCATACCAATCTGCAAGCATGGCTTTCAATAGATCTATTTTCAAAGTGTGTAAACATGTCACCGATTTGCCTGTTATACGTGTTTGCCTCGGGCCAACACAGACAGAGCCACATCCGAACACACGTCTGGCACTCTATAATTTAGGTCGAACCTAATACAGTGCGGTGAGGTTAAAGGAATACGTGCTCGCAAAACTTTGTGTTGAATCGATAATTGACTTGTTCAAGTTACTTGATGATTTAAAAAGTCTGGCATCAGTACTTAGTACTAATCTAAGGAAGATGTTTTTTAATAATATATTGTGTTACCTTTACGCGAATGTTATACATTGAAATTAAATAACTTTACACGGATTTTATCGCGTTGTTTATTTTTTATAAAACGCTTTTATTACATAAGCAGCGATAGCTCAGTGGGGAGACTGCAATGCAGAGGGTCTCGGGTTCGAACCCACGTCGCGCACCTCTGACTTTCGGAAATTATATGACTTTTCGAAATTATATGCGTATTGACTGACAATAATTATCGCCTGCTCCGTGGCTCGGAGACCACGTTAAGCCGTCGGTCCCGGCTGCTAAGAATATTGATGGCAGTTGTTATTGGGAAGTCAGTGCCCTCTAATATCCTGACACTGGTCTAGCCTTAGGGTATCGTTAACCTTCGGGTTGCGGCGGTCAGGTGGCAGTCGCTCCGTGTAAAAACTTATATCCAGTCAAATCCGGTTAGACTAGAAAGCCGACCCCAAGTGACTTGGGAATAATAAAGACTAGGGAGAAAAGAGAGAAAGACTATTATTACATAATTTTGAAACTTTAAACTACTATTGTTAAATACTTTGACTAATTATTGTTTACTTCTATGTAAGCTATTTATATTATACAATTTTTTCAGGAGCCATGATCACGTCTCCCCGCAGCAGTCTCCCCGTGAACATGGCTACTGAAAAGCAACCGAAACTTCTATTTAATCTAACTAATATTATAATTGTAAAAGTATGTTAAGATGTTTTTCGTTACTCAATTACGCGTAAACCATTAAACTGATCTATAGACTAGATTTTACTACATTTTGCTCGCGACTTCACTCGCGTAAATTTAGATTAGGTTAGATAAGGTTATGTTAGTAACAGATTTTTTTTGGATAGAAGGTACCATATATCCTATTATGTTCTCCTGACAACGTTATGCGAAATTTTATGATGATCGGTTGAGTAGTTTAGGTGTGATGGCGAAACAAACAAACAAATCATGTAACAAACTAACATTCGCATTTATAATATTAGTTAGGATAGCATTTTTATCCCAAAGCATACCCGTAGGGCGAAGCTGCAAACAGAAACTAATGTTATATAAACGGAATTACTTTCTATAAGCGGAATAAATGTAATGAATGTGTAGTTTTATTAATTTGTTATGCAAGGTCTCAATAGCTTTACAATTTTTTTTGTGAGTGCATTTATGCGAAACTATACTGATACTATAAATGCTAAAATAGTTAATTCTGACGACTCAATAGCTGGATTGAATCTTATAATCTTTAGTAAGTCATTATCTAAATTACTGCTATCTAAATACCTACAGTTCCCACGAGATAGCCAAGAACCGCCAGATTACCCTTTAAATCGTATACGTAAGTACCTTAATGATCAATCAATTAGCAAGACCTATTATCCACTCGGGCATACAAGTCTCCCCCTCTCGTAACAAATCTGTAGGTCAATTTACCAAAACTTTCCTATTTAGATAGAAATTCCTTAAATTTAAAGTTTTAGGTCACACATGTATTAAATGTTTCGGAACAAATAATCGAACAAGGATTTTCGATTAGATACAGTAGAAATACTTCGAATTATATAATAGAATTTGCGGGATTAGAAGCGCAAAATAGTTAAGGTCTCGGCATTCTATACGTGAGGACAGTAGCCGGACAAAACTAATAAATACAGTACTTTAATATATTATATGGCAAGTTTTCTTTAGGAATCTAGGTTATTAAATTAAATTAGAAATAGTTTATTTGTTCTTTAAAAAGTAATATACATCAAAACATTGTGTTTGGAGCCTCCTTTTAGACAAACAATGTCTGTATTAGGAGCCTCCGCTCTTCCATAACTTGTAGAACAAAAACAAAAATAATAGTAAGAATATGATAACATGCATATTATTTAAAAATGTTTTGTTATGTACTGATACTGTCCGCCTCTTTACCCGTGTACAAAAAGGGCGACTTCTTTGGAATATGATGCGTTCGGATAATAACATTTTAAGAATAATATTACTATTATTACGCATTACCTATATTTTTATCATTTACATAATAAAAGCTGTATAATCTGTGTTAATCTAGGACATGGTCTGTCTTATGTACGCAGATAAACTATTCGTTAAAATTTGAGTGACAAACTTCTAAAATCTGCAAAATTGTTGACATTAGTAATATAAGTAGGATTGGTTGTGTAGTGTAGTAACTGGCTGCAGGGGTCCCCTTTCTAGCGCCAGAGCAGAGAGGGCTAGGATCTATCAGTTATAAAGTAACTGATAGATTACTTTATAACTAATAACTTAATTAGTTTATCAGTTATAAAGTACATATATATACTTTTAACTGGAAACTTATTAAGTATTTCATTTTATTATAAACTGATAATCTTTATAAATTAGGTTCATAAGGTTGATTTATAAAGTAAATCAACTTTGTAACCATATCAAGTTCAAACCATAGTTGATTTGAACGTATTGATCTTTAAATCATCTATGGTTTGATTGTATTAAATTATAGATTTGGTATCAACCCAAATCTTTGGTTAGATTCCAATACGAGACAAACATTTGCGTAATCGGTGATGGCATAAGTGTTGGTTCCGTATCTACTACTACTGAATATTTAGTTGTTCCGAGTGTAGGTATTCTTACGGCCCCTTTTTAATAAAGCTCCTCGTGACCTACGGACAAAGAACTAAAAGTGGGATAAAAGAAATGGAAGAAGTAGGTATGTGATAGTTTTCCATGAGAGCTGGCGAAATCTTACCGTCATCAAATAATTAGCTACGATTGGCTAATGAAAGGAAATTGAAAGGAAAATTATTTACGTAATCCTGCTATATTGCGTAATTATACTAGATAATAAAAAGAAAGAAAAATAAATAATAATTGTATTTAGGTAAGGTAGGATGACGTAGGCGTAATAAGGAAATCCTAAAGCTATCTTTTAATTACTCAAAATTCGCGAAAGATCATTGGTCCTATGATGATCGTCTTGTCAATACTCTAATATTCTGCCGGTAAGTGAAACAAACTCCCGAACTGAATTCGACTTGTGGCTGACTTGTTATCTTAGAAACAAATTTTTCTATGAGCTAAATGTATACCTAATGTATTTTTAAATATGTATACTTATATACCTCTGGAAACAGTTAAAGAAAAGAACTCTGGAAACAGTTAGAGAAAGTTATACTTCTGGAAACAGCATATTTTGTCTAAATTTTGTTAACTATGTATTATTTTGTTAACAGTCTCCTGCCAGCAAAAATGAATGCCTTTTTATTGAACACCTGTGCGGAAGACATTTGTCAAAAAACTCCCAATGCCTTCCTACGAAGAAGAATGTAGTTAGATAGTCATATGTTTATATTTTTACTAACATAGTTTTTAAGTGATACTAACAAATGTATGGGTCATATCCTGAAATAAATATATTATTATATTATTATTATAATGGTTTGATTCTGTAATAAATAAATACTTGACTAGACTATTTTTTAAATATACTTGTCGAGTACAAAGTTGTACAATTAGTTCAAGAGCTTTGACACTTCATGGTTGGTCACAACTTAATCCACAAGCTCTAGTTTTACACTTCGTCCATAACGAGTCTGATGAGATCGATTATTCATTGCTTTGGAAATAAACAATTGTTGTGAACTTATTAAACAATTATACTAAAATGTCGTTCCTATACGCATTTTGAATACATTACTTAATAAACAGGAAAATACAGGTAAAATTAAGTAGAGCGTATACACTTAAAAATAATACGTACTCAACCAGGAAAAGGGAACTCCAGTAATTTTATACGGTTTATAAAATGGCGTATTTTCAACTTAATTTATTACTCTGAAATTCACAAAAGTTTGCACACGGTCGTACGTTTCCAACCAGTACTAACTAGTAATTTACGTATTCTTTACGTGTAGGCAGCATGGCTGGAGTAATGTCTGCACCGATAGAGATCAACGGCCCTCGGCGTGCTATCTGCCGCAAATTTCATTGTGTTTACAAAGTACTGTTACTTTTGATTTTTACGAGAACCAGATCTCTGAGGTTAGGATGCAGAGTCGAGATTTGGGGACAAGACCTGTCTATAACTGGTCCCTGAAGATGCTCTCGGACACTGGAAGGTACAGCGACTCCCCTAATATAACCTGGAAAGGTTGGTGTAGGGGAACGCTATATCATAAACTAGACTAGTTGTAGAGAGAATTGGATGTTACTTTTGATCAATATGCACGCCCTGAAATATAACTAGGTACTGGATTTAAGAATGGAATCCTAAAGAATTGACAAGAAACTACGTTATACGGATTTTATAGGGGTTATTAACAAAAGGCACTGTTAACACACATTTTGAGTGCGCGGTTGGCGTACTGGTTACTGTAAAGAAATTATATTTAAAGTATTTTATACGGATTATATCGCGGTTTATTTTAAACACTACTTTTAACTTTCATACATAGTCTGAAGCCTGTATCCCTAAAGAAGCCTCCCTAGGCAGGTCATGTTTTACACACTTATATTTCTCCAGCTATAATTTAAGTCCTATCTAATAAGGCTAAGTCTTTTGCCGATACCGGGCACAATTTCAGACTCCATGCTGCTACTAAAATACTTAACAGAAAAATTCATGAACACTTGCTCGAGCCGGTAATCAAACTTGAGAGAGATCTCATGAACAATCGTCGCTTTTACTACGGCTGTTGCCGCTGACTTAAGTAGTTCTTTATTCAAAAAATTATTTACGAATTTAAATTTACACTGTCCTAGACGTGACTTAAACCACTATCAGTTCTATACACAAAATCCAATAAACCATTTATAAAAAGAAGCCACTTTCGTATAGAAAATGCAACCAGCAAACTACAGTACGAACACTATAAGAACGGTATGTCTTTATCACCTAGCAGGGAAGTGGATTGATGATCGCAGCAAATTGAGTCTACAATCCATCACGGAGTTAATTAATCCTTTAGTTACGTTGTAACAGCTCAGCGAAGTACAGTAGCTGTATTTTATGTTTACGTGTTCTACTTTTGTTGGATTATACTGCATTTATTTTACCACAAGTTTAAAATACAACTTTTGGTTGAAGGTGTTACAAATTCGTTTCAAGGTAAGGTAAAACTGTTATTGGATTCTTCTGTCAATTTTTTTTTTTCTTTTGCTTCGTTATGATTTACATTTTACCTAAGTATGGCAAATGTGTTAATGGTCAATTGTTACATTCGTTATATGTACTTGATGATCGCATAGTTCTACGACTACACGATATATGAGATGACACATGGCACCGCCTTAGATGCATATTGTCCTCCAGACCGAATATCGGTCACGGCAGCCAGTCTTAACGGAGACTGGTCATCTGCGCAGGAGATATTATAGTGTACAAGTGTATGCGTAAACACAAGTGCACTCTCTGTTCCCTAACACTCATAATCCGATGGGACGGTAATCTGACACGAGCGGAGAGAGATCAGGCGCAGGACCAATGGCTTTACGTTCCGAGGCACGGGGGTATCTAACACCGCCAACTTCCTAACTATGGGCTGCTATTGAGGTTTCTTATCAGAAAAACTTTTTATTGGCTCGACCCGGGATTCGAACCCGAGACCTCATGCACAACAGTAGCATTCACTACCGCTGCACACAGAAACCGGACTGCTCTGTTTGTGCGGCGATTCTGATACATACGTGTATGTATATCGTATCATACAGAATTAATGTGATGAGCTTTTATTTATTATCGTAAGGGCCAAGAGAATGATAACCTGTAACACTCATTCGAGATAGGTTCATATTATATATGTACATGTTCTCAGAACAGGTAGGCAAAGACTACGGATCTCCATTTGCTACGATCCTGGCATATCTCCTATTACATTTACTTCCATCACATTCTCTATGGCACTTATTACTATAAGATACTCATAATAATAATGAGTACCTTATGCTAATAAGTAGTAGTTCTGTTATTATTGTAGTCTTCTTAACCTTTAAACCCTTTTCCTTATGGTAGAAGTAGGTTCGTACCTACCAACTCACAATGCAATTGATAAGATTCAAACCTACGACCTCTCGGTCGTAATTCCGATGCCTTATTCATTGGGCTACCGCTGTTTAATCTGATCTTTCGCTAACATGTTTTATTTCGAAAGCATTTGTCTACGTCTTCGTATACCGACTGTTTTATTCACATAAATTTAGACGGCAGAAAATCTTTGGAAAGTTTATGAACCACGTATACAACGTTATAGATAAGTTTACAAAGTGCTAACTTTTTTAGCTTGCAGAGTGGAGCATACTGTTTCCAGGAAATTGCCAGCACATAAAGCTGGAGCGTGTTATTTGAGGATACGCTCATAAGTTCTGAGAAGTTTCGGATAGGCATGTCAACGAATAGGAATGACTTCTTAGGGTGCGTACGCCAATAAGTTTTACCACAAGATTTGTAGTAAAATATTGTTATAAGAAAACCCTTTATCAAAATGCGGATCAAACGTATTATCATATTTATCCTTATCCTAACTAATATTATAAATGCGAAAGTAAGTTTGTTTGTTTGTTACGCACTTTCACACCTTAATGAGGCGACCAATCAACAGAAAATGTCGCATACACGTTGTCGAGGGTACAGAATAGGACGTTGGATAACTTTCATCTAGAAAAAAGTACAGTTGAAAACCTAACCTAACATAACCTACATTTAGGCGAGCGAAACTGCGCGCAAAATCTAGTTTAAAAGAAATGTATTTTTTTTATTTCATATAAATTACTAGATGAAAGAAAACGTATTTTTTTGTAAACATATTGCGCTCACAGAAGAGTGTGTAATTTAATATGGTTAAAGTTAATATAGATAAAGATTCAGAAATTTAAAATTTATATAAAACAATGTAATTAATGACACAAAGTAACACTGTCTTAAGAACGTCAAAGTTCAGTAGTAGGCTTCACTGTCATTTAGTTGGCAGATTCTTGAAAGAGACATAATTATTATTATTATCTGTAGTACATCCTAGTTATCCTAATCCTATCTTATCTTATCTTATCCTATGTGGGGGCCAGTCAATGCAGACCGGTGACACTTCGACCCAGTGGGATCTTTTGTGTCGACACTCTCCCAATAACGACTGCCATAGATGTTCATGGCAGCCGGGACCGACGGCTTAACGTGCTCTCCGAGGCACGGAGCAGGCGATAATTGTCAATCAATACGCACATAATTTCGAAAAGTCATATAACTTCCGAAAGTCAGAGTTGCGCGACGTGGGTTCGAACCCGAGAGCCTCTGCATTGCAGTCTATTGGTCTCCCCACTGAGCTATCGCTGCTCTTATCCTAATCCTAACTAATATTATAATTGTGAGCTTGAGTTTATTTGTTTGATTATTACGCATTCACGCCTTAACTATTCAACCGATCATCATGAAATTTTGCATACACGTTGTCAGGGGTACAAAAAAGAATATTAGACTTTACATCTAGTAAAAAAGTGTTCTCGGCGAAAAGAAATTTACTGAGAAATCAACATTAACGCGAGCCAAGCCGTGCGCAAAATCTAGTTTTCTATAGCTTTTATTGATTAATTTCAAAATTCATTGGCATTTTAATGTGTGCATACCAGTATGTACGTATCTATAGTTACATTGTCCCATAATACTTGTGCAGACTAATTACGATTACTGACAGGCGTGCACACTCCTCTATTCTATTCATTCAGGGTTAGCTTAATTAACTTGTATAGACACCTAGTAAGGGCCATTGTAATTTATAATGTATGTAGTACATATTAATACTAGCTACGCAATCTGATTTACACAATTTAATTTGAATATTGTTAGTATATTTCTGATTTTATTAACACTCATAGTCGGTTGGTTCTGGTTTAAATAATATATGGGTATTTGATATAAATAATAAGGGTTAATTTGGCTAGCAAAGAGCAGCCTGTATTCATATATTTACCAGTAACTCCTTTATATAAGACTAACTTTTGCTCGCGACTCCATACGCGTAGAATTAGGAAGTAGGTACCTATCTATATTTTTCTATCTTGTTAATGTAAAAAAATATAATAATATAATTTATTTGCATAAACATGAAATGGATCTACATACATAATACTCGATTGCTAGATGAGGTATCTTGATACCTAATTATGTGCATGCATATAATTTTAAGTTACATCTCAAGCAATACAACTGTGAAAATTACAGTCAATTTCGTGCAGGAGTATTTGCGTACAAACATCATACAAACAAACAAATAAAATTAAAAAATAATCGTTTAGACTTCTATAGTAGTAGAGCCAAGCTGGTTACAGCAGGAATGGGCCGGCTCGACCGGGGAAGTACTACCCTCTCACAGAAAATCGACGTGAAACAACAGTGTTTCACTGCTGTGTTTCGTTCGGTGAATGAGAGCGCCGGAGGCCTAAGCATGAGGTGACGATTCTCGCAGCTTATGAGGGACCTGCAGAGTATCCGTAGAGTCATTGTGTGGGTGGCGCGAGTCGACCCGGCGGCCAGGGAGAGCCGTAGAAACGGTGCTCTGCTGGCCGCCCGCGGTATAGTCCAGAGGCCCAACCGAGTCTAACCAACTAGGTTGGCTGCCTTATCATGCCGCGCATAATCTCGAGGTGGCTCGTCGTGCCGGATGGTGACCGGAGGGTGGGTCCCGGCGACCACTTTCGGGAGGGTACGGGGGTCCTTCCGTCCGTCGGATCGGCTATCGCCATACCATACAGTTATATGACAAAACTTGCTCTGCGCCTTGCCCCACTTTGCTGCGAGAATAGCCGCCTCTTTTTTTTTTCACGCTTCCCCTTCCTTTCACTCTATGGCAGTACGAACAAAGCATTGTCGTTCAACAGCAGCCAATCGCCGTAACCCCACTGCTGCTTCCTGTGTCGTGGAGTTTATTAACATCAGAGGACTCCACGCTAACCTTAATGCCGTCCATCACCACCTGGAGACGGCTCGGCCGGCAATGCTTTTTCTAACGAAGACACAAATACGCCGTCCTGCAGACACGAACTACCTGCAATATCCCGGCTACGTGCTAGAGGAGTGTTTCCTCGCGAAAGCCGGGGTATGCTTGTTTGTTAGGGCGGATATTTGCTGTCGCCGTCTACAATGCCTAGAGGACCCTTCCTTCTCTGTCCTTTGGGTACACGTAGATCATGGCTCTTTCAGCCAAATCTACATGTGCCTCTACCGATCCCATTCAGGAGACGCTGAGACAACTCGACTCTTCAATTACCTGAGTCAGGCGGCAGACGACGCGCAGGAGCAGTTTCCGAACGCTGAGTTGGTGTTCTTGGGAGATTTCAATGCCCACCATGAGACCTGGTTGGGTTCTCCCAAAACAGACCACGCGGGACGAACTGCCCATGCGTTCGCTCTCACGCATGACCTGTCTCAACTGGTACTCCAGCCCACCCGGATACCAGATATTGCAGGTCAGGCGCTCTCTCTGCTCGATCTGCTGCTGACGAGTAACCCGAACCGGTACAGTGTGTCGATTCGTGCTCCTTTGGGCACCTCAGACCACTGTCTGGTTTGTGCCACAGCTGTTGTTGTTACGCCCCCACGACCCGAGGAGGCAAGACGACGACTGTGGCACTACTCGTCAGCAGACTGGGATGGAATGCGGGAATACTTCGCATCCATCCCTTGGGCTCAACGCTGCTTTGAGAACAGGGATCCATCAGAGAGCGCTACTGCTGTCGCTGGTGAAATCATCCTGGGTATGGAATATTATATTCCATACAGTGATGTCACGAGCGGCGGCAGGAAAAGGCCCTGGTTCGGGCGTGAATGCGCCGATGCTGTTGAACGCAAACAGACGGCGTATCGCGCTTGGACCAGGGCTCGCACTCTCCACGACCCTAACGTGGATCACCTGAAGGCAGCGTTCAACCAAGCCACAAAGGTCTGCAAGAGGGCATACTTAAGAGCGGATGCCCAGCGCGTCGCACGGTTCGGCCAGGAACTAATGGCGCATCCTACGGGCAGTCGTAGCTATTGGCGCCTGGCCAAAGCCGTGCAGTCCAACTTCTGCCAGACCATGCTGCCCCCTCTGAGGTATCCGAATGGATCACTGGCTCATCGGCCGCAGGAGAAAGCAGATCTGCTTGCAAATCTCTTTGCGGCCAACTCCCGAATCGATGACTGCGGTTCGCAGCCGCCTAACATTGCCAACTGCGGCTACACCATGCCTGATATATGTATCAGGCAACGAACCGTTCGTGCGATACTGCAGTCTCTCGATGTTCGGAAAGCCAGTGGACCTGACGGCATCCCAGCTGTGGTTCTTAAAAAATGTGCAGCGGAGTTGTCTCCCACACTTACGCGCCTATACCGGACGTCTTACGTCGCAGGCATTGTGCCTGAGGCTTGGAAGGAAGCGAACGTTCAACCGATTCCCAAAAAGGGGGACCGTTCCGAGCCAAGCAACTATCGACCCATAGCTATCACCTCGGTACTTTCCAAGGTGTTCGAGCGGATTATAAACACCCAAATTGTCCGCTACCTGGAGGATCAATCGTTGATCAATGATCGCCAATACGGCTTTCGGTCTAAACGATCAACGGGTGATCTTCTAGCGTTCGTCACGCACCTCTGGGGTGAGGCTATGGACAAGCACGGCGAGTCTTTGGCTATCAGCCTTGACATAGCCAAAGCTTTCGACAGAGTCTGGCACCGGTCTCTTCTTTCCAAGCTTCCGGCCTATGGCTTGCCCCCTCAACTGTGCACCTGGATTGCAAGTTTCCTGCAGAAGCGTCGTATTCGGGTCCTTTGCGACGGTCGCGCTTCCAAATTTATGCAGGTCAATGCAGGAGTGCCTCAGGGTTCTGTCTTATCCCCTACGCTCTTTCTTCTGCATATCAATGATATGTTGAATCTCGGCAACATACATTGTTATGCGGACGACAGTACCGTGCATGGGCGATATCTCGGACATCCTGGGGCCAAACAGGCTGATGTTGAGGGGAAAAGGCAGAATCTTGTCGTTGAACTTGACCGGACCTTGGACCGCATCTATGAATGGGGTGCCAAGAACTTGGTCGAGTTCAACGCCAGGAAGACCCAGGCATGCGCGTTCTCTACAAAAAAGTCTCCGTTCCTTCCCCTCCCTTCTCTGAAGAACACTCCACTGGTGATACGTGACAGTCTCTCCATCTTAGGTATGGATCTTTGCCGCTCCCTTAATCAGAAAACCTATATCGAGAGCGTCATTAAGCAAGCTTCGCGAAAACTCGGAGTTCTGAACAGGGTGAGGCGGTTCTTCACGCCTGGGCAACTGTGCCTATTGTATAAGGCACAAGTGCGCCCTTGCGTGGAGTACTGTTCTCATCTTTGGGATGGCTCCGCGCAGTACTTGCTGGACGCTCTCGACCGGTTACAACGGCGGGCTGTCCGTATCATCGGAGATCCAGAGGTCACGAGTTCACTGGAACCTCTGCAACTCCGTAGAGACATTGCCTCATTGGCATGTTTCTACAGAATATACCACGGGGAGTGCTCTGAAGAGTTATTCCACCTTATCCCGCCCTCCCCTTTCCTATCCAGAACAACGCGTGCTAGGCTCAGATGCAATCCTTACACAGTGGAATCGATTAGAGCGCGTACCAAAAAGTTTGGGTCCTCATATCTCTGCCGAACGACCAAGGCATGGAATTCTCTGCCAAGGCACGTGTTTCCTTCTTCCTTCAATCCTGGGTTCTTTAAGCGGGGCGTGAAAAAGCATCTTCTCAGGCCGTCAAAGTAGAGACCTCAACATCGCCTCGGCTACTGTGGGGGCTATGTGGAGGCCACTGCTCTTAGACCACACGACTGCTTACCATCAGGTGGAGTGTGGTCATTTTGACGAGCAAAATAAAAAAAAATATAAAAAAAAAGTCTCACAAAGACCCCTCACATTACTTTTCTCGTATATCTCTTATTTAGCGAAATAACCAGTTACAATTTCATTATGTTTAGATAATACATTCAGCAAATATTAGAGGATTTCAGTTTTTCTTTTTTACTTTCTGTTTTATAATATTTTAAGCACAATTTAGTTTTAAATAATAGTGTAAATAGATAATATTCATAAAATAAATAACTGACCCCCTTTCTTCAGAAAATCAAGAATATTATTATTTCTCTCTTCACGGGTAGTGCCCTAACATCTATCCGGCTAATATTGGCCTGTGGCCCATTGGGAGACTCACACGGAGACATAAGTCCAACGTGCAGTGGGCTTTAGGGAATTTTGATCTGTATTGGAATGCAATACTTATCAACACCTTATTATTTATTTAAGAATGACCTCCTAATGTCTATGGTTAAATAGATAACGTCTTATTGACTACAAAACCAAATTATTACAGAAAACTTGGTGACTTCAATGTAACTATCAATAGTAAAATATTATATTATATGATATGGAGAAAAATGATTTTTTTCGTAAATATTTAAAACGACCGCTAATACCATGTCCTTGATCTCACGTATCCATCAAATCACGTTAATCTATAGATAGTGATTGTAAATTTTACGGTTATATATGTACACCGTTTAAAAAATTTACGACTACTATACATTATCCAAGTATGTTGTTCCAATATTTGCGAATCTTACGTTATTAATAAACATTAAACTACTATTAAAAGCACCTTAGTAAAAGTAAAATGTTGAAATACATTTCAAAGCCTGCCTTATTTTATCGTATACTAGATATTCCCGCGGTTTCACCCGCATTTATCGTTACTGCGCCGCCCCCGTGGGTCATAGCATGATGTTATATAGCCTATAGCCTTCCTCGATAAATAGGCTATCCAACACTAAAATAATTTT
Source organism: Catocala sponsa (assembly GCA_963564715.1). Taxonomy (NCBI): domain Eukaryota; kingdom Metazoa; phylum Arthropoda; class Insecta; order Lepidoptera; family Erebidae; genus Catocala; species Catocala sponsa. Next base: position 17,794,312 of record OY751339.1, on the reverse strand, counting down.
TCGATTCGAACAAGTAGTTCCTGAGATTAGTGTGTTCAAACAAATAAACTCTTCAGCTTTATAATATTAGTATAGATTAGTAGCACAATTAATAATCCTGTATCTACGTAACATGATAAAGCAAATTGATTCACGTAATGAAACCTCTTCACTTTATTACAACGCAGCCCGTCTAACACGTAGCGGAATGAGATAAATTATTCTCTTTGGTACTGCAAGTTCTAATGGTGCCTGTTTCTAAAGTGTAAGCCGCATAAACCGAATGCGTTAGGTGAAGCTCGCTGTATTAAAATTAATCCTGGCAAATGGCTGCCACACATCCTGCATTATAACACTGACTGGTTTTGGTAGATAAATGCAATGATGTATAGCTTGCTTAATAGAGTTCAGTGAATTTAAAATGGTTATTTAGAGATACGAATCCGGCTAGTGTTATTCAAACAAACTGATGTTATTAGATGTTTATGTTATGAAACGTTTAGCTTAAATTTCACTAAGTTATCACTTATTGAAATTTGAGTTAAATGAATGAATTGAAACGAAGAAACGAAGAAATGTCGTATTAGCCTGTAAAGTCCTGGCATGCCAAACGTTATTAAAAACATTTTGTGTTTGATCGCTGGTGTGCCGCTACGAGTCAATAGGTTGAAACCTATCTTATATAAATGAAAAAGATTTCGCTATCGTAACATATCGACAAAGTCCAGAAATGACGTTCCAGAGTATTCATTAACTCTCTGACGATTCGACACCAAAAAGTAATGCGCGTGGGCCCTTATTTTGGATAACGTAATTAGATTCAAGGCCTTTGTCTGTGACACATTCTTGTGCAAATCCGCCGAGAAAGCCCTCGCTGTGAAAGTTCCAAATTCTTACAATGTTAAAGAAGTTGTTCTGTGATTGGAATTCGGAATGATTTAAACCAGAATGTCTTTGTTACTAACTAAAAATTTGGGCAATCGCGTGAGTATGTTGAATGTGAGAATTAAATATAAGATCGTACCGTGATGTGTTTCGCTATAGTTCACATAAATGTTGAATGACGATGTTCTTCTGTTGAATTTTAAATATATATGATACGGCAATGGCCTGGAATATACCTAAGATATAGCTAAATGGTAGAACTATTATGTAATTCGGATAACTTATATAAGTTAGTTTTGGAAACATACCTACTTATAGAATAAGAGCTTGCTAATATTAGTTTATTGGGAGTAGTGATTAACATGAATTCAAATAGTGCTTCAAAATCTAATACTACATGTATTCTGATAAAATCGATAGCTGCCGAACAGTATAATTATCAATTATCCTATTTACTGGTCTCTATAAATAAATGTGCTTCATCTTTAACTTGAAACAAATTATTGACTGCTTTATCACTATTTTTTTACACAAAATGACGCTTTTTAATTTTGTTGTTTTATAATATTTCTTGTAAATAATTCGTGTACATATTATGTTAATTATGTCATTCTTTATTTGAAATAAATAAGTGAACTGGTGTTACTTGTCTTTATAAGTAATTTTTTTGTAGATTTTGATTTTGTAACTGAAACCGTTGGTGAAACTTAATACTTACAATAACAATTCTACGTCACATTTTAACAAACTCTTCCTTTATATAACGCGAAGTTTGTTATAAAAGCAAAGCTGTGATAAAAATTTTCACGAAAATTTAAACATAATGTGTCCGCAAGTCCGTACTCAACACATTATTCATTTTACAAAAGAAAAAATACAACCGCCGCGAATAAATCTGTCTGGAAAAGAACTAGAGTGGCACTCTAGCGAACATCACGGCAACAAAGTGTAGACACATGTCAGAGACGGCGAAATGATAAAATAACAGTCGCACATCGCTAAGCACTGTGTTTTGATATCATTTGACAACATCTACAGACGCTTCTTATGTTAAGCCTTTATGTCGTCTTGAAACATACATATAATCCTAGTTCGGGCGTTACTTTTAAAAACACTTGTAATCACTTCTAAAATATCGTTTTTATATGTTTGCAATAATATTATTTAAGTGACAGCAAAATCTTGCTTTTTTTCTTGTCATCACATGTTATTGTAACTTTAAATAAAAATGACATATATTATAATATATTATGTATGTCCTATTAAATTTAAGCTATATGTCAAAATTACTTATCTTATATATTCAATGGAATAAGTTAAGTCAAATGATAGTTTAACCTGAAGATAGTCTTCAGGTTAAACTATCATTTGACTTGATGCTACGCGACTTAATATAACTCAGTGTAATCTAAGTTCTTGATGTATTTTATTACCACCCCATGAACTTAGTGCAAGTTTAGATTGGAAATTAAGATTAGATATTATTGTATTAATTTGGAAACTAAACGTAGATTAAATTTAAGTGTAGACTAAATACATTTAAAAAAATCTATTAGCAACCTATTAATTAGTACAACATCATTTTCCTTTCACAAATCTCTTTTTTAATTTAGCAACCAGAACATTTTTCATTAACACTTCGCAAACATTTTTAATTAAGTTCTTTCATTTTAATACAGAAACACAAATAAAATAATTTAATAACGTAAAACAACTTTTTTGTCGACTTTCTTAAATAGTTTCAAATTACTTTTACCCGGAGAGGTTCATTGTTCGACAATAAAGAGTGGAGTTACTTTACGTGCCTCGAGGTCTGGAGATGTAAATATTCATCTGGAAGCTACTTATTATCAGTTATAAACGAGGCACATTTAAGAGAGGGTGCTTCGATTTGTGTACCCAGGTCACGTCGCTCCTGACCTGCGATCGATCGATATCCACTGAATAAATAACTTTACTGATGTTTGTTTGTTTATATAGAAACATTTACTTCGGTTCCACTCTATGGATGGCGGGGAATTGAATTTTCACTCACAATCTTTTTTTATGATATTTTGCTAACAATTTTATTGTGTTTGCTTCCCGAGCTTGTTTACCTCAGGATACGCAAGTTTACCAATGTTCTTGTGTTTAGTACAGCCTGTTTTGTGGTGATAAATGTCTATTTAGGTGGCATAATACTTACTTATGACAACAAAAATACAATATACATGTAGATGGACAAATGTATTGTATGTGTTTATAAATTTGTTTAGTACGTATATCTAAGTTAGCATTTTATAGTGACGTTATGAGCAGTTAAGTCATAGTTCTTTCGGCTACATTATGTTAGCTCTTAGTTATTGAGTAAGCCACGATGTTTTCCTCTGATATAGCAAGCGATAATTAAGTTTTTAATAATCACATAAATCTGCAAGGTTAAGCTCACTGTAGGCACTATACTCTGACCGCTTATTCAGCCGCAAACAGACAATCTCCTAAGCTATTACTAAACGTCTCACTAATAAATGTTATGTTCTTCTAAAATTGATTTCTCTTGTGATATTGATGATTGAAATAAAAATAATCTATTTGTGTTAATGGTAACAAAATTAAATCAAAGGTAAACAATGTTTAAAAAAAAAGCGTAAATACGGTTAATTTGAATTACGGAATAAAAATATGTTATATATTTTTGCGTATGTACTACATTTTCATTTATATTGTAAATGAAAGAAAGAAATTGTATTCCCTAGGATATTTTTTTTTCTTTTTAGACCCTGTGAGTGTCTTGATCTAAGTTTTGAACTTAATATTATACACTTAATACTATTAGTACAAAGTTGTAAACTCACGCAAGTTACGATCAAAAGTACAAACTAAACTTGTATCATCTAAAATTACAAACTGAATTATTACGATATTGCTATATTATTTTTAACGAGGTTTCGGTACCTCGTTATTTGGGTATCGTCGAGTGGTAAATATAAAAGGGAACATCCTTTTGATTTGGAGAGTTCAAACAAACTCCTGGAACACTCCAGCGCTTTGAAGAAAATGATTGGACGGAAGTTTTGTCTCTTCTAGCCAGTAACTCGGATAATTGCGGTAGTTTGTGTAACTACGTATTAATAATAGCCTTCGACCTATAATATTTTTGTGCGAGGCTATTTAAAATTTTTAATTTTGAGTATTTTATTTAGCGCCTTAAATTCTCTAGCGCAGTGCAAAGAGTGGGCAACAAGTATGTAAGGTATTTGTAAGTCTTGGCTATGTTATGAATATGTGGTAAATCCATAAAAGTAACTTGAGATCATAACGATGTATCATTTTATGATAATGTCAGTGGATTATACAGTGGTTTGCGATTGCGAGCGACAATTTTGGGTTGCTATGAATCATATAAAAAATTGTAAGTGAATCTCATGTCATGATAAAAAATAGTTAGATTGATTCTTGGCCACGATTCTAAAAACTTAATGTTTTTACGATTACTACTGGTAAAAACTTTTTATTCAAGATCCTATATCAATAACATAGAAGTTCAAAGTTCTCATTCGCGATTAATTCTAAAGCCATGTTTGCCAAGTAAGACGTATACGATTACTTAGACAAAAAGCCAATTATTAACGTACATTGAACTCAAAGGCAACGATAAGTCATTCTCCTTGCGTGTGAGTAAATTGAATACTTCGCTAACAAGAGCTCATTTACCCTCTCTTGAAGCATTACAGGTTTTCGTAGACGAGCGAACGCTAGATGACGCGGGTGCCATGATCGTCATAACTAGCGATTTATTTACACACGCAGGCTTGTTTGAAAACAGTACTTTTTTCTAGCTGAAAACTTTCATCCAGAAAAAAGTAGTGTTTTCGAGAGAGTTATGTCCTTTTCTGTTCCCTTGACAACGTATGCTAAATGATAAGATAATATATGATGATCACTCAAATAGTTAAGGCGTGACAGCGTAACAAACAAAAGCGTAACAGACGTCATATTCGTATTTATAATATTAGTTAGGACAACATAGAAGAGACTACCTACTGATTACTTGGAAGCTAAATATATCTCGTATATAAATAATAAATAGGTACGTTTAGCTTGATTTTACGTCAGAGGTAGCGTGACCCACAGCTTGCGACAATGTAAGGTTATTTTTGCTTTATTGGCGTAGAAAGAGGCCAATGTCTTTTAGTATAATAAAATTAATTTTTATACACATTGGTATATGTATGTGCGGGACCTTTTTATTATTTTCGTCCTAATTAATTGTCCGGTTTATGTTGTTTTAATATATTTGTTGACTTACCGTTGTATTCTCGGCTTTATTTATATATTGTAACCTTTATAACATACTTTTATGTGTATAATCATGTACATCAAACTTTTAACAACGTATCCTACAGCGTGTGATATTTCCAGGATAAAATGAGCACCTTTTTAATATGTATTTTTATAATACTCAGGAAAATTTTCAAATTACCTAGTAGAATCGTATCTACAACATTCCTATATTACAAACTTTGGACCTCCATTTGACCCTCTTAGTGGAGGATTGATTTTTTAGAATGTTTCGACAATGTTTCATTTTAATAGGACCATTCTATATTTTATTTTAAAATCCTTCAGGTCAACCTGAAGGATAAAAAGAAAAGAGAGAAGAGAAAAGGGTCTTGAATATTCAAATATTCGAGACCCTTTTCTAGATGTTTACATTGTGTACACTTGTACAGGTACAGGTTAAACGTTTTAAGTTACTTTGACTTGGTTTGAGTCAAAGTCAAAATCATTTATTCATGTAGGTCACAAAGTAACACTTATGAACGTCAAAATAGATAGGTTAGTGAGTTTACTAAGTTACTGAAGCTAGATTTAGGTTAGTTACTAGGTTCAGGCAAAGGGTTGAGCCTATGAGAAGAAACCTGCAAGAAACTCATGGCCACTCTTTTAAGTCGCCAATTAAATATAATTTCCGTATTTTACAACTCATATCAAGAAGGTGTTGCAGCCATTATGCCATATTACAGACTATATAAATCTAAAGCTTATAACAATAATTTTAAATAAATAATGACTGAATAATGTAAAGAAGACGAGTCTATACATTACTACTAACAAGGCCATTTTTAGGCAAATTAAACAATCTTATGTCAATTGTAGCACATTAGAACTGCTGTATATACATAATATATTTAAAACGCATTGAGGCTCCATTCGAGGGCACATTACTATTGTACAAGTACCTTAATAAAAGAACTGGATTGAATTAAACATGTTTAGTTAGCTTTGAGAAAAGTTTAGCCTTTGAAGGTGGGTCGGTCGCGGTGGTTTGCCCTCTATCTTTTTCTATTAGTATATTTGGCATATTTCAGCTTCGATGGCGTATTAGTTAGTGTAACCGACTGCCACGCCTGAGGTCGCGGGTTCGATTCCCGCACAAGTCAAACATTTGTGTGTATGAACATGGATGTTTGTCTTGGGTGTTTCTATGTATAATATGTAGGTATTTACAAAAAAAGTATATGTCTATTTATCTATTATCTAGTACCCATAGTACAAGCTCTGCTTAGTTTGGGCTAGATGATGTTGTGTGTATGTGGTAGAATATTATTATTATTATTATTTAACGAAATCAGTCTAAAAGTTAATTAACGCGGATGGTTTGTCCAATATAAACACACAAATACGCATAGTCAGTCACGCACGTTTTTGTATAGGTAATTATAATAATACAATTTTATATTTAGCACGCATGGTTTCATGGCGGGAGGATAGTTTACAACTTGCGAATAAGATGAAGATCCAGAGTAGAAATCTTCTTTGAAAAATTTACAGTTGTTTTCCTGTATTGTAAATAAACTATTAAGTTTTTATACAATAATAACAGGACAAGAAAACAACTGTAAATTTTTAAATATTATATTATAATATTTTGAAGGTAAATAAATATTGCAAAGGATATTGTTCTTATTGGCCCCAAGACCAACAAGCATTTAATTTAGATAAAAAATATTATTATGTTTTAATATACTTATTACCGCTTTACGTATCAAACGGACATTTTGCGTTCCTTATTTAATATTTAAAAGTATCGGAACAGAGAACGTCGAAGATCGACAATTTAGACACCGATTACATGTTGGTTAGGGATGTCCATTCTTAATTTTTTATCGACTCGATTTGTAATACTGTGATACATAATTATTTTATATTTATTTAGTTATATTAAAATTAATAATAAATCTTTCAGTTTGAAAAAAATTATTAAAAATTATTTTAAAAATAACCATATTTTAATAGGCAGACAAGCAATACTATATTGCTGCAATTGTATCGTTGGGCGCAGAACCATAGATTGTTGCGCTCAAATTATGACTATTATTTGGTATCTAACTTTTGCTAGATACCAAAATAAAGTCGATCACCCTGCATAATTTTTAGATAGCATTCTGATAACAGATGTAGATAAAAACGAAGAATAAAACCCGAATTATGAATAAATGTGTTTTTATTTTTACTAACTACTACTTTTGATATTAATCCAGCACTTGGGCGACACCGAGCGTCACTCAATGCATTATTTTATTATGATTTACATATTCTTAACATCAACTTTAGTTGATATTGATATTAAAGCACCTACGTAAATATTTTACAGAATCTCCATGCTTATCTAGTCACGTACTTAGCTAGAGACAGTTCTTTGATCGTAGTAATTATATTAGTGAAAAACAATGTTTTCAGCACGATGGTTTTGCAATAATTAGTTAATTCAACTAATCAGTCAATTCAACTAATCAGTCAATTCAACACATTGCAGTCCACTGCTGGACATAGGCCTCCCATTCTTTTGGTAGGATTACTTCTAAGTAATTGGTCAGGCAACAATAATGAAGCATACTACAATTTGTCAACCACGTGCCGGCATGCCTTGTATAAGCGGCGTGGTTAAGATAAATAACCTTAAAATCTTAGTTTTAATTTTAAATAAATCTATTTTTCTAAGTGTCCGTCATAAAATGTTGTTTTCGTGAGCATATTGGAGTATTATAGAACACGTAAATAATGTTTTCTACGCAGTTGGTTCTGGGGCAAACGATGTATGGAAGAGGAACAATCTCCTTTAAATAAATTTGTATACGCAATTAAAATCTACGATGATGCTTTCAAAAATAGTATTATAATATATAGTTTAGAATAATTCTCGTTTATAATGAAAAATGAAATAAATTTAACTTAACGTGACTGTGACCTTGTTCATCACAAAATTTGAATATATATTTAAATATGGAAATTGCTAGGATTTTCACATCGCTTTTATTTTTGCAAACAAATCATTTGAAAATCAACGTTGAAATTGAAAATTTTTGGCTTGAAATTGTGTTTGCGAAATATGATACCATGTATTTAAACATATCTCGATTCAAACATACCCAATACTTCAGACACCTAAAATAAATGCATTACAATTCAAGCGTCATCTCTACAAACGTAAAATGAAACTTAAAAAGAGAACGACTCGGCGCTAAGCAATTATTTTCAAGAACGCTACAAAATGATAGAATATCCCGGAAAACGACGCGGAGTGGCCACTCACAATGAAAGGACAAACTCGGGTAATGTGTAGTCACTGCTTAAATTACCTATAAATTTCGTCCTCCCCTCCTTACTTTTTCTAACAAAAATATTTATTCGATTACGTTGAAAGTTTTTATGTCTTAAATTCTTTAAAAGGTAGGTCTAACAGGTGAAGGCATCCTATAAGATTTATTCGTGTGGAAAGCCTGGCTGGATTCTTATCAGAGATTTTTGTTGGCTCACAGTGCGACGAAAAAGGTATAGTACCTGCGTGCCGAGGAATGAAAATACGGCTGACAAAAAGAATACCTTCGATATAATATTTTTTTGTAGATCCACAGTATGTCTCTTATATTGAGTTTGATAAAATATTATTATAATTATGATATTTTTCTTGGTTAAATTGTCTTTGCTCATATCTTAAGTTTATTACACATTTATAACAGTATATGCTATAATGGTTTTAAATTAATCGATAGTTTTGGCCTATATATATATATTATGTCAACCTTATTTAAACGATCTCACAGCTAGGCTTTCGCCTCCTCTTGCAATCTTCATCATCATCATCATCATCATCAGGCTATAATAGTCCACTGCTGGACATAGCCCTCTCCCAAAGAGCGCCATAGCGCCCTGTCTTCAGCTTGCCGCATCCAGCATCTGCCTGCAGTCTTTCGCAGATCGTCATCCAACCTGGTCGGAGGGCGTTCTACACTACGTCTACGTACTTGCAATCTTAGGCCATGCTAATAAACTAGTAAGTCTTTGAGCACCTTCGATACAATTCTTGCTATGTTTTGCAGTTAGATATAATTATATGTACCTATATACATAGATCTTATATTCCTGAAAGGGTTGCATATTAAAAAATCAAAACTTTCTCGAACAAATTTCAAAAAAACAATAAACGAAATAACAAAATTTAAATGACCAAATGCTTTATTTAGAAAAATTTTAGAATCCCAATGTATGTGACATGAACGACTGACCAAAAGTTGCTAGATGTAATTTTAAAATATCAAATCATAACTAATCAAATTTTATAATCACAAATGATTTCTTATTAAGAATTATTAATTTAAATGTAGGTATACTTATATTTGAAGTACATCATTAATTTTAACACATTAATTTGTCCAAAAATTATGATAACAGTGCCTCAAAATAGTATACATACGGGTATGTATTACAATACCGAAATTTAAAAGACCATATTTTAAAATACCTATGGAAGAAATCCCGAAAAATTAAACGCCGAATAATTGTTTGGCCGAAAGTTTTAAATCCTGAAAGTTCATTTGCCCGAAAGGTTAAAATCCCAAAGATCCATATCCCGAAGTTAAAAATCCCATAGAATTAATCAACTAATGGGAGTTTTGGACGGAGCCCCGCTTTGCGGGGCTCCTATTTCTGGGTGGGTTTACAAAAGAGAACCTAACACAACCTACCGCTTCCGAGTCGGAATCGTACGGATGGCCTAAGTATTAGCCAGCCAGTTTATTAAATGTTTATTTCATATATTATTTCGGTATTTCGTCCATTCGGGATTTCGTCCATTCGGGGTTTCATCCTTTCGGGCATTCGGACATCGGTATTTTATGTTTCGATATAACGGCTATCGGCAATTAAAACTTTATCGGCAATTAGTTTATCCAGTAATCCATTTTGACTTTTAAACGATTTGGTCAATAGTGTAATAAATAATATAAACATTGATATTCCAGACCTTGGTCAGCTAAACTTTTGATCAAATAACCATCGTAATTTTAAACTTTGTTGATTTGTACGTTGTTCTTTTGAAATTTGCTCAGAAAAGTTTTGATTTTCTAATATGCAACCCCAGAAAGGCTACAGCTAGTATAACTACATGTCGTCAGGTAATGTTTTAAGTCCTACGTAGATAATATAAAGCAAGTCTATAAAGCGAGTCCACTTAGAGCATAGAACTCGTGACTCGTAATGTACAGCAGTTGTATTCACTGCCGATGCTTTACCGACGCACCTGTTCATCGTTAAAACGGGATATAATTATAATAATTAATATTTTGTAAGCACAACATACAGAGGTATTTCGGTTGAACCTCTGGAGCTGACCTTTGCAGTCCTGCGATCTGCCTACTAATGTAATTTAATTTAATAACAAAGGCGATTGCCATTATTAGGCAAACATAAACATTAGAAACAAATATTTTTGATGCTAACATTTTACAAGGAACAGTTTGCCTCTATTATTACTATACACATAGCACAAAGGAGTACATAAAATAATGAAGAACTGTAGGTACCCAACAATACATAATATGCATGCTTAAATTATAAATACGAAAAGCTCTTTCTATTTATTATGTTTTCACGGCTAAGGTATTACACCTAGATAGTTTGAACTCTGTAAAAGGAAACCGACTACTTTTACAAGTGTGAATGACGTTTTGGTTTTTAACAGGCGAGTTTTTGACTGCACGGATGGCGTAGTGGTTTAAGTGGTCGCCTCACTACTGCGCCGAGTGTTGTGGGTTCGTGTGTTCTGTGAAAATTTGTGTGATCCACAAACGGTTGTACCGAGTCTGGATGTTCATTGTGTCCGTTGTTTTAATGTTTGAAAAGTCCCCCGCAATACAAAAATAGAAACCAGTTGCGTGATTTGTCTTTTTAAAGAAATGTCTCACGACCGTATACGCAGGAGTAGAGAGAGATGTATTAACTCACATTTCGCAACGTATTGTTTTAAAACCCATGTCATACGGAGCGAACTTATTGCGAGTAATTACTCTTTACCTGGCATATTTCTAGAATTCGTACTGCTAGGTACTAAGGATTTAGATAGAGAAACCCTAATTACACTTTGCTTCACTTAATGCAGCCAGACACATTTACTACAGCGGCGCCACCGAAGCAGTTTCAAATAAAATACTGAATAAACTTTTATCTTGTTAAACCAAAAATTAATCTACATGTATCAAACTTATTTATCCAGGAGCTGTTAATCAAAAGCCTTCTCATCGTTTACTTAAAGTGTCAGTACTTGTCCTTCACACAGCAGAAGCTCGCGGATAACTTTCTTTGCTCTCGTAATGAACGAGTCGCGAGTGAAAACTCCCAAGAGTCACTGAGTACACACTCCATTCATTGTTGGCACAAGTCTTAGAATTCAATCAGCGCTGGCCAATCAACGATGTTACCAATTTCACCATCGTTGAAATCATACTGATTTTAGGTTTTTGAATCTAACAAAAACAACACATTATTTCAGATCGACAATGCCTTTAAAGATCTGAGGGCTGATTCTCGTAATAAAAGCTGTTCAAAATAGGATTCTAATCTAGTCTTAGTGTAATATATCACAAATGGTATTCTTATAAATTAAAATAATCGTCAAGCACTCATTTGACGTTTATTAGACTAGGTCGCTCTAATTTGAACATTTTAAATATATTTATCAATATAATAATAACTAAAATTATCATTGTACAGTTTTACATGCACGGTATTGCTGACGCTGCGGTCGCAACCGAGGCGTCAGTTTACGTTAACACAATAAAGTACATTTTAGTATAAAACCAGTCAGTGCAAATACACACGCGAACGTGAAAGCATAGCCAAACCCTTTACTGTAATACATATAACTAATTAAAGTATAGTGAAGTGTTTTTACATAACTTATGAACTTTTATTCTGCACTCTAACTATCATCTGTCAAGTGTACGAAACCGTACATTTTATGGTCCTTCGAGCCGGATTTTTAGTGCCTTCGTGTCTTGTCATACAGTAGCGAATCGGTGCAGCTGGCCTCTCAGAAGCGAGAATCCCCGGTTGCATTGAGAAGGCGCACATACTGTGTGGTGAGCGCAAGCGTGCTAAGTTTCACAGCGACCATTTCAAATCGAAGAACGTAACTCAAAATTTGAAACAAAGAACAATTCAACTAAGTGTCGAGCTTTGGCCTTGAAAATAAAATTGAAGCTTTTTGTCACCGTCAACTACGTGCCAGCAGTTTGAAACTATCAACAACTATCAAGGTACAGAATATCATCGACATGGATAAACTAGAACCTCAGTCGACGTGCTTCGATACGATAAAGACCTTGTGTGTCAACTATCGCAAGGATTCTTCATCGAGGAAGACAGCGGACTATTTAAACAAGCGTTTGTCTACGCTAGAGAACCAGTGGAAGGATTTTCACAACAGGCATGAATCATTACTGCTGGAACTAGAAGACAAAAACATCAACTATTTCGTGGACAATGTCTACGAGAAAACTCAAGACATGTACGAGTCAATTAAAGCGGACATCGTCAATAGACTAACAAACATAGAAACCAAAAAACAAAAAGTGAAATTCGACTTTGCTGGTACTTCGACCGAAGTCGACGAGCCAGCTAACGATGATGAATGCATACTACATTTGCTGAACAAGCAAGAATGCAATTTCAAAGCTATACATCGTGCTATGTCTAAATTTACACCCTCGACTGTCACGGAAAAATGGGAGTTGGAGGATCATTTAGCTATTCTAAAAACGAAATGGGATCCCATAGACAAACTTCACTGGGAAATTGATTTTAAATTAAAAGGATCTAATGAACGCTATTATGAAATGTTCGACGAGGTCGACAAAAAGTATGACAACATAAAAAAGAAAATCAATTCCAAAATCTGGTCAACTGCCCACTATCAAAAGTCTGCACCTAAAATCGAGATACCATAATTTTCGGGCAATTATAAACAATGGAATTCATTCAAGGACCTTTTCTTGGAGACCATTCATAAGAATCCAACTATCAATAGTGCTCAGAAAATGCAACATTTAAAAACTAAATTACGAGGTGAAGCTGAGAGATTGGTGCAGCATCTGAGTGTTAGCGCCGAAAATTATCAGTCCTGTTGGGATATACTGATACAGCGTTACGATAACCGACGACTTCAGTTTACTACTTTTATGAACACCATGTTGAATTTACCAGTCATCCAACAGCCCGACGCATTTAACGTAAAAAGGATGCATGACGTCATAATAGAATGTTTAAATGGCATTTCTAACATTGGAATTGACACAACATCATGGGATCCGATTATCGTACATATAATGTCACTCAAACTGGACTCGAAAACATTGAGTGACTACATGAAGGAACTTGAAGACCATAGAGAAGTTCAACAATTGCAAGATTTTCTATCTTTTCTCGAAAATCAATTTATGGCGTATGAGACATTAAAATCTGCTAAGAAAGGAAATTACAACTTGTCAGAGAAAACTCCCTGTAATAAAAATAACAAGCAAGCCCTTATGAAAAAACCTAGCTTTGGTTTCAACAAAACTTTCAACTATTACGCAGTTCATACAAAATGCCCCCATTGCAACGGGAATCACGTTTTAATGAGTTGCGATAAATTCCTTGAACTTGATATTGCAAAGCGAAACAATACTATAACAAAACTGCAGCTCTGCAAAAATTGCTTGTATAGCCACGGCAACAACGAATGCAAGTCTACAAAAACTTGTAAGGAATGTAATTCGAAACATCATACATTATTACATGTGGACAAGAAAACCCTAAACTTACCGAACAGAAAAAGTTATGTTGAGCAGCGCCCTACGTCGTCCACCCATCAACCAACATCGAATCATTTGTACAGTAGTGATATGGAAATTTTGCTAACTACAGTGCAGTTGAAGGTCAAGGCCGTAGATGGCACGTATGTCAAACTGCGTGCACTTCTCGATCAAGGATCGCAAACCAATTTGATTACGGAAAATGCGGCCCAAATATTACGACTTCCACGTAAAAGAATCAACGCATGTGTCACAGGAATTGGCTCTGTTTCTGGTGATTGCAAAGGTCAAGTCAGCCTGAGCTGTAAATCTATTCATCCTGATTACAGTTTCAACATTCAGGCCCTTATTATGAACAAATTAACGAATGAATTACCAACTACCTCATTCAAGAAAATGGAATGGCCACATCTACAGAATTTAAAACTAGCGGATCCTGATTTCAATATATCTCGTTCAATTGATCTTCTATTAGGGGCTGATGTATACTCAGAGATTATCCTGGACGGTGTGCTGAAAGGCAGTAATCACTCCCCAGTAGCCCAGCAAACGCAAGTCGGGTGGATATTGTGTGGGAAGATGAAAACTCTTTCTTGCCATATAACTTTGTTCAACTATGAGGAACTAACAAAATTTTGGGAAACAGAAGACATTTACACCTCTAAGGACATACCCAAGGACGATCACTGCGAAAATTATTATAAAGAAACTGTACAACGCTCGCATGATGGAAAGTACATCGTAAAAATGCCATTATGCCCCGGATTTGAAGAAAAGCTGGGAAAATCAAAATCAACTGCCATTTCACAATATTTAAGTTTGGAAAAACGATTGAGTAGAAACCAGAACCTAGCAACTATGTACAAACAATTTATTGTTGAATACCAAGAACTCGGTCACATGAAACCGTCGGCGTCGACGACTCACATCGGGAATAATATGTCTTGTTACCTACCTCACCACGGTGTTTTGCGAGAAAATTCTTCAACTACGAAATTGAGAGTCGTATTTAACGCCTCACAAACAACCTCGAGTGGTTACAGCTTAAACAATCTAATGGAAAAAGGCCCGAATCTACAGCAAGACATCCAAAGTTTAATCCTGAAGTGGCGAACATATAAATACGCCTTCACCGCCGACATTGAAAAAATGTACCGTTGCATATGGATTAGCGAAGACCAACAGCATCTTCAAAAAATAATCTGGCGCAACTCTCGTGACGAACCATTATGTGAATTTCAACTGTCCACTGTGACATACGGAACTAAAGCTGCTCCTTGGCTAGCAATGCGAACACTGAAACAATTAGCCATGGATGATGGTTACAAGTACCCAGATGCTGCCAAAATAATTCTAACTGAATGTTATGTTGATGACGTCATCAGTGGCCACACCCATTCTATTCTTGAAGCGCAGAATCTACAGCAATCTCTCATTGAACTTATGCGGGGAGGTGGCATGAACTTACGTAAATGGACCAGTAATCACCCAGCCTTATATGCAAACTTGAATAACAATCAAATATCTACACAAAGCACCTTCAATTTCAAGGCTGAGGAATGTTCGAAAACCTTAGGATTGGGCTGGAATCCTAACAGTGATAAATTTCACTTCAACTGGCCTATAAACCATTCAAAGATTCACACGAAGAGAGCGTTACTATCTGATATTTCTAAATTCTATGATCCCCTGGGCTGGCTTTCGCCTATAACGGTTACTGCTAAACTACTATTTCAAAAACTCTGGATAAGCGAACTCAGCTGGGACGACGAGGTGCCTAGCGATATAGAAAATGAATGGCTGCAGCTGAAAAATGAATTACCTGTAATTAAAAATATGACGATAAACCGATGGATTGGTGATACTAGGCAACAGGTGGAGTTGTTCGGTTTTTGCGACGCCAGCGAAAAGGCGTACGCCTGTGTTATCTATAGCCGAGTGGTAAACAAACAAGGAATATCAACTGTCACATTACTTACCGCTAAAACTAGGGTGGCATCGTTAACACAAAAAACAACTCTGCCCAGACTCGAACTATGCGGCGCTCTACTATTGGCTGACATGATGGAAAAAATGCAAAACGCTTTGTGTGAATACAATGTATCAACACAAGCATGGTCAGACACGCAAGTAGTGTTGGCGTGGATTCAGGGAGACTCATCGAGATGGGAGAGATACGTCGCTAATAGAGTTATGAAAATTAAACGCGTCATTCCGGCACAAAAATGGCGTTATGTGAAATCAGAACATAATCCAGCAGATTGTGCTTCACGAGGTCTTTTGCCAAGTAAACTGCTAAACTACAACTTATGGTGGCATGGTCCTGAATTTTTGAACACAAAAGATAACATAGAAATTGTTTCTTGTTCGTACAAAACTGACTATGGATGCATAAACCATATTAAAAGAAAATATGACTCCGAAGTAAATATACACTTCATAACTATATTAATAAATAAATGCAATTCATTGAAACGCATTGTTCGCGTCATTGCATGGATGCAGCGCTTTATTATGAATACGCGCAACAAATTGAAATCAAACACCGCACACCTTACAACGAGCGAGCTAGGTGCAGCGAAAATAAGTGTTGTCATACAAGTGCAACGATCACAGTTCGAATCAGAATATAATCAACTGTTGATAAACAAAACTGTATCGAAAAATAGTGTGATTTTCAAGCTGAGCCCTTACATCGATGACAAAGGAGTTATACGTGTTGGAGGTCGTCTGAAAAATTCTATCTTGCCCTCAAGTATGAAAAATCCAATCATCGTACCGCATACGGGCAGATATACTCACCTTTTGATCGAACAAGCTCATATCGATACGCTGCACGGAGGAGCACGACTAACTCTAACCTATATTCGACAACAATACTGGATAGTTGGTGGCAATAGGGCCGTCAAAGCCCTAATTCGGAAATGCGTACGCTGCCACCGATTTAATAAAACAAATACCCACCAACTAATGGGTGACTTGCCACGACAGCGAATTACCCCTTCACGCCCGTTCACCCATACAGGAGTAGATTTCTCTGGACACGTAGACGTGAAACATAACAAGGGAAGAGGCGTGAAGACCTCCAAGGGTTACATAGCGATATTTATTTGTATGGCCACGAAGGCAGTCCATATCGAACTCGTATCCGACCTCAGCACAGAAACATTTATAGCGGCTTTTCAAAGACTTTGTGCTAGACGCGGAGTACCCAAGCATATGTACTCGGATTGCGGTACAAATTTTATCGGCGCAGCTAAAATACTTCGACAAGAATACGAAAATTTCAAACAAATTTTAACACCAACATTTTTTGATGAGTTAGCGAAAAAGAAGGTTGAGTGGCACTTTAATGCCCCTGCTTGGCCGAGTGCCGGCGGATTATGGGAAGCCGCCGTCAAGGCGATGAAACACCATCTAAGAAGAGTATTGGGAGAGCAGAAACTAACTTATGAGGAGTTCTCTACTCTCTTAACGAAAATAGAGTCTTGTTTGAATTCCAGGCCTTTGTGCCCCCTCACTGAAGATCCGGACGAGTTTTACAATTGCCTGACTCCTGGACACTTCCTCACGGGAAGCCCATTATTATCTTTGCCCATGTCAGACTACACCGACATAAACAACATCAATTTACGACGCAGATGGCAACTGATGGAGCACATGTTTCATCAATATTGGAAAAACTGGTCCAGTGAGTACCTTAGTACATTGCAAACTCGTAGCAAATGGAACCGACCCACGAAAAATATCAAGAAAGGTGACATCGTGTTGGTGAAGGAGAGCAACCTACCCCCCGGAAAGTGGGCATTGGGCCGCGTGATGGAAACACATCCCGGATCAGATGGCTATGTTCGCGTTACAACCATCAAAACTCAAACGGGAATTGTGAAGCGCCCAGTAGTCAAACTTGCACCACTACCCGTAGATTCCGAACTAAGAGATGAAGAACATCACATCAACAAACAAGCAGGTGTTAAACAAAAGCAGCGGCAGAAAACAAAGATATCGTTTAACTCTTTATTTCTCACCGCACTGACTTTGTTTACATTAGTGTCCGGTTCCTACAGCGATATTGTCACCGGGCGCCAGACACAGGGTGCTCAAATAACAAGATTAGAACATGAGCGGCCTGTTTATTATGATACAATTGGCAAGATACAAACTGTACAAGACGAATGGATATTACTAATGTATTACAATCTTACGAACTACTGGGATGGAAATCGTCGTCTTGAAATATATTTTGACAATATAAAGAATATTTGCTACCAAACAAAGTTACAAACCTGCATGGCGACAATGCAACAACTTGACCATGAAATGTCACTACTGAGTCATTATAATTCTATACTGATCAATCCTCACAAACAACTCAGCAACAGGAAAAAACGAGGCTTAATAAACGGAGTTGGTTATGTGGCAAATAGCTTATTCGGCATATTAGACCAACAATTTGCTGACAAATATCAACAGGACATACAATCTCTCCAAAATAATGAAGATTACATGTTAGACCTTATAAAAAACCAAACAACTATTGTGGAGCTGCAAAATGAAGTCTTAAGAAAAAGTGAGGTCAATATTCAACGTCAGTTTCAACTAATTGACAGTTTTGTGAACCAAACAAACCAAAATATGGCCTCAATCAAATCTGCAATTGAAATACTTTCGGCTTCTACCTACATCAATTCTGCCTCCTTAACAGTGTATTTATTGATTAACAGCTTGAGATCGTTCCAGGAAACGCTGTTTAATACTCTTACGAATATTTACCAAGGTCACATTGACGTTCATTTAATCACACCATTCCATTTAATAGAACAACTGAGCGAAATATCCAGCAGTCTTCCCAAATCAGTTTCTTTGCCAGTGGAAAACTACAAAGAAAATATCAAGGATATGTACAAACTCATAAGTGTAAAGGCGCGTGTCACAGAGAACTATTTTCTGTTTGAAATACATATTCCGCTCGTGACTAGCGAAGACTTTACGTTGTATCGAACTATACCGTTACCAGTCAAGTCTAATCAGAAAGCGACTTACATGCAAACATCCTCTAAATACATTGCTATCACCCTGAAGAAAAACATATACATTTCCATGTCTGAAGATGACTTCAAGCACTGTACGCAGTAAAAAGCAAACACGCGATTGCGAGAAAAACTTGCCGTCTTACAATCTGTATGGCAACAATGCGCCGTGTGAAGCAAAACTGCTATCGCATCAAACTACTGCGCCGTGTAACGTTGAAGTCGCGCCATGCAGAGATGAATGGATAGAGTTATATACGCCGAACAGCTGGCTCTCCATATGCTGCGATACGTGTTCAATGCGAACAATTTGTAACAATGACGTCACGTCACATACCATATCATCATCAAGCATAATAACACTAATGCCGGGATGCGTGTTGCAGTCCAAAGACTTGACTATTTATGCTCACCGTCAGTACAACAGCCGTATGAACATGGACTATGAGCTCTCTGTTCCAGTTTTTGATACGTCTATAAACACTATCGTGAACTTGACGTACCGCTACACCCCAGATGACCTACAATCTAATGACATAGATTTGCAACTTGCAAAAATTTCCAACAAAATCTCAGAGCAGAGAAAGAGTGAATCGCAACATACCACAATATCGAGCCACGATGTTCATCAATACATCATTAGTTATCTCGTGTTAGCGTCAGCTTTTATAGCTTTGCTCGTGGTAGTTGGCAGGAAGCTTCGTCGCCACTGTTTCACAAACTTTACGCAAAATATGACAAGACGTCAGCGTCAAGAAGATATTGAACTTCAAGATCATTGCCACGCGGACAACATCGGAGCAGTAGCGACGCAATCTGCAAGCACGGAACCTCCAGTCGAGCTCTCTCACCAAAGCTCCCAAACCGGCACTAGGAACATCGCATTCAATTTTGATTGATATTACTTACCAATATAATCTACTTACATATTTTTTGCTTTGTGATGGCTGTGCTTTCTCTTTGTTTTTTGTCTTAATCTTTTTTGGGTTGCCAAGATGTACAGTTTTACATGCACGGTATTGCTGACGCTGCGGTCGCAACCGAGGCGTCAGTTTACGTTAACACAATAAAGTACATTTTAGTATAAAACCAGTCAGTGCAAATACACACGCGAACGTGAAAGCATAGCCAAACCCTTTACTGTAATACATATAACTAATTAAAGTATAGTGAAGTGTTTTTACATAACTTATGAACTTTTATTCTGCACTCTAACTATCATCTGTCAAGTGTACGAAACCGTACAATCATTTTAGTTAATTATTTTTTAATTTGTAGACACAAGCCTCAAAATGAATTTAACCAGTGATGGTATAATAATTTATTGAAAGTGTACCTAATACTTATATCCGTAGTTTTTATGATTGTAAAGTTTCTCGTCTTGTTACTTACCTGGCCCAGAGTGGCTATAGATATTTAAAAGACATAAGTAAATTATAAGTTTCAGGATTAATATACACATAATCATAACAAGCGCAAGATTAAAAAATACTTTATGATAGTTTTAGTAACCTACTCATAAATATAACGAATCCTTAATTATATGTACTATGCTATAGTAGGTATAATTATATATATAATGCTGGTAGTAAGTTTTATGTTTTTAAAAAGACAACTCACTGGGGTAATCGACTATTATTAAAAGAATAAACTCAAAGAATACGATCCAATTTATTAACCCGTGTAAGGATCAAACTAACAACACTCGGCGCAGCATAGTGGCGCAGTTGCCACTTAGACCACTGCGCCACACTTGCAAACGTTTTATAAATAATACGTTAGTTGTCTACTAAACACAATTTTAATCTTTTAAACGAATAACTTAGTTCACATATTTGTTAGCGTGCCAATCATTCATTCCTCACGCCTTCCCACAGCAAACAAATAATGCAATACCGCTTTTAACCCTTACGGCCCAAATGCCAAGAAACACGCACCTAAATCTGTGTGCCCACTGTAAATAAATCAAAACACGAAACGTGGCCCAATATAATTTCAAAAAGGTGAGCAATACCGTCGGGCGGTCATTTATAATACAAGTAGGTCACACGTACTAGCGTTGACCTTAATGCATTCTTGAAGGCGGTGTAACCTTGCCGCGGTGTCATAGTACCAATGTTAGCTTCCACAACACAGGTATACATCACCCCATCTCAAGGTGAAGCT
Organism: Catocala sponsa; assembly: GCA_963564715.1. Classification (NCBI taxonomy): domain Eukaryota; kingdom Metazoa; phylum Arthropoda; class Insecta; order Lepidoptera; family Erebidae; genus Catocala; species Catocala sponsa. The sequence continues at coordinate 17,773,140 of OY751339.1, read as the reverse complement.
TTATTTATATTGTTATTAATGTGTTGTCGATATGATTACGGTTGCCAGACGATGTTTTATCGAGTTATCTATCATGATGTGATCTTATTTGTAGGTGAGAAGTCATAAATAAAAGAGACGTGTTTGTATACAGTATGGGGGTTGGTTTTATATAAAATCGATACTTGAATCGAATGTAAGATTGAAGCATCGTTTGCAATAGAGTGAATAGCTATGTTGCGCATTTTGATGTCTATTTTGGGCATTCTTTCAATGTAATTCCAATACCAAGAATTCTAAATGCGTCTCAAGTATAGGGCGACGCGGCCCGTAAAAGCGCATACTTGATATTTCACATTGTTAAAAGCCATGTTATCTGTTAATAATTATGTGGCCTTAAATTCTAGTAATCATCTAAGAGATTATACAACACAAAATAAATAAAATGTTTTATAATTCATGTAGTCGATACACGCGTTACAATTGAATGCACTCGCGTTGATTTTTGTGAATACTATTTTAATGGTTTTGATTTATTTCTCATATGTTTTCTAGACTTGTTAGAACAACAGCATGTTATCATATGATATGCAAGATTATCATGTTTAATTTCTTTTCATTTCAGGTTTTCTTATTTTAATCTTTTTTATCCGGTATTTCATTTGAAGTCTCACGTATATTACTACTATTGAACCACTATTCATTCTCTTTCATCCCATCTTTTATTTCGTCTCTTTAGCGTTGACAACGCGCGGCTGGTATTAGCATTGCAAGTAATCACAGTTTACCACCAGCCAGCCACCATGGTGTTATAAAAATGCATATATATTAGTTACAAAAATAATGTGATTACAATCACTACACCTTTATAATTAATATCACTGCAATCAACCGTTTTCTAAGAGGTCATTGACATTAAAAGCGCTGAGCTTTTTAAGTATTATTATTTCAAGTTAACTTTGTTTTGACATCTAAAATCCAAATGAATGAATTTTTATTGATAAAGCCAGACATTTGTAGGTCGAGGACACACGTGCTTGGTATATTTTATATCTTTTCATATTGATCGGGTGAAGTACCAACTGGCTGCAGTTCTGACATATAGAAGTTTCCTCTTTTGAATAAACTATCTAAGTAGGTTGTGTAAAAAGATAGTAGTTTATGGTAATTTACCTTGATGCATGATGGCGTGCAATACAAAGTATTGTTAATACAAGTCTAGTCTGTTAATGCAGTAATCTCACACAATAATATGTATGCATACATAAAATATCGAATGAAATCGTATAGTAAAATAAAATAAAATATAATTATTTATGTTATTGTAATGCCTGTAAGTTATATTTAAAAGTACGTTTATGACGACAACTAAATTACAAATCATGCTGACCCTACAATAATCTTGACTTAATAAAAAAAAGAAAAGCAGAATTCACCATTTTAAAATTAACTCTGTTGTAATTTAAATTCAAATACAAATAAACTCCTGCAAAAAAATAGAACTAGCTAGTAGGTATACCTAGTTCTATTTTAATCAGGCAGCTTATCTTAACCCCCTTTCCCTGATTAGATAGGGTCGTTTATTTACTAAATAGTCAGCAATGTTTCAAATTCTGTTTAATCCTTCGCAAACGAATAAACGTGATTAGATAGTCAAATGAATGTTTCTAAACAAAGCAGTGATAAAAGCAAATATCTAGTATTACAAATCTAATCCTATTTAAATATTTAGACAGCTTAATTTTAAATTGGAATTTAGCGTTTAGTTTGGATAGTACTAAAATACTGAACAGATTAGAGACGCTAATTCACAAAACGTTCGACTAACAATTGTTCATGATACTAACCTAAGCTCAAACCGACTAAAGTAATTAAAACTCTCCTCTAGAACTACAAAAACATTGTTCATGGATACTCGTGGATACTAGTATGATTAATTACGGTTACACCATATTTTATAAAAAATATTCATTACTAGATTTTGCCCGCGGTTTCGCTCGCGTAAATGTAGGTTAGGTTAGATTGATAACAGTACTTTTTGCTGGATTTAATTCCTTTAATACCCTATGTCCTTTTCTGTTCTCCTGACAACGTGTAAGCGAAATTTCATGATGATTGGTCGAGCAGTTAAGGCCTGAAAGCGTATCAAACAAATAAACTCACATTTGAATTTATGATTTTTGTTAAAGGTCTAGTTAGACCCACTGGTAGACTTAGCTGTCTTCTTTCAATATACGCATTCCATTCTTGCAAGCTAATGCCATATACATACATAAATTGACTAAAAGTAGTGTGTTCCGTTTGTTTCTGGATGTGAGTGTTTTTGAATTATTCCGCGAAAAAAATAAATTTACCAAAATGGAAACATTCTTAAAAAATATGTATACCTTTATAAGAATTTAATCATTTCTATTACTAACCATTTGATGTAGTTGAAGATTATTTGGCGGCCTCGATGGCGTAGTGGTTAGTGTAACCGACTGTCTCGCCTGAGGTCGCGGGTTCGATTCCAGCACAAGTTAAACATTTGTGTGCATGAACATGGATGTTTGTCTTGGTCTGGGTGTTTCTATGTATAATAAGTATGTATTTACAAAAAAGTATACATATATGTATGTTTATCCATTGTCTAGTACCCTAGTACAAGCTCTGCTTAATTTAATCTAGATGGTGTTGTGTGTATGTGATAGAATATTATTATAAGAATACTAATAATAAACATAATACACAACGCTAATAATACTCACTTTAATATAAGGGATGGTGTTGTATCTTACAAAGATATTAAAAATAATCGTCTTTTTATGTCAGTTGTTTTATTTCCCCTAGGACAAAGGCAGTTAAATTAAAACAGAACTTAATAATTGGTTTCTCTCTTTTAAAAGAATTACCATGTCCCGTGACAGACATTTTTGAAATTATTCTTATTTATTTCGTTCAGATGAAATTCAAATGCTGTATTTGAATACATTAATTTCCTTAGCTCTAGGTTGCTGATACTTTATTCGGGTCGAATAAAACTGATTTGATTATATTAGGATAACGCGGACTCTAAACTGAATCCTAAACAGCTACGGAGTCTCAATGAAGTGAAAAAAAGGGTGAAAACGCGTTTCTGAAAGGAAAGACTGTTGCCTACAGAACTACAGAATCTAATTGCTTGGTGTATGCTACGAGCAAGTAATGCTACGACCGTAGTCTTGGAATCTACGAACTTGTGTAGCGTGTATTGAAATGGCTACATGACAACGTGTTATGTGTTTGTTAGTGTATGTGTATAAATGAGTGTAATGTGTTAAATTGTCCGAGACCGATATATATTTTCCAAGTATATTGTTATGTTAATTTTCATGTTACGCATGAGACTATGTTACATGGCTACTGCTTTTACAGAAATTATTTACAAGATTAATGATCCTTACAGTGGTACTGATATACCTACGACTGAGTTTAGTATGTTGAGGATTCATTTAAAAGCTAGAGCAGTGCTTTCTAGTTCAAAATTATCATTTATTATTTTAGAATATTTAATTGATAAATATATTACTTGCTACATATTATATACTATATCAACCTGACATACACCTTCTTTTTTAAAATAAACAATATTAAATAGGCTCTTATATATTTGTTGGACAAACTTGATCGTTAAAAATATCCTATTTTATTTTGATTATTGACTGCCACAGCTGATCTTTATTTTGATAAGTCTGCCTTCTGTAAAGCTTATTCATGTTAGATTTAATCTCGCTTTGAAATCATTTTTGTTACCTAAAATCATCTAATAAATAGTTATTATTCAAGTGATTTGGTAAGCTATAAATATTATTTGAAATTTTGACTTAGGTACATGAGATATTTGCTAACATACCTAATATCGTAGAATTATAATAATTCATAATTTTAAACTATAAATGTGAAAGCAACTTTAGTTGTTTGTTTGTTACCTTTTCACGACTAAATGGCTAACAAATCATAATAAAATACGGTTTGGAGTAAGATTGTATTGTGTGATTCTGAGGAAGAACATAAGTTATATTTTACCCCGTTATTTCTCATGGGATTCGCGCGGGCGAAGCAACGGGCAGAAACTTCTTTAATATAAAACTCTTAAGTGACGTCACTAAAGATGCCTAAAACATCTTAAAGCCAGCTCGACAATAAACTGTATTACGAAGTATGTTACTCCAAGAGGGCTATAATACTGTCTGTATCTCTGCTTACGTAACAGCCACTGAATATTACAAACTGCAACAGACGTTCGGAGAAAGACTATTATAATAAAAACTGTGAAAGGGCTGCTTCACATTATACTACCAAACGAATCTATTATAATATTTTAAATGTGAAAGTTACTATGTCTAATTTGCGCAGGTAAATCGCTCAACTAATTTGATTAAATTTTACATGCAAATATTTTGAAAGGTCTGGCTTATTTTGAAAGGAAAGCTTTTTTAAAGAATAATATAAAATGTCGTGGAATACATTTAAAAAAACAGAATAAGCACAATCCTACTAATATATTATTAGTCCTACTTATATTATAAATGTTAAATTTGGGAAGATGTTTGAATGCAAAGACATCTAATGAGTTTGTTTGTGTGCTTATGTGCTCGTCACTCAATCACGTATAAACTATTGATCGGGTTTGGCTGAAACTTAGCACAGAGATAAATCATATTTGTGTTAATACATACATATAATTATAACTTCAGGCAGGCTAAGCCGCAGGTGGTAGCTTGTATTATATACTTAAAAGTTTGAGAAGATGTTCCGATGTTTATTATTTAATCACGCGTAAATCGATGTACGTATTTGCATGCAAATTGGCAAACGTATGAACCATGTCTTGAATAAGCACATAGAATACTTTTATCTTTGAATACGTTCCCGTGGGCAGCCAGTAATTTGTAAACAAAATTAATAGGTATTATTAAATTATCTTAAAATGATGGAACTGTTTATAATGGAGAAGTACAATAAGTCGGCAATCAACATATGTTTTAAATCACATTAAAATGTGGATCATAACTATGACACGCTGTTAGTTTTTAGATAAGATTAACCATAAGAAATATCAAAATATTTCGCCACTACAGCCTCTATAAAAAACACAATGTTATCAATTTTCAACAACAGGTAAAAAATCTAAGCAGTTTTAAAAATCATATTTCATCCGTTTAATTATACCCATGCCCCTCCTACGATAGGCTCCCCTTACAACAAGTTATGGTGCAGTCATATATAATGTGTCCAAAATCTGCCATAAAATATGAGATATAAGTTACGGGGGTGTAAAAACCGTTGATGGTTAATGATGTACCATTGGATAGGAGAAGGCAAATAATTGCGTGCAAAAGCTCATACGCTGGTCACGATGCGATGGCATTTGAGTGTATTGTATACTCAATGTAAATAAATAAATTGACCTGCTCGGTTAGTAGCGTTAGCGTAATTGATCACGTATTCTTCAGTTTAATTTCAGGAAGAGTAATATTTTGATGGTATTTTACACTAACAAATGGCACTTGACTGCAACTCTGTTACGTCGTACATATTACATTGACTAAACAAATGTATGTTAGAAAATACTACCAAATATGGGGATAAAAATTGTTTCAAAATAATATTAACAAAATTATTAATTATATCTATTACTTTCCATAATATTATGACTTAATTTTAGTAGTATTAGCCTTTATACAATATTAACAGAACAATATATTTGCAATATATAACTGATTAGTTAATCCGCCAGTTCAACAAAATGTTTGTGCTAGGAGTGGGATCATATCAGTAGAGCCATGGGTCGAGATCAAAATCAAGACCAACGTAAGACAAGGTTGCAAGTTCCATTTCTTATGCATTGTTACTGTAGCCTAAATGATATTCATTTCGTGAATGCCAACCGTACAAAAAACGTAAAAGATTTTAACATTGCCATAAGGAATTGTTTCGCTGCACCGCTTGCAACATTTAATACTTCTAGTTTCGGTCCACAGGTTTAATTTTCATGATAGATGGCGCTATATTAGCTAGCCGTAAATCTGTCACAGTTATGCTTTAATTTAATCTGTTAAAGCACATTCCTATTAAGTATTGGGTTTTAAAAGGTGTATTACGTTTATATTTGTTAATTGTTCTGTAGTTTATACACTGACTTCTAACCTCCGAGTCTAAACAGCTAATAAAAGAACATTTTGGTATTCATTATATTAGTTTATAAAATAATAATGAACAATTGTTCATTATTATTTCATAAGACGTATGTCGACAGTGTTTATAAACTAAAATCTCTCTGGAGTCCAATGAAATATAATCAAATCTTCTTCTTCTTTTCGTGTGGTTAGTGGCCAATCTGCTGTCAAGAGTTGTTTAAGCCGCCCGTAGGCCTCTGCGATGGCTTAACGACTGCTGTCTTGAGTGGTAGGGCTACGCTGGCTACAGCATGAATGGGCCGGCTCGACCGGGGAAGTACCACCCTCTCACAGAAGATCGACGTAAAATAACAGTATCTGTTATGTTTCGTTCGGTGAGTGAGAGCGCCGAAGGCCCTATCACTCTTCCCTTCCCAAAACCCATCCTGCTCCATTCCACTTTTCCTTCCGGTAGGCAGTGACTTGGTTGTGTTTTTTTGACCTTGCTTCTATAATGCTAAGAAAACAAAGCCATGTGTATGAGCCACGGTTCTCTCTTACTATCAGGTGGGCCGCTGGCTCGTCTGTCACCGATGAACGCAATAAAAAAAAACATAATTTCCTAACAGAATAGCCTAGAATTAGTTGGCAGATCTGGCAAGTGATCAGGAATTTTTTTATGGATCACTGAGGCAGTAATCCGAAAAGAATAGAGAATAGAACTTTGAAAATTTTACAACATATTCTTGAAATGGAAAGAATTACTGTCTTCAGTTCTTTACATTTCAAGAATATGTTCAACACAATATTATATTTCTTAAGCTAGTACGTTTATATCAAAACAAACAAGTGTACCTTAATTATAATAGACTATATATACTTATTACATATAATATACAGTGTTAAAATAGACAATAATCCAATAAACAACATTTATCATTATCTGCTAAAGTGAAAAAAGTGTTAAATCATTTGTGTTTGCTACAACGCGTAAACACCGCGATTTCCACGGCGCTTACGTCCTTTTGGGCACGACATCCCCGCAAGCGCGGCGAGCGAGCGTGCACCGGAGCCCGCAATTATACTGGAAAGTCCACCTTATTACTGTCGCATACATACCAATTTAGCTTGAGAGAATTCATATCCATTAACGTAGTGCAAGATAAATAATAATATTTTTAAATAATAATCCTAACGTTCGACGAAAGAATGCCAATAATAAATTGCGCTGGGTGTTTAGTGCCGATTAAAGGCAAGGATCGTCTGCGATGTCTCACTTGCAGTGCATCATTTGATTTATTATGTGCCAACATAACTGAAAGGCGTTTTCGTTCAATGAGTGTTGAATGGAAAGGTAATTGGAAATGCCCTGAATGTTGTAATCGAATGCCTAAAACCGATAATGTCAACACGCCAATTCGCCAAGTTAAATCTGATTGCCCAAACAATACCGCAGGCACTGGTTCAAGCTCTCATTCGGAAGTTACCATGTCGAGTATTGACCGCGCCAACATCACTCTGCGGGCGGAATCGGTGCAGTCATCGTTGCCGGCACCCCAAAACTTACCCAGCTTCGTCACTGAAGAAAGACTCCGCGCGATACTGCAAGATGAAATCTCCACAGCGATTAAATTGACTATCAAGCAATTAGTTACTTCTGAGCTAAGAAATATTAATGAAAAGATTACCGATTATCAGGAATCTATGGCATTTTTAAATAGACAGTATGAAGATATGAAGAATCGATTGGATGATACAAATACCTGTATGAATGAACTGAAGAAGGACAACGAAAAACTCAAGACAATTGTCAACGACTTAACAGGGCGGCTTTGTTCGGTCGAACTGCATATGAGGCAATGCAACATTGAAATCAACGGTGTCCCAGAAAACAGGTCAGAAAACCTTATCACTACTATAGTCCAACTAACAAAAGCGGTAGAAAATCCGTTAACTTCTGATGATATACACCTTGTAACCAGGGTCGCTAAATTGTCCAGAGACAATGATAGACCTCGCGCTATAGTTGCCAAACTGCGAAACCCCCGTGTCCGCGATACACTATTGGCAGCTGTAACCAGTTTCAACAAGAAGCATCCTCAGCACAAACTTAGCACTCACCACTTAGGCATTGGCGGCACTCGATCCCCTGTCTTCGTTACGGAACATCTGACCCCAAGCAACAAGTATTTACACGCTGCTGCACGGCAAAAGGCTAAAGAACTTTCATACAAGTTTGTGTGGGTCCGTAATGGTCGCGTTTATGTGCGTAAGGATGTAAATCATCAGGCTATATACATAAGAAGCGAAGATAGTCTTAATCTTATTAATTAACTCTTATCTTAGTTGTTTCATTGTAAATGTATTAGAATTTTGTTACAAAAATGCTTGATATTTATTATCAGAATGTACAAGGACTAAGGACTAAAACTAACGATTTATATAAGAATATTTTAAGCTCAAACTATAAGATTATTGTATTCACAGAAACATGGTTGAACGATAGTATATGCAGTTCTGAGTTGATAGATAATAGATATACTGTTTACCGTAGGGATCGAATTTGTTCACAAACCGCTAAAAAAGATGGCGGAGGGGTTATGATTGCAGTGTCGCGTGACCTTTTCTCTGCAAGAGTACAAAACTGGGAGACTAACGATATCGAGGACTTGTGGGTATCAATTGAGGTTCCTATAAATCACAGTGTGAAAAAATTTGCTATTTGTGCAGTTTACTAGCCACCACCGGTAAAATTAAATCAACTATTAACAATATTAAATTCCATTGATAATGTAATGAGCAATAACAGCAGTAACGACGTCGTCATTACTGGGGACTTCAATCTAGGTTTTATTGATTGGCGCGCGGATAGTAATTATACACACCTAACCCCATTTAATTATAATGTAAATTTAGGATACTCTCTCATAGATTTTATGTTGTCAAACAACTTAGCTCAATTTAATTGTATTAAGAATAGTGACGATCGTCTCTTGGATTTAGTTATTAGCAATATATCAAATACATATGTAACTAGGCCATTATGTTCCTTAAGTAAAAGTTACCAAATACATCCTAGTCTATTAGTAAATTTACCATATGATGGCAATATTAAGTATTTAGTTCCTAATCCTATGGATAGATACAACTTTTATGGGACTGATTATAAGATTGTTGTTAAAGATTTAAATAGGATTGACTGGCATAGTGTTTTCTATCAATGTAAAGACGTTAATGAAATGGTGAGCGAGTTTTACATAATTTTAAGACAAATTATTTCCACACATGTGCCACTCAAGAAGGCTAAGAAGGCGCGTTATCCTCCATGGTTTAGTAATGCACTGACCAAACTTTTAAACGAGAAGAATAAAGTTCGTAAAAAATTTAGAATATATGGTAATCCCCGAGATAAAATTGAATTCCACTTACTACGTAATCGCTGCCATAAACTGTATGATTCTTGTTACAATAATTATAAAAATACATTAGAGTCTAATATATCTTCAAACCCCAGAGCTTTTTGGAGTTACATTAAAAGCAAGCGCGGTGGACATTCAACACTACCAGCTAAAATGTTTATGGACAATATAGTAACGCAGGACGGAAACGACATAGCTAATCTATTTGCGACTCATTTTCGTTCCGTGTACTCCAACATTTCTAACATTACCTCGTCAGATTCAGTAACTTCCTCCACTAACAAGCATATGTCGAAACTACAATTTACTGAAACCAATATTCAGTGTGCCATAAAAAGACTTGATGGCTTAAAAGGTGCAGGACCTGATATGATCCCTCCTATTTTCATTAAGCGGTGTGGACGATCACTTGCGTTACCCCTTATGTTAATTTATAACACTTCCTTATCAGAGGGAACATTTCCTAACGAGTGGAAAAAGGCACGTATTTTACCCATCTTCAAGAAAGGGGACCATGCTAATGTTAAAAATTACCGGCCCATATCCATACTTTCGTGTTTTTCTAAACTATTTGAATCCATACTTTATCCTTCAATCGTGGCATTAGTCAATAATAGTCTCACTGAACATCAGCATGGGTTTAGAGGTGGTCGATCAGTTTTAACGAACTTAGTTGACTTTGTTTCCGATTTATCTCAGGAAGTTGATGCCGGATCTCAGATAGATGCAATATACACAGATTTTAGTAGTGCTTTTGATAGGGTGAATCACGAAATTTTATTAAAAAAATTAAATGCTCACGGTGTAGGCGGATCGTTACTCAGCTGGTTTAAATCCTATTTGCAAGATAGATCTCAAAAAGTAGCCATCAATGGATTTGAATCACAAGTTTACCTTGCTGTATCTGGCGTGCCTCAGGGATCTCATTTAGGACCAGTGCTGTTCCTTATATTTATTAACGATATAAGTTCTCGCATCAAACACTGCAAAATATCCCTATTCGCGGATGACCTAAAAATGTATCGTTCAATTAAAACAACCAGTGATTCCAAACTAGTCCAAGATGACCTGAATGAAATTCTGTGTTGGTGCAGCGCTAATTATATGACGCTTAACGTCAATAAATGTTTTTACATTAAATATACCCGCAAAAAAAAACCACTTGCCTCAAAGTACCTGATTGGCGGCACTTATGTAAAAGAAGTCACTGAAATTCGTGATTTGGGCGTTATCATTGATACAAAGCTGACCTTTAAAACACATATTGACCAAACTGCCACAAAGGCTGCGCAAATGCTCGGCTTTCTGAGAAGAAATACAGTAGGCTTTAAGAAACTTGATACTAAATTGCTTCTGTATAACACACTAGTCCGCAGCAATCTTGAATACGCCAGTATTGTCTGGTCACCATACTATGCTGTTAGTTCGCAACGGATTGAAAGCATTCAGAGAGCCTTCACCAGAAGTCTTGCATACTCTTGCAGTGGGTTTTCCCATAGAAACCCATACGATCAACGACTATGTAAATTTAATATGACCACTCTAAACAATCGTAGACGTATCATTGACCTTTGCTTCCTCCATAAATTGATCAATAATCATATACAGTGCAGCTTTCTATTAAATAAAGTGTCTTTAGCCATTCCTCACTCTTATCCCCGGCGTAAAATCTCAAAAATTTTTCACACGTCTTTTTGTAGAACCAACTTGGGTCGGCAATCACCAATACATAGACTTCTTGATCAGTACAATAGTATACAAAGTCGCGACACCGAAATTGACATCTTCAACGATTCCTACAATAATTATAAGACTAAATTGTTAAAACTATTCTCCCTAGATTAATTCTCCACACATTTCGAATTTATTTGTTGTTATTTGAATGACTAGTAGATATAAGTTAGAAAATAAGTAACTACCTTATTATAGCCAATGTTATGCATACCGTAACTGTCATATGTATCAGATGCAATACTATGTAATGTTTCCTATAAATGTATAAATACATATGATGTGGTTGTGCTAAATAAATAAATAAATAAATAAATAAATAAATAAGCTTCAACCAGACAGAAGATCTGTTTATGTTGAAGTCCTTAATCCGCGCACAAACAAACGGCTGGTTTTATCCAGGTGCCGCGCCGGGCACAAACGCTATTGATGTGAAAACCGCTTTATCTACTCCATGGTTGAACGAGAACATTCGAGTAAGGAGTACAAATAAATAATGTAAACGCCGCCTGTGGTTTAACTAACAAATCTACCGTATAAATATTGTATATATTATGTATGGCACAATACGCGATGGGAAACTAACGGATTTTCTTTTGGCCAAACACTTTTGTTCAGTTTTAAATGTTTTCTAGGAAAGAAATATCATGGATATAAAAGTTGGATCCCAATTTTATTCTACTGAAGATTCAGGTTTGAAAAATGGATTGATCTGTTCGTGCAAGGTTTCATACATATTTAAGAATGCTTGGTCTCCAGAAATCCGTGTAGATATTACAAATCAGAGACAATCTTTAAAATACGTCGCAGGATATTTGAATGAAATTATGTTTTACTACTTTGCGTAATAATATTTTTTATCCTTATTTTTGTACCTAAAAAATGAAATTACATAAACTAGCTGCAGTACGGACTTCTTACCTCTATTTTGCAAGTCAACATGTTTGTCAAAAAGTTACATTAAATTTACATTGTCACGACAGATGTAATTGAACATTAAACAAATCAATAACTTTAATAGTCAGTACAATAAATGCGAAACTGATATATTAGTGACGACAATCCTAACGTACGTATTACATATTTAATTAAACTTCGGGCTAGTCCTAACTTAATAATATAAATGCGAACGATTTTATTTGTTAATTTGTTTGTGTGTTTGTTAAGCTTTCACGCCTTAATTACTCAATCATCATGTAATTTCGCATAGGTCCTCAAGGTTACAAAAAAGGACATAGTATAACTATCATCTTTATAAAATTGCCGAGAGGCAGAAATGAGGTGACAAAATCTATATTGACGCGAGCAAAGCCGCGGGCGAAATCTAGTAAAATATAATTCGAATATAAACATTAAAGCCTGTCACGAATGATATGAACGATGTTACTTTTATTCTACAGCATTTAGTACAATTGCCAAATTACTACCTGACGCCTGTCATCGTAACGTTTATTGAATAGGACTTTGAATAGCTTAGGAATGTTAAAATAAAATTGAAATGATTGTAAAAATGTTATTACGTTTTTCTTTACATAGTTTTTCTATAGATATATAACGATATTTTCATATATACTAATATTATAAAGAGGAAAGATTAGTTTTTTGTTTGTTTGTTTGCAAGGATTTGACTCAAAAACTACTAAGCCGATTTAAACATTCTTTCACTCTTAGAAAGCTATATTATCACCGAGTAACATAGGCAGTATGCTATTTTTAATAAAGTACTTTTACTAACATTACCTAACCAATTTTTTCACAAGCGAATCCACGTGCAAAAGCTAGTAACCCTATGAAGATTCCTTTGTTAATCGGGTCATAAATAACTGGCATACTGAAGATGCTGGATTCCATCTGGCGCGGATTCTAACAAACTTCATTTCTATGTTAAATTTTGTACAACGACTATGAGTTAATATTCTACGTTACGATACAGATTAATACCTAAAAAACATATTTTAACGGTAAGCAGGTTACTAGAAATGCCAAGAGAATTACCCGCGTGTTGTCAACTAAGGCATTAAAAAAATAAAGAAGGTATGAACAGACCGAAGTTTGAGCCGCGGAAGCCTTCCACACCGAGTGAAACGCAGTAACACAGATACTACTCCTTCACCTGTTTTCTGTAAATAGTACATAGCGTACAGACACCATATATACATATATGTCTCACCCTTTTAAGGTGGCCCAATACGACCAAACCTAAACTCAACTTACAAAATAACACCCAAGATATAAACACATTTATTTAAAACTGCCATGAAAACCAAGTTATCTAATGACCGCAACGGGAAAATAGCTAGAGTTTTGTTTGTTCTATCATAAAACTTTTCTAGTTCGGAGTTATGAGCAGGTGAATATTGCAAGGGCCCCCTCGTCGGGGAAGGTTGAACAATACGAGAGCCACATTACGGCCCATATCATTGTAGGCCCAGGGATTTATGCTGCCACTCTCACGTAATGTGCACTTCCGCCCGCACAAAGTAATGACAGTCTCGAGTTCGGAATTTGAAGCCACATTTAGCCAACTTCCCCCAGCCGTGTTTTAAAGCCTTTATTCGGTGATTAAGATTGTTCAACTTAACGTTTTGCTGACTTTACAACGAATGAAGTCGTTTAGATAAAAGTAAGTACACTTTATGTAATGTAGGCTACACGCACGTTTCTGTATTTGATTTCACGAAATAATGTGGTTTCGAGACACATGCCTTATATAGAACAATTTAAAAATTTTACATGTTATGATACCAAAAGAAACAACGATCTAAATGGTTTTGAGTTATTCTATTAAAACATTCTTAACAGCAGCTCAGTCTGGGCAACGATTATAGTTGACTTGTAAATTAAGAAATAAATATTATTATTATTATGTTTATCTTCCGCAGCAGGCGTAGGACTATTGCTACATATGTACTCTAATACATCTGGGCTATGGTGATAGGTGTTTGATGGATTGGTATATTCGTATTATTACAGTTAATATGTCCAATACACGGTAAAAGGCGCCTTTTACGTGGCACCTAAAAACACCTAGAGAAATGTGGGTGTTAATGTGTAATACGCCTTTACCCAGTGAAGGTATAATTCTTTTTACAATAAGAAATACGAATAAGAAAAGGTAAATTACCTTCTTATAAGTGGTTTCTTCAACTATCTTTATTAGAGCTACATCGACTCGTTGTTCCTTTTTGGTAAACAAAAATTACAAAAGAAGCATACTTTCGCATCTTAAATAAAAGTGTATATTAATTTATCAAATCCTAGCAATGTATTAGTTGGTATATTTTATTTGACACTAAAGTAACAAAACTAGATTTTACCTTATCCAGTCAGAGCAATAAACTGTTTAGACCGAAGCAATTATCCTTAGATCACATCAATATTTTTGTCATAGTAGAGCTTGTTTTTTTATGTAAGATGTGCTTTAAAGTAAAGGAATACATAAAATGAAACAATAACAATTTTAAAACGTCTTTTTTTGTAACTTCAATTTAGAAAGTACAAAGCCGCACCGTGAAAAAGGCAATTTGTCAGTAACAAATTGGATTTGAAACTTTGACATAGAGTCGATAAATGATCGTAATGACGCACACTCGATAAAACATCGATATTACTGCTAACGGCTTGTGAATAAATGAAAAAAGTAATTATTCACGGTCAAGGTGATCGGTATGATTCCTTTTTGTTGCGTAATCGTTACATCCTGCTGTCGTCATCCAGTAGATACAAAGTTGCACAATAAACAGTTCTGCTACTTTGTATCTACGTAAATGAAGATATTATTACAATAACTTTTAATTTCACAATGTGTATTATTTGCGATTGTAAACTCTTATACATATACATAAAATATATTAAATAATATACTTTATAATGTTATATTATTATTCTATACAGCAAAATTTATTAAATTAAATCTAATTTCGTGTTCTGTACAAAATGCAATGGTTATTTTTAGATTCATTTATATTTTGAGATTATGCTATATAATTTATTCTCAAAATATAAATGAATGTATAATAATACTTTTATACTTGTTATTATTAATGTATATACATTATTAATAACAAGAACCATTACATATAAATATCAATAACCTTTTATACAATTAATTATATCGCTTCTTCTTTAATAACAAAATGGTTGATGTTTTTGTTAATTTAATACTGGTTTGTATTAAATTAACAAAAACATCAACCATTGCCTCAATACAAACGACTATACATATATGCCAAAACCATAGAATTCGAATGGCCTTTAAAAAATATACATGAAATAGTTAGCATAAGAATCATTAATTTTAATACTAACATAAATAAATGTTTAAACTTTGGTTTTAATTGATTTTAGACTTTATTTGCTTCCATATTATTAAATTTATTTTAAAGCAAACATTTAATTTATCTTGATATATTTAATATTCCGTGCTATAAATACAAAATGGCGTCTAAAATTCACGTAAGAACAATTTCCATAGCCGTTTATGCGAATATTTCATCTCGCACTGCAGCCACTAGAACTTTATGTAACAGCAGCCATTGTTGGAACAGATCCAAACTCAAGGATTTCTATTATATAACCACTACGTGTACTCACCAAGTCCTCGTCGTCGTCTGTGAAAATATTGCTTCTCTCCTGAGCCGTCATGTCGCTGTCTTCAATACAATATACAATTCATCCATGGTTCACACACAAAATACGAGTTTCACTGGTAAACACTGCAACTGCATCCAAATTTCCTTCAACAAAACTCCTTTGGAATACATTTTTAATACACCAACAAAATGAGCAAAATCTTTATTTAATTCAGTTGAATATTGAAATTATAAAAATTCAAATATATTCGCAAAACAAGTGAAACATCGACAATGTTCGAGGAGCGGCCGATACACCCGCACTGTTCGATGGTTGAACACTTACTGCGGCGGCGGAGGGCGGGCAAAGAAAGCACTGCAGCGTCTGGTAACCATAGCAACGCGAAGGCTTTCACACCGCAGGGGCGCGTATGCATTTTGTAGACAATAACCGTTGAGGGAAGTGAATTAGAGTGATTTTATACATTTCTGCACTTACAAAGGAAATACAGAAAATTACTTTTTAATGACGTCAGCTTCCATTTTCAAACGCAGTTCTTTTTATTTCAGCTGCCAGTATTGCAAAAAACGTTTCCAATTATTTGAATGGTATTTAAATATCTGCAATACGATCGGTAAAAAGAGCGATTAAACATAGTCAGGCGCAGTGTACCAAAAAAATGGTAATGGTATTTCACTTTATAGTTTTATACGCCATATCAACAAGCTATTAATATCGTAATGACTATTAATCAATACATGATTTTATCGTACTGTACGCTACTGGTGGTCGCTATTAGCCCGCCAAGAGACGGATTGATCATACTTGTTATGTTCACAAGGAGTTACGAAAATGAAACGCGTTACATTTCGAACTTATAAAATTAAAATTATAACAGAAATATTGACGTTTTCAAGTCTTAGTATGCACTTAAACTCATCAGCGTTTAATAAATTTCCTGTTTAGTATTGATAAGTTGGGCTGCAATACAAAATTGAATAGAGCCGCTTTACTTATAAAAATAAGCATAAGTAATAGTCCTTGATCACTGCTTAATGTTTCAATGGTTACTTAAATATTATTCAACTAGCTGACCCGCGCAACTTCGTTTGCTTCACATAAGAGAATTTTCCTAGTTTTTGCAATATTTTTCATTTATGCTCCGCTCCTATTGGTCGTAGCGTGATGTTATATAGCCTATAGCCTTCCTCTATAAATGGGCTATCCAACACTGAAATATTTTTCTAATTTTTACCCGTAGTTCCTTAGATTACCGCGTTCAACCAAACAAACAAAATGTGAGTGAAGTCGGCGCGTGAGCGCCCCCGCCTTTTTATAAATGCAGCGGATGGCCGTTTCGCGCGTTAAACAACAATCAACCGTATAGCCGTACCCATACTGGCGCGGCGAGATTTGGAAGTTTTATTTCATCTATATCTTGTGTGTTTATAAACCGATTCCTATATTTTTTTTTATAATATAAATATTAAAGTGTACTTTTTGAATATGGGAGTTCGATAAAGATACATATATCTATGTGAAATACAATATACATATTTATGTATTTTAATACACTTTGAAGAAATGCCTAACGATTAAACACG
Organism: Catocala sponsa; assembly: GCA_963564715.1. Classification (NCBI taxonomy): domain Eukaryota; kingdom Metazoa; phylum Arthropoda; class Insecta; order Lepidoptera; family Erebidae; genus Catocala; species Catocala sponsa. Next base: position 17,755,698 of record OY751339.1, on the reverse strand, counting down.
TTATTGTGGCTAATTTATAAAAGATAGATATATACTATTAAGGACTTTTTGTAGATCTTTTGAAGACCATCATCTTTGTAATACATACTTTTGGTGTATGATCAACGTATGCGAGGATAAGAGCTCGAAAGCGCATTTTCGTCCGACTTGCTTCAAATTTATCGTCACTGCTCAGCTCCTATGTGTCTTAGCGTTATGTTATATAGCCTATAACCTGCCCAGGAGTATGGACTACAATCGTACCAAGTTTGGTTAAAATCCCTTCAGTAGTTTTTGACCCATGCGTGCACATACAGACAGACAGACAGACAGACAAAAAATTTACTGATTGCATTTTTGTCATCAGTATCGATCACCATTCATCCTCCAATATTAATTTTGAATATATATTCAATGTACAGAATTGACCTCTCTACAGTTTTATTATAAGTATAGATTAACATTCAACCTAGAGTAATGTTTGAAAGTGATTTTTCTAATAAGTTTATTTTGCCACTTCTTTAATATTTAAGATTGTTTTATGTAGTAGGGCTTTCAAAGTATTCTTAAATCTCTTTGCGGGATATATTTACCGATAAACTATATCATAAAAGGGATCTATGAGCATCCATGAATTGTTCTGTATTTTTATGACTTCGCGGGTTCGATTCCCGCACAAGTCAAACATTTGTGTGCATGAACATGGATGTTTGTCTTGGTCTGGGTGTTTCTATGTATAATATGTATGTATTTACAAAAAAAAAGTATATATGTATGTTTATCCATTGTCTAGTACCCATAGTACAAGCTCTGCTTAGTTTGGGCTAGATGGTGTTGTGTGTATGTGATAGAATATTATTATTATTATTATAATAAAGGAGAGAGGCTGGAGATCTGTCACACAGGTCTTAGAACCTACTACGGACTCTAGCTCTCACAAGGTTCCTAACTACCTAAGCTGTACTCATTTTTTGTAAATTGCTGAGTATTTCCTCTTAACAAATAAACAACATAAATCTTTATCCTTATCTTACCCAAATTGGAATATATATACCGCTATAAATATATTACCATGCTTTAAAATCTTCCTAATTTTCATCTCAAAAGACGAGACGAGAAAAGCGAAATGGCTAATGGTTTTAAAATAAGACTGTTACTGTCAGTATAAAACATACAATGTCTTTTCGTTTTTATTACGCTCATTCAGCTCAATATTATTCTGAACTAGCAGGTGAATCGTGGGCTTATTCACGTATGTCATTATGTATTATATTTATGTTACTTTTGGCTCTACGGCGTAGACCTACGACGTAGGTCTGCCGAATTTCATTGGAGTCAATTGATTTGTTATGTTGCTTGTTTTATATGTTTGTCTTAGTCTGGGTGTTTCTATGTAAAATATGTATGTATTTAAATACCATAGTACAAGCTCCGTTTAGTTTAGGATAGATGGTGTTGTGTGTATGTGATAGAATATTATTATTATATTATTTACTACTAAGTGCATTTCAGAATCCGTGTTGCTTCTTGCGCCACCACAAAAATACGCAACGAGACCAACAAAGCTGTTTACAGACGACAGCTAGTAATATAATTGCAATGTTTATAATACCGATCTCTACATTCTCTGCAATTTCATTTCTGTGGAATATCGTTTAAGTATAAACTACCAGTTTCAATAGACCTCTCACTATTATAGACGAGCTTACTAGCGTAAGGTCAGTCCGTATGAAAACTTTATGAGCAGACTTTTAAGAGATCCTTTCAAAGCGGTCGTCTACGTTTTGAGAAGCACGCCCACCCTTAGTTCAAACTTATAAGCCTTATAGTTTCGGAAGTGAAGGCTACATCGTCATTACATTCAAATCTTTAAAAAAGTAACTGTGTTGTTATGCTTTCTGTGTAAGGCGACATCATACTGGTTTACTAGTTGTTATAAATAGCTAAACCTCCTTATGTTTTATGACAAAAAACTGAAATCTTGTCCACAGTTTCTTGAAGGTCCGTAAGCTGTTAGTCCCGGCTAATGTTATTTGGTTGACCTTCGTCGAAACGCCAGAGGAAAGTAAGAAAATTAGGGATGACGTCAGCCTGCTATTAATCATCGCGGACCGCCCGCGGACGGAAATCCTTTTAAAAAACAAAAGCTGTCTGGAGTCTAAACAATGGTAGAAAAAGGTAAAAAGAAATATTTCTTTTTACGTATAAAAACATAAGTACTCGTCCTCCAAGATTGGATTAACAAAATGTTAAGTCAATACCTTTTGATAAAATACTCACTCTGATACATTATCTCTTTTGTATTTTCTTTCTTTGGAAGGTTACGTAATAATAACATAATATTATGTATCTATTGTCTTTCGTTATTTTATATTTGCTTGTTAGATGTCGCATTTCAATTTATATTTCACATATCGTGGGCTTCATTCGTTTGGCTAGTTTTTCGAAACCAATCGATGTTTTTAAAGCCTCATTTACACAATTATAGTTTTTCAAATACTATAGGTAACAAAATTGTGTACAAGAATTCTCTACACTATTCTTGCCAATGTTTGGTTAATTTTGATATACACTGTCATTATTAATTAGAAGTTAGAATAAGTAGCCGAGGCAAAACTCGCTTGTTTTGTAATACTCACAAACGCATGTAAATGAAATGTTCACAGGTGTAGCTGGGAATTTATACGTCGATATTTGAATGCGTGGCAAACTTGTATGAATTTTTTCTGTAAAGTTCTGTATAACAAAGAGTGCATAGACGACAAATAAAACTTGGTACTCCTCGCCAAATAACCAAAATACGTTTTGAAGAAAATCGTAGAATTCGTTAACATAGGTTATAGGAGAGATTAGGAGATGATGATCACTGTTTTGTGTGACAAGAGTTGAAACTCATCACATTGCTTTACACATGGCGTCGTATTCTTACGTTACTAAAAACAGTTCCTCGCATGCAAGATAGTCATGAGCATAGCGTTGTGACGCATTGGAATTTCTTGATTCGAGCTCTTGCTAGAGCAAACACGATCTAAAATGAAAATTAATTTCAAGCTCCAATTTATATTTAAAATTAATACATTATTTTTGTCTGTCTCTGGGGCGCATGTGGATATGACTGATAAGAATGAGGTCTCGAGTTCCGGATTAAGTAAAGTATTATTCGATTTTGCTATTCGGATAGCCTAAGTAACAGCCCGAAACCTGCACTGTGACTGCAATATTATAGACAACAGTAAGCTAATATAATGGCGAAATGTGGGTGTAATAGACCACTGCTCCCCTCTTCCGGCATGAGACAATTTGTAGATAACTATAAGGTTTATAGCTAATTAATGCGATAATAAGTATTATTTTTAACTAAAAGGCTAGCTTACTCCATTAGTTTCGTAACTGAACGCGTTTAATTAACCGGGTGCGGCGTGCGACTCTCAATAAAAAATGAGCTGTGGGTTGCGCCAAATTTCCTACAACGTGCACCGCGGGGCTAATGTACTTCACGCTTTATTATTTACCATTAACACTTATTAGCTATAGATATTATAATACTATCAGTCACGTTGTCACTCCTGTATATACCTGTAGGTAGAGCTGTATTACTTCTAGATTTAACAAGTTTAACTTTAGGTTCCACATGATTGTGGTTGTTTTCAGTCTACCAGGTACATTGCCAACTCAGTGCTGCTTCTGAGATATCCAATATATATTTAAATAGGCTACTCCTAAACTAGGAGTAATCGCGGACCACTTTTTAAAATACTGCATCCACAGACATAGCGTACAATCCTGGACCTCATAAACAACCTGGTGACCCACAAACATAATGAGGCAGTTAGTGTGTTAATCTCTCAATATCATAAGTTAATAAAAGAGTTTGGGATGAGGCTATAAGAATGTTCGTAGCTTCGTATACTACTAATATTATACATGGAAACGTTAGTATAGTTGTTTGAATGTTTGGATGAAGGGAGCATTCAATCATAAAAAAATATCCGAATCATCTGATAAATTGTAACAGGATATTATTCCGGAATTGGGATTCGTACGAGCCAAGCTACAGGCAAAAGCCAGTTTCCATATAAATTGAAGGAGTCCACTATTTTTACAAGAGGTATCTTTTTATCTTTCTAATTTCTTTATATGTTATTAGTTTCCATTTCAGCTAATTAGTATTTTTAAAGACTGGCAAAAGATAAATAGGCTATATATATTAAAATACATATATGATTTTTGGTTATAACTTTCGAGTTATTGAATTCCTGAAGGAGTTTTTAGGGAAGAAAATACGAATTTACTGTATTTCTGGTATCGGATAATGTTATGCATATATAATCTCTTCAAACAAGAAACTTGGAGCATCACTTTCACTGCGGTTTACCGTGCCAACGATAATTTCGTTTAAAATTGTTTTACTTTAATTTAGCGAAACCTTCGTTTTTAATCCAGTCATAAATGGCTGCCTGCGTAACATATTGAATAAAAACTTAATCACTCAGAGAAAAGCCACATTTCTTTTCTTTGACATGTTATATCGAATTCAAAGGACAAACAAAATGTCGTTAAAACATTATTTCTGTGACCAGTGAATTGTATGTTTATATTTTGCTTCCTTTATTTCCTATACAGAATTTTTTTTGTGTTCGTCTATACATAGTTCAAACAACTTTATACATTGTTCTGCCTAAAGCAAGTTATACAAAGAGTTCCTTGACTACTTATAATATTAGACCTAGAATAGTAACTACCCAAAAACATAATTCAATTCGCGTATGAGCAAAATTTGCTGTGTTTTATCCGTATTCAATGTTTCAACCATTTACCGTAGCTCGTCACTGTGTTAAAACCAGGCGGACAAGTATTAAGAATTTACATTGCATTATTTTCGTCTGTTCCCCACAAAGGGGGTGATTTGTAATTTCGTCTTTAACCTTACAACCATAACAACTGCAAGTCCGTATCCATACGTATAAAGACTACGGATTTCAAGTCGTTTATAGACCGATATATTTCTCGTGCATACTTATTACATTATTTTTCATGCGCTCTCTTTGGTAGCCTATTTTCAAAACATCTTCGATCACGCAAAACATTGAATAGTTTAAATAAATAATGAAGAACGTTCCTCAGTAGCCTCTGAATAAACCATCTGTTTGTCTTATTGTTCCTAGGAATTCATTATCAGTCCAACAGTCCTTTATGTTGGCGCTATCTCTAATCCTTTCCGACTTAATCCACGCTTTTAAGTAGCAACATCTACAAACATAACCCGGTCTCAAGTAGCTCTTTGTCACTAATTGTGACTCTGCATAATCATCCCATAAAGGATAATAAGGGTAGTATTAAATAGGTGTATATTTGCATGAACAATGAACGTGTATAAGCTAAAACATGACAGATCATATTATTATATATATCAACGGCACAGGAAACATATTAGTACAAAAACATTTATGGATTTCCATTAAAAAAGTGTAGTATATCTCGATAATCGAAATAGGCGTTATTTGGTGAAAATCCATTATAATAAAACTTGCAGTATTCCATAAGAAATAATTGTGAACCCTGTCCGAAACGGAATGCTGCAAGTTGAAGTATGCGCGGAGCCCACGTCGCGGCTGGATAAGGAATCCAGAGTAGTTCGGTATTGTCAACCTTTTTCTATTGGAATAGTTTTTCTATTCCTCTCTTTCCAATTATTTTATTAATATGTAAACTGAAGCATGTACATGCGGTTTGTTAGCCACAATATTCAGGATCAATCAACATAGACAAAACCAAAATTTTGCCAGATTGATGATAAAATTTGTTTTAGTGTTTGCATGCAAATATGTGTTGGTAAATGTGTTGGAATTATTCTATGTATATATATATATAACATCTATTACCATATTTGAGCGAATAAATAAATATTATAAAAATCTTATACCTGTGCTGTGTGAATTTCTTAGCAACAAAATCGAATATCAATTTCTCAAATTCAGAAATCAATCCGGCATTATACCAATCGTCAGCGAAAACAACATGCTACACAATATTCAATAGCTAATTTATTTACTTCTCTACTAAATTAATACTTTAAGAAATAAAATTACATAATAGCAAAGTACTACAACGTGATCACGTAGAAATCCTCCAATATGACACTTGAGCCTCGACTCAGTCCAATTAAATAGAATAACGGAAGGTAGTTGGGCTTTACGGCATGCAGGCAACACTCCGGAGTGCACGTTATTCTTCGAAATAACGCGGTTTACTTGATTTAATATCATGAAATTAAATACTCTATTTGATCCATCCAAATTGTAACTAGTCCTCTCTATTTTAATTAGTACTATAAAGTTATTGTGTGGTTGACCCTTTGTTTATGGTACCATAAAGCAGTAAAATTGCGATGATTCGAGTTAAACTACATAACTACATGATTTAGAAACTGAACACATACAAAAACAGCTGATAAAGAATAGCTCGAATAAAAGAGAGTAGTAAGGGACCTTGAAATTGGTTTGACCGCACAGATTGATCGATCTGCAAATCTCTACAGTCGGAAACTAATTACAAAAACATCGAAATCTAAGAAACATCGCTTCTTTTTACTATCGAAGAACCCAATACTATCGCAATTGTAAAGCATAGTTTGGTATTTATAATTTTGTTTTTATTAAAAGAGACAAATCCCGCACTGGGAATAATGTCTGTGCCACGGGGGACTATAACATTTAAACAACAGACAGACACGGACCAAATATATGTGGATCACAAGTTTTTATTCCGTGTGAGGTTCGAACCTATAGCACACGGCATTGCCTCTGTTTGTAACAGAGGCAAGGCGACCACTAAAACCACTACGCCATTCGAGCAGTCAAGAATTAAATTTTAGTTTACATAAATAGTTTCCCCACAATAATAAAATTAAATCAGCCCTGGTGTTGGCCGACGCGGACGTAGTAAAAACATCATCAATCAATTCAATACCTTTTCAAAACGGATACATTACAACACAATCTGCAATTAAAACAATTACGCAAAAAGTGTGACCATTAGAACAACGGATAATGAATTCAGATGGCATGAATAACAAAACCGTGGGCACTAATGGCCGATGCCCGGTGTCGGCTCACATTAAACTAATCTCGTGCCCGACGGACCGCCAGAGGTAGAGATTTGATTGCTTTCAATGTTTTGGCAGTTGGCAAACGAATGTTTGGTGGAAAAGGAAAAATAAAAATTGGTTTTCCTGTGGGTAGACTGGTAATGTTGCTAAAGCTGTATTTTGAAATTTAAAAACTTTTAGGCCAACAATTTTTCATTTATCCTTTTTTCAAAGTCATATCTAATCATGTTTTGATATGTCATGACTCTTAAATCTTAGGCAAAGAGCCTAACTTCTCAAGCTGTTTCAACCCAGACAATTTAGTTATCAATAACTTTTTTGAGCATCTATTACTATAAAAGTAACGTATATAAGATAAAATATTATTGTTTGTCTTGTTTCCTATCGTTCGCTTAGGATAATGTGTCATAATTTAAAATTGATTGACTTTATTTTACGTAAACATTACAGTTTTAAAACACACGTAAGTATTGCAACTATCTCAAGAAAAATAAGCCACTCACTAAACCGAAGCCATAAATATAAAAATTGTTATTTATGATACTTATGCCGAAACCTTCACCCAGTGGTGAGCTTTATCTCAGAATGATGATTTAATGGAGGTATAACTGAGGAAGCGTCGGATCACGTACAAGGAAGTTTTTTGGAGCACGTCAATAAGTTACTTCTTCCATGTGGATTGCGAATATAACAAAAATCTAAGATTTTTATAATTCAGAAGATAGTTGACTATGTATGAACTTCGTGCAAGTTACAAAATAATACATGTTAACAAATGATTAATCCAGTGTGTCGCAACAGCACACCGGCAGTCAATAGGTTTTCAATTATGTCTGGCATTCTAACAATGAACAGGTTAAACTTAGATAAAATATGCCAAAAGTTTTGGCTAAACACACAATAGTATCCATAACGTGAGTGGTGGCCAGTCGGCAAACTGCATGCAAAGGCGTCATAAGTTCTTAGGATGTTTATGTATAACTATTATATTTATATTTTATATAGTAATGCATTTGTATATGGGAATCATTCAAACGTAACGTTATGAGTGGGCACGGCGATCTAACGAACGGCATATATAATATACTATCAGGCCTGTATTAAACTGTCCCACTGCTGGGCACGGGCCTCTTCTCAATGTGAGATATGTTTGGTGCTATTTTATTTGTATTTATTTTATGTGATTACATATTATTATATTTCAACAAATAATTACACAGTCACCCAGTACATTTTGACGTACCGTTTGTCTGTTGCCTACCAGCACATTGTTATAAGTACAACTGCAACTAAAATCAGAACTCATCCTTGGTAGTGTGACGACAAAACTACTTCATGGCTCATAATCCTTCTTACTGTATGTTTTATTTTATTATCGCGGTCGTGGTTAATCTCTTAACGACCTGAACCATCTTGCCTCCTGACGGTCAGCTAACAATGTAATGGAAAAATAATGTGCGTTAAAGTACTCGAGAGTCTATTAAAACGTCGTTATTATTTTGGTTAGGAAGTCGTCTCATTTTATATTTCCATTTTATTATTTTCATCACAAAGAAACCTATACTTTGTTACCCTTAATAGCAGATTTCTGTGTCTGGAAATAGATTGGAGAGCTCTCGAGACCTCGGACGGCGAGGGAACTCCGGCAATATATAAGTAAGTCATGAACTCACGGTACAAATACATAGCTTTAAATTAGAATAAGAAGTAAAATATATATATGTAAAATATGATAGAAATTAAATGTGATAAAATGTGTGTACGTAATAATTAAAAAATGTATTTAGAAATAAGAACAATAATTATAAGCTTGTTATTATAAAGAAATACTTAAATAAGGTCCCTGATCTTCATGTCAGGGAAATAAGCACAACACCCTGCAATGGCGAGTGCTTAAAAAAAAAAGTAAGTCATGATAAAATTGATGTAACAACAGATATACATTTATTAAGAAACTAGATTTAACTCGCGGCTTCGCTTGCGTAAATGTAGGTTAGGTTAGGTAACAATATTTTTTCTGGATAAAAGGTAAGTACGTCTTTTCCTGTGCCTCTGAAATAGTGTATGCGAAGAAAATGTCGAAAAATTAAATAAATGATTATCGGTTGAGTAGATAAAGCGTAAAAGCATATGCATTTGTAATATTAGTTAAGATTTCATATTTTATTCACTAGATTATCAATGAAAGTTGATGACAATTTAACAACTTTCATTGATAACAACATTGATAATAACAATTGGTTAGTAAAATTCATTTATTTTAGCATTCACGGAGTTTAGCAATCAAACTATACATGACTTTAATCGTACAGTCAGCGATAAATTGCTGAACATAACATTTTTTAATAATAATAATATTCTACCACATACACACAACACCATCTAGCCCAAACTAAGCAGAGCTTGTACTATGGGTACTAGACAATGGATAAACATACATATATACTTTTCTTTTTTGTAAATACATACATATTATATATAGCAACACCCAGACCAAGACAAACATCAATGTTCGTGCACACAAATGTTTGACTTGTGCGGGAATCGAACCCGCGACCTCAGGCGTAGCAGTCGGTTACACTAACCGCTACGCCATCGACGCCGTCAATTCATTAATTTCTAACATTAGTTTATTAATTAAAACTTGCTAATTATCATTAACTGCTTAATTTATTACCTTTAACGTTATTAACACATGAGAACGTTTGTTACTTTGAATGATAGTAATAATTCCGGGTTTTTAAAAATCATAAATATTGTCAGCAACCTATGTCGCTGGCCTATCAAAAAATGTTTAACTACAACAACGTCCAGTTTATTCTCACTTCACAGATATGTTTACAATTTCCTCTGAAGAGTTCCATTAATACATTCTTTAGTACATTCTCGTATTAAAGAATGTATTAATTAAGAGCGCACACCTTTACGACACATGTGCGGTTTATCGACGCAAACTTTGTTCTAAACAAGAATGTGAAATATGTCACCCACCACGTCGCTTAAAAAAGTATATCACTTTTTAATATTCAAGCTATCTATACCAATTTTAATAGAGGTTGGGCAAAGTGAGATCACTTAAATTACACTTAAAACAGGCTGCAGCCTGATTGGCAAGCCGGTTACTGCACCCTGTAAAAATGTATGCCCAGCGAAACCAGTGTTGTGTTATATGTATAAACGCCAGGCTGTTTAAAGAGGTGCAGTACTGCCAACAGCCGAGCAGTAGTTTTGCCCCTTGCTCTCTGCTAGCTCGCAACATAACTACACTGGCAACACACGAGTGATTCCTCTGACATTGAACTATCTATTGGGTAGGGTAGTCGCCTACCACCAAAATCCTAACCCTAACGATAACGTAACAAACTTGAAAAGGAGCAACCAGATAGGTAAACCGGCAACTGCACCCAGTAAAACCATACACGTACTGAAACCAATGTTGTATTATATGTAAAGCTTCCAAGTTCTTTGAAGAGATCTAGCAGTACTACCAGCAAACGAGCAGTATTTTTGTCCCTTGCTTTCTGCTAGCTTGAAACACAACGACACCAGCAACACGTGAATGATTCTTCTGACGTTGATATATAGGATAATCGCCTACCACTAAACCCAAAGGTCTTCAGAATTAGGTATATATTTGAATGATAACGCAAAAAAAAAATTGTTAGGTACTTTCGTAATCATAATATTAGATGGTTATATAATGAAGCCACACCATTGGGAATGAAGCCGAACGGCGCATAAGATTAATTCAAATATTCTCTCATGAAGACACAGCGAATATATAAATGACGCTGGATAATTAATTTAAATGCTACTATTTTATATATGTAAACGAAGCCGCAGTAACTTAGATCGTCAGTGTGTAGACGTCATTAGTGTTGTGTGGCGAAATGCCGACAGTGCTACATTAACACATAAATAATAATGACCAAGTGAGGGTAGCTGCCAAAACCCACACTTCATGAAGGCGCCGCTGAGCTCACATCAGTCAACCCGTGTCCAAGATCTATGCAATTCGGTCGAAACGTCGTGCTATCAATAGGTATTCATTACCTTTAAATACTTAATCGCGAGTAAGAATCTAGTATTATTAAGTACTATTTTATAATTTACTATTATCACTTTCCATACGTTTCAATGTGGAGGATGATAGCACTTAGTGATAATGGTTCTGCATAGTATACACTTATATGTATAGCTTAGTATAGCTGTGTAAACTAGGAGGTACCTATTTGCTATTGTATCTGAGCTATATGTCTTTGTCGACGAGGCAGATAATCTAATTACAGAGAGGATGTTTTAGTGTAATCTGATTGTTGAATCGTGTTACTATACAATACGTAGGTACTGAGTTACACGACTAACAGTTAAATGTATCAAACTCCTTTTCTATATAAGTAATAGTGTTTCTTTTAATCAATCAAAGCAAAACTATACTTTCTATAACGCCTGCGATTTTTATAAATTCATTTCTTGCATCTGTATAATCTCTCAACCAAAGGTTACGACGTTAAGCAATCAAATTGATCTGCAGAGCCTGTGGTAAACAGGACGAGTCCATATCGCACCTATTGTGTGAATGCGACGCGTTGACTGGACTGAGGACGGGTCCGATGGGGGTGGCATATCCAAGCCCTGAAGACTTCAGGCTTCTCCCTCTGAATTGTACACTGCGGCTTATGCAGTACATTTATAACGAGATAGCTAAGGGTTAAATCTTGGGGTCGACACAAAAGATCCCACTGGGTCGAAGTGTCGCCGGTCTGCACTGACTGGCCCCCACACATAAAATAAGATAAGCAATCAAAAAATCCATTAAGTCTTCGAAGAACTATTTATGAATCATAGCAATAGTTTTTGGTGGTAGTCAAATCCACCGCCAAATCGATGGCAATCTTGATTATGTAAAACATGACATTTGTCAAAATTTCATAGTGGAAAGAAAATCTTCTCAATGCTTGTAATAGATAATTTTCTATGACAAGCATTGAGAAGATTTTCTTTTCTATATCTAATTAACGGTGCTGTAATAGCCGCATTTTATATCTCACATTTACCAGCTTTTTATTTGTAAAAGAACCATTGGAATATATCGACGACAAATTAAATTGTCTGCAAGCAGAAATGGAATTTCTATCGAAGCGCTGGACATCTTGAAGTTACTTAATTAACTGATCAGACCGACCGTTCCTTTTATGTTACTGTTGCACTCTATCTTTCACGTTATTTATGCCTTTGCAGCAAATATTTTGTCAATGAAAATAATTATCAAATGTTACAATTTCTCTGCCTTTAAAAAGATACTGTAAGTGGCTTCCTAACCGTATATAAATTTACTAGATTTTGTCCATGTCTTCGCTTACGTAAAAAGTTACGTAATAACATATGTCCTTTTCTATTCCCTAGTCAATGTTTATGCAAAATTTCATAATAATCGGTCGAGTAATTAAGGCGTGAAAGCGTAAAATTAAATAAACTCACATTCGCATTTATAATAGGTATTAGTTAGAATTACTCTTTATATCCATGGGTAGGCATTATGTACATACTAACAAGAATCCAATAATTTTAGCCGAATCTACATATCACTGCATCGGTCTTTGAGTTTCACGATCTGTTGCACTTATGACTTCGCAATATGTCGGTCGACCGATACGACAGTGAAACCACACTAAGCTCGAGACTATACTAGACTATCTAACTAGCTTCTAGACTGAATATGAATGAATGGATGGTACAAGAGTTTAAATACATGTAAAAACTGCATGAACGGCGTAATGGTTATGTAGTTGCCAACGGCACTGCACCAAGTGTCGTCGAGTGCCGAAGGTTCAATCCCCACTTCTTCTTCAATTTAAGAGCCAAGCTCATGTCGGTGGAGTCTCTTCCATAATGTCCTACCTTCAGCCAGCGTTTTGACTTCTTGATACGACGTAACTTTTAACTTTTCTTTCACTTGATCTGTGAACGTCTTTCTCGGCCTTCCTCTTCCCCTTCTGCGTTCAATACCCACACAGGACAAAAATTGTATGATTTCCTTAATATATAGTAGTGCCGAGTCTGGGTGTCTTCTGTGTCTCCAGTACTCTATCTCGCGAAAAAATGAGAATTCCTCTTTTTTAACGAAAAGACGTGTGATATACTTCCACAGTGAGGGAAATCAATTTACAATTATAAATGTGAGGGCTTTTAATTGGCAAACTGAAAATGTTAATATTTGTTATATTTCATAGTTTTAATTAGTCCGTAAGCCTTCTGTAAAACTAAATAAATAAATAAAATAAAAAATAAACATATTTGATACTAATTAAATTAAATATGTTAATTATTCATTAAAATAATACAAAAATACATGTAATTGACTTGTTGGTCCCGTGGCATACGATTGCGCTTATGTTTGCGACTGATCGTAAAGTTTCTGGTTCGATTACTTGATCGCGGAAAATGTTATGGGATTTTACTGTTATGAATTTTTTTAGCAACACTGAGTATGTAACTGCTGAAGGCAATAGGTTTCACCACTGCAAATACTATAAAAATATAGGCGTGAGACTTTTAATGAATCATGAGATTCTTAATCAAAGAAAACCGTAAGCGACAAAACTGAAAGTTCCACACGCCGCCGCCACCTGACATTATTCTGTAAATGATCTCGCTCATCAAAGTTGAGCTTCATTGAAAGTTTTAAGCTCTGTCTAAAGGCAATTTTCTTGCCTCTAATTACGTTAGTCTTGACCCAGTTAAGTAAAACAAATTATGTAGTAAAGTGTTACCCCTGCTCGGTTCCCTCCTTCTGTTTTGCTCCTGTTTTACTAATTACTTACAATGTTTTATGTTTTGAATTCTAAGACCATATCGTGTCATAAAAAGTGCTAGTAAAGATGTCTATAGTTTTGTATTTTCTTATACAAAAATAGTGATAAATAAGCAAACGGCATCACCGGTGATAAGCGAATAATAAACGCTTATAACCAAAATCACTTGCAATATCAGAGGTGCTACCACCCTCTATACAGTGTCAGCCTCTTCGTGTGCTCTGGTGCATGAATAGTAGTATAAACAGGAAATTAATTGTTATTGGCCATAGACTTGGATCTGGACACATTTCATGCAATACATTTTTTTACATGATGAAACAAAACTGCTTCGCCTGATTGTGAGGAATGTGGAGTTGTGGAGGACTTACACCATTTGTTGATGGAGTGTGTCAGATATGAATCTAGCAGAAATAGTTTAGTATCCGACTTGAATTTGAATGGAACTGACGTAAGGATGTTTAAATATTTTTTTTATCCAAACCAAATAGCGTTGACGCGAAAGTTCTGTTCAAATTCATGTCGGATGTTTTAAAATAGTTTGATATGTGTGTAGCATTATGTTTAGGTTACAATGGAACTGACATACGTTGTGAGTAAATGTAAAATAAAAAAAATAAAAGAAGGTATTAAATAAGGGATTAAAGAAATTAAATGGGAGAAGTAAGTTTACAAGCTTTCACTATCATGTCTCTTTTACGCGCCTGTGTCACAATTTTTCAAAGCATTGGATGGCTTTATTGAACCCATTTGAAGCATTACGATTATACAATGTCTATGTCTGATGACAAATAAACCCATAATAGAGTAATTTAATAGTAGTGAGGTGAGGGCCATTGAAAAGTATCATAATTCTAAAAATCGTAAAGGATGAATGGTAAAAACACATTTAAGATCACTTGTATACAAAACTCACTTACACACACAACTCCTATTTCAGATAATTTTTCTTTCTAGATTAAATCAAATATCAATTATTAAATATATGTATATTTATCTACATACTTCATCCTTATATTTATTTTGCATTCAAATAATTCAAGATATATATACTTCAGATAATACTAAAATTTGATTATCTACTGTGCTTCACTTTCGCACAATAGAGACATTCCAATAGTATTTACATAAGATAACCGTATTGTCTTCGAGGCTTAACCGAAACACTTCTCCTCCATAATATTCGCCTCTACAAAGACAGAGTCACCGTAGAACAACAGGCCCATATGATTCTCTTTGTCTTTGTCCTCCTGATAGCACAAATTTGGAATTGTTCGAATGGCAGCATTTACAGCAAAACTTTTATATTGCTGTCAACATAACCATTGAACTTGATAGTAGCTCAGTATGTAGGTACAAAGTCTGGTACTTCGGAAATATCTGCACCAAGTGAAGAGTGAAAAATCTTGAAAATATCACAGAATATTCTGAAAATTATTTTTTTATTGGTTTAATGGTGGAATCTTTTTTATAATGTTGCTCTGTTCGTTTATTCCAGAACCAAATATATAAATCTGAATAAGTATATTTCAAACGCAGCCTGTCTTTATGATAAATATCTCCACAATCGTACTTATCAAAGCTATAACTTCAGTCCAGAGAAATTCGCTGCGATTTACTTCTGAAATTTGATTTAAAACGTAACATAATTCCAAACACGATGATTCTACAACATAGTGCAAGCAATATAACAAGTGATCACCTCGCCACTGACCGGGTACAACACCAAGCGTAGGGGCATTGGCCAGGCGGTTCAATTTCCAGATGAAACAAATATGTATGTGTGTGATCTCCAAATAGTTGTTTCGAGATTGAGTGTTCTTTATATGCATCAGAATGTTTCACCCATAATACAGAATTAAAACCTAGAGCGAGGGTATTCTTTTGGACAAAAAGCCTGACAGCACTTTAAACCATGTCAACAATTTAATTCATAAAACCTAACAGGTTCAACTTGTAAAAAAGATAGTCTTACCTTCTACTAGGCGATATAGCACAGATTACCTTCACATACCGAAAATGTAAACAGTATAATAATCCTCACACCCGAGCTCTCCTTTAGGGAATTTGCCAAGGTTACTTGAGCTTGCGTCATAGAATAGTAATTCTATTTCGTACTCCCAGTTTGCAAATGAGAGTATCGGTTTTCAATATAGCCTACATTCACATCAAGCTATTGAATGTCGTAATACAGGTGACAGCTTTACAAGTGTTCATTGAACCTGGTAACGGTTTGTAATTTCAGTAGTTATCGGATTTAGTACCTAGCTTTATTATTTAGTGTTTCAATTTAGACGTATAATGGAATTACTGAATTACTTCTGCTCTAAGTAGACAGTGTAATTGAATAATATCTTTCTATGAGATCTAGCGTAAATTGATTTTGTTACAACTGTCTATCACCACAATATCATAATTACTTTATAGCTTTTGCGCTTTTTATTTGATGACGTCCTTTTCTGTACACCTGACATCGTGTACCTATGCGAAATTTCATGATGATCGAATGAGTAGTTGAGTGTGAAAGCGTAACAAAAATTAAACTCACATTCGGATTTATAATATTAAGTTAGGATTAGGAAGAATAGTTAGGATATGTACGTAAAATAGATTAAGCACTTAGTTAATTTTATTTCTAATTAAACATTTTTAAATACTTACTTTAGCTTTTAATGCCCACTTGTCGTAAGATTCATATACACATTCTGCTGTATATACGAGCTGTGCCAATAACGTGGAGAATCATTATACATATATTTATTATAATCGAACTTTAAGCTTTGTGTCTAAAAATAATTTAATATTCACCGTGTGCCGCGTAATTTCTCACGAGAGTTACTTTGAGTAATATATATAACATACGAAACCGGAACTGAATTAAAATATAAAGAATATATAAGTTTTATCTACGTCAGTGGTCTATGCTATCGTAAAAGCTGTCATAGACTTGCGAGCTAAAATATATAAAACCTATTTTACAAGTCAGTAGAGTAACTGAACATGGCACGCTATTGCTATCAATCCACGCAAAGTTATTAATATCTTTGAATCCACGTACTTTACTGTAAGTCCTGTCATTGCCAGATTTAGGCTCCAGGAAAATCTAGGCCGATGCGTCATACACTATTTTATATCTAGAACTCCGTGCTGTCATCTTCAACCCACTGTCTTACCAGTCGAGATGAATGTGCGTACATAAAATCAGCCTCCTTTGTCATGGATTGCCGCCATAATAATATAGTTCTAGTTATAGTGACACGGGACAAACGGCGCCACAGAGACGCGACTGCCCGGCGTCTCCCACAAACATCACATTGATTTTTCTCCAACAAAACTATCTGACGCAATATTAATAATGGTGAATTTATATTGATTTGATAGCGATTGTAAAAAAAGTGATTTACGTTATCAAAATTCGAAGAAAATACATTTAAATAAAGTTTTATCTTTTGTTTTTAAAGCTCGTTAATAAAATCTTGCTAGCCACAGTATTACACTTAGCGTAAAGGGGGTAAGATTAGCCCACGTAAACAATTTACTTTAAAACTACACCCATATATAATTATTATGACTGCTCCTCACAAATACATACAATGTTCTTTGTTCTTAGCTAATGTTTCTGTGGTGACAACTAAAACAGAGAATGAGTCTTCATCAAAACTTTTGCTGAAGGGAATCACAAAATACCAAAACGTCATCTATATATCAATGTTTTGAAAATCTATGATGGACGTGTATCATAGATCTTAAGACGAAGAACCTTTTAGGTTAATAATGCTATTTGACACATTCTGAGCAATACAATGCAAATTAAAAATTATGTAAGCTTTTTCGTATTACACAATAATTTAACCTTCTATAAAATATATTGAATAAAATAAGCATTTGGCTTTGACGTCATATTATGACAAGAGTCGTTTGAACCTAGTACACAATATAATAAATTGTCTCTTGCTATTTGCCAAGGTCAGTACATTCGCTAGATTTTAAAATCACCCCCTCGTGCGTATAAAGTGATGGCAAAAAGTTTAAAGCGAGCCAAGCCATTATCCGCATGTTGCACCCCGAAATTTATTTCAGCCAATTTATAAAAAGTCAACTTTGAAGCTGCAAAATCATTTGCTGTTAGATTGAAAATATTTTTACTTTGACCACCAACACTGAATATTATAAATGATAAGTGTAGGGAAAAGGAAAAGAGTAAAAAAAAATGTTAAGAACAGCTGTCTTAAGACATACATACATACATAGATACACATCACAGATAACTTTATTATGCTTTATTTAGCGCTGCATGTCAATTAAATCTTATTTATGATAAATAAAACTTACAATTCAAGACATATCATATTCAGACCCTAGTTCTATGCTAAACCACAGTCTGTATAACGCTGATTCGTACGTCAGCGACCCACTAAAGCAATCGAGCTGAGGGTTGTGGGCATAACTAGCGAATATAGTGGTACTATATTCGCTAGTAACCTAACCGGTCTATTATATCGCCTGTCAAATATTATTGACAGTCTTATATATTAGCATTAGGCAAAACAAATATGAAAGTGTACTTATTTTTTTTATATTTTTCCGTCACGTAAAAAATAGTTCGTAATTGATGATTAGACGGGATAAGGCAAAGATTAGACTTAACAAACGGATTGTCGGTATGCTTTAAGACCGAAGTGGAATTACTGAAAGTTAGAAGCTTACTAGGTAAATGCAATTCTATTTAACTTATTCGATTAACAAAATAACGATTAGGTAGTTGAAATATTTACATTTTGTTCCAAATTGATGTTAACGATTAGGAGAATATCTAAAATTGAATTTGTTTACACTTAGTCAAATTTAAATAGAAATTTAATCCTCCCTTTGAGTTTATAAATAGTACATAATTTGAATAAGGTTACATTTGTTTTAAGTTGTTACGAACGATTTGGGTAAGGGATAATGAGTATCTGATCTGTTTTAGTCAACTAATTGACCCCTGAGATACAAAGCTCATCAAAATACCAAACGAATATTCTACGCAACGACATTTAACTAAACTGGGGTGTAAGCTATTACCTAGAAAACGTTGAGCTCGGTTTACCAATAATGTTTGAAATACGTTTTCAGAGAATACACGTATTCTCAGAATCATGTCATGTCAATCCGGATTGATATTTTGAATCAGTTGCTGGAATTTAATTCCAAGTGAATTCATGCTCCATTTGTTTGTATTCGCAATAATTGCCTGGAATGTTTGGTAGAGATGGAAATTATCAAAGGATAGGTGAGAATGTCTTGTGAGACTTAGCAATTACTTCCACATTAGTATTGTGCCACGCGACTGTTACTCAACCATACATACTCACGTCTGTATATTCATGAAGGAATAGGCAGAAGTGTAGTACACACACATTTCGCTATGCTATATTCCATGTAATAAAAGAAATTATTGCGATCTACCGTGAACTATAATTCCAATAGACCATCCAATAACAGTGCCGGACTCGAGAATGTAACTCAAGACTTCACAATCGCACGCGCAGTACAATAAAGGCGTAAAAAGAATATGCTAACTTTAGAGGAGAGCAAAAACTATAGGAAATACCTACTTTTATTAACTTTTGTTTAATTTAGTAAAACAAAGATAGTAAGTAAGATTAAGTGTATTTTATCAAATTTTAAGTACTTAAGTAGCTTTATAGACTTTATAATTGAAAAATATCAAACTTATCATATTACGCGACAAATGATTTTTTAGGTATGAATTTTTTTTATAAAATTGTCTTACATTTACGCGGATGTCATACATGTTATACATTTTTTGTCAATTCATAACGAAAATAATTGAGCGTGTGTATCTTTATTTGCACTATTCGAATATGCAATAAAAAAATCGACTTCGAAAAATCATAGCATAGTCAAACACTGAACCAAAGCAAACATTTCTGACATTCCTCATGGGTGTGTTATATGAAAGCCTCGCAACATATCGACTTCGAACTCATGCGAGCCCTTTTTCCCTATAAATCGTCACCATCAGTTGCTTTTTCCATAATGCGTTTTTCAGCATTGTCATAATGCGTCACCATTAGCCGTTTCTGTAAAAGCCTACATTCCTAACACACGTCACCCCGTATAATAACAAGCATGAGTCACCGGTATCGACTGCCGGGGATTGCCAAACAGGCGGCCAAGGTCACACCATACGCTATGCAGACTACGCCAATTTGTTATCCAATACTGGCGTAAACAGCATACCGAAACTTTTAACTTGAAATTGTACAACCATTTACTTTTTATTTCTTTTCGTTTTTGACTACAATGTTGTCTAGCAATGGTAGTAAATTTACCATAAAAGAAGTGTGTGATCTAACTGGGTTTATATTGTTCACTATTATTTGCTGTTTTCAAACAGAACTATCTATTTACTACAAATAAATTCTATGTTGATGTACTTGGGCTATACCATATTAATGCTATAAAAAATACCTGTTCCTTCTGAAGGGTTACAGTCATGGAGTTGAGTCAAGCTTAAAAGTAGAATTACAATGTCTTAAAAATGTATACGTCTATTTGTTTGATAATCTTTAGCATAACTGGTTTAATAACTAATTTTATTTACTAGACCTATGTATTTTCTTTTATCATATACTATTTTTCACCCACGGCTTCGCTCGCGTAAATGTAAGTTAGGTTTGCAACAGTTCTTTTTCTGGATGAATGGTACCCTATGTCCTATTCTGTACCCCTGAAAACATGTATGCAAAATTTCATGTTGATCGGTTGTGTAGTTAAGGCGTGAAAGCGTAACAAACAAACAAACTCATTTTCGCATTTATAATATTAGTAAGGATTATATGAAAGTTACTAACCCTTCTAATTAGATGGTGATCTACTTGTCTTAGCACCGCTATCCGCATGTGTGTTGGTGATTTATATGACTAGTAACCGCTGAACAATTATTGAGATCAATCAACATACATAAATCTCACACTCACAAAATCTGACGCTTGAATCTCTGAATATGTAAGTATTTTACAATTTGCCCGAACAGCAACAGCAACAGCAATCTGCCGCGGGAACAGCAATTGCAAAAGTGGTCTGTTAGTGTTAAAATATATCATGCATACATACTACACTGGTAGATTACGCTCTATTATGTAGGACCTAAAAACATATGTAGTGGAATGTGGGTTTAATATATCTGCCACCTCACAGCATATATTCACGCTTGTATATTACTTTCGGTAACAATCGTAAATCTATGCTATAAATACTCTAATGCTACTTTCATGATATTTTTATGTCATAATGGTTGCACAAAAAGCGAACCCATTTATTATTCAATATCGCCAAAAAACAACATACCGGCGAATGGGTAAAATTTTCCGCAACCAAATATTTTTAATGTTAACTCTCGAGCAATTTGCTAAAATAACGGCGTCACAGCGTTGCGCGAAATTGGGTAGCCACTTCGTATGTAGCATAGCAGCATATATTAGTCATAAAGCTACTTAAAAAGGCTCTGTAGGTGTGGGATGCTGCATTCCATAACGCCACACTCAAACCCAAAAAATGAAGATAAAAGAAAATGTTCTCACTTGGTAGTATCTGCGGTCTCTGAGGAATGCCAACTCAATTTCTTGATAATCCTGACATTCTAATCTAGATTCAATCTGTACGGCTTTATTATTTTCAAGCAAATTTAGTTGGCTTCTTACCTAAACAAATACGACTGAATATTAGGCTGCTATCTAACTTGCGTAGCTTGAAAGTACGAATATTTTTAGTTTGATTATTATTCGAAATACGTATTAGAAGATTGTGCGCATAGACGATATTTAATCTTGATTTCATGGTCAGAACTGGAAAAAAAGATTTTATAAAATGGCGTAGTTTGCACGGATGGCTAGTCGTTCAAGTACGACGAATATTGTGGGTTCGGATCTCACACAGGAAAAATATTATGTGATCCACATATGGTTCTTACGAGTCTGGATGTTCTTTGTAGCCTTTGTTTCGATGTTTGTAAAGTGCCCTGCAATACAGGAATTATTCTAATGCGAGACTTGTGTTAAAACAAAGAAACAGAATCCATTGGGGGACTTAAGGTTTAGATGATGATCACTTGTCTATCTTTTGTAAGATGTTGAGTGAACATTTTAGAATTATCAATTAAATACTTACTTCTTTCGCTTCTAGTGTCCTACTGTTAGTCAAAGAACTAAATACTGTACTGTACTGTAATGTACTTCGTTATTGGCGGCCAGTGCACGTTTAAGTCATCACGTCATCTTCGCGTGCTTAGTGCTATTCGTTAGTTTAATTTATTCACTGTGTTTATTGCAGTTTTCATAAGGTTGGATCTAAGCCAGAACATTATTCACTTAAGTTTATTTATAGTAAATCAAACACTCTATCTCAGTCAAAAGACTAAAACAATGCTAGCAATGTGTTATCTACGGAGGTATACCGGTAATTAGATTTTATAATATATTAGACGCCACCCTATCTTGCATTGTTGATCCCATGACATTTATGTTTTCGCAAATATTTGCAGCTGACTATGAGGTGGTGCATTTTTATGGTTTTATTCATTTAAGGAAACTTTTTTCAAGCACTACCCGCAATTTAGAAATGTTTCCGATAGAGGGTGATGGTATTGCCTATTTACTTTGACTAGTGTTTGCCAAGCGGTCGAATTACGTTGTCCTGTCAATCAATACGAAGATACATTTCACGTAATTAAATTCAATATCAAAATGTCACTCAATTTTTTATTTAAAAATACCATTAAAATCTTTCTTTTTTCCCGCGGATTACCGCAAACTTCAGTTTATACAAACCTTGTCCTGACAATTACAAACGCAAAAATAGACAGCGATATCGGTCGAGCCGTTCTTAAGTGATGCTTGGTCATACATGTGGCAATTGATTTTTATTTATATAGATTGTTGAATTTTTTTTATATTGACAACATTAAAACTAGTCAATAGCTACTAAACAAACCAAAATATTATCGGTCGACAAACAGAGGAGAAAAAGGGTACCGAACTGTTTTGCTTTTGCTTATTAATTGTATACAGATCACCTGGCACTTAAAGCATATCTGGCGATATATTAGCGTACGCTTTTAAGCATATAGTGACCCCATTTATCTTTTGACTGTGAGCTGTAAGTCCGTGCAATAAAGCTCACTAAAACAACGCTTAGTAGCGCTAAGTAACACTCAATAAAGCATCGGAAAGGGCACCACGTATCACGTAACAGATTGATGGCCGGCACGTACAAGTATCGGCGCATAGTGCGTATCGATTTGACCAATTTGTTCCTCTCGACAGTGGCTAATGGCTACAGATTCACTGCCACTAGATTGATTACCTTAGAGGGATGTGTGGTTGCTACAATTTTTGTGGCGAGATGTGTCGTCCTCGATAAATAAATTAAGTACTTTATGATAATTGTGATGACACAATAACGACGTTATATTTATTTTACTAAAATAATATTCTGCAACGATTGCAAATTAATGTTTGTAATATTGTGACTGTCTAGTTGGTGCCGCGGCATGAGTTTACTTTAATCCGGCTTCGTGTGCAGTTATGGGTTCCACTCCCAGGTTGGATAAATTGTTATTGGCTTTTTCTGTAGTACAATTTTCAGTAGAAGTACAAAGACTAGCAATGAACCAGGCAGATGGTAATAGACTCTTAATTTATTACGAGGAACCCCATAATGTAGCAGGTAAAATGTAGGTCATTCTGGCAGTGGCTTAGCAATTACAAAGTAAAACCTAAAATACTGGTTATAACCGAAGCAGAATGGAGATTTTCCAACCAATTGAATATTATTTATTATCCACATTTGCTTCTAACAAATAAATTTACCCCTTTCACTTATTTCAGCTATACAACCGGTTAAATAGGTAAAGAACTTTCCAATATTCTTTACAATGGGGCCTTATCTTACCATACTTCACAACAGTCTGCTGTAGACAACGCCTACTAAAACAACAGCCATAACGTCTAAGCGAAACAGAACGTTCAAAATCCAAGTTTTACCTGCCTAAACATAAGAGTTCAATCGAGCGAAATGATCATCTAATGGACTGTAAAATGAAATCATTCGTGTTGAAACTCCAAACAGAATTCACCACCATGTTGGCAAGTATGCAAACATTTCATTTCCGAACCTCCGTCGGAGTAAAGTAGTAACTTACAAGTGGTAAAACATTTTCACTTATCGAACGCTGAGTTGGCAATTTCCTTTCGGATCCGTAAAAAGTTGATAGCAATCAGACAAGGAAAATAGTAAATTTGATACACCCACACAATACCAGAATATTATATCTTATCAGGAGATTAAAGTAAGTACGTAATAATATATAGGTACATATATAATAATATTAGCTATGATCAAAAAATTAATCCTGTGTAAGAATTTTTTCGAGGAAATTTTGACTCTAATATGACAGTGATATATCACAGAGCTATTGTAATATCGTTATAATGTTACTTTTAGACATTAATACCTACATAAAATCGTAATCCTGAAACGTAATATGTTTATTCCAATATCATAAAATAAGTAAGTACCTACTTGTTTTTTGGTATGGTAGTTGTTGTTGAATCGCGAATTTATTAGTACTATAAAATAAAATTGTTAGAATAATAAAATTATTATACAAATATAACAATAAAGATATATTTTATTACGTCTGGCATTTATTCATTTACCGTGTGCCCCTTATAAAAGTTTGACCGCAATATCGCCGTTTTGGTGAATGGTAGTATAATAAAATTAGGCTCTCTCTAATATTTTTAAAGTTACACGCAAAGCTATGTATATTATATTTTGTTTAAAATAACTGGTGCTTTTGTATATTTTTATCTTACAAAAGTGTTGTTCATCGAGCATATGGCTAGGTTCAGAACTTACAAATCCCATTTCCATCCAATATTTAATTACACAGCTACAAAAATATTTATATTTATAAGATGCTACCGTTACCCCTAACTTCGTTTACGTATTTTGAAAAGTAAACTTCACTTTCGCCGGATGTAAGTAATATATGATATAGTTACAAAATCTCTAATATTTACAGCGCGTTAAATAATGGTAGGTAGGTATTCAATTTTCCTTAACGTTTTTAATATTTTTTTATATTATTCCCGTTTTTCCGTCTAATACATTTTCACCAGTCGATTGAAGTACAAATAAACAAGGAAAGAAACATGTGTTCAAGGAAACGAAAACTTTTATAATATCAGTTAGCAGCGTGTTAAATGAGGCAGGGTGTAACCAAAACTTTTTTATTGCACTAAAATAAATATTGTTCAGACATGCGATACGCAGGGTGCGCTACAAATGCCTACCTACACTACATAACACTGCGGTCCCGTGACATCGGCTTACGATTGAAAGATTACGTGCTTGAAATCTAACCATCTAACTAATTACGCCGCGTTCACATTAGGTCCGACCGACAGTTTTACAGGAACGACAAATGTGTCGGATGCAAATTAGTACATGTATTGTAATAGCGCTGTTCACATTATGGCGATCTGATAAAACTGTCGGCGACGACACATTTATCGGACGTCCGCCACGATTTTGATCGGGTCCGACGTCCGACGTAATATTGGCATACTGCTTTGTGTGGCGCCGTTCACACTTGTCGGATCGGAGCGGTGAAACCATCCACCCGACACCCACCCACCTGCGCGTTCCCCACTACACTGTCAGTAAACAATGACAAAGGACATCACCCATTATATATAACGTCGTCGTCGTCCATTGTACGCAAAAGCCAACACAAAACTGCTTTATGACGAGTCTGGCAGCGGTAAATCGACAGTAACGATAGCTGCAATGTTCACATTTGGTCGGATCGGCAGTTTGAAGTGTGAACAGTAGACCCGTTAAGCCGACTACGGTAAAACTGTCGGTCCGACCTAATGTGGACGCGGCCTTACGTTAATCTATCATAAGCAATTTATTACATTGATTAGTTGCAAATCTACGAATGCGATTAATTCAATCAAATTTAATTATATTGATCCATAATTTAAACCCTCTTTATACGCCCGTAGAATTGGTTTTCATAAAATTCGTTTTTAGCGTATGCTTATATGGTAAGTAATAGCTGACCCGCGCAACTTCGTTTGCTTCACATAAGAGAAATACCCGTTTTTGCAAAATTTTTCATTGATGCTCTTCTCTTATTGGTCATAGCGTGATGTTATATAGCCTATATAACCTTCCTCGATAAATGGGCTATCCAACACTACAAGATTTTTTCAATTCGACCCAGTAGTGCCTGAGATTAGCGCGTTCAACCAAACAAACTAACAAACAAACTCTTCAGCTTTATAATATTAGTATAGAAGTATAGATTAGAAACCTACCTCTATATTTCTTAGACCTTACATACTGTTGAAGAGGTTTAGTGATTAGGCAGTATGTACCTATTTCGTCTTTATATGAGTAGTTTCAAAAAGTATTACATTTGGTAAAGCATGTAACAAACATCGTGTAGAGAACTAAAAACTTTATAGATATAATAAAAAATATACGTATAGCTGCGGAGTTTTCTCAAGACGAGAAATTGAACTAGTTTCGTATGCAAGACATATCTACATACTATAGACAGACATATCAAACACATATCTTGCGAATGATTGCATCAAACATCCGCACGACCGCAGATATTTCCGTTGACAGAGCAAAGGAATACTGCACGCCGCTCGTCGCTCTCAAGCATGATTCCGCACACTACAAAACCGATCCAATCCACATAAAATTCTTGACCCAATATTACTCTGGATAATGACGTGTACTGTAAGTTTCTTAGTAATGCCTTATTCAAAGAAGACACTAGCCAATAGCTTCTTGACTAATGTGATATCATCTTATAATAAATATAATTAATATCGGCCCCGTATTAAACTGTCCCACTGCTGGGCACGGGCCTCAGTGTGAAAAGGGTTAGGCCATAGTCCACCACGCTGTCCTAGTGCGGATTGGCAGACTTCACATATCTTCGAGAACATTATGGAGAACTCTCAGACATGCAGATTTCCTCACGATGTTTTTCTTCACCGTTAAAACTAGCGATACCTAATTAACTATTTAATACGCACATAACTTTGAAAAGTCAGAGATGCGCCTTAGGATCGTACTCGAGACCTCTGCGTGCCAGTCCAACGGTTTTCCTCATTGTACGGTTTCGTATGATAAATGAAAGATAAAGGATTTGATAGAATAAAAATAATTATATTGAATGAAAGGAATTACACAGATTTACAATGGATTTGATAGTGATCGATACGCGGCGATAGAGTAAATTGTGCGATAGATCGCCCGGAAAGCTGTTTGAAACTATTACTGATATATTGTTGATGTATTAATTTATATGTAATACTATGTGTTTCACTGCGCATCGATGTCAGCATAAAACTGAAACTATCAATATGTACGGGTTTGCTCGTACACTCATCTTACATCGAAATTAAACTACTGTATACCGATTTTATCGCCGCCTAACCTAAAACACATTTTAACTATTTTAAAATATTTATATTTACCACAATGGCTCGATTACTTTTCAACAGCCATGTTCGCGGCCATGACTGCTTCTAAATAAAATTAGTACATAGTGATTTAATTTTTTAAATATGGTATCTATATGTCAATAGCCTTAGATAATGTTACCAAAAATATATAAAAGGATAGACCCACAGATTAATATATATGTAGCAAGCTAGATAGACTGACTGACTGATATTGTATAAACGCAGAACCCAAAACTATGAGTTTACAGACTTGAAATTTTGCACAGTGGTTTACCTTGTACAAATGTACAACGTAGGCAAGTACTACGAAATGATTTTTCAAAGGTGTTATATATGTGCATTTGCAGTATAAGCTGATTACACGTGGACAAAGTAGCAAACAACATATTAAATCTCGTTTGCCTAATAGCCTCTGAAAATTTTTCTAATAAATATGACCTTTATAAATATTTTGCCTTAAGCTGACAGAGTGATTGGATTTCCTTCCCTTGAACGAAGGTAACTTGTTTTGCAACAAATAAATAGCTACATCCCTCTTTCTTAAAAATGGAAGTCAGGCTTATAAATATAATGTTCCCGCGGTTTCACCCGCGTTTATCGTTACTACGCCGCCCCCGTGGGTCGTAGTGTGATGTTAACAACTCGACCAATAGAGTGGCATTTCAACGCACCGTCGTGGCCTACCGCTGGCGGGCTATGGGAAGCTGCGGTGAAAAGCTTGAAATATCACTTACGTAGAGTTGTTGGGGACCAGAAGCTAACATTCGAAGAGTTTTCTACTATACTAGCACAATTAGAAGCTATACTTAACTCAAGACGCCCCCTCACAGAAGACTCTAACGACCTAAATTTCCTCACCCTGTCGAGTTTTATCAATTTAAATCAGAACATGACAATATTTGAAACTGAAACAGATATGCGAACGAGGTGGTATTTAATTCAAAAAATCGTAAAGGATATTTGGAAACGATGGCATTCGGAGTATCTTACTCAATTATCAATTAGATGTAAATGAAGACGGTCTCAAGTCAATATCAAGGTTAATGATATTGTAACCATCAATGATGCTAACTTACCTCCTGGGAAGTGGGCTCTAGGTCGCGTCGCCCAGCTGCATCCTGGCTCTGACGGCCACGTCAGGGTCGTTACGTTAAAAACAAAAACTGGGATAATCAAGCGTCCTATAACCAAATTGTCATTACTTCCAGTAAACGAGAAATCGATAAACAAGAATCGAACTCCCATACAGTAATAAATAAAAACCGTCTCAGAAGTACAAGTTATAGTTTCTTATCATTATCAATGTCGCTTTTATTATTTATTAGCATTTTTACCACAGCACACTGTGCTTACAATGTTACGCAATTGAAAGACAGTCAAGGTCTTTATTTAGACAAAATTGCTAACATGCAATTAATCAGAGATGAATGGAAGATAGTTACATATTATGACATGGATCCATATTGGCAAGGAACTACTGCATGTAGTAAATATATTAATTATTTAACGCAATTATGCAATCAGTTAAAATAAACTTCTCATTGCGTTATCATACGAATACAATTGCAACAGGAGTTGTCAGAACTGGAGTACTATAACCACCCGCTGCTGACTCAACATACCAGTGCGCGACGGGCACGCGCCCTGCGTCGGCTCAAGCGAGGCCTTATCAATGGCGTCGGGTATCTTGCAAACAACTTGTTCGGTGTACTCGACGACAGGTTCGCCGAACAATATAAACAAGATATTAGATTACTACAACACAATGAGGAGCATCTGGTGTCGCTAATTAAAAATCAAACTAGTATTATTGAAGCTGAGTCTAATGTTTTGAAGAGGCATGAAAATGCACTCTATAAACAACACAAGATGCTTAATTTCGTGGCTATGAAAATTGACAAAATTCAGAATGTTGTACAGAATGAATCCGAAATTAACGGAGTCATGAATGACTTTAGCACAGGCGCCATAGCTACCAGCAACATTCTAAAACATTTAAAAACAATTCAGTCGAGTTTGTTAGATACAATAACAAACGTTTACCACGGAAGACTCAATTTTCATTTATTGTCACCAGAGCAGCTCAAGGAGACTTTGAATACGATTTCGGGTCATTTGTGGAAAGATCTTACATTGCCAGTCGGTAACTTACAAGCTAACTTCAGGAATATATATCATTTATTAAAGGTTAAAGTAAGAATATCTGAAGATTATTTAATATTCGAACTAAAATTACCCTTAGTCTCAAGAGATTTACAATAATGAAAATCATACCAATACCTCAAGCTGTAGATAACACAAGCATGGCTACCATCATACCGATTTCTGAGTACGTAGCAATTAATTTAAAAAAGGACTCATACTTCTACATGATGACGTTGATTCATATCTGTGTTATGTAGAAAGGCCAATTTATCATCTTAAGAATGACGAAAAATTATGTGAGGTTGTACCCAATACAGGACATTGCAAGATTAGCGTAGCAGCATGTACGAATCAATGGACAGCTATAAATAAAATTAATAAGTACATATACTTCTGTTGTAGTCAGTGTCAGATACGAGTATTGTGCGAAGATCACGTGTCAGTCGGGCACTTGGAACGAGTTGGAATATTAGGTGTGGATCATGATTGCCTTATAAAAACCGAAAGCTTCACAGTTTACACTCGAAATGAAGGTGTGAGTAGTTTAAACATAAAACCATCCTTAAAACTCCTGGAGATAGAACCAATCAATCACATTATTGACGTGAGCATTTCAACCCCACTGATACAAAATTATTCGTTTAACTCTAACAATACGGAGTTAGCGGAAATCAAGAAACAGATCACCAGTCTCCAAGCGAATGAGAATTTACCAAATCAAGTGTCATACCACGATATCCATCACTACACGGTATTGTACATGTTCATCGGCGCCGCAATGGCAATCGGTGCTGTCATTCTAGTACGTCGGGTTCGCAGCAGGCGCGCGACTTCTCATGGCCACCGCATGAGAAGTCGGCAGGTCAGGCAGCTCTGCATAGCCTGCACGCCGCTGAACAAGCAACATCTTCAAGGGCTGAAGCAAGGCCCTCTGACTCCTTGTCAAGAGTGCGTGTTTACAATCAACAAAGTTGTGTGATAACAAGATCATGCATCTTTTATGCCGAGTCTTCAGTTGCCCTACAAACTCCATCTAACAAGATTTTGGAATATACGCTACTACTCAGCAGTAAATCAATAGGGCGACTTAGGTTAAAATCGGGGTCGGCCAAGGTGATGTTGTCAAGGTACGACCAAGTTGGTTTTAAAAATGTGTAATTGGGTAAGTTCTTCACTAATCTATTCATAATGAATGCATCAACTTCAAACTGAAAATCGTTAATTGCTGACGAGCATTTGAGACTCACCAGTCCTTTGCAGTTGCTCTCCGTTTCACCAATGCCACAGACAATACCCGGACGTCTCTGTCGAGGAAGCTCCAGAAGCTGTGCAGCATATTCGCTAATGAGGGAAACTTGAGAACCTTGATCCAGGAGAGCTCGCAACGTTTTAAATGATCCGTCTTGAGCTTGCACTTTGACAATCGTTGTTGGTAGTAAAACTGCTGATATATTTTTGTTTAATGACGCATTTGACTGTCCACGACTTAATTGTTGTGCTTCGGGTTGCAATTCACGCGTCACGTTATCGTTGCTGGGTGCGGTTCTTGCTGAGTTTGCACCGTAAACGCGATTTGTCTGTGTAAATGCCTCATGTAATAACGTATTATGATTGCCATTACATTTACGGCATCTTTTGTTTGAAAAGCAATCCTGTCCTCTATGACAATAAAGGCAGTTTTGGCATACCTCTAATCTAATTAATGTTTTTCGTTTGATGAGAGGTGGCATGTCTAGAAACTGCGGGCAGTAATAAATGCCATGTTCGTTGCTTTTACAAACAACACACTTATATTTCGTCAAACTGCCATTTTTAGGAAATGGTTGCGAAATAGCTTGATTTTGCGTTGTAAATGACTGCTTTGAATAAAAATTATGTTTTGGTGATTGCTTAGACCCAATCAATTTATTGGAATAATGTTCATGTTTTTTACGCGAAGACTCCATGCTCATAAATTTGCTTTCTAAGAAAACCAAAAACTCTTCTATTTTTGGTATAGCTCTAGGATCCTTGATTGATGCAGCGTAGTCGTTGTAAGTTTCAGAATCCAATTTTGGAGATAACAGATGTAGAAGCAATGGATCCCATGAAGAAACATCGATACCTAAGTTCTTTATGGCATTCAAACTTTCGACTGTGATGTCGTCTAAGCGTTTGATGTTGTTAACCGTAGGCTGCTGCATCGCTGTTACGTTCAACAACGTATCTATGTGAGAGCTACAAATTAATCTAATATTATTGTAACGATAATTGATAATATCCCAACAAATGCTGTAGTTGTTGGATGAAATTGGAAGGTGTTGGATTAGCCTTTCAGCTTCTCCTCTCAGTTTACTCTTGAGGTATTGCAATTTTTGAGCGTTAGATAAAGAGTAATTATTATGGATTGTTTCGACGAACAAATGTTTAAACGATGTCCACTATTGATAAAAACCAAAAAAAAGAGGGATATCCATTTTCGGCGTGGAGCGTACTTTATGTGCTACAGAACATAACTTGATGTTTATAGTCTTTTTTAAGCTGGTATATGTATTTTCATGCTGGGTGTATAATTGTTCGTACTGATAATTCGAATCTTCTAATTCACCATCCAACTCCCAATGCAAAGAATCGATCACTGACCACCTAGTCTCTAACGTTTTCTATGCATCTTCCATTTCCCACTTCTCAGCTATTTGATCCAAGCTAATATTGGCCACGGTTCGCCCAAAAGCTCGGAAGTTGCTAGATTGCTTCTTAAGCATGTCGTCTGTTTTGCTAGATGTTCCTCTTGATAAACGGACCCGCGATAAATGCTGCTTGGTACCAGACGCTTGTTCGTCTTGCACGCCTGTCGATTGCTGATCTGACGACGATCTCCGACCTTACGACTAGAACTATATTTTTTATGTTAACGAATAGCTTAGTCAATGCTTCGAAGATTTCTTCCTGATTCTTGTGAATATTCTCCATGATGAAATATTAAAATGAGAACGATCTTACTTGGCAGCAATTAAAGCAGCAACCCCGGTGTACTACTCCTTTCTTGCTAGCAGCACTGCACACTGAGTCACTAAGAGTATATGATAGTCACTGATAGTCACTGACAATCACTGATAATCACTGATAGTCACTGATAGAAAACCAAAAAAGATTGGATCCGGCTCGAAGGACCAAACTCGAAGGATGAAAACGCGTGCATCGCGTAAAAATGCTGACTTAAGAAATGTACGGTTGGACCGTACATAGCCTATAGCCTTTCCCGATAAATAGACTATCCAACACTAAAAGAATTTTTCAAATCGAACCAGTACTAATCACGCACGCAAGTACTGCTGTAGTAATGGCACATTAATATATAAAGTACTAGCTGACCCGCGCAACTTCGTCTGCGTCACATAAGAGAGAGAGTGGGTCGTAGGCACCTATAATACAATTTTAAAGGAGCTAAAACTTATCCACGAATCACATAAGAACCATTGAACAAAATTTTATAAATTTACCTACAGTGCTAATTTAAAATCACGCAGAATAAATCAGGAGAAACATCGTTTGTACTATGTCTGTAATGGGTAATTATTTTGCTGCAATGTTATTTTAAAACTGCGATATCTCCTAAGATATTCATTGAAATCGAATGATGTAACGGACAATTTTGTTTTAAATTAAATACTTGTGATGAATAACGTATTTATTTGGATAAGGATTAATATCATGTTTATAATAATACCTTCGCAAATAATGCATTATTTTAGAACAAAATTTGGTTAGCATAAAAATGGTTATAGTGAGCCAACCTTAAAAGATAGACATATGCTGTCGCGGACTTTTTTTTAGAACTTTTAAAGGGGAACAATTCTGTCAAACATGATTTTTGCGAAACTTCAACTATTTACGCAGCGCACGCAGCGGAAGCTCTCAAAAGGAAAAAACACCCTCCGATTTTGAAACTTTTCATTGGTGCTCAGCTCCTATTGATCTTAGCGTGATGATATATAGCCTATAGCCTTCCTCAAGAAATGGGCTATCTAACACTGAAAGAATTTTTCAAATCGGACCAGTAGTTCCTGAGATTAGCGCGTTCAAGCAAACAAACAAACAAACAAACTCTTCAACTTTATAATACATATTAGTATAGATAACAATTATGAAAGTGACTTTTCTTTCCTTGAGCCTAATAATTAACAAATAAACCATTATATTGGTTGTTAATTAGTGTTGTTGTGTTAATGAACATACTTAATATATATTAATAAAAATATTTTAATATTTTAGGGTTTGGTAAAAACGGAAGCCTTATCGTGCGATTGGTTTTCGCATTCATCTGTAAGCTTATCACAACTGCTTGTACCTATTAGCGAACTAAAAAAGGCAAGAAATATTTGTTTTATGTTGTATATGTATTGTTATGTATTTCGACTAATGGTAAATGACAGAAATAATATACAGAAATTAAAATTATTAGATCTGGTAAACGTCTATTTAAATATTTTAGATCCTAACTACCATACGAACTTAGTTATGTAGGCAGTATTTAACCGGTACGAATTAATGAATTATCTAAATAACTTTCTTCACGACGTATGTGGTTCAGCGGTAATGAGTAAAGGCGATACGGTGACGATCCCTTTCCGAGTTGATATGTGTGCTATGACCTTTAGGCGGGAGACTACGTACCTATGTAAATAAACGCTTTAATATAAATTATATACCTCCATGGGAAGAGAAGCAAGCCTACTGGTTTACTTCTCACTGCATGGATCTTAAGATCATAGTCGAAAATCTTAAACAACCTATTGCGATTTACTGCTGGAGTTCTCCAGGTTCTCTACGTAAGGGTATTATCTGTAACAGCAACAGGTCCGGCAATATATTCAGTGAACGCCGACCGTGTCGCTGTGGTAGACCACACAACCACATTGGTCACGTGTATCCCTTTGTGTATACACAAGCAAGATACTATGTACTGTACGTATATGTATGTTTAATGAAATGGTGCCAGCATCAAATGAGATGGATCGTAATAAAATATTTTTTTTATTTTTTATTTTATTTTACTTTATTAGGGGAGCTTACAAGTAGTTATATAAATACAATCAATAAACGCCAATAACAAGCTTCCACAATTAGTTCACAGCTTGATTATACGAGCTTAAGCACATTTAGTATAAAAGAAAAGAAAACAAAACAAAATATTTTACTTAATGGATTTACAAGATAAGAGCCAGTAGTAGTATCCAATATTTTTAAATTTATAAATTATCAACAAAAAACTTGGTTAAAAAGGATCTGGCAGAATATTTACTAGTAGTAAAGAGATCAAAATTACTACAAAAGGTTTTCTATTGCGTTGTATTTTCGTTATAATTTTTGTATACAGTTGTCCCGACATTTCGGATACTTTTTGCATTTTTAGTCACAAACAATACCAATGAGTTTACGCATAAATCGTCTCTAAGTTGTCAGGAAAGGAAAAAAGACACTCACAATGCGTTAGCTATGGTTTAGGTTCCACATGATAGTTTCTTACTAGTATTGCCGTATTACTGGTAAAATCATATGTGATAGATCTCTACCTAACCTACCTTTTAAAAACATACATACAATACCAGCCATCTTTCCAGTATGAGCAAGGTTAGGCCATAGCCTACCAAGCTAGCCCAAGGCGCAATGTCATTGAAAACATTAAAGAAAACATTCAGACATTCCTATTTCCTCATTATGTTTACCTTCACCGCTAAAGCGCGCAATAATATGTAAACAATTTAATACGCACATAACTTCTAAAAGACAGAGATGCGTGCAAAGGAATTTAACTCTAGGGAGATTATTAAGCCTTATTACGCATCAGTACAATTATGATGGTCGCTCCCGATATGTGCCTCAGCAACGCATCTTTCACCTTCCGAATCCAGTCTATCACAGGCAATTTTTCTCGCATTCAATCTACTTGGCTCCTTAGATATCCCACCTTACGAAGCTGTGGTCAGCACTCTAGGAGTAATTTCCTTCAACAGCCATCAGCCCTTTGACAGATATAGTCAAAGTAATAAGTTCTCGCCTCGCCACTATCTATGGTTACGTCTATGGTTTTAAAAAAAATTGTATGAGCATTAAATAGTTTCTCCAACTTTGGGTGTTCTTTGTGTCCGTTATTTGAATATTTGCAAAGTCCCCTGTGACACAGAAATGACTCCTATAGCAAATATATTTTTTAGAAAGAAAAGAAAACAAACTGTTTGTTGTTGTTTACTTTTTTACAACAACGATAGCTAAAGTCCTCTGCGCTTACATAATGGTAAAGCGATTACAATAGCCTTATTCTATTGCAATACAAGGTTATCGGTTATCACTCGTATGTTGCTCTCCATAAAGAAACGAATTAAAGATAAGGTAAGGAAAATTATTAAAAAGATTGAGTATGTGAGTCTGCAGATGCTTTACTCACCGAGCAAGCGTATGTGAGTGTATGAAACTCTTACTCACTGAAAAAATACCCGTAATAATGTTACTCTTCCGCCAGTTGCCTATATACGGTTTGGGTGATACTCCCCGAGACGAGCCAGCTTACTCGTAACATCACCGTAATTGGTTACAGTGAACTCTTTCACTCTGTCGAATAATGTTACTCACATACATAATGTTAGGTCACATTTTGCTCCCGAACTCTGTAATCGAAACTACCTGTATACGAACATTGATTACCTACATTAATAAAGGCTTATCTGCAGATAAAATCTCATCACGTAGTTACTTTGTTGTATTGTTCCACTAAAACTACAAATTAATATGATTGTTTACTCATAGAGGAGCGAGGATAATAGCTTTTATGTTGGCTCACGTCGGACACAGTCCAATAATAGAAACTGTGTCGTGTGGTTAATTCGCGTATTAACCACATAAACATTGTGGCGTGCGGTTTACCAACGAATTAATTTAATGGTATTATGAATATAGTGTATATAAAGGCACTTTTATTGATGTATGTACAAATATAACGTTTTCCTGTATATATAAATATGATTGAAGTCATTTATTTAATTGCCTTCTATGCTCAGCCAGCAGTAAAATATTTAAAGTTTTGATTAGAATTTTGTAGGAAGCTACTATATCTACTAAGATGTGGATAATACATCATGAGAATTTTTAAGAAGTTCTATGAAACTATAAATGCTAATGTGCATAGTGTTGAGACGCTTATAAAGGCAAGGGGCGTTTACTTTCACACTTACACTTCTTCACCCATTATTAGTAAGAGTATTCACTTCTATAGGGGATCAAACCAACAAGCTTTAAGTTTTAGAACGCACTATTACCAACGTAGTTATAACATCACTTACGTAGTTATTTGAAATGAATAGTCCCAATCATAATTACAACAGGCGATAGAATAAGTGAGACGGTTTTATGTGTATGTGTGCAATGATTTTATTGAAAAAGGTCGTAAGTGCAACTTGTTTTGATCCTATTGCTTAGTAAAATTGCTACTCGACTTTTGCACCTGACCGTACATACCAAATTGAATATACATACATCGAGTTTATCTACTATACGATTATAGTCGCAATTATACGCGTCATTAGACAGCCTATTACACCATCAAAGATAACACGTAATAAAAGGTCAGCAACAGATAAATAGCTCGAGTGCTTAGAAAATATACTTACGCTAGAAAAGACGATAGGCCTTTTCTATGTTAGCAGAGAGGCGAGCCCTCGCGTCAAGGGCTCTCGGCTCCACTTACACACTCATCCATGTTTCACGTTCTTCTAGTTCAAAGGCACTTCACATTCAGCCAGATTTCAATTTCCCACGCAACCTTTTGTACAAACGTGAACTGAAAGTGGTTAATTAATTTTTATGTGCGCGGAGTTCGTTGCTTGACGCATTTAAAAATAAACCTATTGTAAAGGAAAATATATTTTAGAAGTGTTGAAGATTGGTTTTTCACGGATTTTATTAGCTTTGTTAAAAAATCTGAGCTGTTTCATATTATCCAGCGCAATGTTACCACGTGAGAAAATATTCAATTATTTACTCAAGTTCTATTGCACAAATAAAAGCCATCTTATTGTTTAATTTTCTTATCAAATGTTGACTAATAAATGCATTTATTAAATAAAATAATCATTACGCTAATACTATCAATATTACTCATGCTTGTATATCTTAAAAGGGGTAGGCAAAGGTTTATCCCTACTTCCCTACTAATATTATAAATGCGAAAGTAACTCTGTCTATCTGCCTTCCTGTCTGTTTCGCATTCACGCCTAAACCACTGAACTAATCGTGATGAAATTTGGTAGAGAGGTAGAGTAGACCTTGGGAAAAGACATAGACTTGGACCTTTTGTTGTAAAAAATAAGTATGGGCAATCGAGAATGGTTGTGTGACAGCTCAATTATGGCGCCGACAAATGAGACAGTAGGCCAGATAAACGAACGAGTTACGATAACAATAAACAAAACTGTTCCATGGGCAACTCTATGTGCCGTGCTCACGAGTATCAAACGGTATTTTTTCAATTTTGCGGACAAAATTTTTATGTTTTAGCAAAGGATAGAAAATCAATAAAACGTAATTTATAAAAATGTATTAAAATATTCTATTTGCTGTAGGTAAACCACGGCAGTTTGTATGTGTATTGTTTGCAAAATAAGTACCTATCCTAAAAATTTTTAAATGCTGCAATGCAACTACTCCACGCGGACGAAGTCGCGGACAAAAGCAAGTTACACCTATAAGTTTCTAAAGGCCTCATTTTTGAAAAAAGTATATTTCCTGTACCGCTGGACCAAATACGTACAGAAACGACACCAAAAACATTCAGAGTATTAGAACTATTTAGGAATTATGTTTTTTTTTCGTGTGAAGAACAAACCGAAAACACTCGTCACGGCATAGTGGCAAGACCACTTAAACCATTGCGACAATCGTGCAGTCAAAGCTGAACAACAACCAGCTTTACTCTAACTATAGTGATTTTACGATTATAAGCTTTACTATAATGATTTTACGTAGGAACAGCTAGCTCTTTTATAACCACGTCTAGTCGAACGCATTTATGCAGCACTTTCTCAATAAAAAACAAATGACAGCATACGTGCAATAAACTCAGTGCTGAATATCTATGAACAAAACAGTGAAACGTCACTATTGAGTGCTGCATTGTAATCTCTTTGTTCGCGTACCATTCATACTTTTTGCACATAAATTGCACATGACATCGTTCCCTCTTCGTATAGTAGCATCTGCAGGCTTTTAATATCCATAGTTCGTCATAAAACGTGACTGGTGAAAAGCATGTTATTATCGTTCGAAAACGGCCGATGGGCTGGTCACCTGTCGCCGACAATGCAGCTTTGTTACATATAAAAGAAACGTGAAATTATGATTGTTAGTAATATTGTATTTGTACAGTAATATAAGAACTCTTTATATATATAAATCTTCTGTGCGTGTGTTTGTAATTAAACTCCTCCTAAACGGCTGGACTAATTTTGATGATTTTTTTGTGTACAGGATAACGTCTGTCGGGACAGCTAGTATCCTAAATTATGAAAATTATAATAATTAAAAAATGAAGTTGCCATACGAAGAATTTTTTTTTATAGTTGCTTCTATTTAGGTCATTATGGTTTTTCTTAAATTAACAAAAACATCAACGTGATTTTGGCGAATTGAAAAAACGCATAGGGGTAATCTCTAAACAATATAACTTTGGGTAAATACAAATTGTATAAAAGTTTATTGATATTTATTATTGATTAAACATTAAATACAAATAAATAGTATAAAAGGTTATTGATATTTATTATTAGAAATACATGTTATTAATAATAAATATAGTCTATCCAGGCAATGTTAATTAATTTTAAAATAAACATTGCATTTTGTACAGAAACCTTGCAATTACATGTACCTACGACATAAACGGCAATTTCATAACTAAAGATTTAATATTAGTAGTTATATAAATTTACAGGCTCAAGAGTTTAGTCCTTATAAGCTTAAATATGGATAAGGAGTGTAACTATCTACCAGCCATATTTTCAGACTTCGTTCTGCTGAGATTTGCCTAATATAAAAATTTTGCCCGACCCGGGAAACGGACTCGGCACTCCATGATCGTTGACAAGCATATACAGGAACTTATGCTCCGGGACTAAAGAGACAGTCAGGGCCCACATGGTTACAAATCCGTTTCATTATTTGTTAAGCATGGATCATATTTTACGTATAGATTCAAAATTAAATTAACTTTTATAACGACACAAGATCCATACTGGCTGAAGATAATTAAGCCAAGTTGAGAAGAATACTATAAAATTCCGAATAATTTCTATAAAAAAAAAAGATTATGATGTTTGATATTTTAAATGTCGAACGACGGGAACAATATTGTGGGTAAAGATATTATAACATATTATCAGTCGAAAGGTAACATGGGAGATGTTTCCACACCATCGCCTACGGGCCTCATAACCTAATTCCCTTAATCTGTTGTTACAACATATGGGTACTTGGTGATAGATAACTGACTCCTACACACTGCGTGTGGTTTTTATTGTGATATCGTTGATGTTGTGAATAAAAATAAAGAATAGATTCTTCCCATGGCTTCGCTTACGTAGATCTTATGGGGATGTATGCCAGAGTAAAAAGTACTACGTGCTTTTCACTACTCGACCGATCATCATGAAACGCAAACGTGTTGTCAGTGGAACAGATAAGGATATAGGGG
This sequence comes from Catocala sponsa, assembly GCA_963564715.1. Lineage (NCBI taxonomy): Eukaryota > Metazoa > Arthropoda > Insecta > Lepidoptera > Erebidae > Catocala > Catocala sponsa. Next base: position 17,715,366 of record OY751339.1, on the reverse strand, counting down.
ACCTTTTATCCAGAAAAAGTCCTGTTACTAATCTAACCTAACCTAATAACCCACATTTACGCGAGCAAAGCCGCGGACAAAATTTAGTTTATAATATACGAAGTATACTGGAATTAGAAAGAAAGAAGAAAGAAAATACATTTATTTGCAGCAGAATTATGCACTACATACATCAGACACAGTTAATTACAATAAAAGAAAAAACAAATCTTACTGCAAATTGGTAGCAACTCAGCAAAATGCTAGTTTTGAAAAAAAAATAGTGCTGGTCTTCCGTTGCGACCAATTATAATACAATACGTCATTATAGTCAAAACTAGATAGCGAATGAATAGATAGTATTTGTACTGAGTACATCCATATTTCGCTAGCAATGTTTCCAGGTTCCGCATAAAGTTTTCAGATTCTGTGCCGTATTAAGAATTACCAGACAGCCAGATTACAGATGAACGACATAATACTTTTTTATTCCAGAAATCAAACCCCAGAATCTCACTATGAGCAATCATAAACGTAAGTGCTAACGGGACTTATACCCATAGTATAAGAAAATATAACATTTTATCAACTTTCTTATCAATTAATTTCAACTAAATTACTAATTTAAAAAGAAACATCAAGAAGACGTGTAATGATGAGAATACTTTATTCTCGACTTTATGAAAACACTTATTTTTAAACTCACTTGGTCATGGTCATGATAGAACATCCGAAACGTCATACTCATGAGCTACGAAAATGTATAATATAATAAGTAAAATATTGCTAAACAATAAGGTATCGTCTGTAATTAATAGGGTTTTGTATGTAATTGTATTGTACTTTCAGTATTGTTGTTTTAGTGTTACCAATAAAACTCATAATTCTCTAGCATAGAATCAAATGTCAAGCGCAGCTTGCAAACAGTTATTTACATCGAACATTACACAACTGTTATCAAGTACTCAATAGTAGCACACGGTTATGACGTATTATATTGTTTTAATTGTTATGTTATAATTGCATATTTACATTTGATTATTTCTATAATTATCATTGTTATTTGTTACTGTACTAATTTTACACCTTAAAATGTAATTAATCGATATTTAACTTCCCATTTGATACATTGATAAAAATATATAAATAAGGTAGGAGATTAACAAATATTCATTCTCGTTACAACTGTCAGTTAGAACGTTACTCTACTGAAATATATACTGGTTGTGTAAAAAGTATCTCGGCGTTTCATTGTGCAAGAACCACGACTGCGTAATACAACACAAAGCGCTTTATCGTTGTAAAGCATTTTATAATATGACTATGTCTATAGCTCCATTCCAATCCACTAAAATCTAGACTGCCTAATAAAGTTTATAAGTAGTAAGATGCTGGTAGTAATAATGTAATATTTCTAAGATTCAGTTAAGATTAAGTTTTAGACAAGAGGCAGAAAATTTCAAAGTTAGTTTAATATAGCTAAATGCTATAAGTATGTATGAAAAATAAATAAACATTAATATAAAATAAAATGTGGAGTCTAGTATTTTGTAGAAACACCGTCGATGTTCTGCTTGCCTTTTGTGGTCTTGCTACCTATAGTTAGTTGCTATATATGTAGCTCTATGTGTGACAAGAAAATTGGCCATATCATATAATTAGATCATTAAGTAAAAAGCCTAATAAACTGCCCGTGGTTTTACCTGCGTAAAGAATTACATACCATTCACCAGTTTATACACAACAGGTTACAGTGATTAAATAACAAACATCCAAAAAGTACAACTACAGGGTGCGATACGTATATTTCTACTGCAAAGTGACATTCAGTTAGAAAAAAAGTCTATGGAACCTATATCTGGACCCTGTGTTCTCTATGCTCCGCTAGATTTGGATTAGGAGTTACTAGATTCGTTATAATACGCCATTTATAAACCAACTAGTGCAGTTAACATAGATCAGGGTGGCAAGCGCCCAGAACTTTTTAAGTCAAAAGTGCTAAAAGTAAGAAAATCAACAGTAACATCTTTACAATGTACTATCTTGTACCTATAAAAAGAAATTCCTCAAGTGAAATAGTAGGTAAACAGATTTAATAACAGGCCTTTTGACGTCTCAACAAAGTTCCCTAAAATACTCTTGCAAAAGAATCATAAAAATGATAAATGATTTAATTTGCGCTAGTACTTCTACCGTATCGTTCTTACGAATTTAGAAGCTACGTTATACCCAGAATAAAAGAATTATTATGAAGAAATAACTATTTTATGAAAACAGTTTTGTTGCTAAAAATAGACAGAGTACTGTAGTAAATTGTAGAGGAAAATTGTGTCGAACACCAAAATAACTCGTCAAAAGAATGTCCAATATTCAAAAATAAACCTCAATAAATTATTTCTGTAATAGATATCACATAATTATCTATAAAAGCATACACGTGGGTATGTCCTGGAGGAAGCGGCGTTATTAAATTAATTATTTTATTGTTTACTTCGGCAATAATAAAGGTCGATCCATCAAACTCCCAGTTACATTTGTATTATGATTAACAGCATTACCACACTTAGACATATTGATAAAAGCGTCGTGACGAATTAAAATAGATCTGCTCGGTAGTAACCATGGTGATACCATGAAACGTAGATGGCGAAGCTTCAGGCCAACCATTTTTGTTGTTAAACATATTTATTTCGAAGTATGTCCAGATTTTCGGTACGTAACCTCTTGATTACCCTAAACCCTTGCGAGAAGTAATCCGAACAATAGAGTAAAGTCATTTTAAAAGAAAAAAGCTAAAGAAACTTCATTGTGAGTTTGTTTCGTTTGGCACGAAGTTTTGAATAGACATTTTCATGGTAGACCTTTAGGCACGCATTCTACACGCTAAAATAGGTAATAGTATTTAGTGCATATCACGGGAAACATATCAAACAACAGACACATAGAATACTCAGACACGAATCAACCACCTGTGGATCATACAAATTTTTGTCCCAAGCTACACTGGTGTTATCTTTTGCTGCCTTTAAGGTTTGTATGCCTATGGTGGCTATTCAGGAGGCCCATCTAATGAGTCAGCGAGTCACTGTCTGCCATTCCGACTTTGTATTGAAAGAGTATATCAGGCAAACGCCGTTTCTTATCCATAGTTTTCATTATACCAGCCCATCAAACACCTATCCCTATAGCCCAGGTTTATTAGGTTCCATATGTAGCAATAGTCTTCTACAGTTGCCGCGGCTAGTGTCTTTGGCAGTGTCCCGTCTCACTCTACACTAAAACTCTTGAAGGACGTCTGCATGTTGGATCTATATCCCCGTGTAAGCCTCCCAAAAGGGTTTTCGCTAACGTAAAAGAGTAACACATAATAATAATAATAAATGTACTGCCAATAAGTACATAATAATTAGATTACACGTTCATACAGTAATTCTCCGTTAATTACTTATTTGACCTTGTTTAACCCCTTAGTAATGTAAAAGTCCAATGCTCACCAAATTACCAAGCTATGCACCGTAACCAGTCAGCAGATTTTCACCCACACTGTTTGTCTCGTCCGTTCGGCATTAACCTCATATACTAAGAATAATAATAATATATTTTACGAGTTATCATCAAAGCAATATGGCTGTTTATGATGTCACAACGAAGGCCCCCATAGCTTTTATGGAACATCGACGGCGAAGCAAATAGTACTTAGGAGGCGTTTATCTGAACTTAATGAAATACTTTAGTAAGTGTATTAATGCAGACATTTCTCGTTATACGATATCTCTTTGACGTTCAATATTTCTTTGAAGGCTTTGGATACATCTAATTAGTTTTGCTTTAGATACAACTCATACAACTATGCATTCTTGTGCTATACGATATTAAAGGGATGCTGTGTAATGATATCAAAGTAGTAATTTTAAATGAAAACCATCAGAACTGTATTTATTAAAAGAGTTTTACAAAGCTCTATCACGCAGAGATTTATTTCGCTATTCCACACTATATAGCTAATTTATTGTTCTTCTACCAAGCACAACTTTAAACTACGTACTGCTGCCTGGCTGAAAATAAGGCTCAAGAACACTTAGCATGACCTGCTATTCGAACTCTGTACCTTCAATCAGCTACTGCCAATTTATTTACGCCACTAACGAATAACAGCTAACGAAACAGTCGGTAATATTATAAAAATAACGGTTTTAATTTTATAAATTTGTAATGTGTGGTTTCGGTGGTATATAGAAACCTATGCAAATATTACAACCTACACGTGAATTTCGAATGAAGTGTGTTTCGTTTTCCTTATAAAGCAGCAAACCGATTCGAGACGCCGTAGAGAATGTAAACATACCATCACGAGAGGCGTAAAAAAGACTTATTAATACAAATAAATAGTTTAGTCAAACCAATGTTGGGCTACGCGAGAAAGCTGCCTCTCTAGTTTTTGGGTTCCTGGTACAACAGAATCCCGCCCAAATCTGAGACAGCCTAATTAACGTAACAACTCTATTTAATCGATAATTGGAGTCAAGTAACCTAATTAGTAAAAGTAATGTTTCGGGAACTCCTTAGATTAGTGATTTTTGAGTAGTGTTGACTCTTCCATTCCAAGGTCCTCGCATTCCAACCGACTGGTCTCGATCAAACGATCGTCTGAAGGCTACGGCAACCATTTAGATTTACACTTTGGTAGCTAACAAAAAGAAGATTGTTATGCAAAAACTAACGTAGTATACTTATGCCTTAACTGTAAATACTAATCTAATACCGAGACTTACAACCATACTTAGCACCTGTCCCTGTTATTCCTGGTTTTATAATGATGGTTGGGTGGGCGTGATATTTATGGACATCGGAATAACTCGTCTCACCCAGACTACTTTTACCAACAACTGGACAAACGAGACGTTAAAAGGTTTTCCTGATAATACTATTGAGGTATTATATTAACAAATATGGCATGAGCTGCGTATACAGCGCTGTAATAGAAATGTATGGTCATGTTTAAGGGCCTTTAATATTAATACTTTTTACCTATGTTAATGACCAGCTGCCCGAGATAATTCGGGCAAAACATCTGTTTACAAGTTTATATGATGTTTTATGTTTTATTGATAAATACTCAAATTGTGTAAGTAACACATTAAATAGTGTAAATTTGAACCCATATAGATAAAAAAGTTTATTAATGAATACTAGAGAGTTTAATGAGGCCGATTCTGCCAACATCTTTACAAAAATCTAATTACGTTAATATAATGTATTGTTACAATATTTATTGTTCAACCAAAATAATAAATGACTGTGCTTTAAGTGGTCGACTTGCCATTGCCACTGCGCTGAGTGTTTTGGGTTCGATCCCGATATGGGTCAAAAATATTTGTGTCATTAACTAATAGTTGTTCCGTATCTGGGCATTTTTTGTTTGAATGTTTGTAAAGTCCCCCGCGACACAGGACTTATTCCTAGTGCAGGCATCGTCTATTTGAAATTTAAAAGAAAATTATTTACGCAAATCATTATCTTCTCATACATCTTCATCAAGTTGCTTCGAGTCTACCATATTTTAAGTGCTAGGTCTATATCCGTTGTTATAAACTCACTTCTAATTTTATCATTAGAATGATAATGACTTTGCATGAAATGTGATTTATATATTATCCATAATGAAATTATTTTGAAAATCATTGGTAATTCTCCAATAATTCGCAGGCGTGAGACCATGCGAAAAATTGAAATTGCCTTTAATTTAGATATTCGACATCGCGGACGGAAAAATAATGCCTTCTAACTTTGTAATCCACCTACCTTAAAAGTTTCAAACAGAAAATCTTTCCAAATTCAAATCGAGCAAAATGATTCACGAAAATCCCTATCTTCGTGGGATCAGTTAACGAAAGAAATATATCATATAGAACATTGCAGAAACATGTCGCCTTTATAGATTCTCTGAAATCTACGTATCGCGTGAACTATATATGACTTATGTATTACTAGCTGCGCCCCGCGGTTTTACCCGTATAAGTCCCGATGCCATAGGAACCTCGGGATAAAAAGCCTATATCCAGGTCTCCAGCTATCTACATACCAAGTTTCATCGCAATCGGTTCAGTAGTTTTTGCGTAAAAGAGTAACAAACATCCAACCATCCATCCATTCTCACAAACTTTTACATTTATAATATTAGTAGGATACACCTATGTATTTACTATGATATCGACAGATCGGAATATTTAAACGTAGAGTTACGCATCTTTTCCAGTAGGATAGAAAGAGGCGGCGGATATTCGCTTGCTTCTGACTCGTCTACGGCATTTACTCTCCTTACATATTTTATACAAACATAGTGCAACGTCTATTTACCCAAAGAGGTAATCACAGGTATATCAGACCCGTATTTCGCCAATTATGCTTATAGCGAGACTTATAACCATACCTGGCGAAATGCGAGAAGACGAGTCTATTGCTGTTTACCGGACACAGTTCTAGACTCCGTGCGGCTACTAATAATTTCTCGATAGACAACTCCCATAACACTTTACCCGACCTGAAAATCCATACCAAGACATCATGCATAACAGTCGCACCGCTGCGCTATTGAGGCTTTATGCATCCCTATAATTTTAAAGTAATATTATATTCTTGGTTAGCGATAGCCTTGTGGGAAACCGTTGGACTGCCACGCAAAGGTCTCGAGTTCGATCCCAAGGCGCGCATCTCTGACTTTTCAAAGTTATGTGCGTATTAAATATTTAATTATCGCTTGCTTTAACGGTGAAGGAAAACATCGTAAGGAATGCATGTCTAAGAGTTCAATAATGTTTTCAAAGATATGTGAAGTCTGCCCACCCTGTGCCAGCATTGTGGACAATGGCCTAACCCTTCTCATAGTGAGAAGAGGCCCATGCTCAGCAGTGGGACAGTTTAATACGGGACTGATATTGTTATATTATATTCTTTACCTCTTCAAAACCTCGAGTATTAACTATCTCGAGGTAAATACGTAAGTGTAACTATGCCCTTAGGCTCACACGCCATCGAGTGGTCTGGTTTTAATATGCCCATGCTGGGCAAAGTGTTATTGGTTTTTATTTATTCTCAGTAACACTTGGTCCTATTACGTGGTACTTTAATACAGCTATATGCTGTGCGCAATAGACTGTAATAGGCCCATCACCTTTTACATGAGACCTAAAACATAGCAAGTGAAATGTGGATGTAATATACATCTGCTATGTGAGGCTATGTATATAAATATTTATGTATCTATATATCAATACAATAATATATATATAATACGTAACGGGTATAAACGCGATCATGCTTATGCATGGTCGCGTTTATACATATATATTATAAAAAAGTTACACCGGCCGTGGTCACAAGCTGACTGAAGAGAGTTAGCTTGTGACCACGGCCGGTGTAACCTGGTCGAAACGTCCAGCATAAAAAAGGTAAACATTATGCATGATCGCGTTTATACCCGTTACGTATTATATATATATTATTGTATTGATATATAGATACATATTTGGCGTTGCATGCTATATATATATAGCATGCAACGCCAAAGTGTTTAAGTTAAGTGTTTCAAGTTAAAATTGTATGATTTGATTTCAAGAGCAGCTTGGTTGAACGCGATAACGAACTACTAGTTTAAATTGAAAAATATTTAAGCGTTGGATAGTCCATTTATCGAGGAAGGCTATAAGGTATATAACATCACGCTACTACCAAAAACGGACCATCAAAGAAAAATGTTGCGAAAATGGGTAAAATGCTAGTTATATAATTAGTATTGCTCCAGCTACATTAAACTTTTCTAAAACTAATATATGTAATTGGTCTATGCACCAAACCTCGCAATCAAATGAATTCATTATAAGACGAGGCTGCGTACATTGCACTATTACTATTGATACGAGTACTTAACTCAGGTCATCAGCAATGTCACAAGGCATCGTTCACAGGACAATTAGGAAGCGTAACGAACCAAGATCATAATATACGAATGAGAGAGAAGATTACACTCGTTGTTATCTATTTATTTCTATCTCCAGATATCTCTGTTAAGTATTTGTTTACATCCGTAATATGGGCTTATTACTGTTATGTTTTGAGTATAATTATGTTCGTTGTAATTGTTTTTATTAACACATTTTATAATTATAGACATTCAGAATGTGCTGGTTTAAAATAATTCATTGTGACAAAAATACATATTAATATGTAACATTCGTTAATATATCTCAATTCACTTTATAGCTTTATTGTGGAAGACTAGTGTTTAAACTAGGTAATCTATGTATTTCAGATCTATGGTCCAATAATTTTTAGTACTTTAAAATATTAAGAAAACAATGCGTATAAATTCGCACATAAATAATATGTTTTTGTATTCTTGACGACTCAAAAAAATATTAAAAAAGGTACAAAAAATATTGTGTTAGTGGAACGAAATGTAATAGAAAATATAAGTAGATACAACCATTTCTTTCAATCCTATATATCAACATTGTTCTAAACTACTTTTATAAGCAACAAGTTACAAATAAGTAAAACAATAGGTTAATAAAAAGTTCGATGCACTTGACTCCACGTCCTTGGTACAATCTCCTTAGCAATTAAATCGTCAAGATGGCGGAACTCCATCAATATAAATAAAATGGTACCATTTTCGGTTTTGACCTTGCGGTGACGATTAATTCCCCGATCGGGGCAGTCAGTAGGTTGCGTCGTCGGACCGGCCTTGCTGCTATGACGTAACCTGTATGCCTCCGAGCGACTCCGCGTCTTCGTGCCGACCGAGCCAGATATCGAACGTGCGCGCGCGCATCTCGCATTCGAACTTCAAAATAATTCGAATTTTAAACTCGCGAATCAAATCGATTATAATCTTCATAGTGTATTTAACAGCCAGTGATTGTATGTAGTGCATTCTTTGATCATGTAACAGTGTGAAGTTTTGTTTGAAGATGCCACGGTTTTGTTGATTGTTGGAAAACACTCAAATATTTAGTGACACATTCGAATACCTACACCGAGGCTGGGTAAGATTTTCTTTTTATTTCTCTGTTGCTGGTAATTAATTAAGACAACGAAGTATATTCTAGGTTAACACCTTAGTTATTGGTAAAATTAAAATGCCATTCTTCATTAAGACGCGCTAATTTATGCACATACACGTAAATAAGACGCTAATGAAGTAAGTGTCGAACTCAAATGTTTGGTAATGCAGTTCTCAAGAAATACAATATCAGCATAGTGTATCATGTCTATAAATACCCTCATTATAGAAGATATTCGAACAATATTCAAATAAAACGGGTAGATCATGTTTTTCGCTTTGTATTTTTGTTGATCACATTTAAAATTAATTAATTTAATATAGAACCAGTTCGTCGACCCGGTATCTTGGCTGTAAGCGAGACATATATTTACCTATAAAACGATAATTAGTTAATCATTATTAATATTACTGTTGTTTTTTATATTCATAATTACTGACGGACGAAGCAAAAATACATCATAGTTTGTGTTTTGTTTCTATTTTATGTTTTATTAATTTATGTATTGAGTGCTGAAACACAGCCTTTTTCCAACAGATTTGGTCACATCAAAGGTTGTAAGACATAACTGAGCCTTTTATACTAGTCTGCGAGTGGCGGGCTTTGTGGGCCTGCCCGCCATCCGTTCAGCACCAGGTCCGAGAGGCGGCGTGCGTGTTCCCACGCGTGCTTCTGTGTCGTGTCCGGCTCCTAGGGGGAGGGAGGAGGCAGTAGGGACTTTGGCTAGTGGTGACCGTAGGGTAGGTCTCTTCGTGTAGTGGCCTGCCGTTTCATACGACGGGCCGAAACCTCGGCGGGGTCGCGACCGCATGTGCAAGTGATTCGCGCGGCCCCGCCGATAGTGGTTTTGTCGAGGAACACAGTGGTAGGTTTAGTCGGTATTCCAGGAGGTACATTATTCTTATTCCATTTTTCTCTTTACCCGGCGAGTCCGACATAATCCCTCCGCCCGCCCCCGCGGAGGGGTATGCGACAAAGCATTCTCCCACGTAAAAAAAAACCTTTTATATCTACTAGTGTAACATAAGTTATTTAAATAACTTACATGCTAATATTAATGTTTTAATTCGATTTCGTCATAGAATATTGTTATATCATTTTAAAATCAGAAAATTATGACCGTTATATGTAATGTATAAAAAAATTATAATATCGCTTTTCTCCTAACCTTTTACTATTTGATGTAATATAACATTTTAAAGCCATTAAAAACTAAATCACTAGCCGCATGAGACAGCTCCACTTTTATATAAATAAGTTTCCTCTCAAAACTAGTTACTTATTCAAATGATACATTAGCAAGCATAAATATGTTTCGAAGTTTCTAATGCTTTTTATCCTTAGAAAGTCATTTTATAAAAAAACACATATCTATACGTATTATAAATATTATAAAATCTAGTATATACTTATTACTATAATGCGTAAAAAAAATCCTAAATATATGGCATATACCTACGCGAACACTTCTTTGAGAATTATTTAATTCTGGAGTTTATTGTTATTGCGAACTTGCTAATAGATGGCAATATGGCCACTCCATTTTACTTGGGATCTATAATCATCATTGTCACAATATAACTGTGCTACACCTAAACTCTTCAATAATATACGATTAGCTATTTTACGATTATTATAATAGCTAACTTTAACTTAAAGAAATAATTAAAAAAGCTCAAATTAAAGCTAAACGCTACGATTTTTGATATCAATACTATTGTTATTATTTTTATGTATCTGAAGCCAACTATAAAATCTCCATTGAAGAAAACCGATAACACCGTTATCGACGTTCTTCTGAACACAACAAAATAATATAAAACATTTATACCTAAATCCACCTACTTTTTATTCTTCGCTTTGGAAATGTCACGCTGTTTAACGAGGTGCTCAAGGCAGCTATCTCTTGGCGGACATTGTAAATTAAAACTATTAAGTGGGTATTTCCTTTTTTTGTTTGTAGATGTAAAGTTAATTAGTCATAATAGTAAGCTAATTAATAATATCGATGCAAAAGTACTGTAACAAATTAAGCATTACATTTCTGCACTAGTAGGGCTGCCATGTAAAATATAGACTAAGAGTTGCGAAGTTAACTACATAAAATACATATCAAGAACTTTAATCCTTGTATTTTTGGCTTAGGTATAATAGGCAAAACTAAGAAGTAGGAAATGATTAATCAGGAATGGCCAAATTGAAATATCTACTACACATTCAACTATTAGACTTCATTTGCTGAATAAAAGTACTAGTAAGATTTCTTATCCAATGTCATTTTTAAAAACATTAAGATTAAATACAACCTAAGATACAAAAGTAAAAATTTTTAGAAAATGTTTATGCGTTGGACATAATTTGAAGAGCTAATTGGGAACAATTACTTACGCGTTTTTGAACCCATAACAATATATTTTAGAATTCTTCGTCTCTCTGTATGTTTGTGTCGGCAGCATAAAATATAAAACCCACTACATGGCAGTCATGTCGTTTACAAAGTTTGTTAGCTGGAGCGTTAATCAAAGCCATGTTTTATCTATTTTTGTTGATCTCATAGTAGTTGCATAAATGATGTTGCAGTCGAAATGTTGTCGGACAAAGTCAAGGGCAAAGGCTAAGGCTTGACCATAATTTAACCAATATTTTACCCAAGTTCATTAAGTATACTCAACTAAATTGTGCCTTACTTCTGACACCACACAAGTAGGTATACTTTTGCTTAATTAATAATAATAATAATACTAATAATATGATATGTATTTTTAATATCCTGCGCGTTTATTTGCAACATTTGGACACCTGTAAAGGTACACATCGACCTTTATAACTGTAGATACATTTTTAAGATCTTTTGTCATCACCTATTTAACTGAAATAAAAGCATTTCATTTGATTTCTTTTTCTTTTTCTACATTGCGAGAGTATTTAGGTGACATTAAAATCGCGGTTCCTAATGCTGGCTAAACTCAAATCGACTATTTACAGATTTTGCAAAAAGAAAATTTGTTTGATGTGAAACTCGAACAACGACGTCGATTTTATTACTTTTTAAAATACGATCCGTATATTTTATACCTACTTACATAACCTTCCCAAAAATGACACTACGACATAAGACCTTCTGCATTTCGTGTTGTCTACCCCAGCTATCGATTTCAGGTAGTCACACCACCTGGCTGAGACCCGTTTGATTTTACGATTACCAATATACGATCAGCAAACGAGTACTAGAGGTACTCGTTTGCTCCAGCGACCATAGATCTTTCTCCAGATATAACCTGCCCATTGCCACTTTAACATACTTGTTTTGCGAAGTATGTCGGTCACTGCCATTCTTTGTCTTTCACTTCTTTATAAATACCGTCTATTTGCGGCAAAATCGGTCCTTGTGCATCTGCATATTTTAACTAGAACTCAAAGCGTCTGAAAATGGCCATGTTTCCTAAATTATTAACTCGCTAAAGGTTATGGAACGACCATAAAAAACATATGGAATAAGATGTTGCCATTATATTGTCTTACGTTTACGCGAATGTTATACATTGAAATTAAATTGCTTTATACGCATTTCGTAACGTTATTTATTTCAAAAATCTTTTATTACATAATCTTAAATCTATTACACTACAATTGTTAAACTTGACTTTAAGCTATTAAAACTATTTATATTTAAGTTTACGCTTTCTACGACGTTTCGGATGCTTTTTAGCAGCTATGTTCACGGGAAGTAAATATAAATAATCTATACAAATAAATAAAATTGAAGTGTGTGTTTGTAATGTCAAAATAACAGCTTTTTATCTATTGCATATGAAAGTATACAAGGTACCTATGCCAAAACATATATTTTTTTTATGTTTGTCTTTCTGTCTGTCTGTCTATCTGTCTGTTTGTTCCGGCTAATCTCCGAAATGGCTGAACCGATTTTGACGGGACTTTCACTGGCAGATAGCTGATGTTATAAGGAGTAACTTACGCTAAATTGATTTTAGAAAAAAGTAGGGTTCGCGGAGACAAACTTTTTTTAGTTAAAATCTACGCGGATGAAGTCGCAGGTAACAGCTAGTTTATAATATAAATAGTAGTCAAGTTTAAAAATATTAGTGTAATAGTTAAAAAAATATGTAATAAAAGTGTTACAAAATAAACAACGCGACAAAATTCATATAGTTTGAGATGTTACCATTTTTTAATTCCGCGCCTTCGCGCATTAACGCTTGCATAGGATGCGATGGACTGTTAGTTTAGTTTAAATTACCATATCACATCATATTCACAGTACTTTCACTTCAAATGAACTTCAAAAGCGTACCTTGTCGTACTTGACTTACTAAATATGATTATCTCCGTCAGGTGCTCTTTTATCATGTAAATGGCATTGGACACAGCTGCAATGTGCTATGCATCATGGACTAAAATACGCACACATACATACTCGCCGTAATGTATGTACTTATTATGCATTCTGCCGCCAGCGATGTCCTGTAATGTAGGTGATGCATAAATGGTATTGGTCTTGCATTGTTTTCAAATGCAGTACTAATTAGCCTAGTTGTTTTTTTGTGCTGGTTATTGCGTTTATATCGCAATAATATCGATAAAAACGACTATACAGATTGTTTATCATTACATCTGGACTATTGGCATACTGTATACATCTAATTACATATTATTATATTAATGTCAATGAACTTGGTCTGCATTACGTATAGACACCAGTTACGTTACGTTTTTTAAAGGGATAGACAGAAGATTACGAATTTCTATTTGTTACGATCCTAGGAAATACTTCATCATCCTTAACCTTTCCTACTTAAAGTAAACCAAAACAACCTTGTTTGTATAATAAGAGAATTTATATGTATCTACTGACCATAAGGTCTCAATTGCGATTATCAAGTCGGAAAATATTTTTATTTATTAAGGGATACATGAGGTATTGTGTTTAGATTGCACTTTGGGTAATCTGCGAAATAAGTAACCTAAAGATTGGCTACTAGCAATATAAATATATGCTTATAAAGAATGCATCGACTATTTTATTATTTAACATTTAAACGTTTGAATTTTGAACTATTTTCTGATTCGTTTTGAAAGCATATTTCTATCTAGGACTAACTAAAAATTTTAGACCTTTAACAGTAGACCAAAAAATATACTATTCAATTGAAAATGGCTTCAGCGGGCTTAAAATATAAAACACCAAATATATTATATAATAGAACAATGCTGAGGTACAATGTTGGCAATACTGAACTCTTATGATAGAGGATAGCAGCGTCATGGAATCCAACTTGCTTTTCTGCTTCGACCACAAAACTTGCTTCGACCAAAACTAGTGTCATGATTTCTTATTTTTGTTAATAATTCTGTTCAGGAGTTTTTATTTATTCAATTGGCAACACAGCCAACCATCATTTTTAAATAGTGGGGTTATTGTGGAAGGGAAAAATAACTCGTTCTCTCGGCGAAAGATCGCTCAGCAGTAAGGAACTAGCATTCAACTGATTTCATTATATTTCAGAAGTGGGATGAGTAAGTACACGCAAACATTTTCGATAATTATCTTTTTGTAATGGCGTTATTTCTTTCTTGTTTTTAAAGTTTAATTAGTAGATACTTATTTCGATTGTTTAACTGTGAACAAACTGATAGGTATAATACTTTAGTATAACCTGTTGTCATTTGCCATCATAATGTGTCGACTTTTACAGTACACTTTACAATACACTACACAAATGTAATAAACTACCCACATAATTACACACAATGACATTATACGCGATTCCCATAGGAATCATCACAACTTGGTGTATTTTCGAGTGTTAAAACTGAACGGTTACCTTGAAATACACTTCGTAACTCTTTAACTGGAGTGCTGTTGGGGAATACCCTCAGTGTATCCTACATATTCAGCTAATGAGTAAGGTTTACTTTCTGGAGGCAACCATGCCGACAAACCAGAGGTCCGCCTGCCTATTGGTTGAAAACTCTACACGCACGAGTGTAAATAATTTATTTCATTGCATATTATTATGTACCTACATTATAATTCTTTAGTAAATAATTGAAATATGCATTGTAAATAAGCAGCGCTTAGATGATAAAATGATATCACCCATGATTTTTTTTTTAAAACATTAGCATTTACATTGTATCAGGCGAATACTTGGTCAGGGTACTCCCTGATAGTTTTTTTTTTAGTTCTAAGAGTGCATTGTGCTCTTGCGTGAAATACTTGGACGAGGCTACTCTTCGTAAGTGTTTTTGCTGGAGCATAGTGCCGTTGTTTACTTAGGTATAACGCTTACGCTTACCTAGTCTGAGTGATTATACAGTGATATACTCTTCAGCAGTCTTTTGCTGGGATGCGTGTTATTACGTAGATTGACGAGTAAAATACTTGCAATAGCTTTTGTAGTATTGAGGTAATTTCTTTGTTAAACAAGCGCTGCTGGTTTATAAAGCTACTTGACTTGAAGGCTGTTGCCACTTGACTTGGAGGCTATTGCCACTTGACTTGAAGGCTGTTGCCACTTGACTTGCAGGCTATTGCCACTTGACTTGGAGGCTATGTGCGCTTCGTGCTACTAAGAGGTTATGTGTGCCTCGTGTGCTGGTAAGAGGTTATGTGTGCCTCGTTTGTTACTAAGAGGTTATGTGTGCCTCGTTTGCTACTAAGAGGTTATGTGTGCTTCGTTTGCTACTAAGAGGTTATGTGTGCCTCGTTTGCTACTAAGAGGTTATATGTGCCTCGTTTGCTACTAAGAGGTTATGTGTGCCTCGTTTGCTACCAAGAGGTTATGTGTGCCTCGTTTGTTACTAAGAGGTTATGTGTGCCTCGTTTGCTACTAAGAGGTTATGTGCGCCTCGTGCTACTAAGAGGTTATGTGTGCCTCGTGCTACTAAGAGGTTATGTGTGCCTCGTTTGTTACTAAGAGGTTATGTGTGCCTCGTTTGCTACTAAGAGGTTATGTGTGCCTCGTTTGCTACTAAGAGGTTATGTGTGCCTCGTTTGCTACTAAGAGGTTATATGTGCCTCGTTTGCTACTAAGAGGTTATGTGTGCCTCGTTTGCTACCAAGAGGTTATGTGTGCCTCGTTTGTTACTAAGAGGTTATGTGTGCCTCGTTTGCTACTAAGAGGTTATGTGCGCCTCGTGCTACTAAGAGGTTATGTGTGCCTCGTGCTACTAAGAGGTTATGTGTGCCTCGTGCTAATAGGCATGGAAGTGGATATAATGACAAGAATAGAAAATGGTATGTTAAGCTGGTTTGGACATGTAGAAAGAATGGACGAGGAAGGATTAAGAAAGTTTATAAGGCTAGTGTGAATAGTCGCAAGAGGAAAACCTAGGTGAATGTTTCTCGATCAGATCGGAGGCGTTCTGGACAAAGGCCAGGTTAAGAGCTCCTTGAACTGACGGGCGTGTATGAGAAATGTGATGAAAGTGAATGAAGCCAGAGAAGTGTGTCAGGATCGTAGCAAATGGAAATCCGTAGTCTCTGCCTACCCCTCTAGGAAATCAGGCGTGAATCTATTTCAATTTCAATTTCAATGCTTTATTGCTCTCCATATGTAATTACATGTTCTTACAAAAAATAATACAATAGACCAAATATCTATGTATCTGTGTGCTAATAGGAGAGGTTGTGTGCCTCATACTAATAGGAGAGGTTATGTGTGCCTCATGCTTTAGCCAAGTATGCTTTGATTAATATGCCTTTTTATATTTGTGTGCCTTTTGCTTTTTAGCAGAGGTTATGTGTGCCTCATGATTTAGCTAAATGTGCTTAAATTAAAATGAGGTTAGGTTCGCCTCATACATATGTCATGTATGTGTGTCGACTAGCAAAGATTAGTTGTCTCGTTAGTGAGCCAAGTACATTCAAGTTACATAGTGTACATCATTGAAATGATCAGTGTCATATGTGCGTAGCATAGATAATTTTTTGAAGTTGAAATATTAGAGGATAACCATACTTTATGTAATAGGCCGTGCTACTATGGTCCATTACTGACTTTTACAATGTTTAGTCATCTAGGCATGATAATATCGATTCAGTCCTAATGATATTATATTTTTATTTTTGAGACCATGAAATCGGACGACGTGATGACTCCAGGTCCTGATGGTGACATTTGTCTATAAATATTGTCGCGGACAATTACTATTATTTTGTGTACATTAGATATACCTACTTTAGTTTTTTTTAAATTTTAACTGAAATATAATACTGTATAATGATAATTATAAATTATGCCTGTTGACAATAAACAAATACGATTTAAAGAAATTATATTACAATGGGATATATAATAATTTGCCGATTCTTAAAGATCATAAGTTTTAATTCCATTATACGTTTTTAGATGCATGTAGGTATGTTGTTTGTCTTTGAACATGTTTATGTTCTAAGATAGCATGGAAATATATACAAATTCGGTTTGTTTTTCTAATTTGGCATATATCATAATAATTTTAAAGGCATATTAATTAACTTAATTAAAACATAAACCATTATCATTTTGAGTTATATTTCTGATTGTTTTTATAACTGTACATTCCATTATTGTGTCGCAAGAGGTGTCCGATGTGCAGTCATGTTATCTGACCCGTTACGCATACTATAGATGAGAGACACATTATAATTATTCGATTAATAGTAGATTAAAATTGTAATCTTTCCAATGAAATATCTCCCTAAATTATAGTATGGTCAAAGAGACAAATATTTGGCAATTATTCTGACTTTTGTAGTAGTTCCTGCGTTGCAGCCTATACGTTTTACTAATATTATTTATGTTCATTGTTATTTGGATTATAAATTTAATAATTCTCTTATAATTTGCTAATCATTATGAAGCCATTTTATGTTGTATGCTCTTAGCATTTATTGACTATAGCTGCACAATCAATTCCACTTTTCTTACAAAGGTATCGTTTAAAAATTTGACACCGTTATTAGAAATGAATGCATGAGAACGTAATGCTATCGGAGGGAGGCATCAGGCATGACATCGGTAACTTATGTAAACAATAGAGGTAATGAAGTTTTACACTAAATCATGTGATTGAATTTGTTTGAAGGAGTTCTCAGAATTTTGACATAATTTTTGAATGATATTAATTGTAAATGATTTAAAATAAGATTGTATATTGGTTTGGTTTTGGTATAGGTTTTCGAACGATATTAAAAATCTTTTTGTTATCTTTTGAATGCATTTAGGTATCGTTCATAAAATAAGATGGATGATATAGGACAGATATAGAGATGTGATACTAAGAGTGAGGTATGGGTATGAGTATTTTATTATGATTGATATGAATGTTAGGAAATGTGAAATACAGATAGAAATATTTGGTTGATATGTTTTTGACAGCTATTTGACCCAATGACGATGTTGGATTCGTAAAGACCATATTGGTATTTGGATTTGTTTAAATAATGTACATGTATGTTTTGATTATTATGTATGAGGTTTCATTGTGAGGTTAGAAGTGAATTTATGTAGGTACACACAAGTGATAATAAAAGAGTTCTGTTCCTTCAATTTGATCATGGTGCAAACGAAATTTCTGTAAAAATTGTTAGAGGTCAAAGTAGCCTTAAATAAAGACCCATGATTTGGTGAAATGATTTTATGATGGCTTGATGAAATGGTTTGATGGACTGGTTGAATGGAACGGTTTGATGGAACGGTTTGATGGAACGGTTTGATGGAACGGTTTGATGGAACGGTTTGATGGAACGGTTTGGTGGAACGGTTTGATGGAACGGTTTGGTGGAACGGTTTGATGGAACGGTTTGATGGAACGGTTTGATGGAATGGTTTAATGGAACGGTTTGATGGAACGGTTTGATGGAACGGTTTGATGGAATGGTTTGATGGAATGGTTTGATGGAATGGTTTGATGGAGTGGTTTGATGGAACGGTTTGATGGAGCGGTTTGGTGAAGCGCTTTGATGGAACGGTTTGATGAAACGGTTTGATAGAACGGTTTGATGAAATGATTTATTGAAATGATTTGTTGAAATGATTTGTTTGATGGAATGGTTTGATGAAATGGTCTGATGAAATGGTCTGCTGAAATGGTCTGCTGAAATGGTCTGCTGAAATGGTCTGCTGAAATGGTCTGCTGAAATGGTTTGATGAAATGATTTGATGAAATGATTTGATGAAATGATTTATTGAAATGATTTATTGAAATGATTTGTTGAAATAATTTGATGGAATGGTTAGATGACATTGGGATGGTTTGATGACATTGAGATGGTTTGATGACATTGAGATGGTTTGATGACATTGAGATGGTTTGATGACATTGAGATGGTTTGATGACATTGAGATGGTTTGATGACATTGAGATGATTTGATGACATTGAGATGGTTTGATAACATTGAGATGGTTTGATGACATTGAGATGGTTTGATGACATTGAGATGGTTTGATGACATTGAGATGGTTTGATGACATTGAGATGCTTTGATGACATGGAGATGGTTTGATGACATGGAGATGGTTTGATGACATTGAGATGGTTTGATGACATTGAGATGGTTTGATGACATTGAGATGGTTTGATGACATTGAGATGGTTTGATGACATTGAGATGGTTAGATGACATTGAGATGGTTTGATGACGTTGAAGTGATTTGATTGAAGTTATGTGATGACATTGAAGTAGAAGTTTATTCGTATGCATATGAGACATAATTACAGAGGATGTTACAAAGGTTAAGATACATCATACCTCGCCTTTAGTAGGCGTACGCAGCGATAGCTCAGTGGGGAGACCAACAGACTGCAATGCAGAGGGTCTCGGGTTCGAACCCACGTCACGCACCTCTGACTTTCGGAATTTATATGACTTTTCGAAGTTATGTGCGTATTGATTGACAATTATCGCTTGCTCCGAGCCTCGGAGAGCACGTTAAGCCGTCGGTCCCGACTGCCATGAACATCTATGGCAGTCGTTATTGGGAGAGTGTCGACACAAACGATCCCACACAGTCATGATTTGAACAAAAGAGTGGCCATGAGTTTCTTGCCCGTTCTTCTCATGAGCCCTACACCCTTGCCTTGCTGAACGTGGCAGTAAATGTAAACTCACAAAAAAAATTGTGTAACTTTGACATTCATAAGTGTTGCCCTGAACTTGTGTTATTAGATAGTACAAATAAAATAACAATAATTAATAGACATAATATTCATTATCAATAGGAACAATAATTATAAATATGAGAAGGAAATAAATAATATCGTAACTGTAAAAAAAAAAAATAGTATAATAAATAATATAATCAATGTCAATTTCCAGTTTAATAATTACATAAGTCAAGCTAAATTAAATATAAATACATTGTATAATTTTATACAGTACTTAATATTATATTGCTAATAGACATTTCGTTTTAAAGTATGTGTGAAATAACAATATTCATTTAATGTATAAAAGCAATTCTTCAATAGTCATTTTTTTATTTTTGTTTAAAATTCGATGATCGGGATGTTTCTCTGTTATGCATAGGGAAATGGATACATACTTTTCATTCTTGCTAACACCATATCTCGATCGTGTGATAATGAAAACTGAGTGATTTTAGCTGAGGTTGTGCTCCAGGAGTAGCATGGTATCGGATGACCGAATGTCATGATTTCTTATTTTTGTTAATAATTCTGTTCGGGAGTTTTTATTTATTCAATTGGCAACACAGCCAACCATCATTTTTAAATAGTGGGGTTATTGTGGAAGGGAAAAATAACTCGTTCTCTCGGCGAAAGATCGCTCAGCAGTAAGGAACTAGCATTCAACTGATTTCATTATACTAGCTTCGACATAATGATATGCGTAGTCTTAACGATAGCGTCTTCAGATAAGTTTGGTAACAAAGAAGCCAATACAGTTTTAATCAATTTTACTCATTGACTCAAACGCACTTGATGCTTAGATTCCTAGGACAATTTATATTCTTAGAACTGAATTTCCAAGCAACTTTTATACCTCAACTGAAGAATGTTGGTTTTTGAACAGGTAGTCTTAGACATACTGTCTGACAGTTTCAAAACAGGCCAATTTATTATTCAATGTGTAACACATTTCTTTAAGGCTTACCTCTCTTTCTAAACTTACATTTTCTATTTAAACTAGTTCCCACTAAGAATAATCCTTGTACACCTAGTAAGCAGCTTACGAATAGCCTTTGAATCGACCTTGACCTATGCTGGAACCAAATCACTCCATGAGTTATCGGTAGCGGCAGTCATCAACCTAAATCACTGCGTTAACCGTAAAATCATCAAACCATACCCAATAAAAAATCTAATTATGGTCAACTATAAAACAAAAAAATACTCTAACGTTACTTTATAAGAAATTACCGTCATCGCTAGTTTCCTGTGGGAACAGAGCACTCTTTTTATCTACTTGACGTAATTATCATTCCACGAGTCGCGCGTAGGTACTGATTCAATGAGAGCCTTTTGTAATTTTTTTTATATCTCGATGAACAATAGTCGCACGGGATTATAAAATAAGAATACTTTTATAGAAAATCTATTTCTTTAAAAAAACAGTTTGCTTTTTTATGAAAATTGTTTGAATTGCCTATTACATACAAGAGCAAATAGCAACCAAAAGGTTTTTTTTAACCGACTTCAAAAAAAGAGGAGGTTTCTCAATTCGACCGTATATATGTATATATATATTTATTTTTTTATGTGTGTTCGTGGATAACTTTGTTGTTTATGAACCGATTTTGATGATTCTTTTTGTTAGAAAGAAGATATACCAAGGGTAGCTTCATTGGCACCAAGTCAGGATCTGATGATGGAATCCCAGGGAAATCGAGGGCAACCTCAAATGTTATAGGTGTTAACAAAGTTTTCCTTATATTTTCTAAAGCTATTGAGACATTTGCGTATGGTCATCATCATCTCATGACGCTGAGCTGATGAAGGAAGGCACAACTCTTTAACAGTTAGGATTTAGGTGATTTCTTGTTCTAGAATAATGTATAGAGACTGTCGATATTGTTATAATTGATTTCTCTAGAGACAACAGAGTGAGTGCTAGAAACTAAAAGTATTAATCATTTTAACCGACTTTAAGGAAAGAAGGAGGAAGTTGTCAATTCGACGTGTATTTTTAGATATATTTGTGAGTTTGTGAGGTTGAATCTCTGGATCGTCTTAACCGATTTAGAAAATGTTTTCACCATTAGAATCCTACATTATTCCCGATGGACATAGGCTACTTTTACCACGGCAAAACCTAATTAAACGCGGGCGTAGCCGCGGCGTGGATAGCTAGTGTGTAATAAAGTTGCTTAAGACATATGATTATACACATTGATTTCATCTTCGGCGTAAATATTTACATTATGTTCTGTAGAACTGTTGACGTCTCTATCCTGATTCACAAGTGTTCATTGCTACAGCCTGAACCAGAGGTTCTTGGATGACTTGTTCGGCATGGGCGAATTGTTCTACAGATAAGTTATGTAGAAGAGGCCTTAATTCTGATTGTCGGCGTAAGGAACCACCTTCAGCTGTTTCGCCCTCTTCAATGAGTCACTTTCATTGCGAAAAGGAATGTGACATACAATCAGACTAATAAAATCCTTCTCGGTCACTATTTAAAGTGTAGTAGCGAGTGCGTAGACCTGCCGCCTGATTTCTGATTCGCATTCTTGTATTATCGCGCAATTGGATGTGTTTCGTACTCTCGTTTACTTGATCTCTTAGCTCAACATCACTATTGTCATCGTCCCAAACTGTACTCGAAACGGTTTCGTAGCGAACGGCAAATTCAGCCAAACTTATTAGATCGAGTCTATGTTCGCGCTGCTCGGGAATCTCATTATTCAACCGTTCTCAAATAACACTGAGCCGATGTTTCCGCTGTTCGGGAGTCTCATTGGTCAATCGGTCTCGTATAACATTTAAACGATATTCGCGCTGCTATCACTTTGCGATTCCTGTGACAATTGAGAACGCATGTAATTTCTCATCTGAGATAATCTAGCATGACGTGTCAACGGTGATTCTTGGGAACGAGATATGGCATTCCGTTTGCAATTTTTGAATAAACGTTCTTTATTTGCTTCAAACGATTCCTTATCTCTCTTTTCCTTCATGTGGGTGGTACCTTTAGTTGATCTACCCATGATGCTACAAATTAACTGAAAATTGAAAAATAAACAAACTTTAAAAAAAGTATAACCAACTTCAAAACAAAAACATCAGCAATAAAAAACGAAAAATAAACTTAATTAAACATTTAATTCAAAGGATAGAAATGTGTAACAATTCTCTTTTACAGATTTCCAATTTCGTTTAAAATAACTTACCTGCGTAAATACTAAATTATAACAAAATCTTAATAAACGAAAAACTTTACTTCTGTGAACTGCCTTCCTACCTATTTAATATATTATTCGAGAAATACCTATAACAATATTATGTTACTTCTCAATTATGTAGTATTTAGTATTTACAAATTATGTTGATTTATTTACACAATTACATTGACAATTTTTGTCTAAACCTCTTAACTATTAATTTAAAAACAGTGTCTTGTTTTATGAAACTTATGTAGATTGTTCAGGTAATTTTGTAGGTATACTAAAGTTAGAATGACTCAAGCAATTCGCTGTAAAATGAGAAAATAATAAAAATATGTTATAATTAACAATACCAGAATAACGATCAAAATATCTAATTAGTGATTAGAAAACGATTATATTTATTTATGCTGTAGTAGTGTGTTTCAATTGTCGGTGCACGCTACCTGCGTGAAAAATACTAGACTAATAAACTCTTAGAGGGTTTTTTTGTAGAAAGTTACAGACTCTGTGCTGCTACTTAGAACTTTTTCAGGAAAACCGTACACCATCTCCCCTGATTGGAAAATTTAGCCCAAAACCTCATGCGCAGCTGTGACGTACACCACCACTATGACAACGAGGCAAAAGTAACAAAGTTTTAACCAAATTACTCTAATTAGATATGCAGCAAAAATTATATTGAAATTTTGATTAAACATGATGCGTTAATAATATTTTCTAATAAATCTCTTTTTTATTTCTAATTTTATTATTGCATGGATCAACGTAATATGTGGCAGAAGTTTAGTGATCACATGGCAACTACCAATACATCGAGTACTTATTATAAGTTCAATCACCATATAGTGCATATCTAATTATGTGGGCTATACGTACATACAACTGATTCTGAGTATTCTTTGAACTCGTCATGTCAAAATTTGGATAGTCCATCACGAAAAAGCTTTACCATTAAGTTGTTTTAAAAGAAATCATAGCTCATAAACACAAATCCCGTCCACATCTGTACTAATTAAGTGTAAACATTCGCATTAAACTGGAATAGAAACCTCAACAGCTGCCAGATTCCATATCTGTGTCATCGAATGTAAATAAATTTATTTTCATAAGCTCCAAATCCAGGAGCGGACTTGGACAGACGATTGATGCAAATCTCGCAGACATTACAAATCGTAAAACGCTGTTATGATATTTGAAAGTATGATATTATCCTACAAAGTCGTTGAGCACTCATTAAATGTTCCACAAGTACCAAGTTTAATGCGTCGAAGAATGCTAACAGGCAGTTAAGTTCGTTATTAAAATAGCTACACTCAACAAAGCGCCTTAGTTTTATGACAGCGCATTGTGTTATCATTAAGTGTACTCACGCCCTAAATTGATAAAATAAAACATTAAGATGTTGAAAGGAATATTTATTTTTATTCTACTTTCTTTTCTTATGTTTAGTAGCTAATGTTCGTTTTTCAAGCAGCAGAGTTCTATTTTTTATTACATCCGAATTGTCGTTCGTAAGATTGAAATGAAACTTAATCTTGGGACCTTGAATAAGTTACGGTTTGTCCAAGTTATCAATTAATTTTGTGATAGTAAATAACAATATTGAGTAGCTTGCCCTGCCCACCAGGGCATGATTGGTAAGTGGAAGGCGCGGCTGGAGGCGCCCTTGGCCGGTTTCAGAACCGTTGGGGTCCTCCAGCCGGTATTGGAGCAGTGGGCAGGGCGGCAACATGGGACCCTTTCCTTCCGGCTAGTGCAGGTGTTGTCAGGGCACGGTTGCTTTGGCAAATATCTGTACACGGTCGCTAGTAGCGAACCGAGTCCCGTCTGCCACCACTGCGAGTGTGAAGAAGACACGACGCAACACACGCTCGAGCAATGTCCTGCTTGGGCGGTGCAGCGCCGTGAACTCATTGAGGTTGTTATCACACTATTGCATACCTAAGAATGTGCTTAAAAATTGTACAAATGTCAATAATTACTCAAACGGGTAAAGCCAAACCAATGTAATAAAGTTCCTTTACTTAAATTTACCAAAGTTATAAATTTCTTGTGAAATTTAACATACCTATAAATGTTACGGAAATAAGTATCTTGATAAAAATGGGCAACAGGTGTGCCGAACAGAAATCAGCCAAGCGTGAATTGCGTTTTAAATAGGTCTTATTTACACATGTGTGTAATAATAGCTGTTCAATTTATTTAACGGTTTGTATGTAGCTAATATGTTAATTTCGTAAGTTTATGGATTTGACTGGAATAATAGTGTAGTAGTTTAAGTACCTAATCACTTTCATGCTACCATGGCGGTGTGTACAACGACTTTTATACCCAAACAGAACACATTTGCAACTTCAGCACGTATAGATAATTTGGATATTTGATGCATAGAGTGAGCGTTCTTTTTTAGGAAACAAGTTAAAATTAAAGCGCCTCTAGACGGGCCGCCTTATTTTAATTCAATGTGTGTTTGGAATATACTGGTCGAAAATAACAGCTATATTATAGAATACACGTCACCAATTTCTATATGTCTATCCAGTTGATACAAATAATTATGTTTGGAATGGCATGCAATAAAATGTTTTTGAGCTATTGTGTAAAACATTGCAACCACATATATAGCATTGAAATATTACATTTTTACCGCTATTTGCGTTTAGAAGCCTGTACAACCAATATAATCACAAAAAACATATATACATAATATGGCGTAAAATGCAAATGCATTGGTGTAATTTTGTCATCAAAAATATATCTGTATTTAAAACAAGATCTTTGTTAAACAGATTGTATTCAAGACTGCAAATTAAAATGCATTGAATCTCACAGCAGAAGCACATGCGCGTCATAATAAACAGTACAAGTGTATCTACACTAGCTTATAATGCTCAGTACGCATTCCCCTCAGATTTCTTATCGCATATATAGCAAAGGAAGGCCGACACACCTTTTATCTACTTGCTACTTATAGAGGTCGTTCTGTCTTTTTATAAACCGAGCTCCCGGCCTTGGCCGGTCACAGGGACCCTCTCCCTACATACTAACCTTTAGAGCGTTCAACGGACCGTAGAGACGCTTCCACGACCATCCTTTTATAGATCTTCCCATTTATTGTCAAACTATGTAACCAAAGACCTATTTAAACTGGTTAAATATTGCAACGATTAGCCGTCTATTGTACCTAGGTAGCCGAAATAGCACAACGTGTTGTGATAGCGAACGTTTCGGTTGTGTGTAGTGCTAAGCTTGCTTTGTATTGAGTGTTTTATATGTGTTGTGTGTTAAGCAAGCAGTGGATGCTATGATATCATATCTTTATCGTTTGAAGTTCAGAGTGACATATTTATATTGTCACTCTAAACTTCTTACTTAACTTTAAGCGTGTTATCTTAGACTATTATGTGACAAAAGATTCGAATAACAATTTACTCCATTAACAAAAAGGTTCAATTTGGAAACGAGTCTTCATTTGTATTTTTAAATCTTACAAAAAGTAAGGTGGATAAATATGAAAGGAGATACAGTATGATCATCATGCGTCATCATGAAGTTTGTGTTTAAAGTTCATTAATACTTAAAAAGCCTTATGAAAACAAAGCAGTTGAAGGATCTTAATACCGCTTGTATAAAAATAATACTATCGAATGACATAACATTTTCTTAAGATTACGTTTTCGGTTATTTTAACCTTAAGATTTTATGGAGCTATTGACATTATTAATATAATTGTCTTGGTAGTGCAGCAGTAGTTAATGCGCCTAAGTACTATGCAGAGCGTGTCGGGTTCCTTTTCCGGATAGTGCAGGGTCCTTAGGATGTTTGTCGTGACATATCCTCAGAAGTAGCATGGCACCTGAACCTGTGTTCTGCAGACTAAGCACGCCTCCTGGGTCCAAAAGCATAGCTAAATAACTATGTTTGTAATTCACCTCTGCCTGTAAATCGCCGAGGAGCTACATTCGGGGATATATAGGATATCGATAATTTATGTGATGGAGGCTAGAAGTAAACTATAGAGCACATTTTATGTGTAATACCATGTACACAGGTTAATTCTCGAATGTTTAAGCAGAAGCACATAAATAACATCCACATTTAATGAACCATATATATTTAGGATACACATAATAATATATGTAGATTTTAATATCTGTATTAAACTATCCCACTGCTGGACCCAAGCCTCTTTTCTATTCCACCACGCTGGCCCAGTGCAGATTAGCAGATATATCACATATCTTCGAGAACATTATGGAGAACTCTTATACATGCAGGTTTCCTTACGAAGTTTTCCTTTGCCGTTATAGCGAGCGGTAATTAATTATTTAATACGCACATTACTTCGAAAAGTCAGAAGTGCGTGCCTTAACATCGAACTCGAGACCTCTACGTGGCAGTCTAATGGTCTCTCACTAGACTGTCTGGCTATCCCTGCATAATGTTTCTATGTATAATATGTATGTATTAACAAAAAAAAAAGTATATATGTATGTTTATCCATTGTCTAGTACCCATAGTACAAGCTCTGCTTAGTTTGGGCTAGATGGTGTTGTGTAAAAAAAAAAAAAAAATATATATGTATATATATTGGCAACCTTTTATATCGTTGTCACTGGACTTATTGCCATTGCTTTTAAACTCCGTGTTGCTATAAAACAAATCTTTACCAATACCCCAAACGAACAACCCGATGAAATGAGATTGCTCACAAAAATTTTACCAAAATAGAAAACCGACTTCAGCTAGACAAATAATAAAATGAAAACATCATCAATGTAGTCGAAGTCAACCAAATATGCATTGTTAAGTAAAACTCATAAATTACTGGTCAGATCTTGTTAAAATTTAAATGGCACTACATGGGTGCACCAGCTTTCACATAAAAAAGAATCATCAGAATCGGTTCACCTAGAAAAACGTTCTGAGGTAACAAACAAAAAAATCTGTCCAATTGAGAACATTCCCCTTTTTCTTAAATTGGTTAAAAACAACTAAAAGCTTACAGAACAACGGGATATAATTATAATATTTACGTATAGTTATCGTAATTCATTTTTTAAATAAACTTAACTAAAATTATATAGGTATGTCTACTAATATAATGTAGATAACGAAAACGAATTTGCGTGTATTAACCGAATTCGAATATGTGTTAGAAGAAAGATACAACCATTATTTAACTGCTCTGATAGCACAGTAGTTTAATCGGTCTCCACTTGGCAATGGGTTCAAATCCCACACGAGACAAATATTTGTGTGATTCACAAATGGTTGTTTCGATTCTGAATGTCCTTTGTGGCTGTTGTTTGAATGTGTGTTAAGCGATGGCTTTTAAAAATAAATTGTTGAAACAAACAGGTATGCATATTTTTGCAAAGCGAAGTCTTAGAAGCTGCTTTTTACAAATCCTGTAACATACATATTAGCACATACCTACATAATGGCACATAAATGAGGCAGAGCCTTTTTCATGTCCTAAATGCCTGAAAGTCAGCTCATTAACACTTTTTTTATAATCGGCATAATCGCAAAGGTGAGATAAAAAGAATTCATTAATGTAGGATCCACGACTTTTATGCCGCCATTTTAAATTAATTACTAGGATCCACGTATGATATAAAGTGCTAACAATGAAATTTAATTAAATTACATTGCTATTACTAAGAGTAAGTATATAAAAACTAAATTAGTAACATACAGTTTTTTTATGGACTACTAGATTTTGCCCGCGGTTTCGCTCAAGTAGGTATGTCAAAAATTAGGTAGGTGTGTCAATAAATTTCTATCTTTTAGGAACAGCACTTTTTTCTTGGTGAAAAATACTCTATATCCTTTTTTGTACCCCTGACAACATGTATGCGAAATTTCATGATGCTCGGTTGAGTAGTTGCGGCGTGAAAGCGTAATAAACAAACTCACATTAGCATTTATAATATTAGTAAGGATTTGGCCGAAAATAAACAATTAATTAATTAAAAACTGTATTAGCTTTTGCCCACTACTTCTTACGCGTGGAAGTTGGAAGTAGGTATTGCTTTGTTCCTCAGGAACAGCATTTTTTTCTGAATGAAACGTCCTTTTCTGTCCTACTGACAACGATAATCAGTTGAATAGTTGAGGAGTGAAAGAGTAACACACGTAAAAATGTGGTGTGGAGGGCTTTGCTCGTGGACTACTCGACTGCTTACAATCAGGCGGAGTGCAGTAATTTTGACAGAGAAAAATTTTAAAAAGTCAAACAAACTCACATTCCTAGTTGAAGTATTAAGTTTGTATTATAAATGTAAAAGATT
The DNA here is from genome assembly GCA_963564715.1 of Catocala sponsa. NCBI lineage: Eukaryota > Metazoa > Arthropoda > Insecta > Lepidoptera > Erebidae > Catocala > Catocala sponsa. The sequence goes on along the minus strand of OY751339.1, from coordinate 17,685,677 downwards.
TTGTTACTTTCGAGGCTAATGTTCATATAATGATAACTTGATCAGATTCAAAGCCTTTGCTTTTAAGTGCTAACCCAGACCCAGGCATTACTAAGCTTTTCAGTACCTTGATTTTCTTGTTTACCAGGCCAAGAATTTCGATGAAGCCTAGTCGTAGCATACGTAATGTATTTATGATGCCAAAGGATTTTGCCTGAACTCTCAAAAATAAAATGCAGGATTCTGTCTTCATATTCTTGTAAATCTTATGCAATTAGGTTTTGCAATTTGTATAATAAGCAGATATTTCTTTAGGGATGTATATTTTCGTTTATTTTATTTTCCATAGATTTTGTCCGCGGCTCTGCTCGCGTAAATGTAGGTTGTGTAAATTTTTTATTCTTAAGGAACAATACTTTTTCAAGGTTGGAACTTATACCCTTTTCTTCCCATCACCATTAAATTTCAACAACGACAACGTCTATGCGCAATTTCATGATGATTCATCGGACGAATAGTTAAGGCGTGAAAGCGAACAAAGAAACTTACATTCGCTATTATAATATTAGTTAGGATATGTCATGTGTTTACACTGATACTAAATGATCCGCAATCAATATAAGCTTCTGGAACCGAAGGTGACTGAACCCATCCGTGATCAGAAATAACAGACAAGAATTATTGCTATTATTATAAATCATACTGTCAGCTTCTTTGAACTGATTGTGTTCTAATGAGAGGGGCATATTAAACAACTTTAAGTTGGCATATATTATGGAGCACATTCAACTTTTCTCTAAAAGTTGTACTTCATGTTACGCTGACAAAGAGATTTAAATAGATCGTAATAATTTCAAAGTATGTGATAAAATACATCTTATGATTGATGGTGTCGAAGACATGAATGTACATGGGTTAAATATAATTATTATTTTATGCGATTAATACCTACATACATTACTTAATTAATAACGTAAATGAGGAGGAACTCTATGACATCTATTAGAGGGATTTAATAATTTTTTATTACGGTTATATAATATTTTAGGTAACTAAACTTATAATAATAAAAGTTTATTATTATTAGTTTTGATGTAAAATATTATTAGGCAGATCATTATATTTAATTAAGCATACAGTGGTTTTTATTTAGTTTTGGTATTCGCACTGCTTAATATTTTAATACTTATTATTATGTTTTCCTCTTTTCAGGAATACAGATGAGAAGATGACGAGAAAATTTCTATTCTGTTTTCCCCTACGGCTGGGGAATATTATATTCGGATACATTGTGATAGTAAGTATTGCCCTATTCACTGTGGATGTATGCCGAGTGCCTTCATTTTGGAAATTATATTACTGTAAAGGGAGCTCCGAATAAACTGATAACTACTAGAAATATTTGTAGGTATATTCTTACGTGAAAACTATTCACAAATAGATAAATATAGATATAATTCTTTTAATAGAAAAAGTAAATATATATAGATTATAATGTCAGATAAATAACATTTTTATAATATTTAATGTAGTTTCGTATTCGTATTATTTTGTAATCTGTTAGGATTGTATTTTCTTTCTAGCGTCTACTCAATTGAAATTAAATAAATGTTGACGTTATGCGGCTTTGCTATAACAATATAATCAGGCGCTTTGACCACAAGCCTAAATCAATGTGAGTGATTAAGTACTTGTATTAGATACAATATTGACATATAAATAAATATATCTTAAATATTATTAATATATTTTTTAAATAAAAGCGAGATTTTAAAGCCATCTTAATAATACTGGTGAACTTACTGAGATTTTTTTAATAGGCAATTTAATAATACTGCCCTACCCAGAAATTAAAGTGGAGACTTTACCTTTTACCTTTACCTTTCTACCTACCTTTACCGGCAGAAGATGATGCTTATGCTTAAGACATAAGCACCATCTTCTGCCACCAACAACAGACCAACCAACAGCGGCAGACCATCTTAATTAGGTATTTTTATAATAATAAGCATATTATCTATGTCCTTAATGCATATTTACATATTCTTACGGCGGTCTGCCTTCCCTTTACGGATGTAGTAGGCATAAGAATATGTATTATATCATATCTACATTGCATCAGTTATGGTTTTAGGTCGCACGTGTGAGCCTATTGGCGTCAATTGGGCGGAATGCCAGACTCTACTGCTACTAAGAATGACCTGACCGAAAACACAGACCACTTTGTCTTGCTCGAGAATCAAACTTTAGACCACATACAGAACAGTCTCATTTACAACCGCTACGTTTTAACTCTCGTATAAGAAATATATTTTTAAATAAAATCGCACATATTATTTGTTGGATAATTACTTCTCTACAAAAACATAACCGTTAGTTCATAAGTCATAATCCAATTATTTATTATTATTGAATCAATCCTTTTTTATTTCAGCTTATAGCAATAGCGACAATAGCATTCCACCTGTACGAGTTAGGCTTAAACCTGACCAATGACTACTACCAGAAGACTGAGAAGTTCAACAACTTCCAAAACCTGGAGAGTATATTCGGCTCATCGAAGGACTCGCTGGAAAAGATTATAATACTGACGTATTATTTGACGTATATCGTTATTGCAATGCTCCTGTTTCTGTTCGCCATTATGTTCACTTGTGGAGCTTATAAGGTAAGCACGTGTTACGATTGTATAGCATATGTAATGGCACAATATTATAAATGCGGGTTCAATTTCCGTATGTGCTTATCTGACATTATAGTTGTTGCAATTCTGGTAATGCTTCTTTCTCTAGTGTATCAATTGTCTTTTCGAAACTTAATCCAAACATTTATGTTCCCTTTAATTTGCTTAGAAACCAGATTACATTTTTTATATCCATGTATACCTATTAAGGATGTGCCATGCAAGGATGACTGATAAAAACATTTCACTTTATTGCAATGCAATTAATACATAACATGCACATAGATAGCATAGAAGTTTAAGTTGTCGCCACATCACGGCTGGTGCTGAGGGTTAGCTCTAATCAGGTCAAATATTTGTGTGATCGCAAAATAGTTAGTTCGAGGCTAGATGTTCTTTGTGTTCGTTGTTAGTTCAAGGCTAGATGTTCTTTGTGTTCGTTGTTAGTTCGAGGCTAGATGTTCTTTGTGTTCGTTGTTAGTTCGAGGCTAGATGTTCTTAGTGTTCGTTGTTAGTTCGAGGCTAGATGTTCTTTGTGTTCGTTGTTAGTTCGACGCTAGATGTTCTTTGTGTTCGTTGTTAGTTCAAGGCTAGATGTTCTTTGTGTTCGTTGTTAGTTCGAGGCTAGATGTTCTTTGTGTTCGTTGTTAGTTCGAGGCTAGATGTTCTTTGTGTTCGTTGTTAGTTCGAGGCTAGATGTTCTTAGTGTTCGTTGTTAGTTCGAGGCTAGATGTTCTTTGTGTTCGTTGTTAGTCCGAGGCTAGATGTTCTTAGTGTTCGTTGTTAGTTCGAGGCTGGATGTTCTTTGTGTTCGTTGTTAGTTCGAGGCTAGATGTTCTTAGTGTTCGTTGTTAGTTCGAGGCTAGATATTCTTAGTGTTCGTTGTTAGTTCAAGGCTAGATGTTCTTTGTGTTCGTTGTTAGTTCGAGGCTAGATGTTCTTTGTGTTCGTTGTTAGTTCGAGGCTAGATGTTCTTTGTGTTCTTTGTGTTCGTTGTTAGTTCGAGGCTAGATGTTCTTTGTGTTCTTTGTGTTCGTTGTTAGTTCGAGGCTAGATGTTCTTAGTGTTCGTTGTTAGTTCGAGGCTAGATGTTCTTTGTGTTCGTTGTTAGTTCAAGGCTAGATGTTCTTTGTGTTCGTTGTTAGTTCAAGGCTAGATGTTCTTTGTGTTCGTTGTTAGTTCGAGGCTAGATGTTCTTTGTGTTCGTTGTTAGTTCGAGGCTAGATGTTCTTTGTGTTCGTTGTTCGTTCGAGGCTAGATGTTCTTTGTGTTCGTTGTTAGTTCGAGGCTAGATGTACTTTGTGTTCGTTGTTAGTTCGAGGCTAGATGTTCTTTGTGTTCGTTGTTAGTTCGAGGCTAGATGTTCTTAGTGTTCGTTGTTAGTTCGAGGCTAGATGTTCTTTGTGTTCGTTGTTAGTTCGAGGCTAGATGTTCTTTGTGTTCGTTGTTAGTTCGAGGCTAGATGTTCTTTGTGTTCGTTGTTAGTTCGAGGCTAGATGTTCTTTGTGTTCGTTGTTAGTTCGAGGCTAGATGTTCTTTGTGTTCGTTGTTAGTTCGAGGCTAGATGTTCTTTGTGTTCGTTGTTAGTTCGAGGCTAGATGTTCTTAGTGTTCGTTGTTAGTTCGAGGCTAGATGTTCTTTGTGTTCATTGTTAGTTCGAGGCTAGATGTTCTTTGTGTTCGTTGTTAGTTCGAGGCTAGATGTTCTTTGTGTTCGTTGTTAGTTCGAGGCTAGATGTTCTTTGTGTTCGTTGTTAGTTCGAGGCTAGATGTTCTTTGTGTTCGTTGTTAGTTCGAGGCTAGATGTTCTTAGTGTTCGTTGTTAGTTCGAGGCTAGATGTTCTTTGTGTTCGTTGTTAGTTCGAGGCTAGATGTTCTTTGTGTTCGTTGTTAGTTCGAGGCTAGATGTTCTTTGTGTTCGTTGTTAGTTCGAGGCTAGATGTTCTTTGTGTTCGTTGTTAGTTCGAGGCTAGATGTTCTTTGTGTTCGTTGTTAGTTCGAGGCTAGATGTTCTTTGTGTTCGTTGTTAGTTCGAGGCTAGATGTTCTTTGTGTTCGTTGTTAGTTCGAGGCTAGATGTTCTTAGTGTTCGTTGTTAGTTCGAGGCTAGATGTTCTTTGTGTTCGTTGTTAGTTCGAGGCTAGATGTTCTTTGTGTTCGTTGTTAGTTCGAGGCTAGATGTTCTTTGTGTTCGTTGTTAGTTCGAGGCTAGATGTTCTTTGTGTTCGTTGTTAGTTCGAGGCTAGATGTTCTTTGTGTTCGTTGTTAGTTCGAGGCTAGATGTTCTTTGTGTTCGTTGTTAGTTCGAGGCTAGATGTTCTTAGTGTTCGTTGTTGAAATGTTTGCAAAGTCTGCCGTGATACAGAAATTATTCCGCTATTATAAGTGAAAGTAATAAACAGAGTGTCGTAAGTATATCTCTCCATACAGTGAGGTTATTCCGCATATCTCCATTGAGTGATATGATTTTATTTCACTCCTATTTTACAAGATAATAATAATAATAATATTCTACCACATACACACAACACCATCTAGCCCAAACTAAGCAGAGCTTGTACTATGGGTACTAGACAATGGATAAACATACATATATACTTTTTTTTTGTAAATACATACATATTATACATAGAAACATCCAGACCAAGACAAACATACATGTTCATGCACACAAATAAGTAATAATATTTTTTTTTTTATGTTTTTTTTTATTTTAATATTTTACCACATACACACAACACCATCTAGCCCAAACTAAGCAGAGCTTGTACTATGGGTACTAGACAATGGATAAACATACATATATATACTTTTTTTTTGTAAATACATACATATTATACATAGAAACACCCAGACCAAGAGAAACATCCATGTTCATGCACACAAATGTTTGACTTGTGCGGGAATCGAACCCGCGACCTCAGGCGTGGCGGTCGGTTACACTTACCACAACGCCACCGAGGCTGACGATGCTCCGCATCTCACGTAATAGGCGTCAATCCAAGTATTTCCAATCTCCCAGGTACATCCCCCAAACCAGGTATAATAGCAACGGTTAAAATCGTAAAACTTAATAAAATCACGCTTGTATCAACATTGACCCTCAAGGGTAGTGAATATTATAAGTAAATGGCAATAAACAATATATTTATATCTATATATCGTGTGACAGTACTATGAGCGCAGACCCTGCTACATAGAATTCCGAAGACAACAAAACGTCAACACTCGGAAGTCAAACCCACAGTCGGTAGTAAGCATAAGACTAAACATTAGAATAAGGAGGCAGTTAAACGAGTTTAAAATTAATAAAGTTAGGCAAAGGTATTCCTGTTTCGATCTTATTATTTGTGTTGTGTTCAATGTTACCAAAGTTTACAATAATTAAGCGCTAAAATGTTTTACCAGATTGACTACATCATTGTTTTAATGGCTGTGGTGCTTGTATCGCGAAAGATAACAACTAAATAGCTGAACTTCGTTTTGTTAAAACGATTGGTAAAAACATTAGGTACGTTCCATTTATAAAAGCACCTTCTTTTTTATCAGATGAATGACGTTATTTGAGGCGGTTAAAAAGTACCGTTGCAAACAAAATAATTGAGGCATACTTTTTATCGTGGTATAGGCATGCGATGCTAGTCGTCCCACAAGTGTAAAGGAGAGCATCGAGTGTGGATATGGTCGGCTCCGAAATCTGAGTGTGACGTAATATAATTATGTTTGTAATGGTTAAAAAGGAAATAAATCCTACAATGATTAAACCACTTAAGTTAACAACCAAACATGTTGGCTTGCACAGCTTACAATTGCAATACCATAGTTATCATACGCACGTTGTCAATCATGTACAAGACGGAGGCTTCGGTGCCGGTTTAATGGACAAACGCCATTGGCCACATTGGAGTGATTGAGAATATCCTTGCTAAAATCTCAATATCACTCCGAACTAGGAATAGAGTCCTGACGACCGTCCATCAAGGCAAGCACAAACTTACCACGGGATAAATGAGACAGTTAAAATAGATTCTTGCCAAAAATTGTGTATCATAATTTAGGTATACATACATAGCCTGTATCCTGGAAAGGATAAACTGAGGTCTACTACAATCACAATTCGCTATCTATAGTTTTCAATCCAACGAAAGGAGGAAAATTAAAAGATAAATTCACGTAATAATGTTCCAGTTCAATAAACTCGATACACCAACAACTCTAGTCATAGTGACATAATGCCAATTGTAATTGAAGTAGGCTGTATAATTGTATGACGTAGTCCCACTTAGCTTTTTTGTTGCATGACGTGACACGATACGATTTGAGGGACAGCACGTAACGTATTCAGCCAATAACATGAATGATACACGCACATATATTACATAACTATCAGCAGAATTAGAGAGGCCGTATTATTTATCAATCAAATGAAACTTGAAATAAATTAAAAGGCACAAATTAGTTTTCTTAGAAATTATTCTGCTATTAAGTCTAGATGAAGATTGGTGTTACGCAATAGCAATTAAATAGATAAATACTTAATTTAAATATAACAGCGATTACATAGACATAAAAAGAAAACGGGATCTGATTTTTTTAATATACACAGCATAAAAATGTTTAAAGTTTGATATAACATGTTGCTATCATGACAGCATCATGGCAAAATATCCTTGAAACGTTAACCAAAGATGTCAATGTCGGTATCGCCACAAACTTTATATTGGCACAATGGACACAGATCATGACTCGAACAATCTCTCTGGTGGCAAAGTCCTATTTTAAGTTTACATAGGTCCAATCCTTCTTAGGATATATCTTTCTAAATGCTAGCCCGGGCCGGTAACATTTCCATTCGGTAGAATGGAAGTGTTACCGGCCCGGGCTACAGATATTTATGTTTTAATTTTTGGTGACAGCTGACGAGCCATTCCGAAGATAAGTAGTAACCACCGCTCATGACATGGCTGTGTTCTCCTGACTTCTGCAACAACTACATAGCGTAACGTACATAAATATGAGAACTGATACCTCAGTCACCAAAAAATAAAATATAAATATCTGTAGATTATATTTTCGTCCAAATACTCGGCACATTGACAGTTATAAAGCAAGCCTTAAAACATAGCTATCCGTGCAGCCAATAAACAAATTAACATAATGTACCTTATATATTATTCCGCTCGATAGAATTTGTATTGGATTAGAAGAATCAGATCCAAATGGTTTGCCATTCCCGTACACAGTTAAATGCAAAGGAGGAGAAAATCGAGTATTAGATGCAGCGAATTTTATTTTCTTTTCTTTTTTTATTGCAGGCAAACCAGTGTTTAGTGACGACGTTCTTTGTGTACAGCTTCTTCCATCTGTTCTTTAGTATAATACTAATTGTGTGGGAAGCGTTGTCAGCTGGCTGGATACAACTAGGCTTAATTGCACTGTCCGATTGTAAGTATGGTTTATAATTGACAACTATATTTTATAAGGTTTTACAAATATACGATATTAATTGGTTTGTTTGTCGACAACTTGGAGAACTGCGTATGTAGTTACTGTTTCGTTTGAAATCTATATCATTCAGTTTAATCTGAATTGATTATTACACTCATTTGCTTTAACGTAAGTCAACATGTTATATTTGGTAAGAAGGTTCGCATAATTTATTGGCCTATGTTCTCTACATAAAACAATATTTTGATTAGATTGTAATTTATAATATAATATGCACAACTCTGTCAGATATATTACTTAATTAGGTGACTTATTTATTCCTAGAATATTACCATAATAATTTTGTTTTATAGTTACTGTTAGTCTTGAGTTTTAATAAAGTTTAATTTATTATCATAACACCACATTCTAGATCACATATAATAAAAGCATAAAAGACTGAATATGTAGATATTTAACAACTATGTACGTAAATATGTGTAATTATATGTTGACGTCTTCATTAGAAATTAACAGGGACAGATTGTAACGAAAGTTTGTTTCTAAGCCACAAACCTTTTTTTGTTTTATTTATATTAAGCCGAATATTGCAACACTATTCCAACCACCTTATTTTAAACAAGCATGACCTAGAAAGTAATTGATTGTAGAAAAAGTAAGTGAGTATAATAATTTTAATATCTAATTTCTCGCTCGTTAGTCTCAACGCTTTCTTCTCAGAGTCGCAGATTATGAAATAGTGTTCTATCTAGCAGCAATTTTCAAATCCGATAGAAATTCATTTCAATCCATTCCGAATCGGAAATTCCACTTGGTTGTGAAATGAATAGGATTTATACCTTTTCTTATTATAATCATACCGAACTGGATTTTACTGGGACGGCATCTTACCTGGATTGTGCTTTGAGAAAAATCACTTAGGGTTGGAAATTTTTTAATGGAATGTGCTGTAAGTGTATCTTTTGAACGAAGATTCGCTTTGCATACAAGAGACATTTATTTTATTCACTCTTATCCAATGCTATTTTAGACAGAAAAGAAGCAGGTATATTACCAGCGCACAAAAAGTGAAGTCCCCGAAACGACACAGTTGGATCGTTTTTCAATTATGGTTTCAAAACAATATCGGTTTAATAAAATACGCCCTTGCAAAATAGTCAAATGACAATTGACATGACTGCACGGATGACGTAGTGGCTTAAGTGATCGCCTCGCTACTGCCACCGCGCCGAGTGTTGTGGGTTCGATCCCTACATGGGACAAAATTGGTGTGATCCACAAATGGTTGTCCCGTGCCTGAGTGTTCTTTGTGTCCGTTGTTTGAATGTTTGTAAAGTCCACCGCGACACAGGAATTATTACTAATGTGGAAGTTATCTTTTAAAAGATATATATAGCTATTTCTTTTACATAAGCTCTTTTGTTAGCTATTGCGCTCCTTATTTATCCAACTTATTTACTGTTATTAATACGCAAATTGTATAGATCAGATTTTCTACGTCCATTACTATGAATGTGATATATATATTGTATAACATCATTGCTTTTATCACATGCTTATCAACCATCATCGATTTTGGATATATCCAAGTTTATCTCTGTAATACATCTGATTTGGACTGACAACTTTAAACGCAAAACATATTTGTAGTTCATTTTACTAAAAATGCATCAGCACATTCTATATATTGTCTATGCTTGCTTACTCAGTCCAGTATCGCGTACATGTCAATATCAGGCTGTTTCGTAGTTTCCAATTGGCGATGAAAGCATCGGAAGTATGGAATAAGAGGTTGTGCAATATTGTTAGCGAATCATCATTACTGAATGTTTTTCGTCGGGAAGTATTGAGTACCACGTGTTTTCTATAATTACAGTGATTTAACGCATTTGCTCTTTTTGCTTCACCAGTTCTAGCGAGATGATCATTGTTTTATTTCCTTTTTGTTACGTTTTGTTGTTTATTTCGTAATCATTATTTATCATCATTAATACTAGAAAACTCGTGGTTTCACTCGCATTAATCTAGATTTCGTCAATAAATTTCTATCCCTCACGAAAAGTTCCTTTTTTCTGGATGAAAGATATCGTATGTCCTTCTCTGTACGCCTGACAAAGTGCCCTGTCGCATTAACTACGTGTAGAACTTACTCGTAGTTATTGCCTAAAAGCGTAACAAACAAACTCACATTCGCATTTTATAAATGCATAATATATATAAAATCCGTATATAGTCGTTTAATTTCAATGAATATCATTCGCGTAAACAGAAGACAATATTACATAATATATATAGTTATAATAATAATATTAGCCCTGTATTAAACTGTCCCACTGCTGGGCACCGACCTCTTCTCAATGTGAGAAGTGTTAAGCCATAGTCCACCACGCTGGCCCAATGCGGGTTGGCAGACTTCACATATCTTAGAGAACATTACGTAGAACTCTTAGACATGCAGGTTTCCTCACGATGTTTAATACGCACATAACATCGAAAAGTCAGAGATGCGCGCCCTGGAATAGGAATTCCTAGTGGGAGACCGTAGAACTGCTACGCAAATGTCTCGAGTTCGATTCCAGGGCGCGCATCTCTGACTGGATTTACATTTCGCTGTAATACTTAGTGTTTCTAGAAAATCATAAAATAACATAGCGACTTATTACATATATCTAATATGTTGTTTTAATGCAATGATAGTCCAATAAAAATGTACTTATTATTGTTTTTCGTTTGTTACAGTGCTCCTGATAATTTGTCTGTTCAGTGTCAAATATCTGATGGAAGCGATCCGGACAGGAAACGTGTACAGTCGACCTGGAGAAGTTTACTTTACATATTAATTTATTGTTACACTCCCGTGTTCAAATGGCGCAAACTGTACAGTTTCTTACATGTGATAAGAAACCTAAAAGGTTGCGAATGTGAAGTGTGTAAATGCCAACAAAATAGTTTACGATGTTAATAAAACTACATTATCTGGTAATGTGTTCAAACTTTAGAAACCACAGCAATAAGTATATGGTTTCGACGACTATTAAAGCCGTCAAATATAAAGAAGTGCAGTCGTTAACATAAAATGTAAGATGGACCAAAAGTAGTTTAACATTTGACCATAAATTTCACAACATTAACATACTGTAAATGTATGTACCGTTAGTGGCATGGAAGTTAAATGTGAGTGCCACGATTGATGGAATAATTCGCAATAATCTACTTATCAATCTAAGTCATCTTTAGCCAATTTATATGTCAGCTACAGAAACATGATGAGGTTTTGGCAAGTTCTGGGTTAAAATATAATACTTAATACAATATTTATATTTAATCAAGTACTTTTTTATTTATTTATTTACATAAATAACACAACAAGGCATCTCAACGACTTTACATATAAAAATGAGATAAGTTATAATATGTAAAATGTACTTTACAAAGTCTTAAAACTAAGTCACATTATCGCTCAAACACTCGAAGACTTCATGTATACAACTCATTCAAAATAAATTATATTTTAATAAATAGTTAATAAATGTTTACTTATCTAAACCTATCGTCGATATTTATATAATAAATTGTCTACATCCATATATTCTGTAGTTCTACTTATTTCTCTTCTTCGCCTTTTACCGAGCATCATAGGAACAACCATTGCCATTGTCGCAGGTACCATGCCAGCACCAACAGCTGCTAACAGAGTTGTAGAATCTGGCGAGACATTAGATACAATCCGTCTCTTCATAACTCTGTTCTTTGTTCGTACCGGCCTATAGTGTGTAGCAGCTACATCTAAATCATGCTTTTTGTCCATATCTCGCTTAGCTTCCTCTACAGTCTGGAAACTCTTTTCGACTTCCAGTAAGCCACCATGTGAAGTTGTCATGTTAGTGTGTGCTTTATCAACAGGCAGCACTGTCAAAGCCACAGCTTGATGTGAAGTCATAGTTGACACATCTGCGCGATCGTCCGCTTGCTGTGTTGGATTGAGAGAACGTTGACGCTTTTTATTCCTGTAACCTTTAGTTGTTGACAGCAATACCCACTGCCCATCGCCATAAGGTGGCCGAGAGACTCGATCATTGTCATAATCACCAGCTCCAGCGTAAACTACCTGCGTAGGTTTTCTATAAGGCCTCTTCTGAGACATACTTGACGACTGATGGAGAGCTTCGTATTCGTAAGGGAAATTGGGAGGTCTGTTATCTGTCATCACTGAGTCAGGTATGTCGTAAAATACTGCATCATCACTTTGATAGTTATCATGTTTGTCACAATTAGGTCTATGTGGACGTCTGCCTTCGTCTGGGGCCCATGATGATGGGTAAGAAGCCTGCTGCGGCTTGTTCCATGTTGGTTTTGAAGGTACTTCAGAGTCGTATTCTGAAGGCCCGTGCAGCTTATTATTGATGTATCCAGGTTTTGATGCTGGTCGTTTCTGCGGATAACTGTAACCATTTCCAGATTCTGGTTTAGAAGAAAACCTATCGTCACTAGGATATCTATCATCATTAGGGAATCTGTCATTACCAGGGAATCTATCATCACTAGGGAATCTATCATCACTAGGGAATCTGTCATCAGTAGAGAATCTGTCATCAGTAGGGAATCTATCGTCATCATCATTCCAATGATTCGGTTTTTGTTTTTTAACATTAGGTTTCCATTTCGATATTTTACTTGTTGACCACGCCACTGGTTCTAATGTCACCCATCCGTCTTTATCGTCGTAAGGGTGTTTATGTTGTTTTACTTTCAATCGATTCCACGTAGTATATACTTTGCCATTTTGGTCTTCAGTATTCATATCACTGTTCATTGAAGAGAATCGATCGGCTTTCTTTTTATCCTTCTTCAGCTTTGCAGCAAGCGCCGAAATAGCTTGGAGTCGATCCTGAGGGAAATCACCATAGTCTTTGAGTTTATCAGCAGTCAATATGTATTCGTCGATTCCTTCGTCTTCTTCACTGTTGTAACCAACTTGACAAGAGGGTCCATAACATCGCGGTCGATTTCCGTCAATATCGTGCACAATATGGGTCATCAAATTCTTCATTTCCACATCTTCCTTATCTTTGTTGGGTCCAAAAGCGACTTCCTCCCATTTGTCCTGGACTGGATTGACATCGTCAGGAGCGTTTTCTATTATCGTAATCGGGTCCTTTCCGGGCACATCGAGTTGGTAAGTCTTAATTTTTTTATCATATTTCTCGATCTGAGTCGGGTCATCGCAGTTCGTGACCACAAGGGCAATGGAAAAAACAAATAGTAGCACTGTTATTTTCATTGTGTTTATTTTCACTTTCGTTTGTTCGCGTGTCGGCGCGCGGGCAAGGCGCGCGAGTACTGAGCGCTGGCGGTTGCCGCAGCCCACTGATATAGTTTTGATTGTGGATGCACACTAACCCTCCCTGCGCTCTAATGCAATGCTGATTCAGTTCGGTCACGACGAATGAGCGAGATAATTATGTGGCGATTGTCGTTTGCCGACGACTATCTTAATTGACTATCGCGACTCTCGGCTCCGTGACCCGCGCTCAGGTGAAACCGTTTTTCATTTTATGGGATATTTTCACCATGGTTAATGGGAAAGTTTCGCGGTTCACACACGACTCGGAGAAATTATGAATTCAATTTCCAAGCAAATCAAATACAAAAGACATTCTTATGGCTATCAATTATGATCTAGTATTCTAATTGTAGATACCTACAAAGAAAGTCATTCGTGTGTAGCATATAATTATGTATTAAAATGCCAAAGTAATTGTCAAACGTAGATTACATCAATTAATGATCTCTTGTTCATTTAGGATCGTGCAAGTTAGTATCGCCATGTAATTGAATGTCACTGATCAAATCATTGAAAGGCCATATAATTTCCACTGCAACTTTCTACCTTTACACTTTTATAGTAAATAACAATAACGACAAAACGTGATTTAATAAGCACCTCTAACAATATAATGTGTCTGAGTATTAAAGTACAGGTTGTCTCAGTGGGTTAGCGATAGGCGTGGAACATGACTCGAACGCAGGCCACTGGCGAATTTCAAAACATAATTATTTTATAGAATATTGTCTTCTGTTTACGTGAATGTTATTCATTGAAATTAAACTACTATTTTATTAGTTTCAATAATTTAATTAGCTTAAAAATTAGTAAAGTTTAATAGTAATAGTAGTGTAACAGTTTTCAAAATATTTTATAGAAGTTTAAAAAACTGAACTGGAAGTATATTTCGTCGTGAACATGTCAATTATCGCCAAAATGTTGACAAACAAATGCCGATAAACTTAGTTATACTTGGATTATCCGAATTAGTTGACAATCACATCACAATAAACAAACTTTCTTAAACTCTGTCGACCTAACTTTTCTCTTGTAGTCTATTTCCGTCGCGGCGTGTTTGCTCTCTCCGTAATCGCGAGCCTACTTATTATCCCTATCTAGACTCAGATCAACTTCACTCTAATTGTACACTGCACTTTTACCAGCCTCCCCCTTCTACGCATTCCAATGCGAAATATCGACAATAAAACATTTTCTCCGGTACTTATTGACGTTTAAAACATAATCTAGAACGAATTGAGAACATCCGGCTTCGAGAATTGTAACATACAATATCAATTCAGCAACTAATGAAAGAAGTTTCGCTAATCATCATCTATCATCATCATCACAGCGGTCACGTTGATAAATAAACAATCTACACAAATCACTCGTGTTATTTTGGTCTCGTTACGCAATAAGTTAAAGTTGGAGAAAGGAACCGAGTGTAGTAAACAACGTAATAGTATGGTTATTAGAGATTTCTTCGTTTACTGTCGTATACATTGCGTAGCTTGTAGGTTACGGAGATATGTTCATGCGAACAAAAGAGTAATTACCGACAATGGGTCAATAGACAGTAATTATGTTGGAGTTCTAGTTTACTCTTCCGTATTATTCAATTAATATTCGTCATTGATTGAAATGAAATTAAGAGTAATTACCAATTTTTTCATTGAGAATCTGAGTAGATACTGAATGAAGCTCGCTATAACACTTGTCATGTATTTAATTCCAGTAGCTACTGCTGTACTGAACTGAAAATATTTTGAGTTATATTGTCACTGACTTAAAATATTTTGAGTTATATTGTCACTGACTTAAAATTCCCTAGTTTGAATTATATAACTGAAAAGAACATACGAAGAAAAATGTGTACAAGTTGACAAACACACACAAAATAATATATGTAGGTGGGTTTGTTAAGTTTTAGTCAAGTGTTTGTCCACATTTAATTAATTCAATACAATGTGGCTGATATTATTGTAGCTTAGTACAAAGGAGAATTTGATCTTTAATCCGCGTGAATAAATTTTTATCCATCATGGGCATGAATTGATTGAACAGTATTTTTTTGTTGAAAGTTAATAGGTATGAGTAACTCACATATAGCCAACTACGAGGCAATGAATGTACATGACATTGTACTGATTACTCGATAAACTAGCTTGTACATACCTACATCAATATTTACATAGGTTTCTTGTCTATTACTGTTATGACAGCAAGTTTTGCACTCATAGTATTAGTATTGTAGATTAATCCACATAAGTTTATAGTTATTTTTATACACTAGCAGGTACTACGATTAACTTAGTCAAAAATGACATAAGAATACAGGCATTTTATAATCAAATCAAAACTCATAAGTATAAAACATTTTCCAACAATTTAACGGGTATTACGAAACGATTCTATATGTCACAAATTGCATTTTGATGATACGAAGATTAAAAAGTTATTGATTGAATATTCGATAATATATAAAAATCGAAAACCGGTGCGGGCAGGTAATTCTACATTGATTGTAATCGATCTCACTTACATTGCTTAAATAGATGTGTATTCGTTGTTGTTAGTGGTGAAAACCAGATCTTTAGAAGTATATGTTTTTATAGGAATAAATAATAGGTAACCGGCCACGAACGCTCGTATTGTAAAACCGTAAGACTACAGTATAGACTTATTCAAGCATAGCATATAAGTGATTCTTCTTCTTCAACGGCAGACCACTTTAAGACGACGAGTCCTTGGCGCATTATCGGACATTGCTACACTTCTCGAGGAAGCGTTTTCATTGCGGGTGAGAGATTAATAGATACATCAAAAAACAAAAGAAAATCTAGTTTAAGAATAGTGCCTTGATATTATGAGTCAGTCGCACGTATGCGTAAAAAGATGCGCAATATAAAAAGATCACGTCGTATTCATAGGATCCATTCTATTGTTTGTTGTGCCTTATAATAACTTCATTCGTACGCATCTTCTTTTCTTTTATACTATGGGGATAACAATCAAACTCACGACCCATCCGATGGATAGCGGGTACTACAGTGATATCACTCGTGCGGTGCCGACCTCAAAACCTTTCAAGGTGAGATGGAAGAAAAGAATTGGCAGACCCCTATACCTACCTACCATATGTGAACCTCTGGAACTCTTATTAACCGTTAGAAACGCAATAATATTATTCCTACACTTACGCGGGTTTCTTGTAATATCAACCATAGGTATTACTTTTGGCGAGCTCATTCAAATAATTAAGAACAGTGGGCTTTTCCACTCGCAATTTACCTGCCACAGTGACACCACTTCGTGTAATGGTAAACAGTTAGCGAATACTAGGAGTAAAGGCCATCATCTCAATTACTACCAGCCACAGATCATAAAAATGATTACAGCGCAAGTGACATGGTGGTTTTCACCTTATTTCTTCTGACAAGAAGGCGTATAGTTTCTTTCATAAAAGATACAATGTTTCGCTATTAAATTGAAAGAAAGAAAAATATTTTTATTTGTATCTCCATAACACAATACAAATAAATATAAACATATACATATACAGAACAGTCTATTAATGGAGACCAAATTAGGTACCAGCGTCAGCTATTGTTGCAGTTGAAATTGAAACGCTGTTATTCTTACAGGACCTATACAGTATGTGAGTAATTACAAATAGCATATCATCACATTAATCAAGATTAAAATGTGCTATCGGTGAGACCAGATAAAACCTCATTAAAGAACTAATGTTCAAGTAAACATTACCGATCAATTAAGCCGTACCAATGAGATGAAGATTAAAAATAAATGCTTTAGAAATCATGGTGTCCATTTGTGAGTTGTAGAAAGCATAAAGGCGTAGCTGGCGTTAAATGAGACTGACAGGGGTGTCGGGGAGCGTGACCGTGACTGGAGATAGCTCGGTACTACCGTGAGCCACCTGCTGCTCACATTTATTTCTGCTATTATTTTGGTACATCCTTACTTCCTTACTAATATTATAAATGCGAAAATGAGTTTGTTTGTTTGTTTGTTATGCTTTCACACCTTAACTACTCAACCGATCAACATGAAATTTTGCATACACGTTGTCAGGGGTACAGAATAGGACATAGGGTACCTTTCATCCAGAAAAAAGAACTGTTGCAAACCTAACCTAACCTAACCTACATTTACGCGAGCGAAGCCGCGGGTGAAAACTAGTATAAATAAGTTTGACTTTTACCTATTATATCTTTGATGATTTGCACTTATATTTGCGTGGAATCGTGAGTTTTGATACCGAGACTAGGAAATATGTTATTGGTTTTTGCTCTTAGTAAATTGCACAGAATCTGGAAATGTGGCCGGTGGCTATTGTTGTTTACGATGGCATATTACGAAGGAAGCTGTTGAAGCTAAATCTCAAATATCAACTTAAAAGATTCAGTTTAATCACGAAAACGAAACATAGAAACACTTATACATTTATAGTATCTATAAAAAGGAAGGCGCTACAAAGTAAGTAAAAATGCTGTAAGTAATTTCTAAACAATAGATTACCTAATACATACGTATGTATATTCTCAAGTTGCGTATTCGATGTGAAAGGTTATTTAAAAGGACAAAAGGACCATAAGAACAAGCAATAAAATTCGTCATGAGAAACACTAATGCATTTGAATATCTGAGATGACAGTGCACGTAACAGTTATTGTGGCAAATAAAAGAAAGAAAGCGGTTACTGCAGTGAATTGTTTATGTTTTGCGCTATTGTTGTGGCGCCCGCGCCCGCGCAGCCGCTTTCTTCGCGAATCTTGCGCGTAGGACACACTGGCGGCCGGAAGCTGTCGTTATTATAGCATTTATTATTATGTAAATAATATAATATCAGCTCTGTATTAAACTGTCCCACTGCTGGGCACGGACCTCTTCTTAGTGCAAGAAGGGTTAGGCCGTAGTCCACCACGCTGGTCCAGTGCGGGTTGGCAGGCTTCACATATCTTAGAGAATATATATTAAGTAATATATTATTCTTTACTGGAATAACTTCGTCTGAGTTATATTAAATTTATTTTACTAATAAGTATGATCAAATTACAAAAATAAGGTAGCATAGTCTTTTAAACGTCAATATGATTTAATATTGTATGTGTTTTAGTTATTGGCTATAAAAGGTTCTTTAGTTCTGTAGCGACTGAATCAGGTGTCTAATCTCTACATCATACGTATCATTAAATAAGCTGAACTCTCGCTTCGGGATTACTTTTATTACTATTAAAATCGCAAATTGTTTTGAGATATGTGCCATGGCGCAGTGGATTTTCTATCCACATTACTCACCAAATGTGGTCAGTGTGCTAGTTTTCAACCAAACCTGACAATTATTCTCTGATTACGGCTTTATTTATTTATTTTTCACCTCATATAAAACATTTTCGAACGTTGTAAAAAGCGCACATGAACTTTTGAATTAATTCAAACAATTCAACTGAAAATAATAATCTGATTCAGATTATATCCCCATGAAACAAATATTTTCTGTTAATCCATAACAAAAGAAACATATTTCGGGAACGTTCGTTCGTGTTATACGTGTATGTATGTTGTTAAGTGTTAAACTAATTCCACAAAATTTGATACCTCTGAAACTCAGCGTGATTCCATGCAATCGATAAAATCATTAATTTTTATTGGTACTTGCATTAATTATTATCGACAAGGATTAAGTAAAAGCAAAATTTTTGTTTTAAATAAGTAGTTTAGTATAATAATGAATTATCTTTTCTTAAAATAGTCCTTACGTTATTATTTTTTTGCAGTACGATACGATATATAAGTTGATAAATTATCCATACTAATATACAAACACATAATTATATGTATATGTAGGTACATCAGACTATCTATTTGTTAAGATTTCACAGTTCATAAACTACAGATGCAATTTTTATGATTTTTGGTATATAGACAACTTGTACTCTAAAAAAGGGATAAAGGTTACTTTCTAACATCTAGGTTTGAGGAACATTTATTGTCTTTGGCTGTAAACAAGCCGGGAACTTGATGATAAGCGGTAGGTAATTGTCACTCATAAACTAGACTATAATATTTTCTTCGCTGCCTTCAGAACGCCATTTCTACCCTATAATCAACTGGCATAGACAGAACGATTCAACTCTACTTTGCAGCACTAATTTGTAAAATTAATTTGGAATAATACAAAGTAATATAGAGCCGTGTCACGAGAGAACGCAGGTAAAAGGTTCTAATACATCGATGGTTTAAGAAGCTGGAGCCGTGTACCAGATTTACTCGTATTGCACCCGGTATCCAGTTAGATATCAAGCAGGAAAACCCTTTAATTATGAAACTAATTAATTCTATATAGGTTATAATATTAATAAATGCTAACTCTAATGTAAGGCAGTGTCCAACATTCCAATACTTAAATTAGCAGAATAAAATAGTCACTTCCGATACAACAAGCCGTTGTGTTCTCAGCTTAACTTTCAAACGGTTATTATTACGAAGTAGACGTTACACTGGCCGAATACAATTGCATCACGCCTGATACGCTCCGAAAGCGTAATTGTACCAAATGTTATAAGAGCAAGAGACAATAACACTTTCCACCGCGTTTTGACCAATTGTGAGAATTGTTCTCAGTACGACGAATTGTTGTGTGAACGAGTATTATGAAATAATGTTAGGGATATACAGCGTTCATACGAAGATTTAAGAAGAAAGGCAGTCAATCCAATATTGAGATTCTACTCGTCAAACTGAAGATATAAACGCAAAATCAAAACGACGAATTTGCTATCAACGAAACAATTAATAGTTCAATAATATAAAACAGGGACTATGTATATTTTTGAGATGAAGTGTACTCTCAAGATAAAATATAAATTGTTGTCCTATTTGAAAAGATTTTCAGGATATAAAAACGTAATGTTATAAAAGTAATAGAATAAATTACTTACCTACTTGGTTAAGAAATGACACGGTTTGTTGATGCGGGATCAAATCATGCTGTTCAATTTATGTTCTTACAAAGGAGAGAGAGAGAGAATGTTTAGAATATGTTTTACTCTAAAACGACAACAAAACACTTTAAAAAAAGTTTTGGAATGGAAACATTTGCCAAAGATAAATATTTTACTTTTAATTTTAGAAGATAACAATAATAATAAGATAATCTATATATTAATACGTGAAGCAAAAACTTTGTACCCCTTTTTACGAAAATTGCGCGGACGGAGGAGTATGAAATTTGGCACAGTTAAAGTTTATATGGAGAAGGAGGGGCCAATCCTAATATTTATATAAAATATGCATTAGAAATACATTAAATTAATGAAAACACACTACACGCACACAACCATGCATTTGACATACGCAGTCGAAGCGCGTAACTATGGTTACATTATATCAATACATAATGACATATATCAGCCATATCTTACAGGCAAACTTTGGTCGTATTTCGAGCACTAGGCGACCGCTAGTTATAATAGTTATGTAATAAAAAAAGAAAACATAGGGTCTAAACATAGCAATGGTTTATATAAATTACACATTAAAATTGTTTTGCTCTAGAATCATTATTCAGGGAGAAAACGCTGCCTATATATTTTCCTTTTAATGTTTATATCCGTTATCCTAATCACTACATCCGTTGTCAATCACCCGATCTTAAACAAAATTTAAAAAAGACAGATTCTATGTTGCATCCATGAGCGCAACCGATATTTTTTTGGTTTAACCGTGAAGCAATTAGCAATTTAAATGAATTACAAAAGCAAGTTTGCAAGATAGATTATATTTGGCATACATAGTCTAAATTAAACAAATATTAAAAAAGCAATTTACAATATTGTCCTTATAAACATCAAAACAGTGATGACACTTTTACTTGGCGTTAGATAACAATCTTATGACTTCAAATTTAGTTGAACTCGGTTGCGGCGCGACGGTCAAGGCTCGGTACCCGGTTTCACTTTCTGCTACTTTTCACCGTTCTCTCTCACGGCCACACCGCACCGCGGTACCGAAGCATCGCGGCACGAAGCCCGCTATTTTAGGGTTGCCTGCGATCCGCCCGGGTTGCCGAGGAAACCGGTCCCGCTTGAAGGTCGCCCTCAGATCTCCTGGAGAGTATTTTCACACGTGGCTTTTTAAGTTATTCGAGGCCTTTGTGACAAGCTCTTCGCCTTAACGTAATCATAGTTTTACTTAGTCATCGGAAAAAAAACTTTTTGGAAAATATAACCTTTGATCTGCGATAATGTTTTGCTTTAGAAAAAGTAGTAATAAAAAACACAATTTATAACCTTTAAATAACTAGGATGCTGTATTGTAGCGGGTATTACCTATTATGGTAATCCCTTTTGACACGAATTTGACGATAAGCTAAAATGATAACGAATATGGCGGTATTTTGAATAATAAGACGTGAGAAATATTATTTATATGTAGATGCAGAAATAAGTGTATGTCTATAGTTATAAGAAATAAAAAGGGGTAAAGATGATATGTTTAAAGAATTAACGACAACACTAATGTAGAAAGTATATATTAATATCAGCCCTGTTTAGAAATTGTCCCACTACTGGGCACAGGGCTCTTCTCAGTAAGAGAAGGGTTAGACCATAGTCCACTACGCTGGTCCAGTACAGTATGGCAGTAGCTTTCCTCACGATATTTTTCTTCACTGTTAAAGCACGGGATAGTTAATTAATTAATACGCACATAACTTCGAAAAGTCTGAGGTTTGTGCCTTGGGATTGAACTTGAAACCTCTAGTGGCAGTTGAATAGTCTTCGAGGCTATCGATATATACAAATATAAAAAGGAAAGCCGGCAAAATAAAGACCTTGGCAAGCACTCTCTGATTACAACTGCTACATTCTACATTAACATGTGTTATGTATAAAAAGGAAACGAAAAAAATAAAACAGATTTGTGAGGATCTCTTCCTGTATAAATGTACTGCAAATCTATTTTTCGGAGTACATTTGAAGGATCTTACATTTAGACGCTGTATTGTGAGTAATTCTCTGTCTGGCCTAAGTTTCGCCATACTTCACACGAAGGTTATTAAGTCATCTTAAAGATAACCATACTGGGTTAACTTTTTTAATTTGGCAAAGTGAAGATAACTGAAGAAAAATATGACCAATATTTTGTGTCATGTCATGACTTCGTAATATGAAAATGTCTTTTAACTACACTTTGTTTAACACATCCACGAACGAAAGTCACGAAATATAGCACCCTCAGTATTCTCGTGCCAACCCTATATTACCTAGAATACCGCACTTTAAAAATAAGTATTAAACGCATTATGACAAACTGCATTGGCCGTGACATACGACCGTTGAACTTCGAACGATTCGACGCTCTCTCTCGATTAATCTTACTTTAATTAACGTTAACATTTCTATGATCTAATGCAATAATAAGTTCGTTTTGATATTTAACAGCTTTTAGTTTAAAGACAAATAGAGAAGTTTAATGGGTTGTAGATGATTAAGAAACTTGATTAGTAGTACAAATAGATTGATGCGTTAGATTAGTCAATGTTGCCATCATCATACTTAAAGATGGGTTACCATCCTTATTCTGACTTTTAAATTGATTACTAATATTATGATTAATGCTTTATTGTGTTTGTTAATTTCTCTTTTTCTTAAGCAGCAACATAGCAAATATTTTTGCGTAGAATAGAGTATGGGTCGGAAAATGACATCGGTTAGTTTTTATTCTTACTTTTTATTAAACCACGAGGGCGCAACTAGGTAAATGATAAGATGTTAAGAGCTGCTAAATGTGTAATGACTATATCACGGTCTTGCCTCTGAATACTATCAATATCGCTTCGACGAAAACCTGATATTTAACGAATCGAATGAATCTAAAAGGTTTACCCCAATACGATTGTGCAGCTATAAAGAAGATATTTAACTAAATGAATGATTACTTTACAAACTTCAACAATTGCCAGGCACTATACCTGCATATCCTCAAACGCTTAAGTAACGGTCTAGTATGTACGTAGTACCTACTACATCCACTTTTGAGACGCTATGATTGTGGGACACAATAGTAAATAGTGGGGACAAAGTAAAGTTGTCTTTACTTTATACTCACATTGACAATTTTTTAATAGAAAACGCAAACTACTTGCCTACCTTATCTTATCTTATGTGGGGGCCAGTCAGTGCAGACCGGCGACACTTCGACCCAGTGGGATCTTTTGTGTCGACACTCTCTCAATAACGACTGCCATAGATGTTCATGGCGGCCGGGACCTACGGCCTAACGTGCTTTCCGAGGCACGGAGCAGGCGATAATTGTCAATCAATACGCACATAATTTCGAAAAGTCATATAACTTCCAAAAGTCAGAGGTGCGCGACGTGGGTTCGAACCCGAGACCCTCTGCATTGCAGTCTGTTGGTCTCCTCACTGAGCTATAGCTGCTCCTTCCCTACCTTAGATCAAAATCGAGATCGATTATTACTAGCATAAAAATAAACATTCGCTCAAATCATAGGCTGAATGTGCATCGCAGCGTCAGATCAAAGTTATTATAATAACCCAACACAAAGCGCTTAGGGTATTCGCAGTGCCGGCCAGAAAGAAGTTTTAGGATGGACCGAGCCCACTCTATGGCGACCCCTTTGCTTCTAAAATATTTAATTATATTTTTTTATCACTGGCGGTCCGCTGGCGCCCTCTGGAACTTCGCGCCTGGAGCTGCCGCTTAGTTAGCACTATAGTAGAGCCAGCCCTGGTTGTATTCGCTTGAAGAGTATATTTTAAGGCCTTCGAATATGTGCCAACGTATACCACGACACTAACGAGGTGGTGGATGGTTTAATAAAGTAAATAGATATTTTATAGAAGTCTTTAAAATACAGCGTCCTGAAAAGACCTTAACGCACTCAACATCTTAGCGCACTATGCTCTATTGATGATTGGTAGATAGTTCGTAACTTCTATTCACAATTTAATAACTGTGCTCATTCCAAAGTCATCTAATCAAACTTTTGCCTCTAACTTCCTACGTACCTACTACGTCTTTCCACATAGGTAGTTACTTAGTGCTTTAATTAAACTTCAGGTAAGTAAACATAGTACTTTAAATATCATTCTATCAAACTTATATGAATACTTGAAACTAGATATCATAACTTGCTTGAGCATTGCAGAGAAGTACCTACCTACCTATGACCAGTGAGTAACATATTACAGGCTGATTGTGTAATTTAGCTCTAGATGAGCGATAATAAGTAAGGCAAAAGGGTCTTTTTAAAATGTTAAAGCAACAAGTAGTTATTTAGGTACCTACCTATAATATGAAGAAAGTCAACCAGCGGCTGATCTGGATTTTTACTATAGAGAATTTAATGCGTATTTCCTCAGTAACAGTGATTAATATTTGGTGCAACTTATCATAAAGATTAGAAACAAAAAAAGGATAGCTTAATATGAACATAGCGTAAAGTAACATAATTATTAAGACATAAATTTATTGCCATCTATCGGGTATACTTGAAACTAAATACGAAGAGACACAAACTTTGAATAAGTGCCATCTAGTGAATATTGTATGAACCATCACATATCTATAAACCTAGTCAGCGCATGCACGAAAAGCTTCTATAAATTGCCACTAGATGCCAGTTACAGTTATTTTGATTGTAGTACTTTTACCCTCACTGATCTACTATTGTACTCGTAATTTCACCAAAACTAAGATTTATACATTAAATGTAAAATCTTTTCTTATTTGCTTTTTAAAATAAAGACAAGATGAACATCATAATAATTATAGATTTGATTTTATAAATTATAGGTAACATTTAGAAAAAAAAAGTTATGTTTACTAACATAAATCCTATTGATATTTTAAATTATAATAAAATTGTATATGTAGATATATCCTGGGTGAATAGTATAAAACTCTCTTTTTAGTACCGATTAGGCTAAAGAAAAATAAAAATAAACAAGTGATTCCATTTCCAAACTTGCAGGGATGGCGTAGTAATTTCAGTGGTCGCCTCGCAACTGCCACTGCGCCGAATGGTGTGGGTTCAATTCTCATACGGCACACAAAATTGTATGATCCATAAATAGCTGTACCGAGTCTGAGTGTCCTTTGTGTCCGTTGTTTGAATGTATGTAAAGTCTCTTGCCTTGTCTCTTGACACAGGCATTATACATAGTGAGTAGGTCCGTTTTAAAATAAAAAATATAGTCATAGCTTAGCTCACTTTTGGTCTAGGTATTACCCACCACAACTAAGTGGTGTAACGAAGCCGTCGAATGTGTCGCTCATATCCCTTGCTTCAGTCAATATTTATAAAACTTCTCTTAATTGAAAATCCTTTCCAATCAGGACATGAGCTAAACTATAAAATGAAACGATCCATTTGATAGGTATCACAGCCAAGTCTCATATTATTATAACTGATTGAACCACACCTTAAAAGTAATGTTTCACCTCACTAGAATGATTTTGATATTTGGCAATGCTTCGGTGGCGCAGCGGTAGTGAATGCAACATCTCTGCATAAGGTTTTGGATTGTATTCCCGAATCGGACATAGTGCTATTGGATTTTTCTATCAAGAAATTCTCAGTATGTTGTCTTCTGTTTACGCGAATGTTATTCATTGAAATTAAACTACTATATACGGATTTTATCGCGTTGTTTATTTGACACTATTACAAAATTTTGAAAACTGTTACACTACTATTACTAAACTTTACAAATTTTTAAGCTAATTAAATTATTGAAACTATTAAAACTATTACTATACTATTATACTATTTATATTTATGTTTACACTTTCCCCGACGTTTCGGTTGCTTTTCAGCAGCCATGGTCACGGGGAGACTAAGATGGTAGTTGTCTCAATGTTCCAGTGTAGTTATTTCATAATTTAATCATGTTTGTTTCTATTTACGCAGAATGAGCTCAAAGTATCATGAAGTGTAGCTGTGGTTTGGTTCTTCTTGGGTTTGACTATTTGAATTACTGGATCCCAAGCTGGTGGTACATTCCAACCATCTTCTCTATTGAAATTAGGATGTTTCTTGACTTCAATAGCCTCGCGAAGCATCCTTGGTAGGAATCGGTGTTCTTTAGCGAGTATCTGTGGTTTGTCAAATCTCAGGTAGTGGTTGGTCCCCTGTTGCACATGTTCACACATAGCAGGTTTTTGAAGCAACGGAAACGTCGGGGAAGGTGTAAATACACATATAAATA
The DNA here is from genome assembly GCA_963564715.1 of Catocala sponsa. Lineage (NCBI taxonomy): Eukaryota > Metazoa > Arthropoda > Insecta > Lepidoptera > Erebidae > Catocala > Catocala sponsa. The sequence goes on along the minus strand of OY751339.1, from coordinate 17,658,984 downwards.
GTATAATAGTATAGTAATAGTTTTAATAGTTTCAATAATTTAATTAGCTTAAAAATTTGTAAAGTTTAGTAATAGTAGTGTAACAGTTTTCAAAATTTTGTAATAGTGTCAAATAAACAACGCGATAAAATCCGTATATAGTAGTTTAATTTCAATAAATTCTCAGTACCTAGTATTTAGCACTGACTTTAATACTGTCGAGCCGGTCTACAGGCGTAGAAGTCCTTATAGCCGTCTACAGAGCACATTTTCAAACTTCGTGGTTTTAAGTCCCACGTGGGCTCCAAGTAGGGTTGCCAACCGTACTTTATAATAAAGTATTGTACGTTATTTCGGATAAACGTAGGTACTTTATTCTTTATTAGGAAAAGAAACACAGATACAATATTGACGGACTCGATGGCGTAGTGGTTAGTGTTCCCGACAGCCACGCCTGAGGTCGCGGGTTCGATTCCCGCACAAGTCAAACATTTGTGTGCATGAATATGGATGTTTGTCTTGGTCTAGGTGTTTATTTGTATAATATGTATGTATTTACAAAAATAAGTATACTTATACATATGTATGTTTATCCATTGTCTAGTACCCATAGTACAAGCTCTGCTTAGTTTGGGCTTGATGGTGTTGTGTGTATGTGATAGAATATTAAAATTAAACTATTAAAATGAACCAAGATTAACCTACTAAGTCCCAGCGGCACACCGGTGGCCAGACACAAAAGGTTTTTATTTATGTCTGGCATTTCAACAATAAATAGGAAAAATTAAAAAGAAATGACATATGAACATAAAACGCCGTCATTACTTTGTAAGTGAGAACACTGTTGTTTCCTTACCATGTTATTACCAGTTATATGGTAACGATACGACCCTCTTACATGCAACCGGCCGGCGCCGGCGCGGCGTAGGAAGCAATAATGTTACTAGGTTTCGCTCGAAAAGTCAAAGTTTCTTACCTTCAACTATCAAAGCCGTCACCCCATAGTTTGTTTCTACTAAATGAGATATTATGGTACCTATTCCAAGAGATCATAAGATTCGGTTACCGCTTACCGCGGGCCGTACGATTATTACCACGAAACAGGTTATTAGCCGCTTCAGCAGTATACTTTTTAGTAATCAAATTTTATTTGAAATTTATTTTGTTTGCAATGTCTTTTTACGTTAAGAAAGGGCGGAGATTGGTCGCTCCGTGGCGATGTTTTAAGAACATTGCCATAACGTCCTTTTGATTACAGTGAGTAATATTCGCTTAGATATTTTTTAAATTTTACGTAAGAACACAAACATAGCATGGTCTAGAAACATGTGCAATTTAGTATTTACCGATAAGTACCGTTATTGTTCAACGTTTTCTTTACTTGCTGTTTTGTTGAGAGCCCCTATCATTGTCAATTCTACTTTCACATGCAAATTCACTTTCTCGGTACAAAAGTTGCATACAGACATTCAGATGCAGTATTGTCTACATATGGTGCAATGGTTTAAGTGGTCAGCTTGGCTCTGCCAACATACTGACAGGCATAGATCTTCCTTGCTGCTTTAGAATCACTACAGCGAGCATGGTTTGATAACTATTATATATTAATATATAAACAGAGGAAGCTACAGTTAAACAGCACCATTAAGCATTGCCTAACAGAAAACTAAACAACACTGCCCGACCTCACGTTCAGCTGCAGTCGTAAGCGTAAATTTATTCTAAGGGCTTATTACGCGTTCTAAAATATAAAACTGGGAACAAGAATAATCAATATTAATAGCATTGTATTTTCATACTGCAATTGCAATTTAAAAATATTCATATTTTAAAATAGGAAAATTTTACGTAGGTACTTACATAGGACAGGATGGCATGTATTTATACAAATATCGCAAGCACGCAAATTGCTTTTATAACAATACAGAGCCTCTTTTTAGTTTCAGGGATCAACAATTTCAGGAATAAACTCTGAGTCGCAGGGACTTTACAATCATTCAAACAGACACAAAGAACATGAACACAAACAGGCACAAAGAACATGAACACAAACAGACACAAAGAACATGTACACAAACAGACACAAAGAACATGTACACAAACAGACACAAAGAACATGTACACTCGGAACAACTATTCTTGGATCAAACTAATGTTTGTTCCGTATAGGGATCGAAACTACTACCCTCAATGCACTGACACAGCGCAATTTATGCTATTAATCTCGCGGATCGAACTGCGCTGATGTCACTATATCACTGGACCGTAATAAGTAAATCATAATAATAACACATAAAAAATTGTTTATTAAACCAAAACCCATACCCACAAATCAGTGCATGACGAACAAACAAGCACAAATACTTCCTAAGAAACATGTCAATACCATCATCGTGATGTATGGTTATGTCACAATTACAACGACGGCCTAAATGTGTGTGTTACGGAACTAAATCACATCAGTAAACAAAGGTGTTCCACTAGGTTTAACGACATCACCTACATTGGCAGTGTGAACACTGTTGCTTTCTGGCCATGTGTGCAACTAATGCTATTAACCATAATTTTTGTCACTTCTGTAATATTTAGTAATTGCATTGTGACGAATATTAAGATATGTACTGCCTTTGATTTCAACAGACGGACTTAACCAAAGCGTTGAGTATAACATCAGACGATATCGTATTAGGATGTGTTTGCGCAAGTGAATCAATATTTTGTTTGGGACCAAAATTATTTTGACCAGTCTGGGGTTTGTTTACAAGATGTTTTGGACGTTAAATGCAATGAAATCTATTTTTAAATTCCCATATTACGCAAACAAACCATCTTTTAACGTGGTAATAAATTATTCGTTTATTGCAAGATAGGAGAATGAGGTATACCTAAACTTGTTATAAACTTCTAATAACTTCTAATATTAAGTAAAGATTGTTCTGTTGCATGTATGTAACTGTTCGTAATTGCAACGTTACGTTATGGCATATAGACGTTTATTTTAAATGCCGAGGGCGCCTTACTAATCGTCGCTATTGTAAAGTTAAAATACTACCGATACTATAACAAAGACATTATTATAACACACTTATGTAAGTGCACACATTTACTCATTCATTGGATTTATTCGAAAAAATGTCATTTCACCACTAAATGTAACAACAATAGACCCATTAGTAGATGTCACCGTGCGTGCAAACAAAAGAAGCCGGGAAGAGATAAAACAACGGAACTCAGACAAACCACTGCACACTATCAGTCGTCGTGGACGGTACCACTACCTGTTCCTGCGCAGTTGCACTTCAACCACCGCACAAAATGGTTACGATCTACTTACTACTGTTATCTAGTGCCTTCATCGTTTCCGCGGAGCATTCGGGCGCGTATTCCTCGCCTCAATATGCAAAGAAGATGTACCCCAAAAAAGGATACGATACGAACGCATTGCTTCCCCGGGAGAAACCACCAACGGCTTTCAAAGACGATCAAGAATCGATAGCGAGGTTCGACAACGGGAATGACACGGCTCAGTACGGGAGGTCCTCGTTCCTAGAAGCAGCTGGAAGTTTTTTGAGTGGCACTGGAGGGCAGGTGGTGTCCAGCATAGCGCGGGACTTCATCGCCAGGTCAACGGGCAGCAGTCAGGTTGGTTTTGACTGCGTTTCTCAGGTTCGTACTTATTGCACATAAATGTAACGTTGCACGCGTTTGATGCATGAGTAATGCGCTTTTTGTTTTGGTTAAGTTCTTTAGATATGAGTCATTTAAAAGGTTCAAAGATATGATGTAATATACTTATGAAAAAGGTCTTCTATTGGCAATTTCGGTTCATGTTATCTACACAGTTACTTTAAATCCATTGTCTTGTGAGGGGTTAAACGATGTCTTACTTGCGAAAGGACTTAGTCAACTACGTAAATTTTAAACAATTATTGACGTAAGTTCTTGTGTCTAAATAGTAAGTCATCATAATGTATAATAATTAAAGAACGGTGCATATATATTATGACCTCATGACTATGTGCGAAAGTTCTTTTAATACCTAATTAAAAATTTATAACATAGCAATTACAATTAATTTTCATTGATTGATAATATCACTATTGAGATGATCGTTATTGAGATTGTTTTCCGTAATTGAGATATTATATATTTTTTTAACTAGATGTTCTCGTGGTTTCACCCGCGTTTATCGTTACTGCACCGCCCCCATGGATCGTAGCGTGATGTTATATAGCCTATAGCCTTCCTCGATAAATAGGCTATCCAACACTAAAATAATTTTTCAAATCGAACCAGTAGTTCCTGAGATTAGCGCGTTCAAACAAACAAACAAACAAAAAAATCTCTACAGCTTTAAAATATTAGTATAGGTTAAACGCAGTTCATGAGCAGCGGTAGCTCAGTGGGGAGACCAACAGACTGCAATGCAGAGGGTCTCGGGTTCGAACCCACGTCGCACACCTCTGACTTTCGGAAGTTATATGACTTTTCGAAATTATGTGCTTATTGATTGACAATTATCGCCTGCTCCGTGCCTCGGAGAGCACGTTAAGCCGTCGGTCTCGGCTGCCATGAACATCTATGGCCGTCGTTATTGGGAGAGTGTCAACACAAAAGATCCCACTGGGTCGAAGTGTCACCGGTCTGCACTGACTGGCCCACACATAAGATAAGATAAAAACACAATTCGTAATGTGGAAGCCACAAAATCATCTTTTTTTTTGTGACTGTTTTCACTTACTAATTTCGGAAATGGCTGAACTGATTATAATAAATCTTTGCGGACGCGTCAAGGACTGTCTGAGGAATGGTTTTAGCTACCCAGAATGAGGATAAAGTATAATAATTTATGTATTTTATTATCCACGCGAACAAAATCATGAGCAGGAACTAATCTATATAATTATATTAACTAGCGGTCGCCTAGTGCTCGAAATTCAACCAAAGTTAGCCTGTAAGATATTGCTGATATATGTCATTATATATTGATATATGTAACCATAGCTACGCGCTTCGACTGCGTGTCAAATGCATGGTTGTGTGCGTGTAGTGTTTTTTCATTAATTTAATGTATTTGTAATGCATATTTTATATAAATATTAGCATTCGTCACTACTTCTCTGTATAAACTATAAGTGTGCGAAATGTCCTCCGTCCGCGTAATTTTCGTAAAAAGGGATCCAAAGTTTTCGCTTCACGTATTAATATATAGATATGTGAAGATAAAACTTTGTTCCCCGTGTTAAGCATAGGTTTTGCTCGCTCAGAGGAGTATGAGATTTAGCACAGTTTAAGTTTATATGTAGCACAAAAATCTTACGATTGAATTTCAACCAATGCGCTACTGTAAAGCTACTAATCAAAATCAACTCTAACATCATAAATGCGTTAGAGTTGATTTTGATCCGGAACCTATCTGCTACACATTATGTGTGGCTTTTCTCATTACAGGTACTAAGTTTAAACTTAACCAACCTGGTGATACTGATTGTGCTGAAGGCTCTGATCCTGGCAGCTGGCTTCTTCGGCGCAGGCGCGTGGAAAGGCGGACACTACTACGGGAGAAGTCTTGACGGTATTTAGTACTCTTATCTTTATATAGATGTTCCCGCGGTTTCACCCGCGTTTATTGTTACTGCGCCGCCCCCGTGGGTCGTAGCGTGATGTTATATAGCCTATAGCCTTCCTCGATAAACAGGCTATCCAACACTAAGTTAATTTTCAAATCGAACCAGTAGTTCCTGAGATTAGCGCGTTCAAACAAACAAACAAACTCTTCAGCTTTATAATATTAGTATAGATTAGCATATAACTTTATATAATGCAAGGGATTTAATAGATGTTTTAACTAGGAAGAAGATTAAAATTATAAGAAGTTCGATAAGAGAATAAACAACCTCGCTGCCGCACCGGCAGTTAATGCGACCGGTTTCAATTCACAGGTAGGGTGCTATTGCGTTGTTCTGTCAAGGACTTCAACTTCGCACTACGGAGTCTAGGACCGTGCCCGGTAGACGGGAATATAGGATTAATACACCCCTTTCCCTTAGGAGATAGAGGTGTGATATACATATGTAATTCGATAATTTGAACTTTTGAGGCTTAACCTTTCACCGTTTCACTGTGGGAGAGCCATGCTTCGGCACGAATGGGCCGGCTCGACCGGAGTGATACCACGACCTCACACAAAACCGGCGTGAAATAGCATTTGCGTTGTGTTTCGTCGAGTGAATGAGGGTACCGGAGGCCCCACCATCCTCCCCTTCTGGTGGAGGCAAATTGCAGGAACGCAACGCACTTGTGACTCCTCTGGTGTTGCGGGTGTCCATGGGCGGCGGTAATCGTTTACCATCAGGCGATCCGTCTGCTCGTTTGCGTCCCATTCCATAAAAAAAACCCAAATACAAGAACATTTTTACTGCATACTTGCAATACCAATTGGTTTAAAAGCTGGTGGTACAGCCTGATCTTTTAGTAATGCATACATATTTGAAGGCACTGTCAATAACATCATGGAGTCTATCTAACTAATCACCTCGAAATAGGGTTGTCGTTTCCTGTTAATAATTATAATATAAGTTAGCACTAAAAGAAAGGTCCTGGGCCTGATTATTTTGCTTTTAAACATCATCACATCATTTTTATACATATCATCTATATAGGTACCTGAGAGCACATCAACGAAGCTCTCAATAATAAGTTCCAAGTCGCCGTGGCCGAATACGGTCTGGACGGTACTACTACACACTATATACTAGATTTTTGGATTCTGGTCTCTTGTTTTTGTGGCTATATTAAGATATATTATATTAAGTATTTCAATAATTCCACCTGCGCACATGGGCTTATGGTTCATCCTTGCAAACACGCGCTCTGTTTTCTTATCTAAGATGCTGTATTTAAAAGTATTGAAAATTTATGTTAATTTTATAAACAAAGGAAAATATTTATTTTCTATCACATACACACAACACCATCTAGCCCAAACTAAGCAGAGCTTGTACTATGGGTACTAGACAATGGATAAACATACATGTACCTATACTTCTTTTTGTAAATAAATATATATTATACATAGCAACACACAGACCAAGACAAACATCCATGTTCATGCACACAAATGTTTGACTTGTGCGGGAATCGAACCTGCGACCTCATGCGTGGCAGTCGGTTACACTAACCACTACGCCATCGAGGCCGACATCTGCATGCAAACTTATACTTTTCATTATACTGTAGGTCATACACACAGATAGAGGTGTAATAAATAGTAATTTCTATAGCTATATTTTAAGTAACCAAGGGCAAGCTTTCGGGTAAATCGAACCGTTCACATTTAAATAACGCACAACAACAAATCCAGCTATATTCCAGACCAGAACCGGAACCCGGAATTCAACCATCAGCTGTAAAAATAGGTGATATGACTAACGAGACATCATAGTAGTAGTAATGTAAATACTAAATATTAGATCGATAAATGCGTTTTATAGGTGGATATAAATCAGAATAAAGCTTAGAGATCAATACTTTATTCAGATTATTTACTAATCTGAATAAAGTATTGATCTCTAAGCTTTATCTTACAATTACGCAGCTGTCTCGCGCGTTTTCATACGGAGGAGTATGAAATTTGGCACAGGTAAAGTTTATATGGAGAAGGAGTGGCGGAATCCTAATATTTATATAAAAATGCATTAGAAATACATTAAAAATGATTAATGAAAAAACACTACACGCACACAACCATGCATTTGACACACGCAGTCGAATCGCGTTCGTAGTATTTCGACATTTTTCGGCTGATGTAGTACCTGCATTGTTCGTAACTATGTATGGTTACATACTAAAATGTTTATGGTCATGTCAATGAACCGTTTGTGTACCTTTTTTATTTTATAATATTGGCAATATCTTACAGGCAACCTTTGGGTGGATTGAATTGATATTTATACTATTTATATTATATTATGTTTATGTATTTATTCGTAATAGAGAAAAAGGAAAACAAAGTAGCAAGCTTAATCTATGTTTCTATGTAGGTATAATATATATGCATTTACAAAACAAAAAACTATATATATGTATGTTTATCCATTGTCTAGTACCCATAGTACAAGCTCTGCTTAGTTTGGGCTAGATGGTGTTGTGTGTATGTATTATAAAATTTTAAATATGTAAATTTAGGTTAAGGTATTCTTACATATATCTACGGGCCTATGCAGCCTGAAATAAAAAAAAATTAAAAAAATGAAGTAAATAATAATTTGTTTGAAAAAGATAGGTGAAATTACCTCTATCTACGTTTTGGTATGTTAAGAGAGAATATTTATTATAAAGTCAATACTGGTAAAAACACTTATTACTTAACAACTGGTTACTAAATGGTAAATTAATATGAAAAATGGTAAATTAAATGGTAAACTTAATGGTTTAATGGTAGTTGAGCTCGGTCGCTGCTCGATTGCGAACTGACGTAGAAAGTCGAATAAAATGATAAAATTAACGCGTCTCAAATGTGCATGCAATGCACAAATGTAAAGCGCTGAGCTGTTCGGAAGCGTAGCTCCGAACAACTGCAATAGCTATTATTATCCATATTACAGTATTATTAACCACAAATTACCCCTTTCACAAGTAAATAACATAAATACAAGTTATAAAATGACCAGGAAATCATGATCATTGTAGTGTCCATCTGTCTCATCCCACAAGGGCACGTGCAAAACAAACTGACCAGTCAGTAATCCAATACACGCAGCCGATGCGTTTCTCGTGTCCGGCGACTTAATCCCATTGGTAAGGGATTATCTGAACCTACAGCTTTCAACAGTAAATGACCAGCAAATCGTATCAAATAAATGGACGGTACAAGCTCCGCAAGGTCCAGTTTTAAACTCGGGTACAGTTAAGAGGCAAAGTATGGTTGTTTATTTTCTAGTCTATTTTGTTTCTTTGTGTTTACTAGAAGAACAGATTCAAATATAATTACTTTTTTCATACGTTGGATGATGCGTTACGTTTGTTGATCGGTAAGGTAATAATTTCAATACTAGACTATCACTAAAGTGCAGGTGCAGGCTGGAATACTAAGAAAAAGGACACTGGCATTTCCAGGTCGTCAGTTTTCATTTACTTTTCGATGAATAACTATAATTACCTTATTTATTTTTTCAGAGACGTCGACTTAACTATTTTATATTATTAGATAATACAGTTATAGGTACCTACAGATCATAGCACCCACAAAATCTTACTTAATTCTATTCAAAATGTGATACACACACAACATATCAAATAAAGATGTAAATAAGTAGGTATACAAACTAATGGCAAAATATATCAGCCAACAGCTGACCACGTTGACATCACACTAGCAATAATAAGTTAACAATTTACCTTGTCCGGAAATATGGCTCTGGATCTGATTTACGGTCGTGACGAGCCCTCGGGCATAGTACTATTTTCTGGATAAAACATACTTATAGTACTCTATGTTCTTCCCCTGACTACATGTCACTGGTCTGTAGTCTATTATCTATGACTACATGTATGCGAAATTTCATGATAATCGGTCGTGGTACAAAAAGCGTGAAAGCATAACGAACAAACTCACTTACGAATTTATAATATTAGTTACGATAATTGAAAATATATATGTATACATAAATGTTTATTTTAAGGATAGATAATTATACTCACTGTTTTTAAAAGGTAGGACAACACAAAAATATTAACAGACGGACAAATGGATCTCAACTGCTGTAAATCGCAGACCGAATTAGCAACAGCCAATCAAATCACTTGATACGAGTTTTATTTTAACATGTCGTTGATTAGTTATTAAGGACTGGGTTTATCTTAAAACATTTATTTTTCTATATTCATCTATCAATAAATTCAGTGAAACTCACTTATCAACTGTTTTCATACAAACCATAACACACATAACTCACACTTTTATGAACGCAGATAATAAAAACGCGACATACATAACTGAAGATGAGATCCTGTTGTACCTGAGCTATCTAGCCGGCCAGCAGAAAAAGGACTACCGCTGCCTGTATTTGCTGTCATGTCAGAGGCCTCAACAAGCTGGACTATACTCTTCGGGAGCAGAACTGTTGCTGCAAGGCGTGAAAATGTTGCAAGGGTGTGTATTATAAGAAATAATATTTTCTTTTAATCCGTTAGTATTATAAGGTGGTAAATAAGTGAGGAGTCTACTTCATGGTAAAGGTATACAAGCCTATGCAAAATGCATAGGCTTGTATACGATGACGAGTGACGCCAGACCGATCGCCAAAGAGAATTGAGGGCAATTCTTTCTTATTCACACAATCCATCAAGATAGCCACTTATACAAGCGTAGACGGTGATTTACTGGCGAATCGTGCATTTAAATATATGGTAGATTATATATCTTATTTTGGGTTGATATACAGGTTGTCCGGTAATTAATGGATAGCCTTGAAATGTCTTATAGTAGAACTGATAGCCGTTCAGAAAAAAATATGAAAAAATATCTATCCTAACTACTACCTGAGATATTATGATTTTTATTAATTACAATTTTTAACTTTCTTGTACACTACGACCATAAATTAATGAATTCCATCGGTTTTTGTTGTTTTATTATTAAACACTAATTATGCTAATAGATAGGCAGTGACTAGCTATTGCACTTTTTAATATATATATATTTTCTTTTTTTTTCGTTCTTCAGTTCTATTATAAAACATTTCAAGGTTATCCATTAATTACCGAACATCCTGTATACTTAAATTATTACTGAAAATATTATTCTTAGACCTATTTATATAGTCAGCTTCCTCTACTTTAGATCCGAAAATATTTTAAATTAACTCTATCCACTTATTTATCAATTTCAGGGACAGCGCTGACCTGGAACCTTATACAGATATATCAAAAGGTATCAAACAGGCATCCGAGTGGGGAGAAAGAGGCATGAACTGCGATACTCGATACAAATGTGGAGAATAAAAGAACTGATATATATCTAATATTAATAAAATGGTATAAATAGTACAGTTGAGGGTGTATTTTCCTGTCTAATGCTAGCAGCATGAAATCTGTCTTCTTTTTTGAAGTTTCTCATATATTTTGCCATTAGATTCGGACGAGGTTATTTATAGAAGAACCAAAATATCAAATGTAGCCCTTATAAGTCTTAAGTTGGTACGGGCAAGCGATAAAGACTATTTTTGTACCTAGCCACCGCAATGAGGTTTAAAAAGCACTTCTATCAAAGGCAAGAAAAAAACAGAAGCCTTAAGTCTCGGTAGTGGATGAATGGTTATCTGCGGAGCAATATTATTCTTTATAACAATCTTTGTTATATTTGCGTGCAAATAAATCTCTTGTAAATGTACTCCAGTTAAAATGTGTTTAACTGGACTTTTAACGTAAGATATAGATTTTAATATTCGCTTTGTATCATAAGTAAGATATAGTCATATTCAATTTAAGTCGAAATAAAATGTTATTCTCCAAAACGTATTTTATTTGTGTTAAAGATAGTTCGTTTCAATAACTTAAAGCTAGAAGTAAATCAGTCGAAATCACACATCACATCACTCTAAGCACATGAATTCGGAGCCTTATTTTAAATGCCTAATTCACCGTTATCAAATTTACTAAAACGTCGGACTGTCTCTCGATCTTTACAATAATTTAAAAAAAGGATGTGAATTTAGGCTTCGATTAATTACTATGGCTGTGGTGGAAAAAATATTGACATGGTAGACATTGCCGAATTTATGGTGTATTAGATGCCAAAACTCTAGGTGTGCGTTCTGAAGGATTGTTGGCTCTCGCTGCTCGATATTCAGCATATGAGACATACCCGTCACCGTCCTTGTCATCCGATTCGAGCGTTCGATCAACCAACGCTGAAAATAACATTTAATTTTATTAATAATAATACGTCGCTGGCGAAAACTTTGAAAAATGTCGTTAATGTCGTGGATAGGCAGACATTTAATGGATAATCAAAATGGATAATGTATTAAAAGGTTTGTATTTTAGTTTAATCTTTAAAGGAACATGTGAAAGATAAATAACGAGATTCTCAGTTGAACATTAATCATTATTTTTCGTGTGGTCAGTATAGTTAAGAGATTTCAAGCATATCAAATTCCTGTCTGCTAATTGGTTACAATAAACTAGACGGATGTTTTTAAAAGTTGCCTAATGGACTGTCCAACGCTAAGTGCAAACAGTGTACAAGCAGGACCGAAAATAAATAACTTTGTAACCAATTTTCGTAACTTATAGTGCTACCACACGGTGCCTAGAGGGCGGGCTTACTAACACTACTAATATAGACTATAAGTACATTCTGTTACTAACCCATTAGGTACTAAACAACCTATGGACTGTTCATGTACATACGTGTTAATGTCCAAAATAAAGATATTTTATTTTATTTTATTTATTATTTAAAATGAACTTGCTTTTATCGTTGAATGAGCTCCATATAGACAAGGAAAGTTTACACTTAAATACTGACCTATATAAGCATCTAGATCATTTGCTTCAGGTTCTATCGATGAGTCTGCATCTGGATCAGGCGCTTCATGTTCTATAGTGTGATATACTGCCTGGAAACAATATAACCCGTTGATAAGGAACATAAATCACTCGGTTACAATTAAAAAGACTTAGCACCTCACCTTCAGCAACTCTAAGCCGTCTAACATTGAGTTTTTATCAAAGTCGTGAGCTGAAAAATAGTGGAACTCCAATTCTTCAGGTGTCATTTTTGACAACGCTTCTGCTGTAAGACCTTCCATATCTTCTTCTATATGTCTGTGAATTAAATAAATCATCATGAAACATAAGATGTCTGAAAGTCCGTTTTTAAAAAAAGCAAATTAAATATAGAAACCCTTCCATCAATTATAAATTGACACTCTCATTTATGACAAACTGTCTATCTTTTTTTTTTTTTTTTTTTTTTTTTTGCTTGTCAAAATGACCACACTTCACCTGATGGTAAGCAGTCGTGTGGTCTAAGAGCAGTGACCTCCACATCGCCCCCACAGTAGCCGAGGCGATGTTGAGGTCTCTACTTTGACGGCCTGAGAAGATACTTTTTCACGCCCCGCTTAAAGAACCCAGGATTGAAGGATTTTTGATATAAAGAACCAGATTTTGTCCGCGGCTTCGCTTGCGTAAATATTATGTTAAGGATAAGGTATGTCAATCATCAATATCTCAGAAACAATAATTTTTCTGAATGATAGTTACCGTATGTCTTTTTCTGTACCCCTGACAATGTCTATACGAAATTTAATTATGGTTCGTCGACTAGTTATGGTGTGAAAGCATAACAAACAAACAACTTAGATTCGTATTTAAAATATTAGTTAGGATTTCAAGGAAGAATTATTTTCCTCACTGAAAGATGAACTAGTCCAAACAGTAAACGTAACAATCCAAGCTAGCTATTTCAAACCTTTAAACAGCCTTTATAGATATAGGTATCTTTGATATTTAGGGGAAACATACATATGTCCTTACTTGGTATCATGTAGCAGTTGAGCGTCTCCGGTGAGTGATTCAGAGCCTCTCGGCTTGTAGTGGTGGTGTTGGTGGTCAACCGGGGTCTGCCCGTGCGGGTGATGCGGCCCTCGCCTCATGCCCAACGTCATCACGTTCAGCATTAGTAATAGACATCCTGGAATTAAGCAAAGTAAGTATGTTATATGGCAGAATGTAACTGTGTATTGGGATTGCAACTAAAATGTATGATAGAATGAAAACTATACTTTCCCATAAATAATACTGAATTTCTGCTCCCTGTATCATAAATATTTAATACTACATTTTGCCCAGCGGCTTCGCTCGCGTAAATGTAGGTTAGGTTAGTGCTTGTCTTTTTCTATTCCCCTGACAACGCATATGCGAATTTTCGTGATCATCAGTCGAGCACTTAAGACGTGAAGCGTAACATACAAATAAACAAACTCACATTCACATTTATAGTATTAGTTAGGATTAAAATTATTTCTGATTTAGTTTATTTACTAAAAAAACATTGTCCTAAATATTTCGTTATAATATATCTATAAAATTTGTCAAGAAACTAAAAGTTGTAATTGCCGTAAAGTTATCCGAGGTCAACAAAACTAATTGAACAAAAATAAGTGCTTATGAAACCTTACATTTGTAGGAAACAGGAACTACAGGATCTTATGATCAAATAAATTAGTGTATTTACAATCGAGATACTGTCAAATATTTTCTCATCCCTACTATACCAATAGAAGCGTAATAGTCAAGAACCAAGAAAAATAAATCGTACAAAAATATAAGCAAACAAAATTCTCAAATGTACGTTTAAGGAATGACACGCGCCACCAATAAATACGTAGCAACAATCGTAAAACAACAATTACAAGACCAAACGTACTCAATACCTGTCTATAATTTGTACTGCATTGTACTTAACAATATAAAGGGGTAGCGGGCACAGCAGCTGGGGTGTCCCCATGCGGTCCGTGAGCCCCCGCAGGGACCCAATATTCACACCTCATTTCACAAGAGCCCTGCCCATTACATTTGTCATCGGGCACTCAAATTGGATACTTCAAGTTGCTTAAAATTAGCCGATTTAATTTGTTGTTGATTTAAATATCAATGGTCTTATGTTATTGTTGAGGTGAATAAACGTTGTCATAAAAACTGTAGCTTCGGTTAATCAAAAGTAAAAGCATCCAAGTAATTTTTTTTATTTTTTTATTCTTATTTTCTTTGGGAGCTTTTAGCCACACACGGCCATGTCAGCTCCATCATACCCTAAACTTAATAACTATTCATATTCTACCTTAATTCAACCTTATCTATTATCTTATAAACTAACATAGCTGCTTTAGACAGGGGCTCGGCTAAAATACTAATGAAGGCACCAACATCCATTATACAGCCAAGTCATAATGTCCATTAGATACAGTGATTTAAAGATATTTTTTCTCGTGTCAAAATATAATTAATGAATGCATTATTTATTGCTTTAAAATTTAAAAACACAATTTTAATATGAAAATCTCTATATTCTTTATATATTTCTTTAAAATTTGTTTTTCAATCTCAGTAAAATTTGTAATTTAAAGAAATGCGAAGATTTGATTAAAGTAAATAATCTTATTCGTTTTTATATGTTTTGATTTACAAATTTAATACATAATGACTCCTCCCCTGACTTGAACGCATGCGACAATCCTCCTGGGCATGCTGTAGATCAAGTTGTCCAATAGTTCTTGTGGTAACCTGTCCCATTCTTGAATGGCGGCTTCCTTGATTTCTGACAGAGTTCTTGGAGGTGGTTGACGACTCCAGAGAGCCGGCAGACCAGTCTAGCCGCGTGATTTCGTACTGCTGGAGAACAGCGCTCACTCGTTAAGGTCGATTAGATGTCATAGAGCCTTGGTACGGGATCAAAGGCGTTCGAGCTCCAATCATTATTCCGTCTCAAAAAGATACCGATTTGCCGCCTTGCTGAACTTGAACGGTTCCAGTGGCAGTTCTTTGCCTTTCGGAATTCCCAGGCTGTCTCTAAACTCGGACACGTCGGCTATCAGGATGCGTACTAATCCGGGTTTCGTCAACAAAATTACTCTAGACATCTTCTTCTTTGTCTTCATTCTTTTGACGCTGCCTCGCCCATTGCAATCTGCGTCGCTTTCGTTCCCGTGTATTCAATGGTGTTCGCCAGAATCTCCTTGATTGTAATCTAAAGTGGTGGAAACGATCGAATGGTCTGAGTGCTAATATCCAGTCCAGTAGCAGCCCGCAGCTCTAATCTCAATTTGGTAGCGTTCATTACTGGATCACGGGTGGCAAGAAGTCTGATGTATCGCTTCTGAACATCACTAAAGACAGCCCGATGGCCACTGCGATCAGCCAGGTTGCCCATGCTTAAGTTCCTCTGCAGTAACGACGCAGGTTTAAGAAACGGAGACTCTGGCTACGATTTGGCTTGTAGAATATCCTTCTTCACGCAATAACATTATTCTTGCTTGCAAGACTTCAGACAGTCCACCTGGCATTTTTCAAATGAAACATTTTAGAGAAATTGATTATAACAGCTTTCAGGCAGAAAAAAATGATAATTTATCATTGACCTCGTTTAAATTTATATAAAAAACAGAAGAAGATTTTATGTTGTCTACATTTAAATGATGTATTATTAAATAAAGAACACAAACGTAATAATTTATTTTTAAATATGTATCAATTAAAAAATTATTAGACATCTTTTCCGTGAACGCGGACTTTTTTTGATGTTACATGCATCAAAAAAAGTCCGCGTTCCGACTTTTTTTGATGTATGTAACATCAAAAAAAGTTCCGTTCGAGTCCGAGTTTACACTTACATAAATAATTATGGTTAAAAAACACAAAAATAAAATAATTTTGTCGCGCTGTGTCAGCTCCCTTATTTGCACAACATGGCTTTTAATAGTGATGAAGTCTCAAGCGTTATTTTCATCAACATAAAATCCTCTGACCTTATCTAAATAAAGACTAGAATTCTCAGCGAAACCTAATATCTATTTTCTCTTACATTTCATACATTTAAAACAAAAAGAAACAGGTGCCGTCACCCTTTATACAAAAAAACTATTACAAAGAACTTTCAATGTATCGAATGCATAATTTATTTTGTCCCCTCGAAATCATTTTGAGTCGAACAGTTGGTCTCGGCGAAAGACGAGACTGGTCTTTAATCGGACCCTGGTTTATTATAGCACAATATAGAGTAGTAATGGAGGACAAATTATGCGCTGTGAGACAAGTGCGCGGTCCATATGTCGAGGGTGTCCGGAGCAAGCGGCGGCGCGCTGGAGTGTACATACTGCGTTACACGGACGGGTACGATGTCCAATCACAAGTATTGCATAATACAACAATACTAAAATTGACTAAAAAGGTTAAAAATAAAATTAAAATAATTAATAATAATAATCTGATGCAAGCTCTATTAATCATTGGTATAGTGGTGTTTATATCATCTTCTAGTCAATTTATATAAAATGCTTGATTAAACATTGAACCTCAAACGTATACGATCAGAAGCCGGACATATCCGAAACATGTTTGCAATGTATCAGTTACTAAATTTATCAAGTTTACCTTGCCAAATGTAAAGAGTCCTAACGTAAATATATTTTTTTTTTCCTATATTTAGACCTGCTATCAGTCGCCTAGAATATAATCAGGTGTGTTGCAAGAGGTAAGAGTTTGGAGAGGTAGAGCCACTGCTCCATCTCCCCTTAGTAAGGCAGCACATCGGTTCTCTTTAGTCTTCTAATTGGATTGGGCTGCAGGAGCATACTGGATAACGGGTTTGGGTGAGTTGTCAGGCAAATATAAATTTAAATAATGAAATTATTACTTTAGTTCAATCTACAGATTTTTTAGGATTAACTTTAGATCATAAAGTTCAGTAGGGCGCTCAAATATCGTGTGTTGCAGGGAAACTTAGCTCAGCCGCATACGCAATTCGGAAAGTGAAACAGCTTACTGATGTAGATACTGCGAGACAAATATATTTTAGTTATTTTTACATTGTCATGTCTTACAGTATGTTATTGTGGGGCAAGGCAGCTGACATTGATCGATTTTTATACTCCAAAAACGTGCAGTTCATAGCATTTATAATTTAGGTCCACGAGTTACCCTGAAATAGCGCTTTAAAGAAATAGGCATATTTACTGTTGCGTTGCAATATAATATATTTGCAAACATTATGTTTATTTTTTTTTTTTTTTTTTTTGTTCTATTTGGGAAACTTGCAGTTATTACACATAATATTCATTTATATAATAAGAATAGTGATATACATAATTTAAACACTAGAAATAAGCATAAGTGTAGGTCCGTATCATCGATTACATAAAGTTCACAATACATTTCCGGGACTTGGTATACGTTTCTTTAATAGATTACCCATTAATATAATGAAATTACCATTACTTCAATTTAAAAGTGCCGTAAAAACACAGCTAAGTCGGAACGATTACTATTCTGTCAACGACTACTTAAATGACAAAAACTCATGTAACTAGCTTATTCTATACAGGACTAAAGTTTTGTATTACTTTAGTAATGTAGAGGTACCTCGTGATTATTTGTGATGTTATCATATATCGTGCTTCCCATTTCGATTATTATTGTTAAAAATAAAATTAAACATATGAATGCACAACTGCATTTAGTCACAGACTACCTTTGCATTGTCACAAAGTGTTAGTGTATGCGCCCTCATGCCATCCTACTGTCTATTATAGATTAATATTAAATAATTCTACTAAATCCTTATTATTTCATCTCCTTTATATTATTCAGTTACTACTGCTATAAGTTTTAGATTTGTATAGTCAGTAATATAATATGGTATAATGGCTGCAAGACAATAAGTTATACATCGTTGAGTACCTAACATACTACAAGGTCCACCAAGTTTAAATACCGTGTGTCACGATTTCGAATGAACCAAGGGGCCGTGGTGGTCCGTCCCGTCATATTATCGCGTGATAACACCCTAATCCCATGCGATTACAATAGATCCATCAGTGGGCCACGGATTCCTTTATTCAGTAAGCTTTGGTTACATTTTGGTTTATACTTTAATACCTTTACGCACTAATGAAGTGGTATTAGATAGGATCGCCGAATTAAAAAGCTCGATAAAAGATTCGGTTGTAAATATTTTCCGACACACTAACATGGCAGACGGTAGGTTAGTCTGATGGCAAGTAGTATGATATGCAAACAAAAGGGACAACGATCGCGAAGTCCTAATTGACAGCATAGCGAGCTTAATAGAAGCTTTGGATACCCTACTCACTACAGGAACATAATAAAAGGTTCTTTAACTTTGATCTCGTGTAAGTACGTCAGAAGAGTCGAGCTGCCCCTGGAATGCCGCAATGGAAATTTTGCTTTACCCTATTTGTCGAATATGCTGTTTTATGAGTCCAACAAAAAATAATATCATAATCTGTTATTGCTTACATTATATTTCGTAATCAGTGATACCGTTTTCTCTTCTTTCTGAAAATGTTAAGTCAATACATACTGTTTGTATGAGAGTTGGTAGATCTCACTTACCCTTGAGAACGTTATATAGTCCTGTGAGGTTTGTAGGTCTAATAACTCATAATTATTTCAATCGATAACAAGGTCAGATAAGCGTTCTTGAATTCAATCACCTAGTAACTAACTAGAACACAAGTATTAATATACTACTAGGTATAATATAAGTCCTCTATATACTAATAACTTTATACTAAAACGCCTAATTCACGATAGAAAAAAACATACATTTACTCTATTACTCCGGATATCATTAATCAATAAAGTAAATTCTATACTACTTTTTTCATTTTCTAGCTCCATAGTGCTATTGAAGAAGGCTCCTTGATTGTTGCTACTTTAGATAGCTTAACAGTATGAAGACTACTACCGGAAACTGGATAAAATTTTCACTAGTGTTTAGCTTTAATAGAAATAAAACATTTCCAATATGTATTGCAAGATAATAAAATATAATTATTAAAACAGGGTGCTCAGAGATAGGGTGGTATTTCAAAACCTATAAGAGAAGAGAAAGAGTTCATTCATTTCTTCCTATAGAGAAGAAAATACTTCTTAGTTATTCGACAGCAGCGAAACCGTATATCAAAGTAATAATAAAGCCACTTTAGTGATTTATCACTATAAGGAAATATACTTCGAATTACATTATCAAATATAGCGCAGATGGTGCTAAGAAACATACAATATTTATCAGAAACAAAAATTCGTAATATTTGGAAAACACAATCCTTTACATATTAGACAGCCGCAGAATTCAATTTTGATAACTCCAAATACATAAATTTGTATCAATATTGTTATAATTACTTACCCTCTACTCTCATTTCTGAAGCATCACTTATTTTCTCACTTATTTTCCTTTAAAAATAAAATAACATTACTGTTTCTTACTGGCACGTTTCTCGCATCTGTCAAGAGCTGACATTAGAAATCAATTTAACAGCGCACGCGCAAACAGTACACACTGATTTCAACCTTATTAATATGAACAATGAAGCTATTACAGCTTGTAGATGAATAAAAATTTGCGCATGTCAATGTGAAATTGTTGGTCTTCGGCGTTTTTGTAACCCCTCACGAGATGGCATTACGAGTCCTTCACGAAGGAGTATCAAGTTACTCGTGGATCGGCAAGCAAAGGAACTTCAAATATCCATTTTAGTTTGAGAATGACTTTTATTTTACCAAATGATAGTCTGGTAGAACTACTTGTTGTTTTGTTGTTATGAATAAGTACTGTTAAAATATAATGTAGAACATTATTAACTATTGTTACATTGTATTAACATATTTACATACTTACGCCTGTTGTCGGAAGGGATAAGTAGAAACCATGGATTTGTACTTGCTTGGATGCTAATTCATTTACTCTTAACCTTTTAGGGTTTACACGCACAAGACGAGACGGGGAAATACAGGTGGATGCTTTTCGAACCTGATTCGGACGAACGGAACTAGTACACACCTTGCCGGAAACCTGCCTTTCTGTATTCCTGAGCTGAGTGAGAGTTCCGAATTCATTAAGAAATCACTGTGCTGTCAGCAGACTTGTCTTTATTCCTTTTCTTACGATGAAAGCGCATGAAATTATTTTTAGAAATTCTTAAAGCCTTATCATTAGACGGACCTTCATTATTAACATACAAAACTAAGCCTAAACGGCTGCGATATCCTCAAAGCTATCAACATGTAGTACCTAGATGATTTGCACAAAAGACCTCAATGAGTACCGCTGCAGAATAATCCATCTGCGTGGTTAAGAAATGTTAAATATTTGAAAGGGCTACCCCAAAAACTCAGAGCCTCCGTGCTTCACAGGAAATGTAAAGCCGTTAGATCAGCCTGTCAATATGACAACTAAAGGCATCATCTCATAAAGCATTATTATTGTGTATTTTATCTCGTTCTCGCGCATACAATAATAATGCTATAGAGATATATGATAGTATAGCCCCTGGTGTTAGACTAGAACATCGTTATTTTTTTTAGATTACGCAGGTCAGAAAAAGGCTCGCTGTGAAATATAATGCGATATCTTATCAGATACACAGCAAGCCTATATACAGTTGCTTACTTCTTCATGGATATAACTTATCCAAGAAGAAAAAGGTAAACACTTTTTAACGGTTTTGGGTTTGATTTTAACCTACGCTAGAATTATTTTGTGCAAGCTACAGTTATTCGTTCTAAGTTTATCTGCACATAGATAAGTATGCAACTGATAAAAGCTCAGTCATAACTAAAACAACCCTTACGTATTAAAAATAGGCCGTACAAAAATACAAGAAATACTTAGTAGTTAGATATAATAGTAATGTACTTTTACTATTTGCAACCTCTTCGTTTCTTCTACATTCATAGAGAAGTAGATTGTTTTCTTTAAATATTTGGATTATAATAGGCCGCAATTGTAACATATTTAAGGGGCCGTCTTACCTGGGGAAGTATTAGTGTCACTGCAAGTTTGTTTCGCGCGTTAAATAAGAGCTAGGCAGACTCACGTAACTAATTCTCCTCTCCTTTCCTACCCTTTCCTCCTATCTTTAATTCCATTTCTCTAAGGTCTTTCACTCCTGGATGGCACTAATGTCATCACGGAGATTGCAAGTTGTCAGCGGCTACGGTAACAGTTTACTATCAGATGGACCTGTCATCTTTGAAAGTTAAAAGAGTAATTACCTCTAAAAAAATTCAGTTGTTTTTCTCTTGCTTAACCAACCTCTTACTTGGTTTACCAGCCAAACGGCGAAGCCCAGTGGTTAAGGTGTCGTACTTGGAATCGTAATGGAGATACCGTTAGTTCGATCCCCACCCATTATACTACAGCCATGCAACCACTCTTAAAACAAGCATATACCTCAGCTGAAAGGGTTATCAAAAATACTAGTATTTAGTAATAATAAATGCTAGAAATCGTTAAATAAATTAAGTTAAAGTGGCGAATTCCTTGTCCTCTTTTTAATATTTTATGACATTTTGTATAAACAAATTATTAAGAATATCATACTTATTTATACGAAGTGTGTCAGGATCGTAGCAAATGGAAATCCGTAGTCTCTGCCTACCCCTCTGGGAAACAGGCGTGAATCTATGTATGTATGTATGTCATACGTATTTCTATATTAAGAATATCATGTCTAAGCGGTGAATGATTTCATATTAATTAATAATTTCATTTATTTCCAGCAACAATATATAGTAAGTCCTTATAAATCATTCTGTGGCCTTATAAATTGAAAACTTAACATAGTTATATGTGTATTGATTTCTAATACACAAGGTAAGATACTACAAAAAATCCGTTGGTTAGGTGACACGATAAAGATTCCTAGAATAGATAAGAAAAACAAAGATAAAATTACACTAAATGAACAAACGAATGACGCAGATAATAAGGCATTTCACATCTTCATTAATGCACAGCAGCTGGTTAGGTATATAACAGTCTATCCGGTAATAATTCGCTTGTTAACTAGTTAAAGTTTCTTTAATTTGCCAAATGAATTGATTTCATTTCTACTAGCAAATAGGAAGGACTTCTGATAGAAAATACCAAGATGACTTTAATATGTTTAGGTAAGCTTTATATTTCCATACTGAGAGCTAATTACAATAAAATTTAAGTCTAGCAGTTACGTAACCACAAAAAGTAATTTGTTCGCTTATTTGCATGTCCTAAATGTAGTAGACATAGAAGACACACAAATAAGCTAGCAATTGAAAATAAAAATACTGTCCAAACTTAGTACGACTGCCTTGTAATGGGGTGACCTATTTACTAACGCTCGGACCTCGAAATCCGGACACAATGCTTTTTTATTGTGTCTGGATGCGACCTATTGAATCTTTAATAAGCGTTGGGATTACACCTTATAACAGAAATACAGCACAAGTGTCTTTGGCTACGATGCTTTATAGCGTGGCAGTACTCCGTTCGTCGAGTGAGTACTTTTAGCGGCGATTTTGATTTCTACATAGGATAGTTGCTTATGTTTGATTATACTAAATACAAGAGCAAATATAAAAGCAATCAAAAGATTGTTTTGTGCAAACGCTTTTCAGTTGCAAAATAAGGGAGTAATTAACCTATTGAGTCGCAGCGGCACACCGGTAGCCAGACACAATAGATTTTTAATTACGTATCTAAGAGTTGACAGAGTTTTAAATTTGGATATAAGACAAAGTGGGATCGTAGTGGGGATGTCTCGCCATCTCTCTTGCATATCTGCGGTTAAATAGCGGTGACGTCACAGTTTGTATCCCGCATCCTTTTCCTATCATTTGACAATTACCCCTGTTATTTAATTTAATCGCTTGTATCTTATTTATTTTTGAGTAAATTTAAAAAAATCTCTTTTATATAGATAGTGTTTGGTTTGTAACTATTTAACTTGAAAAATAAAAAATGTGATTCGACTAACCTATTTTCACAATAGTGGCCAATAGAGAAACAACCAATTGGTTCTTCAAATTATGCTCAGTCTTAGGTCGGTTTAGGTATTTAATTATATTTAGGTATTACAAAATTTTAATAATGACTCCACCGATGGCGTACTGGTTTAATTGGTTGTCTCTTTATTGCTAATGCGATGAATGTCCGATCCCCATATTATGAGACGAAATTGTGTGATTCTGTGATTCAATAGTAATTGTTACATGTTCGGGTGTTCTCTGTGCCTGTTATTTCAATGTTTGTAAAATTGAACGCTAACCAGAATAATTTATAGTGTGAAAGACGACTTATGTTTTTTTTATTTAATTTTTTTTTTATTCTTACGTAAATACATAATACATTATTTTATTTATAATCTACGATATCAAATATATCGTAGATTACAAGTAAAAAATAATATCAGATGTATCATAGCAATAAATTAGAAGCCTAGTATAAAAAAACAGTCCAAAAAATAAGTAGGTACCCCAAAGAAAGCTATTAGGCTCCATGTTGCGTATCACATAAAGTAATCAATATAAATTAAATATATATAAAACTTTGTTCCGTGTACCGTCCAAAGCGTACTCTTTAATTAACTTATCTTATAATTAATATCTTTAATAAATATGAAATCTCAAAATGAAACGGTAATGAATCTTCATTGAGTAAGTACTAACTATATTTTGTTTACCATCACTAATTCCAGGACCAAAAATACACTGAAATGTTATAAAAGTTGATCGAAATTTTAAATATCCCGGAGGGCATACCCGTATAAACCAACATCATAGCAGTACCTAGTAGGTACGTACGTGCATATAAAACCCACAACTCATCACGGTGTTTACAACCCTCTGTCTTACCATACATACATGCACACTATAGTTGCAGACTTGTCAACAACTGAAAACTGAGCATGTTGCTACATCCGTCGATAATCACCTTTGAAATTTCTATATACGATTCATTTTCTCTTAACTCCACTTTGAAATAGATCTTTATTCCTTTAAAGATAGGAACAGAATTTGCTGGCACAACAAGGCTTTTATTTAATGACGAAACGTCATAAACTCACAGCAAATTAGCTATCATTAATTGAACCCAATGCTTTCAAAAATAGAGTCGGAAATCGTGTGAAGTAAGGCTCAAGAGAAGGCTTTTCAGTATGAAAATGTTTATGTTTATAGCGATCTGTTGTGGGAAGTTAAAAAGAGACGGGTGTATGTAAGCGTGTGAGGGTTTGTATGATCAATACATGAGCGGGACTGCGTGCTCGGTACTCGTACCGAAGGCCTCCCTAATGGTCGTTTTCTTACATTTGCATGTTAATTGACTTCTCCACTCGGAGCGTTCCTTTTGTCTCGTGTGTGACGCAAATTGAGACGAATTAGCGTCTTTTCGCATTGTCGAGGCGAGAGCTTAGTGAACTGGATAAAACCTCATTGGCTTCAACTAGTTTAACTGTAAGAAAGTTGTTCAAAGCAAGTACGATGACTTCTTTACCGCTTATGCATGCGAGGAATAGCTGGCCACTGATATATATTCATATATACTTAATGAAAACGGTCATAATTACTATATTAACATTAACATAAAAATAATAGCAGTGACCTATATATCGTCAATGTTTTCGACAATTTGCAAGAGCCAAAGAAACCGGAATTTTGAAAACACAAGTACGTTAATTTAGTTTTTACTACATTACCTTTAAAATAAATTTTAAACAGAAATAACCCAATAACCATAATTAACTTGACATAGTAATCCACGGCTGTTAACCGCTGTTAATCGCAAATTCATCAATATTATAATAATTACATACCATTTAAAGCTAAAATTGTTAAATATTGAAATTACATTGATTTCAATTTATTTTCCATATGATACTATTTATATTTTAGCACAATCATGTTGTTAATCTACAGAAAATAGAAGAAGGTAATGCTCAATGAATCTAGCCAATGACATAAATTCAAACAAACCGCTGAGCTTAGCAAATCCATCATTCTAATAGCTATATTTAAAAGCCCAATTAGAGAAATTCACTCCATGTAATTATTTCATATGTAGCTGAAATTTCACGTGTCCCAAATGAATCATAAATCTGTATGTTAGGAACAATAAATTTTCGGTTTTCAGTATCAAACGGAGATTTGCGGCGTAGAGCGGGAGTTGGGCGGCGTTGCTAGGCAACCCCCCACCGACCACCACCCCGCCCGCCCCCATCCCGGATCACTTTTAAACTTTCATGTCGGAAAGTTTTTAAGGTTTGCTTGTGGCTCTCGGATTCGCCATCTTTTTGTTTTAAGCCTCTTTACGTCGAAAACAACATGAATAAAGTACACGTGCCCTTAAAATTATCCAGAGTAAGATTCTTCGAAACCTAATTTATTTAAGCAGATATAAGGAAATTCTTTGACTCGTATAATGTATATATTTTACATAAGATGCGTAGCAAGCGTCTTGATAATGCGATTAGGGATGCGAAATGCGTAAAAAATATCACAGCCTTGTACTGTTTATGATTTGGTATTAACGCTGCGAAATGAGTCATGCATAGTATATCTACGGGAATTTAAAAACGAAAGAATAATATTTTTAGTATTCGTACTAATTGTTAAAAAGCTTATACTTAAAAAATGTATTATAGGGACAGTTTTGGAGCCAATGAAATGTAACAAAACATTTGCTAGCGTTCCTTCACGTCAAATGAGAGATGAGGTTTTCAGATTAGTGGTAAAGATTATTTAATTTTGAAGAAGGAATGACGCTTAACACGCCTACTTATTAGTTTAGATATAATTACCTAATAAGTAAACTAAAATTAAAAATATATAAAAATTAAGTTCAAATTGATTTCACGCTCAAAGGGTTCCATAACTTAGAAGAAAGTTACATGTATCTGTATGTCATTTTCTATACGTCACACACTACATATAGTATCAAGCCTGTGTTTCCGAAGGGACAGGCAGACGCGTATTGATATTGCCAGCTGTACTTTTAAGTCTCTTGTATCTCGTATAGAAACTTAGTGAAATCCATCAAATTGAATTTATGTAACTATTTTCTTTTTTTTTCGTGTCATTTACATAAATCTTTTTGCAGTTTATGTTAATATATGTACTTTAGATAATTCAAATTTTCTTTATAAACTTGGGAAGTAGGTAATGATACCTTGTTGTTATTTTTTTACCATAGTTTAAAACTATGCAGCATATAAAAAGGCAATATATATTTTTTAACACGTGCAAATATTTAACCTAAGGTCTTACTTTATTTTCTTTCATTTACAATAATGATTGACAACGATTATTCATTCCAAGTTTCAGCTCAATAGCGTATGTAATTGCTAAGATTGCAGCTATGACAGACAGACGAGCATACGGACAGACTTAGTTGCATTTTCAGAGTTTTTACCATTTTGGTTCGAATCCTTAATGATAAGATAAATACCGAAAAAACAGGCAATACGATTATCGTAATTCAACTAGGTTGAATGTACACCGCAGTGAACTTTCAGTCTAAGTAAATTTATGTTTCACTTATACGTACCTACCTAAAGGGATCGCTAAGGCGCCCTTACATAATATCTCTGAAGCCTGATTGAAATAGAATAGGTGAACCTACATAGACTTACCTATAACTAATTCAGAACAAAAAAAAACCGTACCTACGTACTTTTTAGTAAAACCTCTTTCGACCTTCAATGTGTTTTTCAAAAGAAGAGTCTCAATTTTAGCTCTCTTCATTTTTTTCTATACATAATGTAAAGTTTTTAACTTGTGAGAGAGCTACGTACAAAATTGATGAGGGAACGTAACCACGCGGCCGCCAAGCAAGCTGCGCCCGAAGGTGCTTTTAGCCCCTAATTGGTGAGCTTTTAAGACTGCCGCGCGTTCGTTTGACGTCGTCCGTATACTGCCGACGACTAAAAGGAATATGGAGCCGTTTTGCCGCGAAAAATAACTACAAACAAATAAAAAATATCGTCCGGCCAGTCGTCGTTTGAGTCTGCATAAAAAACTCTTTACTCAAATTGGGGAATGCTTTTTTAAATGCTACGCTTTTTGGACTTTCGTGAAAATTACATTATGCACAAGTTAAATTATGTAATAGAGCGTTTTATTCTTGAATTAGTTTTATTCTTCAAAAGAGGTTATTCAACATTGTATTACAAGAACGCAGTTTTCATTGCATTTGAATTTCTTTTTATATACTTATAATAATTTCTATGTTTTATTATAGTGTTTTAGTTGAATTTGTCGTAAGTCATTTCGCAAGAACTAGGATCCTTATTATTACAATTTACCCATGTTTGGGTATTTCTGTGAGTTTTAAGCCGTCGCGCGTCGTCACTATACAGGTAGATCCTTCTTTTAATGAGATGTTTTGGTGTGTGTAATTTGTATGTATCGTAATTACCTGGGTTGCTCCCTTGCAACTTATAGTTATTGTTGCTAATGATGCTAAGGCAATATATAAATTACTAGATGTTCCCGCGGTTTCACCCGCGTTTATCGTTACTGCGCCGCCCTCGTGGATCGTAGCGTGATGTTATATAGCCTATAGCCTTCCTCGATAAATAGGCTATCCAACACTAAAAGAATTTTTAAAATCGAATTTTAGTTCCTGAGATTAGCGCGTTCAAATAAACAAACTCTTCAGCTTTATAATATTAGTATAGATATATTGATCTTCTTCTTCTCCCTAGCCTTTATTATTCCCAAGTCATTTGGGGTCGGCTTTTTAGTCTAACAGGATTTGACTGGATATCAGTTTTTACACGAAGTGACTGCCATCTGACCTACGCAACCCGAAGGCTAACGATACCCTAAGGCTAGGCCAGTGTCAGGATATTAGAAGGCACTGCACCCAATAACGACTGCCATAGATGTTCATGGCAGACGGAACCGACGGCTTAACGTGCTCTCTGAGGCAAGGAGCAGGTGATAATTGTCAATCAATACGCACATAATTTCGAAAAGTCATATAACTTCCGAAAGTCAGAGTTGCGCGACGTGGGTTCGAACCTGAGACCTTCTGCATTGCAGTCTGTTGGTCTCCCCACTGAGCTGCTGCTGATTATATATAAATTATATATTGATGATTTTCAGTTATATATTCAGATACATGATTCAGATACAGAACGACCAAGACATGGAATTCTCTGCCAATGCACGTGTTTCCTTCTTCCTTCAATCCTGGGTTCTTTAAGCGGGGCGTGAAAAAGCATCTTCTCAAGCCGTCAAAGTAGAGACCTCAACATCGCCTCGGCTACTGTGGGGGCGATGTGGAGGCCACTGCTCTTAGACCACACGACTGCTTACCATCAGGTGGAGTGTGGTCATTTTGACGAGAAAAATAAAAAAAGAATAAAAAAAAATACATTATTTTCAGCAATAGAAATTTAATAAACTGTTATATCTACAAACAATTTAAAAATTAGCCCATCGTTTAAATTTGTTTAAATACTACATATTGGCCCTGTTTATACTCGTAGATATAACATAAAAAATGTTTTCGTATATTGCCGCGAAACCGTTCATGATACTTAGTTAACGTTTTCATCTGCAATTGTATGTAGTTCATCAAAATTTAAAGAAAACACAATATTTTTCTGATATAATCTATTAACTTTATACATTTTTAATTGTTATCCGTAGATAACTAAAGTCGTAACTTTGGGTAGGTATCTTAAGAAAATAACCAAGTCTAACTTCAGCTTTGAAACTACTTTCATACTTAATTTAATTAAAATCTGTTTGGAGACTTAGCTGTAAAACCGTAACAAGCAGGCAGAGTTACGTACTAATTTATTGTTAAATAGAGATGTACTAAAAAAATTTAACTTATTAAATCAATCTACAGAATCACATGTTGAATACACTATTTTAGATGTAAATTATAAACGAGGTCATAATATATTTAACCCATAAAGCCAGACTTGACGAAAGCCCTAATACAACAACATAACCAATTCATATTGTACCATATCTGGGGATGATCTAAAAAAATGAACTGGTCTGTATTTTTATTTTGGCTTATACTCGTAAGAGAACTAGTCAAAAACTTAAGACAACGCTGAGCGTTAGATAGATAATGACAGAGCTCGTGCGGCACATATTCAAATCGGCGCGCAGCCGCCATAGTAAAATTGTATGGAGGATTTGAAATGCTTTTTTTATAAATATATATCTTTATTGTCAACCAATAACTTTAATATTTGGAACGGACAAATTGTAATATAACTATTTATATTTCGTTTAAGCTGTAAAATAGGATAGATTTCTACTGTTATAATATAAAAATCACGCAAATTTACGTAATTCTGTAGACGAAAAAATTAATTATTTTAAGATTTTTAAACGGAGTAATTGTAAACACATTCATTGTTATGGTAAATGTATATTTTATATTTATATTAAACAAAAAGTGTTGATTTTATTCACTTAACTGTGATCGCCTGTTTTGTCACCTTTCGCTCGGCGCAGTCTTAACAGTCTCTCAAGTAAATTTTTCACTTTTAAAACGTTTTTTCTAAAGGATTAAGCCATTTAAAGTTAAGCTTAACGCAAGCTATACCTAAAAATATAAAAGCACAGAAATCATAAATGTATCTAATACCATCCGTTTAGGCACCGGACTAAGTACAGACATCAACAAAGAACTTGTTTTAAAGAATTACCAAGACACAATGGCATCGTGCCAAGCCACGTGGCTACAATAAAAAAGTTAAGAGTTCTAATTTCAAATTAACAGTGGGCGTAACTGAGCGCGCGCGCTAAATTAGGCGGCAATTTTGACAGCGGGGTAACTTAGAATTTTCCTGTCAAAATATTTTTGCAAACAATTGAATTGTTCGCATTCAATAAGAATTTTTTACACCCACTTTTGATACAACAAAACAAAACCACAATTAGCATAATAGCTACTTTTATTGTTAACGCAACTTGAAAGTAATTGTCCGCGTTTTTTATTACGAGTCCCGTCTACATCAAAAATATACAAATTTAACGCTTGATGGAAATAATTACCTTAATTGACCTGCCTAACAAATCTGGATCGTTAAATAAATTATTAATCACAGAAAATGGTCCAAAAAGGATGAATTATAAAATTACCTCTCAAACGTTTCGTGGCGACCGAAAAGGGTGTGCTTTTAAGAGCTCTACACACGATGTTTCTGTCTCTTTTTGCACTTCAGGTCCAGGGCAAGTGAAAGCACCCTTTTCAAGGGTCGCCTACACTCAGCCACGGGAAAATTTTGTCCTTCGTAATAAAATGTAACTCCATAAATATATAGTCAAACTTTATATTAACTGTAATGTATTTTATAAAAGATTTTACATTATTAATCATAAATATTTAATGCATACTATACAGTAATTTAATTTTACTTCGTAAATGAGTATACTTTATATGTGTTTAAATTTTTATGCTAGATGTATTTGCAATAATGCGCTAGTAAATAAACAGCCGCTTACATAAAGCACAAGCATCAATAATTTCGAGAAGACAAATCGAAAAGTTAAAGGGTAAGGGGTACATTATAAAGTAAAATTGAAACGTTTCTAAGAACGACAGATAAATCGTATGTCTATTTTAAATTGATCCGGGGAGCTCCCTTATACGTTGCTACTGTCGCCTATAGTATGATAAGCAGAGAAGAGATTGGGAGGTCAAGTGTAGCTGGTTCTAAAAATTGATGTATTCGGGCATGGTTAAACGGCGGGGTCCGCACCGTCACAGCCATTAAAAACTTATTAAACATCATCTCGAGCAATTACTCGTGCCTCCCTAACTTTAGCACCCAACACAACGCCCCCACCTGTCACCCGCTAGTGCTGGCTTATAATAAAACTGGCGTAGGCATTTTGTAGCATGTGCTGAAGGCAAATAATTAGTCCTTATTAGCATTTATTAACATATACTTTAAACTACGCGCTTTACTTGTTAAGTCATTGTTCATCTGTCAATGTTCGTTAGGCTAAAATGTGACCTGAAAGTTAGCTAGAAAATTATCGAAGAAGAAAGATGCTTTCATTACGACAAGAACACAAGCTGCAATGAGTGGTATATTATTAAATGGTATACATCGATATTACCTTATATCGTATAATAAAAATTAAATATTCAGTACATTTATAACAGAGTTGCTCTATAGCTTTGTTACCGATTGCAATAAGCATCTTACGTTAAGCGTTGTAATGTTTGGAGGCCACATAGGCGAAATAATTATCATTTTATTATTATTTGATCAGTTGCTCTTTGGCTTGAAAATTACCTCTATGCAAGACATCTTGGTACTCCGGTACTACGAGAAGGCCAAGCCAACAAATTCTCCTTCCCATTTTTATTAGCAAGTATGATAAGCAATAAGCAACGATAGCCTAGTGGGAAACCGTTAGATTGCCACGCAGAGGTCTCGAGTTCGAACCCAAGGCGCGCATCTCTGACTTTTCGAAGTTATATGCGTATTAAATAATTATCGCTTGCTTTAAAACGGTGAAGGAAAACACCGTGAGGAAACCTGCAGGTCTGAGAGTTCTCTATAATGTTCTCGAAGATATGCGAAGTCTGCCAACTCGTACTAGGCCAGCGTGGTGGACTATGGCCTAACCCTTCTCACAATGAGTAGAGGCCCGTGCCCAGCAGTGGGACAGTTTAATACAGGGCTGATATTATATTATTATATGAATGAGGCTCATATCTTTAAAACGTAGCATATGAAGAGCGCCGATGTAGCTCAAGTCATTTTATTAAAATCCGGTCAGAAGTTTACGCGTGATGTTCAAACAAACATGGCAACCTTCACATTTATTGTATATATAGGATAAATAAGACGGTAAGATGCTATGTTCCGTTTACAAACTAGGAATGAAGAAATATATAGAGATTATATTGGTCGTGGCGCGACGTCCGTCGGCTTTGGCGTCGGCAGGCAGAGGCACAGAGGTAGAGGGGCGGAAGCCGCGGATGCGGAGCCCACAGGAAGCCGTCACGTCGTCTGCGCGACGAACCGGAATACATTCCACTATATTTTCACCACAGATAAAATATTGTAGCGATTTTTATTAGCGTCAAATTAGAGGAAAAGGTTGAGGAAAATGTGCTGTCTCTAATCTGTTGTGGATTGTAGACTAAACATAAGAGAAAATGTGAAATAGCTATACTTTATTTACTAGTGCATGTTTTATATTGTGTTTAACTGCGTTACGAATCAATCTGTAGTCTTAGAATACCAGACATAATTTAAATTATTGTGTTTGGACATTTTCTGTTCCGTGTAGATACCGGTGTGCCGCTGCAACTCAGTAGGTTAATATTCAAAAGCTGTATTTTCTGCGTTGCCAATGCAATGGAACTATGGAAAGCCTACACGGCTGATTTGAAATTTACAACAACTATCCTATAACCCTTAATTTGACTGCTGTACACAACTATAAATCAGTGAATCCTATAAACATACATACATTGTTATAAGCTTATATGCCCGTAAGAAAAGGCAGAATTATATAATATGTATATTTTTTTCTCATTTCGCAAGCTATAAGTTATGGTTTTGAAAACAACGGTGGCCTTTCGCGACGAGGGACGGTACCATCGTTAAATGATCCTAAGATATACTTTATGGATAATATTATAATAATAATAAATATAAAAATAAAATAAAACTGTTTATAAACTGCCCCACTGCTTGGCACGGGCCTCTTCTCAGTATGAAAAGGGTTAAGCCATAGTCCACACTCTCAGACATGCAGGATTCCTGATGATGTTTTTCTTTACCGTTAAAGAGAGCAAATACTTAACTATTTAACACGCACAAAACAAGGACATTACTTTTATGTTATTTGTATTTCTATAAACTAGCGGTCACCTAGTGCTCGAAATTCGACCACAGTTTGCCTGTAAGATATTGCTGATATAATAATATACATATATTGACATTATTATGTCATATATGTAACCATAGTTACGCGCTTCGACTGCGTGTGTCAAATGCATGGTTGTGTGCGTGCAGTGGTTTTTCGTTAATTTAATGTATTTCTAATACATATTTTATATAAATATTAGCATTCGTCACTTCTTCTCTGTATAAACTATAAGTGTGCGAAATTTCATACTCCTCCGTCCGCCCAATTTTCGTAAAAAGGGATCCAAAGTTTTCGCTTCACGTATTAATATATAGATATGCAACTGTCTCAGCATCATACTCTCATGAGAAGATTAAACTCGCGACACTTCGCGTAGCTTCGACAACGTCAAAGTGATCCCATAAATCATTGCGGCATCCGTAATTAACATGGGCCAAGCCGGTTATTACCTAGCACCAATGATGAAAGCTATGCAATTTAACAACTTCATCCCCAACTACGAGCTATGATTTCTTTTGATTTGCAGCGTGTATTACATAGAATTATCGTAAGGGTAGGGGCGTCGCGGAGGCGGGACGTGCACATGTTCCGAACAAATGTCGCAAATTGTGAAAATAAAATATTTTGACTGTATCAATCATCCGACATAGACTTTGTACTAATATAATAAAGAACAAAGTTTATTATTTGTTACTGATTATTAGTAGAGGGATTTGAATACTTAATACCTACTGTATTATTCAGTTGAACCGACATTGCAAAAATTTAAGTTAAAGAGTAGATGCTCGTTGTAGAATAACCATGACACTCTGAAAGTGTTTAACCTAGATACAAACATCGATAATGAAACAATTTAGAGTAATTTATATTGTTTTATCTTAAAATATTTGTTATTTAATACCTTAGTCAAAAATATCTATAACATCGATATAGATTTAAATAAAAAAATTACACTTACAGACTTACTTTTAATCAACATTCTCGTAAACCTAAGACCGTACTATGTAGTACCTATCATCACCAAATTCTTTGATCATCACAATATAATGTTTATAGCAGTATTTCGTGTAGTAGCAATATGTTAATATAGGTATCAAAGGAAAACATGCATCAACAATAAACTTTTCTGAACCAATCAATATCGGATATAAAATTATCACCTAAAACATACTTGAAATAATCACTACACAGACAAATAGCGCTGCACATTGTATGAGATTAGCACAAAGTCGACATCGTGAAACAAAGGGGTAAGACAGAGCAGTACTATTTCAACATTCTGGCATAGACCAACAAACTATACAGGCATTTGCTCAACACATTTGCATACAAGTGACGACGACCGCGACATCTCTACCGTACTACAATCATCCCTGAGGATATGACTACTCCATAAATACGTAACCTAAATACATACCTGGGTCAGAGTTTGTGGTCGCAAACAATCACATGTCAATGTGTTCACAAACCACCGTATTGTTTATTTATAGACATACAACAATTATCAGATAAATGTGATCATATGTTAAAGTGCAATGTAAACAAATGTAAAATGATAGCTGAATAAATTAATTGTTTAATTGTTTCAGTTTCACATTCAGTCTGGTTATTTATATTTTTTATTTCTTATGTGCTATTCCATTAGGTAGGGTAAGGAAAACTTATGTTAAAATGAAAATTTTTGTACCATCACGACATGCATCAATAATTATTATTATGTAAGTACAAACAAAAATAATTAAATAAAAATATAAAATAAAAAACAAACAAACAAGAAACTTTAAAGACAATTAAAATGTTGTTTGTGTGCAGATGCACGTCTCACCTGACCTTATATATGTGTATACATAAGTAAGTATATGTGTTTTAACCAGGTAATAAATTATATGAATAATAAAATAACGCTAGCAAAATCATCCCAATTAACTGAGAGATCTGATGTTTTGACAATAATAATGTAAAATTTATTAATTTTCTTTACATTTATATGAAATCATAATGTAGTTCTTTTCTAAATAACCTAACTAACGATTGAAAAATCAGCCTTTAAATGTATTCATTATATATGAATACAAAGGAAGAATTATAAGGAATTAGGGGAGACCAACAGACTGCAATGCAGAGGGTCTCGGGTTCGAACCCACGGCCACGTCGCGCACCTCTGACTTTCGGAAGTTATAAGACTTTTCGAAATTATGTGCGTATTGATTGACAATTATCGCCTGCTCCGTGCCTCGGAAAGCACGCTAAGCCGGTCCCGGCTGCCATGAACATCTATGGCAGTCGTTATTGGGAGAGTGTCGACACAAAAGATCCCACTGGGTCGAAGTGTCGGCGGTCTGCATTGACTGATATATTAACTAAATTAGATTATTATTAAAAAGAGACAGTCTCAAGATACCTTTATTAGCTAATCGAAATCTCCTTGATTACCTTGACACTCTTAACCTGAACGTATTTTCATAACACAAACTTCTTTCTATTGTTATATTCACTTCCTACTTATACTTCACTTATTTAAATATCTGTATATATAACGAAGTTTAATTTACAATCCTGTGTAGTTTCGAGTACATCGTCAAAAATATTTGCTACGATCATATCGCTGTAGTAAAATTCGAAGCAATGGATATAGACACTGTGAAATATGGCAATGTTTATAAATATAGACTCATGGCTGTAATACCAGTGGTGCAATAAATACAAATTTTACTATTTTTATGTTTTAGTTATAAGGGGCGACTTTATTGCCACCTATCGATCGCATCGCCAAATTCCGTGTTGTTACTAAGGACTTATAAAGACCGAATACATCATCCACAGGACTACAGTATAGGGTTCTTCAAAAAGGGTGGTAAAAGGTTTTTATAGGGTCGGCAACGCGCAAATGAAGCCTCTGGTGTTGCAGGTGTCTATAGGTTACGGTGCACACTTCCCATTTTAGTAGTATAAAAAAAATATCGCTTTGCCCAACCGAATAAGTCGCAGCGACACACCGGTGGCCAGACACAATCGATTTTAACTATGTCTGCTATTCTAAAACTTGACAGATTAATCGTACAGTAGCGTATACTTTTTGCACGTACCTAACGACGCAGTTTTAAACATCCTTGATATAAAAATAATTATTAATTTATTTATGTGTTTTGATTTAAGGATCATGTTAATTAGAAGAAGTATAATTATATGTATACAATTTCTACGGAAAAGTGCTTAATTCCAATGAGACTATTAAAAATATATTAAACATCAATAATGTCTCTAGTATTAGTAGCTAACTCTAAAAGAATTGGCGAAAATCAGAGGGTTAAATTATTTATAGTTATATAAATATACGAATAATGTTCACCATTTTGAGAACCTATTTCATCTGGCCCTGTGGCGCAACGGATAACGCGTCTGACTACGGATCAGAAGATTCCAGGTTCGAATCCTGGCAGGGTCGCAATGAACTTTTTGTAATTTCACGTTAGCTGTTTATTTTTGAAGATTATTTACTAAAAATCTATTGTTGCAGCTTTTGTAATAAATATATAAAATATAATATATTTTTAACTTTATGCCCATAACTACAAAAATAATATTACTAATAATTGAGCTACAGAATATTGTAAATTTTACTTAACATAAGTATATATGATATTTCAATTCGAATCAATTCCAGATTTTTACTTATTTTCATTCTTCTAGCTTTTAATGAAACTCTTTATTTAATTAGTTCTATCTAATTTCCTAAAATACCGATGTATTAAATTTAATACTGCAACGTACTCCATATTAATAAAATCTGGTGTTACGAGCAACTGTTAGATAGTATCATTTTGTCTTATAATTTAAATGAAACTACTTTATACGGATTTCATCGCGGTGTTTCTTTTAAAATCACTATTATTATAGAATTTTCATACTATTATGCTACAGTTAAACTTTATTACCATTTTAAGCTATTTAAATGATGAACTAAAAAAAATTGTAAAATAGTATAAATAATAAATATTTATTTGTTGGAATTTTGTAGTAGTTGCATGATGCTTTCTTAAGTTGGAACTGAAGGGTAGAATAGTCATTCTTACTCTCGTTTGTTTCTTTGGCGTTGCTTTTGTAGTGTTAAGGAACAACAGCCATTTTTTTAAGTGTCGGTTACCACTTACAATCAGGTACAGCACTAGCACGTCTATATTTTACTTACTTTTAAGGCTAATAAAGACACATTTTTGGATACTTCTTGATTTCACTTGGATTATGTCCTGTGTGGCGGGGGACTTTACAAACATTCAAAGAACGGACACAGAGAACACCTAGACTCAAGGAGTCATGAACAAATAAGTTACCTATTTACTTACAGCATGTAAGCTCTAAACATCGAAATAAAAAAATAGATACAGAACTTTAACAGAAATTCCTTAGTAGTTAAGTCATTTATTTAACTTTAATTTCTCAAATAGTCAAAAACAGGTTATTAATATTAGCCTTTAATCTATTGCGTCGCAGTGACACACCGGTGGGCAAACACTAAAGATTTAAAATTATTTCTGGTATTCTAAGACTTGACGTTTTGACAATCATACAGGCAAACCAAAAGCGATAAATAATCCCGATTCAATCTTTAACCATTATAGAATCGCTAATCGCAATTAAGAAGGAACTTTCTTACATACGACAAGAGCCAATCTCACCTTTACATAAGGCTTTGCTCACATGAACTGTTCCCACACCACTCCCCAAGTTCCGCAGGGAACATTAAAACTTACCCCGACTTGAATAGCTGGTGAATCTTTACTCAGCTACATGTGTTCCGTCAACTTGACAAGTTAAGATTTTGTGGGGAGAATTAATCATGTTGTAGTATCTTATAAAATGTATTTTTTTTACTAATATACCAAAGCAGAAAGGTTAATTTGGTATTTTGTTAAAATTCGCTGATCTATGCAAATACGGATAGGATTTTAAATTCTTTTTGAGTTGCATAGCCCCATAGAAATATTAAAATATCATTGGATATTTTAAAATTTCAAAAATTTTTAAACCAAGCCTTGAAAAATAAGGCTTAATATATTGGTCCGGGTAGGCTATATAATATCAGGCTATGAATCACGGAAGCGGAGCATTAATAATAGAAGTGGATGGGCTAGAAGTAATATGTATGAACTGAGAAATTAAGATTGTCCTCTATTTTAATAACACATTAAGTCACGCATGTATTATTTATTGTATTTATCACTAGAATAATTCTTAGAAGTAACATAATTTCCAGGCGCGGAAGGCATATATATAGGTACCTACAGACAGCGGTTGGCCAAATATATCTGGATCATATGGGTAAATATATATATTCTGGGGTAAATTAAGTTACTGTTTGAAAGGGTATTATTGCGGTAGTCAACATCTACAATTACAATATAAAAAGCTTCTATTATTATACAGGTATATTATATTTAAAGAACAGATTTAGTACCACCAAACATACAAAAGGAACCTAAGTCATATTATTATCCACCTATTAATTAATTCAGAAAAACCACGACATTATCATCTAGAAATTACATTTTAATTTAATGTATCTTCTTGGGTCATTGATACAGATACTTAGTATAAACCTCGCATGATCGCATAATTTACGATACCAACAAATTTTAACTATTCCTAACATGGAACAACTTTCATAAATCTATAACGTGCACACTTTTAAACTGCACACTTCAAATACTTTTCAATATACATAGTGAGTCAATATCTCAATACAACATAATAATATGAAGTAATCAAGTTCCGGTTTTCAACTTGCGTACATTGTTCTCAAAGTATCTTGTGGTCAACCTACGTATGATCAATCTTAGGTTTGACTAAACGAATGACTGAATTATTGAACGATTTTGCATTTAAAGTCGTTTCTTGTCTATTGAAATGACGATGTTTTTTTCATTTATACACCTGTTCGGCGAACATAGCTTGTAAAGCATCTTGGAAAAATCATCTAGGAATATTTGGAAGCAGTTTTCTTGCGAGTACTGGCGGATTCTTCATTTTTGTGGAATAGTTGGGTAGTTGTTGCCTTTAAACTCATTGGAGTTTATGCTCCGAGTCCTTATAGGACACGCTCATTTTAATATAATTTTCGGATAGCCATATCTACTATTAGTTTTATATCTATGGAGTAAACCATGTAATGTAGGAACAATGACAACAACACAGCTATACCGTACCTCCGTACTTTGATCTGAGGGTGCATCTGTGCCCTTAAGGTAGATTGTTTCATCTTAGAGTGGCGCGACCGTGCTTCTATCCCCACGATAACGGGACACAAAGCGTAATAATTGACTCACCCCCTGTCAATTTAAGACCTTTTATTGACGAATTTGGTGATATCACAATTCTATATGTTTATTATACATACATAGATTCAGGCCTGTTTCCCAGAGGGGTAGGCAGAGACTACGGATTTCCATTTACTACGATTCTGACAGACTTCTCTGGCTTCATTTAGTCATGTTTATTATACTTACTTGTAATTGACTCTATGCAAGAAAGCATATATACCCATAGATATATATAACACGTTGCTAATTCTACGAATAATTCTTGAAAATAACAGCTTATATAACTTCATTGGTAAGTTATATAGGTTATTATAAAATACAAAGATATTGATGGATCAGCCAGATTTCCTAGAGTTTGTTTGTAGCGATATAAATACGCTTATCGCTAGGACATATGTATATCGGCATGTTCCGTTCCTACTTTTACTTAAAAATACGTCTTCTTAACTCTAGGCAATCAACTGTCATATCACAAAGAATACCCAAATTCACAGCAAATATTTGTGACCCGCACTTACTGACCATTTCGAGGTGATCACTGTGTCGGTGATTCGTGAAACCAATTAACAGAGTAATGATTGCCGACTTTATTACATAACATGTTGTACATAAAAAATACTTAGCCGGCGAAATGTGGAATAGTACACCTCTGCTTACCGCTTCGAGGATACAGGCGCGAGACTATATACATATAGACACACACACACACCACACACACTCACAAACACACACACACACACCCTCACACATACACACACACACAACAGGTTTACAAAATTTTTAACATTAATTATATTTTATCTTTTTCATAAAGTTAAATAATGTAAGTAGGTTTACATTCCTATTGTCACCAGTAGATTTTTACCTAGTTTAACTGTGAAACTGGAAGGTTGCTGGTACTTATAGCACAGGATATATCCTATTTTAAGTATCTACCAGCAGAACATTATAATTAAGAATTTTTGTACTTAGACTAAGTTTTCTACAACTATGTACCTACTTGTATTTTTGTGCCAATAAAGAAGTTTATTATTATTATTCTTCCCCTCCCTTCTCTGAAGAACACTCCACTGGTGATACGTGACAGCCTCTCCATCTTAGGTATGGATCTTTGCCGCTCTCTTAATCAGAAAACCTATATCGAGAGCGTCATTAAGCAAGCTTCGCGAAAACTCGGAGTTCTGAACAGGGTGAGGCGGTTCTCCACGCCTGGGCAACTGTGCCTATTGTATAAGGCACAAGTGCGCCCTTGCGTGGAGTACTGTTCTCATCTTTGGGATGGCTCCGCGCAGTACTTGCTGGACGCTCTCGACCGGTTACAACGGCGGGCTGTCCGTATCATCGGAGATCCAGAGGTCACGAGTTCACTGGAACCTCTGCAACTCCGTAGGGACATTGCCTCATTGGCATGTTTCTACAGAATATACCACGGGGAGTGCTCTGAAGAGTTATTTCACCATATCCCGCCCTCCCCTTTCCTATCCAGAACAACGCGTGCTGGGCTCAGATGCCATCCTTACACGGTAGAGTCGATTAGAGCGCGTACCAAAAAGTTTGGGTCCTCATACCTCTGCCGAACGACCAAGGCATGGAATTCTCTGCCAAGGCACGTGTTTCCTTCTTCCTTCAATCCTGGGTTCTTTAAGCGGGGCGTGAAAAAGCATCTTCTCAGGCCGTCAAAGTAGAGACCTCAACATCGCCTCGGCTACTGTGGGGGCGATGTGGAGGTCACTGCTCTTAGACCACACGACTGCTTACCATCAGGTGGAGTGTGGTCATTTTGACGAGCAAAATAAAAAAAAAATATTATATATCTACTGTATATACCCGATCATGAACGCATTATGTTAAAAAATTGCACTCATACCTACCTAATGAATCTTACTACACTAACAACAAACTTTACTATTATTTACCTGCCTACCTTTGTATACTTTCCGTTTCTTCGCCAACTAAATACGCAAACATACATATGTACATTGTGTACCTAGTAAAACTTAGCCAAAGCTTCCAAGTCTCACTTCAAGGAGCGGGGAATCAATTAAAACTACTAATAAAGTTCTAAGACGTTTTACTCCGCTGCCTACTTACTCGCCGAAAACTTTCCTTTAGTATAAAGCTGAATTCTATTTTGCTTTGCCTTCCGCCAAACTGATTAGGGACAGACATTGTTTTGGATTTACTATATATAAAAGTTAAAAATATATGATATTCGACAAGATTTTACTTTTATGGTAATGTTACAATTATACCTAATAATTTCCTTCTGAACGAATTTCAGTCATAGTCATAATGTGACTAAGCTCCGCAAATAAGGAAAAAAAATAATAATTTTCAGTCAAGTCAATCTTTACGGAGACTAGCCATTTGCTCAAAAGATATTATAGTACACTAGTGTGCATATGTGCAGTACGACAAACGAT
The DNA here is from genome assembly GCA_963564715.1 of Catocala sponsa. Lineage (NCBI taxonomy): Eukaryota > Metazoa > Arthropoda > Insecta > Lepidoptera > Erebidae > Catocala > Catocala sponsa. Next base: position 17,616,827 of record OY751339.1, on the reverse strand, counting down.
TTTGTTTTTTGAGGAACGGGGATGAAACACAGTCATCTTCTTAACTTTAACTTGGCACGGTTACTGGGATTTCCTGATCAGAAAACCCCAATAAATGTATGTTAGCCCGACTCAGAAGGAAACTAAGATCTTATGATTTGCAGCTGTCTTATGTCTAACATAAGACTGACTAGGCAGTCGATAGTAAACGGTTAATTTGGCCCTATTAACGACTGAAAAACCAGAGAAACTGTGCAGAAAAATCACGTCAATCCCAGGTATCTGCGCGGATCTACGCATAATCACACTTATTGTGAATAGCAATCAGTGTGATCATTCGTCTTTAATGTTTGACGATTTACATGTTAATAATAGTTATCGACAATACTGTGATAGCAGTATTACCGAAGGTATGCAGCCATCGCGCCCTCTTCTCTACCACCCGACATATAAAATACAGGATAAGTCATTTCGGAATCGAAATACCGATAGGCCAGAAACGATATTTTTTATTATATTTGTTATTTGTTTGGAGGCGTACTGAAACCTTTTTTTGCTGTTAATCTGAATGCTGAGATTGTATATATTATTGGGAAATCTTAAAAGGCGTAACCCAATATAACCTTGTGGCACTTTTCACAAAAAGAAACATCAGATTAGTTTATTTTGTTCTTTACACACGATTTATCGTACATATGCAGCATATTTGGACGTTTGTCGCTTAGACACAAATAGATCTATAACTAGATATACCTATAAGAGTGTTTGAGATGTTCGTCCCTGTACTAAGCTACTTAGTTTTTTATGGATACGCGTCTTCTATAGTATACTTATGTCTATTGTAAGCCTTTATACGTCTACTAGATTTTGACCGCGGCTTCGCTTGCGTAAATGTAGGTTAGGTTAGAAACACTACTTTTTCGCTGATAAAAGGTACCCTATGCCCTATATTGTACCCCTGATGACGTGTATGCGAAATTGCATGACAATCGGCCGAGTAATTAAGGCGTGAAAGCGTAACAAACAAACAAATGAACAAACTCACTTTCGCATTTATAATATTAGTTAGGATTAGGATATACAGACTCACAATATACATATTCTGCACTTGCATGTACCTTGTTCTTACCCTTAAGTCAATGAATAGGTATATTGGATATTATACAGTGGAAACCAAAAGAGAATTAGCAGAAGGCAAAGTTTATTTAAGCCACAATCACAGAATAAGTAACAGTTAGACCACAACGTTATCCTACTCTCTTACTAGTACGAAGAGAGTTAGAGAGCATTCAGACGGTTCAGTTTTAATGAAAATTCTGGTTTCTTATTGAAATGGGTATAATTATTATTTATATTAACAAGGACATACTTTTAAATGTATGTACATAGAACGTACTAAATTTATGCCTCAAATTGGCATTTAGGATAAAATATTGTTAGTTCGTATCAAATTTGTAACTTTAGCAGACATTTAATCAGAAGAAATATTATAATTAAACGGTTTAAATAACAGCTAGCGAATAATTATGCATCTTGTGTTATTGGATTAACTCCAAACATAACCTTTGTTAGATGCAGGGACTTAAAGGAATGCCATTTTTGTGCAAAAAAATACTAGTCTTTTTTTTGGATTTCGGTATTCTTTCAGATTCGCTAGTTTCCATCGAGTTTCTACACAGGAATAAGAGCTCTCGTAATTATTAAGGAACTATAATATACATTAGTATGATGTGGACATATACACATACTAATCTATGTAATACATACTTCCTTGTGCAAGCAATAAAGAATTGAATTGAATCATATCTTATCTTATGTGGGGGCCAGTCAGTGCAGACTGGCGACACTTCGACCCAGTGGGATATTTTATGTCGACGCTCTCCCAATAACGACTGCCATAGATGTTTATGGCAGCCGGGACCAACGGCTTAACGTGCTTTCCGAGGCACGGAGCAGGCGATAATTGTCAATCAATACGCACATTATTTCGAAAAGTCATATAACTTCCGAAAATCAAAGGTGCACGACGTGGGTTCGAACCTGAGACCCTCTGCATTGCAGTCTGTTGGTATCCCGACTGAGCTATCGCTGCTCGAATTGAATCATAAAACATATTTTATGATTCAAATCAATTCTTTATTGCTTGCCTCTGTATTTTTTGGTAAACTGAATGATCATAATAATATATTGATCATGTGTACAAGTAATTCAGAAACTGCTTGCTATATTTAAGTTTGTATCAGATACGTCTTAGCTAACTTATCATTTAGTTACAAGGTATGATGGGATCAACATAATTATACGCTTATTTAAAAGTTCCTAATAACAACAACCGCCAATCACTTAGCCGTTAGCCTTTTACGTGGACCATAAAAATTACACTTTGTTATATAAAATAAAGAGTAGTACATAACAGACTTACTACACTCTGCCTTATATAAAATTGCACTTATCTCTGAGTAGATGTGGACGAAGCAGATAAAAAGGTTATAAGTTATCTCGAAATGTTTTATCACAAGTATATCTTCTGCAGTACTTATTAATATACATATTACAAACATAAAGTTTACACACATAGTCGTAAATTTCGAAGGAGATTGCTAAGGGGGCTAATTAAATGTTGCCTGAAACGGTAATCGAACCTGTGATAGCACGCATATCGTAACAATCACATTCACTATTACCTTCAGTTTAATACACATTAATGAATAACTACTTCGGTCCCGAGGTAAGTGGTTGGTCTGTGAGTGTGAAGTTCTAGGTTGGATTCACGGATCGGTCAAAATGTAGGAGTTCTGTTAGAAATATTTGCAGTAGATTACAATATCTCTATTATGCGGAACACAGTGGGAGTAAATGTAAGTGTTATACTAACCATTGTTCGGGATATAAGTAGGTAAGTGGGTGTAAATATAGACTAGGTACCTATTAAGAGAAATGGCGTGTATATAGATAAATTAATTGTGTATGCAGTAATTATATTATATAACCATATGACGCAGTGATTTTAATAGTCACCTCACTGTGGCAATGTGCATTCAACGAATGTCGTAGGTTCGATCTCCACACGGAACAGGGTGTGATCATAACAGTTGTTTCAAGTCTGAATGTTTATAAAATTCCTCCTGATGCAAAAGTATTCATTTCAAAAAATTTACGAATACTAACCAGTCATGTGTGTGTGTGTGTGTGTGTGTTGTATAAATAATAATAAAATTAATAACATTGAAAATATATTTAATCATGTTATGTATACATAACATAGTTGCTCAGCTTCTTAGGCGAACAAACGCGCGCGATTTACATCTATTTGTAACGAAGACTACGGGTTCAGCAGACAAATGACAGGTACGGGACTCTCCCCGTGAACATGGCTGCTGTAAAGCAACCGACACGTCAGTGTAAACTTAAATATAAATAGTTTTAATTAAATAAAATAGCTTAAATAATAGTAAAGTTCAATAATAGTAGTGTTAGAGTTTTCAAAATTATGTAATAAAAGTGTTTTAAAGTAAAATAAACAACGTGACAAAATCCGTATAAAGTGTTTAATTTCACGATACGGGATTCTCATAATCGTCGCGTCGTCGTCGTCGCGTATGTCACAGAAACTATTAGCAACATACTAATGAAATTTAGAAGGTTAGTGTTTTTATAAACCCCTATAAGATTGTATAATGCGGGATGGAAAAATATGTTCAATCAATCTAGTCTATACCAAATTCGGTCATGGCGGCAAAACTTAATAAAAAAAGACCGTGTGCGCTTAAGATATTATAGTGCACAAGTGTGCGCGCAAACACTGTGTATTTGCGTGCACACTTGTGCAGTAAAATTCCTTTAGATCTAGTGTGTGCAAGTGCAAGTCTTGTGCACTCTTTAGAACTTCACTTTTATAGCGTGAAAAAGTTATATACGTTTAAATGGGTATTTTCCGTTATTAATTATATTAAAGATACAACGATATATTACAAATTAATTTAATACAATGAGCTTAACGCTCTACATACGTATTTAAGAGTCGGCGTCACTATTTACATTCACCCATCCATTTACCAATTGCATAACACTAGCATACCTAATGGCGGACAAATCAGTAAATTTTAAATACTTAAACAATAATTCGTAAGTAAATGTGTCAGTTGCCTCCTTATGAGCAGGGACCCAGACAACATTGAATTACGTAATCGATCTTTATTACCTTTGTTGCACATTAACACTATAATGACATAATTCTACAAGCAAACATACATACATAAATAGCATATCGTTTGTATGTTAGAAGAAGGTGCATCACACCCACATCTTGCATAGGTATGTGCATACATACCTTGTACATGCAAGCACTACGTAATAAGAGACAAAAGTATTGTCAGTCACCAGGCATAAGGATGCTACTGACAATTGCCAAAAAAGAATATTATTTTCTGTACAAGGTCAATAAATAGTTTTGTCTACATATTTATTGAATTGCAAATCATAAATAATCACACTTACTCAACCCCAAATGTTAGTTATACCCTCAATTTTCAACTATGTTTTAAAAGTTATTTATTAGTGCCACCTACCGGATACGACTACAGACACCATGGTGCTGTTGAGAATTACAGACAAACCCAATAACCTCACCAATAACCAAATATACCTCACTGGTTCAAATGGAACACCGGGCTAGCGGAAGGGCTACAAAAATAAACACAAAATCTTAAAGCCACAGGACTTAATTTAAGAAACAATCGGACGCAAATATAAATCCAACATATGCAGCACGAAATTTAGTAATAATTTTACCTTATTTATGTTTTGTGATAGTTATCTAATGAAAAAATAAGCTACGTTGATATCCTAATTAATATTATAAATGCGTAAGTGAGTTTGTTTGATACGCTTCCACACCTTAACTACTCGACAGAACTGATCCTCATGCAATTTCGCATACACTTTATCAGGGGTACCGAATAGGACATAGGGTACCTTTCATCCAGAAACAAGTACTATTACCAAACTAACCTAACCATTTACGCGAGCGAGCAAAATTTAGGAACCAATAAATATAATAGATTTAATTTCATATCCACAAGAATAATTTATCAAGTATTAAACAATTAGCGGTGAGGTGATCCCTCAAAGTGATCTGTATCTGAAATTGAATATCAATTAGACTATCTTTCATCTGGTAATGAATCTGGCTTCAAACTTGATAGCTGTAATGATATTCATAAGCCATACGTCATGGGGTCGTATGCAAAGAGAAGGGTTGATGTGCCTTTGTGGCACTCTTGTTCGACGTTGCCAGATTTATAGATAGTGATTCTTTTTTTTATCCTGATATAATCTTATTATGTACGTCGATAAACTAAAATATGGTTAACCACGCTCTTGCCAATTGTGCTAAGAGTTATAGTTTTTCTTTAATTATTATTATTTGTGTAGTATACTTACACAAATAATGATAATTAAAGAAAAACCTAACCCTTCTAGGCATGGCCTTAAATAAAGAAAATCTGGTAAAAGCCACATCATGTCATGCTCAAGAATGCAGTTCCAGAAGTAAGGTTACCTACCATTCCCCTTTTCCTATACCTAATCCCAAACTTAATTCCTCTTTAGGGTTCCGTATTCGAGCCACCGCGCCGCTGTCCGGCCGTCCGTCCGCCCGTCTGTCTGTCAGCGGTTGAAATTTTCACAGTGTGTATTTCTATTGTCGCTATAACAACAAATAATAATAATCCAAGATGGCGATTTTTAAAGTACGGCACCTTTCGTGTGCGGATCCGACTCGCACTTGACCGGTTTTTCTAGATTCAGCAACGCGCGAGTAATATGCCTGATATTGGAAGCGATCACATGGTACCCACTTACCATAGAGCGGATGTATGTATATTTTTTATTAAAAAGTAGGTATGTGAAGTTTATTGTTCAATAAAAAAGTGTTATCTTTAATTAATAGAAGGTACAATACGAAATCAGTAATTAGTACAAAAATATCTCTTTATTCATAATACCTTTATATAAATCAATTAGTAGTATGACGCGTGTCTATAGCATAAATAGCAACCAAATATGATGTAGGTCAAACGTGCTTGATGCTATGTCTATAATATTGTAACAGAATTACAAATGCGAGAAGATACCACAGAGACACTCAATAGATACAAGTTAAGAACAAGTACTAATGTACAATATAGTGTTAGTTTACGGACATAACTATACAAGCGTATGAAACATAATTGCGTTCAGAATTTAACAAAGATTTGTTATTGCGTTCGCAACTAGAGCCAGTCATACAGACACAATCACTGTCACAAAGCACTCGCAGCTACATTAAATGCATCCACCCTTCTCTGTTTCACGTTTACCTCAAGAACTTCCATACATGATTTTGCGTTTTGTGAAACAAAACATAGTGCAATGCATAAACTTTAAACGCAAGATCGACGAGGAGCCGTGGGGACAATAAAACAAAGAAAAGCGTATCTGGCCCGGAGCGTTGTCGAGGCGGGCGGCGCGCGGCGGCCGCGCCGGCCAATCAGAGCTCTGCGCTCGCCGCCGCCCCATCGGCCCGCCCCAGCCGGCCGCGCTGCCGCCGCGGATGAATGAGACGCAGCATCCCTATAAAGATTTTACATCGATTATGAGGGTATGGGAGCAGGTCGTTTCTGTCTCGCCCGTGGGCGGCAACGTGAGTTCCTCTCGCGCAGTCGCGAACAATTAACGCGCGGGGCGGCGTGGTCGGTGCGCGGCGCGCGACGGGCGACGTCACTATAATGTGGTTAGTCAGTGAGCGTCGGGGCCGAGCCGACGGCGACGGCGACGGCACGGAGCACGACGTTAGGAGCGCGGGAGAGCCGCGCTGGTCGCTCAGCCAACGCGCCGGCCACAGCACGGTGGAGTTCAAGAGCGCGGCGTGCGCGGGGGCCGCGGAGCCGCCCGCGCCGCCTCTAGCCGCGCTGCCGGACCCTCAGCAGTTCAACATATTCCCGGCCTTCTTCAGCCGACAGCTCAACTTCAGCGGCGGCGGTGGCTGCGGCCAAGGCTCCAAGATCATGGAAGAGCTAAGACCGAACCTAGTAGGAGGCCTGCTCGGGGTACCAGGCCTGCTGGACGAGCACCAGCCAGATGCTAAGTTCCTACCGTCCGGTGGTGAGAGCAAGTACACACCAGACAAAGGGCGGAAGTGCAGCAACGCGTCCTCTTCATCAGCGGAGGAGTTCGGTGGGCTGTACGGTGGAGAGCACGCAGCGACGCCACCTGCGCCGCCACTGAGCCGCTCGTTACAGGATAACACAGGTACGTACCACCCGGAGTCGCTTGTCTAGGAGAACCTCAAGTATTCCAATTGTTTAAAGAAATCGTATAATATTTATTTTTGGAATGATATCTCTGTTATAATTTTTCGAAAGTGTTTCTGATAAAAAAAACCTGTTGGAGCAGCTGTTTTTATCTCATTCAATACGTATTGTTACATAATATTTGCTCTTCCAAGTTTCATTTATAAAGGCTAGTAAATTCTCTTCACAGATTAACAAGTTACTTAGAAAGATCGGCTTTTTTACTTTCATTGATAAACACCAGAGGCACGATAATGCATATGGTGTCTGATGATTATTTAATTTCTTACTGCTATTAATTTGTTTGCCTGATAAGAACAAGAACAAATACATATATAGCCTTCTGTCTCACATTCAGAAGAGACCCGTGCCCAGCAGTGGGGAAGCTTAATACAGGGCTGATATTATTATTACATTATCTTTCTATTGTCTTATTAGTTAGCTCTATTTTGTTTTTTAACCTCAATGTTTTATATAGGATTTTCGAACGTGTTTATGTGCTATTCCATTAAACGTACAACTCTGTTTAATATTCCTACATCCGTGACAAATCTTTCCTATATGTTACTACCCCACCTGCTACCTTTTTTTTATTTGTCCATTTTATATTATTAAATTTAATGTTCTCTATTAATAGCTTAAGGGTTCTTGCTTCCTTCGATTAATTTAAAGACTCAAGAAAGCAGGAACTTTTAAGATAGAAAAGAAAACCACCAAACAACAGTCCACCAGTGCCAAAATTGACAAAACAAACATCATAGGATTATTTGAGTGTTTTCTAACTAAATATTTGCAAGACATTGCTGTTGCTTATTTATATCAATATTTCTTTAATATTACCTGGTAATAAAGATTCAATTAGAACCCTATGATATTTACCTTATTATAGCGCAATCTGGTTTGTTATATTAAAGATTTATAATTGTGGTTTTTAAATAAACAATTTATCGATTTTCGATCGATCGATCGATTACACAGGAATTCAATAGTTCATTATTATAATGTGTATTAGCAATAAACTGCTCTTTAATACACAGAAATTCATATTTATTATTATTTCAGTATATACAACACGATAAAAGTAATCATCTAATTAATGCCATATTGACGTTCATCGAAACTATCGTCCGCTACTTTGAGTCAGTTATATAAAAATCAAAATATTTTTGGACTCTTGGTTTGCTTCTAAATATCTTCCTATTTGATATGATTTAATATCTAATGCATTAAGTAAAAACTTTAGAATCATCTACACTATATAAAAACATTTTGTTACTTACCTTTTAAATTGTTTTCCTTAATTGTTCGTTTCATTTTAATAATGTTTGACTTAGTTAGTCTTCGGTTTGTTGAATTTTAAAGACATAAATATGAAAATTGGCGTATATTACTTATTCTTTAACAAGTTTATCTACATATGATGAATAGGCATCATAATTATTTACTTCAACTATGTACTAATTTATTAAACATATTATGTTTCATAGTTATATTTTTATAATGATTTAGATACGTCGTTATACGTCTCCTGGGCGAGAACTACCCTAATCTATAATCTTTCTGTTGTAGCTCTAATTTTTGTAGCAGCCAAGGTTTAAGACATCATCAATCAATTCCTATAAGATGTCAATCAATTCCTATGTCGCATAAGAACGTTCTTTGTAACCATTGTCGATCTAAAAGCTACCTTCAAATTATTTGGATACCAAATTTAAACAATTTTTTTTTTCGCTATTTGGTTATGATTACGTAGCCAATATTTATACATTTGTTATATAACTAGATTTTGGCCGCGGCGTCGCCCGCGTTAATGTAAATTTTATCAATAAATTTCTATCCCTTGTGATCAGGCCTTTTAATCTGGATGAAATCCCTGTCCCCTATGTCCTTCATTGTACCACCGACAACGTGTAGGAATACGAAGATTTATGATGATCGGTCGAATAGTTAAGGCGTGAAAACGTAACAAACAAACTCACATTCACATTTATAATATTAGTGAGGGTTACATAAATACCAGCTATTGGTAATCAATAAAAATCTCAATATGATTTTCAACGGCACCCAAAAACTTATGTTAATTATACTAGTCGTACCCAATTTGTAGCGAGATATTCAGTATTAGGTTCAATTAAAACCAAAAAATGCTTCAGCCGTATTCGATGTATTAATGAATCGATTGCTAAACAACACAATCGATCTCTCGTACATTTCATACAATCGAATAATGGCTCCGATGGCACCACCGCGGTAACGTCGCGTATCCGTTCTTAACACAAGTAGGTATTTATATTAATTGTCTACTACAATAAATAGACTTCAATATTTAAACCGGGAAATGGTATTGACTTGTGCGTTCCTTGGTATCATTATTGAAACAATAGCTTCTACCTTCTATATAATAATAATAAAATAATATCAGCCCTGTATTAAACTGTCCCACTGCTGGCTACGGACCTCTTTTCAATGTGAGAAGAGTTAGGCCATATATAGGTCCACCACGTTGGTCCAGTGCGGATTGGTAGACTTCACTTTCTAAGAGAACATTATGTAGAACTCTTAGACATGCAGGTTTCCTCATGATGTTTTCCTTCACCGTTAACCCATTCGCTGCCCCGTGATAGACAAAGTAGAAAATCTATTGTTATGTATCATATGTGATTCATCGGACAGGGAACCTGTTAAAGCGAGTGATATATAACTATTTAATACGCACATAACTTCAAAAAGTCAGAGATGCGCGCCTTGGTATCTAACTCGAGACCTCTGCGTTGCAGTCCAACGGTCTCCCATCTCTATCGCTATCCATAATATAATTATTTTATTCTTCTTCTATTGCAAGTACTAGAAGGTATTCTAGTACTTGCAATAGAAGAAGAATTAATTAGATGGAGATGTCATACTAAGTTTGACACTAACCTCAATCTTCAATGAGACATCAATATGCAAGAGCAATCAAACGAGAAGGTTACTGAGGTAATATCTGTTCTGATATTATAAGTGACCACTACTAGTAGATATGATAACTGGTAATATTGGAGCATTAGGTAGAGGCTGTTGTATATCTGGAGAAAACTTACGATAGTATCGTAAGTATTTATTTTATTTATTTATTAATTTCCAATACTTACACTATACGTACACTGCTTGAAACAATAATAAGTATAGACCTAAACGAAAACCTCTAAGGACTTATTTCTATACGGCGAGCCGCTCATTTAAAATTAAACAATAGCTACTTATAAACAATCAATACGTATTCAAATCATAATCTCCTCGTTGTTGTGTAATAAAAAACTTTTTCATTTTATACTTATAGCTTTATAAACGTTTTTTGTAATAGATCAGAATATATTCTGGTAGCTTGTTTATGAAGGTGATACAGAACCAGATAGTTTGCAACTCTCGTCCCATACACATATTTTTTTTTAGGTAATAAATATCTATTTTAAATGATATAGACCTTAAAAAGCTCGGTCTGGTATTTTCTAATAATAACACTTTCACGTTTTAATTACTTGACCGATCATTACGAAACTTCACAAACACGTTGTCTAAACAGAAAATGAGATAGGGTAGGCTTTTATCTATAAAAATGTATTGTTCCCGAGGAACATTTAACTTAAATTTAAATTTATTGACAAAATCTACATAACCGCGAGCGAAGCCACGAGTAAAATCTAGTATTATATAAAACAAACATATACACCAAAGAAATTATGTAAACGTTTAACATTACTATATCTTTATCCTAAACAATTGAATATAAATACTAGTGCTAAAGTTTCAACATTTTGATGCGACAATTTTTTACTCAAGCAATCATACACCTGAAGAGTAATGAACTAATGAAGTACCTGTAAGGGTTTGGTACTTCATAATTCTTCTAATATTATAAATGTGAAGTTATTACACACTATGTTATATGATATTCATAAGCACACTAGCAGTTTGGGAAAGCAATGCAAAAAAGATACAACTCTGTGAATTTGAAGGCGGGTGTGCATTCAGATTCACAGAATTGTATCTTTTTTCTTTGGATTTTTATTTCGCATAAACTGCTATTCTAATTTGGATAAACTTGGTACTCGGATAGACCATGTTCGTTATTAACACTTAGGATACTTTTCATCCCGGTAAAGCTTGCCTGTGGGATTTTAATATGAAATGAATAACAAAACAATAAAAGCAAAGTAAAAAATAATTTACACTTCATTGCTTTATGCATGGTAGTTTATGGTGCAAGAAGGGGAATAGTTAAAAAATTTAAAAATATAACGGTCTCAATAGTTCTGAGTTGAATCTTTAGAGAATTAACTACTAACTATTTTTACTATTTCTACTAACTAATTATTTTAAGCATTGTCTTTAAAATTATTTTAATAACACAATGCTCGTATTTTATAATACTTATGTACAGCAAGAGCCTTTACAAGCAGGGAAACAACAAGACTACGGACCCAAACTTTATTCGTTGACAAATTTTTAGTCCGTGAGATGAATCAACGTACTATAATCGATAGATTGGCAGTAAGGTATTGCCCACTTAATAAAAATCTGCTCTTACAGACTAACTAATTAAATCCTATTTAATATAACCTATATAGAAGACAAACAGATATATTCAATGTGTTACTATTTACTAGTCTCCAGTTACCTTTTCATTTAACTGAGTCATTCAGTTCAGGATCCATTTGTCAGCTTTTCTTCATGTGAATGCTCAAAGACCAGATTTTGGCCTCCAAAACCCCAAAAGCATTAGCTCATTAGCACTTTGAAACAGTACTCAGTGTTCAGGGTAAAGGGGCAACAAATAAATTTAATTATGCAAAATACTGTCATCATTCAGCAATTAGATTTACGCTAAACTGAGCGGATGGATACTGTTTTCGGTTCTTTTTTCGTATGTGTGATCATACACCAGTCATTGGCGAGATGGTACGCGGTAACCGCGGTAGCCTGTAAACGCTTGCACCAACAAGAATGTATATTCTGCTCTGCTTGTATAAGCACGTTACCAACTCTCCAGAAAGGAAAGGAGAAAGTGTTACTTATTTAAGAAATTTTTACAAGTCTTCTGACCTTTTGTTATTGCATGAAGTGGCAAGACCGTGGGATACCTTTTGACCAATGGAAACCGCCACTCATGGATATCGTTGCTTTCCTTTGCAAATTAGAAGCATTACCAAAGAAGCAAAGCCAAGCAGCTGCCCACCTATAAAGGACGAAGCTACCATAGCGTCTATTCTGCTCTTCAGTTGAAACGCAAATCTGCTTGAGAAACTTAAATAGACCTTTTTTGATTAATTGCCCACTCAACAATGGTCAGCCATTATGAAGTACCTACCTAGGCAATCCCAATTAATTTAGGTCACTTCTACCACGACTAGGCGCTCCTAGTAGTGGTAGAAATTATCTATATTAATTAAAGTGGAGTTAAGAAGTAGGACAGCAATACTGCGAATGGAACAAAGCGTGCAACATCGCTGCTTTGAGAAGTTAGTGTCGCATAACCGTGTCAGTCAAGAGTATATAGCAACCGGAGATTTGACTGCACGTATGGTGTAATGGTGTAAATAGTCGCCTCGCCACTGCCATTGCACCGAGTATTGTGGGTTCGAAACCCAAAGAAACAAAAATTTGTGTAACCTACATATTGTTATTCCGAGTCTGCATGTTCGTCGTGTCCTTTGTTTGAATATTTATAAGGTCCCCCGCGACACAGCAATCATTCCTAGAGCGGGAGTTGTATTTAAAAAAATAAACAAACAAAAACTGGTGAGGTTACAATCAGAATTACCCTCTGTCTATAATATAATGTATTATACAGTCTAATACAACTTAGTTCCGATATTTTGTAAGTTGAAATCTATTTATTTTCAATGATTTGTAAGTTAAAGGTAGTTGCCATACTTGAAACACCATAGAGATTCTAATGAGCTTTTTCACACCGTCTATATAAAACTCGCCTACAAGACTCCTTGAACTATATCATAAACTCACCTGTGAATACCGCATCATAGTAAATCAAATTCGGCTTCATTCCCCCTGGCTATATGTTCCACTCCATTCAAGTAAATTGTATAATTCTGTATCGATATCGCCTAAGACTTTTGTCTGTGGAGACGGTACTATTCGGTAGTATAGTTAAATGCCGAGCATGGTCCGGGCTCAGCCTCTTTGAGTGGGTCCCTCTTTGTATACAGTGTCCTTTGTCAGCATGTATGTCGGGTTATTGTAACCCGAAGGTAGCATGTACTTATGTATGTATAGATAGTGTATATGACAATATGGTTACCATAGTAACCAGTCCAGGCAGTCATAACTGCCTTTACTAAATATTATGGTACCTACTAGATTTTTACTTTGTTTGTTTAAGCACCTTCTCAGGCCGTCAAAGTAGAGACCTCAACTTCGCCTCGGCTGCTATGAGGGCGGTGTGGAGGCCACTGCTCTTAGACCACACAACTGCTTACCATCAGGTGGAGTGTGGTCATTTTGACGAGCAAAATGAAAAAAAAAAAGCTGATAAGAATACTTATAAGCTATATAATTTTCACATCATATACGCTACACACAAATCACCATTATGAATGTATAGCCTAAATGTTATCTTTACATACCCACAATGTCGATCCCTTACATTTCATGCAATTTTGAGAAAACTTGATGGGTTTCAATACGTCTATATCGCCTCGCTTGGCCTTTTACATGTGCACGCAACTATAATGCTATCGGTTCAGCCATTTAGAAGATAAGGTGCACAAGCACAGCTGACAGATATACAGACAAAAAAATTTTGTTCTTATAACATGTAAACCACTGTTTAAACTTATTAAAAGATATTTATCCTAATATTACAGACATACACTACAGTTATTTTATATATTTTAACAATACATTTAAGTGGTTGCAATATATTAAATGTTTGTAGTTAACACATAACATTTGAGAGACTAGGTACTACTACTAGACTAATTTGAAGAGTATAGTAATAATAAATTTTAAGCTGCCAAATGATATAATATTTTAGAGCATTTGGTTACAAACTTCTTATACTAAAAAGTATATAGCATTGGTTATTTTTGCCGCTAAAGTTGACTTTTTTGTTTACGTGCACACAACACCGTCTAGCCCAAACTAAGCAGGACTTGTACTATGGGTACTAGACAATGGATACACATACATATGTACTTTTTTTTTGTAAATACATACATATTATACATAGAAACACCCAGACCAAGACATGTTTATGCACACAAATGTTTGACTTGTGCGGGAATTGAACCCTGGACTCAGGCGTGGCAGTCGGTTACACTGACCACTACGCCATCGAGGCCGAAATAATAATTAATAATTTGAATACATATCTCGCAGAGGTGACAGAGCGATGCAAAAGAAACTAGCTACTGTTCTATGTAGTATGTAGTTACCGAGGCTATGTGGAGACGCGTTCACGTCGTTATTACATACTGCTATATTCAAAGAACATACTGCTATATTCAAATAAGATTCTGCTATATTCAAATAACGAGTAAAGCAACTAGCGAGCACGTAGGTAGCCACTACACGGGATATGTGCGTATAATTACAATTCCAATTAGAGTAATATTGCAAACAATCGGCCCGCGGGTGACGTCATGAATACGAAATGTCACTAACGACCGTCCCCTGCATTCCCCCCGCTCCCCACGCTTCAACTCCCTCACCCCGACGCGCCCCCGGCCGCGAGCGAAGCCTGAATTTTCAAGCGGCTCGGGTTGCCGCGCTGAATATACGTTCTACGCGTTTAATGTACGTTGAATAATAATTGTAACATTGACGAAAATGTGTTCGCGGTAATATGTCGGTATTTATGTACATATGTATGGCGTAGGTAAATTATCATTTAAAGTTTCCGAACTGTCGTCGGGCGCGTAGTTAAAGGGTTTGATTAATTATGTTCACAGAACTGTTCAAATGTCTAAAAGTTTTTATTAGTTCGCAACCTGATATGGAACTAGCTTTTCAGTTCTATTAGGAATGATATTACGTTCAGTTACAATATTACAAAGATTAGTAAATCAAAATATTTTATGCTCTTCGATATTAATAAAACAGTATAGTTTACAAACAGATTCTAATTACTCGATGTAATAGTGACACTGGACATATGAACTGACTGGGTGATAACGCATTATAATTACATCACTAAATTAATTATATATACTAATATTATAAAGAGGAAAGATTATTATGATTGTTTGTAATAAATAACCTCTAAAACTACTGCACCTATAAACCTTCTTTATCCAGAAGTAATATAGGCTATATTATAAAGTTACGCTACGAGCCACGGGAGTGGAGCAATAACCATAAATATGGATGACACCACGGAGGACAGCTAGTGTTACCTAATTTTATGTACTTTTTGGCACCTATGCGATCGGATGCAATCTCAACATTAACCAATTATTAACTTTTATAACAATACCCAAACATTGTTGTGCAAGGTATTAAGACAAGAAGCAATAAATTTATTGTTACTATGACTTCAGACCTACGCATTTGGTCCTTTGAGCCGGCTTTCAAGCAGTAACTTACTTTGGATATACATACGTACAGTTTACTATTCAGTACCTGGAATTAGTTTTGACAATTTGACACCGAACACATAAATTGTGGCCAGTGTGCTTCGTAATATATCGAACACTAATAAAAATACTACTAGCTAGGCATATGGTCTAGTTCAATACGCTGTACTCAAAAGTTTAACGCCTAGCTGTACTTGATCTACAAGTAGGTTGTATTAGATCGAGTATGATTAAACTTATGTACTAGTGTGTATCAAAACATAAACTCGCACATTTTATAAAAACACTAACCGGTAAGGAATGGCGCTCCTTATTTGTTTTATAGACTGGGAATGATATGGCTGTTTTCAAGACTACAGTTATTAGATGTTATTGGAAGGCGTGCTCCTTTTAATCGAGTAATCATTTCGCATCAGGTGAAGTAATGTTCAAAAAATGTTTACGTCCATCCATTTTACTCTGTATCCTAAATTGATAATGCTTTAACCTTTAAAACCGTGTGGCTAAACACAGTAGATTTAATTATGTCTGGTATTCTAATACTTGACAGATTAATTAGAGCAAACTAATACGACTCATATATTTACAATCTTCTGCCTTTTTCGAGTTTCCATGAGAATCCAACATGAACGCATACCATTTGCATTAACACATACCTAGAATAAAATTTTCATACAAATCCGTTCAACGCCTTTCTCGAGATTTAGTAGCAAAACCTCGACTAAAATTTAATGCACATCCGTTCAAAGGCTTATGCGGTAAATAGTAACAAACATCTTCATAAGCTCTTACATTTGTTATAATAATAATATCAGCCCTGTATTAAACTGTCCCACTGCTGGGTACGGGCCTCTTCTCAGTGTGAGAAAGGGTTAGGCCATAGTCCACCACGCTGGCCTAGTGCGAGTTGGCAGACTTCGCATATCTTCGAGAACATTATAGAGAACTCTCAGACATGCAGGTTTCCTCACGATGTTTTCCTTCACCGTTAAAGCAAGCGATAGTTAATTATTTAATACGCAAATAACTTCGAAAAGTCATAGACCTCTGCGTGGCAGTCCAACAGTGTCCCACTAGGCGAACGCTGCTATTTTAAAATTTGTTATATTAGTAGGGATATACTTATTATTTCATTGACTTAACTTTATTAAACTTACTCCCAATCTATTTTATTTTAGCCTCTCATTCTTGCACAACTTAAGCGTCTGTAGGTACTTATGCATCGTGCGATACAAACTCGAGAACACGTTATAAAGAACCGTCCACGTTCGACTACAGTTCAGGACAGCTTGTCACGTAGACGAGCGCTAACAATGGCAGTACGTGCAACATGGCTGGCTCCTGTCCTCTGAATACAACCTCACTAAATCTTGTACTATTCTATACCAAGCTAGGTAGTTCAAATCGTTTATATATACATTATAAGTGATGTTAAATAGTATGTATCCTTTTAAACAAATCATTTATTATTAAAAACTACATCTTTGTTGGTTCCGTGGCATGCATTTTTGCTAGCGATCTTGAGGTCTCGGTTACGATTGCAGGGTAAGATTTATTGTTATTTGTTGTTAGGTATGTCTGTTAGACAATTCTCAGTGAAAGCACGAATTATTTTATAACAAAAATACGGTAGACGGCAGCAGACACGCAACTTAAGTGCTATACAAAAACAAGACTGGCGAACTGTAAGTGTAATTCGTCTATGCCTTTTTGAGGGTATACCTTCAGAGTACAGGTGTAAATTTGTTTATTTAAGTTTATCAGTTTTATTTAGACCAGTAAAAGAGATATAATGACATTTTAACATACGATTTTAAACATATTGCATCAATACGGCAGTAAAACGACTTTTGTGGTAAGATTTTTGGCTTTCGTCAGACAAAAATGTAATATTTCATATTAGCGAATTTCCATATACATTTAAGAAAACCTGTGATCGTTAAAACTCTGTTGACATTTAGTCAAAGTTAGCGTTGCAGTGCAGTATGCAACAGTTCAAGTTTTAATTGCAAAAGTTGTTCTATAGAAAAGGTTGCTCCGATCGCTTCTATAGTTAAAGTGGTTTGTTTTAAGACTTAGTTTAAAAGCATGTCACAGACTCTAAATTCGGTCAATATTTTTGTAATGAACAATATCAATAGACTTAATGACTTTGGCAATAAATATCGGGTAACGAATGTTTATCGTAATAATATTATGTCAATTTAACAATTATTCAGTCATTATAAACCTTTTCAGACACCTCCTTGCCTCGGAGAGCGCATAAAACCGTTGGTCCTGCGCTTGATCTCTCCGGTCGTGTCGGATCCCATCGGATCATGAGAGTCAGGGAACACAGAGTACACTTGTATTTGCGCACACACTTGTGCACTATAAAATTTCCTAGGCAGATGGGCAGACTCCGTTAAGATTGGCCGCCGTGACCGAAGTTCCGAAGTTGGTGCCGGAGGCCCTATCACCCTTTTCCCCCTTCCTGCTCCTTCTCCTTCCCACTTCCTTTCCTAAAGAGTCGGCAACGCGCAAGTGATGCCTCTGGTGTTGCAGGCGTCCATAGGCTACGGTAACCACTTAACATCAGGTGGGCCGTATGCTTACTTGCCACCTTTGTTGTATAAAAATAAATAAAAAAGGTTCGGTTGCAGGACATTATTATAAACCTTTTCATTGACAATAGATACACTTTATTAGGTACCATTAAAAAAAATCTGTTACTGTTTTAAACAGCCGTTATGTCTAATGTCTTGCATTATCAGCATTACCATATTATCTTAATTAAAAATCTATCGTGTCTGGCCACCGGTGTGCCGCTGCGACTCATTAGGTAAAAATTCATCAAATGCATATCTTTATCTATAATTATTATATTCTAAAGACTGTGATATGCTTCAGAGTTATGTTATTTAGAAATTGTTATATCTTATTAATAAATCGGAATGTTTATGAAGACCACTAGGCTGTTTGTTACTTATTTTATTCTATTTTATTTATTTTACAATTTTAGGAAAACTTACAGCTAAATTAGTATCATAGACAGATTTGATACGAAAAAAGAAGGCCAATTAAAAGCACGTGTAAACTGTTCAATGGATTTGGATGAAACTTGACTCACAGATTGACAATATACTGATTTGGCACACAGATTGACTATATCCGGCATCTCTCAGGGAATGCAAATTGGCGGGTACAATCAATATTAAAATGCCATACAAATTACAACTATTAAAAAGGCAAATAAGTAGAACTTTTATGGTCAGTGTTTTAACGAGTTTAAAGTTACCAGTTCTGAACTGCGTTAAGCTAATAATATCCTAGTATAAAAATAGAAATATAATTATGTTTAAAACATTTATATATCAAATTATGCCATATAATTATCACAATGTGAATTGTTCAAAAGGACTTAGGTACAGTTAATTAATCAAGATTAGCGGCACAGTGTAATACCTATTTTACCTCTGGTAAATGTTAAAGTACCTCAGCTCTATAGAATATTGGGACTAAATAAACTACCTGTGTTCTTTCAGTAAATAAAAACCAGTTACCTTAAACTGGAAACCTTGCATCTTGTCCTTGCAGCGAAATGCCTTCATTATTTGCGATAGCAGTGCGGGAGTAAAGCCGTAAAGAATTAACCTTTAATGATTAGAGAATTGCGGCTATTGATTACTTTTATTTAAACATTTTTCTTACTTTATTTAGCGGCGATAGCTCAGTAGGGAGACAAACAGACTGCAATGCAGAGGGTCTCGGGTTCGAACCCACATCGCGCACCTCTGACTTTCGGAAGTTATATGACTTTTCGAAATTATGTGCGTATTGATTGACAATTATCGCCTGCTCCGTGCCTCGGAAAGCACGCTAAGCCGTTGGTCCCGGCTGCCATGAACATCTATGGCAGTCGTTATTGGGAGAGTGTCGACACAAAATATCCCACTGGATCGAAGTGTTGCCGGTCTGCGCTGACTGGACATAAGATAAGATACTTTATTTATAAATAAACTAAACATTTTTTTCTATTATTAAGGTTTCACAATAAAAGTACACTAACATATTTTACAAGAATAACTGTAACATAAAATAGTATTCGAATTCTAGTACCCATGATAAGATTTAACTTGTGTTATGGATACCAGGGTCTCTCGAAAATTACACTAAGTATTATCTAATATAACATTTATTTTAAAATTATGTATCTTTGTATTCTTTAGGACTATAACATTAAATACGTGGTATACAAATGCTTATAAAAAGATAAAATTTAGTATTGTTGAGTACAACAGAATATGAGAACCTCAGTATTTTCCGTTTGTTAGGCAAATACAACAAGCATAATAAATTTCAGGGCTAGCTAAGACAGCCAGACTCAGAGCCGGTTTCAGTAAATTCCATCCAAGTTCGAATCAATAAATTAGCATTAAATGCGGCGTATCAAACATTCAGCCCCTTCCAAAATGATAATGGATATATCATCATTTTAAATTTAGTAGATTCTATTTAAAAAACAAACATATATTATCAAAGCTAAGCGAAGTCCTTACAATGGTGAAATGAGAAGATGCGATAAGTTTAGCTTTTTAATATGTATAAGCTTCCGATGGTATAAATGCACTTTTTCATAGTTTACATACGTAGCTTGACAACATTGTAGCTAGCACTGTGGTTTTCGGCAGTACTACTTTATATTTACAGCTATTTACAGACGATAGTTGAAATTTATCGGCAACTTTGTGCCGTTGTCCAACACAATATAACTATTCCACAGATATCCTGAATTTTCGCGAAATATATGACAGCTTATGTCATAATTAAAGTAACACTAGAAATAATGACATAACACCATCACAGAAACACTTTCATTGTAGCGAATAAAAACACGAGATAAAATTAATATGATTCCTGATAGTATAATTATTTATTTACTCTTGTTACAAAATATCTTATAATTAATGACTACAATAAAACACATCAGAGTATTCTTCAAAATTAGATCCATTCATATTTTGTTACCGTTACAGTTCTGTTTCGTTATTTGAAGAGCGACAAGAGTATATCAATGTAATTAGAGTTAACTAAGTAAGAGAGATATACCAAGCTGGGCGAATAATAAATTATAGTCTCTGCCTACCTCTCCGGGAAATATGCGAGAGTATAATATTTTATTATCTGTGAGGTAAAATTATAGACAATAAATTCAAATCTGAAGCTGATGTAGCAATAACGACAATTCATCATGGTGTTTGATTACAGTGTCATGAAAATTATGTAATTACTAGTTAGTAATGCACGCTAGTGTATCTAAAAAGAGTAAGCAGGGGATGTATCACATTATTGACTAAAATTCGATTCTAATTTAGTATTTGTTAACAGCAGCGATAGCTGAATGGGGAGACAATCAGACTGCAATTCAGAGGGTGTCGGGTTCGAACCCACGTCGCGCACCTCTGAATTTCGGAAGTTATATGACTTTTCAAAATTATGTGCGTATTGACTGACAATTAACGCCTGCTCCGTGCCTCGGAAAGCAGGTTAAGCCGTTGAAATAAGTGCCGCGTGATTGTTGGCCAAATACCTCTTTCTTTGTCTAATTATTTTAAGTGTTATTGTTCTTATTAAAACAGCGAATGTTGTGATTTGTTAGCGGAGATCAATTTAAATGTGATAACTGTTCAAGGTTAAGTTGTCAAAAAAACTACATCACGAATAACTTAATGTTTATTCATATATGTATATACTATTCATATACTTTTGCAGTGATTGTACAACAAAGATATAAAAGACAATATATGAATGTTACAAGTAGACATTAAAAGTACTCTCATTAAAATCATCTGCTTGACCATCCCGTCACTACAAATAAGTAGTTTAATCTGTTGACTATACAATTCGCTATCACGTTTGTGATAGCCACAAATGATTAAGTATTTGAACGCCAGGTAGGTACCCAACGTGTCCATATTCTTAAATACTGAGGTGTTATTCAAATCATATTTAAATATAGAACAGTAAAAGATGTGATGATAGACACAGCCAATGACATTTTAAAGGTTTTTGCATGCCTTAATAGAAACAAGATATAAATACAAAATATGCCTGAACTTTATTGTCATTGGTTCGATTTTAATTTAGTTATTTGCTCGATTATCGTAAATATTAATGGTGCCAAATAAGACATACTCTACCCGTAAGATCGTGTAAATTTGTATTAGCATAACAAAAATTACATGCCTTTAAAAGGTTTACAATAACGATACATCGATAATACCGACAGACGATAACATATTGAATTTTCGATATGGACAAAAACAATATGTCAAATTATAAACAACATTGGTAATTTAGTAGAACGGTAGACACTAATAACAATGTAATGGAAACCGAACTGCACACGACATTAATTAACAGACAATAATTACAAAACACATTTACGGCTATCAAAATAAACAGTCGAGGGGCAATTGCATTTAAAACTAATAAAGTGAAACATTTGAATCAAAATTAAATTACTGAATCAAATATAATCCATACTAATGTTACCAATACAAGTTTGCTTCTTACCACTGTTGATGGAATTAAAAAAATATCTATAAAATAAATAAAATGAGATATCGACCTTAGTTCAGTTACACATACAATAAACACAACTGTAAAAGAAGCCTAGCCCATAACATTAAATCAGACTGCTTTCATAGGTTGTGGTATAGTTTAATTGATTAAATGTAACTCCTTAGTATTTCTAAACATTAACATAGTAAACAGTTTCATTAGTCCGCTTATCTGTCCCCGAGGGCCTGACAACTTGTGCTTGGGTAAAAAATTCCTTCTTCGTTAAAGCTCGCAGAATTTTTTTACCATCTGGTGCAATATTTGCATTAGTTGTTTCTCTGCTAGTGTAAACGCTAGGTGTGTGATCATTAAAATCTTTAGGGTTTGGTGTTTGTTCATTGTCGCGACCAGAACCACCTTTAGAATGTTTCACTTCATCCTTCATTGCATTTAAACTTTTTAATATATCTGTAGGCTCAGAGCGATGGTGAGATTTTGTATGATGGTCAGGCGAAGCAGTTGGTGGCTCATTAAATATATTTGGAATTATCGCTTTTGCTGGAGTGTTATTCCACCAACTTTTAGAACTTTCATGAGTTCTTATCGGACCGAATTTAGATGCTTGGGTTTCAGTATTTTTATGAAAAGGTATTAAAAATGAATGTATAACTTTTCCAGGTTCATTTTCAGTTTGCACTGGACCAAAAATATTTCTAATGGGTTCAAAAAAATATCTGGTCTGAGAAACTGTTCTTCCTGAAAAGTAAAGTATAGTAATATAAACACACAATTATATATTTGACACAATGCTTGAAATGGTTACAGTGCCGCGCTGATTTTTATGAGTTCGATGCCTACATGGACCAAAAACTAGTGTGAACCACAAACAGCTGATCCAAAGAACACACAGACTCAGAAAAATAATTTGTGGGTCACTTAATTTTTGTCTTCTATGGTGATGGGAATCCACAACACGCAGTACATCAGTATTGGCGAGTTGGCCTTCTTATACCACTACACTATCCGTACAGCCTACAATACTTTAACACACAAAATATATACTTTTATTTAATTATTTTAATGTCACCCATTCTCTCCTGAATTACGAAAAAATTTCACTAACACTCTTACACTCTACAAAATTAAGTAAAAATAATACAAACTCACCTGTTAGCAAGAATATGGAGACGATCAAATATAATGACTCCATACTCGATTCAGCAGTGTTTCGTCACATACTGATAGAGATGACATTTTGGTTGTTTGAAATATGACAAATTAATTGCTATTATAATTAACGATTGTAGTTGTAAATTGCTTTTACGGCGTCACAATTACCTGTGCGATAACCAGGACGGAAGCAACACGTCATTACCTGCTGACTTGATTGAATTCTGGACTAGCGTAAAAAATCATATCATAGCAGAAAGTTATAATACTCCACGGATGGCGTAGTGGTTTAAGTGGTTGCCTCGCCACTGCGCCAAGTGTTGTGGGTTCGAATCCCTCACGGAACAAAACTTTGTGTGATCCACAAATGGGTGTTCCGATCCTGTGTTCTTTGTGTCCGTTGTTGAATGTTTGTAAAGTCCCTGCGACACAGGATTTATTCCTAATGCGGATGTTGTCTTTTTAAATAAAGACGTAAGATAAGTACACTTATAAAATATTATACAGAAACTTTATATTAATGGATTTCAAAACGAAAGTATCAATTCGTCACCAGATCAATGAGTTGTTTTCAATTAACATAATATGGTAATAGCACCCGAGGAACTGCTGGTGTGCTCGAACATGTCCGGGAAATTACCGGTAAAATTGGGCAATGAGCTAAATTACTGATACTGTCAAAGAATTTAACCATTTTAAATGGCTAAACGGGCTTGTTCTCTTCTAAATAATTTATAACATCTATTAATGTACCCAGTTTATAGCAAATAATGGCTTCTTATTCTTATAAACTGTCGTGCAAAAATAATAAAACATTGTTAGCAATTATGTATCATCATGAAAAAGTTAACTTTGAAATGATTGATGAATGGTTATGATGCTATATCAGCTATAATTTACGATCCTTACTGTTCCACTCTGTATAAATACCCTGAATTGTCATAGCCGTGATCATAGCAATTATAATACACCCAGTTTGGCCATAGAGAACGAGATAAAAATAAATACCATTGCCAACAATACACATATTACTGTCAGTTTATCTAATTTAATACAGTAAATTAACTTATAAAACCATAGACTTAAAATGTAGAACACATACAATGTCATATGAAAAGTGTTACAAAAAAAAATTCAAAAGTGTGGGTGCAATAGTGTTGTCATGACGCAGTTTAATCATTACCTCGATAAACTAGTGTTCCTGACAGCTTTGCTTGCATGAATTTCGAGTTTTAGTAAGGATTTATATATTCAAATTATTTATTAATTAATGATATAATTAATATTACATATAATGCCTAAATTAAAATGTATAATTCAAGCACTTTTAAATGTAAATTTGAATAAATATCCATCACATATACAAAAAAGACATGCAATACTGTAAACATACAAGAAGAAAAGTAAAAAACCAAATTAGGCTGAGTTAAACAAGACTTCTTAAATTTAAGGTAAAATTTAAAAAAAAACAAGAATGTGTATGTATGCCATTGTTGGATCATAAACTCCATATAGACCCAAACCAGCGAAACACATTAGAACAAGAATAATAACATTATTAAAATGGAAACAGTTTAAACGTCAGGCGAATCCAATAGTTACGCATATGAATTGTCAACGATCAAAATGGAACGTGGAAAAATCTGTATAAATAAATTGGTAACATTAATTTGTTATTTATATGTCCCCTGAATATGATAGTCTTATTTAGATAGTAGCCTATTATACAGTTCCTTAACGACTACGTTGAAAACAAACAGACGTTTACTCGTATTTAATCTTTTTGTTTTAGCTCTTAAATTTCTTATTAATTTATTTTTTTATGACAGTTATCCTGTAGTTTACTATACTTTGCCATGAGGTTCTTTTTACTTGGACTCAGTGCTTGGTTTAACGGACCAGGCAATGCTTGCACCGACGGTCGTGAAATATATGTATATGTATACGTAAGGACAGGGTCTTCTCGATTGCAATTGGACCTGTACGAAACATAATATTTATAATACCAGTGTCTAATGGTAATAACTACCATATACTCGGTAACGTACTTACGGGTACAAATTCAGTATGCACTGAGTCTTTCATGAGGACACGTAGTTGTTTCCTTTGTACAAAACAATTTAAATGAAAGTGTCTAATATTGTCTTCTGTTTACGCGAATGTTATTCATTGAAATTAAACTACTATATACGGATTTTATCGCGTTGTTTATTTGACACTGTTACAAAATTTTTTGAAAAACTGTTACACTACTATAATCACTATTAAACTTTACAAACTTTTAAGCTATTTAAATTATTGAAACTATTTATACTATTACTATACTATTATACTATTTAGATTTATTTTTACACTTTCCCCGACGTTTCGGTTGCTTTTCAGCAGCCATGGTCACGGGGAGACTAAGATGGTAGTTGTCTCAATGTTCCAGTGTAGTTATTTCAAAGTACCCGAACATAATTTAATCATGGGTGTTTCTATTTACGCAGAATGAGCTCAAAGTATCATGAAGTCTAGCTGTGGATTGCTTCTTCTTGGGTTTGACTATTTGGATTACTGGATCCCAAGCTGGTGGTACACTCCAACCATCTTCTCTATTGAAATTAGGATGTTTCTTGAGGATGTTTCCAAGGATGCTTCGCGAGGCTATTGAAATCAAGAAACATCCTAATTTCAATAGAGAAGATGGTTGGAGTGTACCACCAGCTTGGGATCCAGTAATCCAAATAGTCAAACCCAAGAAGAAGCAATCCACAGCTAGACTTCATGATACTTTGAGCTCATTCTGCGTAAATAGAAACACCCATGATTAAATTATGTTCGGGTACTTTGAAATAACTACACTGGAACATTGAGACAACTACCATCTTAGTCTCCCCGTGACCATGGCTGCTGAAAAGCAACCGAAACGTCGGGGAAAGTGTAAAAATAAATCTAAATAGTATAATAGTATAGTAATAGTATAAATAGTTTCAATAATTTAAATAGCTTAAAAGTTTGTAAAGTTTAATAGTGATTATAGTAGTGTAACAGTTTTTCAAAAAATTTTGTAACAGTGTCAAATAAACAACGCGATAAAATCCGTATATAGTAGTTTAATTTCAATGAAAGTGTCTACTTATGGCAGAATTTTTATTTGGTGTCCATTCACCCCTATAACCGTAACCATTTTTAAGGCAATAAAGGATTTTTGGGGATTCTGAAATTACATCAATATGCAATCAAATAAAATCCACTAAATATGATATTGATTGAGCAACTAAGACTATGCAACAAAACAATATCTTTCAAAACATATTAAATGTCAAGACACCTTGGTAAAACTAAACAAATATTATGACCATACCTAAAATTATCTGGTTTATAAATATGTTATTTCTTAAATTATTATTTAGTTTGAAAGCAACTGAAACGTTGCCTTTGTCAAGCCCTATCGTAAACAATATTTTATAAAATTTACTCGAATCCTCTTATTCTCTATTCTACACTCAATTATAGTAATACGTGTGAAGCAAATAACTAGATCTACAATTTAGATCGATATCTTAGTCAATTTAAAAAGAAAAATCGCCAAAATAATATAATTATCAACAGTGCAATGAACATTTTTATAGATTACCTAGGAAACGTATATTTATTAGAGTTATTGCGTCACAATCACGTACTGAACAAGACACCATATTACCAAATCTTATTTATAATATTTTAGTGCAAATTTATAAATACTATTAATACGAAAAAATTATTTCGCCTTACAACTGACCGTAGAGAAATGGGCAAATAGAGCTCGCAAAAATTATGACATACGGATACGTTTGTCGCTACCTCTTTTCCACTCCAGTAATATAGCTATACTTAATCTGGACTTCTTGCTCTAACACTTCGTTGGTCTTTGAGCGTAGCGAAATAAGTCTATGTATAGAACCGTATTGTCAAAGATAACATAAATACAGATGGTTGACATAAACAACTAAAAACAGACGAATCAATTATAAACGGATTGCAATTCAACTGTAAGTGCGACTGATTTCACGCTGTCTTAGATCGGCCATCCGTATCTTTGTAATCTGAGGTAAAATGACTATCTCTACTTGGTGTATGTTACTATAGTAATACTTTAAAAGCCTCATACTGATAACAAATCTGGTATCGTCGCATATTTTGCTGTATTTATAACTATCTTTCTGCCACTTTGCTGGCTCCAGAATCTTTTCTGGATGAAAAGTACCCTGTCCCTTGACAACGTACATATTATATATATATATATATATATATATATATATATGCAAAACTTCATGATGATCGGTCGAGTAATATTGGCTTGAAAGCTTAACAAACAAACAAACTCTCATTCGCATTTATAAACATAGTTAGCCAGTTTTCACCTGTTTAAAATTTTAGACATGACGATATCTATTCAAATTTTAGATTCACGTGGAATGTATCCACTAACAATTGGCTAAATGTCCGGCGCTGACCACACGGAAAAAATGTAATATGTATGCACAATATAAACTTACTCGCAATATATGGATTATCTCTTACTTCCGATCCAATGTTTGAAGGATGTATCTGATGCTAACCGACCCGTAGCTATGCAAAGCCGAACAAGCCCCACACAAAAATGAGATTAACCGTTAAATGCGTGACGCGTGTCCGTCGCGTGCAAATCACACCTGTCTTCTGTTTTCTTGGTACTTGCAATGTCCGAATGTTTAGACCGGAAGTTGCCACTTCTTGTGCAGATGTTATTTCTTTATTAAAGGATTATAAAACTAGTTAAATAATATTAATTATTGTCAGATGGATTTCGTTACTATCCTAAATTCATCAAATTATTGCAACAAGACTCGATTGGAGATATTTAAAGTAAACGCAAATATTTTGCCACTATTAATTAATTTATAATTTTATCACGTTGTCTAAATCTGAACATAACCATCGAAACATGTTTTCTTTTTATCGTCAGTCGGCAAATATTTATCTCCAAAGGTTATTTGTTTGTTGAAACATATTACATTGCGTGTAATTTTATATTTCATACCACACGAACACGAATTTTGGGTACCTACTTATTATTATTCTTCATATCAAATCAAAGTTTTTACAACTATATTCACCGAATATGTATGTAAGAAACCAGAGACAACACAAATTTAAAACTCATATAACAAATCTTATAAATACACTAGTTAAAAGATAGCACTAGTTAAAACAACACAAAATCCGCAAGATCGCAAACATTTGCAAAAAAGTAAAATATAAAAAGTAAAGTATAAAAAATCCCTATTTAATCTCCTAAACAGCTAACCAATATGCGCATAATAATCTGGTTGTAAGAGCCTCTAGACATAATGGAGTGTCGATTGCCTGCGCGCGCGCACCCCGCACTAAATCCGTTAAGCCCATTGTCATTCACACACTGACACGTCAAGGCCCCTTCAATTCAGCTGGTCCTTAAAAAAAGTTATTTAAAGGGTTTGAAATGTGATTTGTGAATGTTTTGACTTGAATGTCGTTTAAAATGGTATATTATTGAGCAAACGTACAATATTATAACATTTTCTTACCGTTAGGTGTGATAAGGTCACATGCG
Organism: Catocala sponsa; assembly: GCA_963564715.1. Lineage (NCBI taxonomy): Eukaryota > Metazoa > Arthropoda > Insecta > Lepidoptera > Erebidae > Catocala > Catocala sponsa. Next base: position 17,587,635 of record OY751339.1, on the reverse strand, counting down.
ACAATCATTTTCCACTGACTACTTGTCATTATTATAAAAAATAGATATATCTGTTTTACCTTATCATATTTTAAATATAATTTGTAGATCCCTGAAACTGTCCTCTACGCATTGTAAAATAAAAATAATAATATCTGTGTGTAATAAATAATGACTTAACTTCCATTTCAATCTAACATTTACATAAACCTTGCCGAATTTTTAATTACAGCGTGCCTAATACTAGCAGAAATGACTAGTATGATATTGGTATAATATACTAGAGAGTAGTCTAATAGATTTGTAACATAGTCATTATACTGCGCTAGGGAATACAAATAAACATTTGCATGCATACGCGGTCAGATACGATTATGAATGTTCCGCAAATTAAAAGAATGTATACTAAAAATTTTACTATATTTTCACGTTTGTATAGACTGAATGTAGTGATGTCAGTACAGCTGTCATCCGCATAATAAATTGGTAAGTAAACTTTCAACTATCTCAAATTCTACAGAATTGACTACTATAACTATACTTCCCACTTGCTACATTAAAAAAGTATTAAATAGGAAAAATTATAGAAGGTTGCGCTATTTAATTTGTCCACCGGCGTCCAAACACAATACTCTTATCATAAAGTGTGGTTGTAGTTAAGCTAATTAAGGTGTTATAATCAGTTTGTATTGCAAATTTAATAATAATTATTTAGGTACGCCAAAAGCGAATCCAACCGTACCGTTACCATACCGTATCGTTTTAAACGCAGCGGTAGACCCACATCTCTATCTTTATCACACCAAACGTATTTTAAGCTATCCCTCATTACAAACGAACAATTAAAGTGCAATCTGTTAGATTTGCGGCATTTGCGTCGATCACAAGTGCATTATCGCGAACAACATATGGACGCTGGGGGGTGCCCCGCGGCTCCCACGAGGTGGTCCCGATGTGCATGGGCAAAAATATTATTTTTTATTTCAAACAGAAATTTTAATGGAGAATATATTTTTACCTTTTTGAGAAAATAATAATTTTAATAAATAATGTTACGTCATCTTATTTATATTATTTAATCTGCCAAGTCTTAGATTGACAGAAAGACTTGTGTTATAGTCTACGTCTCACAAAAAATCGTGATTTTAAATGTATAATTATTTAAATTTTTGGTTTATTTATATTATTAACTATGTAGGTACATATAAACACAATTCTTTAAAACTAACTTATACCGAAAATATTATAAGACAGACATAAAAAAGAAAAAGGAAACTAAAACCCTCTAATAGGCGTCATAGAATTACTCCGCATCACAGTCGCCTGGTAGTGTGCCTAGAAGACTGGTAGCATTGCCACGTTGAATGGCAATGCTTATTCTTTCCGCGAAATAAAGGCCAGCCCTCTGGTCACGGGAAGCGTCGATTTAACTTTTTGCTATGTCTCTATAGAGAGCACAAGCACTGTGACCCCATGACCATAGCGTTTCGACCCCAAACGGCTCAAAAACATAATCCCCTGCCAGATTTTTGTATTTGCGCCGTTTAAGAGTCTCCGCAGATGCAGCAGCAGCGCCAGCACAACTCGCTGTGCTGGGAAGATGTGATGGCGCAAGGGTGTCGACACACGTTGCGTCCCACACCAAGTGCCTAGCCATTTTCCAATTCATCAATGACATACCGTCCAGTCTATTCCCATCGTCATGTCACGTGCCAAACCATTAGGTTCAAGATGAGCTAGCACGCTGGCGGTGACAAGAGCACGACGGATAATGTTATTATGATTGGCGTGCCGTTTGATTTTGTATAATTTCCTTTAATTTTTTTATGGTTTTTTGTATTAATTTAATTTTTGTACAGTCACTATTAGATAAATTATCTTCTACTTTGCTAAAGCATTATAAACGCATCCCTATTAAAGAAGTATATTCTAGAAAGTAGCAGCTAAGTAAGCTTGTGTTGTATTAGTAAGGTTTGCAGACTAATTTGAAGAAGCATTGTGCTATAAGCAACCAGAAACAATCGGTCTCCAATGAGTCGTTCACGGTGAAACGCATTTAATCTTTATCATTTGCTCCGTTTTCCTTGCCGATAGGTCATGTTAATCCAATGTATTATTGGTATTTCTATTCCTCATTAGCTAAAGATTGCATCCTCGGCTTTGTTTCGCCACTTCTTGCTTCTTAAACGAAAGTGCATACAATAGACATAGTTATTGAACATACTGAACAATGTATCCATAAAATATTGTTCTATAGCGAACTCTACGGTTTCGAAGAAAGACCACGTTATGAATCTGTGAAGTGACAACTTTGTGTAAAGAATGAGATGAGAGTTTGAGATGAAAAGTAGGTTTTCTTGGATCGTAACAGGTGGAAATCCATAACGTATGTATGTGTGTGTGTATAGAATTGTAGAATATTTGCTCCATATTCTTATTCAGCAATTCGAAATTTAAACAAAAACAAAAAGTCGACACTCAGAATCAATTTACACAAAATTGTGCGACACTTGAACACGGGGGTGCAGTCACCCGACACCTCTCGACGGCCACAGATGTACCTTTCATGTCAATCGTCATAATTAGGGGATTACGACCCCCTAATGACATGTTACATTGAATCTCTGTTACGCCCCCGAACAAATGTTCACAAATAAATACTGTTCGGTGACTTGTCGCAATGCCTCTTAATTTACTCCCCTTATGATTCATCTGAGATAAAATTGCTGGTTGTATTTGAAAATTGGAGTTTCGCGTTGAGGGTTTTGTTTGACTATTATGCAAAAAAATATCAAATTAGATATTCGTAGAACTGATAGTTTTCTTCGAATGTAGATAAAAATTTATTGCTCAATGATTATTGTAAATTTTCTGCTGGCAAAACGTTGATGATATACACATGAATTTATTTTTGTATTTAAATGGGTTGATGGATTCGTTTTATTGCTCAAAATTATTTATTAAACGTTATATTAATAAAACCGCACAAACAACGAACGTTTCAAACGATATACCTAAAATATAAATTTTTAATTGTATCTCTAATGGCTTAATCGTATCTCGGCAAAAATTCCAGGTAAAAAGCGAAACCGATATATTCGCCATCAAAGCCCCTAAAAACATAGAAGCGAATAAAAAATACAACCTTTTAAACGTTAAAAGGCCCCGTTTACCGCGGACGCAAACACTTAGCTCCATGTTAATTAGTAAGTAGCCGGGAACAGCGTCAAAGGGAATGCATGAATACTTCCCAAACCGACCTCCGACAGTGCTTTTAAAATCTCCCCCACTTAATACAGAAGCTCAGAGAAACCGAAGGTAAACTGATTATGTCACCAATATGCGAATTTTTCACAAAAATCAACTTACGTTTGAGGCATCTCCGTGTACTACGCCATGTGGGAACACAATTAAAATGAGCTAAGGATAGCTATTTGGCATTCGGTATGAGAATTAGCTTAGTGCTTTGTGCTTTTACTTACTTAATTACTTCCTTTTATCACTACTCGAATATTATTATTTTTTGGGTAGTATTTAACTGCACAGCAAAAAAATACTAATTGCACAGCAGAATCTGCTTACCAAAAATACTAATGGCACAGCAAAATATATTTAAAGAGATCAAAATAAGTCGACGGAGCCCCGCTTCGCGGCTCCTATTTTTGGGTCGGCTTAAGAAGAAACCGAACATAACCTAGCCCTTCCGAGATGGAATGCAGTGATTTAAGGCGTATAGTTGCTCGTTATGCTGTGCAATATTTACTGTACAATTAGTATTTTTGATGGTCATTATATTTAATCCCTTATTTTTTTGCTTTGACATTTACAATCTTTATTATTACGCTATTTTATTTGTATCGAATTCTAACACATTGTTCTACGCGAGGGGCAAACGCGACATGCAGTATACAGTGTAATTTAACTGCAACTCTAAAAGCAGGTGCTTGATGCAACCTTTGATTTAATGTTTTTTAAGTTGTTCGCGATACAGAGAGTAAAAGACCCTAAGAGTAAGAGAAGGAAGTCAAAAAAGAAATCTCAATCTATGTCGTGGCTTTAATTAGTTTGGTATACCAACAGCATGTGTATTAACTAATAGTCGTGATCGCGATACCAATATCATCACATAATTATTATAAAAAAGTATCACGCCGCATCTGTCTGTCTGTTTGCGATTAACTCAAAAACAACTGAACGGATTCTCTTCATACGGTTTGCACCAATAGACAGAGTGATTAATGAGGAAGGTTTAGGAGTATAATTTGTTAAGTTTTTATATTACCCTTGCGAAGCCGGGGCGGGTCGCAAGTTACGTATAATATTGTACTACGCAGAATAGTAAGATCAGGTTGAGTGTAGTATATATATGTACATACATCGTCTTGCTTGTCATCGTATAGTTTATGTTTTGGATAACCGTGGGTAATGGTTTTTGTCTAACATTTATGAGAGAACATATACCTACTAGTAACTACATAATCTCGGATTAATTTCGATTAAATAATTCGATTAATTAATTAATTAATTGAGATAATATGGCCAGTCCGTCATACAGTTAATACCTAATTGAACATTATGGACATACAACACCCAAGCATAATTTTTATATTTATACTGAGACCTTGTTTTAAAAAGAAAAGAATAAAAGACTTACATCAGTGTATATAAACTGACATTATAAAGCTGAAGAGTTTGTTTGTTTAGTTGCACGCGCTAATCTCAGGAACTACTGGTTCGATTTGAAAAATTATTTTAGTGTTGGAAAGCTTATTTACCGAGTAAGGTTATAGGCTACATAAAATCACGCTACGACCTACGGGGGCGGCGACGTAACCATAAACGCGAGTGAGCACATCTAGTTAAATAATAAAAACAAAATCAACGCATTTGCTGAAAGTAGATAAGTGAAATATCGTCTTAGACTTAGTCACAACAACCAATGATCTTTCACTAGGCGTTCAGTTACTAACGTATTTTTAATTCTTATTTGTGTTAAGATTAAAGTTCAAATGATACAAAGTACCTACCTATGTACCTTTACCAACAACGTACATAAAAAACAACCAGACTCGGTGACCACATTTTCCATATAGTCAAGTTCACAGCATTAACTCATGTTCCTAAATATTTATCCAATCATTCTCCCAAACACTCACATTAAAACCAGTACGACAACATCCACAAAACAATCATTCAGCAGTAGGCGAACACAAAATGTTTGCGGGATCCTCTCGGTGTCGAATCATTAGCTCCTTAACAGCGTTAGTTAAAGCAACGCAATTACAATTACGCGGGCTTCGCGAACTTGACCTACGTCAAGGGGTCGATGCGCAGCGCCCGCTATGCAAATAAGAACGTTTCTTTGAGTGGACGTGATTGCGGTCTGCTTCACGACAGTGTGGGACTCGTTCGATATATCGGCAATAAATGTTTAATGGAAACTTGGATTATTATGGCTTCCCCTGTACAGGTAAGTGTGTAAAATAACTTTACAGCATTACATAAAAACGGTTTCCACTTTAGTAAAATATTTTAAACTAGCTTTTGCCCAAGGCTTCGCTCGCGTTAATTTAGAATTTGACAATCAATTCGGATCGTACTCTGCTTGTAATAATATAATTCAATCATGATTCGAAAGACACGTGGCGCCATCTATTATAATAAGAACGTTATTGTTGTTTTCCTCAGGAACAGTAATTTATTCCGGGATGAAAGGTAGTCTATGTCCGTTTCTGTACACCTGACAACGTATATGCAAAATTTCAGGATGATCGGTGCAGTGGTTTAGGCATGAAAAGGTAACAAACAAACAAACTCATTTTCGCTTTTATAATATTAGTTAGGAAGTTAGGATATACAACGACTCTTTGTATTATTATTTACTAGATGTGCCCGCGGTTTCACTCTCGTTTATGGTTATTGCGCCTCTCCCGTGGGTCGTAGCGTGATAGCCTATAGCCTTCCTCGATAAATAGGCTATCCAACACCAAAATAATTTTTCAATTCGAGCCAGTAGTTCCTGAGATTAGCGCGTTTAAACAAACAAACTCTTCAACTTTATGATATTAGTATAGATACTATTTTCAAATATATAGATAATAATAATATAAGCTTTATCAAGAAACAGGCCTACTGGTAGAAAGAGTATTAACGTATCTACGGGCCAGCAGCTTACAAAGAATAAAATATTATGGCAAATCCTTACATGTAGATTTCATTATTACGTTGGCCTTCATCTTCAAAGTCACAAATTAGATAGATGTATAATTGTATAGTTATAAATACTCTACATTACATACATATATATCCATCATCCTATGGTATCAGGTATAAATCCATCCGTTTCCAGAAAAATAATTAAGATGACTTATAAAACACAAAATGATATCGATTTGCATATCATGACATAATAATATATAAATTAACATAATAATAAATAAATTAACAATTTACTAAAAATAAATTAATACGAGTACATGAAAAGACGAATGGTGCAACAAAATCTTCCCAAAGAGGCAGCACCCTGTTTTGCACTTAAAACCTACGGAAGACCGCGGCTAAGTAGACTCGTGATAGGTTTTCAAAGCACTTTATCCCTTGCAGTCGCAACAGTGCAGTAACACTGCTGACGCATTAGTTTCGTATAGTGTACCCTTTTACAACAGCTCTCTCCTTGCTTGCAGGTTTAATACTACCAGTTTTAGGAACGTCCATAGGAGGTGATGGCTTATTGGACAGGTAGCATGCATATCACCTAAGTTGTATGTAAAAATCAATTTATCCAATTTTTTTTATCTAGGAATACGTTCAACTCATCCAACGGCTATTTGGAAAATCCATATTTGTAACGATAATATTACAACTAAGATGTGAGAGTATTGTACAATATAAGATCCAAGGCAACTTACACGTTTTTTTGCTATTCATCTACAATTAAACATTTTGTCCAACAGCGGAAGGTGCTTTCAAAAAATTAAAGCCTGAGCCTGGCGGGACGGGTGGAGCGACCGGTGGCGCTTCGGCATTATCACCAGCGCTAGGACCTCAACATGCAGGTCACACACCTACTACAGCATCCTGCCCCACGCCAGCACGACGCCGGCATAGGACTACGTTCACACAGGTAAGAAGAGCACCACTAACGAACGTCTGGTACAGTCTTTACGTACGGCAACCTTTAGTCTATTCTATATATACCAAGCGACCACCAGAGTAACTTGGTATATAATTAATGTATGTATGAAGATGGATGTTTCAGGTCATTAACATTAATAGCTTGGCAATTATTCCATGCACTTTCCGCATCATCTTATTGCAAGCATCACCTTGATGGCATCATGCCGACTCCGAAAGAATTAGTTATTTATAGTTCTAGCGTCTCTTAAACTTAGTAAAAGGCTTTTTATCTCGCTCTCATCTCTAACCAATCCGTAACCCTTATTTAACAAACACTCTTTCAAATAATACATATATTGTATGAGTAAATATAATCAATGCAACTGAAATATCGAGGTTGTATTAGAGATATCATAAAAATAGAATAGGTATTTAATTCCAAAATGTAGCAATGATTAGAACGTTGATATCAAAAACTGCTCTCAATCAGAGAAATTTGTTGCTTAAAAGTGATAAATTGATTAAAATTATATTAAACATTGCTTTACATAACCTATTTAAAAAAAGAAAAGTACCTATTTGGAATGAAAAGCTTCAGCAAAGATTTTCTGAGCAGATCAGAGAGTTTTTGTACCTTATGCCGACGACCTTGCATGAATAATATGATGAGAATGAATGAAGTAAAAAAGGTTATCAGGACCATATCAAGTTAAAATCTATTATGTCTATCAACATCTCTGGGGATGAGGTTCAATTTTCTTACACGTATGTAGTTGCATACAAAATGATCCATATAATATCCATATTTTCAAAGATTAGCAAATTAGTTTTAGAAGATTAATATACATTAAGAAGTAAAATACTTATTCAGACAAAGATCATTTAAAAATATATATTTATGAATCCTTAAATAATTTCTTATGAATAGTATTCTCCCTTTTTGGTAGAAAACAAACGTCATATCAATATTACCACATAAATGATATATCACCATACGTTTTTTCTATCATCATGTTGAATAGACAGTAGAATGAGACAAAACTGTTATCTGTAATGCACTGTCCCGTTTACGCAATAATATACGCAATAATAAAGCTATAAGTGGTGTAGTATCATATCTCTAAAGCCGTTCTAAATTCTAGTATTTATTAACACAGGAACAATTAGCTGAATTAGAGGCGGCATTCGCCAAATCACATTACCCCGATATCTACTGCAGAGAGGAACTGGCGCGGACGACCAAGCTCAACGAAGCGAGGATACAGGTTTGTTAAACAAATACTTTATTATGATAGTAATATATATAATATTACTATTATATCTATATCAAAATTTTGAGATTCATTCAAGTGTAAACTGTTGGATGAATTTACATAAAACTTAGCACCCAGATAGATGTCCATTATCTTAACCCATCACGTCCTTTGATTCACAAGCAGACACGCCACTAAAATGACAGTTTATTACTGTAATTACAAAATGTTCAACATCACCCAATATGCACGTCCACGCGTTTATTAAAACATTATTTGTTTTTAATTTTTCTTCCCAGTTAGGCATAGACCTTTTATTATAAAGGATATAAGTATATCGACCCGTCGATAATGAAATGTTGTAAAAGCCATTTTGGTGAAAATTTGTTATTGATGTATTAGGTACTTATTAGTTATTATTCAGTTTGCCGAGCTGCAGTTTTTTATACTGCAGAATAAAACTTTCATTTTAAGAATTATGGTGTAAATAATACTTTACTTGCCACAAATGCTATAAAAGATATATTTTCATAATTATAGAACAAAAAGAGCTCAAAACTATGTTCACCAAAAAATAAGAGTGTTTTTTGGCGCTCCTAGAACGTAGTATTTTGGCTTTTACTACATTTAATCTTCGAAGGGTCGATATAACAAGATCATTATGCATGTAAATCCTCTTATCTCATCTATCTATGTAGAAATAAATATATTTGTGATCGAAATATACCTACATATCTTTTCACTAATCCGAAACAAACAACATCGTGAAAAACAACAGTTTCTATAACACGAATAGTCTTATACACTAGGTATAAGACTATTCGTCATGTAATGTCATGTTTACTTTTCTCACAACTACCAGATTTTTTTTGGTACATTACATAACATGGTTTCCCGTCCTCATGTTACAGCTACAAAAAAGTAAAGTTATCGCCAAATTTTCAGTCGCATTATCTCAAATTCATATCCAATAAAAAGTCGATTAATGGACGCAGGAATTCTGGGCAAAATTGACCACCCGCAGTGCGAATAAAAAAATACACAGAACAAAATGTAGTAGGCAGCACAATAGTATCACGCCAGTCGTTCTTGGACGGAATTGTCGAAATATCAATGATGCGCGAATACTCGGATAATACAATTTCGAGCGTAGGCCGGAGGCGGATTGAATTAAAGCGCCATCTGTCGTTCTCGACCGTATGAATACGAAATGCTTACAGTAACTCGCGAGAGATCTTTATCTCAGTTTTAAAATTGCTCAATCCCCCGGGACCCTCGATATTGATTTGTCCCCGGAGCACCTAATTTGTCGCTTTAGATGTTTTATTCAGAACATGACTTTTAGCATCCTCTATTAAGGTTTCGTGTACCTATGAACTCTTTTCGGAGACTTGTTGAATGCCATTACCGCACCTCAATATAAAAATCATCTTTCATAAAATAATGTAATCATAAAGTACTAACCATCATACGTATGAAGTAGCTTTCAAGTGATATTTTATTCAGTGTCGCTCCATCAGGAGGACAATTACTCTTTTCTTTCAAGCGCAATGAATGATGAAGCTTTTCTAAGAAAGTGAAAGGTTGAACGAAACGACATTATAACATACTTTTACGTCGGCAGCGACGCTAAAAGCACGTGAAATGCGCGTAGGCGAGCGTGTGCCGCGCCGCACTTGTATACGGCCGCACACATGCCCGCGCCGCGCGCCGTATACCTCTAAGTACCTCATATATGTGTACAGGAGTACTGTATGTTCGTGCACGCGCGCTCCGTAGGAGGCTATTAACGTTTAGGCGACGCTACATAAGAATGTAAACGTTAAAGACGACAGCGACGTCGAGCTCCCTCCTCCTAGAGGAAATTTCGATATAAAAATACAACGTCGCCAGGCATGCGAGGGTCGAGGCGGGGCGGGGCGGGAGGGGTTGGCCCCTGAGGCATTGCAATCCCATCAAATGGATCCGTAACGAAGTTAGCCGCTCATCCTCCCCGCGCGCCTCTCGACATTGTCTCTGCCCTCAAATGAATTCTACAATTGGAAATAAGAAAATGTTTTGTTGGATCCCGTGCTTTTTCAGTTTAAAGGCGACCGTTTCCTTCGGATAACTCGGTACTCTGTCACGATGTTAGATAGATAGCTTTATAGATGTTGATGTTGTCCTCACAAAGTGTTTTGAGAGAATATCTTTACCGAGTTAATTCTATCTGGAAATTGTTTCTTGTTGATTGTTAGATACTTCATTATTAGAAAGGGTTTCTGATATTTGTATTAATACAGTACGACTCATGTTCCGTTGTATTTGTGAGCGGCTTTATACAAATTTTAAAGAAGCGTGTTAACGAAAATATATTCTCATTATACGACTTTATAAATACTTTGATAATTATATTTATAAACATTATAACTTACATTATATTAACTTACATTTATCACTTTTCAATTATTTGTTCTTTTATTTATATGTTAATAATTCTCAATCATAAATTAGATTTGTACGCCGTCATAGCCGTCGCCGTCAAAACATGTTGATACATAGCTACTAATGTTAACAACTAATGTATAGGATATATCCTGTATATACTACACATGTTAGAAACAAATAAATTTATCTTTATCTTTATCTTTAAAAAAAGCAATAAAAATTATGAATTTCATAAGTCGTTGATTTGGTCTCCGATTTGTTTCTTTTTTTGATAGCACGGCTATTATGGGAATTACTTTAAGTTTTTACTATTTCATAACATATCTTCAGAAATGACATACTCTTTAATTAAAACCGATACGAACACATAACATTTGTATTGTAATAAAAGTAATGTTTATATTTACAAAAAGACCGCAATGTGAAAAATATTGTGATATTTCTATAAATCCAAATATAATAGATCCCTCATATATAATCTCGCTGTCCGATTGAAAGGGTTTCTCTGAAGGTATTTTCGTCTAATAATATTTATTGCGGCTTCTAAATCGTACAAAACAATTGAGTATTATGGAAAAGTAATATATTGTTTTAAATTTGATCTGGTCTGTGCGAAAAATAAGAATTCAATCCAATAAGAACTCTAAGGTACATTTGAGTTCTAGAATATTAGTGATATCTATACAAAAGGTTATTTTTAACTTAATTACAATTTGATCCGATTCCTTAGGAGGTAATATTACAAACCGTCCCTGCTCTTTTTTGTATATCTCAATATGTTACATAGTCATAGTTTAGTTAAAACATTGTTATACAGTACGTTCGAAACAGATAACTTAATATACAAAAGATTCTTCTTTATACGGACAAAAGTAATAAACCTCAACTTAGATTTGCCTAATTCTTCCGCCTTCTAATGCTATCCCATATACCAATTGTGAAATGTTCAAATATCTATAATTGGAATAGCAACAAGAAATATGCGAAATATGAGCAATAATTTTACTTATACTATTTTTCTTCAGCATTTTCACGCATGACCAAGCATATAGCCCGCACGTTCATAAGCAGTTGCCACAGTACCTGTTACCATCAAAAATTGGTACCATAGCCGATGAAAACTTGCAACGTTCATTACAAGTTCATTAGAACGATAGTCGTCGATCGTCTTTGAAGACAGACAGCAAGTCAACTGGTTCTCTTCGACTGAAAAGCAGTTGCCTTGCTGTCGAAGAAAAAGGCAAAAATCACTAGTCTCTCTATGCTAATAAAACACAGCGCCTCTTCTAAAACACAACACAAGATTAGGTGCTATTATTTACAATCATTACTTTTAGTATTTTTATAACATTAATTGTTGAGAGATTTATTGCTACTAAAACTAAAATTGATTTTCACATCCCTTCCTAAAATTATAAATGTGAAAGAATGTTTATTAGTTTGACTTTCTTTTATGTGGCAACAGATAGACGGTGTTTTGCGTAGATAGAATATATGGCTGTATAATTTTGCAACACTGTGCAAGGTTCCAGCGATATAATAAGAATTCCTGGGAATAAGAAGAGAAAGGGTTAGCTAGTGTCAAAGATAGATAGATACTTGATCAAATAATTAAATCTATAGAGGATATGTCTTCTTCAAATAACATTTTACAGAAAGCGTAAAAACGAGCACATATTATTTACATAATAGGCACTGTGGTATCTTTACCCTAATTGAATCCACATTACAAACGAACGGTACATTTCTTTAAGCCGTTAGGAAATTGCTTCGTTTTTCATTACAACGCGCTCTAGGGCGGATGTTGGGTAGCTTTGCGAAAAAACTAATATCCCATTTATGTTTCCTCCCTCTATCTCTATAGCTACGTGAGTGTGGGCGAGTTTCTCAATCTGTGGGGATCATCCCCTTTCGGGGGAAAATATATATACAAGGATCGTTCAAATGTGTGTTAGACCAAGGTTATGTATTATTCTAAAACCTTTCGCGAGTTCTATTAGCGAGTTAGTATTACGTATTTTTTTTGGGTTATACTGACTATTTCCAAGCCAAATGGACTACCTGATTCATTACCACGACGGGTTTTCGAAAACTTCTACACGGTAAATTCTAGAATTAACTATTGTTAATTATAGTAGAGACTACTGTACTTTTAGTTTATTAGTTAGTAACAGTAGTGGTCTACAACTACTGTTAACTAATTTAATCCTGATTTGTATCAACTAGTCTGGATTAAAATGGCGTATCCTATATTATACAAGATACTTAGGTCCTTGGGTATTAGTATTAGTAGTTACCCTAGTGCCTCAATGGCTCCATGGCATAAAAGATTCTCCTAGATCGGACCGTCGAACCCGGTTTCAATTTTCAGATTCGGCAAAGTATTCAATGTTGGTAATAAGCAAGTAGCCCGGAGCCTAGTAATAAAAATATATTATAATAAATTATCAAATAATATTAAAAATGAAGAGAAATTCAGCACGTTTATCAACAAATTAAAAGACTTTTTAATACAAAAATGTTACTATGATATAAGCGAATATTTAAACGATAAATTTTAATAATTTAAATTATGTAAGTAGGTACATTTTAGAAAATAACTTTTATACTTACTTTATAATAAATTAATAATAAACTATAATAAATAAATAATACGTTGAGTAAGTAAATAAATATCTACTAAGCTCTAAAATTTATTTCAACATGATATAAGATAATAGAATGTTCGTTCTTCTCTCCTAATTTTGCCGTGCCCGACGGGGTCCATAATTGTTCTCTCTACATTTATAAGACCTGTATATACATTATGGAGTGCAATAAACGAATTGAATTGAATTTTTGATAGACGGCAATAAGTTCTTAGCTAGCGAAATATTAGTTTTGAATTCACTTTAACTTGTCTTGACTTGTCACCTTAATTATGATTGTACGTGTATTTGTCAGTATTGTGTAAAGATAAACAGTACTTTAATTTATTAATTTTAAGATTGTAGAAACTTAGGTCTATGTAGCAAATAAAACTAGACTTATATTATTGATGGTTAGAAATAAAGTTACGTATAATTTATTACAATATTTTATCAGCTTATTTTTATTATAACAAAATGTTGAGTTGTATATATATTATACATAGTTGTTTTCAATATCTTCGGAACAAGTGTAGATTAAAAATATTATTATATACCTATACACATAATGACCTGTGAAATAACCCAATTTTTAGCATCGACAATCAATTTCAAATTAGCATTTTGGTAAAACCGATATCATTAAAAAATCATTAATGTATTAGATAATTGATTTTGTTAATATATCGGAGAAAATATTGTTGAGACACGCCGTAGAAAATGTGTACAATATATATTCGTATATATTCGATAGGGTGGGTTCACTGACGGTTAGGTATAGGGTATATCAGTTTATTTATATGGAGAGTGCGTACGGAGGGCGCAATGCCCCACCCCCGAGCCGCGCGGGGGCGAGAGAGGGATGTGAGGAGGGGTGTTTGCCACCCTCTCCCTCTAATCAGCTCTAATCACCATATCAAACGACGCACGCTTTCATTCCCGTTGACAACACACAGATTAGGGGCTCGTGTATTTTGTCCATTGTTTGTCATTATATATTACATAATATGTATAATCAAGAAGACAAAACATCTAAATTTCATTTGTAATAACTTTAGGTATAGTTTTTTCAGCCAGGGTACATTTTGCTACATCGATAACTTTATCACATGTGTGTACATACATAGATAGGTTTCTAAAATTTCATTTTGTGCGCTGAAATTAAACATTTCGTTTGAATAAAGGCCAATTAATTCATTCATATTCATACATCAAATAAATAAAAACTAATCGTTATCCAAATTGCTTAGGCTTGATAGAGATTTAATTTTAAAGAATACATTATTGAATGTAATCATTATTGGCCCTAAATATGGTAACTACAAAACAATTAAAAGCATAGATATTTAATTTTAAAATTTATATTCTTCAAATGAACAGATAGTTAGCAGTGATTCTAACGTAATGTACCAATCCAAAAGCTTAGTTTAATCAGTACATAATAAAAGTAATATGAATAAATATTATAGCATGCCTTTGCGGATTAAAATTAATAAGTAATACATTCTTAATCGCACCAAACTCGTTCAAACAATTTTAAACTTTATATTCTTCTACACAGGTGTGGTTTCAAAACCGTCGCGCTAAGTACCGTAAACAAGAAAAGCAGTTGCAGAAAGCGCTGGCTCCAGCGGTGCTGCCCGGCTGCAATGGCATGATGCGCAACATCCAAGGATATCGAGGGTACCAGCCGTATCCACACCCGAATACTATTAATCGATACCCGCAGGTGAGTTGTAGCACAATTAATAATAATAATAATATTCTATCACATACACACAACACCATCTAGCCCAAACTAAGCAGAGCTTGTACTATGGGTACTAGATAATGGATAAACATACATATACTTTTTTTTTGTAAATACATACATATTATACATACAAACACCCAGACCAAGCCAAACATCCATGTTCATGCACACAAATGTTTGACTTGTGCGGGAATCGAACCCGCGACCTCAGGCGTGGCAGCCGGTTACACTAACCACCACGCCATCGAGGCCTGTCATAATTACTTTATGAAACTTTCTCTATGCAACCTCATTGTCCCTAAGCCTGCAGGAGTATTATTTTAAGAACAAATTAAAATAGAAAAGCCATGTGTGGTTAACAATGTTCCCATATACAAAATGCAATCAGCTATTTTATTCCGTATTGTCTATTACTATTGTTTACAACCAAATTCTGTCACGAGACGACAGTGATTGAGTGTATCTACTGTAACCATGGTAGTAACAGATAGGACCATGACTACCACCGAAGCGACATCAAGCTTAGCTTATCTACAGAATAGCACAGTGTACCAATTACACTCAAGAAATCAATGTCATTATAAACCATAGAAACTATCATAAGAAGTATAAGTTTATCCCTTATTTCGTGTCCTATTTTTTTTTCGTTACTTTGTGTCAGAGTTCTTTAAAGGACAACTAAGACAAGATTGTAGACCTAGAAACATGACCGACATTTGCATGGGTTGTGCAGTACGGCGATATGAAATTCAATTAGATTTAATCGATTCTCTATACACAGAAATTGGTGACGTCAAAGGTTGTTTAACAAGCATTGCAGTAACTCTCAGCTGCGTGCACTTATTTATACCTAGTTACTCTGATTAAATTTCCGATTAATATTTTTCATATAGTCTAAATTCAAGAATTTTCTGTCTCAATAACATAAATCTGATCAAACGTATACAGTGTGACTGGTTAAACATTGTACATACTTAAGGACATGATAATTTATAGTCAGACGTAACGTATAAAAAATAAATAATAATCTGTATAACCTGCAAAGAAAACCTTTATGAAAATTTGTATAAAATATCCATAAAATGTGGACACTGCGCACACAGCTATCGAGTCTAATGACCTTTGATAAGAAAAGGACGGGCGGGGGTGCAAATCAGGAGAGTGCGGGGTGTAGTAGCTGGGGGCGGGGGCGGAGGTTTTGTTTAGCTTTGGTATATGCGCAAGAGTGTCCGCACATTAAATTTTTATTGGATAACTAGGTCAAATTTTAAGTACCTACCTATTTTTTTTAGATATTCGGGTCCGGAATCGAGTACTGAATACCCTCTTTCAATATGTCCAGTCTTTTACCAAACAGCCTGTATATACTCGTACTACCTTGATATGTATTACCATACATAATAATTATTGTATGATCAGAGAGCCAATTATCGTTACAAAAACTGTTCAATATAGTCTTCCAAGTTAGTCAAGTCCAGTTATATATTTGTGGGCGAATTATTACGATAATTAAAAATTATTTTCCACAAAATTAAATATTATCAATATATCTTACTTTGATAACAAAATCTATTAATTTTATTATTATACAACTTATTTAGTGGCAACACTATATAAGTTTTATAATACAACAAAAGCACCTGTCATAGAAATTCAATGCAATTCTCAGAATAAGTCACAATACGGCACTATAGTAAATACAGTACATACAATTATATATAATTTAATTGGAGAAATTTTTGCTAACGGAATTTTCATGACAGGCCGAACAAAACTGTATTTTACATACATTATTATATTACGAAATTTCTGCAGTAACAATATTTATTTTTGGTCATCCTCTCATGAAACTATGGAAATGTAAATGACAAAGGGTCGACAGTGTGTCCCTCAATGGAAACAATGGCATGACACATGTAGATATGGTTATGTATATAGATGAAACAACATACTTCGGTATGGCTGCGGCAAATGCACGCAAGTTTAAACATATTTGTAATAACAATATAAATTGATTAATAATCCATTTACCATGTGGTGTTCTTTAAATTTTTATACTATTGCTAATGGTATCATGTCACAGATTTACTTATATACTACACTAATAGGTCTAGTATCTATATATTAATACGTGAAGCGAAAACTTTGAATCCAATATTGGGCGGACGGAGGAGTATGAAATTTTGCACACTTATATTTTATACAGAGAAGAAGTGACGAATGCTAATATTTTTTAAAATATACATTAGAAATACATAAAATTAATGAAAAAACACTACACGCACACAACCATGCATTTGACACACGCAGTCGAAGCGCGTAACTATGGTTACATAATAATATATCAATATATAATGACATAATATGTCAGCAATATCTTACAGCCAACCTTTGGTCGAATTTCGAGCAATTTGCGACCGCTAGTATAAATAAAACAGTGATATGAAATCAGTACTTCGTGATCAATGGTAATAGGATTTGATATTCTATTATCTGATAACCAATACTAGCATTCTTAGTGGTGAAACACTGATAAACAAATATGCAGTGGTTCCATAAGCTAGAATATATATTTTAAAGATAACATTGATTGAATTTCTTTAGACTGCATACAAAGATATTTGGCAACAAAACTTAAAAGCAAAAAAATAAAATAATTGATTCTATAGAAAAAAATTTTAAACCATTACCATGGTTTAAAAATTACCTTATCTAATTAAGATAAGGTTTAACTCTTTGCTAGCGAAACAGCAAATCATTTTACGTCCCATAATAAAAAATAAAATCAAGGTATGAAGATATTTTGGAATAATAAAACGGGAAAATTTTGCTATATATGTCATCTATATAGTTATAAATCTACAAAATATTAAAGTTTTTAATTATAGATGTTATACAATTTTATGTGCACCTCGTACTAAACCTAACTGGCCAAACAATAATTGTGCTGATCAACTAAAAAGCGCACGCAAGCCTCGTTCGTTTTCGCCACAATTTGCCCGCTCATTACCATACGCGCTAATCAGTCGCTGTGATTACGCCATAATGCGATTGGAACGCTAAAGCGAACAGACAGAAAATAATGCAAATCCTGGCCGGACCATGCAATAATTGAGAAACAGTGTGTAGGCAGAATTGTGTTACGCACATCTCTGGGACTATGTTATTAGAATTGCACGAAATGGTTCATCAAAGGTACGTTCGGCAGACTACAGGCACTGAAGTAATCACATTGCTGACTAATTTACTATCGACAGGCTGCACTACGCTTGATTATATTCGTATGTCAGGGAACACATGCCCACGCTCATACACATTGTCACAGCTTATGAGTTTAATTTGGTAGAATGCTTCATATTTTCTATTTTCGATCGTTGGTTAACTATACCTAATAGGTACGGCCGTTATGAAAGGATTATAAGCTTATACAAACAAGACAATCCCAGCTCTAAAATAAAATTGTAGTTCTCAGTTTCACCAATTATGGTTCCGAGGGAAATCAGAGCCTACCAATATATGATTAACGGCTAATAATCTATTTGAATTGTAGAGGTCAGGGGACAATAATTGTAAAAAAAAACAAGTTTGCTCTAGTTAAACTAGAAGCCAAACATAATACGCTTGGGAATTGATGTTGATTCATGATTGAAATCTCGGAATTAGACTAATACTTATTTAATTATTAAAAGTTAATTCTATAATAGTATTACTACTAAATATACCGAGATATGCAAAATCAGAAAAAGAAGATTCCAACTTCAAACGAACATAACTACAATGAGTTTTAATGTGTACTAACCATAATTCAGCGCGCTCGGTGACCTAACGTAATTTCACACCACTATCCCATTAACGAAAGTGTTAATCGGTATAAAACATAAAGCCACGGATTCATTTACGCGATTAACATAAAATAGGGCGGTAAAAATCATTATGTTCGCAGCCGTCGCGCATCGCCTGTGTGCCGGTAATGCGATCACGAGGTTTCGCAATCAGATCATAGTTAGTTTTTGCGTTGCGGTTTTACTTACGCTTCAATAAAATGTGCACTCATTTTTGGATTATTATTATCGAGGCGGTTATGTTTTATACAAATATTATTATTGATGATGTATTAAAACATGTATACCGTTGTTGGAAGTGCTGCTGTAGTGCTTTAATAAATTATTGGAGCAGTCACATACAAATCGCATTGAGCAGATAGTAACATAACGAGATGCCAGGGTATACTTAAAATAAATCACTTTATTAGTTATGAGCCTAAGTAAATATTGCTTCTTGTAAAAAATAAGTACTTATAAAACAAATTAGCAAAGGTTTATTGTTAACAAATGAGGAGGTGGCTTTATACAAATGTTTTGTAGATAAGCAGTTTGTAATTATTAGTATTTCAGTCTGCATCATTTATGATACTAATAAGCTTCAACAAATTATGGCATATATTTATTTGTTACGGAATGTGAAACCGATTTACATTTTAGATTATAATAAATTAAACCGAAACCAAAATTACTAAATTAAACATAATATAATTCCAATAATTAATCTACATTAATATTATACAGCTGAAGAGTTTGTTTGTTTGTTTGGTTGAACGCGCTAATCTTAAGAACTACTGGTTCGAATTGAAAAATTATTTTAGTGTTAAATAGCCTATTTATCGAGGAAGGCTATAGGCTATATAACATCACGTTACGACCCACGGGGGCTTCGCAATAACCATAAACGCGAGTGAAACCGCGGGCACATCTAGTGATATTATATACAGAAAAGAAGCATATATGTTACTAGCGTAGGAAAAGTGAAATCTTAGAATGTTTCTAATGCTCTCATAACAAAATCGGTTAATCGAAATCCATTGCTATAAACAGTCAAAGCGAAATTGCTCGTATTATAGCTTTTTCTTTCACGTTTGTTGTCTATTGAATGCAATAGATAACATATTTGATAAATAAGTAACGACTTATTTATAAAATTTTCAACACAAGTACAGTTATTAATAACAAATTATATAAATTGGATTTTCTACGAAAATGTATTTATTAATTATCATCATCATCATCATCAGGCTATAATAGTCCACTGCTGGACATAGCCCTCCCCCAAAGAGCGCCATAGCGCCCTGTCTTAAGCTTGCCGCATCCAGCATCTGCCTGCAGTCTTTCGCAGATCGTCATCCCACCTGATCGGAGGGCGTCCTACACTACGTTTGCCGAGTCGCGGTCTCCACTCAAGAACACGCTTACCCCAGCGGTTGTCTGTTCTTCGCGCGATATGGCCAGCCCATTGCCACTTCAGCTAAATAATTATATCTAGTGTATAATATAATTGAATTCCAACTTATAGCAATATGCCATTATAATGGAATAATGGATTACTATTCAACGACACCAAGTCTTCATGTTGACAAACTGAGTGATAGCATATCTATTCGGATTTATATACAGGTTTTCCTATAATATATTCTTTAACTGTTGAAGTAAGTAATAAATTTTAACCATATAAAATACATAAAATCTGAAATATCAGACACGTTTCCAACTGTAAATTTTCCATTAGGATATTGCTGCCCCATAGGTAATGGATCTTTCATTCAATTGATGACAACACATGTTTGTTCGTAAACAAGCAATTTATATTATTTTTCTTCTACACAGCATCACGGCAGCTACGAGGAGTTGCAGAAGGATATATTCTCGCTATCTCAGATGGGAGGCGGCTCATACCCCATGCCTCAAGGCTTCTCCATGGGGCACAGCGCCAATATGAGCGCCGTCGGCATGCGACAAGACACCATGGGTAAATATGACTATTGCTTTTATATTTTACTATGGATTTGTTCCTGTAGCTTCCGTATATTATACCACCAACTTTAGTTTTTCATTCGACTGTACTTAATAAGTTACAATTCGTATAGCTATTCTAAGCCATGCAGTATATTGGTGATATAGAATTACCTCTATACTGGGCTTGCGATAGTTTGGTAATATTTTCATTTGATTGTATCGTTTAATTAATAGGCGTTGTAATTGAACGCAAACAGATTTGAAAATAATGGAGTAATTCGTCAGAGGAATCTTTCAAATGTAAATTACGCAAAATAATTGTATTATAATAATGAAAAAACGCTCAAAATATTTTCATGTAACAAATTACGCTGAGCGATAAGAACTAAAATGCAAGTTTGTAGCGTAAAACAAAAAGCGGTAGACTGGGGCGGGACGCGGCGTGAGGCGCGCGGCGTTAGCAGGCGGCAGCTTTCATAAAGTTTCTATTAGAGCCGTCAAGGCAATTATAAAGTTGGCTGGAGCGAAGATGATCGCACTGCCTCGTTTTTATACAAATATCCCTTGTAATAATGGGAAAACTTGCTCCCACTCTACAGCCGCTCAGCTCCGGCAGATGATCGCGAAAGAAAAAAACTTGATTAGAATTTATTAATATCACCGCTCCGGTTCATATTATTCTTTGTCGGATTTTGTGACGCGGCGCGACGCTCGATTAGGTCAGCCATTATGTCGTTTGCTTTCCTTTCTGTATTTACGCGGTGGAATAAAAGATTTTCCAACAATAAGTTTGTGTGTTGTCCTTTTCCATTACAATGTTTCATTTTAATTTAAAGTAAAATACGAGCATCGTAACCGCATAATATTAAACGAAGACGCAGCCATGCATAACTAAATAGAGAATTTTTAGTATAGAACAACATCTCAAAGAGAACAAAATATAATAGTGCTCGTGCCCTAGATTTCGTTATTGAATATTTAAAACCTTATTTTTTACAAAAACTAAATTTGTGAACGAAACAGAAAAGACAGCAATATTGTAAGAATACAACATTTAATTTGATTGCTTGAGGGCAAAATTACGTAGATTTGCGTTTATGTCAGCACATTTTAGCAGATTTTTAACCGTCTTTGATTTTTACATTTTGCGTGAACGTAAAACAGTATTATAAAAATATAATACTGTTTTACATTCACGCAAAATGTATACGTCAAAATTAAACTACTATATACGGATTATATCACTGTTCATTTTAAAACACTACTATTAGATATTTTAAAACGATTACGCTATATACATTGAAAACACTGTCCCCGACGTTTCGGCTGCTTTTCATAGGCAGATTAGGTTGTCGTTGGTTGTCGTCTCTTAACGAATTAATGACTGTGAATCTTAAAGAATTCAATTTTAACGTATTTTTCCTTTTTGACGTGACAACGTCTAATAAATCGATGAACGCCGGCTGCACGCACGGAAAAGGATGAACCATTGTCCCGTTACGCCCATTGTCCCGTTACGCTCATTGTAACTTTTTTATCAATGTTTTGTTATGACGTTATCACGTTAAACTATCGTCCGTAAACCGACTTTACAGACAACCATTTTTAAATATTGTTGTTAACACTACTTGTTGAGATATATATCATTTAACTGCGAAACAAAAACATCCTAATGAATGTAACTAGACTATAAAAACCGGAATCTTTTCATCATTCGCAGGCTATAATAATAGTGAATATATAATTATATGCTTTTCACTAAAACTTTCAGAAATAAATCTTGGCAACACCTGATTGTTTATAGTTATTGAGTGAGGCGTAGCATGTGAATATGCGGCGTTATAGTTTTGGGCAAAACTAAACTATGTAGGTAACATATTTGTTCGTATAATATGACCTATATACGTTCCCTGATCGATAGTACTCCAAGACGCGTCTAATTGGCTAGTCCTTGAGACATGCAGCCGGAGATTATTCATTTGGGATCCTCAATACGATGCGCTAATTTGGACTAATTTCTAGGATTAAATACACAAGTTCATACTTTGACTATTTTTGTGATGTGTTCCATCAGGACCTATTGGACCATCTTTGATAACTGTGTATATTAAATTTATGAAAGAAACGCAAAGTCTTAACACAAGCTTTCAGCTTAACTGTACACTGTGTTAAGTGTACACCCACTTCTAATTTGAAACCCGTATTAAATAAATAATATTAGAAATATATATTTACTTCTACATATATTAATAAAAATTATAGTCTGACATATTTTTTGCCACTGTACGTCAAATAAAAACCAATCTAAGCCTATATAATATAAATGGTATTTTTGCTATAACGTCACACATTACTGTCTTAAATTGTCTAGTTTATAGTGGCGCGCATGCGCCGCGCTATTATAAACTTGTATTCTGGTTTTATATGTGTAGCTTCGTAGCGGAAACGTTTCGTAGCACAAACAGCTGCGTAGAAACGTAGAGCTTCTATATGTAAGATATGATTTATGAATATGTTTATAGATAAGTATTATTTATAAAGAGTCACAAGCTCAAATTAATATATAATTTCCAAAATTATAATTATCATTGCAATACTTTAATATCTTATGTGCCAAATTACATATTTTATAAAAACCGAACACTGTGTTGAATAGCGCCTTGAAAAGTGTTTGATATTTATTTTGGCAAATATATTATTTTAAATTCAGAATAACAAATTTTACAATAATATGCATATAAGATAGATAGACATCTATGTAAATCGCAAGACTTCAGTAGGATCAGTCCCCCACCATAACCCATTTAATAGACTCTATTTTGAAAATAGATATGAAAAAGCCGCGACGCGATAAACCGTGAAATACGAGGCGGCCGCGGGCGCAAAGATTCCTGCGTAAGAAAAAACGAGCAAGTAATGGAAGCGAGGCATCGTACCGTAGATATTCTAATAAGAAAATTTCCACTACATTTACTTTGGCGGGCGTCCTCGCGGCGTCTTGGCAAATATCTTATTTCCTGCGGCGAGATTGCATCTTGAGAAAACGCGAGGGTCGATTCAGTACCTCACTATTCGCTTCCCTGCCCTCCTATATCGGATAGATATAGCTACGAGGTCGACGCGCGACACGCGACGTGCGACGCTCGCTGTTGCGAGGAGGCCGAACGTGCGCGCTCGCCACGAACTCTCATACACGCTTAATGCGTCTCGACCCAGTTAACTATGTCTAATGTAAATTTTTCTTTCTTTACGTGTAAATAACTTTTAAATTATCTACAAATAAGAACCATTTATCACGATGTACTCGTAATAGCTTCGCTTGAAATAATAATTTTATTGATATGCCTTCGAGTTTAAAAACATATAAACCACATAATAGTTGTGCGCTGTGGTTGCGTGTAGTAGATAGTATTAACGAATTTCAATATTATATATTTCATATCAAACGAACCTATAATACAATGGGGTGGTGCAGATTACTTACAACCCAATCTGTTGTTCCAAATTCATGAATACCATGTACTACCGCTTAATAAGGAAACATAAGATTGGTTCAGTCTTTATAACTAAAAACGTCTTTATAGCTAAAGTTCAGGGCTTTATAAAAACTCGGGAGAGGTTCTATAGTATTTAATCATTGGTATACAATTATAATGAGCTAATTAGACATATTGTCCACAGGGATGAGTGCCGAAGACGAATGGTACAACAAGTCTCTATCAGCGCTGCGGATGAACAGCGGTCACCACGCGAACCTGGCGGCCGCGCCAATGCTGCAATACCAGACCTAATCGCTGCTGCACGGCGCCGAATACTCACCGGCGCCGGCGCACGACTACGCGCCGCCGTAGTCGCCGCGCAATGCATTCGCAAATACAGCGGCGTGTGGAATAGACGCAGTACCTCACCTCCCAGTTTTATTCTAACTTCAATATTAACAACAGGTTTAAATTCGCTGTTTACATATTTATGCTACTCACTGCTGCGTTTTCGAATATATATACTTATAATATTGACTTGAGCATCTAGCCGATGTACTTTTGAGAAAAACTGTTATGAGTTTTAGGAGATTAGTCACACGATTCAGCTAAGTATTGTTGACTAATCTCACATAAATGTAAGGTTATATGTATATGCGTTATTGAAATGTTCTATGCGAATATAAAACGTATGCCGCGCGACGTTGTTCCACAAGTTGTCTGAACAGACGAATTATGTGGTTTAGATGGCAATGACATTGAGAGAAACCGTTGGACACAACAAGCTGTGGTGCGTCTGTTTCCACGCAAAAATGAAGAATATTTTCTATCAAGATTTGAAGAACGTCACAAAATTGGTGCGACGTAAAAGTTCTATCAGAATAAGTGGGCACGTGTTTACGTGTTTAGATACTATACATAGGTACAAATAGTGTTTTAATTTAATAAGAGACGTTTGTTTCAAAATAATGCGTAAATTGTGTATGCTAGTCATATTGTACAGACATTTTAAATCGATAAGTAACGTACTTTCTTGATTGTTGTATTAATTGAGATAAATAAACCACCTTTATGTCTTTGATAGCTCTATAAAATGTATTATATATTTTATTAGTTGTAAGTCATAATCGTATTTTCGCCGTCCGTACAGGTATTGTTATTTAACTATCATGTTACGATGTCGCTAACATTGTTGTTCTCGAATTTTATTTGGTAAAACATAGCTTTGGAGGCGATGTGTACTGAAACGTATCGGAGTCAAATAAGTAAATTATTAACAGACATTACAGCCAATGCAATACACCACCTCCAAATTTAGATTTTTATAAGTTAAACGTCACACGTTGAAATGAAACTAGTTTAAACCGATTTTATCGTGCATTATTGTTTACATTTATTTAGAACTAGAGGATGCCCGCAGCTTCGCCTGCACATGTTTTTTTATTTATCCATTTCTTCCCAATCCCGTGGGAATTTCGGGCAATCCCTTCTTAGTGCACCCCTACAGTACCCAAGGAATATACATGTCCAGCTTCTTGCGCCCAATAGTTTGGGCTGTGCGTTGTCTGTCAGTCACTCAGTAACGGAAGAGCTTTATATATATAGATTACTATGTTTACAATTTCCCTGATAGATTTGGTTGTTTTTCAGCATATACAATACTAAGAGATTGTAATAATAAACAGCGATAAAATCCAGATTAAAGTGTTCAATGAAACTTTTACAAATTATTTCTTTGTGGCCGCTTTAAACAGATTAAGCTCAATAGCACAATGCACTCAAACGATTTCGTATCAAGTACACATATTACACACACATATACGATACACGATATCGTCGGCAAATCGAAGGCGAGTGATGTACTCGCCGTTGATGTTGATGCAGAGTCCTTTCCAATCCAAAAGATTGAAAACATCTTCCAACGCAGCGGTGAACAGATATATAACATCCCCCTGTCTCACCCCTCGCTGTAGTTTTATTGGTTTTGGGCTCTGGTCTTGGAGACGGACGTCAACAGTTATCAATATTATGCTACTTGTATACAATGGTTTTCCGTCGCTGCACCACTTTACAATTTACACTATATAACCCAAGCCCCTAAAGTTTTACGTTGTACTTGGTACTTATTCATATCTCAATCAAATCAGTTCAGTCCGACGGTCTCAGCCTCAAGGTGTAGTATAAAACGCCCCTGATGAGTTATGATAATGTTAAAAGACATCTTCATCGTAATTCAATAAAGAGACAACCTTTATGAATTGTACAATTTGAAATTTACATTACGTAAATAAAGCAATGTTAAAATAGAGATACGATTTATTTACACTAATGCAATCTGCTTTAAATTATGTATTTACGTATCGAGCCTCATTGTTTATTTATGACCGATCTGAGACGGTCTACTGGCGTACAATAAGTATTTTATGCATTACCAGAGGATGAAACGTATTTCTTTTAAACTGTCTGAAGACTTCCGCAAATAAGCAACATTTTTTAATAATTGCTTTAGTTTTACATATTTCTTAATACGCTAGGATTGAAGCCTTTTTTTTATGGGTAAACAGGAATCGGACCTTTTTATGTATCGTATGTCTTCTGAATGTTAACTAAGGTCCAGTTCCTGTATTCCAAAAACGAATCGTTTTAGCTTCGGGCAGTGAAATTTTGACATGGAATATTCGTCAAAAATAATTGTCGGTAAAATGACTCGTTTCTTGAATATAGGATAAACTGTTACTTAGCTGAACGTTACGACTGACGCGAACGTAGTTAAACGTGAATACATTTTGACACTGTTTTTACGTTCCTACTAACAATGTTGCTTAATTGTGTAAATAATTATTATTATTTTAACATAGAGCTGTCACAGAATAAAGTGTTATATACCATTGCAATACAGCCTGTGTAAATAAAATTTGTTTTGCATGATCATTTTCTAAGGTGTTACCAGCTCAAAGATATCGTAACCTTAAATAAATATTGTTTAGTCAAATATAAAGTTAAGAGGTCATTTTCATTACATTTTAACAAAGTAATGCCAAAGATTGCTAGTCAATAATTATTATCCATTTATCAAAACAATTTGATCTCAGGCTCGAAATATATGCATACTTACTCCGTTGTTCCGGAGACAACCGAAAGACACGCAGTCTCGTGCGTAAATGAGCTAAAATCTTCTGACTAAGGAAAAGGAATGCACGTAATTCGGGCCTCATAGTAAAATAATTATAGGAAGTAAATTAATGAAAAAAATTATAATTGTTTCGGCTTTTGTACAAAACAAAATCATATCAATTAAGACTGTTTCGATGAATTTTCATTCGCAGTCAACGGCCATACTGTGCATTTTAATGTAAATATAACATGTAAGGAAACTCGTCTAAATAATGAACATGTGTAAAATGAAATAAATTGTCTGAAATGTAAAATTGACGCTTTTAATTTAGTACTAAGTTCAACATTACAATAAATATAATATAATTAGTTATACTAAACATGAAGAAAATGCTAGATGCACAGGACTAGCGTTTTGTGCACACTATGATTGTGCTATGAACTTACGAGTATTATGAAAAATTGGCATATTGGTAAGGCGTTCTATAAGGTAATAATGAAATAATTTTGTAAAAATAAGTGCGTTCTTATGGCACTCAACGCTCTTTAGGAAGCAAACCTAAATAGGACTTGTTTGCGGATGAAAGCCTTTTTCTTGGTCTGTTTTGGACTTTGGACTTCATTTACATGGGACTAATAGCACCCGCTCACCCAGCACAGTAATAACCGTGTAGCCAGGCTTAGCAGTGGTAGATAACAATTGAGGATACCGAGTTGACTCTCATTAAGACCGGGAAAAAGTTAAACAGTCTTGGAATCTCCAACGAATAATATCAGAAGAATATTTGGAATGCAGCGGGCCTAGTTGTGTAATCAACCCAAATATTTTTTTAAATTCTCACGCAATAAGGCACAACCCTATTGCTGTCTACTGAACACATTACCATACTCCTACCTCAGACAATTTCCTAACAGTAAGACCCAATAACTGTTTGCCCCACCCGGGAATCGAAACCGGGATTTTACAAACATAATGGCATACTTCTGCTAAAAGGCGTACATGACTTTCAATTAAGTGATATAACTGGCCTGTGGCTATACTAATTAAGAATAAATAACTAAATAATGTTCATAAATAAATAAGTATTTCTGTCAAGTCCAGTCAGCTTGTGACCACGACCACTATAACCTGGTCGAAACGCCAAACACCGATATGCAAACAATATGCATGATCGCGTTAATACCAGTTACGAGTTATAAAGCGTTTTACAGAAAGGTATAGTCATATTTAAAGGCCACAATTTTTATCTGAAAAATAACTAATAAACTTGCGCTCTACATAAACATCAAAATGAATAATCACTATCAAACTTGCACCTGGTCATTGTCGGTCACCCAGTCAGCTATTAGTGTAGAATAAGTATCGACTAGAATGTGTAATCTATATATACGTGAAGCCAAAACTTTGGATCCCTTTTTACGAAAATTGGGCGGACGGAGGAGTATGAAATTTCGCACACTTATAGTTTATACAGAGAAGAAGTGACGAATGCTAATATTTATATAAAATATGCATTAGAAATACATTAAATTAATGAAAAACCACTACACACACAACCATGCACACACGCAGTCGAAGCGCGTAACTATGGTTACATATATCAATATATAATGAATGACATATATCAGCAATATCTTACAGGCAAACTTTGGTCGAATTTTGAGCACTAGGCGACCGCTAGTATATATAAATCGATAAATTTGAAAATGCAAATGTCTTAGTAAAAATATTGTATATGGATTTATTTGTCGCGGTTTTGCCACTGCACAGGGTGTATATTATGTGACGCTTAAATATGACCACGCTTTTCAGTTACACACTGTATATATGTATAATGCAACGAGAAAGTTAAAAAGATTTTTCTGCCAATCATTCTACGTTTATACGCCCTGTATAATTGTAATTATTGCACATATTACTATTTTTATATGGCCACGCATTTGTGTTTGAAGTAGTACAAAAGAACAAAATACTCTAAAAGTTTCCTAATATCTGTCATATTCAGGTATAGGCTTCGCGTAATGCGGGTTGATGACGCAGTTCCTGTCCAAGTATTTCGCGAGGTGAGCACCCACAATCCGTTCGCCTGACACTCGTTCCCAGAATTTGATCGCGTCCAAATGCCGTTGTTGGTCTTGACCACATTCCTGTCGAAATAAATCAATAACGATATGCTATTAACATTTTATAAGTTTATATGCTGTCTGTAATACAGACTGAGAATCTTTAGGAAAAGCCCTGAAGATAAATAGCGCGAGAAGATGATTTTGTTACATTTTTACACCTTACAGCGCTGATAATTTATGCAAAGCATGTTTTACAGATAAAATGGTGAACCAAGATAGTGGTGTATTGGTTATAGTCTCGCCACTACCAATGCAACAAATGCTGTGGGTTCAATCTCGGAAAAAAAATCGCGTTATCTACACATATTTCCAAGCCTGAATGTTCTTTGTTGTTCGAATAATAGTAAAGTTCGCTGCAACATGGGCTAGTATCCTAATACTAGCCCATGTTGCAGCAATCTTTCTTTTTTAATTAAAGTACCATCCCATTAGGATAGGATGGTACTTTTATTAAAAAAGAAAGACCGCTCATTGAGCATTCTCTTCCTTAAGTGATAAATGGTACAAATGATGCTAAGATCTGAAGAAGTCCGAGACAGTCTTCGCCACACAGGAGATGACAATTAAATCGCTCTATTCTGTAATACTACAATGACAAGCATTTCTAGAGGTGCTTTCAGCTTGGACTCAGTGGTTGTCAGTTTGGTGACCTGGATGAGTAGCCAGATCTGTCATAACGGATGGCAATAAAGGCGCACTTTTATTGACTTGTCTGGTGTACTCTGCCGTCATAACTGTCATAAGGGAAAAAGGCAAATTATTTTTAATTCGTCATTTTGATTATTACGTATTTGACGTAGGTATCTGCCAGTATTTTGATATTTAATATATAAAAATACTCGTAGCTATTACGTCTTTTTACCCGACTACGGCGAAGCCAAAAGGAAGGGTTATGATTTTGGCAGTATGGGTATGTATGTTTGTATGTTCCGTAGTGCCTGAACTACTGAACCGATTTTAATAAATGAGGTGTCAATAGATTCGTCATAATGGACCGGGTGACATAGGCTATATAAATTTTAAATCCATCCTTTTTGGACCCCTTTTTTTACGTAGTCGGGTTATAGTTTTTAAACTGTTATTCCCTTATGATGACGGCAGTATTGTAAGCGTCCACAAACTACGGTAGCCGTCGAACAATCAGGTGGCCTATATAGTGCCAAGACAAACAATTGCCGTCGCTTGGGGAAGGACCGGTATTTATATCATCTCTATATTATCTAACCTAGGTGGATTATAACATAAAATATTTTTACCGATGGAATATCCACAGCAGAACCGGTTGCCTGTAACACAAAGATATATATAATCATTAATAACATACATAATAATATATATGTACTCACGATACTATAGTAGACTATATGTTCACGAAAGTGTTGATGAAGTGTTAGGTATGTAATTTTCACTAACTATATTTTAGTTCCACGGCGCTGTCAGTCAGCGAACTATAAACCATTAGCTAGTAGATATTTAATAGCTCACGAAGAATACAACTGCCAGTTGATTTAGTAGATTAGAGCGAAATGGCAATATAATAGTTCAATAGTTTTTGGTTTACATTGCGAACTATCGAGCTTCTAGATCAGCTTGTTAAACTAGTGTAGTTGAGTGAAGAGATAGTCGCTTGCTCAATTGAGCGTAGTTACACTTTCCTTTATAGTACTCGCGTAAATGTAGGTCAAGTTAGGTTAGGTTTGCAACAGTTCTTTTTTCTGGATGAAAGATACCCTATGTCCTATTCTGTACCCCTGACAACATGTATGCAAAATTTCATGTTGATCGGTTGAGTAGTTAAGGCGTGAAAGCGTAACAAACAAACAAACTCATTTTCGCATTTATAATATTAGTAAGGATGTCAATCCATTAATCTTTTTACTATATAGTTTACTATCTTCTATTTAGTAGCATAGTTAGTATGATTGTCGTGCTCTACATTTTAACTAGCATATAATATCAGCCCTGTACATAAACTGTTGGGCACGGGTCTCTTCTGAAGAAGTGCGAGAAGAGCTGGGCCATCTAGCACGCTGGCCCAGTGCGGGTTGGCAGACTGCACATATCTTCGAGCACAGTATGGAGATCTCTTAGATAAATGCTGGTGTCCACGCGTAGTTTTTCTTTACCATTAAAGTGAACGATAATTAACTACATATTTGATACGCACATAACTTTGATAGTCACGATATGCGCGCCTTAAGGATCGCTGTTACTAAAACTATTAGCTAGTAGATATTTAATAGCTCACGAAGAATACAATGGTTTTTGATCCACTATCGAGATTCTACATCTGATCTCTGATTGATTTGACCCCCTTGCCCTGTAACTTGACTAGCACACTATCCACTATGTGTTTGGGACCTGACCACGCTAATACAGATCAAACTGTCTTATCGGACTTTGTAATAGGAGACTACTGCTATTGGGCATTTTCTAACAGAAAAACTCAGTAACGCTTTGTCCGATAGGATCAGGACAATAACATTATATCACCTAAGTTCAACCCCTATGAGCGTAATAAATAACTACGCTACTGCTATCTAAATGCATGCTTCACATTTTGTACAGATTATAGGTTATAGGGACCGTTTTTTTTAAAGATGTAGCGAGTTATTATATTTAACTATAGACTAGATAATCATATAAAATGATAAAACTTACGATGCCGCTTTTCCTGCCCAAGTATTTCTCGATCACAGATCGGAATGTACCCACTTTTCGGTAATCCTGAAAATATCCAGTACGATGGTATAATATCAATCATCATTGATTTTTATAAAAGAACTATTTTATTTGCATATATTTATATCACTATCACTACAAATTATAAAACAAAGTCCTCCCCGTCTTTCTGTCTGTCGCGATAAACTCAAAAACAACTGAATGGCTTTAATGCGGTTTTCATCAATAGACAGAGTGACTCATGAGGACGGTTTAGGTGTATAATTTGTTAAGGTTTTGTAGTAAGATATCTTTAGAACTTTGATTTGTAATAAAAAAAACACTAAAACACTGGCTTTTATTTCTCGGCATCTACATGAATATACAATTATTATCCGATTAATGTAGTCAACGGACTTTTAGGTGATAAAGAACTTACTTTCAAATTATTATTAGCAGAATTTTCGCCTACTGGTTTTGACATGATAATATTTTGGTGTAGGTACTTTTAAGGAATTTTATAAGCTATATAATAATAATACATAAATAAATCATCAATGTACATAATAATAATTATAATTACTGATTGTTTGTATTTTCAACTTTTCTCAGTGTCGAATGAATTCTCCCTCAAATTTTGCATGGTGGAATTGACACATGTCATATTTCACGAAACAATAACCGGACCAAAAAGGTTTGGTAACCATTTCAATTTCAAGGTTTTAAGAAGGGACACAGCGCAATGCATATTCTATCGGCAGAAAATAGTAGTAGTACAAGGATTCTGAATGCAGAATTTCAAAAGACATTATTCTATACTAATCATATAGGAATGATTATATTATTACCTTGAGTTATCAAAATTAAAAAGTGAAAGCCGATGATTCTTGAAGGGAATTTGTATTCTAATAGATAAGCTCTATGTTATTTACCTCTATTGTGTTATCTTGCACGAAATATTTAAGTAATAGAAAATGGTTTACTGTGTTTCGGTTGGTAAGAAAGAGTTGCACAGGCATATCTAGCTACCACAAAATCCTTTCCTTTATTCCAGTTTAATTCATTTCTTTAGCCGTCATAGGGCTCAGTAAGCATTTAAGAGTTGACCACAGCTTGCAATGCAGGAAACGAACTGTTGTTTCTTGTCGTTTCCTTCCTAAGTCTAAAGTTTTAGACGTAGAAAAATCTTCCATATAATGTGTCATTTTAGGTTATCCACGAACGTGGTAAAGAAGTACTCCTTCATGAGAATACCTATATAAATAAACTTACTTTAATACTAGTAGGATCAGTCATGGTTCTTAAAGACATAATCTCTGGATTAATATCTATTGAAGAACCTCTTGGCCGCTCATCGTACAAAGCGAACCTGGATTTCATCAAGTCATAGATCTAAATAAAAATAATAGTCATAGTAAGATACATATTTTTCTCATGATTGTTTGCAAAATAAACTACAAAAGTATTAATTACCATACATTACATTACAATTAAATAAGAAATAAACCAATTTTAGCAGTAAGGTAGTTTCAGGCTTGCTTCTACGTATAAGCAAGCTTGAATAATATCGTAGAAGAGGTAAGTATACCCACTACATATAAACAATTCGCCAGCAATGTTTTTACCTGAGTCCTACATAATAAAGTGTGACTGACGCTATTGACGACCACCAAACATATTGTCACACTCCATGCTACTACTAGATATTTTCTAACAGAAAACCCAATAACAGTTTTCCCGAGTCAGGAATCAAACCGAACTTCTCATGATCACACATAACCACTTATGCCACGAGACCAACCAAGCAGTTGAGCTTAAGAATGACGAGTTGGTCAATCGAGAAAGACATTCATAGATACGATGCACGTCCATAAAATTGATATCCGTAAATAATTGTCTTTTAACCGATCATTATACAAAACATTGATCATGATCATCAATTTTTTGTATTTATTAAAGACAATCCTAGCCATTTGACATCTAACGCCATCTTTTGATTGAGTTAGAAAATACTGTCAAGTTGTTGTTGCGCCGACACCCTCACTTACCTACCATGATCGTGCATACCCTTCTTGCTTCTATTATGAGTTTGTTCGTTTTGCAAATGATAGATGGCGATTTCTTTGACAAAGTCGTGGAAAGCTTTCTAAAAGTACCGTAACCACAAGCGTACTCGTATATCCGAGAATCACAAAATATACGCTACAAGCGAACTGGCTTAGCACGGCAAGCGTCAGCATTCAGCACCAAATCCAAAATTTTGATTCATTTCTAAAATGCCTCAAAACATTAAAATACTTCGCTATGAGCAAATTTGCATGAACATAGGATGAGGATCCATCCAACATATTTATGTAACGTATAACGACGTACACGAGTGTTCTTTATAGAACATTCTTGTACAATTGTGCAAATTTTACATTAAAAACAAGACTCTATTATTCTTACCATGCCTACATCCTGCGCATTGATATCATCTATCAGTTCTCTGAATGTTTCTTGATACAGAGCTGACATCCACGGTTGTGTGAAGAACTCGTACAAATCATCAATTTCATTCCTCTGCAAGTTTATCAAAAATGTCAATCAATCTCTCACAGTCCAATACTGGACATATGATATACATATAATCTCTTTTCTCTTCGAATTTGTATACTAATACTCTTTGTATACAATATATGCCAGCCATCTTCTCAAAGGCGTCGATCTATTGGGTCATGATTGTCCTACTAATTTGCGATCTTTTCTCTAAAACTTACTTACTCCAGAAGCCTTAGTAGATATAGCAATACAACTTTCAGATGCTATCTCTGGGAATTATGCCGGTGATGGTAATTCTCAGTAGGTACTTCAGATAATTAAAAATGCTCTGAGTGAGATTTTTATTTGCGCACTATCCCTACCGCAAGTGTACACGTCGAGACGCATCTACATGTTTGGTTTAAGTTGTCATAGTGAGTCATCATAGGTAGGACATAATTCACAAAATCTTTTGGTCACAATCTATAACCAGTGCTTAAGCGTAGTAAAATTGCGTCGCGGTAAAACATAAACATATAAATAATGCATATACTGCATTATTATAGTGTAACTACTTCTCTCTACCCTATTTTCATTATTGATGAGATTGCAACCAAATTAAGCCTTGCTTAAACATGCGTCGCATTTGTGCGATAAACCGAGATACACGTTGACTATCCCTTTGCTGCGCTTGTAAAGCCAAAACCAGTGTCAATTTTTGATGGTCAGCGATGCATTAATCATTATATATGCATCTCAGCTTTTATAAATATCCACAGGCATTTGCGACATTACATAACAAAATATATGATCCTGTATGGAGTCAAAATTTGTGTGATCCACAGTTAGCTATTCCACGTCGGGATATTCTGTCTACTGTTTTATAACTTACCAAATATCTGGCTAGTAACTTATTATAGCATCTGCCATGTTGCCCAAAGAGCTGGGATAGTATCTCAATGGAGAATGGCTTCTTGGACAGACAGGTGATTGCGTCTATAGTGTGCAGCACGCTTACTTGAAGGTGGAAGTAATTGCCGTGCTTGTCAGTAACAAGTGTGTGGCCCTGCGGAACAGTCAACGGAAAACTATTGTAGAAACTTTGATTGTATGAAAGTCATTTATTTGCTGACAGTACGAATGAGATGACTCGTCTGGAAATACAATACTCTCTCTTCTCCTTAGCCTTTATTATTCCCAAGTCACTTGGGGTTGCCCTTCTAGTCTAACCGGATCTGACTGGATATCAGTTTATACACGGAGCGACTGCCATCTGACCTCCGCAACCCGAAGGCTAACGATACCCTAAAGCTAGACCAGTGTCAGGATATTAGAGGGCACTGACTTCCCAATAACGACTGCCATAGATGTTCATGATAGCCGGGACCGACGGCTTAACGTGCTCTCCGAGGCACGGAGCAGGCGATAATTGTCAATCAATACGCACATAATTTCGAAAAATCATATAACTTCCGAAAGTCAGAGGTGCACGACGTGGGGTCGAACCCTCGGGTTCGAACCAACGTCTCGACCCTCTGCATTGCAGTCTGTTGGTCTCCCCACTGAGCTATCGCTGGAAATACAACACTCTTACAGAAAATCGGTACAAGAGTGGTAACACTGTTGCTGCGTTTCGGTTTCGCCCGAGGAGTAAAAGTATCAAAAGCACATCTTTATCTAATTTCTTTCATTTCATCTCATCTTTAAGAACTTGGGCATGGGCGAAGCGCGAATGGTTCCTCGGATATTGCAAGAGATTGTTGTCGCAATACCTACGGACGCGTAAGCACGTTAGCCGTAGTAAACGCTACGATAACTATGTGTTGTATACCTGTAGTGAACAATATTTTCAGATCTACTTTAGACGACCTGCTACCCCGTCAGCTAAAATATTCATGATTTCTATACCTTTAAGGAAAGCGCGATAAATAACTAAAGTATTGTAAGCATCATTAGTTGCAGTAACCGCTTGCTGTTTAGCTACCGCTAACCGCTTTTGGTATTTTGGCAACAGAAAATACACACCTGATGCGGCAAAATCTGCTTCACAGCCATAGGTATTTCCTTGCCACACTTTCTAATTTTCATATAGTACAAAGGACCAGGCAACGTTGCAGACTGAATTATTGGAGACTCAAACTTAATTACTGGGCGCCATCTATAAGTTACAAATTAGTTTAATAATCATACAGACCAATAATGGATTAGTAAAAATGTAATGTAATAATTATGGGTGAAGGAAAACATGGTGAGGAAACCTGCATGTCTGAGAGTTCTACATAATGTTCTTAAAGATATGTGAAGTCTGCCAACCCGCAGTGGGCCAGCGTGGTGGACTATAGCATATCCTTTCTCACACATAAAAGAGGGCCATGCGTAGCAGTGGGACAGTTTAATACAGTGCTGATATTAAAATTATGGATCCAGGTCGTGAGGTCTCGACTTTGATTGGCGTAATCGTTTTTATTAAGTACTTGATTGTCGTGTTCTGGATATTGTTACTAGATATTTTTATAATTTTTTTTAGTAACAGCAAGTAGACCGTTTGTGTCCATGGAACATTAAACATAGCAGACCCATTTTTGCTTGGCAAGCACCTCTGCCTTCCCCTTCGCGCATACATATACACGTCGTATATATCATCAGTCTAATTATGGATTATTTCATAAATTTTGTCTATTACTTATACAATGTGATTACCTTATATTTATAACACGCTGCTCTTAGACCACACGACTGCTTACCATCAGGCAGAGTGTGGTCATTTTGACGAGCAAAATAAAAAAATAAAAATGTAACAGCTACCTAAAGCTAGTCTTACTTTAAGGTGCGTAGCCCATAAATGAGATCAACCAACCAAAAAAAAAATCAGGTAATATTGGAAAACTATTAACAATAAATGAATCAGTAGCTGAATAAATATTTTAATTAAACAATTTGGACTTACCGTCTGTATGCGTTATTTGCATCCATTAATTGATATCGCGAAGAACTTTGACTATGATGACTTATAAACCTAAACAAAATCTGCGATTAAAGTGAGTAAAAAATGCCGTGTAATGTGACTACGAATCGTAACTAATAATATTATAAATGCGAAGGTAAGCTTGTCTGTCTGTTACGCTTTTCCGCCTGAACTACTCAACCGATCGTCATGCAATTTCGCATACACGTTGCCTGGGAAACAGAAAAGGATATAGGATACCTTTCATCTAGAAAAAGTACTATTACTAATCTAACCTAACCTATATTTACGCGAGCGAAGCTGCGAACAAAATCCAGTTACAAAATATTTTTTCACTCCTGAAATTCACTCTGTTTACATATAAATAATTAAAAATACAGGCTTATTAATCTGTATACTGATAGATGTATACCTGGTGAATTCGACTATGCATAATACCTTTATATCGCAAACTTCATTTTTAGATATTTTATTTAAGGTATTGCCGTTGGTAGGTAACAAACTCTAGACTTTTAATGATAACTGTACAACATAATACTTAAACCTACGTTTAATGTAAGTGGAAAGATAAACTTATATAGTCTTCCTGTATGAAAGCAATACAAAGTTGCCTAGTTGTGAAAAAAAATTGCCAAGCTCCTTTAGAAGGTGCTATGCTGTTTCTTGCGGTTTGCAATTGCCAATGAAGCCAGATTTAGTGCTGCAAGCGATCATATGATACAGTAACTGCTCACCAACTGCCTCCGTGGCGCAGCGTTAGTGAAGGCGACTGCTGTCGGGTCGGGCCGTAAAAATGATATTGGGTTTTTCTATTTAGAAATCCTCAATACGAGCCCGGAGTTAGGAAGTTGGCGGTGTTAGACACTTCTGTGCCTCGGCAAGCACGTAAAGCAGTTGGTCCTGCGCCTAATCTTTCACCGGTCATGTCAGATTGCCGTCCCATCTGATCATGAGAGTGAGGGAACAGAGAGTGCACTTGTGTTTGCGCACATACTTATGCACTATAATATCGCAGATGGCCCGTCTCCGTTAAGATTGGCCGCCGTTATCGAAATTCGGTCTGGAGGTCATTTTTACCATCAGACAGTCATCAGTTTAAAAAAACAATTTTCTAGTGTTCTTAGCAACCCTCCATCTAAGCCAAGCGCTTGTTTCAAGAGTGGATTGGCGGTGGTAGTATTATGAGTGAGGATCACACCCACGACTCTTAGACCGTACATTACCACCGCGCTACGAGTCTCTACAATATCTCCACAAGATGCAGATAAAATCATTGTTCATAGCGCCGGTCTGCATTTTACATCGTTGAATCATATGCATGCGTAATTTAAAAAACGAGTAAATGTATTAAAGTATTATTTATATAAATGGATAATTTACCCTAAAGCGCTAGAACTACATTGGGGCAATATTTCTGAAGGCACGGTGTTCATATATTCTACGTCTATCACAAATGGATCCAGCCTCCTCAAAAACAACTTTGCCAACTGTAAAGAAATAAACACAGATAAACCTCTGAAACCCAATATATATAGATGAGAACAATATTCGATTTCCGGCCTATCCAGCAAAATTTTTAATATTGGGTTTTCCGTCGAAAGCGTGGCCAAATATTTGATATTCGGTTTACGCCAAAATCACTTACGTAGCATATTTAGTAAAAATGTTTAGAATTGCTTTATCGATGGCAATTAATTATGGTCATCAAAATCTCAGTAGGTAGGATCGTGCACCTAACCTCGTTTAATTAAATCAATTTTATTTAAAAGGAGCGCTAATAATGATGATGTTTAACTCCGTAATTCGACAAGCACGTAAAAGTGTTGGTCGTGTGCCTGATCTCTTTTTAAGACTTTGTTTTTAAAAGGCTACTCCGGCACTATATGTTATTCCTGTGTCGCGGGAGACTTTATCAACATTCAAATAACGGAACACCCAAACTCTGAACAATCATTTGTGAATCACACAATTTGTTTACTCTATGGGTTTCGTTTTGGTGTCGCTCACTATGGGCCTTATCAGAAGGCTCAAGGTCACGCAAAGGGCGATGGAGAGAGCTATGCTCGGGGTTTCCCTGCGGGATCGAATCAGAAATGAAGAGATCCGCAGGAAACTAAAGTTGCCGACATAGCTCTCCGGATAGCCAAAGTGAAGTGGCAGTGGGCAGGGCACATATCACGCAGAACCGATGGCCGTTGGGGCAAAAAGGTTCTAGAGTGGCGGCCACGCACCGAAACACGCAGCAGGGGTAGGCCTCCCACAAGGTGGACCGACGACCTGGTAAAGGTCGCGGGAAGCGGTTGGATGCGGGTGGCCCAAGACCGGTCTGTGTGGAAAACCTTGGGGGAGGCCTATGTCCAGCAGTGGACGTCTTTTGGCTGACATGATGATGATGGGTTTCGAACCCACAATACTCGGCGCAGCGGCAGCGGCAAGGCGACTACTGAAGTCACTACGCCATCCGTGCAGTCATAAGGCAGTGCACTAGTTCGCGCATAATCTTATGCAGTACAATATGACATAGACCGTCGTGATCAAAATTCGCTCCGCCTTTATTTTACCAATTATCCTAAAATCGGTACTGGTATAGTATGGTCCGATATACAAAGCACTAAAGCACTCTTACCGCTTCGCCTATATCCTCGGTGCAGTAGTCCCTATGAAAGCGTCGGGTGGTGTACAATTTTCTTGAGTAACTAATGCAGGTACCCGCAGCGTATATGAAAGGATCGTTCGTGTCGAAAGTAGGACTTACTACCAAACCACCGTCGTAGACGAGACCGGATTCATTAACAGCTGTGCAATAAAGGCACGAAATGTTAAAACTATCGTTCTATTAACAGTTAATAAATATCAT
Source organism: Catocala sponsa (assembly GCA_963564715.1). Classification (NCBI taxonomy): domain Eukaryota; kingdom Metazoa; phylum Arthropoda; class Insecta; order Lepidoptera; family Erebidae; genus Catocala; species Catocala sponsa. Next base: position 17,546,971 of record OY751339.1, on the reverse strand, counting down.
ATAGGACAGATAGGATTGAGGTGTTGAATAGAAGGCTTTCCATAGAATAATATGTGATATCTATCTGGCCCTTTGGGAAGCTTACACGGAGACATGGGTCCAACGTGAAGAGGCCCTTCGAGAGTTTTAATCTAAAGTGGGAAGGAACACCTACGTGGCCCTAGCCGTAGCAGGCGTAGGACTATTGCTACCTATTATTATGTACATTAGTACGTCTGGGCTATGGGTATGGGTTTTTGATGGCCCGGTATATTGGTAACTATGTTTATGTTATTATTAGCATTAAAAATAAACGACTGTAGGTACTAAAACTGTGCGACCGTTTATTTCGATGACAAAGAATCAATCGCAATTTAGAACAAATATTAGTGTTATTCAATAAACAATCCTTCTGAGAATACATTTTGTTTTCTCATTTATTGCTTACGTTTGTATAGATTTCAATCACACCACAATTATAAGGAGTACAAGGTGTTTATTTAGAATTGTAAGTAAGTTAAACAACAAATACGTACCTTTAAATGCATGCAGACTAATAGCCCGCATACCAAAGTAAAACAAAGCAAAGCAATTGAGCGAGATAGCATGCAAAGGCGTCATAAGGTCCAATGACTGAACAAACTTGTCCACCAGTACCCAGCTTGCCAGGTAACATTTACGTATCGCACGAATACCCAGATCGTTTAGTTTGGCTTGTACCCTCTCGTCCACCTAAAACATAACACATAATATTATGAACATATGTGAACGATGTTTTAATAAATTATTATAATTTAGACTGCATTAGTCCATTTACAAGACTATATATATTTACAATTATATTTTCGCCAGTGATGTTTCATTATGTATGACTTCCACTAAGAAATAAAGGTCCGTCTACAGATTTATTTACTGCGATCCAAGTCGTGTTGCATGCGAAAACTGCCTGCTTCCAGATGCTCAAATGACCTCAAGCTATTGACAAGCTCATTTCGGTTGTTGTACATTCGTCACAAAGTAAATTCGTCACATTTTGAAAAATCCAAACATTGAAAGTAAATTCGTCACATGTGTTAAAAAATATGTGTATATTCGTCACAGGTACATAAGGGTTATTGTAAATTTGTCACAAATCCTCATTTAACATCATTTTTGCTTAAAGTAGTGATAGTAAGCAAAGTTATTGATTTTAGCGCTCCATCAACGCTCTAATCGAAGAACAATGATTTTTACGTAGGTGTTAGGTTATTATATTTATTTATATAGTTGTAGGCAAGTCAGCAACTCGTGAACTGTGACTTTTTATCGGTTTTATGTTAAATTAAAAAATATATGATTATTACTGTGATTTAATTGGGATTAAATATAATGACCATCAATAATACTAATTGCACAGCAAAATATGCTTACTAAAATATATCATAACGAGCACTTATACGCCTCAAATCACTGCATTCCGTCTCCGAAGGGTTAGGTTATGTTAGGTTCCTTCTTAAACCCACCCAAAAATAGGAGCCCCACGTAGCAGGGCTGCGTCGACTTAGTTTGAACTCTTTAAAATATGTTAGTAAGCCTATTTTGCTGTGCAAATAGTATTTTTGGTAGAACAAAGGCAAAAATTTGAGAAACAGGTGAATACTACCCGATTTAATTGTCTTTCTATTGTTTATCTTATAATTGTAATGTTGTGGGCAAATCGTCCAATTGAGAACTGTGATTTTTATGTACCTACATGTAAGGTAAATTATTAAACTTACTGTGATTATGAAAAATATACAACATTTTTATTCTACTAGTTGTTTAATTTTTTGGCTATTGGTGCGGGTAAAAACCATGTGACGAATTTACAATAAACAAAATTAATAAATTGGTTTATTGTATAAATTAGAATTGTGACGAATCTACACATACTTTTTTTCGTGACGAATTTACTTTGTGACGAATGTACAACCCGCTCATTTGAGCCATTGGTCATTGGTAGGGAGGTACATATCTAACGCAGAGTGTTTGTGTCTGTTCTCGCACTTCTAAAACATATTTCCTCATCGATTGTCGATCCATACACACAATGTGACTTAACTTATTTACCTCACTACTATGCTTGGATTTTACGTCATCGTCATCGTCATCATATGTGATTATTTTAGAATCAGTCTCCGTTAAAAACTTAGTAACAGTTTGATTAACCGACTTACTCGTAAACCATGAGAACAACAAGGCAATCGAAGAGTAAAAATAATAATTATATTTGACCCTTAATAAAAATAGGATAACATAAATCGTTCAACTTAAAGAAAGATTATAATTTGTCATCTGCAATCAACACATACGACTTCATTGTTAAAGCAGTTGACTCTCAGAGTTGAAGGATCCTCTTCAGACGGGAATGGCTCCACGAAGACGATCATGCCAGGCTGTATACCCAGCTCCAACAAGGCAGCGATACAAGTGTACGCCTCAATGTGGTCTCCGTATACCACCACTGGGTTCTTTAAACTGATTGCATGGTTTTCTTCTTCTGTAAGACAATAATCGTTTCTGATAGAGACATTATTAAAAGGTGGCACATTGAAACAGCTATTCTAACCAGAGGCAGCCTAAATAAGGAATCAATTTGGCTTTCTAGAACTCGTTAAGGCGACAGCTGCTGTAAGCAGCAGCACCAATTATCTTTATATCTAATGGTTGCCTCCATTAACTTTATTGGATTTGATGCCAGCAATCCATATAAGGGTAAACGGTAACCATCTCTGATAAATATATAGGATTCATTCCTAGCAATTGCGTCAGTAATGGTATAACATGGTCAATCCGCTGCCGCTGTGGTAGCGGATTGACCATGTTAGCTTATAGTCTAAGCCTCACCTGGACTGCAGTTTACTGCCACCTGGTATAGTCAGCACATAAATAGATGCATATTTGCAAGATTTTAATTAGCTATATCTTTAAATATTATAACAAATATAAGTTTTTTATAGCAAATATAGTTTAACGATAGTTGATTTAATCACTAATTAACAGAACAACAATAATCCTAACTATAATAATAATAATATAATAATAATATTACAAAAGCGAAAATGAGTTTGTTTGTTTGTTACCTTTTTACGCCTAATCCACTGAACTGATCATCCTGAAATTTTGCATATACGTTGACAGTTATACAGAAACGGACATAGGCTACGTTTCATCCCGAAAAAAATTACTGTTCCCGAGGAAAACAATAATAAAGTTCTTATGGTAATAGATGGCGCCACGTGTCTTTCGAATCATGATTGAATTATATTATTACAAGCAGAGTACAAGCCAAATTGATTGTCAAATTCTAAATTAACACGAGCGAAGCCGCGGGCAAAAGCTAGTTTAATTATAAAATACAGAAACAAGTTTGTAAAATTTTCAGCTTCTTATGATGCTAACTGTACCTGCAATTCGGGACAAGCAATATCGGTTCCAATTGCTACAAGAATTATTTACTTTCAGATGAGTCATATTTGCTAAGTTATCAGAATTAAAACATCTAAAACAAGACTAAATGATATCATCATCATCATCATCATTTCAGCCTATTGCAGTCCACTGCTGGACATAAGCCTCCCCCAGGGTACGCCACAAGGCCCGATCTCCCGTTTTCGCCATCCAGTCACCTCCAGCCACCTTTTTCAGGTCATCGGTCCATCTGGCCGGGGGCCGTCCTACACTACGCATGCCGAGTCGTGGTCTCCACTCGAGAACCTAAATTATATGCTATCTTTAAAATATGAGGCTGGTTAACAACTCTACTAACTTATATCACTTATCAAACGCATCAGTTTCTTCAAGTTGACGTTAGCTTCAAACAAGGAGTTAATAAGAAAAACGTTAGTAGGCAGTTCAGGTGGTGGCGGCACTCGATCCTCCTTGTACTTCGGATCGTCCATCAGTATTCTTTCACAAGGACTCCCTTTTCTAATCAAAACAACATTACTTTAGAAAAAGAAAGAAATAGAGATTTAGTCGCTTAATCTAGACCTTTGATCGGAAGCCATAATCTTAATTTTGCGAGAGGCTCTATGTATGACTCAGTTCTCGTACCCTCGTATAGAGATCAAGGATTCTAAATCCCAAAACATTTTAAAGGTATTCTTGATAGCTGGTGACTTTATTAGCTCTTTGAGTTGGATAAGTAAAAAGGTACAAAAGAAAAAAAATAGACACACACACACTCATTGATCATGAATCCTGTCATTTAAGGTAGAACTGTGCATACACACTCGCTTACATCGCGCATCCGACGAAGCAACGTATTCTTGGCCAGTTTATCCTGGTAATGATATACTAACTGTATTTCCTGTGCAAGATTAATGGCATCTTTTAAATATTCTGGATGCTGAAACTGTTGGCCACAAGTCAACACTAGTTCGTCATAATATTTAATTGAGCCGCACTTAAAACGGATACATTTTCGTTTCCTGTAAGGTATAAAATTAAGCTTAAATATGCACCAACAGTGAGCTACTACAAAAAAAAATTAATAACTCTGTTTAAATAGCACAATAAAATTAATAAGTTACAACTTGTTTAAAGACGACACAAATAATTTTCACGCCTATTTACGACTGTTTATTTATTTCTGAAGGATTACGTACCGTGAGCACATTTTTCAGCTCGGTTGAAGCCATAATTTAAGAGATTTCAATCAAACAGCGTCAGCACCACTGCGGAATAAGCCCAGCAAAAGCCTGAACTAAACAACCTTCTGTAATGAGCACCTATCGTGAATAGAGTTTCCAGGCTTCTTGCAGATAACTTAGTTAGCAAAAACACATACCCTACAGAAGCCGCCTATATAAAGAAAATACACAGCAAACCAACTAGACCAAAGTTCCCGACTCCGTGCTGTTACTGACAATTTACTGATATAAATTCCTGGTCATATTTTGATGATCCGACATCGCTGACGATGAGCTAGCTGATTTAAATCAACGTGAAAATCTTGTATTGCCAGCCACAAGTAGAAAAACAGTGACATACACAATAACTTTACCGGTCAATGCCAACCAGGGTGGCTGTCATGACATCTATGTAGAAATAGAAGGGCACGCTCTTGATGTACCGGTCCGTGAATCGTCCGTCCCGCGGCACGCATATGTCTGCCGCCTTCAGACAATCCGTCACTGTCGGTAGACCGTGCTCCGACACTAGTGTTATGTTGCTGAATGTTAGGTACTGCGACGTCGGCCTACATATAAAAAAACATTTAAATAGTAATAGAAAATTCACGCTTGGTTTGATCTTATTATACAGGTCGATGTGTGAATGAGTATATGGCATTGTAAATCTTCGATCGCGCAGCTAAGATAAAGAAGAAACTTACGTATAATGCTTAAAAGCATAATTACGTGTTCAAGAAAAGACTGCTAACACATATCTCTAAAGATGAAACACTTCTATCGTGATTATTGATTATCTTAAAACTTTTAACTTAGACCACTAACTTCGCTTAGACACTTAACAGCTTGCATTCTTTTCGACCGTATTAATAACCGAGTTTTTATTACGTTTACAGCTACCCGCACCGGGTTAATGTTAAATTGAATTAAATTTAAAATAAGTACCTAAACTATTTTAAGTAGATTTAGGTAAGTAGCATACACGATATACAAGTTTCATTAGGAAAGAAAGCTTAATCGTGCTCATGTACCTATGGCGCGCGCATTCGTTTATCAAATTGTGAAATCAGTGGATACTGCTGAATTTACGCATTAATCACATAAATCATTACATAGCTAATATAATTATCATACACAGCTGTTCAAACACACCAGTTACTTACAGGTATATGCGTTAGTTATATAATCTAAGGCTTAGATAATATAATGCAAATACTACCGAACAAATATGACGTGTCAAATCGCCACGCGACAGCGACTGTCATGCGTCGCGTGGTGATAAATGGTGATATTTAAGCTTTAAGAAATAAGTCTAAATGATTAGTAATAAGTATCAGTAAAATGTACTGACCCCATAAGCAAAGTTTCGATAAAAGCAAGCCCAGTACGACTTGCACCAACAACCACAATGGAATTGTTCACAAAAACCTTAGGTAGACTTGTCATTGGTTTTTCTAACTTCCATAGCGCGAATGGCATGTGTCTGTGGTATACAATATAAACCGTAAATTACCGTGTAAATAACAATAAATACCTCAGACTAAATAGTTTATACTTTAATGTATATATATGACATGTTATTGATGTTTAACTAATTACAGAAGAAAGGATTAATATACTAGTAACATTTTATGTTTTCTGTATTTAAATGACATTAGATTGATCAGTTTGCACGTTATTAATTATTTATTTTAATTGTTCGTCGCTGTAACAATTTTTTTATGAGCTGTAAAAATCTAATAACGGTTATATCCTAATTATTACTAAGTATACCAACTAACACCATCTTGTAAGCTGTAGGCAATAGGTGGTAGGAAGTAGGGACCTACCGTCTGATATAAATATTGCATTATTCAAATTTTAAAGCCTTTTTTATCTTAGTAATAATATTTAAACTGTTTTAGTAATAAATATATAAACTCACATCTGTTTAAATATGCTATCTAGGTCTTTATTTCCACTGATGTTAGGAATAGATCTGCGGGGATGCACTGGATTCATATGGGAGGCAAGGGACATCAAGTTACGGCCCAGATTCTACATAAAAAATAAAATATAATTCAAAATATATGTAAATACGCACATTTCGCAGCATAGGATAGAGAGGGGCTGGTTGAGCATACGGGTAAGTTGGGCAATCGAAATATCTCAGAAACTATAGATCGCAACCTAACACTTCAAATTGCGAAAAGATGCGGTCGTGGTTATGCAACTCATTGCGCGACCGCCAGTGACGACTTGTCGATCGAGTGAAGTACACAATAAAATTATAAGCACGCTTTGTTTAATTAGCAACCAAAAAGTAAAAAATTGTCCTTGGGAATATTTCTTCTAAAGGAGTCAAATATTATCCGTTTTCAATCAGGTAAGTTTTATGCTTTTATAAATTTAGTATATTTTCGGTATGTTGACTAGCTTTTGTCCGCGGCTTCGCTCGCGTAAATATAGGTTAGGTTAGGTTAGATTTGCAACAAGCCAAGGCTGACATCAGCCTTGGCGAGCTCGGCATCTCTGGCATCCCGTGCAAACCCACGCTAACTGGGGCCAGACTACTGGAGGTGCCCGGCGCTGCCAGTGTCGAGGCCGCGGATGCCTTCGCTGCGAAGCTGAGGGCATCGCTCGATGAGGCGGACGTCCGAGTCACCAGGCCAGTGAGATAGAAATAGGAACGGCCGTCGTTACGGCCTGTAACGGCGGCCAAAACTATTGTAAATGGGGGAAAAAGACTCCTCGTCGGGTGGGTTTCGGCGCAGGTTAAGCTCCTGGAGCCGAGGGCCCTGAGGTGCCACCGATGCCTAGCCGAGGGGCACGTCGCAGCTCGGTGCACCGCGCAGGTAAACTGTGCCGGCCGGTGCTACCAATGCGGCCAAGACGGCCACATAGCCAGGAGCTGCACGTCCGCTGCGCACTGTGCATCATTTGTGCGGCAGCGGGCCGGCCGGCCGAACATCGGGCTGGCAGTAAAGCCTGCGCCGCACCCAAAAGCAGAGAGGGCAAAGCGGCAGGCCCGCTCGACGGGGAAGTCCCATTGGAAGCGGCCCCACCTGATGACGCGTCCGAACCTGTGGGTGAAGCGGTAATGGAAACCAATTAATGGCTCCATGTCACTTCCTCCAGGAAAATTTAAATCACTGCGCCAATGCTCAGGATTTGCTGCTCTAGAGTATGGCGCAGTGGCAAATAAACATCGCCGTGGTCGCCGAGCCGTATTTCGTCCCGCCCAGAGGGGATTGGGTGGGAGACCAAACGGCTTGGTGGCCGTAATTATTAGAGATAGCGCCGGCACTCCGCTCCCTGAGAACATCAACAGGGGGTCGGGGTGTGCGGCGGTTTTCGTTGCCGGGATAGCCGTGGTGGGGGTTTATTTCACACCCAAACGATCTCTCGCCGAGTTCGAGGTCTTCCTCGAAGACCTGGATGCAGTCGTCCGTCGTTTCCACCCTCACCCCGTTTTAGTCCTCGGGGACTTCAACGCCGTCTACGGCTTGGGGTTCCCCGTCTACGGACGCGAGGGAGGAGGTGTTGGAGGAGTGGGCCTTAATATCTGGCCTGCTCTTTCTCAACCGGGGCAATGTCCACACGTGCGTGCGTTAGCGGGGCGGTTCGATTGTGGACATTTCGTTCGCAAGCCCCGCTCTAGCGCGTCGTGTTGTCGGCTGGCGCGTGGAAGAGGAGGTGGAGACCTTGTCGGACCACCGGTACATTCGGTTCGACGTCTCCGCCCAGATTTCGAGTGCGCCGACCCCTGTGGGCCCCGGTTGGGAAGGTCCGCGCTGGGCTTTGAGCAAGCTCAATAGGGAGGCCCTCCTGGAGGCCTCTATCGTGCAGGCCTGGGCTTCTGTGCCCGACAGGCCTGCCAATGTAGAAGCATAGGCTGATTGGTTTCGGGAGGGCTTGTCGCAGTGCTGTGACGCGGCGATGCCCAGAGTGAAGTCTCGCCCTGCAAAGCGTCAGGTGTACTGGTGGTCGGTCGAGCTCGCGCAACTTAGGGGCGCGTGCGTGGCTGCCCGGCGCCGGTATGCCAGACACCGACGTAGGCGTCGCCGCGATCAGTACGCGGCCACTAGGGAGGAGGAGCTGTACGAGGCGTACAGGGCGGCCAAGACGTTGCAGCTGGCAAAAACATCCACCCGCGAGGAGCTGCTGGCGACTCTAGATGCTGACCTATGGGGGCGTCCTTACCTTATGGTAAGGGGTAAACTACGCTCCTGGGCTCTCCCGCTGACCCAGAGTCTCCGGCCCCAGTTGCTGGAGGACGTAGTGGTCGCTCTGTTTCCCGAAAGGGGAGAGCACGAGCCTCCGCCTATGGCTGCGCCTCCTCCGGTGCCAAAAGTGGACCTGACGACGGACGACGATGTGCCCGAGGTAACCCGGGTGGAAATGAGGGTGGCGGTGCAGAGGCTGCAAGCCAAGCGCACCGCCCCGGGCCCAGACGGCATTCCGGGCCGAGCATGTGTCCTAGCCCTCAAGGCCCTCGAGTCCCGACTAAGGAGCCTGTTCAGCGCGTGTCTGGAGTGGGGCCAATTCCCGGACAGGTGGACGACCGGGAGAATGGTCCTGCTCCGGAAAGAGGGGCGCCCGGCGGACAGTCCGTCCGCGTACCGGCCCATTGTGTTGCTCGACGAGGTCGGAAAGCTGCTCGAAAGAGTGGTGGCTGACCACCTTGTCGGGCATCTGGTCGATGTGGGACCGGATCTGGCGGACAACCAGTTCGGTTTCCGTCGTGGGCGCTCCACGGTCGATGCGATCGCAAGCGTAAAGGCTCTGGCAGAGGAAGCAGTTTCACGGGGTGAGGTGCTGCTGGCGATGTCTCTCGACATCGACAACGCATTCAACACCTTGCCCTGGAACTGCATAAGGGAGGCACAGCTTTACCATCAGGTGCCGACCTACCTCCGTCGAATCGTCGGGGCGTACTTGACGGCGAGGGCCGTCGTATACCCGGGTTCGAGCGGGTGGTCTCGGCGAGAGATGTCGTGCGGTGTTCCACAGGGATCGGTTCTCGGCCCGCTCCTATGGAACATCGGATACGATTGGGTGCTGCGCGGTGTGCTCCTCCCCGGCGTAAGCGTAGTTTGCTACGCAGACGATACGCTCGTCCTCGCTCGGGGAGCGACGCACCGGCAGGCGGCTGTCCTGGCGACGGCAGGGATTGCGCATGTCGTGGGTAGGATCCGGCGGTTGGGCCTCGAGGTGGCGCTGCACAAATCCGAGGCTCTGTTCTTCTACGGGCCTCGGCAAGCGCTGCCGGAGGGATTCCACATCGTGGTGGGAGGCGTCCGCATCGGCGTCGAGAAATCGATGAGATATCTAGGCCTCGTCCTCGACGGCCGATGGACCTTCGGAGAACACTTCCGAAGGTTGGCCCCCAAATTGATGGGCGCGGCCGCAGGGTTGTCGCGGCTGCTACCCAATCTGGGGGGGCCAAACGCCTCATGCAGGAGGCTCTTCATGGGGTCGTGCGGGCGATGGCCCTATACGGGAGCCCCATCTGGGGGCATAACCTGACGGCCCGTAACGCCACCCTGCTGCGAAGGCCGCAGAGGGTGATGGCCGTCAGGGTCGCGAGAGGGTACCGCACGATCTCCTTTGAGGCGGCAAGCCTCCTGGCCGGATCACCGCCCTGGGACCTGGAGGCCGGCATTCTCGCGTCGCTCTACCGGTGGCGCGGGGAAGCTCTGGAGCGAGGCTTTCGGCCGTTGCCGAAATAGGTGGAAGCGCGGCGGTCGGAGCTCCACGACATCCTAAGGGCGGACTGGGGGAACAGCTTGCGCGACCGAGTGCACGGCACGCCGCAATAGCGGCGGTAAGTCCAATTCTGGAGGAGTGGCTGGAGCGGTGCCATGGCGCCCTGACCTTCCGGCTGACGCAGGTCCTCACCGGGCATGGTTGCTTCGGGAGGTACTTGTGTCGGATATGCCGGGAGGAGACGATCTGTTGTCACCACTGCGGTGACGGCCCCGAGGATACGGCGCTGCACACACTCGTGGAGTGCCCAGCTTGGGAGGAGCAGCGCCGGTCGTTAACCGGGGCACTGGGTGTCCAGGTCCTCTTGCTGCCGGAAATGGTTCTGTCCATGGTCCGGAGCGAAGGTGCATGGGAGGCCGCTGTCGCCTTCTGCGAGGCAGTGATGTCCGCGAAGGAGGCGGCGGAACGGGAGAGGGAGCTGGTCTCTCCCCACCCAAACCGCAGGAGACGTCCAGGGCGCCGCCGTAGGGCGCTCGCGGACCTCCAGCCACCCTAGGGAGCGGCCTGCGGGCGGTGGTCTTGGGCAGTCTGCCGCCCGAGCAGCACAGGCCCGAGGGAGGGGCGTAGCGCTCCGCGCGCCCCCCTCAGTGGAGGGGAGGGCTGTACCATCTGGTCCTCCCCCAAACAGCTGGGGCCCGCCAAGTGTGGCGGGCCAAGACCTGTCGGTGTCGCGGTGAATGCTAGCGCGAATCCCGTGGTACCGACACTAGGTACTGGGTAACGTCGTCGGGGGTTTAGTGGGTATGGGGCCAGCCTCTCTGGCTCGAGTCCCACACACCCGCGCCAAGCCCGGGCGCGGACAGCGCGTAAACGCATTCCCCAGACGTTAAAAAAAAAAAAGAAAATGTTAGATTTGCAACAGTAATTTTTTCTGGATGAAAGGTACCCAATGTCCTATTCTGTACCCCGGACAACTTGTATGCAAAATTTTATGTTGATCGGTTGAGTAGTTAAGGCGTGGAAGTGTAACAAACAAACAAACTCATTTTCGCATTTATAATATTAGTTAGGATAGGTATGAGATATACATAATTTATGTTTGTCATAAGTGTCATAACAAACCTTTAAGACCATAATAGAAACAGTGAAGTTATGACTTCACTATTGTTTCTAATTTTTGGGTTGGGGTTAGTTGAGCAATAATTGCTTACTTTTACTTAAGTCTCAATTTAGAACTAAATTAATTTATGATTTTTATTTTACTTTAGGATGCGGAATTAATATCAGACTTCAAGAGGTTTTTACACTGCCCAAAACTAAAATGATGTTGCAAAGGTACTCGGTTAAAGCTGTCACTGATGAAGAAAAAGTGTGAAAGCCGCTGCCCAAGCATTCGATATTGTTACACCCAGTGCCATCTCTCGGCATTGTGCGGAAGACTCGGCAGTTCCCTCTTATAATTTATTACAGCGCCATATATTGACATCTTACGGAACTTCGTACGAGAAGAGTAGAGAGAACGCTGGTACATTCTCGAATGTTCATAATGTTTACATACCGGGTATGACGTTTCTAGAAAACTCTGGAAACACTTTAACCGCGTATAAATAGAGCGAACGCCCACCGCCAAGTCAGTTTACAATCGTAAGCGGTCAAGTATTCATCGAAGTGAACGGAAGCAAAAATACTACGGAGTTTGAACTGTTTGAAGCAGTTACAGTGGAAAAGTGTAGCAGGTATAATGTTTGTTGTATTTTAAATTTAATTGTGTGCTCGAATAAAACGTGTTTTAGTCGGTAATATTGTTTACATTCTTATCCGTCGAACCCAGCACGTAACAATATTAAACAAGATTTTTGAATAAATTAGGTTCTGAAGGTGATGTTTCATCAATAGATTATGCAATACCGAGGCGAGTATATTCTCCTACTCGAAAAGATTCTTTAAAAAACTACTGCTTATCTATTTCCCGAAAGATATCTGAAAATAAGGAAAGCTGCTATTTTAACATACACTCCCGAAAAAAACGCATTGCAAGAGGAACAAAATAAAACCACTAAAAAGTTAAGAAGCCAAAGAAAAACATTCATAATAAAAGAAGAAGTAACTGAGTTCTAATCCAAAAGGTAAGCTTAAAATAATTATGTTGCGTTTTTGTTAATTCCATTTTTTGTTTAATATTAAAAGAAGATTACTTATAGTTTCACAGTTATATCACTAAAATACTATAAATAAAAAGTTGATTGTAAAATTGAAGTTTCATTTCATGTCGAGTAAACATTGAACCCATGGTTTGGCTAGAATTTTTAACTGCTCAATTAACCTCATACCATTGCTCAACCTACCTCACCTAGGGGGTGCATTGAGCATCTCTGACTTTCTTTACTTCAATGGCTGTAGCTCTTAAATGCGATTTGTTAGAAATAAATTACTATGGACACTTTTGGAAAGGAAACACTACTAACCCATCAGTATGCATAACAAGCGATTAGGACTTATCGTTGAGGAGCTATGACCGCTCAAGTGAAAAATTGCTCAACCTGCTCCTCCCTACCCTATGTACCTACATATACCTGATATCACAGCAAGTGTACCAAAATAAAAGTTTTCCGCAAACGCAAACATACAAAGAAAATTAAATAAAAGCTAAAATGTAATATTTTCCAGTAATTAGTAAAACTAGTCTTTTACGCGTCTATCGGGTATCGGTATATTAGATAAACTTAAAAAAAAAATTTAAGAGGAATGTCCCCTAAAATGAGAATCATCGTTGTGTAATGTAGGTATAATGATAATTCTATTGTATATTGTAGGTAGTTATTAAGTCTTGTGCATTGTCTCTTTTTATCTTTTACGCAGTCAGTCTGCGAATATACGAGATCGAATAAATGACGTTTTATTACTCCCCGAATATCACAGTGGCGACGAGGATATTTTGCAACTTAACAGGTGCAAGTTTGAACTATTAAGATTAACAAAATATCGGAGTTCGATATTCACAAGGACGACTGGAGGATTTATATCGAACAATATTTCGTGGTAAATGAAGTGGCAGATTCGCTACAAGTGCCGACATTAATTACAGTAATGGGTACAGAAAGCTACGAATTGTTGATTAATTTATGCACGCCTGTGAAACCGAAGGACAAGTAATTGCAACAAATAGTAGATATAATGGAAAAGCATTTAATTTTGCTGCCACGACCGTGTGAACTTGCAGAGCGGTATAAATTTCGGCGTAGAACGCAGTTGGCGGGGGAGGACATTCTCGAATATGTCGCAGTACTCAAAAAGATATCAAAAACTTGCGAGTTTGGGAGTTAGCTAGAAGAAAGTTTGCGTGATCAATTGGTTTGTGGCATCAGTTTAGCCGTCATTCTAGAAGCAGCGGAGAAAGTTGTCGGCCTCGATGGCGTAGTGGTCAATGTAACTGCCACTGCCACGCCATATTCAAGGTCATTTAGTACCTATGAAATGCGATACAGGCAGCGCTATATCCTGTATAAGTCTGGTATAAACAAAATTTTGCGATTTATTGATTAAAGACTGTAAATTAATACTCAGGTATTATACAGGCGAGATTGTGCACCCGGTGGGTGTTATTAGGCCAAGGGTTAGATACAAGGACAAAGTCAAAAACATTGGATTTTTACAGGCTAATTGGTAAAAGACTGGACATATTGAAGGAGGGTATTAGAAATTTTTTTACCCTTGTCCAATGAAGACGTTAGGAAGGCCACGATTAAGGACAATACTCGTAGTAGAATTAAATTTTACATAGAAGGAAGATGGCCGGCAACTTGTCCCGAAGACGAGCTAAAACCATATTTTGATAGACGCAACGAATTGTATATTGAGAATGGTTGTATTATGTGGGGCTATAGAATGGTTATTCCTAGTATATTGAGAACGATAGTGTTAAAGCAATTACATATTACTCATATGGGGATTGTTAAAAAGAAGTCTTGGGCTAGAGGTTATGTGTGGTGGCTGCGCATCGATCATGACGTGGAGACGTTGTGCACTGGAAAGGGAAGCTCCGCCGCGCACACAGCCACAGCCCTGGCCATATGCTCCGCAGCCGTGGACTCGCCTACACGTTGACTTTCTGGGGCCATACAGAGGCGAATCGTATTTAGTACTGGTTGACTCTAGTTCAAAGTGGCTAGAAGCTTTCGAAATAAAACATAAGAATGCAATAAGTGTCATAAAAATGTTAAGTAGTACGTTTGCTAGGTTTAGTTTACCCGTCGAACTGGTATTGGATCAAGGCCCACCGTTTACAAGCCTAGAATTTCAAACATTTTAAAACAAAATAGGGTTAGACATAGATTTTCGCCAGTTTATCATCCTGAGTCCAACGGTGCCGCTGAAAATGCAGTTAAGCCATTTAAGCGAGCTATTAAAAAGGCCTTAAGGGATAATATTGATGTCGAAGCCGCTCTTCAGTGTTTCTTATTGACTTATAGAAATACAGTGCATAGTACCACGGGAAACACCAGCTAGGCTATTGCAGAAACGCACGATGCGTTCTCGCTTAGATCTGCTTCGTAATAGTAATGTGGTAGAAAATCGAGTGCGAGATGCACAGGAAAAACAGATTCAATTAATTGCAGGAGGGGTTAATCGTAGTTTTAATAAGGGTGATACAATATGGGCAAGAGGATACGGAGTGCAGGACAAGTGGGTTAAAGGGTCGATTCTAAACAGTGAAGGTTCCCGTAGGTACCGTCAGGTGCAAAAGTCGAGTAGCAATTTTAAAAAGCGATAGAATCACTAGTCTATCTTTGAACTAATGCGCGGCAGTAGCGCGGGTGCAGCGCACCAGTGGCGCGTTTTTATTTATATGGATTTACAAAGCAGCGTGGGCGCAGCACTGCAGCCGCGCTGTACATTACGGCAAATTTGGAGGCGCCCTTAATGCAAAAAGTACTTATATGTTAGTATATAATCAATTAAGTCATTATTAAGCTCTTATAACATACCACATCTCCTTTAGCAAACAATGTACCTATCCAGAAAAGAGTTGAATAATGCGATTGCCGCAGCACTTCTCTCATATACCAGCGCTTGTGAGGTTCTAATACTGGTGACATGACGCCCGCTAAAATCTGCCAACAAACCTTATTTTAATACTACCTACGAAACCTATTCTACTAAGGCAGCTAGCAAGGCTCTGGCTCGATAAGCAATGACCGTAGCCAGAGCGAGCCAGCTCATTCGTACCTTAGCCAAACAATAGGCAGCGATGAGCCCTTTCAAGTTCCACTTGTACAATCAAATTAATTGAAGCACACACACACACACACGTCGTTGTTGCTATAGAATTAATTTAGTCGCTGAAGCTAAGATTGGCGACCGATCTGACTCTAGGAAGAATCCTGTGGCTTATAGACATACCCAAAAATATATAAAATATTGTTCATTTTAATTTGATACTTAGTTTATTTCAATGCATACAAAGACCATATATTTTTGCAATATCGTTTCATATCATAGCATAATAAAATTAAAGCTTACAGTAGCATCAGTACCCGGTTGCCAAGGCTCTGGATTTAAATCATATTGCGTTCGTACCGCTGTACCGTCTTCTAAAGGACTGAAACAAAGTAATTTAGAACTGTAAGAACAGACCTACGCATATATCCCCGCAAGAGAAGAGAAGGCCAAGATCTAATCACCATGCCTGACTGCGAGCAGCTACTGAGCTTTTCTTAACAGGAAAATCCTTTAACACTGTTCCGAGACTGCCGTTGCCATAGCATCGTAGAAGCACTTTACTCATGGTATCTGAAGTTAATGAAACTTCAGATATCATGACTCAAATTAACAAAACTTTGTTGTAATAGGATTATACGATAACACACAGCTGCCTCTTGTTAAACTGTTTGTGTCAAGCATACGACATTTTTACTTGTTATATTAGTCTTTAATAATAAACACGCATAGCTGATGTAGGTGTAAAATCCTCCAGGTTGAAGTAGGACTGGGCCGAACACGTCTGCCGCATGCACCCAGAGAGGTGGGCACCAATCGTCACCAATTGGGTGCCACAAGATAGTCGACGGCGACGGAGCAGACCTAAACTGAGATGGCGGGAAGACCTAGACGTATTTGATAGAGACTGGCAGGGGATATCTACCAACAGAGTGATTTGGAAGTCCAAGCTTTTGCCCAGCAGTGGCACAACACAAAAAGCTGATGAAAAATAAAAAAAATGTCTTGTTTCGGGCTCAACACGCAGCATATACCTGCACTTTCTGTTTCCTCTTTTGCTTGATCCTATATAGTGCAGCAGTATTAGTGTGATTATACTTTACGGCAAAAATATAGGTATGTACACAGAATCATGTGGGTCAAGTGTGCGCACTTAAGCTTTGAAACCTCTCTGAAATTAAAATTATAATCTAAATGAAACGAAACAGTATTTATTAGTTACGACTATTTATTAATATTTAAGTATGAAAATGATCATCTATAATGGCACAAATTCTTTGAACTTAAAAAATACAAAGGTAGTCAAAATGCGTACACTTACACGAGTAGGAGAGTAACTGTGCGCAGTGGTGGGGGTAAGTGTACGCCTCATAAAATCAACAACATTTTGAGTTGTTAACATACCTACTCAAAATTCGGAAATTGATTTATGAATTTCAGCGAATTCATAAACCAATTTCCGAAGGCTGATCATGGCAAGCCCATAGTAAAGATCATCAGAGTTTTTCACGTATTGGTATATTTCTTCTTTTTGAGCCTTTGTAAATGCTGGAAAATATCTTCCCATACTCTCCGCTGCATTTCCAAGTTTAGGGCGTTTTCTCAAATTACTCTCTTTTAAACCAACTTGTGAAGCAGCTTTTTACATAAAACAAAGCAAAAATAATCAAGAGAGGTAAATGTGCACGCGCACACTTACATGACAAGCTTGTGCATACACTTAACCTCACCCATCAAATTGAGACTTTGTCAAAATTGTTAATTATTGCGTCATCCAAGAAATTCAAACACTGTCAACTTTAAAACCTTAAAATATGCAAATATCGATGAAAATTACAAGATTTTATAAAAACAAACACAACTATTAAAGATTACACTGTAAATGTGATAAAATATCGTAAGAAATTAAGTAAAATAATTTACTTGCCTGCAAAAACAAAATAGCGCGCTGCCGGTCGCTGACGAACGAGCACTTCGTTGGACGTCGGCGTCGTGCGGGGTACTGAAGAGGGGGGACGCCGTCTCTTAATTATAAACGGTTATCGAGATACTTAGCATGCGTACACTTACCCGCTGCGTACACTTGACCAACATATATGTATATGATAGTTTACAGAGCAAGGTATAAAATACAAAATTAACCGTTCTTACCCGACTACAATCATGCCAATCGGCTGGTTTTCGCTAAGAAACACAAATGACTCCAATGTCTTCGAGGTGAGGGTGGACTCATAGAGCTTCAAGTAAGTATCACTGCGTGGCGCGTTCATTAATACATCTTGTAATGCAGTGATGTCGTAGTTTTCACCCCTTCGCACACTCATGTTACTAAAAGAGCTCAGACATTAATCATGCATTTTCATTTCATGTACAACTTTATTTTGAAGGCAAAAGAATACTTTATTCTTTATTCAAATATTGCTACTTTAACCTTTTCCTATGTAATAAAAATATTTTATTTTCGACATATAGAGCTATCTCGGATTTCATTCTTACCAAATGGCTGGCTCTATGTATCATAGAAATCCCTAAAAAGCTACAGATTTCAAAACAAAGAAATTTTACTTTCCATAATTAAAATTAATTAAGTAAAATACTCATTTGTATTGTCAAAAATAGATATAACGAACGAAACTATTGAGCAAATAAACTATTGAGCAAAGCAAGCGTGCGGGAATGACTTCGCCCGTGTGAATTTTAATTTTCCGCGGTACTCTATTTTTCTAAGATAGAAGTAGCCCACGTTACTCCTTATAACATTAGCTATCTGCTAGTGAAAGACCCGTCACAATCAGTCCAGCCATTTCAGAGATTAGCCAGAATAAACAAACAGGCAGAACAATTTTAAAATTGATTTTTTCACATACTTATATACGCACTAAGCTGTTATTTTGACATTACAAACAGACACTTAAATTTTATTTATTCGTATAGATGCGAAAATTTTTTAATTGTATGTTCTCGGTGCGGATTAATTTAGATTTTTGTCATTATGATCATTTAATCCCAGAGGATATAGCGGACATCGCTATATATATTATTATTACTATGTATTTAAATTTTTTATTGTAATCTTACATTTGGCTTATATACATTCCTTTGTTACTATCGAATTTAAGCTGTTTTATCTGTGTAAACTATAGAAATTATCTTTTCACTCATAATTATTAACATAATTATGAGTGAAAAGATAACATTAACCAGAATAAGTAAGTATTACCCTCGAACAGAGTTCACGTGTGCTACATATAAAGATTCATTTATGAATCTTAATCTTGAACTAATAGGCGTTACTAGCTGAAATAGAAAAAACAATAAAATAATAAAATAAATATAGGCATATCTTCAAACGTAAAAAGTCCATTGAAATCTTACCGTAAAATGTTCTAGGAGTGGGAAGGGTGGTTGGTTGGACGGCAGAGAGATAATACAATAGTCTCTGTTGGGAAACATCTCGAATGTCACCTCAAGTATATCAAAGCCATATCTGAAAATGACGTTATTAAAAAGACATAAAATAATATCTAAACCTTTTTTTATGTATAAACTTAATATAAAACGATCGTAAAAATAATATCAGAAGTATACAATGGCGTAGCGTGGACTAATATAGACGTAAGCAAAGTCGCATCAGCGAGGCCCCTTTTCTATCAGCGAGGCCCCTTTTCTTTCGTTCCCAAGATCTACCCAATAAATGTATCTTACTAAACATGCTTTGACACGACATACCTACTTATGATAGTGAAAAAATATAAATGCGCGATGGGAGAATATTGAAAGGCATATACTTAGATTTTAAAAATGTTTTATTTTGTAACTTAAGTGATAATTGTTTTTACAAAAGTAATGTTCTTCGGCTTTTTGCTTTACAGGAGTCCTCTAGTAAGGATTTTATTTTAAGTCGCGAGGCCCCTTTAAGTGCGAGGCCGTGGGCGAGGGCCCACTTCGCCCACGCCCAGCTACGCCACTGGAAGTATAGTAATTAATTTACTATACTTCTGACGTTATTTTTACATGGTCTTAATATATTACTTTGATGCCGTACTTATAGAAACAATATTTTAATGGGTACCCTGTCCGATGAACCACATATGATACATAACAATTGATTTTCTATTGTGTCTATTACGGAACAGCGAAATTTGCAATATAAAAGTAAAGGGGCAGGCAGAGATATTACATATTTCAGCCAAAAACACTGTGCCTAACCTGATGACCGAAACTTAACGCAAACTCATGTAACGGAACCAATAAGGCAGACTATAAGTTAATGTTTAAGTATTATAGCTATTACCTTTCGTCATAATCTGGATGGATTGCAAATATCTCAATTAAAAACGCGTTAGGTGATCCCTTATAACGCACAGGCTCAGGCACCTTTCTCGCTTTTGAATCACAATCTGCGAAACAGAACAATCTGCGAGTACGCTCCATAAACTTATCTAAAGATTCTGCCTACAACTAGTAATGACCATTTAAGTATACAGCCAGAAATCAGCATTTTTAAGGTTGTAGACAAACTTTCTGAGAACAAAGGAGCGCGTAGAGCAAGAAAAACAAAGCATGAACAAAAGCCTTAATTTAACCTATATTTCGAATTTTACCTAATTGATATAGAAGCAGAAAGAGGTAATGATTATAATGTCGAATATTTATCATTGTAAGGTCATACTATCGCGTGAAATGCCACGCATTAGGCGGCTATCAAGCAATACGTATGTAGGTAAATACTACAGATCGGGCAGTTGTCAATCAGAAAAACCTTTAACAGAGTGTCTAAATATAGTTTAGTTATCGAGCCTATTTTTAACATTTGACGCCGCGGTATTCATATATGAACAGTGAGTTTTTGTATGTTTGCTAGCTGGCATTCAATATGTGAAGTAATAGTTATATTAACTTACTATGTTTTCCGATTGCTGAATTGTCTATTTTACTTGGATGACGAGATTTTTCTTCCCAGATTTCTTCTACAGCCTCAGCGGCCCTAATATAATATAATAATACATTTTATCTTCTTCTTTAGTTAAGTAATAGCTATACCTAAAAGATAAATGTCTACTTAGGAGACCGTTGGACACCCATGCAGAAGTCTTGAGTTGGATCCTAAGATACTAACTGCCAATTTTCCAAGATAAATATAACTATGAAATTTATATAACATATAATTAAATATATATGAGTTCTCTATAATGTTTTCGAAATTATTTTCGACCTTCATGGTAGACTTCACATATTAATATTATGTAAAATCTCCTAACCTTTTTTACGTGGGGGAATACCTACTTTAACGCATACCTCTCCGCGGGGCGACGCACGGAGAGGTTATGTCGGGCACACCGTGTGAAAGATACCCAGGTAATACCGACTAAACCTACCACGGTGTTCCTCGAGATAACCATTGTTGAATCGTTCATTCAACACGCGCTCATCGCACACCGGACATCGGCGGCGGGGACGGAGCGGGGCGAGAGGGGCATCGCGATCAGCCGGTGGCGCGAGTTAAGCACCCCCAACCTACTAATATTAGTTTTGTCAGCTAATAGTCTGTAACTTTCCATTGCGATGTCATCATTCCTTATTAAATAAATATTATATAGTTTCTAGATGGTTGGATTGCTAAATTAGCAATATTGATTAGGACATGCGTGACTAGATACATATTGTTGAGTTAGCTTTATCTTATCTTATCTTATGTGGGGGTCAGTCAGTGCAGACCGGCGACACTTCGATCCAGTGGGATCTTTTGTGTCGACACCCTCGCAATAACGACTGCCATAGATGTTCATGGCAGCCGGGACCAACGGCTTAACGTGCTTTCCTAGGCACGGAGCAAGCGATAATTGTCAATCAATACGCACATAATTTCGAAAAGTCATATAACTTCCGAAGATCAGAGGTGCGCGACGTGGGTTCGAACCCGAGACCCTCTGCATTGCAGTCTGTTGGTCTCCCCACTGAGCTATCGCTGCTCTAAGTTAGCTTTAAGATACTTAGTATATAAGACTAGATGTTCCCGCGGTTTCACCCGCGTTTATCGTTACTGCGCCGCCCCCGTGGGTCGTAGTGTGATGTTATATAGCCTATAACCTTCCTCGATAAATAGGCTATCCAACACTAAAAGAATTTTTCAAATCGAACCAGTAGTAATCACGCAGAATAAACCAGGAGAAACATCGTTTGTACTATGTCTGTAATGGGTAATTATTTTGCTGCGATGTTATTTTAAAACTGCTATATCTCCTAAGATATTCATTGAAATCGAATGATGTAAAGGGCAATTTTGTTTTAAATTAAATACTTGTGATGAATAACGTATTTATTTGGATAAGGATTAATATCATGTTTATAAAAATACCTTCGCAAATAATGCATTATTTTAGAACAAATTTCGTTAGCATAAAAATGGTTATAGTGAGCCAACCTTAAAAGATAGACATATGCTGTCGCGGACTTTTTTTTTGAACTTTTAAAGGGGAACAATTCTGTCATACATGATTTTTGCGAAACTTTAACTGTTTACGCAGCGGAAGCTCTCAAAAGGAAAAAATACTCTCCGATTTTGAAACATTCTTCATTGGTGCTTCGCTCCTATTGATCTTAGCGTGATGATATATATGCTATAGCCTTCCTCGATAAATATGCTATCTAACACTGAAAGAATTTTTCAAATCGGGCCAGTAGTTCCTGAGATTAGCGCGTTCAAGTAAACAAACAAACAAACAAACAAA
This sequence comes from Catocala sponsa, assembly GCA_963564715.1. Lineage (NCBI taxonomy): Eukaryota > Metazoa > Arthropoda > Insecta > Lepidoptera > Erebidae > Catocala > Catocala sponsa. The sequence goes on along the minus strand of OY751339.1, from coordinate 17,524,704 downwards.
CTCTTCAGCTTTATAATATTAGTATAGATGAACAATTTGTAAAATTAAGCAATTACTATTACTTTTTTTTTTATTTTGCTCGTTAAAATGACTACACTCCACCTGTTGGTAAGCAGTCGTGTGGTCTAAGAGCAGTGGCCTCTACACCGCCCTCATAGCAGCCGAGGCGATGTTGAGGTCTCTACTATAATACTGTTTAAATATATTTTTTTAACTCTTTTACCGTCGTTTATAGTCAGTAGGATCTCTATAGTCAGTCTGTCGCGTATTCGATTCTACGACAAGCAGCAGACGTCCGTTTCTACGGTTTAGCAGAGATCGCCGAACAAAGAAATTTATTAGGAAGCCATGGGAGAGGACAGCCGAGTAGTAATTCTGTAAACATGAAGTAGTGGCGTAGCGTGTGGGTGTCAGCCGCCCGGGGCGGGAAGAAATTTTACCGCCCTCTTACGTAGGTATTCCAATTTAAATTTATACAGTCATTCTAAAGAAATTCTTGGCAAGAACAGTCATCATTGTTGTGTATTGTACATCTGCCCATTCCTCTCGTTTGCCATGAAATTATTTCAATATTTACAAGATACTATTATTATTTACTGCGAAATTTTGCCGCCCTCCAAAAAGTGTCGCCCGGGGCGGGCCGCCCGCAACCCTGTCACGGTCGCCCCCACTACGCTACGCCACTGACATGAAGATAGCTGCGGAACTGTGAGTAAATCTTTTCACCTTCCTTTCAGTTCTTCCATTTATTTTCGAATCTTTTTATAAGTCTATGTGTGTGTATTATTAGGGATTGGACAACGCCTTAGTAATATATTTATAGATTTTTATTAGTAGAGATAGGTATTTTTGCGTAAATTTTTTCTTCTATCTGTTATTATTTTAGCTATTTTTTACAATGGAAAACGTAAATCGTGTCCCATAGGAAATGGTCAAAATCATTCCAATATTTAGTGGCGATGCTAGGACGTTACAATTATAGCTAAAGAAATGTGAATATATTATAACTACGTTCCAAGGGGACGCAGCACAAAATGAATATTTATTACATGTTGTAACTATTAGATTAGCAGGCGAGGCAGCTAGATTAGTGGAACAAAGAGATTCGATTGATACGTGGGATGATTTGAAAACAAAAACCAACACTTTGGTGACCCACGCACTGAAGATTGTATAGCTATGGAATTAGAATGTTATAAAATCAAAAGAGACGAAAGATACTTACAATTTTGTCATAGAATCCAACACATGAGAAGAATGTCGGCCTCGATGGCGTAGTGGTTAGTGTAACCGACTGCCACGCCTGGGGTCGCGGGTTCGATTCCCGCACAAGTCAAACATGTATGTGCATGAATATGGATGTTTGTCTTGGTCTGGGTGTTTCTATGTATAATAATTATGTATGTATTTACAAAAAAAACAGTATATATGTATGTTTATCCATTATCTAGTACCCATAGTACAAGCTCTGCTTAGTTTGGGCTAGATGGTGTTGTGTGTATGTGGTAGAATATTATTATATTATATATTATTATGTATGTTATTTACTAAGATATCAGAAACTATCATTGATGAATCTTTACGTAAGGCGAAACAAGTAATTTATAGTAATCGAGCAATGAACGTATTCTTGTATAACTTGCCACCGTTTTTAATGAGATTAGTTCGTTTACGGAATGTTTCAACCTTAGAAGCCGCGTTAAAAGTAGTTTTAGAAGAGCGAAACTTTCAAGCAGTTTATGATTCTAAAACAAATGACCGCCGTAATTTTAATAGAACAAATATACCGAGTTTTTCTACTTCTAATAAACAACAGTACAATACACAACAATCGGCCAGTCGCTTATCAAGTACACCTGTACCGAATAGTGTAACAAACAGACCATTTACTTCGAGCGGTTCGTTTCAATTCAAGCATTCCAAACAACATAATAACGTTCGTAATAACCAATATAATAATTATAATGATTTAAATAATACGAGTAACAATAACATGTCGCCACAGTTAAGTAGGTCATCGTTTACGATTGCTCAACCGTCGAATAATGCTCCGCGCATGTCACCTTTTGCAGCCCAAGCATCCACGTCGGGCTCTAATACTAACGTAACCATATAAATAACAGCAGTGATGTCGAACAAAGTTCTAATAACGTGAACATTAATAATTTACAGGAACATTTGCCAGATGATTATAGGGTGGAAAAAGCGGCGGCCTTATCACTAGAGAACGAATAAAATTAAACTGTAAGGACATTGTTCAGCTGCCGTACATTATCAGTCTAAGAACCAACAGCCACAAAAAAATGATAAATATTTGGTTAAGGATGACCACATTCATTAAAAGTGAATGTAAGTCACGGACACGTCTGAATATTGCTTCTGAATAATCAGGGAAGTCCATTATTATCATCCTTATTCCATCTTTCTTTTTTACCCCGGTGAGTCCGAAATAACCCCTCCGCCCGCCCCCGCGGAGGGATATGCGACAATGCGTAGCCCAACGTAAAAAAAAGAAGTGTTGCGATGCTTGCACTATAGAAAAACGTATAATACCGAGAAAGTGGTATTTATTATGGTCTTTTATCATTAGTATATAAATAATTAGTTATACAGTCCACTCTGAGTTTTATTCCCCGTAACACCAAAGGATCAAACAACCATAGACGGCGGGGTCGCGAGAATCGCTTTCACATGGAATCGCGACCCCGCCGAGGTTTCGGACTGCAGTGTGAAACGGCAGGGCACTATATAAAACACTTCCTCTACTGTCCCCTTGTGGGGGGACGAAAACACGACTCAGAGGCGCGCGTGGGAACACGCATGCCGCCTCTCGGACCTGGTGCTGATCGGGTGGCGAGCAGGCCCACGCAGCCCACCACCCCAGGTCAAACCTCAGGGTGGCTGGAGGTCATCTCGCGCCCTCCGGCGGCCGGTTCTGCGGTTGGGGAGAGGGTTTAAACGCTCCCTCTCCCGCTCCGCCTCCTCCTTGATGGACATGACTTCCTCACAGGAGGCGACGACGTTCCACGATCTCTCGCTCCAAACCATAGATTTAACCACGGCCGGGAGCGAGACGGCAACCATACTGACTGCCGCGATGAACTCACGGCGCTGCGAAGCCCAGGCGGGGCAATCCGCCAAATTGTACAGCGCCGTATCCACAACAACATCGCGGCAGTCGCCGCAGTGATGACATCCGGGCATCTCCTGCCGGCCTATGCAACACAGGAATAGGCCAAAACAACCGTGGCCAGTCATTACCTGTGTCAGCCGGAAGGTGCACGCCGCCTCTCCAGTCACTCTTCAAAAATGGGACTTACCGCCACGATTGTGGTGTGCCCAGAAAATCTCCTAACCTAACCTAACCCGCGCTGGATCTGGCTGGCCTTCTTACACTGAGAATTATTATTATGGTATTGTTTTGTATATATTTGTTAATATCTAATAGTTGTAATCAGCAGCAGTTTTATATAAAAATAAATTGTGTAATGAAATTTGCAGACACGCCATAGCACAAAATCGAAGTGACATACATAATGCCACCAAAAAAAACTTATGTCCAGTCTGTAGGTACCAAATAGAAGTGACTACGTTTCGTACCGTGGTAACCCCGGGTAGAAGAGACCTTCTGGCACCCGCAAGAGTTCTAGATCAATGTTCACAATGTCGAACTCAAGTTCAGACTCGTCGTCTTCAAGAAGAAGATCCATTACATGATCTTCTATTTCCTCAAACACGAACTCAGGCTCTACATGTTCTTCATCTGCTGCTTCATATACCTGCGCAAAATCAATTTATTCTAGTGTATACTGCACTCAAAGAATGCTGTATTTTGTGACAATGGTATATTCGCCCATGTTTCCTCTATTGCAGTTTTCACATCCTATAACGTCCGTAAAACTATTGTACCAAAAGATATATGATTTAGTTTAGGTATTGCGGAGACTCATTCGTGTCCTGTAGATACATAGTTCTTTCGTGTAGCATCCTCATCACTATGCAACTCTTCATTCGTTTTAAAATATTAATTATTATTTTGAGGCGTCTAAGCTAAAAACAATATTTAGATTTTATTTGTCTGATTATCATTCCGTTTGTACCGCATTACGCCAAAACTACTGAACTGAATTTTAATGGACTTTTCACATTTTACTGCACCACATTTCTTCTGAGTTCATTTAGTAGAACCGTAAGTGAATGGTGTGATGTACGTACAGAAAATTGCAGGCGAATCGTAGATTACGATTAAGTCGCAGGTACATGGTGGTACGATATATTTATAAATTGGTTGACAAAATTACTGTTAAAGCTGCTTGTTCACATTTACCCTTTCAATCAACATAAACTAAACTTATAGTTATAATTATTTATAATATACTTCTCACCGGTTCTTCAACTGTCCACGCCGGGTCAACAAATGCAGGAGCCAGAAAGCTGCAATTAAATAAATTATACGATGCAAATATAAAATTATATAATAGAGTCTAATCATAAAAATGTATAATTAACTTAGTCCTCCTGTCTAGGCCACTAATTAAAAAGATAACATTGACTTAGGTAGGTACATATATGGTATATGCTTTAAGGCTTATGCAATACAAAAATCTTTTAGAGGAGTTTTATCACGGTACACAGGACTCGGCTATGATCATAAAATCAAGCCTTGAACTAACGGACCTATCTTCGAATCGAGCCCAATCTGCGATTGAGGTTTTGTGTTAACACCTAGTCTTCGACACTTATATTTTAGGTTATAGAGGGCCAGCCCAATACCGTGCACTGGACTAAATCAGTGCTATTACCAAGAATTTCCGAGCATGAAATCTAATAATACTTTATTAGATTTCGTGCTAGGAAATTCTACTCGACCAGGGGAATAAAAAGCTCACGATCGCCTGCAACCATAAAGCAAGGCTGCGAAGCCAACGAGGCGACAAAATGATAAACGTAACAATTTAACAGAAGTATTAAACTATGACGGATTAAGCCGAGGTATACATTGCACCAAACTTGTTTCTTCTTAAGTTGCTTCTAGTTGCGTCACAATAACAACATCAACATACGGAATGAACGCACGTTGCGGATCTGGTGGAACTTGGCAGACTAAAGGATCTTCAGAGCGAACTAGAAGTTTGACGCAAGGTATATGGTATTAAGCTAAGCTTAAGTTTAGTTCCAGATCATCCACATTTCACCAGCTTAATAATTTTTAGTATGACTTGAATTAAAAATACAAATGGCGCCGTCGGCATTGTTATTATACCTTATAGAGGATGGTTCTGGTTCGATATCCATGGTTGTATCTGGTACAGCGTCCAAGTGTCTCAGCCCGGCGAACGGTGACAGAACATAACTCTCCTCCAAAGCCTCATAGTTCACCGTAGTGTTAAGACACATTACTCCGACCGCTAACTCATTATGCTGTACGAATAACAGCACACAAATTATGCCAATAATACTAAATTAATTATGTTATAATAAAGGCAAATTGACAGCTATCTATAGATGACATGGTGTAGTTAAAATTCAAATGATTTAATTTCTTTTCTACACCAGAATCTTAAGTGAGCACAGTTTAAAAATACAACGTAAAGCGCCTACGCGTGTAATGCACACGTATAAGAGTACCATTAAATCTATTTAGTTAAGGTTAAGGAACGGCAGCATGGAGTACTGTTCGCACCTTTGGAATGGTTGCGCTAAGTATCTACTCGATGCCTTAGATAAACTGCAGCGTCATGCCGTACGTATAATCGACAGCTAGACGGTTACGAAGGGCACCGAACCGCTACAACTTCGTAGAAACATTGCGTCCCTTAGCGTATTCTATCGCCTCTATCATAGCGAATGCTCCGAAGAGTTATTTGACCTCATACCACCTTCCCCCTTCCTTTTGAAAACCACTCGTGCCGGTCTTCGTAACCACGGATGGACGGTTAGCAGAATCCCGTCTCGTACCAAAAGGTTCAGCAATTCCTTCTTATGCCGTACCATACAACTTTGGAATGGTCTTCCGGCACATGTGTTCCCTCCCTTCTATGACATTGGGTCCTTCAAACGTAGTATGAAGAAACATCTGGTCAGACCGGCTTGACACTGGCGACGGTTAGAAGACATCTATCTTCTCCTCGTCGTCACTGTCTCTGGACTGTAATTGGGCTTTCCATCAGGTCCGTTACAATCACTTTGCCGTGTCACAAAAAAAAAAAAAAAAAAAGCTTCGCCCGCCTTACGTAACAATTTATAACATTTTTCGGATTAGACGAAAGCAGCTCTAGGTAACAGTCCTCCATTAAACAAAGCCGGACGTTGTTCAAACCAACGATTCCTATGAAAACAAAGCAATATAAACAATATATTACCTCGCACACAAGCAGCACTCTGTCAGACTCAGGGTGTCTGGATATCAGTTCGCTGATGTAGAACTCTCCGTAGAGCTCACACAATCGTTTCGAATGGTGCTCAATAATAGGTACAAGATCGTCGTTGTCTTCCTCACTGGAAATAAATGTAAAGACTCATTAAATAACATCTATAATAGATAAGTAGTGTACAACAGATAGACCTATTATTTAATATAAAAAATATAGCTAGTCTACACAGATGTCCTTGTATAACGTGATATACTTAGAAAGGCATATTGCATTATCGTATTTACTATTATTGTACCTATTTGTAATGACATCAACAAGAAAGGTTGGGTACACATAAGTTACAGCATTGCAGGCCGGTAATGCCTATGCCAGCTATTTGACACACGACACACGGTAAAAACAACTGTATAACCCACATATACCTAGTTGTTCTTTCTGTGCAATCGTTGAATGTTTGTAAAGTCCGCCACGACATAGGATTTATTCCTATTGCGAAAGTTTGTTTGCTTGTCTGTTTATATAAAATTGTTATAATGCACGTATTCTAGTATACTTAACCAAAAGACAATGATTGAAAATGCAGGAGTGGAGTGGGTAACAAATGGACTAACACAGCTCTTCTGATCCTGAGTCTTGGACTAACAGTGGCTCGGTCTGCGAGGTACAACATCGGCAATTTATCCACGTTCATACGCGTCTCTACCATTGGCAAAATTCTAAATGAAGCCTCAGATCTAGAATGACCAGGAACTAACACTGTAAAAGCGAAATGTAGTAATATTATATTCTGCTTTAGTATGTGTCAAAAATTGGTACGTACTTCGCTTTGCAGTATAGAATACTTTGCTTTAGTTTATACTTTAAGCAAAGTATCATATGAGTACTTTGCTTTGCAGTTTATGCATTTTTGTTTTATACTCTACCTAAGATGTTATTGCACGGAACTCAATGGCAGTACCTTCACGAAGTCCATAAACCTTACTTAACGTAGTAAGTAGAGTAATTTATTATAATAATTTTATTAAATGCTTGCAGTGTGCTATGATAATCTTATCCATGACATGCAAATGATATATTTTTTATTTTTCTCTTTATTGGGTAAACTAACAACATCACAATAACAAATTGTTAAATTGTATGGTTCTAAACATTGTAACTAATTGTGACATCCATATCGTTTACCACGAGTAAAACAAATACATAATACATTAGGTATACAAGTTGAGAGTGGTAGGTACCTATACTTAAAATAAATGTAAAAACTACAAAATGGTGACAATGAGATGTAGCGCTAAAATAATATGTAAGTATAACAGTCAGTGTGCAATATTTAAATTAGACGGTTTTTAATAACATGTTTTTTGTAAGCACTCACACTATTCGTGTACATATCAATGTGATTAAAGTAACAATTGTATGAGTATCAGATACGACGAATAAGAGCCGCTCGCCTGCGTTAGTACCTACGTAGTTGGTATGTCAATTAGCGGAGTTGTACGACATGCTCGCGTGTGCAGTCTAGTGGGCACTCTATAATTAATGTTGTTATATTGATACAGTCATATCGGTTGTGACAAATGTCGTTTATTAACATTGCTTGCATTTGCGTTCTCCTAGATTTTATGTCTAACAAGTTGTACTTTTGTACCTAACAGATTTTGGTACGATTTATAGCTGTGATAGCATTTATAGTGCATACAACGCAAGAATCTCTTTTGCACCCTTTCAAGGCTATCAGAGTATTTCATATAGAGTGGATCCCATATGCATACGGCATATTCCAACAGGGAGCGGATTAAGGCCTTATAAAGATACAAATAAGTGTTTGAACGCACGAAATCGTTACTAGCTCTCGAAACAAAACCATACATTTTGTAAGCTTTACTGCAGATATTATTAATATGTGCATCAAGTATTAGTCTAGTAACTCCGAGTGTGTGACTCCGAGATCGCGGATATACTGCACTCTTTCAAGGTAATGATTGCCTATACCTACTAAGTATATAAGTATAACCTTTTGTTATAGGTAGTACCAGCAATGAATTCTACGATAATCCTAGTGTTTAAGGCGTTGTTCGCTATTGCTAGTGCTATCTACTTTCTTATTCATGTGTATAGAAAACAAGCTGTTGAGCTTCTAATAAATAAATAAAAAAATTATGTGTACTAAATGTTCGTTTTCTTGTGAAAGTGATACATTTATAGTTTTACATTTATCGAGACTAAGTTGCAGTTTGTTAATGTTGCAATAGTTTGTAAATCTGTGTGAAGTACCTAAACAAATGGAGTAGGTATAGGACCTTTGACGATACTGACGTGTTACGTCACATGCTATCTCCGTCTATGTACTATTTTTTTTACATATGTAACTTACTTGGATATTCATACACCGATTTCACCATGCCGATAAACTGAACGTATGGATCGTGCATGAATACAGACTTGAGCATATTGTCCACAACTTCACGCTGGTACGAGGGGTTCCAACACAGCAGGTGTAGGAACAGAGTGTTGCGAGCGTTCATTTCTGTTACTCTGACAACACATTAAACTTACTAAATTTTACAACGACAAACTAAAGTATCCCTAGCGAAGGCGCTAGATAGTTTTTGTAAGAAAAGCAAGTTAAACGAAGTCGGAGACCATTGCAAAAAGGAGTGTAAGATCCTAAAACGTCTAAAACGAGCAATAATGGATCCAGCGAATTAAAAAACCGCAAGATAGGCATACATAAATAAATAAAAACTTTATTTGCACATAAAACAGCACATAATAATATTCTACCTTAAAGATATAAAACTGGACATATTTAATTTACAATTTAAAGGTAGAGTGTACGATAGTGTCTGAACTACTTAATATAAACTGTGTGGCAGACACCAATAACGACCTCCCAACTTCGCAATTATTATATTTAAGACATTGTGTTGTAAAATTTAAATTTAAGGTTTTGTCACAATACGTACAATAACATAATATTTTAATTTCAGAAAAAAAGGTTTTATAGGGTCGGTAACGCGCAAGTTACGCCTCTGGTGTTGCAGGCATCCATAGGCTACGGTGACCACTTTCCATCAGGTGGGCCGTATGCCTGTTTGCCACATTAGTTGTATAAAAAAAATGATGGTCTTAAATTGATAATTAAGAAGAAATATTTATCAAATCCCATTCTGTTTTTCAATCGTTAAGCCATCATAGAATAGTCGTGAAAGTTGGATCTGTACCAATAGGTAACAATCTATCTAATCAAACTAAAATATCGGTCAATTTAGAAATAAAAATAGTGGTCAAATAACAAAAATTCCCGAAGAGCCAAATATTGGTGGAGAGCTGGGGTTTACCATTACAAATAAAGTTTTAAAAATCCCCATCGATCCTATGAGTGCTACAAAAGTTATTCGGGGTCAAAGGTCAAAATTTGAGGTTTTTGGATTTTTTCGCGAAAACGGTAAGTTTTATCAAAAAAAACTCAAGCCAAAGTTGTAGATCTTAAAATTCTCTACAAAAATGGTCTTCATGATTTTTTCTCTAAGAGTTACCATTCCTGAGATATCGCGATTCTAAGAGTCATATTATACATGATATGCACATATAAGCCACGTATATACATAATCAGGCACTTAAGACAAGTATAAATACCTATTTGTGTCTCTTTTATATCCCCTCTACCCACGTGGCCTTGAAAAACATCTGGCTATTCTATTGTCCGTAGGTCTCGTTCATATACCTGTTTCTTTTAGTGCTAAAGGTTCAGTTCAAGTGAATATACGTACTTATTACAAGCATCTACCATTTAGGTTATTTGTGCTATTTTATAGCTCGAAAAAATGGCTCAGTTTTGCTTTATTTGCAATAAACTTTTAACTAAAGATGAAACAGTTGTGGTTGATCGTGGAATGCCAACTTTAATCGAGGCTAGTGTCGCGAGAGGTGATGAGTTTACTGAGTATTTAAGAACTCAACAATTCGTTGCAATACACGTGTATTGCAGAAAATCATACACCCGGAAAACTTCAATCGCTGCAGTAATAAAAATTACTTGCATTGATAAATACCGATACTTAACTTTTGTAAAAAATACGCGAAACAAGAAACACGTACAACTATCATTTCTTCCTCTAACATCGGCATCTGCTATTCAACACTTGTATCGAGTATACTATCAAGTTCAAACATGGCTAGGCAATCAACTGAACCCAGAAGACTGGGGTTGGAAATTGATAGATAATACTCTGGAACCGATTCAAACTTTACTCCCACCTGCTCCAGAAAAATTCCTCAACACTATTTTTTGCAATTGCAAAAGAGGTTGTAGTGCCAAATGTGGCTGTAAAAAAGTCGGGTTGCTGTGTTCTCCAGCGTGTACCAATTGCCAAGGTCAGTCTTGCTCAAATGTCCAGTAGAGTACAATAGAAGAAGATTCCTGTGATTTTAATGAAGAGACCAATGACTCAGCCACATTTGAACAATTTATGAACATCCAGCAAGAGGAAGAGGAAGAAGAAGAAATCGAAGAAGACATGACTGTTGAAGTAGACTTTCAAGAGTATGAATCTGATTAAAATATCTAAAGAAATCAAAACAATAGTTAACCCAATAATCATACATACATACATACATAGATTCACGCCTGTTTCCCAGAGGGGTAGGCAGAGACTACGGATTTCCATTTGCTACGATCCTGACACACTTCTCTGGCTTCATTCACTTTCATCACATTCCTCATACACGCCCGTCGGTTCAAGGAGCTCTTAACCTGGCCTTTGTCCAGAACGCCTCCGATCTGGTCGAGAAACGTTCGCCTAGGTTTTCCTCTTGCGACTGTTCCATTCACACTAGCCTTATAAACTTTCTTAGTCAGTCTTTCCTCGTCCATTCTTTCTACATGTCCAAACCAGCTTAACATACCCTTTTCTATACTTGTAACTATATCCACTTTCATGCCGCATCTCTCTCTAATCACACTATTTCTTATTCTATCTTTCAGAGTCACACTACATATGCTTCTCGCTCTCATTTCTACAGCATTTATTCTGCTCTCATGCTTCTTTTGCCATACCCAACTTTCACTTCCATACATAAGTGTGGGCACTAATAGTCCTCTATGAACAGCCAAACGTGCCTTTTCGGATACATTTCGACTGTTCATAAAAGCGCGTAGCGCTCCATTCACTTTGTTGCCAGCAATCGTTCTCCTTTCAATATCTCCGTCATGTTTACCATCCCTTGTAAACAAAGTACCCAAATATACAAACTCTTTCAATAATCAATAGCAATAATAATAATAATCAATATCAATAATAAGGTAATATCTAGAACTTGACGGGTATTGTTCCCTTAAATTATCCTAAAATTGTCATGACAGTTAGTGGAGTAGGCCTACAGGGGAAACCACGGTAAAAAACGCGTCGAGTACACTACCTCACAAGTGGCGTGAAAATGTGTGCATATCATGTATAATGTGACTCTTAGAATCGCAATGGTAACTCTTAGGAAAAAAATCATGAACACCATTTTTGTAGAGAATTTTAAAATCTACAATTTTGGTTTGAGGATTTTTTTGATAAAACTTATCGTTTTCGAAAAGAATCCAAAAGATCTAAAATTTTGACCTTTGACCCCGAATAACTTTTGTAGCACACATAGGATCGATGGGGATTTTTAAAACTTTATTTGTAATGGTAAACCCTAGCTCTCCACCAATATTTGGCTCTACGGGAATTTTTGTTATTTTAAATGTCTATATTGACCGGACTATATCCTAGGTTTTTAAATTGACTATCTCATACTCTCCTTACTAATATTATAGGTACCTAAATGTGAGTTCGTTTGTTTGTTACCTATGCTTTCACGCCTTAACTACTAGACCGATCATGAAATTTCGCGTACACCTTCTCAGGATTAGGTACAGAAAAGGACATAGGGATGTGCGTGTAGTGTGACTTGTGAGGGCCACTTTGTTAAAACGCTTTAAAAATGTGCTTAGGATTTAGTGAACATTCCCAAAGAATTGTGAAAGTTGGAATCAGATTTTGTGAAAGACAAATAAGCGAGTTATAGACTGTAAAGTTGGACCCTCAGTTCTCACATAGAGGATTGAGGGCCCACCTGTACTGGATAAACTATGGACACTACAGAAAAAGTCTGTATGCCAAAATCAACGCTAATACCAAACAAAATTTGTGAAATCAAGATATTATCACAAAACACTGTCCTATTTTGTATATCTTCGTTCAAAATAGACCCTCAATTCTCTTACACGTAAAAGTTTATTAAGTAAATTAAATGAAACCTTTAACTTACAGCTGCTGTTTGAAATCTTATATGCTACTAAATAAATCGTGATCTACATATGTAGCAGGTTGCTAAATAAATAGGTATGTAAGTAGATAATTATCTACAAAAAGGAAGATTTACTAGAAGTACGAACTTGTATTTAGTCCAAATAAAGCTTTCCCACGCTGACGGATGCACAGACGGTACTAATGGATAATCTTTTGCTACTAGGAACCCAATAATTGTATCCAGTTCATCTAGCTGGCATATTGATAATATTCCATTCTCACTGAAATAAATCATGATTGATAAATGTTGTAGGGTTATAGGGAGCGAATCTTGTGCCTACCGGGCAGTTGCAGACTCGAAGTTGTTACTGGACCTACCTGGACAGAAAATCCGTATAACACTGCCCGATACGGGTATTGAATCCGAGACATCATGCGCAGCAGTCGCATTCACTACCGCTACGCCATCTACACATACCTATGGTCCAACACAAAAAAAGCGATCCGCTTGCCTGACTCCATGTACAATTTATTCGAAAAAAGTTTGCAACCAGAAAACCTACTAATTATAACAAATTAACAAATAGATGTCATACTGGCAAAATTATATGTTTTTTACATTAAGAAGTGTTAAAGGTGCCATTTATTATTGCATTTCAGTTTTGTAATACTATGTATATGTATCCACCATACATATACATAGTTTTACAAAACTAAAATGCCCAGCTAAGAAAAAGTAATATAGGAAGTTGATCTAACATAAGGTATATGATATCATTAATGCATTCCACACGGAAGGTCTTTGCCACTGATTCGTTAATAAGGTTCAGTACAGATGGGGCATCTTCGACATTTGCAAATCGCAATCGCCCTATGGGTGAAGGCTTCTGTAGCCGAGATGTATTCATTATTGAGAACTATTTAGCGCTGAAATATAACAATATTCAATCAAGTGACAAATTCTACTCAGAATAAATATGTTTATATAAAGCTGTCATTCAAAATTATTGGCATGCAATGTCATTACCATTAAAAAGAAGTCATTCAACTGACAGCCTTCTTACCAGCACCTGAAAATCTGATGTAATCCGCACAGACATCCATTTATTGCAAAACAATTATTGCACCTAAACATGACCATGTTTAGCTGGTTACAAAACCTTACCTTCTAAAATGTTTAGTCTATTACACCTTACAAGTTCGGTACAGACGCGTACACTGTTATATACACAAAAGCTGAAATTACACCCTTTGTTTTTACAAAGTGTCTAGTCGTCCGCTAAACGGATGAATAAAATAAATTAATTGTCCGATTACCGGATGAATAAAATAATTTAATCGTCCGATTATTCGGATTACCAGATAACGTTTAGATATATAGTTGTACTAGTTTTCACTCGCGGCTTCGCTCGCGTAAATGTAGGTTAGGTTAGGTTTTATAATAAATCACGAAATATCGACTATGTAATTTACCATTAGTTTATCTTATATAAAACTTTCAAATTGGTATCAATTACAAAAAAAAATCAAGTCAAGTATACAGGATAATTCATTTGTAACTGAAAATCAGGCAATTAATATCGATGAAGAACGTCAACATTTTCAATTGGTATCAATTACAAAAAAAAAGTTGATAATTAAATTAATTGCGTAGTACAGTAAGCGAATAATTTTAGGTTGTGTTTTGGGCTGACGCTGACGCCACTTTCTTATAGGGCAAGTTTACATTAATTTACCGTAGTTCTATGCTTTTTATGAGTACTGGATCTAATACAGAAAGGTCACGTTAAAAAAAAAATATTGTACAGATTTTTTAATAATTTAGTATAACAATAAATAGATGTTATCGGACGATTAAATTATTTTATTCATCCGGTAATCGGACGATTAAGTTATTTTAATTAATCCGTTTAGCGGACGACTAGCAATAGCCTTGTTTTCATTAAATTGAGGCTGTCCCCTTGTAATTGTAGGTTAATGTCATTAATTTTTTTAAACAAATCTGTCAAATACGCGATGTCTGCTTTCAAATTAGTCGGGTTTTCTTTTAAATCTGGATTTTTACTTTCCAGAAACTCTAAAACTGATTCCAAAAGTGAGTAAAATCTTGTTAAACATGCACCTTTCGACAACCAGCGTACTTCAGTGTGTAAGAGCAATCCATAGAGGTCTTCATAATTTTTATCGTACAATTGTGCAAATAAACGCGTATTCAACACATTGCTTCTTATTTTGTTAACTGCATTAATCACATATTGAAGCGATCGGTGCAATCTATCACTCAAATTTTTTGCTACTAGGTGTTGTCGGTGAATGACACAGTGATTTGCAGTTACCTCTGATATAATTATTTAAAGATGGCTTATAAACCCACAATATCGCCCGACCATGGCAGGAGCTCCATCTGTTGCCACCGAAATAACGTTTGTGAATGGAATTGATTTTTCGTTAAAAACATCACTCAGGACATTACAATATATTGATTCACTTTAATGTCCCTCTCCAAAGTTTTCGTGAATGCTCTTCATGAATTTCTTCGTCCATAACAAATCGAACAAACAGCATTTTTAGGAAAACTTACAGCTAAAATACATTATTAACATAATAACAATAAGGTGAAGGCCAATTAAAAGTTTTCACTGCCAATGCCATGCCAATAATAATGCTTCATTACCAGGTAAAGTTGTTACGTCCAGTTGAATAGAAAAAGGAGTTGTTTGCAGACAATTACACAAGAAACCCTCAATATCGGAGCTCATTTCATCAATACGTCTTTGTACAGTGTTGTTACTCAAAGGAATTCGTTTGTGTATGTCAAATGGAGATTTGTGCAGAACAGTTTTTAAAACCTCTACAACAGCGAGTAAAATTAACTGTTCTCCAATGTTGTGCGGTTTTCCAGATTTCGCTATAAGTATTGAGATATTGTAAGATGCCCGCAAGCCATCATCGTTACTTTCAGATGTTAAAGCGAACATACTGTGCACGGTGGGTCTCTTTTCATATCTTTCCTTCAATGCCTGAAAATATTTCAAATCTCTACCTATTTTATCAGGATAATAATAATAATAATATTCTATCACATACACACAACACCATCTAGCCCAAACTAAGCAGAGCTTGTACTATGGGTACTACACAATGGATAAACATACATACACATTAGTTTATATTCAAATGCGTGTATTACGCAGCTGTCCCACTCACTCTTGCATGCACTGCCCGTAAGCGAGAGCGAACCGACACCACTACTTTGGAACTGTTGGAATTGTTACGACGAGTTTATACTCAATTGTTTTTGATATAAGGTTCATTTCAGAATGTTTTGTTTGCATGATATAATATTTTTACCGTAGTAAAAGATTGAAGAAATTATTTATGATAATATCATAAATAATTTCTTCAATCTCTTACTACGGTAAAAATATAATACGTACCTATGGCAAAATATTATTTTGCCATAGGTACGTATTACGACACTATCACTAAGTGTTAAGGTTTATATAAAGTTGAATTTAAATTAACTAGGACTATTTTTAAATAGTCGAACGAGTAAACATAACTAATTTGTTCACTTCATTCCTTGACATTATTTGGGTATGATTTAGTACGAGAACGTGCATCTATAGTATATTTGATCGAAGCACTGGCTCGCTAAAATAATAAATACATAATATACTTAGGTATATACGATCACCTGCCTGCAATGAATCGAAAAAATAAACCAATAAGAAATAGTTTCATTTGTGTACACATCTGTACCTTCTAAACTTGTAACACTATCCTACATATTTAAAAAGATAGCATAATGTACTACGCGGTCGCTTTTTTGTAACCACCTAAACATAGTCGGGTTACCACGGTCTTACACTTCCTAATGACTTTTATTTTAATATCTCGTTAATTATCGTACTACGCTGAAATTTTACAGGTATAAAACTGAACTAACCAAATAATTATTGATATAACATTCAGTTTAATATATCCACAAACAGGGTTATCGGTGGCCAAATAATTCCGCGCGCATTGTGACCGTGAACGTGGAGAAGTTTCATCATAATTTGTTAATTACTTACACGATAGGTACTAATGAAACTTCATATACATTTGAAGGCAGTTACAAGCTACAAAATAACGTTTAAAGTAAGTCTTTTACAGCTCTTATTCAAAGTGTTACGACGTATTGGAGCGTTTTAATATTTAATTAAATAACCTTTAAACGGTGCATTATTTTTGTTTTTTTATTGCACAACTAATTGTAACTAATTCTTACGAAGTCACGTACAAAAGATGATTAGAATCCACTTAACCGTTGCAGTGATCCAGCAAACCCACAAGCGTTACCCCAGCAGGATATCGAATAACTTCGAAGCCGAAGAAAGAACAAATACGACATAAGTTGCAACATTTACCTCGTCTACCTAGACAACTAATTGTATAGTAAATATTTATTTCAATATTCCCATTAAAAAAGAAAATATCTGGCTGCGGTAATGTTACTAACATTACCCCAGCAGGAAATGTTTTTGTGGAATAAATAAAAAACTATACGTGCAACAAATTTAAAAATGTGCGCAACAATTACAGAAGCTGGACAAAAAAAACAAATTATCTATAACATTTAAATTACTATTTTCGACATTATTTTGCTGCGGTAACGCACACGCAACGATCTAGGCTCTTGTGTTCATGTAATAGTTTCATAGGCTCCTGACATCCATCATACTAAATGAAGATACGTGTATAATATTTACTATGCGTTTCAAATAAGAATAGGCGCGTCAATGACCTCGATCTGTCAAATGTTACTAGGAAACTACAGATAGCAACAACAAATAATTTGCGTAATTATGACTATACTATTATGCGTTATTTTAAAGAACAATAAACACCTACATAATTTTCTTGAAAATTTGAGGCTGTCAGAGGTAAAATAACTATGAATAACTGATATTATCTATGATTTGTTGTTTAAATAAAGTATCTCTGTGACTCGTATCGAAAATGAATACCGGCAACGAGAGTTTATAGAAGACGATGATAATTTCAGTTTTGTTATAAACACAGGTAACAACATTAATATTTTTTAAATAACAGTCAGTAAAATATTTTTATGACCTAAATTTTTTTTAAAGGGGAAAGCAGCAGTGAGGATGAAGATGGTGTTGAAGACGTTGACTGCTCAAGCAGTGGGATGAGCGGAATCGAAGAACTACGAGATTCAGATTAAAAATAAATATTATTTTAAAAATGTCTGTTTTACTGACCTTACCTATTTTGTTAGATTTGACAGCTATGACGTCACAATATGGCGCGGGTTCATGCCTATTCTTATTTGAATCGCATAGTAGACATATGTATCCAATACTATTCGTATTTATTTAAATACTTATATAATTAGTACGTGTGAATGTCAATAAAATGAACTCCTTCCTCCATTAATTGATGAAATTTTTTGAGCTTGAATGGATCCCTGGCTGGTTTATATTCACAATAATTGGACCCGGTAGGTAGCGCTGCAATTGGGTTGGAAGCAAACGTGCAGGCGGGACCTCTTTCTGGTCCGCTAATTTATAATATTATATAGGTTGGTACCTAAATTAAAGTTGTTACTGTACCTAGTGGCTGGGGTATACCTAAGTGTTTTCTTCAGAAATATGTGAAAAACAAGTCAGAGTAGTTATCAAACAAATTTGAAGTTAATCGGTCCCTTATTCATGAACTTGGTCAACTTTACTAACTAACTAGGCGTTTGTCTTTAAGGTATGCGGCAAAAATAAAAGGCGTTCGTTCATACATACTTATATTTATTTATTATTCTTAAAATGAAACTTCCTTACTTCGGTAATAGCTACTAAATAATTTGTGGAAACCACTGTCAAGAGTGACGGGACAAAACAATAAAGTTTGAGCATTACTTAATTAATAAAAAACACTTTGTCAATTGATTTAAGTTCTTAATATACAGAAAACAATAATTCTAATAAAAATAATTTAATTCAGTAACAATCTTCCTACTAGCCCTAATTAGCATCAATAAATAAGATGACTTTATTTTGTGGATCTCTTTGGAGTGATAAGGTCTTACGCCGTTCGTAAATATGCTAAGTATTCGAAACTAATTTTACTGTAAAACGCGATTCCTTCTGAAACCACAAATTAGTTATAAAACAATTATATCAAGGAACTAATATTTACAGGCGTATAATAAAAACCTATTTCCCAAAATTAATAGAGTACAGACCACTCTGTACCTTGTTACTATTATTATGCCATGTTAGCATTTAGAATTATTAAAATTGAAAATATAATATATATATAAGTATATTGCTTACGTCAATGTTAGGCGGACACTGAATTTAACAAAATATCCTGAACCAAACCCTGGTCACAATTGTGTTTTTACACAATTTTATTACTGACTGCACCGATTTGTAGTTTATTAATAGAATAATATTATAAGTTTATTTACAGTCAAGTTTAGGCACACTGAATAAGAGAAATGTTATATCGGTAACGACTCATCTTCGGTTTCGTGACAACCGGTGCGAACAACTCATCTCATTTGTGATGTATATATATTAAAACTAGTAGATTATGCTATATACGACGCGGTAGTCTATTACACTAAAATAAAACCTAATCGCTAATGTAAAAAATTAAAGTTAATTAAAAAAACATCAATCACACCAAAATTCTAACATTGAGATGTCTTTTACTAGTACAAAAATATCGTCACTTTATCGTTCTATATCGCTCTATTTTATGTATGAAAACAAGTATATTAAAACTTTATCATAAAGACTATCATTATTCTACATGTGCAAAAAATTATTTAGGGTCCATTATAATTATTGCTGTATGTATTCTTGACGGTATAAAGCAGTTTGCGATACACTAATTGTGGAATCTTATCTCTGATCTATAAATGCCACTTTACCTATATGAGTATCGTAGTATAAATCTGTCTAAATTACTTAATACATCATAAGTCTTATTTATAAAACTACTGCTGGACATTATAATTCAAGATTGATTGTATTCTTATCGATAAAATAATAAGTCTTACATGAAAATATCTAGCTACTATTATCTCTTAATAATCATTTACATAAAAAACTATTTTATAATCACCATAGATGTGGTGCAGTAAGATCTGAATCTGTCTCCAGTGGTAAGTCATAAGCATGCGAGTACATGAGAAACTTATTACATAAGGCAAGTGATAAACATGTTATTTCTATTTTAATTCTAGAAACACTATCACACTCGACAAATCTGAAATCTTGGACAATGCACGACAATCCCTACAAAGAGCACAGCTCTTAGTCATCAGTCATGGAGTCATCAAGTAGATACAGGAACACACATATCGCTAGCCATATTATACATCAGCTTGCCGAACCGCAAGCTTGCCTAACCTACGCATACATCATCACTATATACACAAGTCCAATGCTTTTCTAGAGCGTATACAAATATTCCAATCCTTATTCTGCGAGATACCAATGGTTTACAATCCATCAGACATGATTGGTACGTCTAATCGATAATAACATGGCGCACCATTAAATATATTATTATATAGTAGGTTATCTATTCTTAATTTAGCTCACTGACTTTGATAAATTCAGAAAAAATCACTTCATACAGCAAGTTAAAAATATTCGTTATTTTATATAGCAATCTAGTCCCTCTGTGTTTGAAAATAGTAAAAGGGTTGCCTACAAAGCCTTACTATGTATATTTCGAGAAGGTCATGTATGTCAGTGAGCCTGCGCCGAGGAGGAGCATCACTTGGCGGGCTTGTGCTTGGGCGGAGTGGTCGGCGGCCCGCCGGCCTCCGCCGACGCGCCGATGGCCACGCCTTCGCTGTCTACTTCTGTCTGCGAACAAATGGCATCATCAATCATTCAAGTACCGAACTTGAGATAACACTGTTCTATTAAGTCAGTAGAAAACTTACTTTTTCGTCCTTTACTGTCTGGGGTGAACCTGTTCCATTATTGGCATTATCTGATCCTGTTTCGGCGGACTCTGTGCCTGTGGTGCCTAAAAATAATTGTATTATTTTAAATCAAATGAAAGAATAAATCACACTCAGTCGATTACGTGAATAAAGAAAAACCCATATGGGATTTTCTTTATTAAAAAAATGTTAAGGAAGTATAATAAGAATGCCGTATAATTTTCCTTTTACTTATATTTCTCGTCAAGGTTGATATCTTACCAGCTTGTATGTGATGCGCGTTACCACGTTCTGCCTCATGCTCGCGAACCATGGCGTCCAAGTTGTAGCGACGTCGGTAGGATATGAAGAACGAACGTACATGTGCCTCATTCTTTGTGCCCAGTGTATCTGCGATCGCTTGAAAGTCGCGCCCTGGATATTTGTCAGACAAGCCAATTAAAACAAATCATATATATTATGTATTGCCACTTTGGATTTAATTTCAGGTCAATTAAAACAAAGCCAATAAAAATGCTAGAGACTAAGGGGAAATACCATTACATGTGAAGTGCGTAATCGGTCAATAGAAGAGGGATTTCCTTACCGTACTTCCGAACGGCCGTCACCGCCATGAGTAGTTCCTCGTTGCTCCAGCGCGAGTTGATCTTTGCGGGCGGCTCACCGGGCCTCAGCTCTTCGACACCAGTATCACCAACCTTACGCTTCATCGCACTCAGCTGTTGCTTGTTCTGTTGCACCTATTTAAAATATTATATTCACTACACTTACACAATGTAGCCAAATTTACTGGGACTCTCACAAACTCAGGGTATAAAGTGCATATCTGGATTATCCAAGAAACTACATAGTAGGACTTGGGATTCGGTCGCACAGCAAAATAACAAGCATAAGAACTCGGGATGTTAAAATGGTAGAAAACAAATAAAAAAATATTTGATAAACTAATCATTATGTGTGCAGAATACATTTTCCCACAATACCACCTAGTACAGTATTGTAGATCAATTAGCATGAATGACTACGAAATTATTGGCTATTAATAATAAAATTAGTTGTTTTATCACATTCTCACATTACATCACACAAACGCTTAGTCACATCCATGCTCTGCGTGGCCAAATGACTAATTCCAATGTGTTTAGAAGTATATTCAGTGTCAACGTAAGGGTGAGAATGTGTCTCGCAACGGCACTACATAGCGACATCGTGGCGGGTTGCATCTTACTTGTCTCTTTAGAGATATAATTTCTCTGTCCATAGCTTTGAGCATGGCTTCGCCCTGATTGACAAGCCCGGGCTGCGGGGGATCGCCGGGCTGGGGGCCGGTGGCCATGGCGACGAGATCATCGTGATTGATGTAAATGCCACGCGGCAGCCGGTGCTTGTATCGCTGCTGTTTCGAACCTGGACCGCGACGCCCGGACGGTCCGCACAATGGTCTCATCGTCCCCGTACGTCTGTTACATCACCGCCAATATTCAAAAAACCATCCCTATATACTATATAATATATGTTTAATTAAATCACACTCCAAATTATATTGAAACTGCTTTACTTATGTCATGCAAGTGATTGCAACGAGCTGATAAACTAATAAAACTGTAGTAGTACCGACCTGGCGTGCACGAGGCATGCCTGACACAACTTCTGCGAATTGTGCGCCGTGATCTGGGTGCACAGAATGCCGCACACAGTGCACCACTTGCCCGCATTCTCGCCGCCGCCCTCGCCCTAAACCCCAATCAACATTTTACATTCCGCTCACTTAGTGACTAAAACGCTACACGAAATCTGTGGTATTCTCATGTAACAACGGACAAAATCGATTACAATGACTTCTCACACACTTCTTTTAAAACCCATTAGAATATTAAATGATATTCTGCACACATTAGATTAAACAAGTTTTCCATCTTTGCTCGGGGCTATTAAAGGAAGCATGCGGGAAAATCATAGGAAACTGGATGGAAAGGACAGGGGATGCAATATATTAGATATTTGTTTTATGCTTACACATAGGGAGTACACAGTTATGCTGATGGATTATTGTCAATGAAAATCCACCACAAATCACAACACTAAATAAATACATATGATGCGTCATTCCAACATTAATTATTTTCACAATGTTTCTCCTTCAAGAGAAAAATATCAGATAACTTACGAAAACTGTTATAGCAAATAAACAAATAAAGTACACAAAAATTCTGTGTTTTTGCAATGGACTCCTGGTTATGGGGCTCTTAGTGCCACCTAACCTTAGACCAAGGCTGTGTATAGTATATGATATGTTTTAAAATGAGTGGATGAGTGCAACAGATAGTGTGCCCTGAGTACTCTGTTTCATTAGTTTGATTTTGCCAAAAATAAAATCAACCTAATGAAGAAATTAAACCCAGAACCAATATACTGGAGATCCACTGCTTTAGCATATATATATATTATATATATATATATATATATATATATATATTATAAATTTGCTACAACTCAAATTCAATCAACACATGAACATAAAGTATTTCGATACAGATTGTGCAGTCATAATGGGTGTTTTTTTACTTTATTATTTAAGTGTGCATTGCCGCAACTTAAACATATTTAAAAGAGACCTTATAATTTTACTAATTAATATATTTTGTCCTTTTAAATATATTTGTTAATTTTTATGAGAGTAAATAGGAAATATAAAGGAATGCACACTTATAAGACAAATATCCTATATAATAGACTAGGATCATAATGTATCATGAATACTTTTAGTAATATTAAAAATGAGTGTTGGATGTGAGAGTAGTAGTAGCAATCATAGTTTGTAGATAAAAATGCAGAGCGGTCAAAATTAACTTCAAATAAGCATTATCAGAATACATAAGCATCTCAATATATTTTTACATAAGAAACAGGTATGACAGCTGAATACATTATGTAAAAGCTATTCTAACATTGATTAGCAAAGTAGTCTTATACAAAATAACTGATGTATAACAGAGACATGTACATAAGCATATATGTTGCCACAATCAAAACTTGCATGAGTAACAAAATAATGCTATGGAGTGCAGTTTATGACATGGCATGACAAAAAAAAAACATTTTAGGGAGATGGATTTGAAATAGGGTACCAACAAATCTTGAGTAGAAGATCTCAAAAATTGAATAATGGATGACAAAACACCGATTTAACAGACATTTAAGTAAGAGGATGGAAGACACTGAACATCAAGTTTCCATGGTGACAGCAAATTTATACTCATTGTGGGGAAACAAAGCACCCACCTGGGCGCCCTGCTGGCCGGCGGCGCGTTGTGGAGCCCCGCCTGCCGCTAGGGCCTTCCCTCCACGGACAATACCACGGTGGATAGTCCACTTCTGTCATAATTATTCAACACATATCCATAACTCACAATAATAAATATCAGTGAAACATTCGACATAGCTGGCTTATCTATTTATACAGTATGTGTAAGTTTCAGTCACAATGATTCACCCATGTCTATAATAATTATTGAGAAAAGGAGCCTCCCACTCATTCTCAGCTTCCCAAGTCCCCAATAATTGTTAAACAAAATTTATATTAACTACACCCTCTCTTGCTGCTTATGTATTTACAGCTTACAATAGTTGGAGCTGCCAGGCTAAGAATGAATGTTGAGTCCCTGTTATCAATTGTATTATAATTTAACAACGGGTTTCTGCTCAGTGACACCTAATCTATCTAATGTACCTGTTTGCTGTTAAATCACAACACCAATAGTCCAAATACAGAGCAATAATTATTCACAAATCATCTACCCCATCAGGATCAGTACCCTATAAACTAGAGGCAAAACAAATCTTTTTGAATATATTCTAATGAATTACTACCACTCTGCAATTTTATTTACTGAAAGTTTGCCAAAAAGTTTAGAAGCAATAACAATTTGGACAATCCAGATACACTATCAAAACAATTAAAACTGTGAGGAAAATGATACAATTAACTTTGTTTTTGTAATTAGGTACATTGGTAATACAATGACACTGCACGCAATAAAAAGGAGCAAATTATATTTGATACAACTTTACAACAAGCTATACAACACAACAAAGATACTTTACGTACCTTTTCATCATTGTCAGAATCCTTATCAGAGCCTCCAGGCTCTGATCCTGCTCCCGATTCCCGTTTACCAGTCCCTGAACTGGTGGCATTGCGACCTTCACTAACCACATCCATAAGTGAAGTGCGAGCTCTTGTCTTCTTCCATGAGTAATAATATTTCACTAATGATGCTATAGATTTATCTGGCAACTAATGAAAAATATGTAAGATATTTTAAACTACACCAAACTAAAAATTAAATGATTGAATTTAGAAACCTACCATTTGTCGTATTCTGTGAAAGCTTTTGCCATGGAACTGGAAAGCCTGTTCAAAAAGCACTTTGTCCTCAACTGTCCATTCATCAGGAAAAGGAGTAAAGTTGGCCAAGTCCATTGATGCCCTGTTGAGATCATGTTTGTGCCAAAATAACATGCCCAATGCTTGTTCCCCATTGTATCCATACTTTTCTTTAGCTGTGGTTATGTATTCATCCACTAAAAAAAACAAGTGTCATAGAATTGTAAAATAATAACTCTTACATTGTCATGTAATTGTGTTTTAACTGTTTTACTTACATTTGACATCAGATATGTCAGCAGTGGGTGACCAAACAAGTAAAGCTCTGTCAGATATAAGTTCAGGCCTCCTTTGCTCTACTGGTTCCAGTTCAGGGCACACAGCCTGATAATCTCTACCCACTCTAATTTTCTCAGCTGCAAACGGTACTACTGCTTGGTTTCATGTTACAATTTGTGGATGACATGAGCGCAGCATGAAGGCGATGATGGTAAGCATAAAAAATAAAGCACGATGTCAAGTGATGATGATTAAAGTTGCCACAACAGAAGCGTAATATGAATACAATTAATTAATGTGAGTACAGGCGGATTTATTTACCTCAAGATTACAATAGCGTACGTAAGTACTTATATTAGGCACGAAACGTAAGTACCAATCGACATGCAAAAAGCTGCCCGATTGTTATGAACTTTATTCCTCAAAAGCTATAAAGCGGTATGGTATTAGGAATATCTCGTACCATTCTCATCTTCTGAACTGGAATCTGGACTTCCATGGCCATTGGGGCTTGGCCCCCTTGACCGCTTCCCGTTTCGAACATCAGTACTTCTTTCGGCCAAAACCATGATTACGCACTGTATAACACAGATTTCACTTTACTAACACACAATTTAACAGTCCATTTAAATAATATTATGGTTCAGTAAAAGAAAATAAAAGGAATACGGAGCTTCGCACATAAATTCAAACGTGATTCAAACCACCGCATCAATAATTTGACAAACCAAACACGGACGAACATGGTTCATTTATGGGCGTCTGTAGCTAGCTGAACATTCACTTTACTGCAATAAATAAAATGTTTAATTTTAGACATTAAAATAATACAAAATATTTTAATAAATTAAAATGAACTTACCTTTTGGTTAACAATTGCGGAAAAGTAAATAAATCACAGTATTAATACCAAAAACATATAGTTCAAAGATTTTACTTCTGGCAATAACATTAATACAGACTTTCAGAAACATACCAAGATACATTTCTTTGATTAATTACTTTTATAAAGCAATTATCCTCGTTCTACAGGCAGTTACTGTTTCTTTATTTAATTATTCAATTCGACATGTTTAAAGCTAATGATTTATTAGTTAATAATATATCTCTATTTTTATGTAGGCGTTAACAAACTTTAAATACAGTTTAACTTTTTACCTAAGAGATGGCGCTAACACGCATCATTTTACATTTTATCCAAGTCCAAGCTGCGCTGTCTCGTATAGTTGCCGCAATGGGGATTACCTCAGCGGGCTTTTCGTAGTTGTACGGATTAAGAAAATCTCCAAACGAAAAAAAAATAAACATCACACAATACATATTTAAATCTAATGATTTTAGCCTTATATTGCCTGATCTGTTGTTAATATTCAATTTTAAATCGGCGTTAATCACCTTATTTATTAAACAATAGAATTGATGTACCTACCTACACTGCGCCGCGCCACGCCATTACGAATACATACTGCATAAGATTACGGAAGGCACACATGTAACTTCCGCATTACTTACCATTACTTTGTTATCAATAATAATTAGAACTTATAACTTTTCGCATACTATAATTTTAATTATCTAATACTAGATGTTCCCGCGGTTTCACCCGCGTTTATCGTTACTGCGCCGCCTCCGTGGGTCGTAGCGTGATGTTATATAGCCTATAGCCTTCCTCGATAAATAGGCTATCCAACACTAAAAGATTTTTTCAAATCGAACCAGTAGTAATCACGCAGAATAAACCAGGAGAAACATCGTTTGTACTATGTCTGCAATGGGTAATTATTTTGCTGCAATGTTATTTTAAAACTGCTATATCTCCTAAGATATTCATTGAAATCGAATGATGTACAGGGCAATTTTGTTTTAAATTAAATACTTGTGATGAATAACGTATTTATTTGGATAAGGATTAATATCATGTTTATAATAATACCTTCGCAAATAATGCATTATTTTAGAACAAATTTCGTTAGCATAAAAATGGTTATAGTGAGCCAACCTTAAAAGATAGACATATGCTGTCGCGGACTTTTTTTTAGAACTTTTAAAGGGGAACAATTCTGTCATACATGATTTTTGCGAAACTTTAACTGTTTACGCAGCGCACGCAGCGGAAGCTCTCAAAAGGAAAAAATTCCCTCCGATTTTGAAACATTCTTCATTGGTGCTCAGCTCCTATTGATCTTAGCGTGATGATATATAGCCTATAGCCTTCCTCGATAAATGGGCTATCTCACACTGAAAGAATTTTTCTAATCGGACCAGTAGTTCCTGAGATTAGCGCGTTCAAGCAAACAAACAAACAAACAATCAATCAAACAAACAAACAAACTCTTCAGCTTTATAATATTAGTATAGATACCTACTTTTAATTTAAAGTAGTGAAATAAATGTAGGTAAGTTTGAATGTCGGCGTAGATAAGTATGTAACTATAATCATTCTTATTCTTACTTTTATTATCTTCGTAATATAAATTAAGTGTTATTTTAATCCTTACTATAATATTATAAATACGAAAATCAGTTTGTTTGTTTGTTTGTTACGCTTTCACGCCTTAACTACTCAACCGATCAACATGTAATTTTGCATACACGTTGTCAGGGTACAGAATAGGACATAGGGTACCTTTTATCCAGAAAAAGAACTGTTGCAAACCTAACCTAACCTAACCTACATTTACGCGAGCGAAGCCGCGGGTGAAAACTAGTATACCTATTTCTTTAATAATTATATAATACACTTAAGTAGTTACATCAGAAACTTTTATGTCTTCTGCGAGTGAGACTTCAGATTTTGATAGGTAATTTTAATAAAAATAGGAACCATCCAATTAAAAAATAAAATGTACCTTCTTAGTCTTAACTAAGTTCCAAATCAAATCTGCATACAGTGTCGGTATCAAATACCATACCATACCTTATTTCTAGAGTCTTAAATGTTTCTATATACATGTAATATGTGTGTTAGTCACCTCGGCTATCGCTATTGAAGGAGTAGGTACCTAAGTATGCGGTGCCTATCCCCGAATGTTAGGTTCCAACTCGAAATTCTAGATTAGTACGCCATCGCTGATCAGGGGCTTTGATCTCACTGGAAAATAACTACAGCAACGCTCCTCGACTATAGGTAGGCGTGATATGTATGTACCACAGAGTACTTTATATATACTGGTAGTATGTACATACATATCAACTATAGTCCAAGGCACACGCTTAATATTTTCATTGCTTATTTGCTATTAACCTTTGAGGAGTTAATTATCGCCAAAAGCTATCGTCAAATCTTGTTAAAATTTGAACTACACTATAAGTCCTTGAAAATACCTAAATTGGCTGAGAAGTACCAGAGATATGAAGTAACATACGTTTAAGAACCCTAGCTGAATAAACCACACATATCTTTATAACGTCGTTTAAGATGTAAGGACCTGACTGTTTCTTTTTAAATAGTTTCTATGCTGTAAACAAATTGAGTTGATTAGCCTTGACCATCATCAAAAATTTGTATTTTAGCTGAGAACCGAAACCGAGATCTCGATCTCCCAACCTGTTCGCGATCGAAGGTCGCGGCGACGGTGTTTTATATATTTTTGTATGACCAACCATGCATGAGCCAATTACTGGTCGAGTAATCACATTCAGGCAAGTCGATATTAAATCATTGTATACCTACTGGACAACATGGACAATCTAGCCGCGTTCTGGACCGCAACAATATAATGTGTAGCACGGTTTGCAGTCAAAACGCTAAGAAGAAAACGTGAACAATGCCATATCTGGCTGATTATAAATATCGTGCTTTTTTCGAGCACCTAACTCATGAATCGGCTTTAGGTATACCCTTAATTAAGATGTTTTAATAGGTACTTAGATGCGAAAAACGCAAAAGACTTAGGTAAGTATAACATACAAGGTCGTTGATCGTCTTGGTTGGATTTATCCGATATATCTAAAGGCGGTAAAAACCGCTGCTATACTAATAGCAACGATAGTCTAGTGGAAAAACTTACGACTGTCGCGCAGAGGTCTTGAGTTCGATCCTAATGCGCGCATATCTGACTTTTCTAAGGTATGTGCGTATTAAATAGGTTAATAATTAACGTTCGCTTTAACGGTTAAGGAAAACATCGTGAGGAATAACTTAGGCCACTTTTATTTTAGCAAAATCTCCGCGTACTGAGTGGCGTAGTGGTTGGTGTAACCGACTGCCACGCCCGAGGTTGCGGGTTCGATTCCCGCACAAGTCAAACATTTGTGTGCATGAACATGGGTGTTTGTCTTGGTCTGGGTGTTTCTATGTATAATATGTATGTATTTACAAAAAAAAAGTATATATGTATGTTTATCCATTGTCTAGTACCCATAGTACAAGCTCTGCTTAGTTTGGGCTAGATGGTGTTGTGTGTATGTGGTAGAATATATTATATATTATTATATTAATTAATTTTTAATTAATTTCCACGGGGATGAAGTCGCGGGTAATAGTTAATACCTATATTTCATTTTTCTCAGCCGGAGGCATTTTTGTACTGTACTGATGGCGTAGTGTTTTAAGAGATCGTGTCGACTTTGCCACTGCGCCGAATGTTGTGGGTTCGATCCCCATACGAGACAAAAATTTAAGTAGTCCACAAATAGTTATTCTGTGTCTGGGTGTTCTTGTGTCTATTGTTTGCATGTTTGTAACGATCCCCGCAACACCGAATTTATTTTAGGGCGGGAGTTGTCATTTATAAAAAATATATAAAAAATACATGAAGTACCAGAAACAGTTCAGCGTAAATATCTCCGTGCTGTTCATTACAGATGCTTCCGAAAAAAAGCGTCTTACTCATTCTTAATTAAATCCTACAATCTCATGTCCCTACAATCTAGAAGAATTCTACTAGATATGATGACTCTGTTCAACTTATGTCGTAATAAAATTGACTATCCTGACCTTGTCAATAGTTTAAGCTACCTGGTTGCACGTACGGTACATGGCC
Organism: Catocala sponsa; assembly: GCA_963564715.1. Lineage (NCBI taxonomy): Eukaryota > Metazoa > Arthropoda > Insecta > Lepidoptera > Erebidae > Catocala > Catocala sponsa. Next base: position 17,494,426 of record OY751339.1, on the reverse strand, counting down.
GTGAAGTACGTACAAGACATCTGTTTGCAACCAGTTTCTGCCGTAGCAATTCTGGTGTCCGTTCTCCACTTCACCGTTTAGTGGATTCTTATAACAAACATTTTGGCTCTGTTGACATTATGTTTCTTACCAAAGCCATGTTCAGAAATGGAATTATTAATGTCTTGGATAATTGTCCTTGTCCATAGATCTCTGATAAACACAACTTCTGACATTTCTTTTTCTCCGTTATTATTATTATTTTGTTCACTGTTCAGCATTAATATTGTATAGCATAAGCGTCTAAGCTGTTTGCCCGGTATTAGTGTATTATCTATGTAAGCTGTCTTTATTAGTAGACAACATTTCTCAATGGTAATCTGTGGATAATGCCGTGGGTGGCGTATTTTGTACATTTAGTTACTAAGTACTATCATAGTAATGTTTAATACGCTGCTGTAAATATAGATAAACATACAATTTATAAAGAAAAGCCCAAGAAAATGAAAGACTTAGGCCAGTTATCATAGAAAAACCGTAACGTAATACAGAAGCATTTAATTTTTGTTTTCTTCTTATGGAATGTATTCTACACATACCTTAAAGGCGAGGTTTTCAATATAATAATTGTAATAAAGCCTAACATGTTTTTAAAAGTGGTCATATAAAGAGTACCTAGTCATGTGCCGGATCTCAACTTTCTTTCTCAGTCGGTATCGGTGTGTTAGTAATAGGACATGTTTCGAATAGTATCGTACGTGACTTTTTAAAGAATACATAGAAAAAAGATGTGCTACTACATACAAAACCCAAATCTATGAAAAATTCTTATTTAATTGCTGAAATATTAGCTTTATCCGATTTACCTTTTCAACACGTCGTTCCAAAATCCAAATTATGTTCTAAAAGGTAGAAAATATTTTTGGTATCTGGTTTGCAGCGGACATTATGATAAAGTATCATTAGAAATAACAAACATGTTTCAAGATTTTGAAAAAGTTTCCTTCGCATCAGATATCTGATCAGATTCTTCATCAGGAAAAAGATCCGTACAAGATTAGCCAAAAAGTTACGAATACAGATACGAATACGGATCTTCCTTCTCCCTCGAATATCCGCGGATACGGATACCGATATCTGGCACATCACTAATACAGAGACATTAAATATTAGTAAACAAATTTTATATGCAAAGGGCCTAAAGTTTCAGACATTTATTTATATACTAGATGTTCCCGCGGTTTCACCCGCGTTTATTGTTACTGCGCCGCCCTCGTGTGTCGTAGCGTGATGTTATATAGTCTATAGCCTTCCTCGATAAATAGGCTGTCCAACACTAAAATAATTTTTCTAATCGAACCAGTAGTTCCTGAGATTAGTGCGTTCAAACAAACAAACTCTTCAGCTTTATAATATTAGTATAGATTATTTCACATTACATACAACTATTATACAGGCTTAAAAAACATGCGTCTTTATGCAAACAAAGCCAATAGATAACACACAATAAGTACCTAGTCCTAGTAAATTAATTTAAAGTACAGTTTAATAAATCAATTCTATTCCTAGATTTGTGAATAGGCGTGACTTTGGTAATCCTACTAATATTATAAACGTGAAAGGTTGTGAGGATGGATGGATGGATCGAAGATTGTTACTCTTTGGCGAAAAGTCTACCGAACTGATTTTGATAAAACTTTACAGTATTATACTTTATACATCAGGCTAACATATAGACTACTAAAAAATCTATCTTAATATAAATCTACACTAAAGCGAGTGAAACCGCGGGCAAAATCTAGTCTTCAATAAAACAGGCAAAAGGCCTTCTGTTACATTAACTTAAGAAATAACGGACATCTCGTTACGAAATTTTTAACGTCCAAATATATTGGAGGCGCAAGTTCATTGAACTAGGTACATACATACATAGATTCACGCCTGTTTCCCAGAGGGGTAGGCAGAGACTTCGGATTTCCATTTGCTACGATCCTGACACACTTCTCTGGCTTCATTCACTTTCATCACATTCCTCATACGCGCCCGTCGGTTCAAGGAGCTCTTAACCTGGCCTTTGTCCAGAACGCCTCCGATCAGATCGAGAAACGTTCGCCTAGGTTTTCCTTTTGCGACTGTTCCATTCACACTAGCCTTATAAACTTTCTTAGTCAGTCTTTCCTCGTCCATTCTTTCTACATGTCCAAACCAGCTTAACATACCCTTTTCTATTCTTGTAACTATATCCACTTTCATGCCGCATCTCTCTCTAATCACACTATTTCTTATTCTATCTTTCAGAGTCACACCACATGTGCTTCTCAACGCTCTCATTTCTACAGCATTTATTCTGCTCTCATGCTTCTTTTGCCATACCCAACTTTCACTTCCATACATAAGTGTGGGCACTAATAATCCTCTATGAACAGCCAAACGTGCCTTTTCGGATAAATTTCGACTGTTCGTAAAAGCGCGTAGAACTCCATTCACTTTGTTGCCAGCAATCGTTCTCCTTTCAATATCTCCGTCATGTTTACCATCCCTTGTAAACAAAGTACCCAAATATACAAACTCTTTCACTTGCTCCACTTTTTCTCCATCAATCATAATATTCATAATATTACACATCGTCACGCACTCTTCCTTTTCAAATACCATTACTTTCGTCTTGCTTACATTTATTTTCATTCCTTTACTCTCAAAAGCACCATGCATAATAGTTACCATCGCCTGCAACTCTTCCGCTGATGACGCAAGTATTACTTGGTCATCGGCATAAAGAAGACATTTGACAAGTAACTCATTCATTCTTAATCCCCATTCACAATCTTTTAAATCTTTTAAACAATTGTCCATGTATAGGTTAAACAGCCAAGGTGACGCTACACATCCTTGTCTAACACCTTTTTCGATGCTAAACCACTCTGTGTAGGTCCCATTTATCCTAACACAAGCTCTGGAATCATCATAAAGAGATTTCAGAGCTCGCGTGAGATTGCTATTCACTCCATACATGGACAATGCCGACTAAAGTTCATTCCTCACCACTTTATCATAAGCCTTTTCCAGATCCACGAATGCGCAATAGACCTTTTGACCTTTGGCCAAAACTTTTTCGGCTATGCTCCGTAAGGAAAAGACCTGATCCGTACATCCCATACCCTTTCGAAATCCCGTTTGTGCATCCCATATTTTCTTGTCGGTTACGTTCACAATGCTTTCAATTAACACTTTTGCATACAATTTACCGACCACGCTGAGCAAGCTAATGCATCTATAGCTTTGGCACTCTTGCTGTGAGCCTTTTCCCTTGTATAAAGGTACTATGACGGCCTTGCACCAATCACTTGGTACACGGCCTGTATTCCAGCACAAGTTAAAAAGGCGGCACAACTGAGTTGCTATAAGACCCTGTCCAGCTGTCAGCATTTCGACTGTAATCCTATCATACCCACCAGCCTTTCCTGATTTCATGCTTTTCAATGCTTTCATTATTTCATCCATACTAATAGGGCTTTCATCACTACTATCATTATCATTCATTTCGAAACTTTGCCCTTGCCATTCCTCTCTTTCAAATAAACTTTCAAAATATTCCTTCCATCTCTTCAGTACGCTCTTTTCTTCATTCAGTAAACTTCCATTCTTATCTCTGATTGATTTCAGCTCTGTGGTTACGGTTTTACCTCGAACCGAGCGAATGGATTTCCAGAAGAACTTTGCGTTGGTCCGGAAATCTTTAGATAATCTTCTATCAAACTCGTCTTTCAATTCCTCTTTTTTCCTTTTAATTACATCTTTCACTATCTTATTCATTCTTATAAACTTATTCTTAGCTTCATTCACATCCTCATATGTTGCTTCTTGCATTCTTTCATTGGCTCTGACAGATAGCCAGTCCAACCATGCCTGCTTCTTCTCACGTACTACCCCTTGCACATCTTTATCCCACCACGCATTCTTCGATTTTATAACTTTCCTCTTCTTGCTCACACCGCATACTCCTGACGCTACAACAACCACTTCATGCTTAAACGACTGCCATAATTCTTCTATATCATCAGTGTCACAAAATCTTTCAAATCTTTTCCTCAATTGATTTTTATACTCGTCTTTCAATACTTCATCTTGCAAATTTTCTACTTTTATTCGTTCTTGGACACTTGTTCGGGTAGGTATACGGTGTCGCCATCCTTTGAAGAGGCCACGTATTCGGCTTATAATCAAAAAATGGACACCAATACCTCTATATACCCGAGTGTCTAGGACATTCTTTCTCAATCTTTCATCCACTACAACAAAGTCAATCATACTACTTCTTACATTCTTTGCTTCTCTTGTATACTGGTGGATTCTTTTGTGGGCAAACATAGTGTTTGTCACACAAAGATTCCACTCCAAACATAGCTCAAGCAACCTTTTTCCATTCTCATTCACGCTTTCGTCCCCATACTTGCCTAAAACCCTTTCGTATCCTTCACGCTTTACTCCCACCCAACCATTAAAATCTCCTAACATTATCAACTAGGTACGTAAGTACATAATATAATTAATTATGTGAGTCATAAAATGAATAGGTACTTAAGTACAACCGGCAAGTTCAGTGTTACAGATAACACGTGCTGAAAGAGAGGTTCTGAAGGTGTGTAGTGGATGTGTGACCTTTTTTAAAAAAGTGACCATGCGGACGGATCTCTCATTGTAGGACAAACCGTAGTTTTTCGGAATTTGCGAATAAAACCAACAACTATACTACGATAATATTACTTATACATATATATTTATCTTCAACTGCTTTGTGCTAAGAGAATCGCAAATGTAACTTGATATTTTTTTCAAATCAAATCATATCTTTATTTAAAATTCTTACAAAATTTCCTCCTCACCTCCTTTCCCCCATCCCGCTCCTTCTCCTTCCCACTTCCTTTCCTAAAGGGTCGGCAACGCGCAAGTGATGCCTCTGGTGTCGCAGGCGTCCATAGGCTACGGTGACCATTTACCATCAGGTGGGACGTATGCTTGCTTGCCACCATAGATGTATAAAAAAAAAATTTAGTTTAGTTTCATCAAGTCATCATATTCTACTGTCATAGCAGCAATTCATATTATATTATTTTAGTATACTTATATATATTATTATGTATATAATTATTAAAGTTTAAACTTTTTTATACATTGATTACCTTGTAATATGACCACACTTTATTGTTATACGATGTAATTTACCAATCTGCTCTTTCCGTGCAGGTGCTAGAGAATCCCTTCAGCCTAATAATAATAAAAACATGTGCTATTATAACCAAGTAAAGTACATACTTTACCTGGTTATAATAGCATATTTTTTTATTACTGGACTGCCGCGATATCCCGGCAGTCCCTTCGTGATTCAACATGTGAGGGAACCTGTGCGACTACACGAATGGCTACTGCACCGAGTGTTGTGGATGAGATGTTTATGATCGAGGTGAATTATAAAAATAATAGTAAAAAAATAACTATGTTATTATTATCTGAATGTCTATAGCTAAATATATACCTAGTAGTGATAATAATATAAGTTATGGCTGTATTTTGAACTTTACAATCTAGTCAAAATGTAATGATATGCACGCAGATAAATCTCTCGATATCATATTTTTGATGTGGGTGAAGGACAATATTATAAGGAAAAATGTTTAGGTACAGGTTCTCTACAATTATTTCGAAGATAGGTATTATCTGAAGTTTGCCAACCCGCACTAGTCCAGCGTCGTGTACCTACAATAGCTTTGCCTTTCTTACACTGAGAATACGCTCGAGCCTAATAATCGGACAGTTTATATACAAGGTTGATATAGATATAGATAGACACGTGCGTACAGCAGTATTAGATATATTAGGGTAATATTTGGCTGAATACGTAGTATATTAATTTAAAAACGTTTACCTAAGAGCGTGTACTTCACTGTCACAAGGACCCGGTACCGTATATAGGTAAAATATATTTTAATATTAATATAAACGTATAATAATAATATTATTACATATACGTTTTAGGTTATAATTATCCAAAATCAAAAAATAAAAACCCGTCACCGTACCTACCACTAGTATAACATGAAATAGCGAGTTCCCCGATTATTGGGTAAATTACCCAAGAATTACAATGACAACACTGGCACAAAGTATTCTTTGGCATGTATATAATATTGTATAGTGGAAGTTTTATGTTTACAGAAGAAAAATGCATAAGTACTATTTTAGCATTGATATTTTTTTATACATCAATGTATTTTAGTGATAAAAACAGTAAAGGAAGAAATAAGTTATAAATTGATTTGTAAAATTTAACGTGTCCTTCTTTTACATAGTAGTGTGGTTCTTATAAAACTACCACGTGAAATGCCTAAGTGTGGGAGTACTATAAACCTCTGCCTACCCTATCGGAGATATAGGTGATGCTATTTATGTTACGCGTTGTTAAAAGTCTGTGTTCCTCAATTTAAACACTAAAAGGAACCGTTTCATAATTATGTAAAAATAAATAAAAATATTCTGATGATTTAAAAAAAAACGGCATCAATAACTGTTATGTGGAATATGACAAAAAATCATAAATAATTACTACTTTAACCACCTGTAAGGATATTACGGTTTTCCTTGCCGTTTAAGAAATAATTAGATTTTTCATACCAACTTCATACAAATTTTTTGTAAAAAAAGTATAATTCCTTCGTTTTTGTGCAGAATTCGGGTGTCATTTTTGTATATAGTAATAACTAATAGAAGCGATATCCGACAAAAATAACCGACACTTGCAAGTTGAAATCCCTAAGTCTATGAAAGCCGTTTTTCAGCCTACCGTGCGCCGCGCCGATACGATACTATCGTGTACTGAGGGCTGTCGGCCAATGAGTTTTTGGGCCAATGTGCAGTAACTGTAGTGAACTGTAGTGTGAGTTAATATGTACGAGCGGCCCGGCCGACTGATGAGGAGATATTTTACAGTTTATGTTCTGTTACTGTATTTTTATTAATAATATATTTTACAGTTGTACATACAAAGCAACTCGTATATTTGTTTAATCTAGAATAAATAATTAAATTAAATCTGCATAATAGTGTTTTTTAATCGTATATAAATTAGTTCTGATACAACTGAAGAATAATAACTACTAGTTACTACCGCGACCGTAATGGTTATTATGTCTTTATGTCGGTAACAACAACACGCAGTGGTTTTATATTTTGTTCGGAAATTATATTAGCTGATGATTTATTATACGTATATGGTTAATAGATTTCTGAACGAACTATAATTTGTCAGATATTGTTGCTGAGGATTTGAGTACATTTTAATTTTGCTTTACGTATCAAGAATGTTATCAAAATAGATAACGATTATGTTGCGTTGTAATTCTTCTACGAACAGGTGGTAAAGTCGCCTCAGGCAGTAAGGAGCATACTATAACGAGCCGTCGACAGAAATGCCACTGCCGTGATTGTGACCGCGTTTTGTTCTTTATTTTTTGCCAGAAAAGGGCGCACAATTGTTGTGAACGTTATGTAATGTATATTGTAGTGTATTGTGATTGATTATAAAATTGTGGTGAAGATGAGGACCGTGGCGTTGATCAGCGGTGGTAAGGACAGTTGCTACAACATGATGCAGTGTGTCGGTGCCGGACACACGATTGTAGCTCTGGCCAACCTCCAACCTATACATAAAGGTTAATTTCGTCCCGATAACCGATTTAGATACATATATTTACTATATCGAAAACCACATCGTTATTATTGTTGTACTTTTCTCACTAGCTGCTGTAAATAATCACGCAAAAATAGATTGAAGAACAGTCAAATTTCGAAACATATGTTCTTAAAATAAAAACAGAAGTTATTTTAAGCCTACGTATGATTTGGCAATCGATTTTTTTGTGTTCATTAACCTGTTCGGATATATTTGGATCATTATTTTATGATAAAGTACCTATATGATGTATATAACAGGCTTTATTTTTTTAAATATCTTGAGGTAATCACTTAGGCATATTTTACATAAGTCTGTGTATACATGCATTGCAGATGAACTGGATAGTTACATGTATCAGACAGTGGGTCACCAGGGCATAGAATTGTATGCTGAAGCAATGGGTTTACCATTGTACAGGGAGATCATAACCGGTGAGGCTGTTAATCAGAACAAGAACTATGATCCCACAGACAATGATGAAGTTGAGGACCTATATAGACTCCTTGCTAAAGTTAAGGTAAATTATATAATTTTACTTATTATTTTAGAAATAAAAAAATTTAATCATAGGGCTTAAAATTGCCTATCTTGTCTCTGATATCAAAATTAATCTCCATGAAAAAAAATTGAGTTAAGATTTATATGTCAATATTTTTTATGTGTATGTATGAACTAATCAATCATATTTAGCATTGTTAATTGATGTTTGTATATGTGTGTTATTTTTTATCTTGTGAAGACTTGAGGGTGATATAATCTTTGTTAAATTGATAACATAGACATCATACTTAACTATCTATAATAATTTATAGAGAACTAGTTACTGCAAATAGTAATATGCATCCTGCACGTCTTATGTAAACAATGCAACAATTTTAATTAGTCATAATATTGAAATATCTTTATTCTGTATTATTGTAAAACTAAGTAACACTGTAACTGTAAGATTTTAATAAGTCGGTATTATGAAAATAATAGCTTTGTAATAACAAAGCTATTATTTTCATAATTTAGTAATAGTATATTTAATATAGATGGTAAAAGTCAAAGCCATAAATTATTTATTCATTTGAATCACAAAGTCATCAAACTGATTATGATTCATATTTAGTTATTTATTATTGTGTCCAGATGTAAAGTGACTTTGAATTCAGTTCCATTGACATTATAAACAATATTTATATACTGTATCTATATGCACATAATGTCCAGACTAAACCTAATATAAATGAGATCTGCTCTTGGTAATACTCATCTGTGATATTAAAATATTTTTGTATAAATCCTTAGTCAATATTTTGCTCATAAAATTCAACAATAGATAAAGATTTCTTTGTAAAATAAGCAGCTTGAATCATTGTTTTGTGAAATATGTCTGTAATATTAATTTTTGTTTTACCATGTTCAGACTGTAAACTACTGTTCTTGTCTTTACATATTTAAATAACATCATTTATTTCATTTACCAGTGTGGACATCTGAAAATAAATTCTATTTTATGTTAAAAATAAGGCAACATACTGCTTTTTTTAAAATATGATTATTATTGTTTTAGGTTGATTTAGACATAGAAGCAGTCTCCGTTGGTGCCATATTGTCAGATTACCAAAGAATTAGGGTAGAAAATGTGTAAGTATCTCAATTAATTTATGTTAATACTAATAATGCCTAAGTAAGCTATGAAACTGAATCATCTTGGATTTACATATTTGCATAAATAGACTTTGGACTTAAGACCCGTGAGTAGAACATTATTCACAATCCAATGTCAATATTTTATGATACAGTTAATACTAATATTTATGAAGAAAACAGTATGCCTGCTAGTGACTAATATTTGCAGACATACTAATCTTATTGCAATATTTTGTCCTGTTCCTTTTTATTTAACTTTAAGGTTTAACACAGATTGTCTTTTTGATTAGTCAGTATGTTGCATTAAACAACATAATTATAGAGATAGATTTATCATACATGTCCAAAGAGCCAAAACAAACCTCAAACAACAAAACTTGTACTTAAAATTGCAGTATGCAAATGCCTATGTTACATTAACATTCTGGCATGCTTTTAGCAACATTGATTATTGACTATATGATTGTTTCTACTAGGGTTGTCACCATACAACCTGAATAAAATCAATGTACTAATCAAAAGCGGCGATCTGCGTTACATATACTTGCTTTAATCAAATTCCAAAATTGTTTGCTGTACTGTTTAATTTTAGTCTTTAGGTTATAAAAAATATAGCTGACAAGATCTACTAACAAAAACTAATAAATTACCTATTTGTTTACCACACTGGAAATTCGCATCGGCATTTCTATATAACGTAAGATTGTTTACGATTTTAATTAGGTTGTTATAAGTGCAAAATTCAACACTAACTTGTAAATAACAATTAATAAATCGCTTCACTGTGCAATATTTAGTTTTGTTTGTGTTATTGGGACCGCTCTTAATAGCTATATTTATGTTAGCACTAAAATACATTAGTCTTTAGTACTATTTCAATCTATTGTATTTTATTTCTTTTATTTATTAATTATTTGTTTGGTTAATTAGGGGCGTGTTTTAATAGCCGGATAGAAATACAAAGGGCTGCATCCGGGGGCACGGCAATGCCCTCGCCAAGTCGAGTGTTATGTTTTCCTAGCAGTTATCTAGACATTTCTAGTTGAACTTGGCTAGTCCTAAACACATGATGGGCATAAGGTTTCCAAAAACATCGTCCAAAGATGTCGCGATCCTTTTCCCTGTTGATAAGTAAGTAGACAAAAACGTTAACAGTGCTACTGCTTCACCAAACTGGTTTTGTCCTATTATTATTTGATAGCTATGTTTGTAACATGCACTGAACTAATTAGATATTTTAAAGCTAGTGCTGCTCTAGCTGTGCTCTTGCGACTTATACTTCAGTCGATATTACATCTCAATAAGGCAAATCACCTCAATCACCTATTAATTAGAAACACTTATCGCAATCATGACATTGTAAATATTATACGAGTATCTATACTAATATTATAAAGCTGAAGAGTTTGTTTGTTTGTTTGAACGCGCTAATCTTAAGAACTACTGGTTCGAATAGAAAAAATATTTTAGTGTTGGATAGCCTATTTATCGAGGACGGCTATAGGCTATATAACATCGCGCTACGACCTACGGGAGCCGCGCAGTAACCATAAACGCTAGTGAAACCGTGGGCACATCTAGTAGATACTAGAGGGTTACCATGTAAAAGTCCTTACTATAAGGAAGTTTAACAAAATATTCGGATATTTAAACATGCTCGAAATCTTAGTCATAAAATGAAATAAACCTAAATCCGAGTCGCAAGCTCGGCTAAGCCATCTATCCCTGCAGCTATACCTGGTAAGATGGCTCGAGGAATCTCCAACTTATTATATCTCTTTTATTCTTCTTCTTAGCGTATCGTTGGAAACACTTTTAAATTATATATTTGCCGCCCAGAAAGCAGCTACGCTAGCTGCGTTATCAGAGGCAGCCATCAGATCCTCCTGCGTGAAGTTGTCGGGCACGCAGGGCACGATGTAAGGTGGGACATCGTTTGTCTTGCACCGCACGCGCAAGCCAGATTGATACTGCCTGAGAGTTTCCACCTAAACATGTTTTCTATGCACCAACCGACCTGGGTTCGGAGTCTATTTAGCAACTTCCAGTCCGACTATGGCAATTGATGTCCAGGTGGAAGGCTCTCAGCAGGTGACACAAAAAGAGTAAGGAGAGATATATTTTCTCGCCTTTGATGACTCCAGGGTCAATGCATGGACACATTTAACAAAGCTGTTACGGCTCTTCAGCCTTTGCGGCACTGACCTGTGTCCATAAAAGGGGTGTCGTGTATCACTATCCACCTTGCTCTCTCTGCTAAGCTCGCCACAGCCCTGCGGACATCCGAAGTTGCGATGCCAGCCAGTGGGTACAGAAGCTTTACTGGGGTCGGTTTAAGGCAACACGTGATAATCCGGCAAGTTTTGTTAAGTGCTGTATTCACCGGCAGAAAATACTAGCGCCAGGGCAGAAGTTCACAATACTTGCGATGAGGCTCTCCATTTGGTAGTGGTGAGACGCTGGAGCAGGTTATTGTGGGTGTGCACCTTCTTCGATGTCTCGCAGTTCTTTCTGTATGTTAGAGACCTATCAAGAATGATTCCTAAATATTTGGGATGTTGATTGTTGTTGTTGTATAGGCACACCCTGCCACATGATATTGAGTGTACGACCCGCTTGGTTGTTACGCAAATGGAATGCACACGAATCTGTTTTATTTGGGTTGGGCTTAAGTGCCTTCGCCTCATAGTACGTACCCAAGGTGTTAAGAGCCGCAGTGAGATTCGCCTCTATTTCTTCAAAGTTCGTGGCTTGGGAGCTTAGGGCGAGATCTCTTTCATCTCTTTTATTTATTAACTTTTTATGTAAATTAAACATTACTTACAAATTTTGCCATTATACTTTTTGCCATTATTCTGTCTCAGCCAAAAGTACGGATATATTAAAATGCCACATAATGTCTAAATAAATGGTTAATAATTCGAACATGTCCGTTCAAATCCGGACGGAAGGTAAACCTTTATATAAAGGAACACGTGCTTCATTATGCATATTTAATAGTCTAAGAAAAGTATTATAATATCGCCTAAACAGCATATTTATTAAGATGTTTACAGTGTTATAGAAGTTTACATACAGGACAGCAATAGTGGTAATACATATCCAGCTATTTTAATAACTGAGACAATACTAAGGCCTTGCAAAAATGCCCCAGTCCTTGTCGAATGCCCTACAAAACTATATTTTGAGACTTATAACCTATATAATTACTAAACTAAAATACATTATACATATAGATTCACACGCATTACATTATTAATCAATCAGCCGGCATTGGCGTATCTACGGCTATTTTTCAGAGAGGGCCTTAGAATTGTTAGTTTAAATCTAATATCTTTGGGTGGGCACCAGCCCTTATATACGCCAATGTTAGCTGAAAGCAATATAACATTAAATGTTTTGACAATTCTAGTTGAACACTTAAAATTGACATTTAAAATGTGCTTGAGATTGTCCTACTGCCGCTAAACACACTGCAGGAGTCTGTAACTACTGACAGACACAACGACGACGTTAAATATTTACCTAAGTAGTGTTAGAAGAGGATGGATATGAGCTTCCTTAACCATTGTCATAACATCACTTGCGCTCTCGATTTAAAGCTCCTAGCAGATGTTCAAGGACCTCTGATTAATCAGTAGTGTTAGCTTGTAAAGTAGGTAAACCCTAATCCGACAGAAATATTCGAGTAGTGTAAATAGGTTTGACATTGTAGTAACGTATGTCTAACAATATTGGTTTTTTTATAGATGTCACCGGTTAGGCCTAGTCTCCTTAGCATACCTGTGGAGGCGAAACCAAAAGGAATTGTTGCAGGAAATGATAGCAAGCGGCGTTGAAGCCGTCATTATAAAGGTCAGTTATCCGACTTACATAGATTAGACTAATGGGAAAGGTACTTTAGAACGAAGATAAGGTGTTAAGTCTCGTAATTATGATTGAAGTCATTAAGACCATTCTAAAGTACCTACTCATTCGTGTCTTAATAGATAGGTATATTGCTTTTGTTACGTTGGTCAAGATTTGTTTTGACTATCAACAAATCTTTTGATGTGAAATATTTTATTTGTTTTTTAATCTCATATCAGTGATGTTCTAGTGAAAAGGTCAGATTACAAGATTTAAAGTTGCAGGCACTATGAGATAGGGTATATAGAATATATAGAATTAGGATTAGGATATATAGAATTTATATGAAACATTAATTTTTAGTTTCGTATAAAGTACTTTAATTTTAATGTATAGGTAACATTCGCATAAACGTAAGACAATAATATTATGTCAAGCAAAGGCGTTAAACTATTATTTCTCAATCGCCTCGTAAATCTTAACTGCCACTATTGTAAGTTTGAATAGGAAATCTGTGAAATTGCCTTCTCATGATTGGAGATTCGGACCCAATAATATTTTTTATTGTGACTATAAAAATGTTTAAGATGTTCACTGTGTGGCTATCGATTAACATGTCATTACCCTTTCCGATATCAGTATCAAGGAAATGTGATTGCGAAAGTATCACTGTCGCTTTGCGATAAAAATGTGTTGTTGTAGGTACCTACCTATATCTGTGTGAATGAAGTATTTAACTCCTAGAAAGGAAAATAAATGATCTCGAAGTACTTATGCGCTTGCACTTGTAACAATGTTTATATTCATGATTTTTATCAGTATATTATAATTATATATGTATATCTACTAGGTATATGTATCCTAACAGCACGATCGTCGAAAATAACTTCTTACACGCAGCCGTGCGTCACTTGTCAGAGTTTATTTTATTGGACTTATTTGATGTTGATCGTTTCAATCAGTACATGATGATTGCTAAGAATCTGATTTGTGGGACGGTGTGACCAATATATCAATATATTTAAATACCTACTTTTATTTTTAAATTGCTTAGTCGGTCATGATGCTTTAACTTGGCCCTGAGTGAAATAATGAATTTAAAAATATTTAACACATAGATCTTCTTAGATAGTTAAATACTAAGCATAGACATAGCTTGGTATGTAATTGAAAATGTCAATTGTTAGAATGCCATCCATAACTGAAAATCTATTGGCTATGATGTCTGACCGCCCGCGCCGCTGCTACGCAATATGTTAACATATTGACATTATTGGAATGCCAATGTTGCTCTATGAGTAATGCGTTTGCGATATATCAGTCGTAGCACTAAGGGTATGACTGCATTAATGTAAACACAAGTAGAACTGTCGATCTTATAGTTCCTAGTAGGACAAAAGTTCTCTGTTTTTTCTGCAAGCCAAGAGACACAGGCAAACGAGTCTGAAATTGCCTTGTAGAGCTAGGGAAGGGTTCCATGTTTGCGAGTTATAAACTTTACAGTAATATTATTTTATAATAGTTTGTTTAACTTTTCGAGGTTCATCATAAACCAGTTATTCCTTTTCCCATTTCGATGCATAATCAATAGTGTATTGTTATTTTATGGATATTAACATCTCTAGTTTATTAGCTCTTGCTTGATTGTTATTAGAAAACAAAAACAGCTATCCTTATCACCATAACATAAAGGTACTATAGTATAATTATGTCAAGCAGAGCACGTGCTTTGTCGTTATTCGTGATCCACACGAGACGCGTGTTAACGTGAGACATAAATAATATAGTAGGTATACCTAATAGTCGTTAAATTTCAAACATGATCAACTCCATGATAACTTAAAACGCAGAAATGCATGAATTCAATTATTGAAGATTCCATAAGTTATTTACACATTTTCTGGTATTCATACTATTAATTATAGAGTTTTATTAGGTAATATTAAAACAACCCTAATAGTTATAATTGCTCTAGTTTTTATAAAATAATGATATTACTTTTGGATATGGCTCCGTTTGATTTGAGTCTACAGGATTTGGCTAAGTTTGATTTAACTTAACATGGAGTTGGATGAATTCGATATGACATCGTGGTCGTAACGTAATTAGGGTTGACACAAATAAAATGTATATGTTTAATGAACAAAAGTGTAATTTAATGAAAGAAACAACAACGGAATACCAATCGTCATATTTTTTCACTAAAATTAAAATTGTTAATTTAGAAGAAAAAAGAAAGAGACAATAAAACAAAATCCAAAAACTCTTTTGTCTTACTCTTAAAGTTCTCATTAAAATATAATAGATAAAGCGTAAAAGTATTTTTTTCTGTCACCGCCTCGTCGCTCAGTAGCCGATTGTAGATTTGAAAAATAATATTTCCTTTATTTTCCTTTTCATAAGTCCTTGCAGTCTTCCTTGCTTCAAACGAAGAATATTCAAAATCTTTCCCTGGACACTGGGATCAATTTACCACATTTATATTGTGGTATAAAATATTTTAGTGCCAATGTTTTGGGTGTTCTGGTAGAAGTTTTGAGTCACCTACGATTAGTGGAAGTGGTTTTGCAATGTTTAAAAAATTAAATAAAAAAATTAACTTGTTGTTTAGTTTGATTCGAGTAAAAAGAATTGTGAAAATAAAAAAAGTCGTTGGATTTTAGTGATTTGCATTTAAAAGCTTCGCTATTGTGCGAACAATGAGGTGCAATTGGTAAACCTGGACTAGAATACCTGAAGCAAAGGAAAAAATAATGTAACTGTAAATTTTCCAAAATACCAGCCCAGTGCATGTAAATAGAATTTAATATAAAGCCATCTCGCAACACCCATTATAATTCGAATTATAATACATATATCTAAAGATTTCAATAATTTTAAATAATTATGATGTTACTTACCTATATAACACAAAACAAAGTATCAAAGTAGTCCAAAAATTATAAATTTGACAACCCTGGCTGAGGATTATAGTACCAAACCAAAAAATTTTACATATTGAAAGATAAAAATGCAATTACTTACAATTTTTGTAAGTTTCATTCCGTTTAATGATTTTCTTCGATACTGTTTTCTTTCTAGTTTTTTCTGGTGGGCATTTCACTATTTTACTGTACATATTTTGTTTTAAATTTAATAAGATCTTCACGAAACACCTCTTACAACCACTTAAAATTAAATTTAAAATGGCGCCTAAAACATTGACACTGCGTTGTGATTGGTCGAAATAGATATGGCGCATGGCGCCGCGTTCTGTTTTATAGCCGTGTGGGGAGTTGGCAAAGTTTGAACCAAAATAAGAAATACAGTCGTGTTTTATACTGTTTAAACGTGGATTTGGACATGTTTAATATGATGGTTTATATGGCCATGTTTAAAATTTAAGGACTCTTATATGTATGTATATCATTCGAGTAGTCGCGGTTTCGATTCCCGCACAAGTCAAACATTTCTGTGCATGAACATGGATGTTTGTCTTGGTCTGGGTGTTTCTATGTATAATATGTATGTATATTTATCCATTGTCTAATACCCATAGTACAAGCTCTGCTTAGTTTGGGCTAGATGGTGTTGTGTGTATGTGGTAGAATATTATTATTATTATTATCTCTTTTTTGGTGAATACAGGAGTAATATAACAAGCGTTGTGTTCAGGTGGCTGCCCTCGGGCTGGACCCAAGGATACACCTAGGAATGACGTTGCGCGACATCCAGCCGCACCTTCTAGTCATGCAAGAGAAGTACGGACTCAATGTGTGCGGGGAGGGTGGCGAGTATGAGACCTTCACGCTAGACTGTCCCTTGTTTAAAAACAAATTAGTTATGTAAGTATTTCATAATATTACACTTTATCTTTAAAATGTTATTGATATCTATGTGACACATGACTTGACTCGCCCTTGACTATTTAAACAAGAACCGGCTCGTAAGCCAGCGGGGTACTGCATTAAACTTATTAGTTTAATGCAGTACCCTATTGGTAATATAATCAACATTTAAATTAATGTTGCAATGTAAAATATCTTGATTATTTTTACAATGACCCACTCATCTCTTTTGAAATTACTGTAAAATTGCTTCATAAACAAGTCAATTAATAAATAATGACAGTGATTAACAGTAATTCTTTCATCTTTAAGACTTCTCAAGAAATGTAGGTATTATGATTTATTGATTTTTATCAGAGTCTGTACATCATAAAGAAGAAAATCATTAGAGTATGTTATTGTTTAATCAATTTAATTAATTCTAAAACCATTTGCATGTGGCTTTCGCAGCTAGGTTGCGTTATAGCTGTTAAGTGTCTGGATGAAGAAATATCCCGTGCGATAGCAGACTAGAAAATCAAGTTTGTTATCGTCTGACAGAATTATCTTTTAATATATATAAATTTATCGAAAATAGTTTCTACAAATTTCGATCCATTACTATCGCTCTAAGAAAGATTTAGTAATGTAATCTGCTGTGAGAGTTGACGTCAAAACAAGTGCACTTAAAATCTTTTAGAAAAACAGCACATAATGGAAACAAAGGTTCATAAATCATAAGCCTCGCCATATTTGGTATAATCTCGAAAAGATCCGAAACATATTTTTATTTACCTCAATGAAAACACGGCACTAAAAAATCTTTGATGAAAGGAATTTACCGTCATTTACACACAAATTCAAATAAAATTTGGACGTCGTAATAAATCGAACTTTTCAGATTGTGTATAATTAATATAATTCTAACTAGGTACTTATCTATCATAATACTAGTTTACCTGATGATACCTAATGATCTTTGGACGCAGCATCTCTTTCACACATAGGCGTGCCGAGAGGGAAGAGTGAACTCAAGGTCATCGGTGACTTTCAGCGAACTACTAGACATTTCTATTTATCACACCTATCTCACATCGTCTTGTTACTGAGTTTATAAGCTAAGAAAGCCGTTATCAGTAAAGATTTGTCATATTATAACGCTATCAAGTGCATATATGGTCAGGTTAGCAATCAATGATGTGTGTTTAGATGTCGTTATCAATCATGTTGCAAACGTGTGACAATCAGTGTGTTTATCTGCTTGAATGGTTGTTATAAGAATATTATTGTTAGTATTGAACCTCACTTATCGTTTACGTGTAAGTTCCCTAAAGATTAACGTCGGCACAGATCAATCGAGGTTTATTATAAACTGCTAGAGTAAGATTCTTAGGCGAAGAACAAATAAATAAGACGCAATAAATGAATAATACTTCTGATTTGTTATAACACCGAATATCTGAAAAATCATTATTTGTAATACAATACACATAAATACCTAGTAGGTATCTAGAAGTTAGACTTAGGCCTGGTTGCTAATATGAACCACTTGTTCCTTAATATAAGAAATTCCTATATCATGTAACAAGTGGGTTTATGGACAGTTGGATTCACATATTTTTTAATAGAATATGTATTTAAAATGAACTGATCGTAGGTAAAACTACTAGTTTCTTAATATAGACCTTAGAACTGAGGTCTGAAAGAGCGGCTTTTTTCGTCTTACATTGATTGCCTAAAATTAGTTAAATATATCCAACAGCTAATATTTATGATGTGTTACATGTTTTATTCATATAAGTAACTAGCTGTTACTTGCGACTTCGTCCGCGTAGATTTTAACTAAAAAGTGTTTGTCTCCACGGAAACCTATTTTTTTCTAAAATCAAAGTTGCCTATGTTACTCCTTATAACATCAGCTATCTGCCAGTGAAAGTCCCGTCAAAATCGGTTCAGCTGTTTCGGAGATTACCCGGAACAAACAGACAGACAGACAAATTTTAAAAACATATGTTTTCGTATAGGTACCTTATATACTTTCATATGCATTAGATAAAAGCTGTTATTTTGACATTACAAACAGACACTTCAATTTTATTTATTTGTATAGACTAATACACAAATGATAACAATCTTATTGGTGTGTTCTAGTCAGGTTAATTAGGCATTGATGTGTAAATCATTATGTTAACCTTATTATATAATAATATTATGTTTTTATCTCCGACACTGGTTATAAAAACAAAACATGTCAAAATGTGTACGATGAATTATTATTTTACACCTTTACATCACAAAGGTATCAATATCTAGAACGTAGAACTGTGTTCAATACGTGTGTACCGTTTCACACACTTGTTGCTCATTACTGAGGTTAAATGGCACTTGCCCTTACTCGCCTTCAATATTCTTATATAATCTAGGTATACTTCCATATATCAAAATGCAATAGAGGCTCACTACAACAAAGAGCGTATCAAACAACAATGTACTATACATTGTTCTTTTGAGACTTGATTATGGATTAAATAAATACATTTTAGAATGTTAAAACCTTCGATCAAATATACCATAGATGCACATTCTCATACAAAAACCGCGTCAATATGTGGCACTGACCAGTACTAGTTACTTATAAGTGTCTGCATTTATTATGCAAACCTGGAAATAAACCGGAATAACCATTGAACGCCCACTGAGAGACATTTTGTAATAGTTTAGTTAAACCGCGTCAATGTAAAGCGTCATAAGTGTGTTACTCGCGACACGCAAGCGTACTAAGTATATGGTACGGTCTCCACCGTAGTAGTGGTGTCGATTCGCTCTCGCTTACGGGCAGCGCACGCAAGAGTGAGTGGGACAGGTGCATAATATAGCGCATACGACTGATTTATGCACAGTTTTGTTGGGGCCGTTTTTCGAGCGACGATCGTGCATCTATGGTATATTTGATCGATGGTTAAAACTAAAACATTCTTATTATTTTTAACTAGCTGACTCGCGCAACTTCGTCTGCTTTACATAAGAGATTTTCCCTTTTTGCAACAATTCTCATTAATGCTCCGCTCCTTTGGTCGTAGCGTGATGTTATATAGCCTATAGCCTTGCTCGATAAATGGGTTATAATAAAATAATTTTTGAATTCGAACCAGTAGTTCCTGATATTAGCGCGATCAACTAAACAAACAAACAAACTCTTCAGCTTTATAATATTAGTATAGAATATAGATAAGTACGAGTAGGTATATCCACCGAAAAGTTAATGATTCGAAATGCTTTATTGAATTGAATGTTTACAAGTTAGAGATCCGATTTTTTAATTGCCATAATTATGATTCATCAAACTTATTAATTTAATAGGTTTCACTGTACAAAATCTTTAAAATTAATTCATAAGTTCAAAAATATTTGTTGCTTACGTAACTGCAAAGGTAACCAGTTTAATAAATATTAAATCAAGCTACTGAACTATACAACTGCAAGGAATAATGGTTTAAGTGGACGCCTCGCCGCTGCCACTAGGCCGAGTATTATGGGTTTAAATCTCCCACACGGGACAAAAGTTTGTATGATCCACAAATGGTTATTTCGAGTCTGGGTGTTTTTTGTGTCCGTTGTTTGAATGCTTGTAAAGTCCCCCCCGACACAAAAATTATTACTAGTGGGGGGAATAAATTTAACATACTATATCATTTATCAAATACTATGTAATTAATGTTTACTAATATAATTCTCTTTCTTCCAGAGATGAAAAAGAATTGGTGATACATACGGACGACCCGGTTGCTCCCGTCGGATATTTAAACTTAAAACTACATCTCGAACCAAAAGGTAACTTCGAAGACAAACTACCTCCAACTGTGAAGAACCCGTTAGATTTTATAAACGATTTAAGCGACTCTGTGTTTAGCGATATAAGCGATATCGAGTTGAGCGAGACAGAATTAGAATCGATAGAGAAGTTAGAAAAGGAGGAGAAGAAGAAGCAGAAAGAATTGAATCCATTGCTCACGTATGATGATAAGGCTAGTTTAGATGTTGATGATAATATTGTTCAAGAGGACGGGTACAGCTATGAGCAGGCTCATAGTAATAGTGAATGGCAACCGGTGGAGGACCACAGGAGTATATACGGAAACAAGCACGGCTGGTACTTCATTGGTGGCATCGTTGGAGAAGGCGTCGATACGGGGCTGGCCACCGAGGACGCTATGAAGAAACTCATTAGTAGGTAAACTTGTTCGCGAGTTTTATTTTATATAGATGTTCCCGCGGTTTCACCCGCGTTTATCGTTACTGCGCCGCCCCCGTGGGTCGTAGCGTGATGTTATATAGCCTATAGCCTTCCTCGATAAATAGGCTATCCAACACTAAAAGATTTTTTCAAATCGAACCAGTAGTAATCACGCAGAATAAACCAGGAGAAACATCGTTTGTACTATGTCTGTAATGGGTAATTATTTTGCTGCAATGTTATTTTAAAACTGCGATATCTCCTAAGATATTCATTGAAATCGAATGATGTAAAGGGCAATTTTGTTTTAAATTAAATACTTGTGATGAATAACGATTATTTGGATAAGGATTAATATCATGTTTATAATAATACCTTCGCAAATAATGCATTATTTTAGAACAAATTTCGTTAGCATAAAAATGGTTATAGTGAGCCAACCTTAAAAGATAGACATATGCTGTCGCGGACTTTTTTTTAGAACTTTTAAAGGGGAACAATTCTGTCATACATAATTTTTGCGAAACTTTAACTGTTTACGCAGCGCACGCAGCGCAAGCTCTCAAAAGGAAAAAATTCCCTCCGATTTTGAAACATTCTTCATTGGTGCTCAGCTCCTATTGATCTTAGCGTGATGATATATAGCCTATAGCCTTCCTCGATAAATGGGCTATCTAACACTGAAATAATTTTTCAAATCGGACCAGTAGTTCCTGAGATTAGCGCGTTCAAGCAAACAAACAAACAATCAAACAAACAAACTCTTCAGCTTTATAATATTAGTATAGATAATACTAATTAATACTGGTAATGCGCCACGTTTCACGATTACCTGTATAACTCTGTTCCGGTCCTTTAAGTCATAGGGTGATGCATTCATCATCAATAGTCATCAATCCAACGCAAAGACATGCATATTATTTTAAAATCGGACTTATAGTTTCTGATATTAGCGCCGTATAAATGGGCCTACAAATCCTTCTGTTTTATGATAATAATATAGACTGTACTATATTCACACAATATAATGTACCCCAAAATTGTGAGCATCTTACTATCTAGTTTGATTAGGCATATATTTCTAATTCTATATTCCAATAGATACGTCAAGACGTTCACATACCTCGAAAAATAAATATTATTCTTTTTAGACATGATTATGGCTCAAATAAATACATTTTAAAATCTTAATACTAAAATGTTTCTAAATAATTTTAGTTAGTATATCTTTATATATATACATCTTCTGTGCGTGTGTTTGTAATGAAATTTTTGGTGTGTGTTCAAGTGGATTCGAGAATGGTTTAGATGTTTTTTTTTCGTTTGTACAGGACGACGTCTGTCGGGACAGCTATTCTATAATAAATTGTTATCATGGTTCGAAATGCTTTAATGAATAGAATATTTATAAGTTTTAAAGATCTAATTTTTCAGTCGGTAAGTATATAATCCAGTCACCTCCAGCCACCTTTTTCAGGTCATCGGTCCATCTGGCTGGAGGTGACTGGATGGCGAAAACGGGAGATCGGGCCTTGTGGCGCACCCTGGGGGAGGCTTATATCCAGCAGTGGACTGCAATAGGCTGAAATGATGAAGTATATAATGTGATGCCTAGCGAATAAATTTGATAGGTTCCCTGTATAAAAACTGTTAATGTATTAATTAGTTCATAGTAAGTCCAAAAATATCCAGTAAAATAAACATTACACGAAGCTACTGAACTATGAGATTCACCATAATGTAATAAATTAGCAGAACTGACCTGTTACAATTTTATTGTAAACACCAATTACAAGTTTCACATAATGCTAACAAACGCACTGTTAAAGTTATACTTCGACCAAATGAACTAGACTACACCGTTCATTTACATTTGTAAGAACTACATTGTTAACGAGCACATTAAATTTATAAACAATAACACGTTCACTGCTGGTACAAGTAGGTATATAATATGCGACGTAAACAATGTTATATACAGTACTCAGTATATAACGAGAAACCGTAGTAAAGTATGATAATTATAAATCATAATTACCTATATACTACGGCACTTGTTTTTGATTGTACATAACACCGCGTCCTCGTCTTAGTATAACAAAGTATTACCACGGTAATGTTATTTAACAGTATTCTATCTTCATACAAGCGGTCGGAACGCAGGTCGAGGTCAGTAGACATTTGGTTTGGTTCGCAACCAGTCGCGAATGCGCCGCAGCGATAAACGGACGACGCGCGACGGTGTGATGGTTTTGTAAGCAGTAAGCGTGCGACTTGTTAATATTTTATTGATATAAGTACAAGTACTTACATAATAATTATGGCAAAGTACAATTGTAAACAAAAGTATTTTTAATTAAAGTTTTTATTCGAATGCGGATTTTTTTATTACATTAAATTTAACAATAAAGCTTTTCGTATGTCTCAGTCGAGGCGCAAATATTTTTCAGCCTCAATTATATAAGGTTGTTTTTTATTACATCTATTAATCAAATCTAATGATTTTTATTGAACATTTCCTATTTCATTCACAACAAATTACATTTTTTTAAATATAAAATATGATATTTACAATCACTAAACTAGAAAGAAACACAAGTAGGTAGATGAAATTAAAATATTGTAGGTGTAATTATTTCAAGGACAGAGCCGAGTTACAATACTGTTAGATAACATTACCGTGGTATTGCTTTGTTTTACTGAGGCGAGAGTGTTGCTGTGATGTCCGTTTCCAAGTTTAGTAGAAACAGATTTTTACTTGTTACGACCCTGGCATATGACTCTTAAATAATGTATTACTCAGAGTGAAGCTGTCTATTAGGTACTCAAAGAAGTATTCCTTGAGTAAGTATCTATACTTTTTTGAATTGTTTCTGTATTCAGATTCATAGATTACTCCTATGTACACAGTCTTTTATTCTTGAGGAATACTTTGCTTGGCTTCGCTCGCTCAGGAATAGTATTTTTTATGATGATTGTACCCTGTGACTTTTATTGTACCGCTGACAAAATGTATACGAAATTTAATGATGATTTGTCAAGTAGTTAAGAGCCATTTCACAAAATTACGCAAGTGAAGTTTAGGTAAATTCCGACTCGCCGAGCGATCGAGACAGTACGATGCGTCTAGGAGCGTCGTTGTATAGTGCGACCGTGTCTACACTTATGTTTTGATACTTTTCTTGGTACCTATTGCTTGAATTGTATTAAACATACTTTTGCATTATGTAAGTTTTCAAAACAAATAACGTATTTGTATTAATTATAGATAAATATTTTCTTTTTTTTTTTTTTTAAAGACAACTCCCACGTTAGGGCTAAATCCTGTGTCGCGGGGGACTTTACAAACATACAACTAACGGACATAATGAACACCCAGACACGTAACAACAATTTATGAATCACACAAAGTGTTGTCTCGTGTGGGGATCGAACCCACAACACTCGGCGCAGTGTCAAGCGACGAGGCGGCCGCTTAAACCACTACGCCAACAGTGCAGTCAATATAAATAAAAAGTCTAGATTATTTAATTTTTAGTTTTATAATACAACATAGTATAGGAAAATATAAGTTTATATCGTTATTTTTGTTTAGTGCAAATTTCTTAGCGGGTGATTGTACTCATTTTTATAAACAACTAGACGTGGCCCGTGGCTCCACCCGCGTTAAATTATACATCTAAACCTTCCTCAGGAATCATACTATCTATTGGTGAAAAACGTACAAAGATCCGGTCGGTAGTTTTTAGACCTTGCGGAAAACGCGCAAAAAGGTCATATGTGCCATATAAAATTGAACTTTGACTTCGAGAAAATATAAGAAACGGCTGATATTTCTGCGCGATTTCGGCAAATAGGGGTGCACTAAGAAGGGATTTCCTGAAATTGCCACGGGATTGGATAAATAAAAAAACATGTGCGGGCGTAGCTGCGGGCATCCTCTAGTTCAATATAAAGAAGGAAAACCCATCATACGCAAAGTGTGCCTCCACCACTCTATCTTCTAAACTGCAGTATTTAGGTATTTATAAACTATGCTAAATAGTGACATATATGTATGTTTTGCCTAATGAATTTTTAATAAAAATTATAACGGCTCATTAGACTTTACTAATTAACAAGTAATAGACAACTAACTTAAACTTCTACTTGCAAACGATAAAATGCATATTGTGCTTGAGTCCTGCTATCCTTAGGTCACTGGGTAAGGGGTACTACGGAACCCTAAATTGTGCGTGCGCAACATGCACTTGACCGGTTTTTTATTATTTATGAGTTTATTTGTGTAATTTTATTTTTAACTAGCTGTTACCTGCGACTTCGTCCGCGTAGATTATAACTAAAAAGTGTTTGTCGCCGCGGAACCCAACTATATTTCTCTGCCCAAGTTACTTAAATGGCGTAGTTTTTATAGTGTAAAGCTAGATAATAGCATGGTTTACTCAAAAACAACATTTAAATATGCGTCGTTAGATTACACGCTGTCACAGAATGCGTAAGAAAAATAAAGATTCACAGCTCCTCCCCCGTAGGTGATAACGTGATAATATGTAGCCTATATGTTGACCCGACCTGTTAGTAATATTCATGCACAATTTAAAGTAAATCCATGCAGTACTTTTTGAGTTTAGCCCGGACATACATACAGACAAACAGACAAAAATTCTAAAAACTATATTTTTGGCTTCGATATCGATTGTAGATCACGACCCAAGTATTCTTTTAAAAAAATATTCAATGTACAGTTTTGACTTTCCTACGATTTTATTATATGTATAGATTTTATTTAATCAGGCAGTTAGGGACTGACGTTAGCCGAAATGCGTCCGATGACCATTAATACGTTCTGTATAATTAAAATTAATAAACCCAAAATACGCTTTTAATGCCTTCTTTATATTTTCAAAATTACGTTTATTTTTTTAACATATTGGTAACCAGAAGTTTTACGCCCCATCACTACAACTTAATAAGAATTTTTAATTAACATAATAATTAATTACAATAAAAATCAATAAACCACACTGCACGTTATAGTAAAACTACTAGTTATAATGATTTTACACAGAAAAATTACGGTTGCTTATTTCAATATATTAGATCAATCGAGTCGTTGCAGTCGTAGTATAATATTGCGTTCGCGGCTCGAAAGCACGTAAATCGGGATGCGCAAAAAAGTGACACAGGTCCTGCTTCGATGGGCGCTCGCGCCGTACTGAGGAATACTGTCGCGCGCATAGTATTTATCCTAATTTAGAGGGTTGGTAAATATTTTACTGTGACTAATTAAACGTACGGATTGTCAATACAACTATAGAACTAAATTCATGGATAAACAGAGCTTCTTGTGGTATATATAATATTACATTATTTATAATTTATTAAAACCAAAACGACGTGGTAAAACTGGGACAAAGCGTTAAAATTGCTCCAAGATTATCATTTTTTTTACAATTAACTTACTAGTGAAATGGCTTTTCTACTCAATGCAGTCACAAGAAGGGTATAAGCCCTGACATTAAATATTATTTAAATATTATTTTTGTAGTAAATATATAAAAGTTAGTGATAGATTTCAGGCTTCAAAGTTAGCTCTGCGCGATTTTTCGTTAAAACTAGTAGCGGGAAATCGGTAAATACTAAACATACAAGTTAGTATTTGTAAATATTAACTATCAATACACTAGATCAAGAGTTGATCTATTATTTACATCTGTTCACTGCCATCAATATATTATCTAAGGTTGTCAATTTAACGACTGAAATATTAGATTCTTGTCCAAAAATGTGAAATGGCTCTTAAGGCGTAAAAGCGTAACAAACAAACTCATATTCGCATTTATAATATTTTTTAGGATGGTTTAGTTGGGTTCTTGCCAACGCCAAATCAAATTTATTTTATTAGATATTGAGTGGGTTGATGGCAATAAAAACCAAGAATTTTGTAATTGTTTGGTACAAGAACTGTAGTAAAGGAGAATACGGTTATATTATGAGTTGCATCGGTCATATCCAAAATAATATGGCATGTTTATCAAGTTGTGAAGGCGGTGTATAGATAACCTTTTCGTTTTGTTTGAAGAAAGGCTTATGCTTACTACTACAAGGTATTTATCTCAGTTTCGACGAAAACGTAAATCACTGACATAAAGCCTCACTATGACGTCACTCCTGTATTATTATGAAGAGTTAGACGTTTACATTTCGATAAATTATATACTACTTAAACCCGAGGCACCATGACATGTGAAACATAACATCATCGCCATGTATGTATCGTGACTGTATTAAAAATATGTTACGTGCCATCTGTGGCATACTAAAATAATCTATACCCATAAAAATAATACGAATGATTAGAGAGAAGACCACTCTTAACCCAGCCGAAAACGCAGGGCCTAGAAACTGAAAATGTTGTACGCAGTTCTCATATTTAACGTAGGCAATAAGAAAAGGTTTTGGAACTAAACTTAGACAATATTTTAAAAAGTAGGTAATGACCACATTGGCTTACCTATTACTGTTTTTAATTATTATTAAGTTTACGGTTAACTCAGTAAGACAGATAATTTCTTAACTACGTTGTAGTATATAAAATTTAAAACTTTATAGATACCACTTTTAACATTTTGACCGCCATAATCATGTATACATGACAAAGCAAAATGGTCACGATTACATGACAGGCTTAAAGGATGAAATCGTAGCTTGGCACCGAGAGCACACTTTTGCTTTTTTGACGTAGTAGGTATCTCTTCTTTCAAAATCAAAGCGAGCGATACCTAATAACCGTTTATCGTGCATTGCAGGTTTGTTGGAGTCTGAATCGCTGCGGCTACAAGACGTATGCTCAGTGAATATTTACATGCGCGATATGCGAGACTACGCGGCGCTCAATGCCGTGTATGTCAATACATTCAACCATCCCAATCCACCGACCAGGGTCTGCGTGCAGTGTCCCCTGCCTAATGACGTCGGACTAATATTTGACGCTGTAAGTATAAATTACGCCGCCGCGTCTGTTCGCGATAAACACAAACATTCCTGAACGGATTTTCATGCGGTTTTAACCAATAGACAGAGTGATTCATGAGCAAGGTTTAGGTTTATAATTTATTAAGGTTTTGTACTACACGTGCGAACCCGGGCTGTTCACTAGTTTGGTATAGAAAACAGTTTCATAAATATAACTCCCGTAGTAGAGGTACTGTTAATACCGCAGGCGACATTATTAGCATGAAAACTACAAACTAAAAAGAGACCCAAATTCAGTGCAGTGAGTCCTGGAGAAATAGTATAAAAATAAAACACGGTTGCGTAAGTGACCATCACATGTTATGCATTCTTAGGCCGTAAGTATTTGTCTGATACGTATAATAGGCCACCTAAAAAAGGACCTAACATACGCTTATACTTTGTCTTTTTTAATGCCTATATAAAGCTACTAGGTTTTACCTGCGGTTTCGCCCTCGTAGGTCAGGTTAGGTGTAAGAGTAATTTAAAGATAATATAACTTTCTACTCACACACACTACTGCACTCGGCCAGCTTGACCCAATATCGCTTTAAGCATGCTTCTGCGTATGAGTGCCTGTTTTTTACCACCAATTTATTAGCTTTACACCTGTATCTATCTATCTATGTAACGACATCTTTGAACAAAACTATCATCCACTTACAAAACATCGGATTAACTTTAAAAACTTATCAAGGACCTATGACAATCCAATAATTTTATAAGTTTGCCCTAGTATCCTGGCCAGGATCACTTAAAAAACTAAAAGTCAAAAATAAATAATAGGTTAACATTTAAAAAGCATGCTATATATAGATAACCAGTCTTACATGTAAAAACATCTTCAATAAGCTTAAAATAGAAATAGAGTAATTAACAAAAACAAACATTTTATTGTAACAAAAACGTAGGATCCTTAACGGCAATTGTTATAGATAATTTATTGACAGATATTGGTGAAAGTAGAGTCATTATAAAATACCATAAAAAGCAACCCAAACATTTTGCACAATAAAATAAATTATTGTGTTAATTACTCTATTCCTATTCTAAACTTATAGATTTCTTTTTAGTTTTTATGCTTGTTTTTAAACGATTATTTATTGTTGCTGCGTCGCGTCGTATCAACCATCAAGACGATTCGATGTGTATCTAATCTGTGTGAGTACTATTAAAGTCTATGATCTAAATAAATAACATAATAATTTATGAACTTAAAACCACATGAACTCGTTATACCGATGAGATGTTTAACTAGCCTAAAGCCTAATAATAAGTAAATGGTAGCAAAACAAATAAGAAGTGATTCCGTAGCGCTATACCGACCCTAAAGAAAACGGGTTGCTACGCAGTTGGCGCTAGAATCTTTTTAAGACGATCATTGCTTTTGCTGTCTAGGCCCGTAGTGTGGCCATAACGCGCGGATAGGAACGTTTGAAAACTACGCGCGCTAGAAATAGTCTGTTTACTTCTGAATTTTTTCAGTTAAAGCAAAGAAAATTTATTTCTACTACAGAAGACCGCTGCTTAAATAGGTGTGTGCTATATTTCTGTGGTGAATTTATGTGAGATTGTTAGGTAAAGTCATTTTCAGAGCCCTTTATAACTCGTTTTTTTATTACTTACTTGTACCTACAAGTAGAGTAGTACAGTAATATTACCTAATATTACTTACGCTGTCGGCATAGAGGTTCGTTTTTGTGGATTTAGCAAAACGCCGCTAATTAACAAAGAAGAGGTAAGGACCTCTTTTATTTTATTTAGTAGCCCTAGTTAAGCAAATAACCGCCACTTTAAAAAAAGTAAATGACCCTCTCCATAAGCTCACTATACTCTCCTTTGTTACTTTTCCAGCAAAAATAACATTGTGTTTTGTTCAAAAATTCTAAATAACATAAATTAAAAAATACAAACTGCCAGCCCTTACAATATTAAATAAGATTAGATTTCTTATATAATAGCCTATTGTTAACTACCTTTTAATTGATGTATTTTGTTTGTAATACAGGTTGCACACAAATCCAACGGGAACATTCAGAACGATGACGGCTGCATCACTAGAGAGCGAGTGACCATGCACGTGCAGGGTATATCGCATTGGGCGCCGGCTAACATTGGACCGTACAGCCAGGCCGTCAAGGTAAAATACTCAAATACTTTGTGGTATACGGATATTTGTACTCTTACATAAAATGAGATTGACCGACATGAATAAACTAACGATTAATTTATGGTGGTAAATTATTATTATCAAAGAATAAATGTATATTTTTATATGACTAAAGTAAGAAACAATTATGATTGTTGTTTTTGGACGGTTTTTCTTACCATGCCTATACATTTTGACACCAAAAGTAGAATTCACGCAGTGCCGACATTGCATAAATATTTTTTTAATAGTATTGTAGAGAGCACGGAGTTTTGCTATACGCCATATTTTATAGTCTTTATTGTTATGAAGTGGGAACAATTATCTGATGTATCTACTTATTGCCATAATCCTTCAGTCCTCAGTTTTATATTTGAGTCTTTTTTATAAGTAATTTGTTTTATTTTCTATCATCAGATTTACTCGTCTTATATGTGGTATAATAGGGTATTTATAAATGACTTACATATATATAATGTTGGTGTGTTTCGCGGCGCAGGTGGGCGAGGTGATGGGCACGTGCGGGCAGATCGCGCTGGTGCCGGGCTCGCTGCGCCTGGCGGCGGGCGGCGCGCGCGCGCAGAGCGCGCTGGCGCTGCGCCACGTCACGCGTGTGCTGCGCGCGCTGCACCCGCGCGCGCACATACGCTCCGTCGTGCAAGTATGACACTGGGTGCACTTTACTCCGATACCGCCCTCGTCTGATGCATTTGCCTTCGTTAACAGTTTAATATATGTATTTTTATGTCCATAATTATGTAATACTATGTTTTTTGGAATACACCGCAGGGTAAACTGACTCTAGTTGTGTCTCGATTGAACATAGAATTCTGCCTACCGTCATTATTTTCAACTGTAGCGGGATCAATCTAAAATCATGATGTAATTGTACAGAGCGTGTGTTACGTGACGCACGGCAGTGCGGTGGGCGAGGCTAGGCGTCAACTAGAGAGGCGTACGGCAGGCGCCATCGTGCAGTACGCGGTCGTGCAGGCGCTGCCGCGCGCCGCCACTGTCGAGTGGCACGCCTGGGCGCACACCGACAACAACAGGTTCGAGTGTAAGTGCACAGTGCATGAGGTGACTCGACAGAGCGTGCGCTACGTGACGCACGGCGGCGCCATCGTGCAGTACTATGTTACCTACTTCAAGGCCGCATTTAGACTGCTGGACCGCATACCAGCATTCTGGGGTAAAACATTACAACATGTCGCTAAAATCGATAAAATTCAAAAGTGATATTCGAAACGTCCAATTAATACGATCGCCCGTGCTTTATTCTGGCACCTCTAGTCATCTATTCTATGTTAAGTCTGTCACTGTAAGCATAGATGAATCCAGAAGTTACTGCTGCTCTTGTACGTAGCGTACAATGTACAAATATTTTTTTATGCTTATTAACAGCATTCTCAACTTGTCATGCCTATTTCAATTAATTACCTAATTATAATTTAATGATTTTTTAGTTTCTACATAACGGAAGGATTGTAATATTGGCAACTATATTATTAAAATTTCGAATTGCTTATCAGTCGATTAGGTCAACGAAGTTTTATTAAATGCCGGTACTTTAAATTGGTCCATTTCTATTTCAGATGAAGAAACAGGCTGCAACATTGGCGATTTTAAAGTGGCCATTACGAGACGATGGAACTACGAAAATACAGTTTCTGCTTTCGTTTGTTACGTCGCTACAGGTAAATAATTTTAACACATTCAGTACCACTGACACGCCTAGCGTGTCCTCACTTATCCTTATCGCCATGCCGCGAGCACGCCAGGCGTGTTGTCGGTTTATCATCAATATCTCAAAGATTTGACAATATTTTCCATCGAAATGCTGAGAGCATAAACCTCATGCTGTAAGCTAAAGAGTTTCAAAGTGGCTCGCAAGAACTTACATTTTTCTATGTTATAAAAAAAAGTTATTATGTGATGCCATGCGTGTTCATCTACAGGTGTTCTCAATCTGTTATATTGATAGATAAATTTGTAATGCTAATCTATACATATGTATAATAAAATTATAACTGGTCGAATGTCTGTACGGTCAGGTGCAAAAGTCGAGTAGCAATAGGATCAAAAATTGTAATTACGACCTTTTTTCAATAAAATCATTGCACACATACACATAAACCCGCCTCACTTATGCTATCGCATGTTGTAATTATGATTGTGACTATTAATTTCAAGTAGATACACAAGTGATGTCATAGCTACGGTAATAGTGCGTTCTAAAACTTTACGCTTGTTGGTTCGATCCCCTGTAGAAGTGATAATCTTTTGGGTTTATTTTACTAATATTAGAAATATCAATGTCTTGTTATTTTACTTCAAGACTTATTTAAACCTAAATTTGACTTTCGGTAATCACTAATCATAATATTTTGACATTGTTTTTTGTAGTAAAATAATATTGTTATAAATTAAATAAAATTTTGTTTATTTTAATTATAATTTCCATTAAGTATTTCTTTATTAATTTTATAAAAACATAACGTGATTTTAGTAATTACTAATTTTAACAAATTTTGATAAATAATAAGTTTAATTCCTAATAAAACACTAAATTTGGGTAATAAGTAGACAAAGTAACGTTTCTTTTTAGTAATAAAAAAGCAAAAAGTGGAAGTAGACCCCAGGATTTGAACCACCCTTATTATACTATCGTCTCTTAGTGATAAGACTCGTTATCCGCTCCGCTATCGGAACATTTAAGCATAAATTTGAAATACGTACACTGTTGTTAAATATACGGAATAGTAGTAATTATAGTTATAATACAAGAACTCGTTTTTGCCTCGCTTTGCACACATGCGCATGACGAACTTCACCTACTATCATTTACATTGAGTAATATTTCATTGTTTGTGTTGAAATAACACACACACAAAGGTATTCGCTTGGAAATGTATGCGATTACTTACTTTATGATGCTACTCGACTTTTGTCTTTGACCGTACATAGAAGATATTTAAGAAATTTTGGTATCTTTATAACACCAATAGAAGCCAAAAAAAATGGTTCTAAAATTTTTGTTAATCTGTCTGTATGTTTGTTCGCGCATCACGTAACTGCACCAAATTGGATGCGCTTTTCATAGTTGTATTGTAACTAGACTAATTTAAAATCTAGTGTATGTTTCATCTTGATACGATGCCTAGAAGCGAAGTTACAGACGTTCGAGTGGTTTTTTAACTGGTGTAGTGCGTGGAATTCTGCATCCATAGTAGGCAGATACACAAAATAAAAATATCTAAAGAATCTCTCTTAGGATATTTTTGAAACTTACCCATTTGTGAGCTAAGTTTTAGCTTTACACTCAATAAACATTTATGTCACAAGCGACGACGGAATCAACGGAATTTAATTAAACTTCCATTTTATGTGTGGATTGACTTAGTTATAAGTAAGGATGATTGCATTGCATCAGAAGGTAAAATATCAGGACAACATTAGTTGAAACAACTTAATAAAAAGCTTTTTGCATAATAATTTTTTCACAATATTACGAAATGTGTTAGGTACTTAATGCAATGCCAATGCCAAAGGTACCAATGTACCTAACAAAATATTGAGATTCTCTGATCAAATAACGATAATTACTTACCGTGAAATCTATTTCCGCCATTATATAATTAAAGTTTCACAAACACAAGCACGTTTGTAACCACAATATATCTTTTGTAGCGCAAGAAAGATTAATCAGTCAGAACAATTGAAGCTGAAATATCTCTTTTTGTTATTTTACCTTTAACCCTTTGACCGCTACGTTAAAAACTGCGTGCTCTCGGCGCCAAGCAACGATTACATCCATTAATTTTTCGTGTAGTCGTGACCATATTTTGCTTTCATGTATAAATAACTGGCGGTCAAAAGGTTAAGGCTCAATTTACACCGCCGCGAAATGGAATGGAAGCGACTTTTTGCAACGAAATTGTACATAGCATAATTAACTTTGTCAATTGTATATATGTAGTATAAACTAAAAACGAGCCAAAAAAAGGTCGCGCGTCTTCCGGGGAATCCTCGCGCATGCCCGAGAATTTCCCCTAGCTACTGTCGTCGGCGCCGTCTGTGGAATCCGCGGGAAGTGGCGCGAACGGGGAGTCGGGCGGGACGTTCTACTTCTTCTGCCTCACAAATGAGCGATAAAAAAATAAGATCAAGTCAACCATTTTTGTCAAGTAATAGTTCTAGACTATAAGGTGGTGCATTCGGGAGATAAAATAAACGACCTACTTCTTCCGACCGTAGCTCTTGTAATAACATTTATTACTGCCGAAGATCTAAAAGAATACAGTTTATATGGAGTATATAATACTTATGTATAGGGTATACATACAATGGGCTAGTACACATTGTACACACACTACAAGATTAACAACTGAATGTCCCTCAAGGAACATTCGCGCAACTCCTAGCGTCATGAGGCGAAATTGACGCTTTCATTCCATTCCGCAACGGTGTTAATTGAGCCTAATAAAACAATATCGCAGGGTCCTCTCCATCAAGCAGTCAGCTGTCATTCCCGAGCGAGGAGGCGTGCCTGTCGCACCGCACGCGTGCGCGCAACATGACGCGCGACCAGCTCGATGCCGTGCTCGAGTACGCGCTCAACAAACTCACCATGCAGACGAGGGATAAGGAAGCCAGACATGCCGTCAAGATGAGGATATTCTATCAGGTATACCATGATAATGAATTCTGCAGGGAGGGCTTGAATTGTCGCCTCGCCACTACTTGCCTATACTCCGGACAAATATTTGTATAAAGGCCTGTTCAAACCTAAGCGGTATTCGCTACCGTCTGCGGTAGAGAAAACAGAGTGGGTATGGCGGTAATATTACTGTTCACACCAAAGCGGATTTCGATATCCTTGTGGGTAGAGTTGAAACTAAATACCTGAGCGAAACCCGTGCGGCAGGCACTTCTACCCACAGCGGCAGCGAATACCGCTCAGATCGCTCTAGCCGCGGAACTTGATACTAAATACCTGAGCGAAACCCGCGCGGTATATACATATCTCTACCCACAGCGCCAATCTACCATCTACCAATACCGTTCAGGTTTGAATACGCCTTTATTGTTCCACATTTGACAAGAATTATTGTAACGCTTCTCTAGATGTTCTTTATGTTTACAATATGTTTGAAAAATCCGCGCGATACAGAAATTATTCCGAGTGCGAGGTGTTTTAAAACAATAATAATAATATCAGATTGCTGACAGCCTAGATAATGTTTTCAATTAAATTTACAATTCTAGAAGTGTCAGTCTACCTTTTAATTCATACAATTTTATATACTAGCGGTCGCCTAGTGCTCGAAATTCGACCAGTTTGCGTGTAAGATATTGCTGATATAATATGTCATTATATATTGATATATGTAACCATAGTTACTCGACTGCGTGTGTCAAATGCATGGTTGTGTGCGTGTAGTGTTTTTTCATAAATTTAATGTATTTCTAATGCATATTTTATATAAATATTAGGATTCGTCACTCCTTCTCCATATAAACTTTAACTGTGCCAAATTTCATACTTCTCCGTCCGCGCAATTTTCGTAAAAAGGGGTACAAAGATTTTGCTTCACGTATTAATATATATATATTATATATATATATATATAATTTAGAGAAGTTTGAACATTTGACAAATGAAGTGAATCTTTATTCTGAGGATATTGGCCGAGGCCATTGATTCACAGGACTGACCAATAAGTAAGGACCACGACACCTAGGTTGTTATCTTTTAGTTTATGTGGCTTGACTTCTTTTGTGTTTTTCTGTTTTCTATCCATTCTACTTCAATTCTAAACCATTCGATTATAATTTGTTTGTAATGTTAATCGTTAATCAATATCGTGTTGTATCGACTGAAATGGTCTCTTCACTAGTACTGTTCCACGATCATCTGTCATATTTATAGGTCTTCGTATTTGAAACGGACTATAATGGTCTTCTATATAAAACATATACAGAGACGATTAGAGCTATGTAAGAACTCGGGCTTTGCAATGTGTTGTCTGTACTGGGTGTGTGCGCAGGTGTGGTGCGCGCCGCCGCTGGACGCGATCGTGGGCGCGGCGCAGGCGGTGCGCGCGCGCACGCGCGTGAGCGCTGCCGTCACCGTGGTGCCCGTGCTCGCGCTGCACAATGCCTTCACCTTCCTCTCCATCAGTGGACTGCGCTTCGACGAGTGACCCGCGCACCCGATACCGCACAGGTACACACACACACACGCACACACACACACGCACGTGCGTGAGCGTCGCCGTCGCTTTGGTGCCCGTGCTCGCGCTGCACAACGCCTTCACCTTCTTCTCCATATGGCAGCGGACTGCGCTTCGACGAGTGACCCGCGCGCCCGACACCGCTCAGGTACGGAACTTAGATCGCACGAAAACGTGTCCACACTAAGTTCTTCGACCCTTCCAGAAGGTTCAACACAGTAAACAGAGAACGATAGTGTTTGCAATATGAGTGAACGTAAATAACACTATATTCATAATTCAGATGTCATATTGATATTGTGTGTCAGATAACTGAGTCCAGAAATATATAATATATGATAAAGGTAGAAGGGCGCACGTATGATTTAAATCTTTGCACTCTGGTAATATTCCCGAAGGGATAAACATATCTACACTTACACCGGCATTTCGCAACCTTTGTTATAAGTTTCATGTGACACGAAACAAATATATTGGCATCTGCAGACCGATCTTTATCAAACGCCGATTCTACTGAGAATGCCCTAAGAAACAGCTAATTACGCTTTAGCCACCTCGTAGGCCACTCGATTAACCACCAGTTAACACCGGCGCCAACTTAGGCCACAAGAAATAGGCAGTTTATTTCTATACTTGCATTCAATTCGTATATTGACTGAAAATATTTCATTTGACTACTGTTCATTTTATATGGTCTCATTCAAACGTCGAGACACAAATTACAGCGATGACTTAGTAATTTCTTAATAAAGGATGAAGTCTAACGAGTTTTTGTTACAGTTCTTGCAATTCACGAGAGCAGCATCGAATTTAATTGTGTGAGTATATGCAGGATTAGTGTTGTGTTGCAAGTCGTGAAGTCCTGAATATTTCTATGACATAGCTGTAAGTTTCTACAGGCAACTTGTGTATGTGCATATCAATAAATTTCACTACATACAAAAGCCAGCTCTCGTGTATTGCAAGGAATATATATTTTTTTTATGAATTCTTAATATTCAGTTTATATTTTGTTTCCAGGTTTCATCAAAACTTAAAGATACAGATGCTTTATTGCCAGTTTATAAAATATATTTGCTGAATATTTTCAGTATTTATAACATTTTGTTAATTATGCTACCGAGTTTACCATACTGTAAGTCAAATTATATATACATTATTTTTTATTGCATATTTGTGTTTTATTGCCCCTGTAGTGTAGAAATTTTGAATTAAAAAAACAAAATTCAAATTAAAATTTATTTTATCTTTTTTTACAAAATTGACCGAACAGTGCGAGATTTCTAGAACGTTTACACTTGCATTAAGTAGACATAAAGTTATCATTATTCTCTTACAAGTAAGTCTTACAAATTCACCTGTGTCGATAAAGCAATGCGAATTACGGTGTTGAGCCACACCTGAATCAGTTGTGTATATTGTATAAAAGATTTATATCATGATTTTCGAGGACATAAATTTTATCTTAAAAGTCATCACTAATAAGTAAATTATGATTAATATTAACCAAAGCATAATAATTATAAACTAAAACATTGATACATTAGTGTCAGTATTCAATGAAATTACTAAGGTCATCACCTGCACTTACACAATATAATTCTAATACAAGATATAATACACAACATTATTGGGGATAATTGCACACAGCAGTGGTTAAGAGACGATAGCGCAGATATTATATCGTAAGTACAGCAAATGCATACACTTGTGGAGCGAACGTTACGTATACACGGGGCCGTGACGTCACCGCGAGCGAGTTCACTCTATATGTCCGACCAATCACTTCCTTCGCTGGCTTCGCCCTGGATATCAATACTACCCAATTCAAGCTATATTTAATACTATCTTTGTAACACCGTAGCAATAAATAAATAATTTTCTCATAATGAAAAATAAACATACTATACTCTGAGTTAAATAATTTATTTGATCTTTCTACAATTATCTATATTTATTCATTGGGTTCATATTGCATTCCAGAACGAGTGCAAGTTAATTAAGGTAGCCTATCAGTTTTGTACTTTGAAATTAAGTAAGGAAAACATAATTGTCACTTGAAAGAAAGAGCTGCTGAATTTCATTCGTACATATAACTACAGAAACGATAAATTCTTATAACATAATCTAAATAGTGTAATTAATCAACAACTTTCATAAAGTGCGTATTAGGGGGAAACATTTCTTAAATCATACCAAATCATTTCATAAATAAAATTCATGCCAGGCTAGAATCTCTCCAAAGCCCAAACCTGACGAATTCACAATTCCCAACAATCATGTAACAATCCTCCTCCAATATTACCTGGGACATAAGATTGTATACAGCTGTATCCATATAAAAGTACAACTAAAATAAATACCTTATTAAGCAAAATTAACGATAATCTAAAATTATACTATACCGAAAAAATTAACAAAATGCGCACTGTCTTAGCTTGTGGACCGATTCGTAAACAGCAGTGACAAACATAATTTAGAAACAAAAATCAAATGCATTAAAAGGCAGATTTCTATCGTATGCATTTATTCTTCATTTATTGAGGACTAATTAATTTGTAAATGACAAAAGTAACATCCACGTCCGTTCGTAGTTTCTAATATAGAGTTCACACTTACAGAACGAACACGTGGACACATCATGAAAAATCATCATACATACATAATTCTCTCGTAAAGTATAAAGCACAACTACACAATCTCTCGTAATCTAAACATTTTCAACATAACCAATTGTGGACGAATACACAAATACATAATTTGTCTTGCAGGATACTTTAAATCAAATCTATGATATTAAAAATAGTATGATTGCCCAGCTACCCATATTATAGTGAAGTTAGTATTATATTACTGTACAGTTTACACGTTAGTGTCCTGCGATCTACAGCTATCTATCTAACCACTCTTATGATCTTTATCTTCTGTTAAATCAAACCGTCTAACTCCCTCTAGGGACACAATAATATACATAATATTCGGCGCGCGCCCGTCGGGCCGCGACCGACATGTCAGCGCACAGAAAAGGAAACGCAGCGATAACACAAAGGGACAATACAACTAGTATCTCCTCACTATCCGACAACTTACACGTACATAGCCTACCGGTTAATCGTTATATTAATCAGATTTATGTAACAGTTTACCTTACAACCGTAATACCGAAGCGAATAAGAGTTACATACGAACTAACAACGGCTACATATATATTACACGGTTCTCGTCTGTACAAGCTCACTCAGCGGCGTGCGGCGCGGGCTCGGCGGCGTCGGAGGCGTCGGCGGCGTCGGCCGGGTCGGACGGCGGGTCGGGCACGTCGCCGGTGTCGCCGTCCGGCTCGTCAGGCGCGTCGCCAGCGTCGTTGGAGCCGTCCTCCGGCGCCGCCAGCTCGCGCAGGCGGCTCTCCATGTACTGGCGGTGCGCGTACTTGTTAAAGCGGCGCTTCGCCATGAACAGCGTAGCGATGGTGCGCGGTGCCAGGCGCACGGCGGCGGCGCGCGACGTGATGCCGCCGCGCCGGCAGTCGCCGCACGTGTAGTCCAGCACGCGCAGCACGGCGCCCGACGCCCTAACGCACTCTGGAGGAATGGCCATACGCATTACTCACATGCTCCACCGCACGCTGCTCGCCTCCACATATTCGCTATATCAACTATCATTTATATACAGTTTTATTATCACATTGGTAGGTACATCATCTCGGTTAGCTATCCGCATAATGTTTACTTTGGGGCTCCAAACTAAACATTATGCGGATAGTTTGTCCTATATTCCAAAAAGAAATAGTTACGAGAAATAAAAGTGTAATTAGGTAAGGTATAACATTTAACATCGTGCGGATAATTTTTTCATTATTTAATATAAATTATTGTGTCAGCATTTTAAGATTTTAAGTTTTTTAATAATTGTCATTTCAATTTCTTTTTTTAATATAATTTATATGTACCTACAGACTATGCATGCATTTCCTTATGATTATTACTGTTTTTTTTATCTTTATTTAAATGCCATTATTTGTTTGTATGATGTTTTAATGTAAATATTTAAATTCACTTTTGTAATTTAAAAAACGAGCATTGATAAATATATTATGTAATTATTTTTTTGTTAATGCATGCCGTGGCAAGCTGTAAGTAAGGCAGCACTATATTATGTATCCGCATTTTTTGTTTTATAACGATGTTTCAATTAGTGTATACTTTGTTGGTTGTCCATAAATAAAGATTAACAAAATCTATGATGATTGATGACTATAGGCAACCATGTTTTTTTTCTTTTAGCATTACATCTGGTCTTAGGTAGATTACGTATGAAGAGTTTAAACTTTTTACTCTTGGCCATTCTTAAATATTTAAATTTCGAATAACTGAAAATATTAAATGTTATCTGTAGAATGTCATTAATTTTGGCGGGAGTGCGAGCGAATTCGCATATTGTGACTGAAAATAAATTTTAGACGAGGCGATTATATTGTACGGTTTTAAAAATTCTATTTGTTAGCTTAAGACATTGTAAAGTGTATGTGTTTAGTGTTTTACAATGTTAAATTAAACCAGCAAATGTGGTTTCAATGTGTTGAATATAACAAGATGACATTGCATTCTAAGAACATAGTATAGTGAACATAGTGTAGTAGTGTTTTATTTACTTTACTTAAAAACAAGAGCTACAACGTTATTGTTGAAAGTGTCAATAGCTCTCAAACAACACGTTGAAGACATTCTACGGGATGAGTCATGGACTTCTCATATTCTCTTCTCTATATTTGCGAATGTTTGTATTGACAAACATTCGCAAATATAGAGAAGAGAATATGAGAAGTCTATGACTCACCTCGACGCACCTCTCCTCTCAAACGACATGAAATTGAATGGCTAAATAATGAAAGTAACATCTTATCTATTGAGATAAGTTGTTACTTTCATTATTTAGCCATTCAATTTCATGTCGTTTGGGATACAATAAAATGAAATTTGTGAAACTTAGTATTTCAAATGTAACAGACAATATAGTGTCAAGAACAACATTTCTGACAATAATACTTTATATATAAGTAACGTACATCTATCATTGTACCTATGTACATGTTTTAGGCAATATTTATGGACTCTAGTAACCATTCTACCCAAGCCATAGCAAATTGCCCTTGCAATTCGTTCGTTATAATAGAAACAATTTTACTCTTCATAACTAAAAGGTACCATTTTTGGAATATAGCAATCGGACGTTAATCTAGCATCAACCGTATAACCTATTTTCAAAGTTGACGATACAGACACGACCACTTATACGTACCTCTGGAGTATACCTGGACATCCAACTCCTGAATTCCTAGACAAATGTTCGAGTCGGCAGATGCATAATTAATATTGACCTAAATAGACAGGCAATCAAATTACCCACCATAACACTGACTTACAATATATAATCTTAAAACTGTATATAAATTAGGTGTTGTCGATTAAAAAAGTAACAATCGAATTAAACAATCGGTTAAATTCAATAAATTATGGATTTCAATAAAGTTATTGAAATCTAATGATGTTCAATACAACTGTATTGAACATCAAATGAAAAGTAAATCTTAAATTCTATAAGAATGTATAACGGAGGCGGACAACGTCAGTTCAAGGCATACACTATAGGTCTATTAAAATATGATAACTTCAGTATTAAATTTGTCATACATACCTAAG
The DNA here is from genome assembly GCA_963564715.1 of Catocala sponsa. Lineage (NCBI taxonomy): Eukaryota > Metazoa > Arthropoda > Insecta > Lepidoptera > Erebidae > Catocala > Catocala sponsa. The sequence continues at coordinate 17,452,099 of OY751339.1, read as the reverse complement.
CTATATAATTTCCCTTCCGCCCCATGCCGGTTCAGACTCGCAGTCGAGCCGATAACCTACACCTAGTACACGACAATGCATGGCACACACAATCGGCAAGTTTCGATAACCTTTCGTGTTTTGCGACCCAATATTTTCAGCTATTTTCTAAATGAGGCAGTTCATTGCTTACTGTGTATTATACATCATGCGTTCACCTATACTTGGTCATCTAAACACATCTAACAAAAACAAAAGCTTCCTATCGTTATATATTTCGATTATGTATGATTGGACGGCGAACCGTGTTTTACGTATATATCAAGGATAAAATGTTGTACATGTTCCTTTGTAGGCAATCATAACAGGTAGCACTATAGTGGACTGTTATAGGATGTAGCGATATAAATGGAAATAAGCATAACATATACATACATACCAAGCTACATAATGTTTATGGAAACGAGTATATGTATCATGATTATAATGAAAGATGTGAAGCGCATAACGTGAGAATAAATTTTTTAACCGAAAGTTCCACGAGAGCATGCAGAGCGCATTCAGAAATAATAGTAACATGCGCATCTATAAAGCGGTTTTCGGATAATGAACATAAAAAATGTATCCTCACTTTCAGAAAACCGCACCAAGCTAGACATGACTTTAAAAATACATTTTATAAGAACCATCACAAGATCGCAAAGGCAATTTAGATATTTATCGCAAATGCTTATTGAATAATATGCATAATCGTTCGTCTATATCGTCTACAATTCCTATGATGGTTGTAAATAGGGGAGAGGCAGAAATTTAAAGCCAAAAGCATAGTCGGCATTAAAAATTAAACCGGCGGGTCGTTGTATCATGTCTGGCCTCGTGCGTCGCGTTGCAAGCGTATGCGTTCTACGTGTGGGTGGTGTTCTGACGTACCTTGATGCAGTTGCCTATCGCAGAGCTTACATATGACGAGCTGCATGGTCCCCTTCGGGCCGATGAAGGAGCGCTCGCAGAGCGGGCAGTAGCGACCGATGCGATACGCCCTATGTACGCACGCACACACACATACGGACCGTACGCGCACAAGCACCGGAACACAGAAACACGCCATTAGTATCAACACCGAAACCCCGCTGCCTTGGACGGTCTCGCTTCATTCATACGTTATATATTTGTTGCTTGTCCTCGTAACGCTCGACTCATATTACCAATAAGATAATACTTTGGCTCTTTATAAGGCAAAAAGATAAATGAGAAACCAAATAAATTAGAATTGAAACTGTTTAGCAGTATAATAAAATGAGTATTATTTCATATTGCTACTAATGTACATTATTTTTTATCATTGTTTAGTAACAAAAATTATTATCAAAATATAAAATGGAGAGATATGGATAGGCAAGGGAGTGGAAACTTCCACATTATATCCCTTATTACAAGTTCCATAGTCTTATGTAATGTAATAAAGGGACAAGCCTTCAGCCCGGCATCGTTCTAGATTGCTGCTATGCTAGAAATCGAACCCAAATTTAATGATCAGCAGTCGCACTCTTTAACACTGTGTTAACTAACAGCTATTTCTTTTTTTTTTTTTCAAAATATTAGCTTTTAATATTATTTTATTCAAATTTAAAACCCCATAAGAATCTATTATCAGATATTGTGTACGTTGTATGAATAACTACAAAAGAGAAATTTTCCACGTGTACTAAGCTCGAAGACAAATAACCAACATAAAGTCGAGTTAGTTTACGCGCTGGGGAGTCAGATGGTACTACGCCCGTGTTAGTTAACAGTATGACAATATGTATGTGAGTTAGTCGCAGCGAACTGCAGATGATGACTGATGCGATGTTGACACCCATTGTCACTGATGATCGAGCCTAATTGACGCAGTACAACCCAAATATCAAACAAATATACAAATAGGACAAAAGTTATTAACTACCTAGTGTATTGCATCAATTAATTATCGAATAAATGAAAGTATAAAAATTAATTATCAATAAAAGTAGGAGGAACAGTAAAGTTGGTTTTCTTATTCTACATAAAAGCCCAGGTATGTTTTAAAGATGTTGGTCTGCGGGAACAGAATGTTTTTAGTGCTTTAGCAAGTGAATCCCATATACCAAACATTGGTGCTTTGCATAAATAATCCACTTTGCTGTTCTTTCTGTGAAGACTGTTTGCTCGCAAATTATTAGAATTTATACATTAAATATACAAAGTTAAAATAAATTATTAATATATTATAACAATCAACAAACATTCTTCAAATATGCATAAATAATAAACTTATATCTATTAGGGAATGGCATGCAACTTATATAATAATACGGGGATGTGCGCTGAGTAAGAACGCTGCGTTGGGGCAAAAGTAAACATTCTGCGGGGACCAAAATGCTACGAGATACGAGAGACAAAGCGATGTCGACAGAGTGAGGCGGACGTCAGACAACACGCAATGATCTGTGTTAGTCCACAACAAACACGCATGAGATGACGCCAGTAAACATCTACTACCAAGACCAATTATTAACAAACAATGTACACATAAACAACTGTTCAATGGTTTTGTATAAAACTCTGTACTTTAGTTTGCGTCCCTCGGTACACATCTTGCTATGGCAAAGTGATTGCGTTCAGCTTTTGTAGCGGCCCCTTCTTGGAGTTACTTGAAAAATAATATGGAATCAATTTAATTTGTGTTCTAGATTTCCATACGTAAGAAATGTGTCTAACTACTATAGCTTACTTGAAACAAAGTCCAAAGTTTATATCTAAACAACAAAAGATCAATTCTGCACGAATGTCTGCAACATTAATATTTCATAAGTGCCGCGTCAAACTATAAATAGACGTCACATATTGATTTTACACACTGGTGAATAAAGAATCTAGTGCAATGACACGAATAGCTGTTAGAATCAATACAAAGTACGATTATTTTAATGAGGAACCTATTTCGTGAACATCTTCGACTACACAATAGCTTGTGAATGTAAGATAAATAAAAGTTGCAAATGACTGTAAAATGAATAATTGTGTAATTACTACAGTCTGAATTATCATTTTATAAATGACCTAGAGCACGAAATACCTACTTACCTACTACATAGATATTGTATGTATAATACAATGATTATAATGTAACAGTGTCTAGTAAAAATTATAGCTTTTTGTATCTACATTGAATACTATCTATACATTTTATTATGAAATAAATTAAGTAACTACTACCTATTTTATAATTGTCACGATCGGTATAGCAGTAAGGTGATACTCGTCAACCATATAATATTTGGTAAAAATCAGAACGCACGTAGGTTTAGACTTTAAAACCTATCGACTAAGTAAACCGGGATGAAGGGAAATTCATCAATATCAACGACATTAGAGATTGGCCGAACGCAAACGCACCCTTGCGTGACGCAAAACTAGGAAATTTTGGGGTTCACTCTCGTTCTATTAAAATGAAATTTGGGTCACAAATAGAAACTGTTTAATAGTTAATAGAAACATTCCAAAAAATATTGTTTCGATTGTATTCGATCTTCGTGGAATGGTATTCCAAAAAGCTCGTACCGCCGACCAAAATTTCAGTTAAGAGAATGATCATACTTAGCGGGTCAAAACTATAATGCAATATTTGTAATGTATTAACGGACATATAGACATAGGTCGGGACAGCGTCTCATAGAAGGTCGCTAATTATGAACATGCGGACGAACGAGAGTTGAATGTCCGGGATGGTTACATGTGGCGTGTGCGGTTACGCGCGGGTGGGTCGCGGACGGCGCGGGTGGGCGTGGCGGCACGTACCTGGCGCACGGCGTGCAGAGCGAGTGCGAGTACACCTTGTGTCCGCCGGGGCCGCGCCGCGTCTGGTGGTGCCAGTCGGCGGGCGTGGGCGGGCCCGGCGCGCCCGCGCCCGCCGGCCCGCTCGGCGAGCGCGCGCCGCAAGACTTGCAGATCGCGCACTCCACGCAGTGCCACCGCCCTGGAACCACCCCACTCACTGTTACATACACATACCTGACTAATATATTAAACGAGATACCACGCTACCTAGCATTTTGATACCAGCTACAATTCCGAGTTTAGTTAACTCCAGAAGAGGAATAAAGTAAAAACGGTATTCTAATTAATAAATGTTGTCTTACCAGGTCTCAAAATTAAGCAAAATGTATAAAATCAGTAAAAATAATGGCTCGAAGTAAATAAATTGTGCATAGCCAGTTACCACAGCAAATTTATAACTATCGGGTACAAATTTTTGATAAAAGATTTTGCTCAGATCTAAAAAAATACGTATAGGTAACGTAAAATATATGATAGTCATACCACTGGGCACAGTATCAAGTCCCACACAATAGATATGGAATCCTCGATCGCAGAGGTCACAGAACAACATCTTGTCGTCGTCGGCGGGCTGCCGGCACGAACAACACGTCTTGCATTCGGCGCACTGCCACGGGTACTCGCGGCACTTGCGAATGGTGTCCGCGCTCAGCTCCACACACGACGGATGCACTACAAATATAATATACCGTTAACAATATAAATAACTAGCTAAACAACCATAGTGGTTTTTGTAGCTTAAATTAAAAAATAGTGTTGCAGCCATTTTTTATTTTTTTATTTTGCTCGTCAAAATGACCACACTCCACCTGATGGTAAGCAGTCGTGTGGTTTAAGAGCAGTGGCCTCCACACCGCTCTCATAGCAGCCGAGGCGATGTTGAGGCCTCTATTTTGACGGCCTGAGAAGGTGCTTTTTCACGCCCCGCTTAAAGGACCCAGGATTGAAGGAAGAAGGAAACACGTGCCTTGGCAGAGAATTTCATGCCTTGGTCGTTCGGCAGAGATATGAGCACCCAAACTTGTTGGTACGCGCTCTAGTCGACTCTACCGTGTAAGGATGGCATCTGAGCCCCGCACGCGTTGTTCTGGATAGGTAAGGGGAGGTCGGGATAAGGTGGAATAACTCTTCAGAGTTTTCAGTATGAGACATGCCCGAAACATGATAATTATTTTAATGCAAAATGGATTTTAATTTATTTATAAGTAAAAGTCGATCCAAAGAATTTATTAATTCGGTTTAACGCTATTCATAACTACGCATGGTTATGAGTAGCGTTCCTTACTTATCTAACCTCTCTGTAGACAAATCGTATCATATTGTGGAAAATAGCTCTTTAAAACAAGCTAATGCTGACTTAGTAAAGAAAAATGAGATGTATAAAAAAGTTACCAGTAGTCCCTTAAAGAAGAAAATACAAACACCAAAGAGAAATAATATTCTTCCTTCAAACAAGTCGTCAAATAACTCTCAGATATTCGAGGTTCCTGGTTGCACGTCTACTACTGCTGAATATTCTAGAACTGAAGCGTCGCAATATACGTCACAAAATATTGATAAATGTAACCAATTGTCGTCATTGGTAAAGAATAATTTATGTATTATAAGTAGTGAAACATCGAATAGACTATACACAATTTGTCAAAAAACTAATTTATGTAAATTTAATATATGTCACTATCGCATGCCAAACTGTGGATTGAAAATACTGCTTGATAATATTGAGAAAAAAGTGCAAGATTTCACAGGCTCAGACTACTGTGTCATTTATGTAGGGGAAGAGGATTTCAGAAGGACGCATAATTATATAGAATTAGTTGCTTTCATTCGCGAAAAATTACAACCCCTAACCCACACAAACTTTTTAGTATGTCTGCCGACTTTTAAGTATATGGTAAATAAAAATGTTATGATCAACAGCAGAATCGATACCTTTAATAATTTATTATGCATGGATATTGAGACATATAAATATGCGTATATACTGGATTCCAACTTAAATCTCCCATACACTTACGAAACATATACCTTAAGAAATGGAAGTTTAAATAACAAAGGCCTGAATATTATTTTAAGTGATTTACTAGACCTTATCCTAGATATAAGTTCATTAAATATAAGTGATACAGAAAAACAAGTAACAGACGCTGATGGTATATTGGAAAACTTAGTAAATAATAAGTCTAATAATAACTTTTTTCGTGTATAATAGAATCCATATACTTCACCAGAATATCAATGGTTTATTACGCAAAGCTGATGAATTTACTGTAAATCTAAATAATATTATAAATAACCAGATTGATGTGCTATGTGTTACCGAGCATAATATGATAACAGACGATTTAAAACATCTCCACATTCCAAATTATACTATAGCGGCAAACTACACAAGGACAAATAGAAATGGTGGGTCATGTATCCTAGTTCGAAATAATCAAAAATTTAAGACTATACAGGAAGCAAAACTTGTAAGCATACCCAACCTTTTAGAGTGTTCGGCTATTGAATTGTTAGAGCATGGATTGATTGTTGTATGTATATATAGACCTCCAAAGACAAAAAAAGATTGTATACAATTATTTTTCGACCGTTTAACGGCTTTGCTAACAAAACTATGTAGTAAATTTAAGAAACTTGTTATTTGTGGCGATTATAATATTGATCGACTGAAAGACACTCCTGTTTCAAGTGAGTTTGAAAACTTGTTACAGAGCTTTAACTTAAAACTTGCAATAAATGAGCCAACCCGCTTGCAAAGTAAAACATGCATTGATAACATTGCACACAATATTAGAGGCTGTCAACAAAGCGTTATTGAACTAGCTCTGTCTGATCATACAGCACAAATTCTCTCATGTCCAGTTAGGAAAACGTACTCAATAACCCATTGGTATAAATTCAGAAGAGACTTTAGCACCGAAAATGTTGAGAAATTTATTGAATGTCTAAAAGCCCTACATTTTACTGAATGCTATGAGAAAAGTGACGCAAATGCTTCTTTTGAAGAATTCCATAAGGTATTTAAACTTTTTTATGACCTCTGCTTTCCAAACATCAAAATTAAAGTTCCAATTATTCGAAAAACCAAATGGCTTAGTAAAGGATTAAAAATATGTTCTCTTCGTAAAAGAATGCTTCTTAAAATATATCGACTCTCAGGTAAAAAATCAGATAAGGGTAACTTTAATAATTAATTATTATATACAAACAGCCACAAACAAACCCAAAGCAATATGGCAAATAATAAATAAAAATAAAAACAATAATCCCCCTGAAAAAATTGATAGATTAAGATATAATAACCAAGTTATAACGGCCCCTGATACTATAGCACAAATATTTAACAATTTCTTTATTGATGACATCTCGATACTGACAAACAATAAAATAAATTACGCAAAGATTCTAACTTATAATAAACCAAACTCCTGTTTCTTAACCCCAGTTACCCTAAACGATGTTGTAAAAATAATCATGGCATTAAAAAACACCAAAAGTACGGGCTATGATGGAATTTCAACGCAAATAATAAAGCGAGTAGTGTACGTAATTGCCCCAATCATAACTCATATTATAAATCAGTGTCTTGAGGAAGGAATTTTCCCAACATACTTAAAAACTACGGTGGTTACACCACTATTTAAAAAAGGAAACCCCGATGTACGATGTTACAGGCCGATTGCTCTCATTCCAATATTCGCCAAAATATTTGAAAAAGTACTAAATAATAAACTTACTAAATATTTCGAGAAAAATAAAATAATAATAGATAATCAAGTAGGATTCAGAAAAGGGAAATCGGTAAATTCAGCAATTCATCAGTTTTTAGAAAAAATACTTACAGAACTAGATAAAAAAAACCAAGTTACAGCTCTATACATGGACATGACAAAAGCGTTTGATTATGTTGATCATGAACTTCTGTTGCAAAAACTGGAAATATACGGAGTTCGAGGTAAAGCACTACAAATAATCAAATCATATCTATGTAACCGAATACAGTTCACTGAAATAACACAGTTATGTCCATTTACAAAGACAGAGATTAAGTATACATCGAGTCCTAGATTTATAAAATATGGTGTACCTCAAGGGTCAATACTGGGACCACTACTGTTTCTCATTTACATAAACGATTTACCTAATGCTATTCGGCAACCTATGGTTTTATTTGCAGATGACAGTACGGTTCTTTTCACAAATAATAAAAACAAAAATCATGAGCAAGAAATAAATGACTCCTTATCTAAATTAATAAATTGGCTTCAAATGAATAATTTAAAAATTAATCTCACAAAAACGCATTACATGAACTTTAAAAATAAAAACGCGACGTCTATTCCTTTAACTATTGCACACAATAATGAAACTGTAGCTGAGGTAGCAAATACAAAATTTCTGGGAATCCATTTGGATTCGAATATGTCATGGAAAACACATCTAAATAGTGTATGTACCAAATTAAATCAATTTTCTTACGCTCTATACATGCTTAAAAAAGTATCCAACCAGAGCGCGCTTCTTACTGCTTACCATGCGTATGTGGGATCCACTCTGTCGTATGGGTTACTATATTGGGGAAACTCGACTGATAAAGAAGTTGCGTTCAAAGCCCAAAAAAAGTGTATTAGGTCTATATGTGGGTTACGCCAAACGGATTCATGTAAACCACATTTCGTAAATCTCAAGATTTTAACACTCCCTGCTCTATTTATCTACCTGGCCTCAATTTTAGTTAAATCAAACATTACAAGCTATGATACGTTAAAAAGCAGGAGAATTAAAAATACCTTAAGAAATAAAGCGTCCCACACTAGAGCGTACAAAAATAGTATTTTCTGTATGAGCACAAAGATTTATAACAAGCTACCTATGGACATTAAGATTATAAATTCAATTATTATTTTTAAAAGAATGCTGAAAAATTTCTTAATTAAAAAGGCATATTACTCAATAGCAGAATTTCTTGAGGAAAAATAATTTTGTTCAATAAAGCACCTATCACTAAAGTGAATATAATTCTGTAAAATATTTTTTAAAAGGATTATGATAATTAATATTAAATGATTACAATACTGTGACATAATTGAATTAATGAATAATGATAATTTTTAAATCAGGTAACTCATGACAGGTGTATTTTTATTTGGGTATGACTTTAATAATTTATAATTAATATGATGTAAATGATATAATGTAATTAAAACGATGACCTATCTAAAATTTAATATTTATAAATTTTTTCTTTTTAATGAATGAATGTAAATCAATTTATTGCATGTTTAACTGTTACAATTATAAGCATACATGTATGATGAAATTGCAATGCCCTAACAGGGCCACTATGTTCTAAGAACTGATATCTTCTGTTAAGAACTTTATTTATGTACACATAGTTAGCAATAAAGAATTTTGAATTTGAATTTGAATATTATCGTCTATTTCTGATATATACACTAAAACTCGGTGTAAAACTGATTCTTATAAATTTGTTAGCTCACGAATGCTTGGGTTGTAATGATCGTCTCAAGCAGGTGAATGCTCATTAACTTAATATTACTAACGATAAATGAAAGTAACAACATTTTACAGACTGATGATTCTCACTTTTTTATTAGCGATGTGTGCATAGTTCAATATATTCAAATATAATTTGACCAGAACTATGCAAAACTATATCTAAGTGCGTGTACTGCATCGTTGACAATGCCGTGTGGATAGTGCGTCGTCCACGCATGTATGCGCATCATTATTGAGTACGTATGTGTAGACGCGCATGTATAGGTGGCAGCGGGCAATACTCACGCTTGGCGTTGCAGTTGGCGCAGACGAGGAAGCGCTCGTGCGTGTACTTGCGGTTGGCCTCGAGGCGCAGCTTGCACACACGACACGTGTCCACGGGCTCTTCGCGCGCCTCGTCCCGCGCAGCGCCGGCGCTGGCGCTACTCGTGGACGCCTCCGCGTGACTACTGCGCTTCACTTTACTTAGTTTCTTCCGCTGTAAACCGAGAATGCCGTGTTAAAAACTAGTAATAAAGATAATTATTTTAAAAAAAAATGACAAGTACTTATCAAAACTGTAAAAAATACGAGTGACGAAGTGTACGAAGTAAAAACTAGGTTGCCATTAATTGGTCAAAATTAATTCAAGAGCAGCTTCCAAGTGTTTTTTTTTTATCTTAAGTAGCAGTAGGTACACAAAAATCTAGTCAAGAATTCAGAAAGACAAGTAATCATGTGTACCGCCATAGGAAGAAATATAGCTGTTAAATCGTTTGGAATACCTAAATGTAAATGTAACACTTGTTCTGCTACGAAACTAAGGGCTTGTACTACCACCTCCAGATTTAATTTATCTATAAGATAAAAGTCTCGCCATCTCTCTTCTTTAACCTAACATGAGTGAGACAGCATGCGATTTATCTTTCGGATAACTTTTACTTGTTATTTGTAGGAGTGGCCGTTAATGATATAAGTTGAAATAATAATATAATGAATATACCTACTACATTCTTTAAGGCACAAAAATCAACAACCAATAAAGAAACACTTAAAATTTTAATACAATATCAACTATTTGTTTAAATTGATCTTTACATAACTTAAAAAGATTTATATCTGAAATTGCACTGATCAAAACGATTAGTCCGTACTTTGGCAGAATGGTGTGTGGGTACATCGGAGTCATCTGAGGACGAACATCGCGACCCCCAGTCGGGCTCCGATTCCGAGCTCCAGTCGGTCACTGATACCGGCGCAGGCGGCGCCGCTAATACCGTATTTAGTGGGAAATACCTGTAAAGTTAATGATACTGTGATAAAGTTTCTTTAAGAATTTAATTCAATTGACACAATCTTGTTATCATAAATAAGGTATCATCAACCTAGACATATTCGTAATTAAAAATAATGTTATCTTCGATTTTTTCCATTGATGACGATGATATTGGTGTAAGGGAAATGCTCCCTCTCGCAAACGAAAACAGGTGGACGGTGGATGATTACTTGATATGATTAGTTACTTAAATAGTTGTTTGGTAGTATCGTGACTGATACTTCTTACTTCTCTTTATGATGATTCCAGTGCTTGTGTTAGGATAAATGGGACCTACACAGAATGGTTTAGCATCGAAAAAGGTGTTAGACAAGGATGTGTAGCGTCACCTTGGCTGTTTAACCTATACATGGACAATTGTTTAAAAGATTTAAAAGATTGTGAATGGGGATTAAGAATGAATGAGTTACTTGTCAAATGTCTTCTTTATGCCGATGACCAAGTAATACTTGCGTCATCAGCGGAAGAGTTGCAGGCGATGGTAACTATTATGCATGATGGTTTTGAGAGTAAAGGAATGAAAATAAATGTAAGCAAGACGAAAGTAATGGTATTTGAAAAGGAAGAGTGCGTGACGATGTAATATTTATGATTGACTAGCTGACCCGCGCAACTTCGTCTGCTTCACATAAGAGAATTTTCCTAGTTTTGGTAATATTTTTCATTTATGCTCCGCTCCTATTGGTCGTAGCGTGATGTTATATAGCCTATAGCCTTCCTCTATAAATGGGCTATCCAACACTGAAATATTTTTCAAATTTTTACCCGTAGTTCCTTAGATTACCGCGTTCAAACAAACAAAATGTGAGTGAAGTCGGCGCGTGAGCGCCCCCGCCTTTTTATAAATGCAGCGGATGGCCGTTTCGCGCGTTAAACAACAATCAACCGTATAGCCGTACCCATACTGGCGCGGCGAGATTTGGAAGTTTTATTTCATCTATATCTTGTGTGTTTATAAACCGATTCCTATATATTTTTTTATAATATAAATATTAAAGTGTACTTTTTGAATATGGGAGTTTGATAAAGATATATCTATGTGAAATACAATATATTTATGTATTTTAATACACTTTGAAGAAATGCCTAACGATTAAACACGTAATTGTGGCTAATTTATAAAAGATAGATATATACTATTAAGGACTTTTTTGTAGATCTTTTGAAGACCATCATCTTTGTAATACATACTTTTGGTGTATGATCAACGTATGCGAGGATAAGAGCTCGAAAGCGCATTTTCGTCCGACTTGCTTCAAATTTATCGTCACTGCTCAGCTCCTATGTGTCTTAGCGTTATGTTATATAGCCTATAACCTGCCCAGGAGTATGGACTACAATCGTACCAAGTTTGGTTAAAATCCCTTCAGTAGTTTTTGACCCATGCGTTCACATACAGACAGACAGACAAAAAATTTACTGATTGCATTTTTGTCATCAGTATCGATCACCATTCATCCTCCAATATTAATTTTGAATATATATTCAATGTACAGAATTGACCTCTCTACAGTTTTATTATAAGTATAGATGGAGAAAAAGTGGAGCAAGTGAAAGAGTTTGTATATTTGGGTACTTTGTTTACAAGGGATGGTAAACATGAGGGAGATATTGAAAGGAGAACGATTGCTGGCAACAAAGTGAATGAAGCTCTAAGCGCTTTTATGAACAGTCGAAATGTATCCGAAAAGGCACGTTTGGCTGTTCATATTAGTGCCCACACTTATGTATGGAAGTGAAAGTTGGGTATGGCAAAAGAAGCATGAGAGCAGAATAAATGTTGTAAAAATGAGAGCGTTGAGAAGCATATGTGGTGTGACTCTGAAAGATAGAATAAGGAATAGTGTGATTAGAGAGAGATGCAGCGTGAAAGTGGATATAGTGACAAGAATAGAAAAGGGTATGTTAAGCTGGTTTGGACATGTAGAAAGAATGGACGAGGAAAGACTAACTAAGAAAGTTTATAAGGCTAGTGTGAATGGAACAATCGCAAGAGGAAAACCTAGGCGAACGTTTCTCGATCAGATCAGAGGCGTTCTGGACAAAGGCCAGGTTAAGAGCTCCTTGAACCGACGGGCGTGTATGAAGAATGTGATGAAAGTGAATGAAGCCAGAGAAGTGTGTCAGAATCGTAGCAAATGGAAATCCGTAGTCTCTGCCTACCACTCTGGGAAACAGGCGTGAATCTATGTATGTATATACTTCTTACACTCTAAAAAAACACAATTAAAGGACATATTATTGAGTCTCATCTTTAGCTTTTGCACTTATTTTAATTATTTTGGTGCTATTATTACTTGTTAGAAGTTATCAGGGGTCATTGACTCCTGATCACTTCTGACAATTACATGACCCTGAGTTATTATTTAGGCGGTATCTGTGGTGTGTTGAAGTGAAGTATATAAGAATTTATTTTGATTCAATTTGTGACTCTGCACTGACATACCCAGTGGCTATGCAAGACACTGGGACATATAATTGAAATGTTGTGCTCGAGAGATAGATTGGATTGAGGGCGTACCGCAGCTGGTCGGGTGTGTAGACGCGGTAAGCGTGCTGGTACTGGCCGGGCAGCAACGCGTGCGGGTAGAAGCCGGCGGGCGGGCGCAGGTGCGCGCGCGGCGGCGCGACGGGGCGCGGGCGCGCGCGCAGCACCGTGAGCGACTGCAGGTCGGCGCACGCGCCGCGCCGCGCCGCGTTGGCACGCGCGTTCCACTCGCTCGCTGACGCGATGGCCGCTGCCGCCATGTCCTGCGGGCACCACGAGACACGCGCTCCGCTTATTACAACATATTAGATACTATGATATACTATAATGTGTTCGTTTGCTCTGAAACCATTCCATATGGCAAATTTTAAATGCAATTTTTCATCCAAATTCTCTCTGTGCCATATTTTGAAACCGGTAGACGAGTCTCACCTGTCTAGTCTTCTCCGGGTCGACCTTCGGTAGTTCCGGCTTTTGCTCGACTGGTTTCTCAGGTTTCATTTCTACCCTCGCCACCTTCTCCTCGGGTTTGGGCTCCTCGACGGGCTCCTCGAGGACCTCGGTCAGCTGCCGCTGGCGCTGGTGCGACCGAAACTCCTCGTATTTGTGCGGGTAGTCTGAGAGCATGATGTCTAGAACTTCGCTGGCATCTACGGCTGTGATACCTGTATACCCAATATTTATTTCTCTTAGTCGCAGTTTATGTACTTAAATATGTTCATTGTTTACTTCAGTATATTACTACTTAAATTAGCTTTGAGTAATTATTATTGAACAAAAAATATCATATGTTTGGAATATTAATATAAGTACATATATATTATTTGAACTAGATGTTCCCGCGGTTTCACCCGCGTTTATCGTTACTGCGCCGCCCCCGTGGGTCGTAGCGTGATATTATATAGCCTATAGCCTTCCTCGATAAATAGGCTATCCAACACTAAAAGAATTTTTCAAATCGAACCAGTAGTAATCACGCAGAATAAACCAGCAGAAACATCGTTTGTACTATGTCTGTAATGGGTAATTATTTTGCTGCGATGTTATTTTAAAACTGCTATATCTCCTAAGATATTCATTGAAATCGAATGATGTAAAGGGCAATTTTGTTTTAAATTAAATACTTGTGATGAATAACGTATTTATTTGGATAAGGATTAATATCATGTTTATAAAAATACCTTCGCAAATAATGCATTATTTAAGAACAAATTTCGTTAGCATAAAAATGGTTATAGTGAGCCAACCTTAAAAGATAGACATATGCTGTCGCGGACGTTTTTTTACAACTTTTAAAGGGGAACAATTCTGTCATACATGATTTTTGCGAAACTTTAACTGTTTACGCAGCGCACGCAGCGGAAGCTCTCAAAAGGAAAAAATACTCTCCGATTTTGAAACATTCTTCATTGGTGCTCCGCTCCTATTGATCTTAGCGTGATGATATATAGCCTATAGCCTTCATCGATAAATGGGCTATCTAACACTAAAAGAATTTTTCAAATCGGGCCAGTAGTTCCTGAGATTAGCGCGTTCAAGTAAACAAACAAACAAACAAACTCTTCAGCTTTATAATATTAGTATAGATAACGACTACATGAAATTAATAATTCAGTCACTAAATCCTTACAATAGTGTAATTCTCGTAAGACGATTTCAGTTGTACACACAGCGACATTTACATTTAGAACTATTACAAGTTGAACGCTGCAAATCGTGCGAGAGAGTGCGATATATTTTTGTTACACTCTATCCTTACCATTACATCGACACCACTATGCACTGTCCCTTTCCGACAATTCTCTATTTTGCATGTAGCGTAGTTATGCGTATATAGGGTGTCTAATTTGATATGTAGCCGTGTGTACAAATCCTTTCAAGTTGACTGTAATACAATGATATAAAAATGAGAATCATTGAAATCGTTTATTATGGTGAGTAATACTTGTAAATAAAGAAGGAAATATGATAGGCTTACGCTACATACTAATGTTGCTACATTTTAAGCAGATTTACTTACCGAGGTCACAAAGGGCTTCGGTAACGAGATCTTTACTCAGTACATAGTCTCGCTCCTCGCCGCCGATTGTTCGCCTCTTAAGCTCTGGATAGCGCCGCTTGAAGCTCTTCACTCCGAGGAACATTGCTACTTGTTCTTGTATCATCATTACCTGTAAAATACAAATAAACTTGTTACTTTATCACTAAATTTAGATTGTACAAAATTTCTAATTAACACTATCGCAGCAGTTCGAAAAAAACTCCGTGGGATGTTTGCAAGCTGTTTAGATTCATGTAAATATTGCTTTCAATGTCGTTATTTGTAATTATTTAAACGCTACAATTAGTATCGGATGTTAATGACGTCAAATAAGTGACTTGATCCTACGACACGACAATGAGTATACCAAGAGTATACTTTTTATTTATTTTGAACACAAATTTGTGGCAACATTGTGTCTACATTGTAAACAATTTGATGAAATCAAGATATAGGAATACGATAGACTATTACCTTTTGCTCCCCATCACCTTTATCAGGTGACGGCCAAGTATACTCCTTAACATCAGCTGCCGTCCATACTTTATTACTATAACAAAAACAATCAAAGTAATAATTAGTTTATATTCGTTATTTTTACTCCATCCAAAATATAGTTTAACAGTACCTGTCGAACAAATCAGCAAATTTTGATTTCTTCATTTTGTTACTTTCATTCGTCGAACTTTTCACAGAACCTTGGGAGTCCTCATCAAGTAAATGCGACGGCCTAGAAATCCAATTAAAATAGTATTAAAATATCGCGAGTTTTTATACAAACTTATTTAAAACATTACATAGGTAAAAATTACAGTGCGGGAAACATTTTTAGATATTTAGGTGTGTGGTATCACTTCTATTAAAAGTTGTGATAAACCATACTCACTTAGCGGGAGTGGCGTTGTCATCCATCATACATGTCTCCTCTTCGAATAGCTGGACAGTTGTAGTGGCTGGTCCGCACACTCGCCCATAGATGCCTAGAGTCTCCTGAAATACCAGAAAAATATATAGTAACCAATTTTACAATATGCAAGCACACTAAATATAGTTTAAATGTCCAACTGCTAGTCTTAGAGTATGAGGACAAATAGGTAAATATTAAGTTAAGCAACACCTACTTTCATATACATAGCCCCGCGGCCGCCACCCCGCCCCCGACCACGGCCGCGCGGAGTGCGCCCGCGTCCACCGCGACTGCCGCGACCGCCTCGTCCCCGCCCCGACCCGCTTGGCTCCGGTGTATTCGGAAAATCATCTTTAGACGGCGTACTATCAAGCATGGCTTTAAGCTCCGGCGTCTCGCCAGTCGAGAATGTGCCCGAGGAATTTCTTCGTCTACTTGATAATGGCGTTGTGCACACAGAAGGCATCTTATCTAGAGCTTCCGTCATCCGTGGAAGTTTTATTCTTGAACTCGTGGGATCAATTTCGGCTGCGGGTCGTCCAACTTGTTCCTCAGAGGCGGGCTCTACAATTGTGACGGGTTCCGGCTCTGCGGGGGGTGTGGCTTCCGATCGCCGTCCCCCGCGGCCGCGACCTCGCCCCCCACGTGGTTTCAGAAGTATAGCAGGTCTATCTCTGAAATAATAATGGTAAACATTTTTAGTTTATGACATTTTATTGTAATAATTATAGGTTGCGAAAAATGGCAAGCGACACTCACCGCATTAATCGAAGTGACCGCTGCGGCCGCTCCTCGAGGGCAGGTACTGGGAGCGTAATAACAGGTGGTTTTGCTCCTTCTGATACTGGCAGTTTTCGCGGTCGACCACGCTTTTTCGGTTGCGGTGTTAATTCCACTGGTTTAGGAATGTCAATGACTTCAGGTGGTACGTCCGTGGGTTTTAAATTGTCTACTTCTAATGGATCCTGCGAAGTATCCTCAGGTCCCGTTAAATCTCGAAAGTCTGAGTTCTCGTTAATAATCATTTGTTGCAGCTCAGGATGAGAGTTTTCTACATGAGTCATCTCAACTGCATCAGAACTGCTCATTGAAGCATTGTAATCTATATCTGAATGTACATTTGGGGCTTTTTCAGAACAATTTGTATTATTAAAAGGCAGTGATTGCATTTGTTTTGCTTGCAAATTGGACAGAATGTTATGTAATTTCGAATTACCATTTTTCGAACAATTTTCATTATTTAATAATGCATGATTTACAGTTTTGACTCCTGGTTTTGTTTCTAAACTAGTTTTCGTTGGTGATGTCTGTGCTGGTATGACAGGTGTCATACTTAAGGATTTGTTGCCTGATAAAAGTTGCCCTAGTTTTAACCTTTTTGTTTGTAATGTAGTAAGGTCTGATTCTTTGCTATGTGGAGGGTTGGTATCTGCAGTTGATGGTCTCTTACCAATATTTCGTTTCACTTGAGATTTATCAGTGTTTTCAACTATCCTAGAACTTCGTAATCTCTTTCCAGAAGACAGATTTAGAGACGTATCAGCTGCTTGCTTCCTCCTACTATTTGCTACGTGTCTTTTGGGACTTTGCTTATCATTTACGTTATCTTGAGTATTTTCAACATAGTTCTCAAAAGTATCTGGTCTTTTAACATCTTCAGTAATTATTTTTGCAGATGGACCATGATCAGTCTTATTTATTTTTAATATTATTCTGGGAGAATCCTGTCCTGAGCTTTGATTGGTAAACTTATCAGTTACGGTTATCTCTAGAGGTTTTGTAACATTTTCATTAACTTTTTCTGAAAGATCTTGTAAAGAGCGCAGTTTGCTGCAGTCAGATTTATTCAGATCATTTACTTTGTCAGGAGTGGAACTTCTCCTCTCAATCTCTCTTTCTCTTAAATTATCTTCAATGTTTCTCGAAACTGTTCTATCTGAACCAGATTTACCTGATACAACCAAATTCTCACTATTTGCAAAATTTTTACATGCAGGTAAGGTTGATTCAGATCTATCTGATGGCAAAGTACAATTAACTATTTGAGACACTTCAAGGTTCTTATCTAAACTATCCCTTGTGTTTTCTAAAAGCTTTTTCAATAGTGTACAATTTTGCACAGATGACATTTTTTGTCTTACAAATGGTTGTTTCACAAGACTCTCTGCGGTTTCTACAGATCTAAAATTGATAGTTTTATGTTCTTGGTTTATATGAGTTTCATTTGGTACTGCAATTTTACCCTCCTTAGCTGCATTTGTATCGAGAAGTGAATTCTGTCCTATAGCATCGCATTTTGTCACATTCACTTTTTTTGGTGAATGCTGCTTTTCTATTGCAGCATCACTTGGTTTTGTTTTTGTTGTTGATGTATTTAAAATAGGCTTTTTAGTAATTGAAGTTCTCTCAGCATTTTCTTCATTCTTTTGAATGGAATCAGGTACACAGTTTTGCTTGAGTGATTTCTCTACAGGAGAAGAAGATATTGTTCTTGGTTCAATAAGATCATTTACAGTTTCTGGTTCAGAACTCTTATGTTCTATGTTTTCTGTGGGTATCTCAACTTCATTGGGCAGTTTTGAGGATTTTTGAGTTTTCATTGATGCTCCATCATCAATATAGTTACACGAAATATTCTCAGTATGTGAACTTTCATGATTAAAATTTTCTGTTACAGTTTTCATATTAATTTTCATGACTAATGGGGGATGTTTTAAAAATTTGTCATCATTGTCATCTTTCGATTTAGCTATTTCAGCTTCTTCAGGTCTAACAACTGGTTTTATATTTAGTTTAGTTACAATGGGTATGGTAGTACTGTGAGCATCAATTTTGGAGTGCTCTTTTTTAGGGGAAGAAGGGGAACTTTCCCCTGGTTTTACCAAGGGTTTAATATTTAGTTTGGTTACAATCGGAATGCTCTGCTCACTTAATAAAACTGGCTTAGATGGCTCTTGCATCTCATCTGGTTTCACTATAGGTTTAATGTTCAATTTTGTAACAACAGGTATATGGTCAGTATTATCATCACTTGAATTTCCAGTCTCTGATGATAAGTTTTCTGATTCCTTTTCTTTTTCTTCCTTTTGAGGCTTAATAATAGGCTTAATATTAATTTTAGTAACAACAGGTATACTATTTTCATCAATGTCAGCATTCAATTCATCACAGTCTTTGAAGTCTTCTGAAGAGTTTTCATCAGGATTCTTTAATGGTTTAATATTTAATCTAGTTATTTTAGGTACATCATCTATACTAGAATCTATATCATTATCTTTAGGCTTTATTACAGGCTTAATATTTAATTTTGAAACTACAGGAACTTTATCATCAAAGCCCTCAGAGGATTCACCACTGTCTGTAGGTTTCAAAATAGGCTTGATATTCAGCTTGGTCACTATAGGGATAAGTTCTGGGCTATCACACATAGCTGTTGATTTTTTAGGTGTTCTAGCCTCATCATCCATTCTTGTAACAGGTTTGATTGTAATTTTAGGCACATGTGGACTTTCTTTTGCTTCTGTAGCTGAAGAAAATGATTCACTAGATATCTTAATCTTAAGGATATCTTCTTTACTGGTAGAATCTGGTGGCTTTAAAGGTTTTATAGTCAACTTTGGACTGAGAGGCTGACTTTCGGTTTTTGTTACTGTTTTTATTGTAAGTTTAGGAATCTTTTCTGGCTGTGTTTCATCAGACTGACTAATGATTAATTTTTCATCCTGTTGAATGCCTTTTATAGTAAGCTTAGGCACATTTTTTTCTGTATAAAATTGACCTTCACATTCAGTGCCAGGTTTGCCTAGTTTTATAGTAACTTTTGGAACAACCTCAGAAGAGCCATGATCAGAAGCTGAGGCTTGGTCAGAAGTACTAGTGGTTTCATCATTCTCTGAACATTCTGATTCTGATATTTCACTACTACTAGACTTCCTGTGAATGTCATTTATCTTCTCTGGTGGTTTGAGGATGGGTTTGATGTTTAATTTAGTTATACAAGGGAACTGTTCAGGGACACTCAATTTAGCATCTTTATTGTCGCTTTCTGAATGTGATTTTATTACTTTGTCTTTCTCATTTTCAGTTGGTTTGACAATAGGCTTAATATTTATTTTTGTTACGCAAGGTACTTGATGAATATTGTCCATTTTATCAACACCATCTTGTTCTATAGGAGGCCTTATTGGTTTTATTGTAACTTTAGGAACAGGTGACTTCATTTCTTCTGGTTGTTTCAATTTAATTGTTAATTTTGGGACCTGTTTAACACACTCAGATTCTTCATGTGTTACACTGTTTTTATTAATACTGCTGTGTTCAATATCTAATTTAGATTCAGATAGACTTGACATAGAGGACCTTGTTAAGTTAAGTTTAATAGGTGGCACTTTCTTTTGATCTTCTTGGTGTTCATTACTATTATCCGGCTGACAATTTACTGGTACTGAAATATTTGATATACATTCACTGCTCTTTATATCAAGCTCTTTCTTTGTTTCAACCTCAATGCTCTGTGATCCCATATCACTACTCTTTGATTGAAGCTCACTTTTTAGTGGTTCAAATTTATGACTCAAATCAAGCTGATTGCTACTTGACTGAACCTCACTATGTCTAGTGTCAGGTTCACTGTGCCTTAATTCGTCATTATTCTTGGATTCAACCTTAAAGCTTGCTGAATCAGGCTCTATCCTTTGTAACTCAGGCTCACCACTATGGAACTCAACCTCTTTTCTTTCTGATTGAAGTTCATTGGCCATTGATGGAATTTCAGGGATGCTTGGTTCTATGTCAATGCTTTTCAATTCTAGCTCACTGCTGTTAGACGGAAGTTTACTTTTGCTTGATGTTGGTTCACCGGTCTTGGCATCTGGGTCACAACTCTCTGATTGAAGGTCACTTTTACTTACTTCTATATCCATGCTCTGTGATTCTGCCTCGCTGCTCTTTGATTCATGCTCACAACTTTTTGATTGAAGCTCACTATTGCTTGATTGATGTTCAACAATATTTGATTCCAGCTTGCAGCTTGTTGTTTGAAGCTCACTATGGCTTGCTTGAATCTCCATATTTTGTTGTTCAAGACCACTTCTCTTTGTGTCAAGTTCACTGCTCTTTGATTCAAGGTCATTCCTTTTTGTTAGAAGCTCAATGTTGCCTAATTGAAGTTCTCTACTTCTTGATTCAAGCCCAGTGCTCTGTGTTTCGGGTTTACAACTTAAAGCTTGGCACTCACTGCTGCTTAATTCAACTCCACTGCTCTTTAATTGATTACTCTTTGCTTCAATGTCACTGCCTTTTATTTCAACGTCACTTCTTTTTAATTCAGGCTCATTACTTTTTAAATGAAGCTCACTACTTTTTGATTCATGGTCACTGCTCTTTGATTCAAGTTCAATCTTTTTCGCTTGAAGCTCACTGTTCATTAATTCAAGCTTACTGTTTTGTGATTGAAGCTCGCTCTTTGTTGAATTAAGTTCATCCCTATTTGATTCAAACATGATTTTGTTTGTTTGTTGTTTATTACTTTGTGGTGGTAGGCATAGGGGTATATAATCTATTGATTTGAGGTCACTATTGTATGTATTACACACATTACCCTGTTGTTGATCATTAATTTTTAAGTTAGTTATCAGTTCTGCTGAATTAGATGTAGGTAAACTACTAATTTCCTGTTCTGTTTTACATGTGTTTACACCAGCTATAGAAGATTGTTGAGGACTTGGTATACACAAGCTAGATTTTACAGGTAAGCATTGTACATTAACTTTTTCATTATTACTATCATCTCTATTAGGAGAATGTTGTGGTTTTATACTTGGCTGGGAATGTTCATCAGAGCATGCTTTTCCAGAACTTTCAGCTAATAGTTCAGGTAGTTTTTCTGACACACAATTACTATTATCTGGTATTAGTGTCTCAGTATGATGTTGTGATTGTGACAAACTATCAGTACTAGAAGACTTTGTCGTAGGGGTAGGTAAATTTACAGAATGATTATCAGATGAAGTCGACTGACATTGTTCCTTTTCTGCCAAAACACTTATCTGACTAAGTAGAATTTCTCTATTACTAGTACCAGTAATATTTTTTTGTCTAATAAGTTTAATTTTTTTAGGAGGACTTACTGATGTTTCTGCTTTGCAGAAATTAATTTCACTTACATTTCTAATCTCTTCTGGTTTTACATTACCATGTATTGTGGGCACAGCATCAGATGAACTTGTCACATCCTTGGTGATTTCTCTACTAGGTTGTTCTGCAGCAGAAATATTAACAATTTGAGAGTCAACCGTTGAAGATACTGTAGAATCAGGTCGTCTATCACTTGGCGCTGGCCGTACAAGTCTTCGTCTCAGTGGTGACCGAGTTTGTGGTTCCACAAGCAAGGTCTTACTTTCACTAACACTACTATCACTAGACGTTGATTCTGCACTTTCTACAGTCACATTGTCCCTGTTATCACTGGATGTCACACACTTCACTGTTCGATCCTGTGGTTCACATACACTAGTGTCCAATACATTTTGCACAGTCTGTTCTTCACTGCTGGAAGGAATATTAGGAAGAGGGCTGCTGGTAGATGACTCAGTTTCCACATTAGAAGCAATTCTATCTTCTGGTGCAGTGTACACTGCTTTCTCTTCACCCTCAGCCGCAGGTGAACTGGCCGATAATGAGTCAACACTGTCAGTTTTAACATTGTCTGTGACTATATCACTAGGAGTTGAACATTCAGCTAGTTTGTCAATGCTAGCCGGAAGCGGGCTTTCGCTATCGGCATTGTTGACAGACGATGCTATCTCAGGCGGTAATGAGGTGTTTTCACAATCACTCTTGACTGATTCCTGTATGATATTTAGGTTGTAACTAGTAGTAGCAAATTCTTCATTTAGCGCATCGACAAAGTCTGATGTAAGCGGTAATCGCTTCGGCGCGCCTGGGCCATCTACGATTTCATCTATCATATCCAAAATCGCCTCGGTGCTCGTGTTGACATCCTGCGACGACGGCGACGGAACACTATCGCCGTCGAAATTATCCTCCGACATAGCGGGTGTTTGGCACGACGATCGCGCTTCGGATGGTTTCTGCTGGAAACTACTAGTTGCATTGACGTCCTCGGCCAGTCCGACGTCCTTTTCCCGCGCCGATGCACGGCGGGAAGCGTTCGTCGCTGTGCCCGCATCATCTTCTGAGCTCTCCATTATCTACTGTTTTGCGACGCTGACATATCTGAAATATAAAACGCTCTCTGGGTGATATTTACGTTACGAACGGGTAACCTGACGACGTGCGAGATTGACAAGCCACAGGCACCATTCTAATTCACCATAACGCTACAAAATTTCGTTCACGGGGTCCACAGCGTTGATTATATACCTACACATGTACTTTAATTTCATATTCACGTCTTTTAGGTCGTGTTTGAGTACACGCGAGGTCTTGGAAAGTATTCAACAGCGTACACCGGCAAACAAAAAGCTTGTATACGCCATTTTTAAAACCAAAGACATGGCAGGTTGGGACGTACGGGCCAATAAAAAATATCCTATACGGACAATTCGGCCATTGTCGTGTTGGTAAACTGCAAGAAGCCCATAGATCGCTCCAGTTGAGCTTTTAGCTTGTAAAAGAGTAATAAATATGTCTTTCGACATGTGTTAAAACGAGTCAGATAATAACTCTTCAGTATCTACGAAGAGTGTTATTTCATGTGGCAACAATCAACAATGTCATACACAGACCATATAACTCTAAATTAATATTCTAACGAGTAACGAGCGACTATTTTTATTAGGCTTTTTAATTTATTCTAGGATAATCATAATCCCGAAGGCAAACATAATGTTTAGTATCTCTAAATATATTTATTGGCTAATTTCAACGGACATAGTTTTATTAATTAACTCACACAATAAACGGACTTAAAAGTAATATACTTATTGTCAGCGTTGTCTACTAATTATTGTATAAAGTTAAGTGTGATAATTTTAATATAAGAACAGTTATTACTATAGATTCTAAATACTAAACTATAGAATAGTATTATTTTAGCCTTCCAAACATATTTTGTTGTTGTCAATTATATAAACAGATTTTAGTAATTTGGACGTAACTGCTATAACAATAACTATTATAATTATTATACCTTATTGATGTAGTATAGTAGAAATATGAATTTAATTTAGATTCCTCGTATCGTATAAATTCATTGAAGTATTTTGTAAGCTGTAATACGAAAATGGCATAATAAAATAAGCTTTTCCACTTCTTTTCACAGTGGTATCGTATATTATATTAATTAACTAGATGTGCTCGTGGTTTCACCCCCGTTAATCGGTACTGCGCCGCCCCCGTGGGTCGTAGCGTGATGTTATATAGCCTTCCTCGATAAATAGGCTACCCAACACTAAAATATTTTTTCAATTCGAACCAGTAGTTCCTGAGATTAACGCGTTCAAACAAACAAACAAACTCTTCTGCTTTATAATATTAGTATAGATTGGCGTAACTGCTTTAACAATAGCTATCATATATTATACCTTAGATGTAGTATAGTAGAAATATGAATTTAATTTAGATTCCTAGTATCGTATAAATTCATTGAAGTTTTTTGTAAGCTGTAATACGAAAATAGCATAATAAAAATAAGCTTTTCCATATGTATTAACTTCTTTTCACAGTGGTACCGTATATTAATTGCAATCTAATAAAATTGTCTTATGTTGGCCAAGCTGACAGAAGAAAAATATGCAAAATTGTCTATGGTTTGTTACAAAACCTATGATACAAAGTAAAAATAACATTACTCTTCAGTCTTTGTTAACAACCTTTAGCTTTAGACAAATACCTACATATCTAACGTATCTAACCTATTTCGATATTTTAGAAATATCTCACTGCAGTAGACTTCCAAAGAGTACTAACTACTAATAATTTTGTACTTTTGTATTCCCATTATGGCTACTATTAGACCATTCACGTGTGAAGATATGTTAAAATTTAATAATGTGTAAGGATCCATAAATTTTAATATTTTTCATTTACTACTTATCATTAATGATTCCTTGTTGTCTTATGTATGATATTTACTTTACAGAAATTTAGACCCATTGACTGAAACATATGGGTTATCATTTTACACTCAATATTTAGCGCACTGGCCAGAATACTTTCAAGTTGTTGAATCACCCAGTGGGGAAATAATGGGATACAGTATGTATAATGTTAAGTTTACATTGGCAATTATATACCTGTGGACATGTCAGAATACTACCTATTTCTTTATCATTATTATGTACCTATACTAGAATAGTTTTTAATGTGAGCAGTACAGTAGCAAACAGCTGAAGTATTTATTGTACTAAGGATATATATATTATATAAATTTATTTATTTGATTCACTTTATATACAAAAATTCATTTACACATAATACAATTGATAGGTTTAAAACTAATTTCATAACTAATAATAGGTGAATACAGCATGTATTTCAATGTTTATTAAAAACTAAAGTAATAATAATCAATAATAATAATAATAATTAATTTAATAGTAATCAATCAAAATTATAAATTATACATAAGTTAAATGGAATATTAAATAATCACCAAATTTAAGTCCCAGTAATACCAATATAATCAATTAATTTAATCAATACATAAATCCATTAATTTAAACAACATAAATTCATTAATTCAATTGAAACAATTAATACAGGATAAATTATTGTTTGAGATATACATAAATTTATAACAGGAAAGTGTTAATTTTATATACAATTAAATTTTTATATTTGACAAGTAACTAATTGGGCAAGTTTTCGAATAGTAATTTGCAAAACTTATGCAATTTAACAGCAAAGATGTCAATCGAATTTGTATAATATTTATTAATAATTGTTCTACATAGTCTGGGAATTGGCGAATTATATCCTAAAATCGTGCTTCTAAACGAATGCACCTTTATTGCCATTGCTTTACGGGGCACACGGTTGAGGGTGGTAAATTTTAGGCTTCCAAGTAGAGCTGAACAATCTAAATGGCTGTGCAATATTTTGTAGATAAAATTTAGATCCAGAAGTGTTCTTCTCTTTTCAAGTGATGGTATCTTGAAAAATTATAGTCTTTATCATACTTCTTGTGAGTTTTGGAGATTCCGACAGAGAAGGCTAAATAAACCATGAAATGCTTCTGGATTTCAATCTCATAAAGATACTTATATTTATTTATCCAAAACTACACATATCTTAACAGGATACCTAGTGAACTATTGCAAAATAATATATAATACTTATTATAGTAAATTTATTTGTTTGTAACATAATATAACAAATAATGCCACTCTTGTAAATTCACTTAGTGCAATACAAAATAGGGCAGTTAGTTTAGCTATAAGGTTGAGAGTGCGTATATTATAAATTGTGGCAAAATAAATTATATATGTTCATAAAATAAGAATTGAGATTTATCTCAATTTCTTGTATTGATATAACAAAATAATTTCAGTCTGGCTGTTTATTTATTACCTAAGATATTTTCCTATTAAATTAATGTATATACATATTTTGTGGTGTATATTAATTAATGTCAGACTGGCCTATCTATTGGACCCGATTAGATAGGGTTTCGGTGGGAGGACTACGGGTCTCCCCTTTGGACCAGGATACTGTGGGGTCAGGAAGCCCACTGCGCCTCGAAAGGTGTGTTCTATCGACCGCTGAATATAGTGCGCGGTGCCTGACATTGGTGTTGGACTCGCAGGGGTATGTGGTTAGCCGCTGAGGACGACACGTTTGTTTGCTTGGCAAGCACGTAGCGATCGAGCGTTGGACTCTGGCACGGCTAGTGCGAACCAGTCGGTCGCGCGAGGCACGGGGTTGTCTTTAGCGAAGTGGCAGCGTGGTTTCGCTGCCACAACGCATCTCGGGCGCTTGTCTGCTTAGCAAGTAAGAGTCATACCTAGAGTGACTCGGGCCACACCTGGCTTGTAGGCCTATTTGGGTAGGCGTATGGACGTACGTCGGGAAGTGAGCGTGCCTTATACAGCTCCGGTACCATACTGGAGATATGGAAGGCGGCTTCAGCGAGGTTTTCGTTATCATCTCCTAGAGTTGCGAGTGGTGAGCGGCTTTATTGCTCCGGTACCTATCTGGAGAATAGGTAGTGTCACTTGGGCATGAGGTAGCTCGCTTAGGAGAACAGAATCTCTGAGGTTAGGGTGGAGAGTCGAGATTTGGGGACAAGACCTGTCTATAACTGGTCCCGGAAGGTGCTCTCGGGCACTGGAAGGTACAGCGGTTCCGCCTAATATAACCTTTAAGGTTGGTGTAGGTGGAATGCTATATCATAAACTGGACTAGTCGTAGAGAAAGGGAGATGGCCTGGCCATTGATAACTGTTCAGAAACTTCTTTATACAAGCAATACACTGAAAACCAAGTGAGTATGCTTGTGAAAAGAATTACCTACAACAATAATAATTGATGTAAATGTTGTTATCAAAAGCTATGAGGCCGGACCAGCCTAACATTCATATTTTCTTAAATTAGCTTACAGTAGACGTTGCAAAGCTTTTGCTACTAATAAGTGATTCTATGTTAAGTTCTCTTTTTTAGTAATGGGTAAAGCTGAGGGTCATGGTGAGAATTGGCATGGCCATGTGACTGCTTTAACAGTCAGTCCTGATTACAGACGATTAGGACTTGCTGCTACTTTAATGAATATTTTGGAAGACGTTTCGGAAAAGTAAATATACTATAATGTCATTTTAAAAACAGGCTACTTATTATATTATCATGGTTAATCTTATATTTATTTTGCAGAAAGAAAGCTTATTTTGTTGACCTCTTTGTAAGAGTCAGTAATAAGGTAGCCATTAATATGTACAAGAATTTGGGATACATAGTATATAGAACTGTTTTAGAATACTATTCTGGGGATCCAGATGAGGATGCTTATGGTAAAAAACCTAATTACAGTTTAATCAATCAATTTATTAAACCTTTTTTTATTATTATTAATGAGAATTTCTTGTTTATCTTTCCAGATATGAGAAAAGCTTGTTCAAGAGATGTGAATAAAAAATCAGTAATACCATTGACACATCCCGTTCGACCTGAAGATGTTGATTGACATAAAAAATAAAATAATTGACTACATTTGTAAAATCTTTATTTTAATAAGTATATTAACTTTCACTGTTACTGCTACTGTCATCATCATCATTCTCCTTATTGCTGTCTGGAGGAGTTTGTCCTTGTTCCTCTTCACTAGTTGGTGCTGTTTCATTACTTGGCTCAGGCTGTGTAACCTCCTTTTGTTTGCGCCATTGTTTAGCAGCAGCAAGTAATTTAAGATTAGGTCTAACCATCTCATCTTCAGGGAATATGTAGTCAAATACTTCTTCCCACCCTTCTTCAACCCCTCCTTCACTAACAATTTTCTGCCTCTTCTTAACCCGTCTAGGCATTTTACTCATGACCTTCTCAAGTTTTTCTTCATCTCCAATTTCAGTTTCAAAATCTTTCCATGCTTCTAAAAGCAGTACTCTTGCCTCTTTCTCCCCAGCAGTCCTTAAGCTGTCATTAGCTCGTTCATAAACACGCCTAGCTAACTCAACATTTATGTTATCAGCATTTTCCGCATTAAGTTCAAACTTAGCATAAGATAGCCACACTTTGACATGGACTGTCCTTTCCAATAATCTTTCATAAAGCTGTCTTGCTTTTTCAGTTTCTCCTTGTTGAACTTCAAAGTCTATGTAACTTTTCCATAACAGTTCTGGCATGTCTAGTCTTGGTTGGCCCACAGCTATTTCATAAATTGCTCTAGCTCTGTCTGTGTCACCTAATAAAGTTTCTAATTCTGCAAACTTGATCCATGTGATGCAGTTTTCTGGTCCATACTCTAAAAATTTCTGATACAATATTCTACATCTGTCAAACTCTCTTAGTTGAATTTCCAAATCAATATAACCTCTGTATAACTTGTCTCTGGCGCATATACCCAGAGCCATACCCAATGTTTTCCTTGCTTGTTTTAAATCTTTACATCTGACTTCGAATTGTGCATACATAAGCCATATTTTTGAAAAAGTAAATATTTTGTGTGGTATTAACTCTAAACATGTTCTATAAACTTGTCTTGTTCTTTCAACATCCTCTGATTCCAACTCTTCATACAAAGCATAATTAATCCACAAGTAGATATAACGTCTCCAAAACTGTTTATCTTTTGATGGAGGTACATTTGCAATGGCTCTTTCATAAGTGTCACGGATGTCATCAACATTTCCTTCATTTTCCACAAGTCTTATGTAATCAAACCATGCATCATAATTAGTTGGGTTCTCAATAACTTCTTGTTCATACATGTACTTTCTTTTGTTTACAATAACATCTTCAATACCAGATCTGTCACCATACTTCTTTTCATGTATGGTGTATGCTTTGTATAACTCTTTATTTCTGTCTTTTGGAATGTGGTCCAAAGCATATTTATAGATAACTCTAGCTCTATCATGCTCCTTTTGATTTTCTTCAAATTTGGCAAATGCAATAAAGAGCCTTTCATCAAGGTCTTCATCACCAAAAAATTCAACAGCTCTTTCATAGACTTTTCTTGACCCATTTATAAATCCATGATTTTCTTCAAACTTTGCATATTTTATCCAGTTCTTTACATCAGGGTGAACCATTACAAATCTTTCATAAATCTGTCTTGCTCTGTCTAGTTCTTTATATCTTAGTTCGAAATTAATGTATGTTTGCCATGCTTGTTCATCTGGTTGCCACTCCATCCAGCGCTCAAAAACCTGAAACATAAATAGTAAGTATTACATACATACTTAGATTCACGCCTGTTTACCAGAGGGGTAGGCAGAGACTACGGATTTCCATTTGCTACGATCCTGACACGCTTCACTGGCTTCATTCACTTTCAAGTATTACATTAATATCTGAGAATATCTTTTTAAATATAATTGAGGAAGTGCTACACAATATTAAACCAAATCTATAAATCAGAAGGTTATCCACATACCTGTCTAGTACCAGCAGTATTTTCCAACATCTCTTCCATGTAAGTGTACTTGTACCAGAATTGAGATACTCTTGGTAGTATAGTAACAGCTCTGTCCCATAAGTTACGAGCATGATTTACTTGTCTGTTTCTCATTTCCATTTCAGTGTATTTCAACCTACAGTAATAAAATATATAAATTATTATTTATTAGTGATCAGATACAAAACATATATGCATGATGTATACTATCATATTGGTACCAACAAAATTGTGTAGAGAATATATCCGTGCCTGGCGTGAATACGTTGATATCTCGACATACATACATGATTTTTTTTTATTCGTTTATGCGCTTCTTTAGTTGTGTTCTTCCAGGGGAAAAAAATCCAATTTAATTAATACATAACTTTTGAGTTATTACATTCGATAATACCTGGATATCTTTGCATTGAAGGTACATTATTTAACATAAAGACATCAAATTAACGCATCACAATATATTCTGTTAGCAAATTGATATATCGACATATCTTGTGTTCGCACACAAAAATAAAAAATATTGCTGCCAATATACTAATATATTGGTTTATCAATTTATGCTAGCTAACAAAACAAATACGAAATAAGATATCTCAAATAGTACAATTTGTAGATTGCTGTTTCAGTAAATTGTATGTTGATATTTTTAGATATTATGTTACTTTATAATTATAACAATATTATTATGATAAGGATGAAACGCATTACTTGTGATTATAATTTGTATTTGCTATAATACTAACACTTTGGTAATAATAAAGTTTGTGAACAAAATTTAATGTTTCTATAACAATGCGTGGAATACTTATTATAGGCCTCTATAATACGTATTACACGCATTGTTATAGATAAATTAAATTTGGTTGTGCTAAAAAATCATTAATATCTTACATATAAATGTTTGAAATTTACGTGTAATTGTAAAGCCATAATTATCTCCTAGATATATTGTTTTTGTAATATACATTTTCAGTGGCGAATTTAAATCTGTATGCATTAGCAAACCAGTTAGTATTATAGGAATTCCAACACAAATTTAAATACATAAATCGCATATATTGAGTTATGCAGTTATGGTCGCCTAGTATCGGTTATATTAACTATGATATGATTATTATGTAAGTATTGCGGTTAAAATGGAATATATGTATTTAGTTATATTTTTTTAACGATAAAGGAGACACTTTATTAGAGGAGTATTTAACTTAATTTTTTAAAACTAACTTATACTTAAAATATTATAAAACAGAAAGAAAAAGAAAACTAAAACCCTCTAATAGGCGTCATAAAATTCCTCCGCATCACAGTCGACCGGTAGTGTGCCCAGAAGACTGGCAGCATTGCCACGTTGAATGGCACTGCTCATTCTTTCTGCAAAATAAAGGCCAGCCCTCTGGTCAGTGGAAGCGTCGATTAACCTTTTTTCTGTCTCTATAGAGAGCACGAGCACTGGGACCCCATGACCCTAGCGTTTCGACCCCAAACGGCTCAAAAACATAATCCCCTACC
Organism: Catocala sponsa; assembly: GCA_963564715.1. Lineage (NCBI taxonomy): Eukaryota > Metazoa > Arthropoda > Insecta > Lepidoptera > Erebidae > Catocala > Catocala sponsa. The sequence goes on along the minus strand of OY751339.1, from coordinate 17,420,412 downwards.
AGGTTCTGTAGGTTGTACCAGGTATGTGTCTCCGCAGATGCAGCAGCAGCGCCAGCACAACCAGCCGTGCTGGGAAGATGTGATGGCGCAAGGGTGTCGACACACGTTGCGTCCCACACCAAGGGCCTACCCATCTTCCAAGGCGTCAATGACATACCGTCCGGTCTCTTCCCATCGTCACGTGCCAAACCATTAGGTTCGAGATGAGCTGGCACGTCGGCGGCGACAAGAGCACGACGGATAATGTCATTAAGATTGGCGTGACGCGAAAAACGACCGGCACTCCTGCTACATGATAGGCCATGGTGGCCAAAGCCATCGACGGCTTCACCACAGTGACATCGATGCGGAGAAACATATGGAGCACCTATACGAAAGCAAAAAGCGATGCGGAACGTTGTATCGTCCAACGTAGTGCCTATGTTGGACGATGGTAGTGCTTGGAGCCAAAGATCCGACTCCCACTCCAATAAACGCACAGCCAATAAACGGGCACGCTCAGCAACATTAGGAGATGTGTTCATGAGATGTTCTCTCACCATGTAGTTATTAAATTAAATCTATAAAAATCTAGTATAAACAAAGCTGTCACCAAACCTTTGTAAACAAATTCAAAGATGTTTAGTTGTTGTTGCACACACCTAATTTTATGATATTAGTATGATTTATGGAAGGAGTTTCATACGCAATGGGTTATGGAATAATGCGCGGTGCATACGTGCCAAAATAAAAATAGCGCGTAAAATGACAGATGTAATGTCATTTTATGGTGAAAACTGCTCGAACGAACCGAAAAATCTACGTCGAATCCTGTTTCTCTGAAATAATAATGCCAAATGATTCTATGACCTGAACCTCTCTTAAGCAACACCTTGAAAGATACGTACAATACATGTGACGTTTACCATGCTAAAATTAATATACCACTTTAATGTTGTCGTAATGACTGAGATTTTTCAGAAATTAAATCCAAGGGAGGGCCATTTTCTTTAAAGAAGAATGATGCATCCGATGCACTCCAAAAGATCCATTAAATCTTTTTTCTTTCAGTGGCTCCTTGGAAATTTCCTTCAATCTAAAAGTTACATTACCACTCCACGGTGTTCCTCGACATAACCGCAATCGGCGGGGCTGCGCGAATTACTTTCACAAGCAATCGCGCCGTATGAAACGGCAGGCCACTACACATCTACCTTTATTTAGAGATATATTTTATCTCTACTTATCTACATTATTGTAGACGAAGAACCCACAACTGAGAGACGCACGTAGAAACACGCATGCCGCCTCTCGGACCTGAAGCTTATCGGCTGGCGGGCAGGCCCACGAAGCCACGACCCCCAGGTATAATTTCATGGTGGCTGTAGGTCGTCCCGCGCCCTCCGGTTCCCGGTTCCCGCTCCGCCGCCTCCTTCACAGAAATAATTTCCTCTCAGAAAAAGGTGCCGGCGTTCTACGACCTCTCACTCTGGACCATGGACTGAACCACACAAGAGAGGGCAACCATTCCAACTGCCGTGACCAACTCACGGCGCTGCGAAGCCCAGGCGAGGCAATCTGCCAATGTGTGCAGCGCCGTATCTACAACATCGCGGCAGTTGTCACCGCAATGCTGTAGATAATGCGTTCTCTGATACCCCGCCGCGGGGGCGAGTGGAGGGGTTATGTCGGACTCGCCGGGGTAAAAGAAAGAGATGTTGAAATGATAATAGACCTTCCGGAATACCGACTAAACCTACCATGGTGTTCCTCGACAAAACCACTATCACTTGCACATGCGGTTGCGAGACCCCGCAGAGGTTTCGGCCCGCCGTAGAAACGGCAGGCCACTACACGAAAAGACCTACCCAGAGGCACTCACTATAAACCCAATTGTCTCCCCTCCCCTAGAGCGGAGACGGACTCGACACAGAGGTTCGCGTGGGAACACACACGTTGCATCTCGGACCTGGTGCTGAACGGATGGCGGGCAGGTCCACAAAGCCCGCCACCACCAGTTCAAACCTCAGGGTGGCTGGAGGTTGTCTCGCGTTTAAACGCTCCCTCTCCCGGATAATCCCGGAGTCTGATAATAATAAAACTGTTATACTTTAAGTATTTTTTCTTATTATTATCTGAAAGATAACACAAAGGAGACCGTCCATATTCAGCTTGCATGTGGACAATCATTTTAGAAACAAAGTAAAATATTAAAAGCTTTGCTTAAATATGTAATAAATATTGGTTACCATCCAGTAGTATGAAATTGACATATTTTATTTCTATATTATATCAAAATAATAGACACAGCCTGGAAGCAATAAGGCAGTATTACTGCAACTGCATAGTCGGCCGAAGGATTGTTTGTTGCTGTGCTCACATAATGTCTAATATGGTACCTAAGCTGGGCAAGATATGAAAATGTCACTTCACCAGCCCAGTTTTTGGAATATTTTAATAACTTATGAAGGTGATGGTGACACATGAAAATAAATATTTTTTAAACAATGTGTTTTATTTTATTATTTAACGAACTTGATACTAAACTTCAAAGAATAATGTTATCTACTTAGTTTAGGCTACTCAAAATTAATATTGTTATTACAATATAAAATTGTTCACGCCCAGGCCAGGGTCCCATACAAGGTGGTCGGTCTCCTTTATCCATAAATCAATTCAGACATGCAAGTATACCACTCACCTCGATTTGTCTTAATATGTCAAACTTTAAAATTGCGGTCCTGTAAAATCACTATTTTGGACATGTCAACAAATTCACACCAGCCACAGATATTTGATCATAAGTTTATATTTCCTAATAGTAATTTTACAATTGCATGTAGTACTCAAAAATAAATTATTGCCAATATATTATTCTACCACATACACACAACACCATCTAGCCCAAACTAAGCAGAGCTTGTACTATGGGTACTAGACAATGGATAAACATACATATATACTTTTTTTTTTTGTAAATACATACATATTATACATAGAAACACCCAGACCAAGACAAACATCCATGTTCATGCACACAAATGTTTGACTTGTGCGGGAATCGAACCCGCAAATTGCTTTGTAGTTGTAAAGCGCCCTATGGTTATGAAGTATCTACTCACCACAGGGTAACATTTCTGTGGTCCACATCAAGAGCCCTTTCATATATTGATCTAGCTCTCTGCACTTGTTTTTGAGATTCTTCCCACTGAGCATATTTAAGCCAATTTCCAATAACCTAAAACAGAGGTTTATTATAATTACTGATTTGTCAATTGCTGGAATTACATACATAATTGAAAAATAATTGTGTTTGGTCATCGGTGAGCTGCTGCAGCTCAAAATGTTGTCACTTTATATTATGACAAAATAATCTAATATTAGTAAATACTATATGGTTTAGGATTACATTCAAGGTTTATGTATGTACTCACGAGTCTATTCTTACGAATGTTGTCTTCGAATGCTTTTCTTTTACGATGTTGATAGTCTCTAAGTTCTTCTGGATCAGAGATCTTTTGTTTTGGAGGTGGTGGTAAAATCTCCAAGTCTCTTTCTTTAGCTTCTCTGAGCAACTGTTCAGCAGTAATTTGTATTTCTGCTGGTGCTTTATTTTTTACCTGAAATATATAGTAACAATGCAATTGATTAGATACAAAGTTTATAACCCTAGATATATACGATACTAATGTTTATTTACCTTTGCCACTTTAGGCATTTTGGAAGTTTTTGTATCCATGATTGAATATATTTGCTGAAAGAAACTTTCGTTGAAATACCTTGTTTTATAATAATCTGAGTTTATAACTTTTATTTTGATGTAGATAAACGCAATGATACCACCATCATTATGGTCATAGACTATAAGACTACTGCCATAGATTAGTATACCTGTTAACTACTGCCATAGACTAGTATATATTATCGGTAAACTACTGCTACCGTAGACAGAGGAAACCAAGTTTAGTTTCTCTGTCTACGACTGCTACCTAGTATGGTAGTGTCAGTGTACTGTCAGTCGCGATCAGTGTTGCCATGTCAAAAATCGGGACGACGGTGATACCATTATAAAAAAACGGTAAATTCAAAGAAATTACGGTAGTTGCGACAGAGAAAATACGGTGTATTAATTTTTAATAAACCAACAATTTTACCGCAGAAATCACTATTTATTAGTAAAATTTCGCTTCAGGTAACTAAATGTAATTATTGCAAAATTACTTGAAAGAAAAGCATTTAATACGCCCACTATAATTTGTCGTATTACATTACTAAGTTGAATGGGTAAATTCAAAGATATTGTTAGTTCTATTATACAATATCTTTGGGTAAATCCCCCGATATACATCAACTCATCCGTAAGGTTAAGTGGAAACACTAGTGGTGATAGAATTGAAAAATAGGTATTTGTAAAATCTATTGCTGTCGCGCAGTGCCCGCAAAGCGCAATAAAGATTACTGCAGCTTGGACCGAAAATACCTATTAAAATTACACAAAATAGAGACGAATCTATAAAATTTGACCGAATTAACTACTTTTTCATTAAAAATTAAAGAAAGGCTTTGGCCGTATTCCTATGTTTTCCATTTTTTATGTAATCTAGTCAAATTTGTTTTCTGGATGTTTGAACACAGCGGAAAATCTGGGCAAGTTTTGAGGTTTTTGAAGGCTGTCTCTTGTAATAATTAATTTATGAAAAAAAGGAACCATAAGAACATGCCAATAGAGGTCATACATTTTTTGGAAAAAATATTGCTGTACTGGCTTTATCCAGGGAGGAAATAGGGGACTACAGTTGTATGGAAAAACGGCCCTTGTGTTTCCTCTTTCTACGCCTCTTAAGAATGCGTTCTTGAACGTAATTTATGCTGTTTGTCTTTTTTTAATGGCTTTCTTGGTCATTTTTTAATGGTCTTTTTTTTAAATAAAGGCAGCAATATAACGATGTTGTCAAGACATAATTTTTTAATTATATCAGAATGCTTTAAAAGCGTAGGTACCTTATTTTCAAATAAAAAAACAAAATTGGTTGAGGTGGTTGGTGGTGACTCTATTGTGAACTTTTCCCTACAAATATTATATAATGAATTACGGTAGATTTTGTCACCGTTGCACGTTGTTGTACTGTGTGATAATTGGTCCGAGTTGTTATGCTTCGACGGTCGGTGGTAAATTAGTGCTGATTATGGTGCATTTACCGTAATTACGGTGCACATGGCATCACTGGTCGCGATTTCATTTTTGTCAGAGATCAACAGTGTTGCAACTCAAAAGTGAACATTTGAGTGTCCAATAATAAAATGAGCAATTCCTAATTTATATAACCACTAGTTAAATTAATGTCGAATGAATTTGTTCTATAATTTTAGAAACATATTTGGCGATTACATTGTTGTGATCAATATTTAATAGTGGTGAGCTGGGTTCTATCAAATGTTATTTGTATGAATCACAGAAATTAGGTAGTAGGTATGAATATCGCAATGATTCACTGTGAAGGACCATCAAATGTTAAAACGCCAACCACGCTTAAGTTCTTGAAGCTTGAAGAATATACACATATAATAAGTACTATGTACGCGTTCTCCTTACCACCTACAATCATCTTAAATAATTTGGAATTGATTATGCTAATGATATGGCGACAATACACCTCTATGTTACGAAATAAATTTAACATCTAGGTACCACATTTACGTCACATAAATATTTCCAATACACTAAAATAATACGCGTTCTCCTTACCACCTAGAATTATCTTAAATAATTTGGAATTGATTATGCTAATGATATGGCGACAATACACCTCTATGTTATGAAATAAATGTAACATCTACCACATTTACGTTACATAAATATTTCCAATACACTAAAATACATAGAAAACACCAGGTCACATTACTCATCATTACAACTCCGTGATATACGAGAGGGCCTTAGGTAACTACCTTCGACCAACAATACTTCTAGATATCGGATCAAGTACAAAATCAAAGCTGAATGTTGTCCGCGTGACAATACGTATACATAGCTACATTTGTTTAATAACAAACGGAGAGAAAAGTTTTAAAATAGTTTCAAGTTCAACCTACAACAACATCATCACCTCGGCTGCTATGAGGGCGGTGTGGAGGCCACTGCTCTTAGACTTAAAAAAAAAAATAACACCGTGGCACCCAGTAATAAAGTCACAAATCTTCAAAATATTATCTGATACTTACGATCATTTGTCACATACAACAACATTTAGTGTGAAATTAACCTTAAGCTGCAGCAAATAAAGTACTTTTTCCCGTTATTGCCTTGAGAGCTACAACGTTTTCGTTTATTTTTGTTATAAAACTTTGTGCGTGTGTTGGCGAGCCTTGGCCAAACATTTGTAGCGGTGGTTTAAAATCGGTAATTTTGTTCAAAATTTGATATTATTTGTTAGTATAAAGCTTAAAATATAAGTTATTCTTCATGTACTTACCGAAAGTACCGAAGTACCGAAAGTAAGATACTCTGGCCGTTAAATCGCTTTTTCCGGCATTATTTTTGCAACTTTTGAATACACACTGCGGCATTGTGAGACGTGTTTAGTGTTTACATTGGCTGTGTTTCAAGCGAACTAAACAAAATAAGAGCTCACATCTCAAGTGAGCTGTTATTTACCGAGACGTATTTTTTGCGCCGACCCGATATCTTGTTGTATTGTTAATCGAAGGTAACTACAAACATCAGTTCAGTGTTAATAGTCGTAAAAGTCACTCGACATGGGCAAGGACATGAACATAGAAAATTACTATTAAACTTTACTAATTTATATAAAAAAATAGTAAAGTTTAATAGTAATTATAGTAGTGTAACAGTTTTTCAAAGTTTTGTAATAAAGTGTCAAATAAACAACGCGATAAAATCCGTATATAGTAGTTTAATTTCAATTACTAGTTTTCACCCGTGGCTTCGCTCGCGTAAATGTAGGTTAGGTTAGGTTAGGTTTGCAACAGTTTTTTTTCTGGATGATAGGTACTCTATGTCCTATTCTGTACCCCTGACAACGTGTATACAAAATTTCATGTTGATCAGTTGAGTAGTTAAGGCGTGAAAGAAAGTGTAACAAACAAACTCATTTTCGCATTTATTATATTAGTAAGGATAATGTTGTGAAATATAACTCAGTTTTGAAATACCTTGCTCTTATATGTACCTATAGTGGTATTAAAAATATGTCTTTTGTTAGATACTCATAAGTCATGTCATAACTGATGTCTCTTAACATCTAAGGTAAACTTAAAAGTAAGGGTAACTGTTTTTAAAAGAGCATTTTCTAAAAATCTCGGAGCTTTTTGTAAATCATATTTATTTTTCTTTAAAGTATCTATTATACCTTGTATATTGAAGTAACTTTTTCATCTTGGCTCAAAAAATATTTATAGCAAATATTTTTATTTAATTTTAGTTTTCATACGTAGATCGTCTATTATTCTATATACTCAAGAAAAACAAACTCAGGTTCTACTAGCTGCATTATTAATCTTTCTTGTACACAGTAATACAAAACAATTTCCACACGATCGATGCCGCGCGTAGAATCTTGGGTTATTTCGTCCCATATAAGTTAAAACAAGAAATAATTGTTAATGTTAGCAAAAAAAAGTAAAAGGAACGTCCTTCGAGCTTATGATGCACACACGGTGTTCATAAGACACGCGAGAAGTTAAAAAATATTACAAAAAATTAAAGAATCTTAGTTCATTGTAGAAAGAGTTTGTCTGATTTATTTTTCACAAGCTGCAACACAAAACACTAGAAATTAGAGATAGAATCCTCTCTGAGTATAAGTGTTCTGTGGATAGAATACTCCAAGAATACTCAAAGTCTAAATGCCCATTTGTACAAGAGTTTTAAAACAATATTCCTGAACCTATTTTTTAATTAATTTCTGAACTTAAATCTACTTGTCTGATTACTGATTTGAATTTGATTGATAAATATAACCTCAAACTTTGACTGAGTGACTTTGAATGGTGCTACATACTGTATAACTGTAGTAATTATAGAATGTTTGGCAACATATTTATTTATTCTTTTTATGTTTTCTAATTTATGTTAATATATCCGTAGAATATAATAATTTTATCAGCTGTTCTCAATATGTTTCATTCATTAGCTCGTGTTTTATACACGCGTAACTCATGTAAGTTAGACACAGTTTTACATATAATATCAGCAAGCTTTTGGGTTTTACCTTTTTTTGTTATTTAATATTTTAATTGATGAGCAATCCCGTGTTTTGCAGACGCAGCTATCGCTACTCGAGTTTTTAGCCAAAGTACTGCATTCGTAACTCAAAACCAAACAGACAACCAAATTGAATACATAAAGTCTATAGACGATAGTATTGCACAAAATCAAGATTGGACAGCAGTTAAAAAAACTGTATTGTCTATGCGAGGAAATCTTACTCAGAGGAATATTGATGCAGTCATGTTAAAAGTTATGGTAGTGGCGAAAAATTACACATCTGCTTCATCATTTGCTCAGTACTTAAAGACAACAAATGAGGAGTTGCCTTTGGGCTTAATTAATAGTGTTTTATTTATGTACAATTCTATGGCAAAGATTAACAATGTAACGAAAGAGCAGAAACAATTTATTTTAGATACTTATGAAAGTTTATATAAAAAATATAAGGTTCTAGACAGTACCACATGTGAACAATTGCTACAAGTTCTTTGTGCTATAAATGAATGGGAAAAGGCTTTGAAAGTTTTAAAGGACATACATTTAAGCTCTGTCCCCACACATTTGGCCTATAGCACTTTAATAGCAACCTTCTTCAGACTGAACAAAAAGAAAAAGGCTTTTGAAATTATTGCGGAAAGTATTAAGTTCAAAAGGCCTCTTCAGGATATTGCTTATGAAGAATGGATAAAGTATATATTGAGAAAATATAAAGATAAGAAAACAATAGCAAAATATGCAGATGAAATTTTTGAACATATTGCTACTAATTGGGCAGTTGTAACTAAAAATACAGCAAATAGAATAAAAGATTTGTGTAGCTCTATAGATTGGGATGCACAGTTTGCTGGGTTAAGAAAATCTGAGTAAGTATAGCTGGAACTCTGTCATGTGACAGATGTTTCATATAAGTAGTTTATAAACCTCCATTGTAACTGTAAAATATGCATTACTGATCTTTTAATTGTGTATTCCTCTATGATCACACATTGTAAAACCTGCAAAAATGTAAAAATTTCTTACACATGGTTGACTGTTGCAAACAATATTTTATTAAATATTTTATTAGTAAAGGAGTTTCAACTCAAAGACTGTTCCGTCCTGTTGGTTTTTTCAATACTGTTTTCATAAGTCACTCTTACTCTTCTTTCTTCTTTTTTAGTGGCCAATGTTCCAGATGCAGAGACTCATTAGACCAGTTGTCATTATCTGATGAAGAATTTAATGCATTACAACAAAATGTAAAGGATAAACTAATTGTAGGTTCAGATTTATTACTAAAGACTACTCATGATGAATTGAAGAGGTTCTTGGACTTTGTTGAAAGATCTGCCCCTTATGACATTGTTTTAGACGGACTCAACATATGCTATGCTGTTGGTAAAGGGTCCCATATTGACAAATTACACTTACTAAGTCATGTTGTGGAACATTTTCATAGGCAGAATAAAAAGGTTTTGCTCTTAGGGCGGCAACACATGCTGAGATGGAATAGAAAGATGATGGAGAAAATCAAGAGTAAAACTTGCAGCTTTTTTACTGAAAATTTGTAAGTTACAGCTTTTCTACTTATTTTTGACAATACAGATACCATGTTCCTTTAAGAGTTGCTGTGCTGTCAACAGTGGCCAGTAACCCTTACCCTTGTGTCATTGGACAACTCCCTTACTGGGGAATAAATTGATATTACTGTTAAAACAAACATTAAGACCAGCAGAAACTATCTGGTTTTGGCTACATGCAAAGTTTATTTTAGCATTCAATTCTGTGCATTAAATAACAGGCAATTTTAAAGGACCTGTAATGTAAGCTCCACTCGGTGCTGTAATACTTATAAGCTACATTTCATCATCTTAGAAATACACAATAAGTTAAAATAAGAAATATAGGAAATGCAATGGGATTTTTTATATGTAATCTTTTTTAATTTTATTTAACATTTTTGACAAAAATTTCATCAATTGTAGGACATGGTCATGAAGTACAGTTCACCTATAACCTGTAGATAGAAAATTCAATTACAGTTAATTGTGCTTTATTTGATTTATAATGCAGATCTCAAGATGACCCTTTCTTCATAACAGCAGCAATATTGAGTGGTCCAAAGACAGATATTGTTTCTAAAGATTTACTGAGAGGACACAAGTTTAATATGAAAGATGATAATTTGAAGCAATTGTTCAAAAGATGGCAATGGCAGCATCAGTGGATGATCTTCGTGAATAATCATAGGGGACCAATGATACAGGTATATATAAATAGTGTTATTATGTAGTATGATTATTTATTCTGTAATGCTACTGTTAAAACTGTATAAAATAGTTTCTGCACAAGTCTGCATAGATAGCGCTGGAGTTTAAATGATCACCTACCCACTGTGACTACTGCACATTTACCTGATTGTTGTTGTTGACCCTGCTCTTGTGATAGTTTGAAAATTTGTTAAGTCTGTGACCAAGGAATTATTCTAAAAGCGATAGTTACTTAACAACAAAATCAAAAAGACAGAGTTTTGTAAGGTCATTTGTTTTTATACATGTTGGAACACATTCAAGGTGGAACATGAGCTATGCTATGTTTGCTCATTTTCAACACTCGCGCGATTTTAGAACGCGCGCGTTTTCATTAATAGGATTTAAAAGAAGAGATAGGATAAAATAAAAGGAATCATAGGGATATCAACCTCTATGATTGTTCATTGTTGATTCAGTGTTTGTAAACACTGGAACTCCCAATCATCGTGCGGAACGTGGTCATTACTCTTTCGTTGACTTTTTGTAAGAGGATGGCACTGACCCGGGTGAGTCAGCCCATTCGTATCCTCTACATCACCAAATAACTGACAACGGCGGGCTTTTTGACTTAAAAGATCTTTCTCACAAAGCACAGAGGAGCGTTTTCCATGTTATGTGATCTCTCTAAACCGCCACCTAGCAGTAGAACAATAATAATATATTTTTCCATTCTAGGCGCCTTTGCAGTTCGCACCTTGTGCTCAAAAGAAGAACGGTACTTGGCATATTCCATACATGAGTGAGACTTTGATGTCATTTGCAATGGTCAATGATGGTATACCAGACTTGCGTAGTTGGCTTTGTTTAAAGCAGAAATTATAAATAAATTGTATAAACTGATCTATTGTTTTATTACAAGTAATCATCCTTACTAATATTGTAAATTCGAAAGTAACTTTGTCTGTCTGTTACCTTCACGGCTAAACCACTCAAGTACCAAAGGTACAGATATAGTTTTAAACCTGGGAAATGACGACTACGTCCTTCCCCAGCTTTTGCGCACGGCTGCGCCCGCATGGTAACTATACCATGCGGGCGCAGCCGTGCGCAAAAGCTAGTATCACAGATAATATAATACTATACTAGTACTAGTATTGTCTTCTGTTTACGCGAATGTTATTCATTGAAATTAAACAACTATATACGGATTTTATATTTATATATTATTATATTTTCTAGTACTAGTATCTAATATATGAATTGACAGCGCCATATTCAATTGATTTGAGTGGATATTTCACTATTATGTTATGACTTTATAAGTAAACTAGATGTTCCCGCGGTTTCACCCGCGTTTATCGTTACTGCGCCGCCCCCGTGGGTCGTAGCGTGATGTTATATAGCCTATAGCCTTCCTCGATAAATAGGCTATCCAACACTAAAAGAATTTTTCAAATCGAATCAGTAGTAATCACGCAGAATAAACCAGGAGAAACATCGTTTGAACTATGTCTGTAATGGGTAATTATTTTGCTGCAATGTTATTTTAAAACTGCGATATCTCCTAAGATATTCATTGAAATCGAATGATGTAAAGGGCAATTTTGTTTTAAATTAAATACTTGTGATGAATAACGTATTTATTTGGATAAGGATTAATATCATGTTTATAATAATACCTTCGCAAATAATGCATTATTTTAGAACAAATTTGGTTAGCATAAAAATGGTTATAGTGAGCCAACCTTAAAAGATAGATATAATTATGCTGTCGCGGACTTTTTTTTAGAACTTTTAAAGGGGAACAATTCTGTCATACATGATTTTTGCGAAACTAACTGTTTACGCAGCGCACGCAGCGGAAGCTCTCAAAAGGAAAAAATACCGTCCGATTTTGAAACATTCTTCATTGGTGCTCAGCTCCTATTGATCTTAGCGTGATGATATATAGCCTATAGCCTTCCTCGATAAATGGGCTATCTAACACTGAAAGAATTTTTCAAATCGGACCATTAGTTTCTGAGATTAGCGCGTTCAAGCAAACAAACAAACAAACAAACTCTTCAGCTTTATAATATTAGTATAGATGAATTGAATTTAAAGAAATATACAAGGATAACTGTTTTATACCTATTTTTATTGTGCAGCGATTGGTCGCCTTGACACTGCCAGTGCCCCAAGTGTTGCGGGTTTGATCCCCGCACGGTACTAAGACTGGTGCGCTATACAAACAACATAAAAAATCCCTGCAGCACATGGCTATTATGTTATCTATCCAATTTGGTAAGGTAAACTGCAGATTGCAGAATATACAAGCTTTGGCAATGGGCTAGTCATAGCGCAAAGTTTGTACATTCTGCAAGCTTTATCTGTTTTCTTGGCCGGTTTTTTATTAGGTAAAATCACAGGATGAAACAAGACAACTTAATTTTAGCTTCTTATATAATGCTTTAAAATTTAGTGTTTTGGTATGCTGTTGCAGTTGTTAGCATACTATCTGTCTTATGATGAGCGGTTGGTTACCTATTAAACCCACTTGAATTTGTAGGCACATTGCACAATGAAGGCGCAAATTATTTTTTGTAAGTAATTAATTAAGCAAGGAGATTGTAAACGAGAAAGGCCGTAGTGGTCTTTCTATAATCTGCTGTGATCTATGGACTTGAATCTTTTCTCTTTGGTCATAGCCATCACGATAAAATAAATTCGGTATTTCAAAATTATATGTGTTAAATGTTCAATTCCGTATCAAAATGCCGTTTAGACGTAAAAAAAACAAGGGGCAGAAGCCTGAGGACCCGGATTTAATGGAAAGTGGTAAGTATAGAAATGCCTTATGAATTAGTGGTAAAATGCATTGCGTATTCTAATCAAGGGTTATTAGGGACCTTATGTTTAATGTAAATTACCTAGTAATTAAGCAGCAATAGTTCAGTGGGGATACCAACACACTGCAATGCAGAGGGTCTCGGGTTCGAACCACGTCGCGTACCTCTGACTTTCGGAAGTTATCCGACTTTTCGAAATTGTGCGCATTGAATGACAATTATCGCCTGCTCCGTGCCTCAGAGAGTACGTTAAGCCGTCGGTCCTGGCTGCCATGAACATCTATGGCAGTCGTTATTGGGAAGTCAGTGCCCTCTAATATCCTGACACTGGTCTAGCCTTAGGGTATCGTTAGCCTTCGGGTTGCGGAGGTCAGATGGCAGTCGCTCCGTGTAAAAACTGATATCCAGTCAAATCCGGACTAGAAAGTCGACCAAGTGACGTGGGAATAATAAAGGCTAGGGAGAAGAATTAAGCTCAGGTTTATCTATAATTCAGTTTAGATAACCATTCTTTTTACACCACCGATTCCTCCAAAGGTTAGTGTAGTAGGTACGTGTCAAGTCTTTTATTTTATTACGAAAGGTATACCTACTCAAGCGTCTGAGAAATTCACAATTATTAACTGATAATTTTTAAATTAATTTGTGGCGTGTGAGAAATCTATCACAGCAGAAAGGGATTTCGCATGTAGTGATTATAGGCAAATATAAGGCTATGCATGCAGAGCATTTTAAATTGCTGTTTTATAGCTTGGTAGCGAAAGTTGTTATTTATTTAAAATGATTTTTAAAGTAACCTTTTCTCTCGAGCGATGGATTATTGACTTTTGCTTTGGTTAGTTGACGTCGATAGGCAATGAGATAGGGCATAGTTAGCTAGGATTAGTCTGCAAAAGTAACAATGTGTTTGTCTATATTTACTTATACTTAAACCAATCTTATGAACGTAATAGTTTTCCGGCAATCACAGCACTTGCGGTAGGTATCTACTTAGATGATACCTAGTTATCCGTAAATTATATCGTCATTATGAAGGAGTCAGCAACGTCACTATTCTTATGTAGGTAAGTGTGGGTTTTCTCAATTCTTTTGTATGTAAGTAGCCGCGACGATAAAGAATGATGAAGAAGCTTAGAGTTTAAGTAAAAACAAGTACCAAACTTAATGTTTTCACTAAATAGGTATATGACCCATATAGTTACTAGAGTAACCTTTGTAATTTATTACTAAACTTAATTTTCACAAAATAGATGACCTATGAGTAGTACCAAAGTACCTACACTTTATTATTTTTTAGTGGCTCCTAAACTGCCCCCTCTTCATGGGCGCCGCCAGAATTACTTTCAGTGAGGTGCATCTGCATCTAAACATTACCTACACTATTACCTAACAACTAATATAAAATATAGAATTATACATGTATATTATTTAGATAAATGTAATGTCAAATTCAAATGCGAGTATATTATTGAATGCATTTCGCACATCGAAAAAGAAAATATTCTATGTATTTCTTTTCCTGACAGGGGGGTGCGAGTGCACCCCCTTGCACCCTGCTGCCGGCGCCCATGCTGGGCGCCTCCGCCGCCGTTAAAATTACTTCCAGGGAGGTGCATCTGCATCTGCATCTACATATTATCATACTATTAACTGATACAATATACCTATAGATTTATAAGTACCTACATGTATATTATGTAGATCAATTTAATGTCAAATTCAATGATACGACATATATTTTATTAAATAAATTTTGGTCATCGAAAAAATTAATGTAATTTTTCTATTTATTTTCTTTCCTTAGAGTGCAAGTGCCCCGTCCCTCGTACTGCACGGAATGTCGAGAGATTGGACAGGCTCGCCCGTCCTAGCGCCCGCCGCCTCCGTTCGCTCTGGGACGAGAAATGTGCCATACTTCCACGTGAAAGGAGAGACAAAATCAAAAGTGTATTAGAAGAAGATTACTTTCTTAGCCCAGAGTATGTCAATATAATAATAATATAATATTCTACCACATACACACAACACCATCTAGCCCAAACTAAGCAAAGCTTGTAGGTACTATGGATACTAGACAATGGATAAACATACATAATATATACTTTTTATTTCTTGTAAATACATACATATTATACATAGAAACACCCAGACCAAGACAAACATCCATGTTAGTTTATTATATTTTTGATATATACTTTCGTTTCGCTAATGTCATAAACTGACAGTTATTAAAATATAGGTAGATACATGCCTATAGGTAAGGTTTCAATATCTAACATATTAATTGGTCGAAAGAATAGGTACCCTTCTAGTAAGAAGCTTCTGCTCGCGGCTTCGCTCGCGTAAAAGTAGGTAACGGCACTATTTATTAAATAAAATATAGCTATGTTACTCGGTGATAATGTAGCTTACTAATGGTGAAAGAATTTTTATAACACAGATCTTTTTCAATTGTAATCGAAAACTTATGTACCAATTTTCATACTGCTAAGTCCAGAAATTAGAAAATTTCGTTACAAATTTTAACCCCATTTTACCCCTTTCGGGGAGAGATTTGTCCATTCCACTTATAAGTCCAGAAATGAGCAAATTCCATATAAACTTTACCCCCCTTTTTGACCCCCTTAGAGGTGGAATTTCAAAAAATACTTTCTTAGTAGGTACACCCC
The DNA here is from genome assembly GCA_963564715.1 of Catocala sponsa. Taxonomy (NCBI): domain Eukaryota; kingdom Metazoa; phylum Arthropoda; class Insecta; order Lepidoptera; family Erebidae; genus Catocala; species Catocala sponsa. The sequence goes on along the minus strand of OY751339.1, from coordinate 17,404,475 downwards.
TACAAATTAAAACACACATGCTCTCCAAATTTCAAGTTCCTACGACCAGCGGCTTAGGCTGTGCGTTGTCTCTAAGTCAGTCAGTCAGGACATCTTCCTTTATATATATAGATGGCACAGTGTAGGTACTTACATAGCATGTGATTATTTTTTGTCAAATGTGCCATCCAATGTAAACCCACTTCTCTCATGCGATCTTTAAAGTTTTTCCAAATTGCAACATGCCGTATTATTGTACTAACATGGACCTGTACAGAAACATTGCTGCCTATGGTAGTTTTGACAATAGCCAATCTGCGTTCTGGTAATTAGGGCATAGTACAATATGTTATCTATGCATACTCAATGATGCGCGATAGCTGGCTATATTAGGATGAAATCTTTTACGTTGTAGGTACCATAGTCCAGATGGGATTTTCCTTTTCGTAACCTAGTGCCTAGGTTATGTAGTCGATGTAGCTGTCGTTGGTACCTGATCGTTTCAATCTACTTAAATCTGTTACATAGACAAACGGAGCAATACTTCCAAGCATTGCAGGAGTCCTCGAAGCGACCGTCTGGATCGCCCGGCATGCTTGATCGCAAGGACAAGGATAGCGATAAGAGCAAAGAAGTGCGCCAGAGGCAAAAGTGGCTGGTTAACTTCAGCGCGCAGGTTGCGTTATTTTCATTATGATTTATTAATAAAAGATAACTCCTAGACTAAGAATTAATCCTATCTCGCGGTGATCTATACCTACAAACATTTATACAACCGACAATAAGAACACACAGACTCAAAACAACTATTTGTGAATCACACCATTGTTTGTTCCGTGTGGTGATTGACCCCACTACATCACACACCCATCCGTGTAGTCATTTCAGATATTTGATATAATTTGACGATGTATCTATAGTCTATAATAATGTATTTACTGCTTTTGTCTAGTCTCTACCTACCCCTCTGGGAAACAGGCGTGACTCTATGTATGTAGAAAACACATCAGTGTAGTGCCTGCGTCCAGGCATGTCTTAGGAGTCATAGCAACCTAATTCCTTACAGACAATCTAATAGGTCTTTACATGACTACTAATTACCTTTACCTTATTTAATATTCTCTGCCGACTGTACTAACTAGTCTATGATGAATGATGATTCATCATCATCATCATCATCAGGCTATAATAGTCCACTGCTGGACATAGCCCTCCCCCAAAGAGCGCCATAGCGCCCTGTCTTCAGCTTGCCGCATCCAGCATCTGCCTGCAGTCTTTCGCAGATCGTCATCCCACCTGGTCGGAGGGCGTCATATGATGATTATTAGAGTTAATTAATCTAATCTTTATTCGCTTAATAAACTTTTCAAAAAAGATTGAAGAAGGTAAATGTGTTATATGCTAATGCCATAATTATTTTAAAGTTCTGTTTTAACAAATTATTAGCTTTCGCCCTAGTTGACTGTGAGCACGTATTTGCTCAACAATAGTTAATAGTAATGGTAGTAGGTTTGCTATACCTATATAGTTTGTTCACGTACAGGTGGCGTATCGACTATGTGACTATATAGCTAAAGGTCAGAAAGAGATTCTGGTCTCTAACCGCTTGCGCAGTATCGCCGACGTCGTACTGGAGAGAGTCGCAGAAATTCTGGGTAAGTGTAGGTCCACAAAACTAAATCTTCAATCTTTATGTCTTATTCTACCTAGTTGACAGTTACACTGTGACTTCTTTGTTCAGACGCCTACAGTTATCTTTGCTTTGTTACTTGTGTAAGTTACGTTCTTTCACATTAAGTTTCGCTGCAGGTTGGAACAATGTATATCTAAATAGTAACAATAGCCTGGCTTAAAAGCTTTCTTTGACTATAAAAGATCAGCATTATTCATCTGTATCAAACAGGATACTGCAAGTTGGATATGTCTATCGCTTTGAGTAGATACATGACATATGCAATAACATAATATCGTCTAACCAGAAATAAATAATAGGTAAATAAAAATATAATTCACGATAAGCTGCTGTAATCAATGCACATGCCAATAATATTATTGTTAAATTGAACTCGCTCTAACGTTACAGCCAGACATGATACAGATCTAAAAATAAAAGCCATGCTTAGAACACCCGAATTCGGCAATTAGGATAACATAATCTGTACCAACGCTGATGCATTGGTACCGTGGTGTTATTGTTTTAAAGTATATGAGCAGCGATAGCTCAGTGGGGAGGCCAACAGACTGCAATGCAGAGTGTCTCGGGTTCGAACTCACGTCGCGTCGCGCACCCCTGATTTTCGGAAGTTATATGACTTTTCGAAATTACAGATCGCGCACTGTATGATGACCGGTCTGAACATTGCGCGAGTGGCGTCGCAGTTACAAGTTTTAGGTCTCTTTGGTGACAGGGGGCGGGGGCGTTACGCGTCTTAGCGACTGTACATGCGCAACAATTCGGAGACGCTATGTTCAGTCCGGCCATCGTAGATTGCGCGGTCTGTATGTGCGTATTGATTGACAATTATCATCTGCTCCGTGCCTCGGAGGGCACGTTAAGCTGTCGGTTCCGTCTGCCATGAACATTTATGGCAGTCGTTATTGGGTAGTCAGTGCCCTCTAATATCCTGCTACTAGTCTAGCCTTAGGGTATCGTTAGCCTTCGGGTTGCGGAGGTCAGATGGCAGTCGCTCCATGTAAAAACTGATATCCAGTCAAATCCGGTTAGACTAGAAAGCCGACCCCAAGTGACTTGGGAATAATAAAGGCTAGAGAGAAAAAGATATGAACATAAATCTGTACAAAAATTATGTTTAACAGGTGAACCTAAACCGACTCGCACGAATCCCGGTCGGCTCCCTCGTTTCATGGTGGCGATCTCTGACCGTATCGCAGTCTGGATAGAGAATGCGGTGTATAGAGCCGATGCTGTCGAGCCCTACGAGACGGCAAGCCACGAGCACATGCGGCTTGATGCGGAAAAATCTTATTTTGCATGATAGGTATGTTTGACAACAATAGCAACTGTTTGGCAATAACAATTTAATATAAATGTAGGTAAGTATCAAGTACTTACGCACAATCGTAAGTTCGACTTACGATTGTGCGTAAGTCGAACTTAACCGAGCCTAAAGCTACTTCAATGCAATAATTGAAAATAGAAAAATTTACAAATCAGCGACGCTCTGATTAAAAAAGGGACAAGCATGCGTGGAATATAATATTAAAAACCCAGGATTCAACCTCTTCGTCTTCATGTGACCTTGTGACCCCTATATCTCGGGTGTCTTTTGACCCCCAGGGCCCATATTCAAACTCGACCGAGGGATGACTCCAAGGTGTCTGCACACCAAGTTACAAGTCAATCGGTCTAGTGGTTCCGGAGCTATGCCTGTCACTATCAGACAGACACACAAACCCACAAAGTGTTTTCATTAACCTCTTCGAAGAAGATTCAGAGGTTTTCGAAGAGGTTAATAATAATAATCATTTATTTTCAGGCTGCATAGGCCCATACCTTAACCTAAGTGTACATAATTATAAAATTTTAATGTTAGTAAATACACCTTATTGCTATGTTAGTAAAACTTCTCACTTGGTACAATAGATATTTGTGCGTTTGGAATGAGTTACACATTAGGTTCGGACTAACCCTATTTGTTTAGATTGTCAGACAGAAATATATGCTGAGCCAATAGCGATATCGAGAGATGATAAAATGCCGGAATATATACACAACACCTCAATTTCGTAATAAAAATTAATACTGAATAAGTGTTGCAATAAAATGTTCTTGCTACCGATAGCTGTTTTTATTTTATATCTAGTTAACTAATCACGGTAAAGTGCTACGTCCGTCGCGTTCGGCGCTAATATATCAAACCAATTTTAAATTGATTTGTCTCGGTCATCACGATATTTTAGTCTAGAACCAAGAGCGAACTGCCCGTCAAGATTTTTTCCGACAATACTCAAAAGTGAGGACCTTAGTACCAGACCAATAAATTATGTAATAGTAAAGCTCCTATAATATTCAGGAAGACAAACTATATAAGCGCACGCATGTTCAATACCTATTATTAACGCTGACTACATAAATCAATCAAGTTTATTACAATTCAATGTAATGCGATTTCATACTTGCTTGTTCATAACAAGCATTTAATGTTGACTCGAAGAATGACTAAACTATCAGGTACGCCTACATTTTGATCCAGTTATGTTTAATTGTATACATAAACTTATATAATAACTGCATTTCGCGCAGCCGATTGACATATTGAATATTAAAAAAAATATTATGCATTTTGTTTTTGTACATGTACCTATTCCCCGTGGTACAACCACGGGTACAACTGGCTGTACCACAGGGAGATTTTTTTCCCGATAGACCAACCGTTTGATAGTACAACTAAAAACTATTCCCAGTGGTACTACCAGTCTATCCTAGAATTAAAATTAGATAGAAGGTTATCAATATTATTGATCAACTATTCTTTATACATATTTATAAAAATATATAAGTTGCATGTTATCATCATGTCAGCCAAAAGACGTCCACTGCTGGACATAGGCCTTCCCCAAGGTTTTCCACACAGACCGGTCTTGGGCCACCCGCATCCAACCGCTTCCGCCAGGTTGCAACCGCCAGGTCGTCGGTCCACCTTGTGGGAGGCCTACCCCTGCTGCGTGTTCCGGTGCGTGGCCGCCACTCAAGAACCTTTTTGCCCCAACGGCCATCGGTTCTGCGTGCTATGTGCCCTATAATATGTTATAATGAGGATTTAAATGAAGATTAAACCAACCTTCTTCACCTCATTATCTACTATATAATTATTTTATGTGTCAAATATTTTCAATACGTTCTGTAATTGTTCAAGTGTAATTAAAAAATGTCGGAATTGCAGTTTGTAAAGCGTAAAGGAGGAAAAGTACTCATTTTAAAAGGACGGCCATTTTACAAAATTAAAATTTCTAAGAATTCTACGAGTTTCTGGCATTGCTCTTTATATAAAAAAGAGAAATGCACGGGGTCAGTAACGATTAATGTAGGTAAGTACTTATTTATAGGAAAGTCATTAATTTTTGACGTACCTAGGCATTAATCATGTAGGTATGTCCTTTGTTAACAGAGCAACAATAACATCATCAAAGAATGTGACCATTCTTGTTAAGCTAATTTTATTCGTAATGTCTTTACAAATTGACGAGATGAAACAGAAAATAATAAAATCTGTTAAACCAATTCCAAGGATTTATAAAAAATTACTAAAATGTCTGAAAGATTCAGGATTTGATTTAGTTACGAATTTACCTACGTTAAGATAAGATAAGATAATATTAATTTCGGGCGCGCCACGATCGTGGCGGTAAGTCCCGTATTTGAGGAGTGGCTGGAGAGGCGGCATAGCGCCCTCACCTTCCGGCTGGCCATGGTTGTTTTGGCCAGTGTGTCGTATACGCCAGCAAGAGACGCCCGGTTGTCACCACTGCGGCGACTGCCGCGACGTTGTTGAGGACACGGCGCTGCACACTTTGGCGGTTTGCCTCGCCTGGATATTGCAGCGCCGTGAGTTGATCGCGGCAGTCGGATTGGTTGCCCTCTCGCTCCGGGCCGTAGTTCAGTCTATGGTCCGGGGTGAGGAGAGGTCGTGGAACGCCGTCGCCTAATTCTGTGAGGAAGTGATTTCCATTAAGGAGGCGGCTGAGCGGGAGAGGGAGCGTTTAAACCCTCTCCCCAACCGCAGAACCGGGCGCCGGAGGGCGCGAGACGACCTCCAGCCACCCTGAGGTTTGACCTGAGGCTGGCGGGCTTCGTGGGCCTGCCGGCTATCCGTTCAGCACCAGGTCTGAGAGGCGGTGTGCGTGTTCCTACGCGCGCCTCTTTGTCGTGTCCGTCTCCCCTCTGGGGGGGAGACAGTAGGGATTTTTATTTAGTGGTGACCTTAGGGTAGGTTTTTCGTGTAGTGGCCTGCCGTTTCATACGGCGGGCCGAAACCTCGGCGCGGTCGCGACCGCATGTGCAAGTGATTCGCGCGGCCCCGCCGATAGTGGTTTTGTCAAGGAACACCGTGGTAGGTTTAGTCGGTATTCCGGGAGGTACATTATTTTCATTCTATTTTTCTCTTTTACCTCGGCGAGTCCGAAATAACCCCTCCGCCCGCCCCCGCAGAGGGGTATGCGTCAATGCATTCCATACGTAAACATGTGTATACTACAATTTCAGGCATGTAGGATGTTACAGGATAATTATTGTTCTTACATGTTTGCCACTCAGTGGCGTGCAAATTATGTTTGGTTTAGACATTTTATAGAAATTAATCATTAACAAAATTTATATAATAATAAAGTAAGTACAATTAAAATGTTCTAAAATCTTAATAAGTTTAGTAATTGAATTATAAATATTAAAAAAAAATAATCAATACAATGTCAAAATGAAACAAAATTAAAATACAAAAAAAGAAAAATGAAATGAAATGTGTTGATTAAATTAAATAATAATAAAAATGTCATGAAAAATTATTAATAACTGCTTAAATGCTATTCTGTTATATTTATTAGAATTATAATATATATATATATATATATATATATATATATATATTATAATTCTAATAAATATAACAGAATAGCATTTAAGCATATATATATATATATATATATATATATATATATATATATATATATATATATATATACATAGATTCACGCCTGTTTCCCAGAGGGGTAGGCAGAGACTACGGATTTCCATTTGCTACGATCCTGACACACTTCTCTGGCTTCATTCACTTTCATCACATTCCTCATACACGCCCGTCGGTTCAAGGAGCTCTTAACCTGGCCTTTGTCCAGGACGCCTCCGATCTGGTCGAGAAACGTTCGCCTAGGTTTTCCTCTTGCGACTGTTCCATTCACACTAGCCTTATAAACTTTCTTAGTCAGTCTTTCCTCGTCCATTCTTTCTACATGTCCAAACCAGCTTAACATACCCTTTTCTATTCTTGTAACTATATCCACATGCCGCATCTCTGTCTAATCACACTATTTCTTATTCTATCTTTCAGAGTCACACCACATATGCTTCTCAACGCTCTCATTTCTACAGCATTTATTCTGCTCTCATGCTTCTTTTGCCATACCCAACTTTCACTTCCATACATAAGTGTGGGCACTAATAGTCCTCTAAGAACAGCCAAACGTGCCTTTTCGGATACATTTCGACTGTTCATAAAAACGCGTAGGGCTCCATTCACTTTGTTGCCAGCAATCGTTCTCCTTTCAATATCTCCGTCATGTTTACCATCCCTTGTAAACAAAGTACCCAAATATACAAACTTTTTCACTTGCTCCACTTTTTCTCCATCAATCATAATATTACACATCGTCACGCACTCTTCATTTTCAAATACCATTACTTTCGTCTTGCTTACATTTATTTTCATTCCTTTACTCTCAAAAGCACCATGCATAATAGTTACCATCGCCTGCAACTCTTCCGCCGATGACGCAAGTATTACTTGGTCATCGGCATAAAGAAGACATTTGACAAGTAACTCATTCATTCTTAATCCCCATTCACAATCTTTTAAATCTTTCAAACAATTGTCCATGTATAGGTTAAACAGCCAAGGTGACGCTACACATCCTTGTCTAACACCTTTATCGATGCTAAACCACTCTGTGTAGGTCCCATTTATCCTAACACAAGCTCTGGAATTTTCGGCTATGCTCCGTAAGGAAAAGGCCTGATCCGTACATCCCGTTTGTGCATCCCATATTTTCTTGTCGGTTACTTTCACAATCCTTTCAATTAACACTTTTGCAATTTACCGACGACGCTGAGCAAGCTAATGCCTCTATAGCTTTTGCACTCTTGCTGTAAGCCTTTTCCCTTGTATAAAGGTACTATGACGGCCTTGCACCAATCACTTGGTACACGGCCGGTATTCCAGCACAAGTTAAAAAGGCGGCACAACTGAGTTGCTATAAGACCCTGTCCAGCTGTCAGCATTTCGACTGTAATCCTATCATACCCACCAGCCTTTCCTGATTTCATGCTTTTCAATGCTTTCATTATTTCATCCATACTAATAGGGCTTTCATCACTACTATCATTATCATTCATTTCGAAACTTTGCCCTTGCCATTCCTCTCTTTCAAATAAACTTTCAAAATATTCCTTCCATCTCTTCAGTACGCTCTTTTCTTCATTCAGTAAACTTCCATTCTTATCTCTGATTGATTTTAGCTCTGTGGTTACGGTTTTACCTCGAACCGAGCGAATGGATTTCCAGAAGAACTTCGCGTTGGTCCGGAAATCTTCAGATAATCTTCTATCAAACTCGTCTTTCAATTCCTCTTTTTTCCTTTTAATTACATCTTTCACTACCTTATTCATTCTTATAAACTTATTCCTAGCTTCATTCACATCCTCATTCGTTGCTTCTTGCATTCTTTCATTGGCTCTGACAGATAGCCAGTCCAACCATGCCTGCTTCTTCTCACGTACTACCCCTTGCACATCTTTATCCCACCACGCATTCTTCGATTTTATAACTTTCCTCTTCTTGCTCACACCGCATACTTCTGACGCTACAACAACCACTTCATGCTTAAACGACTGCCATAATTCTTCTATATCATCAGTGTCACAAAATCTTTCAAATCTTTTCCTCAATTGATTTTTATACTCGTCTTTCAATACTTCATCTTGCAAATTTTCTACTTTTATTCGTTCTTGGACACTTGTTCGGGTAGGTATACGGTGTCGCCATCCTTTGAAGAGGCCACGTATCCGGCTCATAATCAAAAAATGGTCGGTATGGACACCAATACCTCTATATACCCGAGTGTCTAGGACATTCTTTCTCAATCTTTCATCCACTACAACAAAGTCAATCATACTACTTCTTACATTCTTTGCTTCTCTTGTATACTGGTGGATTCTTTTGTGGGCAAACATAGTGTTTGTCACACAGAGATTCCACTCCAAACATAGCTCAAGCAACTTTTTTCCATTCTCATTCACGCTTTCGTCCCCATACTGGCCTAAGACCCTTTCGTATCCTTCACGCTTTACTCCCACCCAACCATTAAAATCCCCTAACATTATCAACCTCTCGTGTTCCTTGCATTTCCTCAAGACATCTCTTAAACACTCCCAAAAATCTTCTCTTTCTTCCCGTGCACTCTGAGACATACCCGTTGCTATGTTTACGGGTCCATAGACCCCTACCATAAACACACGAGTAATCCCTACTTTCATTCTCATCCATAGTAACCTAGCATTCACATATTCGAATTCTTTTACACACTCATTCATTCTAGCAGACAGAATAACACCAACTCCCTGACAGGCTCTGGTATTGCTAGGCACGCCGGACCAATACGCCGTGTAGGGTCCATGCCTAGTGGTGTTACAGCCTTTCCTTTTCGTCTCATTCACGCACAGAACATCAATCTTTCTCTCATTCATCATCTGACATACTTCATTCAATTTTCCATCCATCCCTCCTCCAACATTCAATGTAGCAAAACGGCTTTCCGGAGGCCACTTTTCGCCCTCGCGAGAAACGAGACGTGACGGGTGGCGGACCGCGTCGCCTTATTAATATATAATATAATCGTCGGATTATTAATAAAATCAAAGTCCATATGCGTTCCCACGATTGTTAGGGAAAATACTGTCCACCTCCGCAGAGCCCTTTACAGAGGTAGGTGGATCCATCCTGTGCCCTGTGACCACCAACACAGGCACCCTCCGTTCACGACCAGCTTTACCTCTGGCCACGAATCCATCAGCACGGGTCGGTTAACACCTTGGATCGGGGTTTATTATATATATATATATAGATATATATATATATATATATATATATATATATATATATATATAATGAAACTGTCATGTTTTATAAAATATACTAATTATAACAAATCCTGTAGAAAATAGGTGACATTATAATACGCTTTCTCAGCCAAGAATAACTTTATTTTTTTCTTAAATGTATCGAGAGGTAACTCATGCCAACTTTTAGGTATTTTATTATAAATTACCAGGGCCATACAAAAACGCTTTTGCGCATTGCGCATAAGTGCAGTTCTTGCGGTGTGTAAGCATAGCTTACAGTTATTACGCCTGTTTCTTGGTACTACGTTTGCCATGCGAGGAAACAGATTAGTATTAGACTTAACGAATATTAAGATTTCTAGAATGTAGAGAGAAGGCAAAGTTAATATACCATATTTTTTTAAATAGGGCCACGCAACTGTCGGTAGCATCTTCTTTGAGCTTTAAATACGATATCTTTATTAGTTGCGTTTCCCCAAAAGATTATTCCGTATCGGAGAATGGATTCAACTAATCCATAATATGCTGTAAGAAGTGCGTCTATACTACGCATTCGAGACAGGGAGTACAAAGCGTTTGCACTACTACATTTTTTTTGATTTAAAGCATGTATATGAGCTTTCCAATTGAGATTTCAATCAATAACTAGCCTTACAAACTTCTTAGAGTTAACTGCGTCAATATTAATATTATATTATTATAATTAATGTCAACATCAAATGTCAATGGCCATTGATTAAAATGCATAATATTTGTTTTAGTTATGTTTATTTTTAAATTATTATTGTCTAACCATGCTATGATTTTCATAAGGGTCTCAGTGATACCATTTTTATATATTTCGTTATTTTTGCAAGGAATGACAATTACTGTGCTGTTGTCTGTAATTTTTTGGATCTAGGCAAGTCGTTTATGTATATCGTAAAGAGAAAAGGTCTCAGTACGCTCCCTTGTGGGACACCGAAACACAAGGGAGCGTACACACACACTACACACACACACGTTCACTAGATGAAAATATTTCTTCTAATTTTGATTTAGGGTTTGTTCTATTTATTTGCGTTATTTGTTTTCTATTTTCGAGATAAGAACGAAAACTGTTTAAGACATTCCCTCTAACACTATATTTTTCTAGCTTTTGCTGTAGTATGTTATGTTGGACATATTCAAAAGCTTGCGTCATGTCACAAAAGATAGCGCAGACTGGCGTATTTTTATCCATATTTGTTATGACACTGTGTAAAAATTCAAATATGGTCTTATTTTGTCTAAAGCCTTTCTGTTCATTGCATAAAATATTTTTCTTTTCTAAATAGGTACGTATTGAGCTCTTTATGAATAATTATTTTCAATTTTTTTTGGAAATACTGTTATTAATTTGCCTATAGAATTCCATTAAATTCCGCTCTAGCTTTTTAAAAAGAGGCTTCATTATTGAGACTTTAGGAGCATCTGGAAATACACCTTAATTAATATTTAAGTTAATTATGTTATTTAATGGCCCACTAAATTCAGAAACCTACTTGCTTTGACTACCTTCGTGGCGTAAGCATACAAACTCTGCCATACCTACTATAATAAAATTCAAATAGCACTTTGTCTATATATTGATTAAAAATTTTCGCGAAATTTCAATTGGACTGTATCATAGCTTAGGTATCTAACGATATAGAACACTTTTTTTACGCAGACGACCTTGCGCTTACTTCCCAATCTTCAAGGTTATAAATTTATCCGTAAAAATAAGTTAAAGATGCTTTCTGTTTTCAGATAGGATTTAGTTTGTGTGTCAAGCCAATCTGTAATTTTCACGAATAGTTTTAATGACACTCCTATATTATGACAACGATCAAACATTTCTAGTCTTAACGAATCAGAATAGTGAAGTTTAAGCGTCGTTATTCAGAAGCTTTTGATAAGGTAAAAGATAAGCTGTAGGATGTCACGGTAAGTTTGTGGAATTTGGATGTTAACATCTTTTGGATAGTTATCTCCTAAATATTTGGATTAAACTATGCGAACTATAAAAAACACACCATAAGCATTAAGAAAGATCAGAGACCCGATAAAATGAAAAACATAATTGGATTTAATTTCCTCTTAACAATACCGAGTCGGTAATGAAAAGTATCTGAAACTTCACTTATAGCGAAACCAAACTGGGAGAAAAGCCGTCAAAGTATGCATACCTAAAACATTTGCGTCAGACATTCTATACATTAGATAACTTAACACAGAGCTTACATGGCTCACATACCAACACCTTACTCTCGATCTGTGAACATTCAATGATAATATCCACCTTTATCTATCGACACCTTCAGATATGTATGTATCTCGAGGTTTGAGTATAAACTTGTACTAGTAAATTATTATGCACGCCATATCTGGAACGAATAATTATCTTCTATACATTTTTTCCTAACAACTGGTATTTTCATTAGATATTCAGATAGGCCGGGCTGACCTTAGGAGGGTCTAGGGTCTAAACTTGATGACCTTCTAGGACAGTATATATGCGTCTGCCTTCCGTAGGACGGCATAGTTTGCTCTAAGAAGGCTCAGCAGCAGTTCTAGTGAGATCTACCCAACCTACTCCATCAAGATGAAATTCGCTGTAAGTACCTTATAATAATAAAATAGGTATAAACAATTAGAATTTCTTTGAAAACTATATAGAAGCATAATATTCCTTTCTTTTTCTTTCATTATTTTGTTTACTTCATTATAATATATAGGGACAAAAGTCGTATGTAAAAAAGTTTGTGTTTCACGGCATATTCTTTCAGAGTCAGGTTACTCTGTAAACTCTTCTAATGCTTATTAAGTCAATTGTGACAGATTGTAATTTATGTTATTAACTGATACGAGAGCTGTCTTTTAGAAAGTTAAAATAGAAAAAAAAATTCTTTAAATGGTTAAAAAGAATATATCTTTGTAATATTTGCCGAAACTTTCGTTAAATTAGTTATTTATGAAAGAGTCGGTAAGTACATATATATAACAACTTTACAAGTTATTTTAACTTGTTCTTTAACCTCATTTAGTCATGTAAGTTTGCACTATTGATATTATTATATCATAGTTATTGGCAGTGTAAAAAATACAATATATCAATCTTTTTTATCATTCGTAGGTACAATATATGGTAACCCGGGAAATGGACCCGCAAACTCACCATCACACGCAAATAAAGACGTAAACTTTATGTCACCGGGCCATCGAAACATTATAAAATAAGACGCATGTTCTAATATGATTCAATCGATATCATCTTGATATTAAACTATACCAAAAATATTGCATAATATTATACATACCTACCTGTTTAAATTGTAATCTAGAAAGCGGTTAGACTTCATCGACATAATAATTATAACGGTTCAGATACCGCGAGTTTCAAACCATATTATGCATCAAAGTTTTGTGAATTTCGTCCATCAGAGTCTATAAGACATTGCGAAATATATTTAATATTCTGTGTATAGAAAACTGAATATAATTCTTAGATATTCAGTTTTGTTTTTTGGTCTTTCTATAAAGTTAGATTCCAATTAATCTGGCTATCACCTTTGCATTTGTCCCATTTCCTGTAGTAGGTTTTACCCAGAAATTACCGTTACTCAATACTTTATATAATATATTTTGTAGTATACTATATTTTATTCTCACGCTGGTTAACAGATCTTTTACAAATGAAAGCATGTTTGAAAATAAGGTAATATTATTTAGAACCTATAATTCGCAAGAAATGGCGGTAAAGAAAGAATGCAATGACATTATTATAATGTTAGTTGTTGGAACTGTTAGAGCTAGGTGTATACTGTGTATAATTATTGTCTCTTTCTGCCGTAAAGATACAATACAAACACAATTCGACTTCTAATAGCAATTAGGGTAGGGTGGTTCAAATAGTAGCTTTAATCTAGGTAGATTCGAGCCACTATTTGAACCACCCTATCCTGTCTTCGATATTTCTATCCGTTTGTTGTTGTTAATTGTTCATGGTCCTTTGACCATGAACAATTTGGCCTATGAATCAACATACATTCCACCTTAACAATAATTTGTATTTTATTTTATGACTTAATAAAAGCAATCAATCCCACGGACACTTTCGAATCTTGTTTTCGTTTTAAAAAGTATTTATTTTCGCTATTACAAATACACCGGCATCCATTGTTTACATCTGAGACACGCAGTGTTGCCATGCCTACAGTTTTTACAATATGTGTACGATTTTATCAGAGAAATGATTCCCTATTTAGCTTGTCTGTAATTTTTCTTACGTAATTAATACGAATGCTATTCTATAAATACCATTATTGAACTTCATCATAGATATGACCAATTTCTTAAAAGTCATAATTTTAAATGGAAAAGGGCCATAATAAATATTATATGCTTTTCTATAGAGCAAGCATGGCAACACTAATCCAAGTCAACCAAAAACATGTTTTATTTTATCTGTATTTTTAGTTGCTACATTGTACTTATGGCACTTGTGCTTTGAATACCTATATCTTATTTTGCGACATTTTATGTTAAACTATGTTATTTACGACTTCGCATGCACAAGTGATTTTAGTTCTTCTCGAAATATCGACCTCCGGCTGTGATTTACGGATCTATTGGCACGACAACTTGTCATACAAGTCAAAAAGTATATTTTGTTTACATTTTAGTAGATGCTAACTCAAAAAACAGGTACCTATGCAATGAGGCCGTACTGCTCCAATTGCATTGTGGGCCGCAGAACTATCGACTGCTGAGTTACTGCATATAATATATCAACTCATTGACTATCTTTCTTTTTTAATCGCATTGATACCTATTCTAAATTATATTTATTTTCTAATTAAAGTTGATGCCAATATAGCTATAACCAAATTAATTAGACATTAATTATAAAACGTTACAAGAACAACAGTTCTGGTCTAAGGGCACCTACCTGCCTAGCCCATAATGGCCCATATTATATTCTTATTTCAAATGCGACCTGCATTACCAAACACACTAATCAAATAAAATAATAACCTCAAAAACGGTACATAAGTATTTCAGTTAGTATATAATATTCAGAAGTGTCTGTGACTTATATTCACTTTTAATTGAATGTGGCTATCCTTAACCACATATGTAATATTTTTTGTGGCTGTTGGTTCTTAGGCTAATAATGTATGGCAGCTGAACAATGTCCTTTATATCATTGTGTTTATAATATTGCAATTTCCAGTTGGTATTCCTGATCGTGTGCGTGGCTCTGTCCGCTGCCGCTCCTCAATTATTCACTTTGCCATACACAACTTGGGCTGGCGCCTTGGCTCCTGCTAGCAGGGTAAATATATATTTATGTATTTTTATTATATTCAGAAAATTATCAGATTTTCAATAAGAATGTTTTCATACGTACCGGTTTGTTAAGAGTTTAGGCAGCTACTTGGCTTCATTGACATTGCTGAAATGCAAAATGATTGCTTAAGGAAGAACTTATGTCATAAACCGACACCGTAATAGTTGTTTATACATAACCATCATAACACCTGTATCTCCATGAAGATTTAGCAGAGTTGTATTACATACACGTTACGTAAGTTGTTTAATTGTCACGTAATAAGCAACGAGACCATTATATATAGAGCTTATTTCCAGATTGCATGCTAGTGACAGTTATCGAACAAGGTTATATGTAAGAGCCAAAGCCCTACATAACAATAACGGACTTAAAGATGTGATGTTGATGAAGTTGTGATGTTATAAAAAGTACTATTTAAATATCTCAATAGATAACGCATTGGATTACGACCAATCGGTCGGGGGCTCGATAAATAAATGCCCAATTATTGCACAGAATTTATGACTTAGATTTTAAGCTAACAAACTGTAAAAACCATATCAACTTGCATTAAGTGATTTTCTTATGACATACGAACAAACAAACATCAAAGTTATGGGAAAAAACATTTTATTTTGAATTCATAAAGCATTACACTTTATTCATGGTCTGTTATATAACCACACTTTATACTTAAGAATATATACTTATGACAAAAGTAAACAGTAGCTTCTAAACGACTATCAGTAAATTTTAACTTTTAATATAATTCTCTCCACACAGACCCTCGTCGCCGGTCCGACTGTGGTGAACGGCATTGGCGGGACCTTCGCGTACCCTGGCTTCGTCGGTGCCGCCGCTATCTAAAATTCTCCGTCTCTCCATCAGCTTGGCAACTTGTACCTCGTCCATTGGTCAACTCCCTTAATCATGTAAATACTGCCCTGTAAAATAAATTGGAAGTATATTCGTCTAGTTTTCTGTTTTATTTGTGAGTTTTATAGCTGTGTCAAACCAGCATAAGGTGTTATGGCTTATCTAAAGTGCCATAAGTGATTTGATTCTCCAGCTAAGATTTCAACTACATTCAATAGACAACTTCTGTGCTAGGATTAATTAATGGTATGTCGCGGGAGGCTTTACACATTGAAACAAGGTCACAAAGCACCCAAATTCAGAACAACTATTTGTGGTTCACACAATTTTTTGTCCCGTTTGGGATTCGCACCCACAACACTAAACCACTTAAAACTACTACGCTACAGTGCAGTCTTCATATTTGCGGCGGACAGTATGTTCGCTATATGAAAACCATTACTTATACAGAGAGTGGGAATCCTGATCTATTTAGTTATTATGAGTAAGAAAGGAACGAATAATAGTAAGGATTACACGTTTAAATTTGTTCATCTGCAATGTACGAGTTGGGTAAAGTCTTATAAGATCTTCTGTAAGAAAATCTGAGTAGCATACAAATTCCAGAAATGTCGAGCACATATCTGGAGTTTGTGCTGCTACTAAGATTATTTAGAAAACGTGGATTTAATATACAATTGCCTATCCCTTTAGTCTCTTTAGGGACAATATCAATTTGATATCGTGTTAAATTTAATGATGATAGCACCATGATTAAGAACAATAACGGGTAGAATTAATACAGATTTATATAAATCTAAGTTGGAAAGTGAAACTGCAAAGCAAATTATGTGAGTGTTAAGGTTTCTGCTCACTTAAACGAAGATAAATATCATCATAGTATTAAAAATAATAAATCTAACGCTTGCTAGAATGAATTTCAATATTTTCTATTGTTTTTTAATACGACTTTCTTAAGGCAAACAAGCTTAGGGTTTTTCCGATGGTAAGTGCTTATCGTAGCCTATGTATGCTTGCAACATCAGGGTTATTAGTGGCCCATTGCAGATTTGTTTACAAGACTTTACTAAGCTGCCAACATGAGGGATAACGACTATATTTATACTAAATAGGTATATAGTTTTTATTTCTCATGCTGGCAGCTTAGTGAAGTAATGGAGAAGAGAAGTATAGGATATTTATTAGTCACCAGCTGATTACTCAGGCTCTACTTAACTTTTTCGCGTAGCCGTGATACTCACAATAGTTAATTTATATCATATTATGTAGCTCATTGGACGTAAACCTTGCTAAGGAGTAAGAAAAGTCTATTAGCCCAGAGCCATTACATAAGGTTGATTGAATGCTTTTATGTATTTTGCATGTGTCGTTACGTTTTCGATTATAGTATGATACAATACAGTGGACAGCCGCCTTAATTCTGAGTTGATTACGAGCGTTAATACACAACATTTGCCGATGCGTACGCGCACTGGACAAAGTGAGTAATTTATGGCGTAGTTTCTGGGTTTACTTTACATAGGTAATAGTGCTACGATTATATAAGTTCTCTTCGCTTCTCATTATTTTGGTAGAATATGAACATATTACCAGGCACTTAGTTGCGTAGAATCCTTATTACTATAGACATGCTTTTCTATAACAGTTTAGTCTATATATTTATGGAAAATCATTTCTACCTGGTATTTAAGTTATTCCCAATTTATACTTACAGGCTTTATACATAGTTCGAATTTCGTGATAAGGCACTCGAGATTTTGTTTCCGTGGAGAGGTAATTAATTATCTTTATTTCAATTCGATTGCACGGAATACGTTGTGGTTTAAGTTGTCACCTCGCCGATGCCACTGCGCCGAGTGTGGAATCGAATCCCACACGGGACAAAAATTTGTGTAATCTACAAATGGTGGTTCCGAGTTTGGGTGTCCTTTTTGTCTATTGTTTGAATGTTTTTAAAGTCTCCCGCGACGTAGGAAATATTCCTAGAACGGAAGTAGTTAAAAATAAAATAAAATAAATTCTGTACATAGTAAGCTTTAAGTTTTGTTTTAATATTGTGTACATGTATGTGGGACTATGTGCACCTATACCTTCAAGGTAGAGCAGTGAAGCGCAGTTTCTATTACTCTCTTATTATATTAATCTTATTATTATAGCATAATAGGGCGAGAATTGCTGTCTATTGACCTAGTTTTACTTTCCGTCCTGTTAATGAAATTCTTATAAGAAAAATGTCACGAATCTAGTAATTATAATAACTTTATTTCAGATAAAATCCATATAAAAATTCAATTATTAAATACAAATAAAATAAAATTTAAACTTATAAATCCTGTACTAGTACGTTGGAAATCCTTTCTAACAAAACATATCTTAAATATTTATACCTATCGTAAATATTTGGGCAAAGATCGTTGTTAAAAGTCACACTGCATATCTTTAATAACTAAACGCTTCGATCTATTTTTAGGATTTTAGATGTTATGCAGAGACCCATTTAGAGTTTTCATAACACCTTAAATAAATATAAAATTAAATAGAGACCTCTTATGTTTTATAATAATGTCCTTTTAAAAGATTTGAACAAGAAGAAAGTTTAAACATAATTTGCATTTACCTACAATATTCCTTATAAAGAAGTAAATGTCCACGTAAGTGGAAGCGTCTATCGGACACACTTATACACTGCATGTTCCTCCGCAATGTTCTTGTGGTGAAGTTCAATAGTACTGGCAGGCCAAGGGACGGCATCCAGGATCTCACTAATAGCAACAAACCTTAGTGCAATCTTATGCCATGGATCCAGCGAGGACAGTACTCGATTGAACATTAGTACCTTTTAGACATTAACGATATTTACCATTAAAATATTTGAAAAGGTGACTTAAACCGAAAGGTTATTAGAATAACCATGAAGTAATGTTTATTTGGTAAGTTGGATAATTGTAGAATAAATAACTTATATGTATAACCGATATCCAATAAACCATCCAAAAAACAACTGCACGGGCTGGGTTAAGAATCGCCCTTTTATTTTTATATTTATTATAAGTAGAAAAAAGTTAAATATCATGACGAACAAAACGGTTTAGTGCCGTCTATTTTTTACCTACTATACGAATTTTGAGCTCTTTCCTAGAACAAATGTTGCCTTTTTAATTTTAGGTTCTATAAGCTTGCCGCAAAAGTATTTCTTAATGCCGTTAAGGTGAGGTTTAGCATGCCGCTTTCACAATATCAGTAATTTGTTATATGAGTTGATTCATTGAGCGATTTATGACAGTTATTTAGGATTTCTGACAAGATATGTAACAATTTTATTCGGTGTTTGCCGAGCGCTATGATATGTCCTTCTTTAAACAAGGTTTAAAGAGAGTTCTTCTTTCACGGTAGGCAGCGGCTTTGCTGTGTCCTGACATTGCTGAAGACCATGAGCAGCGGTTACTACTTTTCATCAGGTGGGCCACTTGCCCGTCTGCAATAAATAACAATAAAAAGGAATAAAAAAATTATTTTTTATTATTATTTGTAGGTGGGATACATTCGGCGTCACATTCTTTTTCTATTTAGGCTTCTGTAGATTTATATGAAACTAGCTTTAGCTCACGGCTTCGTTCACTTATTTTTGGATGAAAGGTACCCTATAGGTATACTTGTCTGTGCCCCTGACAACGTGACCCAAAATTTCGAAAATGATCAGTCGAGTAGTTAAGGCGTGAAAGCGTAACAAATAAACTCACATTCGTATTTATAATAGTAAATTAGATACCAGTTACCAGCGATTTTGTACGTGTTGCTTAATAGTTTTGGTCCTGCCCCGGTTTTAAGCTAGATCCATACATACATAATTTAATTAAAGTCGCTTCAGAGGTTCAACCATGAAAACGTAATAAGCAGACAGATACTTTCACATGTATAATATTAGCGTGTATTACTAAATTAATGTCGTACAGTAAAATATGATCACCTCCTACAAGACTGCGTCGAACTCCGTACTACACTGTTTCGACGGCATAAAAACACGTAACAACACGTTTTTATGCCGTCGAAACAGAACCAATGTCGGTAAATTGTCCCCCTTACAAAGACTACAAAGCAATTGTAGCAGTCTACAAGCAGAATTTCATTTGGATATCTTTAACAGCACCCCTCGCAACTGAAGCGTCAAGTACTGCAACCGCCATAACTAGACCTACTTATTTTGTGTACCTACCTACACTGTCACTTGTCTCCTTTAATTTTTAATTTAAAGTTTTGTACGTTTTACTTTCTATTGTAAACTTACTACTTGTAAATGGAAAATGTTGTCTCACACCTGTTATTAGCTCTTAGGCCAGTTTGTTTAGTTTTTATATAAATGTGTATCAAATTGTATGTTTCGCCTAAAAGCTGTTGGTGTGCCAATAAATAAATAAATAAATACACTAGAAATTATGTAATCCACAGAGTTTGGTATCTGGGTGTTCTTTATGTTATTTAATGTTCTGTAAGGTGAAGGAGCACCACATCGGATCTTAATTCCACATAAGGTCGAAGGTAAATAGCCTCGTATTGGTTCCTACGAGAGACTTGAAGGTTGTTCCTGGCACAGCAATTCCTTTTCTTTAACTATATCGGCGATGCCGGTGCTATGAACGGTGTTGTGCCAGAAGAAACGATATCCATTGGTCTTTGTTTCTTGTGCTGACAGTGCTACTCTCTTTCTTGTCAATGCATTAATGATACCTCTGGTGTTTCAAGTGCGTACGCTAGGGAACGGCTCACCATCAGGTGACCTACATTCTTTCATTCACTCATTCATTCCTATTTATCATTTACCGATAGAGTCGCAGCGGCATACCGATGGCCAGACACAATAGATTTTTAATTATATCTGGTATTCGAAGACTTGACAGATTAATTAGCTATTCCCAGCAGTTTCATCCACGTTTATGATTAATGCTCCGCTCCTGTGTCTCGTAGCGTGATGTTTCGTATATAGCCAATAACCTTCTTCGAGAATTCTGCTATCCCATGCAAAAACATTTTTCAATTCATTGGTAGTTCCCTCTTCCCTCTAGAACTACTAATCTGATACAAAAATTGTGCGTTCAAACAAAAATCAAACAAGCTCTTCAGTTTTAATATATTGGTATAAATTGTGGGTACTAATAATAATATCGAGTTTTTTTTATATGAAGTGTTATCTTCGTATAAAAGGCTGTATTTTGGGTCAAACTAAAAGTTGTTTGTTTTATTGAGAGCAGTTTTAGTAAAACAGAGCAACTAATATTTAAAAAATCTTAAATATTCTGCACAGTCGTTTGATTATGTATTTCTTGATCGTTTACTTGTTTGATACTGCCTAGCTCTTTATCTTAGTTACGTGATACATGAAATCCATCAAACATCCAAACTAGACCATTATGTCGAAAGCCTGTCTGTATTTCTTTGAAGAAGTTGTTTCCATTCTATATAGATGGTATTGAACTTATACCTGCGGCAAAACCGTTTGGAATCCGGTTTACTCGTTAGAAAGATTCGTCTTATGTTACTCGTATAATCGTTTGGTATAATCACATGTTAATGCATAAAAATATGGTTAGATTAGCTCATTGATCAAGTAAAGGTCACCGTATATATAGTAAGATTATATATTGTAGATGATAGCACTTTCCATATTGGGATTTTTGGTATTTCAAGTAACAGGTAGGTAATAGCAGTACCGAGATTAAAACTGCCCGATATAGGATAAAAGTTTAATCCGAATTACGCGGGCTGAACATAGCTGATAAAATGCAGGATTTAAGTACTTATGCATATGTACTACTTGATTGAGTTATTTTTATTTTATTCGGTTTACAAATAGTAAATATGTATATAATACATTGAAATAATATAGCGATTGCTTAGAAGAAGACCGCTGGACTGCCATGCAGTTCTCGAGTTCGATTCCAAGGCATCTCATTAGTTAATTATTGCTCGCTTAGGTGGTGAAGAGAAACATCGAGATAAAACCTGCATGTCTGAGAGTTCTCCATAATGTTGTCGAAGATACGTAAAGTCTGCCAACTCGCACTAGGCCAGCGTGGTGGACCATAGCCTAACCATTCTCACACTGAGAAGTGGCCCTTGCCTTGAGACAGTTTAATATACACTTATATAATTATATTCATGTGACAGATGTTGTCTCGATGACATGCGAAGTATAATTTTATAATAGAGTCCAGTCGCTCACGTTTTTCAAAGCTGTTAAAATTGGTTAAAAGGATTAAAAGGATATATTCGAACATTATATTATGGTAACGGTTATCTAATATATAAACACGTGAAAGTGATGTTAAACAGTAGAAATTGTTTTATAAGTAAGTCGTAGTCGCATATGATTTGCATATTTTATCTAGAAAAATATTTGAGGAATGTGTTTCCTCTAGCGTTACATAAATTATGTCATTTCATGTAATTCGGATGTTTATTGTAAGGCAACGGATGTAAAGTTACGCAGAAGAAATACAATTGTAATGACGGTCTTCCTTACACTCTCATTAAACGCAGTCGAGATGTTTTGTACAGTTTGTGACATATTTAGATAGACATTGAATGAATTTGTAACAATCTAACTTAATATTATAAATGCGAATGTTAGTTTGTTTGTTACGCTTTCACGCCCTAACTTCTCAATGAATCATCATGAAATTTCACATACACGTTGTCAGGGGACGAGGGATTGAAAATTGACATTATCTTACCTTAACCTAACATCTACGCGAGCGATCCCGCTTGCAAAATCTAGCCAGTTTATAAATTTAAAGTTTCTAATTATTGTAACGTATTGATTAATTATAATTAAATTAACTATCCGTTAACTGTTGTAAAATATGAGAACGATGACAGTGGCGTAACTATACCATCTGAGGTAAAAGCAACGGTTAAAATCTGGATAATTTATTTGTAACTAGCTGACCCGGCAAACTTCGTACCGCCTCAGAATCAATAAATAAAAAAGTTGAATGATAAATGCAGAATGTTTTAACTGTAGTAAAAAATGTGGTCAAAACTTATCCGGAACAAAAAGAATTGGTAATCAAAAAAAAAATGCTCGATATGAATTAGGTTTTATTATTATTTTTAATTACACATGATGTTGCTTGAAAAATTGTTATGTCACAAAGGTTAGGAGCTTACAAAATAAAGTTTGTAGTGTACGGTCCTATATTTCACCCACAAATCTTTTGGGTTCGAGGGGAAACATGTCGATATGATAATCGCAAACAATGTACGAATTTGATGCGGTGATGAAGATATGACGGAATCCTTGAGCGTATTATCCCAATGCGAATCGTTCTCGAGTAACTGTAATAGTTGACACGCCTCACGGTAAGTCGCACACAGATGTCCAATAATTGTTCTCAGTTGTAGAAACGATGTCGGACCACGAACATTCACCAACAACAATCGAAGATAATAACATTCGTCGTTATTTGCATGTATTGTGTAGATGCGACCTAGAGCGTCTGAAGCAAATACATTTGGATGTCCTTCAACTGGTGTTCCTTGTTTTCGACGCTGAAACGTTTTCGATGATGCGTTCCATTTGTAATAGCGTGGCATATCAGCATACAGCAAAGTGCGAGCGAAAACATCTGTTTGACAAACTGAGAAGAAACCTGTTAATGTGGTCGACAGTGGACGTGCCGCTCTATCCGCCGCGTTCTCTTGATTGAAATACACTCGTTGTCCATTTTCTAGATGCACTGCCAAATACAATGCCAATTTTGGAGCAATCTGAACTTAGGACAGCGGTGTTCGCGCTTGAATTCTTCAATTGCTGCACACGAACACACTAATTTACTGCATGATACACTATCACATGAATCACATCATAGATTAAACCGCATTATGCACATAAAAATAAAATTCAACCGAGACAACGTGACCTTTACGCCCAGATTCCCGCCAAAGTCCGTAAAATATTATAGTTGCGATCAGAAATCCTGAACGACGGGACGAACATTAAACGTTTGACATTCAAAATAAAAAAAAAATAAAAAAAAATAAAACTTCACTTTTAAATTTAATTTGATTTCTGAACGTCTTTTAAATTTAATTGATTTCTAAACGACGGGACGAACATCAAATTTTTGACAGGTAGGAGTAGTTTCTAAGGGAATGCAAAATTGTTGTTTTTACTATATTCCAAGCATTTTTTTCATATTTACTCACCTTATAAACCTTCCCTGAACTTCTACAAACATTTCAAAACCAAAATCAGCTAAATCGGCCCAGCCGTTCTTGAGTTTTAGCGAGACTAACGAACAGCAATTGATTTTTATATATATAGATAATACGTGTATGTTTTTGATTGAATACCTAACTACTAGTATTCAAAATCTTTAAACGTTGGTTGGAACGACCCACCTCTACAAGTTTTACTTTTAGCGTTTAGTAATATTATATAAAATCTTTTTTTATTAGTATCCGCACTTTCTGGCCAGGTGGCCTCCTCAGGCCGTAGGCCCACTCTGCCACCCTACTGTTACGCCACTGAACGATAGCTACTTTGAATTATAGAAGAATTTGTAATCTTACAATTGTTCAGCTTCTTATGTCGCTGACTGTACGTACGCGCCAGCAGAACAGTTGGTAGGAAAGGAAAGAGATAAAATCTAGCTAAATAACGCTTACGTAAATATCTATTAAGATTCGTTACAATTCTCATCTCGCACCAACTTGATTTATTAGTTACTTGTAAACATAAATAAAATTACAAAACTTAGACACGCAGGGGTAAAAACCACTTATGATGTCTTTTTTTTGCCATTCGCATTACAAAGGTACTCTTTATTACACACGTTATATAATAGAATGTAATTTAATCGAAAAATGATGTAAATCTTACTGCTCGTAACCGTGTCGTCGATTTAGAGAGATAGTAAAAGTGGTCAGTCTTGAAAAAAAAGACGAAAACCGCCCGAGAACGGGCTCCGAGCGGCCGACATAACAGGCAAGCTCATTTTGTACGAGCTGATAAAATTAAATCAACAGACACAAACAAATAACTACGGTTTTAAATACGGTTCGCTCATATCTTTTATCACCGTAAATTTAATTTACGAACTGCAACAGATCTCTTAAAATTGCTTTAATATTATACCAACTTAATAAGGTTATTATTTGTTCCTTCACCGTTTCTACTTTCTAGGCTCGAACTTCCTGATACAGACTTTGTATTGTAACTGTCTTATTATTGCAACACGTTGGCCAATCTCATTTTTGGATTTCGTGTTACCTAAATACAAGTTTATACATTGTTGCTTTTCACTCTAAAGTTGTTCTTATTTACCTTGTATTCAATCAATGATGTCATGATGAGAGGATTTAGGTGAATCAGCTTAGAAAGGAATGGAAAGGCCTGATGTAACTTGTTATATAAAATCTATAATAGCCGAGATATGACGATATATTGTTGTTTTCTTTGCTCCATAATTAGATAATTTGTAAGAACGCTCTCTATATGTAACAACACTCCGAGATAATATGAAAAGTGTAATAAGCTTAGCCATTTCTAATTTCATTTAACAATTATAACATTCTTTCGGATGGTACGTTTATGAAATTAACCTATAATTAAATGTACAACTGTGTGTGGTATAACATAGATATAACGTAATCGTTATCGAATTATAATGTTCGAAAATAACAAAATTATTGTCATATAAAATACAACTTACTATTCTAAAAGGATGCATTAATGCACCGTGTATGATGCGATCAAATGGTTGCAAAACCACTAATATAGTGATTAGACTTAGCTTCTTATGTCGATTACATCGTATCTTTTATAACATTCTGAAGCAGGCAATATACAGCAATATACAGTCGTCGGGATTTGGTAGCCTAAAGAATTTTATTTTGTAAAATTGGGTTACTTTTATAACCCGTTCCGTCTATTACCAATTTTATTTTGGTTTTGTGCCGGTGTCTTAGACCCAGCATTCTTGAGAAGTGTTTGACTTGAACATTATGCATGTCTTGTCTGCATTAGCTCTAAATTCTCTGAGAACGTTTTTAAGTAATTATAATCGCCATTCCCTATGCCGAGCGCTGTTGTGTTGTGTTGACATACTTTCTGTCGCTGCAGGTAATGACTGTTGATGATTGTAATTATATAACGGCGTGTTTCCTGGCTGACACTTAACATTGTTTTACTTTATTTTAATGTAATATTGCGATCAAGAGTATCTTCAGTTGGACACTTAATGGCTTAGATATAAAGCGTATACTTTTTTCTACTCGTTAAATAAAGTATTGCAAAATGCAATCGGCCAAAAGTGTCAATTTACGTACATTAACCCACATCAATTGTATGACGCTAGTTAGTAGCTTAAATGTATTAATCAGTGTCAGAGCGATAGGAAATTCGAATATAATTGCACTGCAGTATTTGTAGAAAGTGGGTCATAATAACCTAATAGTTGAAAAACATGTTTTGCGACGAATTTCACCAAAAGTAACTACTTAAATAGAACACAAAATAACTTACGCATTACATTATACCATCTATAATACGGACATATGTGTACGTAGTACGAAGTGAAATTTGAATTCAGTCTGCTGTTTTAGGGGTCAACATTTCCTTTCTGCTCAAAGAAATCTTGTTTGAGTAGAAGTGCTTTGAGTTTAAACAGCATTGGTTAAAACCAACTTTGTGTCGTATACTAATAACAAACATTTGTTCCAAGCTTGGTTTTATGCAATAATATCATTCATGAATACTTTACCTCATTCTATTCAAGGTTTATTAAACATCTTTATTTACTTTTTCATTGTCGTAAATATGTTTAAAAGATATGTAAAATTTTCGAAGTATTTCACTCTTTTTACCTATTTTAAGTTACGCTTGTCTTTGTTTAGTAACCGCATATTTCAAGCTATATCGATGCTTAATTTCAATAAAAATGTGTTAAGCTGTATAAAAGTCGTAACGTAACGTACAGACAGAGTTATATATGCGCAATTAACTAGATTATGTGCTTATAGATGCAGCAAAAATTGTGTAACAGAATATTATTGGGTTTTTTGTTGAGAAATTATCAGCAGCAATACGAAACCTGGAGGTGTTTCAAGTACACGGTAATTGGATCAACCTGCGTAATGTGAGACGTACAACATAGCTGGCAAAAAATAAGTAGGTATAACATAGCTCAATTTATTCTAGGTTTTACAGCTGGCAATCTAATGCAAGTATGGGTGATCATCAATGCAGAGGGTCTCGGGTTCGAACCCACGTCGCGCACCTCTGACTTTCGGAAGTTATATGAGTTTTCGAAATTATGTGCGTGTTGATTGACAATTATCGCCTGCTCCGTGCCTCGGAAAGCACGCCGTTGGTCTCGGCTGCCATGAACATCCATGGCAGTCGTTATTGGGAGAGTGTCGACACAAAAGATCCCACTGGGTCGAAGTGTCGCCGGTCTGCACTGACTGGCCCCCACATAAGATAAGATAATGGGTGATCATGTTCTAAAGGCCATGTGTCATACCGTGAAGTTTGCCTGCACGGATGGCGTAGTGGTTCATGTGATCAGCACGCCAGTGCCGCAGCGCCGAGTGTTGTGTGTCGATCCCACCCGGACTAAAGCTTGCGTGATCTACAGATAGTT
Source organism: Catocala sponsa (assembly GCA_963564715.1). Taxonomy (NCBI): domain Eukaryota; kingdom Metazoa; phylum Arthropoda; class Insecta; order Lepidoptera; family Erebidae; genus Catocala; species Catocala sponsa. Next base: position 17,376,793 of record OY751339.1, on the reverse strand, counting down.
GTTCTGAGCCTGGATGTTCTTAAGTCCATTGTTTGAATGTTTATAAAGCCTTTCTACATAGGAATCATTCCTAATGTGGAAGTTGTATATTATTATTATTATAAGCCTAATTGGCGTCCCACTGCTGGGCAAAGGCCTCCCCTTCCGACTTCCATCTATCTCGATCGCTTGTTCTGAGTTGCCAATCCCTTTTAAATGCATCGAGCTCGTCTCGCCATCTCCTCCTGGGCCGGCCTCGTTGTCGCTTCCCGTTACTTGGCATCCACTGTGTGTTTGTTCCCGCCCATAACTCTCCTGGCATACGACAAACATGGCCTACCCAATTCCACTTTAATTTGGCAGCTGAGTGGCCTACATCAGCAATTTGAGTTTTGGAACATAGTATTGAATTTCTGATGCGGTCTGTAAGTCTGACTCCTAAAATACTACGTTCCATTGCTCTTTGACAGACTCCGAGAGCGGACTTTTGATTTTTTGTCAATGACCAAGTCTGGGCTCCATAGGTAAGAGTGGGAAGAATGCACATGTCCATGAGTTTTCTCTTCAGGGTTAATGGAAGAGATCCTTTCATTAGTGATTTCATCGACCAAAAGCTCTTCCAGGCTTTTTCGGTGCGTCATGTGACTTCTTTATCTTGTCTTGCCTGGAAGGAGACAATTTGGCCAAGATATATGTACTCACACCATGACATATTCAATCCTCACACCCCCAACCATTATATTGTGCACCCTGGTGTTGGTTATGACCTTGGTTTTTCCATGTTCATGCTGAGTTCATTGTATATATTAAAAAGAAAAAGTTTAGGTAACAGTGTGCAATTCATTGCCTTGTTAAACCAAGATTGGGGAAACGCAATGGAATATCTACCACGTGTAGGCATTATAGAAGTTAATAGTTTACGACTTCAATGATATATGTATGATATTTTTTTTCTAACAACTCCTTTGCAATAGTACTACTATTACCATTCAGTATTTTCGTTTTTAAGCTTTCTCTATTTCATTAATTGTTCCTGATCTTCTTACATTCATTAGTTCGGGACAATACCTGTCAGTTAAAATATGTCGACATGCTAATGTTAGTTTTTAGCACAACTTTTTGCTGTAACTACTTGAAGCTTATTTCTCATAGCAAGTAAAAAAATGTAAAGATACTGCCCAAGTAAAAATTGAGAGTGTTTAAAGGTGTTTTTTTACAAATTGGTCATCGTCAGACTATCTTTTGTGCTTGTGGCGTAAAATTGCGCTTACAAGCCCTGCTAATCATGAAGATTTTCCAATGCTGTTGAGGTTTTGTTAGGAAATATTCAATTGGAGCAGCTGGGCTACAGCTGAAATATTTCCTAAAGTCTGACACCGTCTGTCTTCTGCTACATAAGATTTATTTTTGTTAATACGACATTGGAATACTAAATAAAAACTGTATTTTTATACAGCAAAGGTTTATTTTTCTTTCTTTTGCAAATACACCGCATTAGGAATAGTTTCTGTGTTGTCTGGGAAGTGAGAAACATTCAAACAATGGACATAAAGAACAACCAGACAAAACATTTTTTTCTGAATTACTCAATTTTTTTGGCCTATTTAGGGATCGAACCCACAACAGCGAGCTGACTACTTAAACTACTATGTCGTCCTCACAGTCAAGTTGTGGCAAATAAGCATACGGCCTTGGGTTGACATTGACATTGCAAGGGCAATACGAGGTTTATCTCTCACTCATGCCCTATATAATATCAGCCCTGAATATAAACTATCTCACTGCTGGCACGGGCTTCTTCTCAGTATGAGAAGGATTAGGCCATAGAACCAACCCGAGGGCGCCCTTGGGGATAAGAAATGAAATACAGAAGTAAATGGAGAGATGTGTACGTCAATCGCCGGACCTCTTACACAAAGGGTGAAACTTATTCACATTTTTACAACAGCGGTTTTCTGTTAAAGGATATGACGAACTGAATTATTCAAATCATTACCAAACAACCGATCCACTCAGACTCAACCCAAATATTTCAAAATATTAAGCCTTGTTGACGTAAAAGCGGAAACTATGTTAATAAACGATCTAGTGCACTTAATACCTAAATTACTTAGAAATTATGTATTTTATTTAAATATGATCTAGTTTCGATAAAGGTTAAATGTTGACAGAAAGACGTTGTTCAGTTGATACTTAGAATTTAAAGAGACAAGTACGTTGTCACTCTATTAACTTGTGTCTTAGTTACCGGTTTGTTTATCTTACAGATCTGGGTACGGCGCCAGATGGTTTTTTGCCTGACATAAATAGCACAACTAATTGAAGCAAATCGGATTCTTGGTTTATATTGTAACATGATTTGATTTGATTAAATTAATAGGAAATTGGGAATTATATAGACACTTACGAAGTAACCGTTGCCTCAGAGACTCATGGTGATTTTATATGTGATGATTTGAAGAACAGCAGTCCGGCATTACTAGAAGGAAAAGAAAATAAGAGTTTTGGCGCAGTTGTAGCGATACTGTTAATCAGAACTATTATAAATATAATACAGAAAAGGTCTTAATTCATATTTATATTCTGCCTATACCTACTAATGCAATTACCGTTTTTTAAAACATATTATATTACATAATTGTATCAAATTTATTTTTATGAAATTACACTTCAATTAACTAAAAAAGTTAAATTTACTACATAACTAAGTACTTGTAAAATTTATAAACAAGTTGTTAATTAATGTAAAGATTAATATTATAAATTAATTTATAATAAACAACATTTACTATTAAGCGACAGTGTTTCATTTAATACACTACAGATTACTTACTAGTTTCGATAAGATCTCTGATAATATTGCTACGCACAGTGCGCCAATGACAATACAAAAGTTGAATTAATAAATCATAACAATAGTAAAACCAATAATTGTATCGGTCGATATACTGATTACCAAGACACCAAAGGACGGATCGCAGTAGACGATTGATTTCAGTCTTTGACGTAGATAATTGTATAGTTTGACACAGATTTACAATAAAATAATTTGAATTTGAACATGGCACGTGTCTTTTGGAAATTCCTTTCCCTAGAGCTCTAGCCATCAACAGCCTTCATTCTCTATATATTTTCCATATTGTTTTATTGTAGGTACAATAATATACCTACTTAAAATGTAACAAATATTGTAACCAATTTAATAAGGGAACTTAAAAATAAGAAAGCCCCTCATATTATTAATAGTCTCCAGTTTGTTAGTGACTAAGATAAAATTAAGATATGATCATCGATTCATAGCGAGTAAAAGTCATACATCAATCAACTTCCGCGTCGACTAGAGAACGGATGTTTCGAGGACATTCTCTTCTTATTTATAATCATCATAAATAAATACGTTTTTTTCGAAGGGCTTAGAAGTCTTTCGAAACTACTCTTGTTTGGCCAGCGTGAAAACAAACTCATATTAAAGATTCATTAACAAGATCAGGAGCAAAACTTATTGTAAACAGTATTGTTCTTGACAAAATCTTTTGTCAATCGTGATCCATACGTAGAAGATTCTTTGAGCCCTAACCTCTTTAAAAAAGGCAACATATTGTTACCACATGGATAAATGGCTATTTTGTATTCAATTAAGATAAATACTACCGCTTCTATAGCGTTCTTAATAGAAATATAACCGTGAAATTATACCGTGCAAAATGCATTAACAAAAAACACTTTCTTAGCTGTATTTAATGGTTACATACTGTTAAATACATACAGGATGTAACAAATTAACGATAACATGATTAAGCTTTAGCCAAATTGCACGATAAAAAGTTTTAGTAGGTCGAAAGCTTACTGTGTTACCTCTTTCTCTGACGAGAAGTTCAATAGTTACTAATGAACCGGTTAAAATGTAGGACAAGACATGTTAAGTCGTGCAAAACTTAATGAATAATTGAATAAACAAAATAGTTTATATTAGGCATCGGTCCATGACTAACAGGTATTGCAGTAACCACTTTCTAAGCAGACTTAGAAATAGAAGATGACGTCAAGGAGTGCTGTGCTGGTCCGACTGCGGTCTGCGGATGTTACATCACTGTCACCAAAATGACATTATTAGACGTAATGGTATTATAGAATTATATACTTTTTGAACACTTTTTGCAGCAATTTGAATTCCGACAGCTGCTAATGTTCTTTAAAGCATCGTTAGCCTTGATGACAGAATGTTGGTTGAAGTATACTTCAAATTGATGAGCAAAGGAGTGCAAATTACGACGTGGATCACCGGCGTACAGTTCCGTGGGATATCTACGGCATTCTTTATCCATACTACAAGTATGACCAATCAGGGCTTAGTTGATATATTTATGAATAATTTAGAAAGCTGGAGCCTTTTGTCGATTTGCAATAAAAATGTAATAGATAAGTAAAATAGAAATAGATAAATTTTGTATTTGCGTAAATCTAAACAATGCGAAAAGTACATACTGAATAGTTTGAAAGTTGTTTTTGGCAATGAACATTAGCAAAATGCAACCGCTTTTTCCACAATTGGATCAGCGTATACTTTGGTATCGTACGAATACATTATTTCGGTTTACGCATATTGCGACATTTCGACTTTCTTCGGGCGTGTCTGTGGGAACGTCTTATAAAAGTGAAAATTTTTCGTCCACACATCGAATAGTTGTCATAGTTATGCTATTAGGTTATGCAAGTGATGGAAATATTTGAACGGTATGTAGGTTGCTCCACTTTTGATAAAGTTTCGTGCATTTAATGATAATTTCTAGAGATATGGCTTAATGTTAATTAGCTTTCAGTCCATATCATGTCATACTATGTATCTATTCTTCTTACTGTGATACAAAATTATTCTACCAGAAAATCTTAATCAATTATTTATTCGCAGGCCTGATTTGGTAACCCAGATATTCATAGAATGTTGTACATTTTCACAGAAAAATGACGACAACGAAAAAAAAAGACTATTGGTTGGGGTTAACGAAAATACTTATAGTATCGGCAAAATTATTGCATTACAAATAAGTAGCAACTAGGTGACTTAATTTTTTGTTTTTTTATTGTTAGTAATAGCGTATCTAATCAAGCGTTCGTTAGGGAAATCATCTGTGGAGAATTGCAACTATCTTTGGGTTGCTCTGTATTAAGTTCGTAATTTTACGCGTAGCCATTGAGATTCGTTTCTTAATAAGTAGGTTTGTGTGCCAGTGTTACAGGATAGTTTTGAAACTTTTTGATTATTACGATTTACTTTTCATTTGTTTGGTAAAAAGAACAATTATAGACCATCATGAAGGCGTGACGTAAGGTTTGCTTTGCATAGTAGATTTAAGTTTTCTTTTTATACGGGGTTCGATAGCGTAGTACATAATTACTTCGCTACGACTGTTGTGATGAGTGTTACGGATTTAATCTTCTTATGGGACTAGAGTTTGTGTCGTCTAAAAATAGATGTTCGTCCTTTGAGTCTATTGTTTTTATTTCAATGTTTGTTAAGCTTCTCATTCAGACAGAAATGTTTTAAAAAACACAGCTTTGAACTTTTAGAAATGATATCGAAACATTACGATCCTGAGCTTGTAATCTATGTTTAATATCTTATTTAAGACTAGATGTTCCCGCGGTTTCACCCGCGTTTATCGTTACTGCGCCGCCCCCGTGGGTCGTAGCGTGATGTTATATAGCCTTACTCGATAAATAGGCTATCCAACACTAAAATAATTTTTCAATTCGAACTAGTAGTTCCTGAGATTAGCGCGTTCAAACAAACAAACAAACAAACTCTTCAGCTTTATAATATTAGTATAGTGCTAAGTGTGTATAAACCATGTACTTAAGACTACGTTTGAAAACAAACTGTGTGTATTTATATCTTCTTTATAGCTACAGTTACGTCCTACTACCGCTTCCGATCAGTGAATGACCTTACATCATTAGCAGTGTAACCTGTCATAATACGCCTTTTTTATTGCCCATAAGAACAGTGAGTATAGTAATCCACCATACACTGATGATGGCTATTCGTCATACATTATTCATTCACATAGAACACATGGCAGCATGGTATTTTCACATTAGCATAAGAAAGCAATTTCGTTTATATACAACGTTTGAATTAAGCTGTGATGTGTTAATGTGCATTAGTTTAAGTTTTGAGAACATTGAGCATTTAATTTAAATAGAGCCGAAAGTGAAATACAGAGTTGATGTATAACATAATGTATATAAATACATAAGCTAACACCTGTTTCCCGGAGAGGTAGGCAGAGACTGCGATTCTGGCATACCGTTCTTGCTTCATTCCTTTCATTATATTCTGCATAGATGCTCGACGGCTTATAAATTAGGATACTCTTAACCTAGTCTTTCTTATGAATGTCCTTCTTTTGATCAGAAGACATTTGCCGAGGTCTTGCAGCTATGCCATTTCCATTTCCCTTTTATACTTTCGTAATCAGTCTTTTGTCGACAATTATTTTTACAAGCGCAAACCATCTCAGCATCCTTTCTTAATTATTGTGATAAGAATTAAGAAAGTTATGCTGAACAAGTAAAAGAAGACTTTTACGCCAAAACGCTCTTCTTTCACTTCTTCAGCATACCTTTCTTAATTCTTATCACAATTTTTTTATAGTAACAAGAATTAAGAAAGGGAAAAGGGATGAATCTCAAAAGTCTATGTAATTCTATAATGTGTAGGTAATAGCTTCTTCAACGTCTAGGGGAAATACGTAAAAAATAATTAAAAATTAATTGTGCAAACAATACACAAACGGACAAATGTATGTGCGCTCGACACTTGACTCATTAACGAGTCAAGTGTGCAGCGGACATACATGTCGTTTTTTTGTTTTTTGATGACTCATTTTTGCGGACAGCGTATGTCCGCTCGACAGTTGACGGGATAGTAATGTGATGCAGCAGTCAATACATAGGTACATCTTTTTGAGTTGTCTGATTATTTTGGAAACGATGCTCGCAGAGTCAAAAATTACATTTCACTTTATGCATGTCATCATTTTATGAGAGGTATGAAATAAATTTATGAGAGGTGGATTACACTTGCTCAGATACAAATTTCTCGACTAGGACAGTGCTACTATTAGAGTTGGTGGTTTTTATAAATTACCAGATGAAGGTTATTCTCCACCCTACAGATTGCAGCTTGTGTTATTCTTGCAGTGAGTAGGGTGGTCAGAACTTCTTAAATTATGATTTTTTGTTCTTGGACTAATAGCGAATTAGCCTTTTTGTTTCAGGATCTGGAAGGCGTAATGATACCATTCGTATAACAAATTTGCATAGGTTGCGTCGACTGCTTATTATTAGACAGGCCAATTACGTCTGCCACCTTACTGATATAAAAAAAGTGTTACAACTTATACATTAACCTTTTTATTGCATTTCTTGTACCACCATCCTCAAAGCTAAGTATCTGATATTTTTAACAAAATGATTACATTTTTGCGTTTTACTAATGCTGTATTTAGACTCGTTTATTTTATGTGTCCTGTACAACGGATATTATTTTGATTGCTAAAATATTAGAACCTATTTGGGAAAGGAAGGAAACATGTTATGTAAAGTATGTGTGTATTTTGTCTTCCTGAACAGACTTTCATATAAATAGTAATTTGCGCTGTCATTAAAGTACCGCTTGCCGTTGGCTCTATGTATGTTAGCATAACAAAGTAAAACTAACAATTAATTGTTTAGTACGATAAAATGAAATAAAATTCTTAATACCAATTACAAGAATTGACACTAAATGTTGCGTGGGAGCAGTAACGACACTGTAACGATATATTTGTACATTATACGCATGTGATGTGATGGTAATGTAAACCTTATGGAGGCATTGAATTGATCGAAATTGTAATCGACTTAATTGCTTATAATCTTCTCCCTAGCCTTTATTATTCCCAAGTCACTTGGGGTCGGCTTTCTAGTCTAACCGGATTAGACTGGATATCAGTTTTTACACGGAGCGGCTGCCACCTGACTTCCGCAACCCGAAGGCTAATGATACCCTAAGGCTAGACCAGTGTCAGGATATTAGAGGGCACTGACTTCCCAATAACGACTGCCATAGATGTTCATGGCAGCCGGGACCGACGGCTTATAGTGCTCTCCAAGGCACCGAGCAGGCGATAATTGTCAATCAATACGCACATAATTTCGAAAAGTCATATAACTTCCGTAAGTAAGAGGTGCGCGTTGTGGGTTCGAACCCGAGGCCCTCTGCATTGCCTTTAATTAATATTATACTCTTGCTAGTAATAAAGAAACCCAGTTCCTATATTCAAGAAACGAGTCGTTTTACCTACGGACTAACCGTCCGACACATATTCTATGAAACATATGTCAGAATTTAACTGTTCGTAACTAAGACAACTCGTTTCTTGATATAGCAACCGGGCTTTAACGGACGTGAAGAAAATTTTAAATTAGAACAACAGTAGACTATATTCTCGTGCTTCGATCCAACCACACTCGTACCTACTACTAGATCAAATGTATTATCTTTACTGTCAATATATTCACATATAATAATATTAATTAATATAGGAGACATAACAATATTACACATTTGATTTCCTATTACACCTAAGTCTAACAAATAGTTGCATAATATTAATCAAGCCCGTATGTAGTTTAATTTATGTCCAGCCTTTGTCGTTACAATATCTCATTACCATAGACAAACGGTCACAGACATTTTGTTTAATTTTTATACATAGATTAACAAAGCGTGCAGTAAAGTAGACTTCATTTAAATTAAAGTAATATATTATTCATAAACTGTATGGTTATATATGATTTAGAAGTAGAATGCGTTAGTCTAAGTGTTGTTTAGCAAATAACTGTATTAAATTACATGATAGAAGCAATTAACAGGTTTTACATTCAGTTAAGTTGTTGAGATTGTATTATGTCTTGTGCTTTAACTATATGGTTAAGTATAGAAGGATCATCCTGTGGTCTTGCTTTTAAGCAAATATAATACTTGCTTTTACCTGCAGCTTCGCTCCTTTCGTTCTAAATATCTATTTCACATGTTCCGGGATATAACACGTCATAGAGATGTGATGTTCTCCAGTCGACAAAAGTAAGTCGACATGGGCTATTGCTGCGGAAAAGAAGGATAAATCAACAAACACACTTTCGCAAACATTATATTAAGTAAGAATTCTAAGACGGCAAAAGAGAATCTGGTTTCTTAGAGCAAATATTATAAGTGGCTTCATAACATAGTAGACTAGATAATAATTTTAGGACGTCATAAACTGATATTATAATCACTAAATACATATTTATACAAATAACGATTTCCAATTGAATTTGTTATTTATTATAATTGAGGTGTACCCGCATGATACCTATTAGCTCGGATTATTATCCCAATCATGGTTGTGTGATATATGTATCTTTGTCTAAAGCATTAGTGATTCCAATCTGTTATAGCCTTATTCATAGCTTTATTATACCGAATCGTATAAGGATCGATCTCAATTCTAACAGCGCATTGCTTAATAGGATTTTATCGACGCGGTTACAACCTAACCGTCACAATTATCTAACTTTTCAATCGTTATCCCTTTGGATTACGATTAAAAGGTTAGGTGACTTGTCAGAATATTTGAGGTCCTGACCTCTGTATTGGCGGCTATATAAATGTTCATAGCAGCCGTGACTGACGGTTTCATGTGCTCGCGGAGGCACGAAGGGTTACCACTTTTTATAAGTGTATAAACATTGCCATATGTTGTTGGCCTGTTGATCTCAAAACAACTATACGTGGATCACAATTTTTTTTACAAAGTATCAATTTACCGCACGGATGGCGTAGTGGTTTAAGTGGTCGCCTCGCCATTGCCATTGCGCTGAGGGTTGTGGGTTCGAATCCCACTCGAGACAAAAATTTGTGTGATCCACAAATGTTTGTTCCGAGCCGGGATGTTCTTTGTGTCCGTTGTTTGAATGTTTGTAAAGTCTTGTCTACGTTGGTTTTTACCTTATAGTGTCTATTAACCACTTAAACCATAGCGCCCCCTGTATAGTCAATTCATTTACTTGTCATATTCTTACTTGAATGTCATATATTATCACACAAACATTGTTTGTAAATCAAACACTGCAATTACTTTCGATATTACAAAACAATGGGTACCTACATACAAGGAATTTCGAATAATACGATCAATGTCAGATCGCGAGTACAATGCCTTTACGTAATACTAATTATTTATACAGACATGGCTGCCATTAGTTCGTAGGAACATATGAAAGTGTTCAACAATAGTGTTATTAGTGTTCGCTGTCAAAAACGTACAACAAAACTATTGTAATAAGATGAAAATATAGTCATAAACATGTAATAGAGACCTCCTTTCAAATTTAATGGAATCATTTGAATGATGTAGCTTGTATGACCATTATATAGCATCACGCAAGTATTTGTTTGTTTGACAACTCCCGCACTAGAAATGAACCCTGTGTCGCGGGGGACTTTACAAACATTAAATTAACGGACTCAAAGAACACCCAGACTCGAAACAACTACATATATGTGGATCACACAATTTTTTGTCCCGTGTGGGGATCGAACCCACAACATTAGGTGCAGTGGCAGTAGCGAGGCGACCACTTAAACCTCTAGGCCATCCGTACATTCGTATTTTGCCGAAGGTTTCGTAAATATACCACTTTTGTTTCAAATTACGGCTTCGCCTGCTTCAATACCCCGGGATCGCATAGCGGGATAAAAAGTAGGTATCCTATGTTTCATGGTCTATCTGTATACCAAGCCTGATCCAGATTAGTCCTACGGTTTACGCGTGATTGAGTTACAAACATCCAAACCTCCAAAATCCTCACAAACTTTCACATTTATAATAATAATAGTAGTATTTTGCAAGACATGAAATAAGTAACGCAGATATTGCTATATACCGCTAAGACATACATTCCCCGTATCCCAGTAGTTCCATTCTGTAGTTCCATTATGGGACTACTGGGATTTTTTTCTTCCAATAGTAACATGGATCTGGCATCCTGTTTTATGCAAGATAAAATCAATGACACAATTAGGAGTTACGCTCTCATGAAGTCTAAAGCGACAGGTATCTTATCTTACCTTATGTGGAGGCTAGTCAGTGCAGACCGGCGACACTTCAACCCAGTGGGATGTTTTGTGTCGACACTCTCCCAATAACGACTGCCATAGATGTTCATGGCAGCCGGGACCAACGGCTTAACGTGCTCTCTGAGGCACGGAGCAGGCGATAATTGTCAATCAATACGCACATAATTTCGAAAAGTCATATAACTTCCGAAAGTCAGAGATGCGCGACGTGAGTTCGAACCCGAGACCCTCTGCACTGCAGTCTGTTGGTCTCCCCACTGAGCTATCGCTGCTTTTAAGCGACAGGTAACAATGGTAAAAAATAAACCATATTCGGTAATAGATACATCCTTTCAAATTCAATGAAGCAACTTTAACAGCGAATTTTCAATGGTATAAGATACATTCTACAGAAAGTCCAGGTGGTACCTTAACATTTAGAGTAATTTAGAGCATGCGATAAGAGTAAATAAAGCGAGAGAAGTATGTCGAAAAGCCTGCCGCTAAATTTAGTGACGGTATGAATGAGATAGTTCGCACGAAGAAGTAGCACGCTCTTACAAAACCGACGTAAGAGTATTAGCATAATTATTGCGTTTCGTCCGGTAAGATTGTCGGAGGCTCACTATGTACCTATATCTATCATTCCTTTCTTTTCTTCACATCTTTAATTCCTTTCCCTAGACTCACTAAAGCGTAGGTGTAGTATTAAAGGTAGGCGTTAAATGATCACGGCAGCGGCATACAATATGTTTGATGGCCACATTTGTATAAAAAAAGATTTGCCGTGAAACAGATCTGAGTGAAACTTGGCACTCATATAGACTATGTTTTGGCTAGTATACCACATAGGATACATTTTGCCTAGGTGTGTTCACGCAGGTTTTAAACGGGTGAAGCCGCAGACAAAAACTAGTACAGGATGTAAACGATTGAAGAAATATTACTCATGGGTAATCTTCATAGATTACTCATGTAATATTTCTTATTGAATAAGATGTAAATGTAATCTATGCACGTTGTTGTTATAATATTATTATGTTAGTTTAACTTTTGCTTTCTATCTGATTTATTTATATTTGCTAGGAGTACTCACAAGCTCATAACAATGTTATATTGTTATTATGAGTTAGCGTATGCTTAGCAAACATAAATATTATAACATTTTGTTAACAATTGGCGATTGAATACAGTAGTTATGAGTTAATTGGTTGATTTTTCTTATGTGTCTTCAATGGAACTGAGTATTTTATACATAATAGTAGTAGTATTTTTAAAAGCATGCCACTAAATCCTATAAAGATCAATTTTAGTCTGGTCCTATTACCAACCCTTGTGGTACACCACTGCATAGTTTTGAAGCAAGACTGATTATTTTCCCTCAAAATACCAATAGAAAACGATGTCAATAACTTTATACATAATAATATTAATCAACATTTATCGTTATTCGATATTTATAACTGCAGATTTATAAATGTTAACAAAGATAAGCATTTAATTGGAAATCTTCTATTTCATATTTGTTATAGTCGTTGATAACACAATATGATCATCCGTATACACTTTGTACTGTCTAAATATATTTATGTAGATAATGTATACATATATAAGCAATGTTTAAAATCTCTCACGTGTTCTGCACTCAATAATGTCTATATTATAAAATTACACACAGAGAAAGCTTGTCTTGAATCGAAGGAAATTTCAAAGATTCTTTAGCAATCAGCCGCGAAAGATCTTTAATGGTGAAAAGCGACGCTTCGCATGATGTGCAGGGAATATCGACTATGCGAATGGCATAATGTTTTAAACTGTCTTGCCAATATTTTTGTCCTATTATTGAGCTCTAAACGGGACAAAAATTCCAAGCCAGACTCAGTACTAATTCTGGGACCTCATTGTGTACTTTGTTTTAATACTTGTAAAGTTCCCCACGATGGAGAAATGCTTCCTAGAGCAAAAGTCGTATTTTTATGTTTGTTATAGACTCTTTACAAACAATCGAAGATTGTAATTTTGCTTCTTAAAACGCATCCTATTGTTTTGGGTTCTAGCTTTCAGTATAAGACTAACTGTGGAATTATTAACTGACAGCTTTTCCATGAGGCGATAATTACCTGACCCTTGCACCGAAAAGTTATACAAATGTGAAAACTCTCTGACAAGGAAATAAGGCTTAAAGTACGGACTGAAACCTATATACTCATGTCTAGGCTGGCATAACCGATGCAATGAGGATGTAATGCCTTTTTGCCTATAACTTTGGGAGTTTACGAAATCAACTATATTTTTAGTAAATAAAAAAAGAATTGAATCTTTACTCATATTCAAATTAAAAAGGTCTAAGAACTTTACATATTTGTCTAGAATTTCTGTGTATATTACACAGTTCTACTTTTAGCCGGAAACCACCCAAGATCTGTAGAAAACAATCTCGGTAATCCAGCATTCGGATCAGTACAAAGCAAACTGTAGTTAAATTAGGCACAGCCACGTGAATACATACTATCACTTTATGCGTTACGGATGACACCCGCGTACAAATGACATCAATGAACGAAAGTGCATTCGATCTTGACTCACTCACGTGTGTAAGTTCTGTGAATCCGCGGTATAAACTTACGTGTGAGATTTGTGGATGTGCTTGGAAGATTCATTCGAGTCGGAAGGAAAAGAAGATTCGTTGTTATATGTTTACCTGAATTGAAAAACTGATTACTTTGAAATATGCAACGCAAGGCAAAAATAATTGGCTATTATATCTATACCTTTTATCTACCAGAGCATAGATCGGATTTCTTTATCCCCGTTTGTCCTCCTGAAAAAACAGCGTGGGGCTGATCGAACCTTTCTTTCCTGTTTGTTCCCTCCGAGGGGGTCAGATCAGGGGAGAGAGAGGGATAAACCAAAATAATGTGTACTATTACTTAAAAAACATAGGCCTTGTCCTGGACTAGCTTATTTAACAGATAGGTATGTGTCAATGGACATAAAGAACACAGAAAGGTGGAACGTTTTTTGTCTCGTGCTACAGCACACTCTTAGACCTCTTGTGATACAGGTGTAACACAGGTATGTTTTGGCATATCTAACACGAGGTTCTCTAATCTAACATTTATTAATGATTGTCATTATCAACTTACATGTCAAATTTAAAATCTGCTTTAATAACACATAATTTAATAAGGAAACTGTGAAGTGAAAATTCTATTCTCAATCTTGTGGGAACGCCAAAATTTCCATCTTTATTTCTTGTATATAATTGTAAATAAATGTAAGTGCAAAATTTCAGCTTTCTAGATCCAACACTTTAGGCTGATCTTTGAGGAGTGGACTGACTTATCAAAGATCAGCCTTTGATTGAGTCATGTATTCACTTTTTATATGATTATATATTGATTGAGTTATATAATTATTATCGTATCATCGTAAGCTTTTAATTTTCATAAATACTAATTTACGCTGGTGAAACGAACTAAACTAATAAGATTAATTAATAATCACATACATATTATAGTCTCACACTTATATCCCAGAAACAGATGCATATTTCGCCAGTTATTGTGTTTTAAGTCTTTCCCGGCGATCTTATAGCTGATTTCCGAGCACAGTTCCAGGCTCCATGTTCCAATAGAAAATTTGTCCAACATGGGAATCGAACCTGGTACCTCATGCAGTCATGTCGTCGTCGTATACACTACCGCTGCGCCACCGAGGCAGTCAAAATGACTTGTGCTGACAATTCATATAATTAATTCGTGTTTACGGTAACCGTCTGATGTCTGTGTCGTGCGATCGAAAGGAAGAGTGTATGTGTTCTCGTGATACGAGTTATATTATTATTAGAATAGAATGGCATGAGCAGCATTGAAATAATTTGTGTTACATGACATAATGTTAAGATCGTTATACAGAATATTGTGAATTAGCCGATGCCCCTGATACGTTTGCCATAAATTGAAATAGAAACTTTTTTTGAAAGCCAAATTCAAATAATTATGTGTCAAAAATGTAAGTAATAATTAAATATACCGGTATTTACGTTTACATAATATAAATTTTAAAATTATTTCAAGTACTGGAACGTCAAAGAATAATGTTAATGTAAAAATGTATGAATCCTTCTTCACTCTCCAACGAAGGTTTGTATGACAAGATGTTGACTTTATTATTATTACAATTCAGATTGTAAGCTGCAGCCTACAATAATAACCGTTTGGTATATCGTAAAATGTATTGTTGTAATACTATTCATCAGATATTTTACCAACGATTATTACATATTACATTGCAACAGAAAAGTTGTATAATTAATCAAGATCAAATACACAATACAAATAAAAAGTTAAATCGATACCAAAAATCGATGATTGTTGTAATGAGGCCGCCGACGTACCGTGGAGCCGCGAGCCGTGGGCCGGTCACTGCACGTTCGTATGACATCTGTGTCGATAAGTGCATCAAACCGTGATCGGTTTATGACGCAACACTTCCGGTTTCTATTACCTCATTGTTGGGTTCGGAAGCTCAGTGGCTCGCTCCCATTCTTTCAGCCAGTGAAAGGGTCCTCCGATACACTTTTACCCTTCCGACAGCGCCCGCGCACCGGCGGGTGCGCGCCACCGTCTCTCTCTTATAAATTCGGTGAAAACACTAGCGACATCACATTACGAATTCGGCGGCTGTACGGGCAAGCCGACCGATAGACTACCACATATTCAATTTGTTTGTGTTGTGTTCCAAACATTGTGCAGTGATTTAGTTTCATCTACACGAGGAGAATACTCAATAAGCGTCTAAAATGAAATTCACGGTGAGTTCGCGTTTGTGATCAACAATACAAGTGAACATTAGGATTTAGTGATACTAGTGGAAAATTAAACTATATTTTTTTAGAAACGGAGTTACTGTTTTTGTTTTAAATGTGTCATAATTACAATAATATCTTAAAGAAAAAATTGCAAAATATTATATAATGAAATAAGGAGAATTTATAAAGAACTTAACTGGAAAATATGTTTAATCACTAAAACGTAATATTCAAAAAAGCATGTGACTTATAGCAGCAAATAAGCATAATTTTTATTTAACATTTCGATTTTCGATTATTATACAACTTCACAATGTATCAATATCATTATACGCCTATTCCAAACTATTATGAATGAAATAATCGATAAATACTCATTTCGTTAGTTATTACAAGAAAACATACATTTAATTTCGTATAAAGTAAAAGTGGGAAAAGTGAAATTTTTATAATGTGGGCGTTAATCTTAACATTGCGATGCGGGTCGTCCATAAACTTGGCACTTGCACGACCGCAGTATTTGGAAACCTGTTTCTGAATTACTTTTGCTCAAAATATAATGTTTATTGTCATAATTTGAGTTCATTCACTACAGCGATTACTATCTGAATGAAAGTGCGTAATTATTTTTTATCTTTTACAGATCGTTTTCACCACACTCTTGTGTGTATCAACATCATGGGCAGTTGTTGCGAAGCAGGCCGAAGATCCTAAAGACAAGCGGGAAACACAAGTGAGTTACGGCGCGCCTGGACTCTCGTCACACAGCTACCAGTCACCAGCTTCCTATTCTCAAGGAGACGCCAGCGCGATTAGCGTCGGTGCCGGCTACAGCATCGGTGGAGCCAAACCTAGCTACAGTTTCATTGGACAAGGATCAAGCGGAGGTCTACAGATTCCTTCAGAGGGACTGTCTCCTAACGGACATGGCACTATACAATTAGCTCCCATTACATTACAACCTAATCATGGAGGCTCATTCTCAGCTGGGGACCTCTCTCAGATTATGAGCCAACTCACTCATAGCTTTAATGCCGGTGGATTGTCTCTACAACCTTCGAATGCAGTAGCGGAATTCCATCAAAGTGGACAGGACAGTGCTCAGAGTCTTTCTCAAGGCCAAGAACTCTCATATCCTCAGTTTAGCTATGGCGCTCCTAAGTATGAATTATCTCAACAAGTGTCAAGTGCACCTGCTTATTCCGCTGGTACAAAAGGACTTAGTTCCTACACGTCCACTGGCCCCGTGCTCTTCAATCCTTCCCAAGAGGCATACGCTAACACTCAGGCTGCGCCCGCTCAGGCTTATAGCGCTGCAAGCTCTGGACAGTCTTTGGGTGACGCTGGTTCCTATTCCTTAGGTAGCGCAGGTCTTTCTTTGGGCGGTTCTGGTCAATCCTTGGGTGGTTCTGGTCACTCCTTGGGCGGTTCTGGCTACTCTTTGGGCGGTTCTGGCCAATCTTTGGCTGGCTCTAGCCATTCTCTTGGCAGTTCTGGACTTTCTCTGGGTGGCTCTGGACATTCTTTGGGCGGCTCTGGACATTCTTTAGGCGGTTCTGGACATTCCCTGGGCGGTTCTGGTCATCCTTTGGCTGGTTTTCATCTTGGTGGTGCCGGCAACTCTTTCGGTGGTTCATACAAACAATTAAGCGGCGGTTATGCTCTACCTAGCAAGACTTCTTTCAAACCTTCGGCTTTCTTAGGTGCATCCGTTCAAGGTGATTCTGGTCACGGTCTTTCTGGCTTATCAGGATCTTATAGTGCTCCATCTTTTGGTGGCTTCCGTGGTGGTAGTCACAGTGGACTAGCTCTAAGTTCTGCCGGTCACGGTGCCAGCTTCGGTGGTGCTTTAGGAGGATTCGGTAGCGGTTCATCTAAATTCATTGCGCCGGCATACAAGACTGAGGGATTGGAAGGTGCTAGTGCTCTATCTTCCAGTCATTTCGCTTCTCCCCCTGGTACTACGTACGGAATTCCATCATCTGCTTATTCAGCAAACAACGCTCACGCCGCATCTTCTAACAAGCCTTATTACGTAAACACTAAACATCACCGTGCATCTCCTGGCAGCTTTGGCCAGGGTAGTACAGTATACAGGGCACCTGCTTCCTCTCACAGCTCTCTAAGCTCATATTCGTCGGGACCTAAATACAGTTTTGGTGGATCGAGCTCTCCCTACGATTCAAACGACGCTCATGTTTCGGCTAGTGAGACCTCTTACAATACTATTAAGTACAGCGAAGAGCTGAAGCCGCGTGTTAACTAAACACATAATGTATACGCGAATATGACTGTTGTGTAAATATAGGGCAAATTGTGTGATTTTTGTGAAGGGTGTGTAGGCTTGAGAATGTTTGCATGGTATGTCAGGGCGAAAGTATCGCCTACGGTGTTATTTATTTGTCTACGTTCCGCTAATTAAGTGCGCGGGCGGAGACTTTGATACTCGCTCACGCTCGCAGTGCGCACGTGTTGTGTTTCGGATATCTCCTCAACACGTGCTTTCTTTTCGTTAACATGTGTATAATTATGTAGCAGCTATATGAAAGAATGGTTAGATAAGAAACTCGTTTCGATCAATGATAATATCAATATTTTAATAATATGCATATCTAACTCGACATCCACGTGACCACGTCTCCGTACAGCTGTTGTTGTGTGAAACTTACGACGTGAATTTCTTTAATGTAAATATAGTAAATAGTTAAGATTGTCTATTTATTATTTTGTAAACTTAGTTTTACGATTATTGTTATTACAATAAAAAACGATATAAAAATATAATGTGTTGACTTTTTATTTTCGATATGACTTTATGCATAAGACGTTAATGAATGGACATATCATTTAATGAACGTAACTTCCACAGGAAACATGATACTGCTTGGGTAATCGGCGCTTGGCGCGCATCGCCAGTTTCACTCATATGAAAGTACTATAGGAAATTGAAATAAGCCTAGTGCATACACACGCCGGCGTTGTCGCTTGTACTTCCGCGTAATAAACCTAAGCGGACGACTATAGCCATATGTGGAACAAAATTTATTCTTAGCCGGACCAACGGCTGATTAGGCAACAGCTAATAGCATGTTGATTTGTTGTTTTCGGCCGGATCTTAGTTTGACAGTTGATAAATATATACGAGAAAGTTTATCATCTGTCATTAAGTTATAATATTGGGTAATAAAGTGACCTAATTCATTTATTCGAAACCTTCCTTAATATCAAACATGCAACAATTAGGTTTGATCATGATTGAGGGCCATAATACGTTATGTAGGAAGTTATACTATTAGGTATCGTTAATAGTAAAAGTTTTATAGTTTATAGAAGCAATTAAACATTGACTATTATTATAAAATTTTATTATCTAGCTACGTCATTTGCGGAAACTTAAATGAATTCAAAAAATGTATGGCAAAGATCTGAAAATATTGCAGTTTGCGTAAACAATCAAAACATGTAATTCTTAGTACTCATGTATGTAAAATAGGGCACCTGTCTATCACAATATTCTAATCCTAACTATATTATAAATGCGAATGTGAGTTTGTTTGTTACGCTTTCACATCCTAACTACTTGATCGATTAATTATCATAAAATTCCGCATACACATTGTCAGAGTTACAGAATAGGACATAGGATACAATAGGGTTTTATCCAGAAAAAGTATTGATCCTGAGGTATAGAAATTTATTAATAAAATCTGAATTAACGCCTGCGACGTTGCGGCCAAAACAAGTGCACTCTCTGTTCCATAACCCTCATGATCCGATGGGACGGATAATCCGACACGACCGGAGAGAGATCAGGCGCAGGACCAACGGCTTTAATTTAATTATAAAGGTAGTAATACTTATTAATCAGGTAACACTTCACAAAAGTTAGCATTACGATTCCAATATCAAAATAAACGATAGTGATATAATAAATTACGAAGATGATGTTATTACACGGCAAATTATAGTTGAGTGGTTGATATGATTGTTGTTATACTTGTTATTGTACAGCTCGTGTAAACAGTTACTTAATACCTTCACGGTCGAAGGAACATGCACTGTCAGAATGGAAGCCAACTGCATTCACTTCCGAATGCTTGAAACACTCCTTACGCAATCAGTCACGTTTTGAACGGACACCTAGGTATTATGCATTCACAGTACCGTTGCTACCATTAAGTGAATTTCTATTGTGTAAGTACTTAAAAGATTTGTAGCAGATAGTGTCCTTTTATCTGTACGCTTGTCGCGTGAATTGCCTTTCCAATACAACTTAGGTAACCATTTGATCGCTGACACAGAGCTTGAGGTAAATATTGTCTAAAGGATATTTGATGCTAAGAAGACATGATCTTATTTCTGATATTTGATATTGAAAAAGCATCTTCTCAGGCCGTCAAAGTAGAGACCTCAACATCGCCTCGGCTACTGTGGGGGCGATGTGGAGGCCACTGCTCTTAGACCACACGACTGCTTACCATCAGGTGGAGTGTGGTCATTTTGACGAGCAAATTAAAAAAAGAATAAAAAAAATTTGATATTATATTATTTAAATCGAAAAGCAGCAAAATACAGCGATTTTATACAGGCAAAATGCTGGCCCAACGTACGCTGGTCTATATTCTATATACCGACGTAAGAAAACGTATTTGCTGTAAGCCTCAAAAACCACTAGTAATAATTGACTTAGAAGGATATCTTTATAGCTAACATGTAAAACAAAAAAAATATACGATTTTAGAATCATGTTCCTACGATTTATAGTTTATGAAAAATTATTTTTCCAATTTCAGAAAAGTTTTTTGGCTCTGGTGAACATTTCATGTTTTGAGGCTTACAGCAAATACGTTTTCCTATGTCGATAGATCTGTTTACGTTGGGCCAATATGTCATATATATTACAAGCAAACAATATCAGCAATAATGTAATCGTAAACATCGGTAACGATGGTGTGAACTGGTACAGTTAGATAAGTTTCACACTACCTTTTGGCTCAAGTACAAATTAGTTTTTTAAATGCATTTAAATTAAAATTAATATACATAAAATGCTGAAAACTAGAAAACTGAAATATGGCACACAGATGCTGTTTCGGATTTGTCAAGGTTCACACAGAGATAAATATGACTTTCTTGTGTCTATTTTGATATGTCTAAAAGTAAACTTATTTGTTAAAATATTAGGTGTCGGATATTACAGCTTGTTAGTTTGTCCTGTTCTGCAGTCGAAGGAGAGAAACGAAATGAAGGCAACATGAACTTTAAACGGGGATGGAATAAATAAGTTTAAAGGTATGGTAGAGATAAATAGTACCAGGATACTTTTTATAATACATGTCAAATAACTTTAAATGTCGACGTGACCCTAGAAGCTGTTGCGTGTATTTGAAATCTTAGTTGCTATTGCTATGGAATAACAGCAGGCGTCAGATAGTATTTAATAAATTACATTATTTTGTTGATCACATGGTTTCGATCATAATTGCTGATTGTACTGTAGGTTCGATACCCGGCTTGAAGCCAACTAGATAGCTGTTGTTTATATCCTTGTTTATGTACTCTACAACAAGTTACATAACTAATAAAATGACTTCACTATATCGATTAATCTTTGAAATAATAAATGTAACACGTTTTCCACTGAATTGAATTTATATATCTGATTAATGTTTATTTCTCTTGGTAGCTCTCGGTCATGCAGTCATAACTTTTACAGTCGTAGAAGATGGTCACGAACGAAGACACAGACAGCTGAAGAAAGATGTATAGAATACAAACAGTCCAAAGCGATGTATGCCACCTACGAGCATATCGCCAGCAATGGTTTTATGACCCACGTAATAGAAAGCGAGCTTACTGTTGTCTACCAGGCTCAGTTTACAATTCCGCGCGGAATCAAGCCCTAAGCGCCGCGCGCCGCACAGCAGTCACATTATGTACACGCCACTGAGACAGGCATTATTATATTCTTACTGTAAATTACCTACGAAGACCAAGACCAAGTGTTGTTCGTAAAGCATTCATAAAAATTGAATTCGATTACTGCTTCAAGAATTAAAAACCACGGAAGTATAATAATATGGTATGACAACATATAGTTACATTTATTAGTTTACTTTTAACCGTTTTATTAGCTTATAACACGTATGCAATGTGCATCTATAAATTTTGTTTGCGTATTGAAGTAGCAGTAATAAATAACTGATCAATTTTGTTGTTCGTTCACACGAAACGGACGTGAGAAAGAAATGCAACGCTTTGCGTAAACTGTGTTTCAATCACTTTGCCGGACTAGTAGGGCTGCCATATTTTAAACAAATAGAGAGCATTCGTGCAGAAAATTGTTAAAATTATTTCCATAAATAATCCGTATTTTATTTGCTTGTTTTGTTTAGGAAGTAGTTATTTTGCATTACTTATTAATAGATGGACAAGCAAACATGTAACATTAATCTTTCATTTTATTAATTTAGTAGCAAACTCATGGCTGTGAAAACAGCATCTATTGCTAAGAAATTTTTAGGAGGCTTGATTTGCTATGGATATCATATAACTCATGGTCATGTTGTATTTAATTTCCTTTTACACTCAACTAAAATATTGGTTACTCTCACGTACAACCTAAGTGTGCGACATTGTGTGATAGATAGATGGTTTAAACCGAATTGAATCGAAAGCTACCCGAAAACTTGTAATAAAATATGTTAACTAAATTATGTGTGTATATGTACCAAATTAATTACTTGAGGTATATGTCATATTATATTATTTCAGAATGATTTACTTACTGTTTTCTAGATGTTCTATTAGGGACAAAAGCGTGTCGTCAAAGTTGCCGAGATAGCTCTCCGGATAGCGAAGATGTAGTGGCAGTGGGCAGGGCACATAGCACGCAGGACCGATGGCAGTTGGGGCAGAAAGGTTCTGGAGTAGCGGCCACGCACTGAAATACGCAGCAGGAGCAGACCACAGGGTGGACCGACGACCTGGTAAGGGTCGCGGGAAGCAGTTGGATGCGGGTGGCCCAAGACCGTACTGTGTGGAAAACCTTGGGGGAGGCCTATGTCTCAGCCGAAAGATGTCCGTCTTTCAGCTGAGATGATGTGTCATCAAAGTGATTTTTAATAGCATATTAACCGTAAAGTCCACGGCAGTGGAGCGACATCCCCAACCGTTGCTCCATTAGGTTCCCCGCTAAAGCGCAGTTCCGCCACCACTTAATGCGTTTTACCTCGTACAGTTTAATTCCCTTTCCTACCAGTAATATAAATGTGAAAGTGATCTCTCATTTACACGTAAACCTTTGAATGAATTTAGATGAAAAATACACAAATAGATGATATCCTGGATAATACAAAGCATTTTTTATTTCGGTATTCTTCGGCTTCAAGCATGCAAAGCTGCGGGCAGAAACTAGTAAATAATGTTTCACCGATAGTGAAACTCTGTTGCAACGTATTTCCTTTATGATATTGCAATATGCAAATATGCAACCTCTGATTGGCAACTTTGTGACGAAGCCAACTCTTATTTATATTTAAATCTTTGAATGGATTTGGATGATATTGTCTTCTGTTTACGCGAATGTTATTCATTGAAATTAAACTACTATATACGGATTATATAGTAGTTTAATTTCAATGAATAACACCACCATCCTAAACAGTTAGCTACCGTGGGAATGTCTTTGTTTCAGAGAGCCCACGGGATCTGTGACAAGAAACACCTGGACGCCGAGCTTCAACATGTCAAGCAAGTACTGCAAGACAACAAGCTCCAACAGCCGCGCCGCTGTCACAGATCCCGAGAAAAGCCAGCCACAGTCGAGCGCCAGCCTGCTATACTACCTTATGTGAAGGGTGTCACTGACAAGATTGGCTACATCTTGAAGCGAGCTTCAATCAATACATACTTCAAGCCGCCAACGAAGATAAGTCAATTTTTACCATCTGTCAAGTGCCAACTACCTTTACAAGATGCAGGGGTCTACAAAATAGATTGTGACTGCGGACTCTCATACATTGGTCAAACCAAGAGAAGCATAGGCACCCGCATAAAAGAACACATAGCTGATGTAAAACACCAACGCTCGTTGAAGTCTGCTGTGTGTGAACATGTGCAACAGGGGACCAACCACTACCTGAGATTTGACAAACCACAGATGCTCGCTAAAGAACACCGATTCCTACCAAGGATGCTTCGCGAGGCTATTGAAATCAAGAAACATCCTAATTTCAATAGAGAAGATGGTTGGAGTGTACCACCAGCTTGGGATCCAGTAATCCAAATAGTCAAACCCAAGAAGAAGCAATCCACAGCTAGACTTCATGATACTTTGAGCTCATTCTGCGTAAATAGAAACACCCATGATTAAATTATGTTCGGGTACTTTGAAATAACTACACTGGAACATTGAGACAACTACCATCTTAGTCTCCCCGTGACCATGGCTGCTGAAAAGCAACCGAAACGTCGGGGAAAGTGTAAAAATAAATCTAAATAGTATAATAGTATAGTAATAGTATAAATAGTTTCAATAATTTAAATAGCTTAAAAGTTTGTAAAGTTTAATAGTGATTATAGTAGTGTAACAGTTTTTCAAAAAATTTTGTAACAGTGTCAAATAAACAACGCGATAAAATCCGTATATAGTAGTTTAATTTCAATGGATTTGGATGACTTCAGTCACAGATAGAGCTTATCCTGTATTAGCACATAGGATATTTTATTACAGCGTGCCCTTAGGCTTTATGCAGACGAATCCTCAGGCAGACATTAGTAAATAATATCTTTCCACCGACGCCGAAGCTCTGCTGCGGTGTATATCCTTGACAATAATTATGAGCCCCGAGATCGGTTTTGGGGCTCATAACGTCTAAAACTGACAATTTTCGGACGAAGCCGGTAAAGTGGCAACCCTACTGGTAACAACGGATATTTATTGTTGAAGTTCAATGCAAGCATAATAATACGCACACGTTATGATGTTGCTATTGTTATAGCCAATAAACTACTCTGTCAGCCTCGATAATAACGTGGCAGCATCTTCATTAATTAATTAAAGCGTTAATACTGTTCGCTTATACAATATGCAACTAAAATTGAAAAGCTTTATTTTAGCTCCTTTATAGTTTGATGAGAAAGGTTGCATAGATAGTTTACAAACTTAAGTGAACTGTTTATTTTTAAGTAACGACTCTCTAAACCGAAATTATTTAGTAATAAATGTTTTTTGAATTAAGAATATATCGCCGTATACGCTCCTTAATATCTCCGTATTTTATCCAACTATATTTTACACAAATAGAAAAATTCTATGGTGGCGTGCCGAATACGTTTGCAAAAAGCACGCTCAGAATTTCTTCACAGAATTTTTTCTTTTTAACATGGCGGAACGCATTTTACGCATACCTTTCCGTGGAAAAAGGGTAGCGGAGTGGTTATGTTGGGCTTACCCGGGGAAAGATGGAATGTGCCGCATACAACCGACTAAATTTACCAGTGTGCCAACCCACTGTCTGAAGGGTGGGTTGGTTCCTGGAACTGGTCTTACAGCAAAACCTAGCCTAACCTGGGGAACAAACCCAAGATATAGCATAAAAGGCAATAAAAACATAATTTATAGGTTTTATTTAAGTATATAAGTGATTTTAGCCAGTTGAGTAATTCGAGTCGTACTACAATTGACTCCAAGCTCACCGCTATATTAAAAGTGCAGAGGAAGTGATTGATATCTTAGTCAGTTAACCTCATTTGGCGCAAACCGCGAAGAATAAGATTTGAGCGTAATTATACGAGTTTCCTTTGTATACAAAAATAACTGTTATAAACGACAAGATAGTTGTTTGTGTGCTAATTGAGAATAATCTGCATTATGCAATTGCCGGATATTTTGTGTAATTGTTAATTCACTAAGTACTTAATAACATAATTAAAGTTTATTTATTTTGCAGTTTTTGCAAGAATGATAGTAACATCTGTTGCTGCAGACATGAGATTAGCAATCATAACTGTTTAATATTTAAGACTGGGTTCTATTTGCGGCTTTGTTCCCGTTTCTTTATCTTGTCATTTTTTTAAATTACGGACATCATTGAAAACCTATCGTGTCTGGCCGACGGTGTGCCACTGCGACCCATTAAATTAAAAAGTAGTTGATATTTTCGTACAGGATTCAAGCTGCTGCCGCTGCGACTCAATAGCTTAAAAAGTATTCAATATTTTTCTACAGGACTCAAGCTATTTCCAAAACAGAATTTCGTGAGAATTCGTTTAGCCGTAAAAACTTAACAAATAGACGGATTTATATTATTACTACATTATGACCGCAAGACATGAGTTTTAGTAACAAGGAGCGTTTTAAATACGTATATATTTAGGGAAAAAGAATTAGAATTAATGTGTCTGCATAGTTTTGGGTCTTCATAACATGACCACGTTGCTATGTTCCGAGAGAAGTTGAAGAAGCTAAAAGCAATTAGATTGCGTAAAGATATTTATATTTTCTACTGTAATCTTTACGATCACGTGTGGCGTAGTGGTTTTAGTGGTCGCCTCGCCACTGTCGCCGCGACGATTGTTGCGGGTTCGATCCCCAAACGATACAAAACTTTGTGTGAACCGTAAATAGTTGTTGCAAGTTTTGGTGTTTTTGGTGTCCGTTGTCTGAATGTCTGTAAAGTCCCCCGCGATACAGGAAATATTAAAAGAGAGAATGTCGTCTTTTTAAAAAAAGGAATGACAAAGGAAGGGTAAGGTTAGCCAGCCATCGTTTTAGGTACCAGGTGAAAGAAGGCAATTTAAGGGGACCATTTCAATATCCATGCTGGTATTAAGAATTAATTCACAAAAAAGCTCAACAGTTAACAACTTTTTATGTAATACTAGTTGTTAGCCACGACTTCGTCCGCGTGTAATTTTTTTTTGCGTTTCCCTATTTTTGTGTAAAGAAATTAGCGTAAGTTACTCCCTATTCCCTCCCTAAGTTACTCCCTTAGTTACTATAATACTAGTTATCTGCCAGTGAAAGTCCCGACAAAATCGGTTCAGACGTTTCAGAGATTAGTCAGCACAAATAGACAGACAGAGACAAAAATTTCAAAAATTGATGACATTATATAAGTACCATAGTAATACTTTCATATGCATTCAGTAAAAAACCTTTATTTTGATATTATAAACAGATATTTCAATTTTATTATTTGTATAGATATTTTAGATACTTTGGACGAAATGATTAGAAAGAAAGAAAGAAAGAAAGAAAGAAAAATGTTTTATTTGCATCACCATATATACATAATAGAAATATATATAGAAATGTTCGCCGCGGGAGTAGCTCACGCTCAGTAGTTTATATCTACGTGAATACCAGATCCACTTTACCAGAATACTCAGAACTTCCATGAACTTCAGTGGAGGACTAACTATGGAAAGTAATATAAGATGCTATTCCCCGCGGAGTTAACTTTAGACGCAATCATATAAATGTTTCGTTTATTCAAATATTATTACGGCCAAGAACTTGTAGATTTGAATGTTAAATGTGTGTACAATGTACATATGTAAAAGCTATTTATAGTTGAGGTGAAAGTGAAAATGTATGCCTTCTAAGTGTTCACGTTAGTATGGTCGAGGTCATCTGTGTTGTAGTAGATAAACTATTGATCGGCGGGGTCGCGTCCGCATGTGCAAGTGATTCGCGAGGCCCCGCCGATAGCGGTTTTGTCGAGGAACACCGTGGTAGGTTTAATCGGTATTCCGGGAGGTACATTATTCCTTTTTCCATCTTTCTCTTTTACCCCGGCGAGTCCGACATAACCCCTCCGCTCGCCCCCGCGGAGGGGTACGCATCAATGCAATCCCCCACGTTAAAAAAAGAATTGGTTCTCTGTAAAGTCGGTTTACCGACGACAGTTTAACGTGACAACGTCATAACGTGCCTTTCGCTTGTTCGTGTAGCGCTCTCACTCCGATCGTAACGTTACAATGAGCGTAACGGGATAATGAGCGTAACGGGACAATGAGTTATCCTTTTTCGTGCGTGCAGCCGGCGTTCATCGATTTATTAGACGTTGTCACGTCAAAAAAGATAAACTATTGATAACATAGACTATGTCCTTTTCCTTCTCACACTGAGAAGAGGTCCATGCTCAGTAGTTATATTATTATATTTTTATAGATCTTGCGTGCGGCTTTGCTCGCTTAGATGTAAGTAATGTAAGTAGGTTACTTTAGGTTGGGTTAGTAACAGTACTTTTTCATGGATAAAAAGTACTCTATGTCCTTATTTGTAACAAAATTTCATGATGATCTGTCGAGTAGTTAAGGCGTGAAAGGGTACTTAACAAGCAAATAAACATACTTACATTCGTATTTATAATATTAGTTAGGTTGAGGTTAGGCTACTACCATTAGATATTATAAAATAAAGTCCCCTGACGCGTCTGTCTCTGTTCGCGGTAAACTCAAAAACTACTGAACGGATTTGCATGCGGTTTTTGACGTGACAACGTCTAGTAAATCGATGAACGCCGGCTGCACGCACGAAAAAGGATGACGTATTGTCCCGTTACGCTCATTGTCCCGTTACGTTCATTGTAACGTTACAATCGGAGCGAGAGCGCTACAAGAGCGAGCGAACGGCGCGTTATGACGTTGTCACGTTAAGCTATCGTCTGTAAACCGTCTTTACAGACAACCAATTTTTTTACCAATAGATAGAGTGATTCATGAGAAAGGTTCAGGTGTATAATTTGTTAAGGATTTTTGTGTTACTACCCGTGCGAAGCGGGGGCGGGTTGCTAGTTAGTTATAAGTGCGTGACTACCGTTGCTGATCATAACGGTTTGGGTATTATTTTCTGCTTATGCAATATATTATCAATGATTCTTTTGATGATGACTTTGATTATGTATATAGAATCCATGGCAATTAACCAAAGGATCAGTTGATTTGTTCGGCTCAGAATGTCGACACAGCAAAAATTTTGTGTCAATGAGCTTTCGGGAACCTGTATAATTATATTCATGCCACATACAACAATATGGCGTAGCGGTATAGCATCGGACTACATTGCATGAGTTCTTGGTTTCGCTTCCCTAGTCGCGCAGATTGTCATTGGATTTTTCTGTTAAGAAATTCTTTGTAGTAGCTCAAAGTATGCAAATATAATATATAATAATACAGTAAACTTGCACTCAATTGAGTGCTACCTAAAACCATACATGACGAAATGTGGGTTTAATACTCCTAATATACTTACCATTTCGGGTATATAGACATCGGCACATTTTTCTTAAGACTTCTCCCGTAGACTTCCCATTTCTTTCCTAGAAATCATTCCTGTGTCTTTACAAACATACAAATAGCGGATGCAATATAGGTAGCGAGTCTATTGATGCCAGAAGGGCAAAGTTCCAGGCTGCTGCTAATGAGAATTCCTTAACAGAAATATACCAATAACATTTTGCTCTACCCGACAATTAAACTCAAGATCTCAGTACCTGATCAGGGTGCCTAGTGCGAGTTGTTTTTACGTTACGATCGAAACATTTACCGCGTTTGGCTCTGTGATTGGTTAGGAGCTTGGAGCGGGCATACCGGAGAGCCGAACGTCATAAACGTGTCGATCACGTTAACATTATCTGAGACCTCATGTACAGTACTTACATCCACTACCACTACTTTATTTATTTATTTGGATCGCCAACAAATGATACACATTTCTTACTTCTAAATAATAATTTACAAACATGCCTTGTGCTCATTCACTTACAGGCAACCACATCTAACAAAAATAAAAAAATTCGCCACAAAAACTAAGTAAAAAACTCTAAATACATTAACATAATATTAAAATTAAAATTATATTGAAATTAAAAAGAAAGAGATATAGGTGGTATATATAATATAATAATAATAATATTCTATCACATACACACAACACCATCTAGCCCAAACTAAGCAGAGCTTGTACTAGGGGTACTAGACAATGGATAAAAATACATATATACTTTTTTTTTGTAAATACATACATATTATAAATAGGAAAACCAGACCAAGACAAATATTCATGTTCATGCACACAAATGTTTGACTTGTGCGGGAATCGAACCCGCGACCTCAGGCGTGGCAGTCGGTTACACGGACCACTATGCCATCGAGGCTGATAAAAAAATAAACCGGTGCAAACCTTACGTTATATTTGGTCTGTCCTATTTTCTACGACATAATATGCGTCATGTAAATACAAACTTCACAAACCCTGTTATGCGCGCAAGTAACCTGGACTTGCGTATACTTAACTAGTACTTGCGTTATGAAGCGCCATTATGTACGACATGGCTATAAAACTATATGTTCTTATAACATCTTAATCAGGAAGAGGATGTCTAACAAGATTTTAACTCGAGTAATTAACTTTTTAATGGCCTTTCTCGTCTTTAGTTTCTGTGGTCCCGTTGTATAATAAGGCTGTCGTCTGATCGTAAGGCACTAGGTTCAATATTTAGGTGGACCGAAGTGTTTGTTATTTAACTTTTCTACTAGGTAGCCGTACAGCGCTTCGAAATAGGTCCGTTAGACGGCAATTCACAATACATTTCATATTTCAATGGTACATTACTTTATATTGTAAAAATAATATATTTCTTACAATTCATACTGTTGTGATGGAAGCGTGATAGGTAGGTAAGGTAGGTTTGTCTTTAAAGACCAAAAAGGAATCAAGTTAGAAGAAAGCTAAAAGAAAATGTAGAAACAAGAATGGAAAACGGTAGATAGGTACTGAGGTAATGGCAGAAAATATAGAGACTCTACCAACAAAAGTAAGGCACTTAAGTTGATTGAGATAGGTACTAAGACTTTGACTGCACGGATGTTGAAGTGGTTTAAGTGGTCGCCTCGCCACAGCCGCCTCGCCACAGCTGCCTCGTTGAGTGTTGTGGGTTCGATCCCCACACTGGACAAAAATTTGTGTGATCCACAAATAGTTGATCCGAGTCTGGGTGTTTTTCGCGTCGGTTATTTAAATGTTTGTAAAGTCTGCCGTGATACAGGAATTATACCGAGGCGTCATATTAAAAAAAATGGAGAAGGCTCTATCAAGAAAAGCAAGGCTCTTAAATTGATTAAGATAGGTACTAAGATACACAGTATATAGCTTCAAATGGAGGTATGTCCCCAAGTAGGCTTCTATATACTACCATGAGTTGCAAGAACGTGGACAGCCTGTCTGACAGTAAACGGTAACTGTAGCCTATGAAGAATCACTCGAGCGTTGCCGGCGGCCCTGACAGAAAAGATTCTTTTTTTGACGGATCGTGCATCGCGACAGTTTAGCTTCAAGTGTTGAAAGCGTTTATAGGTTTCGGTAACCACTTACCAGTAGGCAGGCCATATACCTTCCTGCAACTTTAGGTACTCTACTCAAGGTAGGCAGACCGTATCCTAGTTTGTCTACCAGGTAGTACGAACTGCACGTATGCCATAGTAGTTTTCAGTGGTCATATCACCACTGCCACTGCGCCGAGTGTTGTGGGTTCGATCTCCATACGGGACATTGTGTAATGCCGTAAATTGTGTAATTCACAAATTGTTGTTCCGAATCTGGGTGTCTCTTGTGTCTGTTGTTTGCATGTTTGTAAAGCCCCTGCGAGATAAGAATTATTCATAGCTGGCTTTAAAAAAATTACAAATGTAACATAATGTCATAAGCGACCTGCTTGCTTGTTTGAAATCCTGGTAATATAAATTATAAATAAACAAATTGTTGTTTGTATTATTCTAAGTGGTCACAATTACAACGATGTTACAAATATAAGTTGCAAATCTATTTTACACTCTTCCTTTTCATAGATCATAAGTATTCATAGTGCATCTTTATAGTTCCATTAACTTACTTTGCTTTAATCTGTAAAGTCTTAGAATACTTGACATAATAAAAAAATAGTGTCTGGTCACTAGCGTGTTACCGCGGTTTAATTAAAAGGTTAATAATTTTAATCTCTAAGCAAAACAGCACCATCTATCTATACGAAATCGAAAGTATTATGAGAATCCGGTTCTATAGCATCGGCTACTTGTTTACTAACGGTAAGTCATTCGCTATAAAAGTGAACGGACACAGCAAACAATCATGCACTTTAACTGTGGTTTTCATAGATGGCGTTTAAATCAATAAAAAGACAATTTTTTTTTATAAGGGATTTACAAACAATAACAATAAACATTCCAAGTAAACGATAATAAGTATAAATAATATAAGTACGTTATGATGCTTATCAGTACTATGAAAACATATGCCTGCTTATTCTTATTCTAAACTGGGCAATTCCTAACAGCCAATCCCTATAACACTTTGCCTGACCCGTGTATTGAACTCAAGACTTTAGAATCGGCTGTAAGCATAACAGCATACTTTTACTACGAGATGAACCATATAGTCATGCCCGGCTTAACAATGTGATTAAAAACGAAATCCTATAATCAAGATAATATCAGCCCCGTATTAAACTGTCCTACTGCTGGTCCGTACTAGCAGTAGAACAGTTCCGTACCTCGTATCAGTGTGAGAAGGGTAGGCCATGGTCCAGAACATTGGCGCAGTGCGGGTTGGCACTTCATATGATCTAGAATATTACGGAGGACCCTCACTGATTCTCAGACATGCAGCTTTTCTCACGATGTATTCCTTCACAGTTAAAGCGAGCGGTCATAAAGTAATTGATACGCACATAATTTAAAAAATTCAGAGTTTGATAGCTTTGGAATTACACCGACTCGAGACTTCTGCGTGGCAGTCTAACGGTCTCCCACTAAGCTACCGCTGCTAATAAAGATGCAGCCAATTAATGTACGTGCTAGTATTTAAATAAGAGCTCACCACCTGACCTTTACACCCCAATTAGTATAACATAGGTAAGCTATAACCTGTCTTCAGCTCATGTTCAGGCGTGTTAATGAATTATCGTGTTGTAGATCTAGGAATTCGATTCAAGCCACGTCGTGCACTGTGAGGTCACGAAGGTTAATATGTAAGCAATAACCGCATCTTTGCATATTGATCCCGACTTGGAATTTATATTGATAGGTTGTGAGAAGGTAATTGAGATGGGCTTTTTAACTACGCTATAGTATAAAGAGGTAGAGTTTGTGGTTTGGATGTAGGTAATCTCTGAAAGTACCAGTCCGATTTCAATAATTCTTTTTGCATTAGGTAGACCAGTTTTGATGAAAGGATATAGGAGCAATAGAGAAGAGAGATGGGCAGTAATAATAAATGTGGGTGAAAGCGAAAGAAAAAAACATCTAAAAATAAGCCCTCTAATAGGCGTCATAGAATTTCTCCGCATCACACTGGACTGGTAGTGTGCCCAGAAGACTGGCAGCAGTGCCACGTTGAATGGCAGAAAGATGAGCAGTAATAATAAATGTGGGTGAAAGCGAAATAAAAAAACATCTAAAAATAAACCCTCTAATAGGCGTCATAGAATTTCTCCGCATCACACTGGACTGGTAGTGTGCCCAGAAGACTGGCAGCAGTGCCACGTTGAATGGCAATAATTATTCTTTCCACGAAATAAAGGTCTAGTCACGGGAAGCGTCGATTAGCTTTTTCGCGATTTTTCTCTATAGAGCACGAGCACTGAGACTCATCATGAGAGTCTCCGCGGAAACAGCAGCAGTAGCGCCAGCACAACCAGTCGTGCTGCGCAAGACTGTCAACACGCGTAGCGACCCACACCCACCTACCCAGATGGGTTGGCCTTCGGTTTTGGAAGACTCCAGGGCCTCAATTACATGCCGATCGTTCTTTTCCCATCGTCACGTGCTCCGGCACGGTCTGCCATTAGGTTCAGGATGAGCTGGCACGCCGGTGGTGACAAGAGCACGAAAGAAAAGTAATGCTTTACTAAAGCATGAAAATAATTTATGTTATAATATGACATGCACTAAGGACAGTTCCTGTGTTATAGTGGGATCATCGACCCGAGCCATCGGTCCACTTGATGGTAAGTGGTTATCGCGCCTTATGGACATTGCTATGTTTATAAACATCACAGAAACGTTTCCAAGAAAACACAAGAAAGCCGCTTCACAGATCTTGAGATCCTGAAAAATTTGAGTAACTGTTTGACTTGTAAAGAACATTACCTACAAGTCCCTAGACAATTATACTACTTTGAGCATCGGTGATCGGCGATTTATTATATACTGGGCATATGAGATTTCGGGTTCGATACCCAAGTCGGATAAAGAGTACATGGGATTTTCTTTAAAAGCCTATTTAGCAGCACGATGTTTGAAATGTGTCTGATAAAACGGCAATAAGCTCGCCTTCTCTAACGTGGGACCTAAAAACATAACTGGCAAAATGTTTTACATATTATGTGATTGAGATGGACAAACCGTATTTGGCTTTTGATAGTAAATTATTATTATTATTTGTTTCTCTTTCACGGGTATGTTCCTAATACGTTAGGAAAATACCCGGCCCTTTGGGAGGCTTACACGGAGACATGGGTCCAACGTAAAGAGGCCTTTCGAGAGTTTTAATCAAAGGTGGGATGGAACACCTACAGCGGCACTAGCCGCAGCAGGCGTAGGACTATTGCTATGTATGGATTCTAATATATGGGCTATGGGTATGGGTGTTTGATGGACTGGTATATTGGTAACTATGGATGATAAAACGGCATCTGCCCTGAACACTCTAATAGCATCAATCGAATGGACAGACGGTGACTCGCCAACTCACTAGATGGGCCCCCTGTATAGCCACTATAGGCATACAAGCCAGCAGCAGAGGGCAACACCGGTGCGAGCGGCTAGGGGTGTCGAGCGGTGCGGCGCCGGTTTCGCCATCACGGGTCTCGTGAAAACGGAGACCCGGAGCGGGTTTCCCCGTAGTTATGCCCTTGAAAATGATACTTCCAAGCATGTAGCTTTAGCGGCCCCCCTCTGACCGGCCGATCAAGGCAAACCAGAGTTGAGAGTCCTACTGCGCTCTTGAAGTTCCACCCCAGCCAACCAGTAACGGCAAACTGGGGATGAGGCCCTCACCGACTCTCTGAGGCATTTAGGACCGCAGTGTCGCCACTCACATTCAGCTCGCCACAAGCTACCCTGCGGTTTGTGCGCTTTTATTTAACCTGGTGATACATTTTTTGTTTATATCACAAGGCGAAGGTGGTAGTTTAAAAGCTAGTATACTATGCCCTCCGGTATCGCGTTAGTCTCATGAGGAGATAACGACTGTCCCAGAGGGGTTCAATTAATTATTATTATTATTATATTATAGATGCAGTACACATGTGGATACCTCTTTGAAGTTGCAGGCGTAAAGTCTTAAACATAATACTGTTAGTTATGCTATTAGTAATATAATGTTGTATAATAACAATATACTGTGCTAAAACAATATAAGCATGTAACTGTCAATGCGGGTGGCCCAAGACCGATCTGTGTTGAAAACCTTTAGGAAGGCATATGTCCAGCACTGGATGTCTTTCGGCTGAGATGATGAACTGTCGATGTCGCAGCGATAGAGGCTACAGTAGTAAAATAGAATGGTAGCAACTAAGTAGTATTTAAATTTTATTTTTGTTTGTCTATTCTTTTTGTGGTATTTTTCTTAATTAACACTGTGTTCGTCTTATGAGTACTACAGCTCACGTAATGTGTTTATAGTGTGCGTGAGAACGCTGGTACCCTAAACACAAGTTGAATCTTATTCTGGGTACCAGAGTTTATCGTAAATACTAAATATCGTGTTTGTGACGCTGTTATTGTATTTTTGTGCCAAATTAAGAAATTAATTTTATTATTATTATTATAGAAAGCACTACTGCTATGGATAAGGTCTCGGGCTCAATTCCCTGGTAAGGCAGTGTTATTTGAGTTTTCTGTCACGAAAGTCTTAGTTGCGGTATGAAGACTGGAACTGTGCCCGGTAAACGACACTAGTCTCGATCCTATTACATGGGCTTTAAACAATGGCTGGCGAATTGTGGATGTGTAGGTCGAAGGTACCTCGCTAAAAACCTAAAACCCTAGGACGACCTCAAAAGAAAGGAAGATAGGTATATCACCGTCTTCCCGTTCGTGAAAGAAGCGTGAGACTATTTGCGTGTTTATTATGTAGTATGCTATTTCAATTTTAATATTAATTATACGTATTACTCATCATGCGAAAAGCGATACTGTAAAATCTGTTGTAATGCTTTCCCATTAAAGCCATTAGAAGAAAAGCGTATCATTTAAAGGGTATTAAAGAATGTAAGTTCAAAACCTACCTAGATAGGAATATTTAGAACCAGCTTTAGTTGTTTATTAAGATTATGATTTTAAAAAGAAAACTGCCTGGAGTTATACTAATATGTATTATAAATGTCGATGTTTGATAAAAAAGTACCCGAACGTATTTTGTTGCAATTTAAATTTAAGAGTACCTTATTTATGTAAGGATACCTAGGACATAAAATACGGGTAACAGTTTTTTACAGTCAAATTATGACGCAACAAGTAAAGCAGATTCTTAAATAAAAATTTATATAATTAATACAAATTTTATTTAAGAATCTGATTTATTTGTAAATAGTTGTTGTCTTAAATCATTTTGGTTGATAAAAATAGATATTAGGAAGATGTTCTGCGACCCTATATGCTATGTTTTAGCTAAATTCATAACATCAGTATTCTTGTAGTTAATGGTTGGCTGTTGGTGTGGTTTAATTTGTCTTTTTTACTGTTTTGCTGTCATTTATGTTTAGTTATCGCTTTCTTTTTTATCATGTGTAATTTTTTTAATTCCTTATCTTTATATCTAAACTAATATTATAAAGCTGAGGAGTTTGTTTGTTTATTTGTTTGTTTGGTTGAACGCGCTAATTTCAAAAACTACAGGTTCAAATAGAAAAATTATTTTAGTGTTGGATAGCCTATTTATCAAGGAAGGTTATAGGCATCACGCTACGACCCACGGGAGCGGTGCACTAATTATAAACGTGGTTGAAACCGCGGGCACAGCAAGTTATTATATGTATATTACTAGCCAAACCCGGCTAGGTATTGCTGTAGCATTTATTGTTAGGGAAGTAAATAAAATCATTCCATATTTCGTTCCCGAGAGAACTTTGGAATAAAAATTCCTGGTATAGAAATGCAATCCAATCCATCGATCACTTTTCGAGTTTTGCGGACACAGACATATGGAAGCTGAATTTTTACATATAAATTTATTTTTCTTTTATAAATAATGGGTTCGATATTTCTATAAAGCCTTCCTTAACGTTGAAGTGTGGAAATATAGTTTCAGTTATAGTAACTGATGCGTTTAAGATATGCGTGTTCCGTAGACATTTGATTGACTGAGTGCTTGTTGTTTTTGAAGAGTATGGACAGCAATAAAGTATTGGATAAATTGATTCTTGTAAGGCTTTTATTGACACGAAGCTATTGATAGCTGATGAAGAAACATTTAATGATGCAAAATAAGAATTATAGTGAGTCTTCGTGACTGATGTAGGCTTAAAGTTGGCTAACGAGACTGCGATTAAAAGCAACTTATTAATATGGTATCACGTTTTACTCTCTTATTGTATCGAAATATATTGATAGCAGTGTTAGCAAATCGCATTCAAGGTTATATTTTGCACTCTATTACATTTCTCTGCATTGCTAAGAGTTAGGCAAAGGACTCACCTTGCACTACACTCATATTTTAATCAAATAATGTTTAACTTCCACCTAAAATAAGGCAAGCCTTTTGTTCTCTGTATACTATAAAGAGAAACTAAAAGAAATACATGCATGAAAGAAATACATACAGCGATAGCTCAGTGGGGAGACCAACAGACTGCAATGCAGAGGGTCTCGGGTTCGAACCCACGTCACGCACCTCTGACTTTCGGAAGTTATATGACTTTTCGAAATGATATGGGTATTGATTGACAATTATCGCCTGCTCCGTGCCTCGGAGAGCACGTTAAGCCGTCGGTCCCGGCTGCCATGAACATCTATGGCAATCGTTATTGGGAAGTCAGTGACCTCTAATATCCTGACACTGGTCTAGCCTTAGGGTACCGTTAGCCTTCGGGTTGCGGAGGTCAGATGGCAGTCGCTCCGTGTAAAAACTGATATCCAGCCAAATCCGGTTAGACTAGAAAGCCGACCCCATGTGACTGGGGAATAATAAAGGCTAGGGAGAAGAAGAAAGAAATACATACTAATGCCTATATACACGAACTAGTGAGAAATGTTTTACATAGACATTTCGCAAGCTATGGTTTTAAATAGGTCTCACGTTATAAGGCACAGCTCCAGACTCCGTTCTGCTACTGAGTATTGACTGAATTACCAGAAGGCCGTCAAACACGTTACTTCTTAAAAAAATAAGTCTTTATCTAATAACATTCCTTCTATCTCGGGTATCAAACGTAGGTTCACACAAACTAGCTACAATTGTGTCCACATTTATCACTGGATGGAGATAAGAACTTTTTGTAATAAAATTATAGAAATTACATAAGTAGACTTGCTGCTAAGCACAATGTCACGTGACAATATGCTTGACAATTAAATACGGAGCTCTACGTGAAACCTATTTATTAGCAATTTGAAGACACCCAGATTGTACTCTTCAGTAAAAACAGACATATGCAAAGAATACCACTCAAGACATAAGTTATAGTATTAACAAAACTCTTAAGAACAGTAAACATAGGCCGCTAGCTTCCGACACCGCCCATGTTACTACCTGAGTATAATAAACTTTATATAAGCAATGTCGAAAGGCGCGAGTGCAATGAGTTCATTAGTAGCCACCTGCTACAATTATACTTAATTCGCGGTACCTACAAACGCAATAGAAAGCTCGCGAGGTATTGCACTCGGGGTAGCCCTTTTACTCGCATGATTTAACGAATTGTTTCCGTAGAAATTGTTCTATTTGAGATTGGTGCGATAAAATACCGAATATCTCTATAGATTTGATCTTTGGTTACCTCATTGCTTATCAATATTATGGATGGAGTCCTTTTTCTATTCGTAGATTTTTCGATAACCGCAAGAAAATAGTAAATTTCAACATACATTGGGCTTAAAGTGAAGGGCCATAAATCTTAGGACAGGAAGTAAAGTACGCGTAATTGCACAAAGCAGACATATTTTTTGTATTAGGTACCATTCTAATAATAATTGGTAATGCCAGTGCGCTAAATATAAAGTTTAAAATATACGGTACTAAAACTCGAATGTTCTCTAGCCTCACATACGAGACTGCTTTGGAGAGAAATATGAGCGCAGAGCGTTTCCGGCCCAGTGCTGAGTGTAGGAAGTCAAGCGACAGTATCAGAACAAACTGGATACGTTCCGATACAGGACAAAGACCTATCGAGCGGTCACTTCCCTCGGCAATGATCTGGAGCCGGAGGAAAGTTGTCCACGGCCGCTCATATAAATGCATGAACTTGATACCGTCTTGCACTTTTCCGCGCGGACCAGTGCATGCAACACTTTTCCTTTCGCAATACGCGTTTTCCCTTAACTAAATAATGTGATTATATATATACACATTTCATGCAACTTACATTATACAAAATGGCAAAATGGGAGCTTTTGGTAAGTTTTCTATTTATGTAATAGATTAAGAAATGTTCAATTGTAGAGTCATAAATATGGGCTGATCGGTTCTTTCACATCTGTTAGTGTAAGTAATTTATTACTCGTTGAAATGTAGGTAAACGTTTGCGTTTTGTTATACGCAAATTAAATATCTATAGTGAGATAACGAGGAGTTTGTTGATCGATATCTATGCGTTTCGGTTTTGACTAAGATAAATTGTTTAACCAGCTATTATTTTTAGATTTTGGTCGCTTTCGCTGCGGTGGTGTGCTGCACCGAGGTTGAAGACGCCGAGCAAAAGAAACGAGGTGCGGGCAAGGGGACCAGTTTAAATTCAATTCCTTCGGGAGCTCAAAAGCAGGACTACGCATACAGTATTTACTCATCGAACCCTAGTTCACAAAGTTCATCCAGTTCATCATACCAGTCACAAGTGCCTAACTCCTTCTACCCCAGCCAAGGAAGCAGCCAGTATTACTCGTCGCAGAATACACAATCTGATACGTCATCCTATACGTCTCAACAACAACCTCAAATCAATCTGCTGCCCCAACCGACAACCTCACAGTTCGTGCCTTTGAATTTTGTTCCGAATCCTGGATACCAAACTAAATATCAACTCGTGCCATCCAAATCACCCGGTAATATCCATCTCGCGATTTACCAGCAACCTAGCAACTATCAATCTCCACCAATAGTCCCTTACGCACCGCAGCTATTTTCGCCTAATCCTACAAGCCAAATAAATCCCCACCAAACCTTTAATATTCCACAGCCTCAAGGACATTACAATGTTGCACCAAATTACCAGCAACTGTCTCTAGGAGGTTCTTATTTGGGACAGCCTTCGACCATGTTGCTGTTCGCCCAACCGAATCAGCCTTACCACAATCTCCTATATCCTAATCCTGTTCAAAGCTTCTATAACTACTACCCATCGAACTCCCAAAGCAAGTATAACGTGCAGTATGTTCCCCAAGGATCGTCTGCCGACTACGAGAAGTTACAAAGCTCTGTGTCTCAGAGTATTTCAAAGGAAGAGAATGATATCTCCCACGGTAGCGAATATACTTCGCCGTCAGATTCCAGTTCGAGTTACAAGAGTGCCTTTACGGCTAGTCGTAATACATATGGTAAACTATAACTTTATATAGTTTTAAGCGCATAAGTAGACCCGATATCGCACGTATAGTTGCCATTACCTAACGTAACCAGAGATATTTATTGCCATGGGAATATTGTTTAGTTTTAATATATTAGTTTATTAAATATGGTATAATGTTTATTTTGTTTACATTTGTTATTGTTACTGTGGTTTGTTTGGAATTAAATGTTGCTTGTGTTTAATTGCGACTTTCATTTTCATTTATGTATTGTTTTGTATCATGTTTGAGCCATTTATACCTATACATTCCATACAGGCGTGGTAAACCATTAGAATATTTTCGATGAAAATAGATGCAAATTTCTTTTTACATAGTTACTTATAATATTAAAAATCTGCACACGTCACTGGAAAACCAGAAATATATAGCTTAATATAATAAACTTAAAAAAAGGCCTTGGCCAATTGCCAAAACCTGTAATTATTAATTAAATGTTTTGGTAAATTTAATTAAGGCATCATTTTATAAAAGCAAAGAGTAAAGTAATCTCTGCCATCTATTATTAAAAAGTTTGTTTTCTTTTCTGATATATTTTATAGTAAAACATATATTTAATTGAATTTGAAAAACAACATTGACTTCTTATATATATTAGTTTTCTGCCTAAAATGAACGTGAATGTTTGTGAATTTAACATTCCTAAAATCATAATATTTAATTGAGTTCAAAAATATGTAAATTTTTCGGTACGAGGTTTAACACAGAATACTTTTTAAACTATAACTCTGTTTTTTTATGTGATCCGGAGTTTAACAATTTATTGCATATGCATCGACAGATATAGACCTTGGTATTTGAAATCTAAACTTCAATGGCATGATTCTGGTTGGATATAAATCTGCTTATGTTTAACTTATAACCAGATATAGTAAAATATAACAGTCAAAAATAGTAAATGATCATCAAATTGCACAGCAAAATATATTTAAAGAGATCAGAATAAGTCAACGGAGCCTTTGCTTCGCGGGGCTCCTATTTTTGGGTGGGTTTAAGAAGGGACCAAACATAACCTAACCCTTCTGAGACGGAATGCAGTGATTTGAAGCGTATATGTGCTCGTTATGATATATTTTAGTAAGCATATTTTGCTGCGCAATTACTATTTTCGGTAGTCATTATATTTAATCCCATATAAAACAGCAACATAGTCTCAGGCCTCTATCCCAGGTAGACAGAGATGTTTTATACCCATATTCACCAAATAATATAATAATATATAATTCTATTCCATTCTACCACATACAACACAATCTAGCCCAAACTAAGCAGAGCTTGTACTATGTGTACTAGACAATGGATATATACTTTTTTTTGTAAATACATACATATTGTACATAGAAACACCCAGACCAAAACAAACATCCATGTCCATGCACACAAATGTTTGACTTGTGCGGGAATCGAACCCGCGACCTCAGGCGTGGCAGTCGGTTATACTAACCACTACGCCATCGAGGCCGCCAAATATGTTTAAGGCCACACATAATAATAGGGGGGGTGCACTTATTGTAGTTTTTCGGCACAGTTCCAGTTACCGTGCTGCTACAAAGAACTGATTGACAAAATAATCCAATAACACGTTATCCAGGAAAACGAATTCGAAACCTTATATCACAGCAGTCGCATTATAGTATTGTTGCGCCACCGAGGAGTAAAGTCAAGTGCACCTCAGAGGCAAATTACATATTATGTCAAAGTATGCTTTGAATTCACTTTATTATAAATGATTATACTGTTTTACAAAATATGTATTAAGTTTGGAAACAATCTTTTTCTTCTCCCTAGCCTTTATTATTCCCAAGTCACTTGGCGTCGGCTTTCTAGTCTAACCGGATTTGACTGGATATCAGTTTTTACACGGAGCGACTGCCACCTGACCTCCGCAACCCGAAGGCTAACGATAGCCTAAGGCTAGACCAGTGTCAGAATATTAGAGGGTACTGACTTTCCAATAACGACTGCCATAGATGTTCATGGCAGCCGGGACCGACGGCTTAACGTACTCTCCGAGGCACGGAGCAAGCGATATTTGTCAATCAATACGCACATCATTTCGAAAAGTCATATAACTTCCGAAAGTCAGAGGTGCGCGACGTGGTTTCGAACCCGAGATCCCCTGCATTGCAGTCTGTTGGTCTCCCCACTGAGCTATTCAATCTATTCCCATGTAATTTAACTTTTAACTTTGAAGCTTATAACATGAAACAATATACTCGTAATACACGTACAGACCGACTATTGATTGTGACTGCACGGATGGTATAGTGGTTTAAGTGATCGCCGGCCACTGTTGTGGGTTCGATCCTCACATTGGACAAAACACTTGTGTAATTCACGAATAGGTGGTCTGAATCTGGATGTTCTTTGCTTTCGTTATTTAAATGTTTGCATAATTCCCCGGCATACAGTCATTAATCCTAATGTATTTTAAAAAGAACAAAAGAATAAAAAAGTCGGCTGTTCTAGTGAAAACCCTTTAAATAATTTCCTGGTAAAAATGAAAACATCAACAGTCATCCGTAAATCCCATTACACGTAACATTTTGAATACCATAAAATCTTCCGTACGGACTGAGAACGGCCTGGCCGCTATTCAAACCAACCGACCGTAAAA
Source organism: Catocala sponsa (assembly GCA_963564715.1). Lineage (NCBI taxonomy): Eukaryota > Metazoa > Arthropoda > Insecta > Lepidoptera > Erebidae > Catocala > Catocala sponsa. The sequence continues at coordinate 17,333,452 of OY751339.1, read as the reverse complement.
TGTTAGCCATAGGTTATATCAATTTTCCTTTCGATATGACTCCTATCTGCAACACAATACGAAGCGGGTTGCTATTACTTCTTTCTACCGTTAACAGTACTTTGCATAATGCTGGCTGCAATTGATTTTGTTCACGCCCTATATTTTTCTGTTCGCAGTTGTGTAAAGTGATGTAAGATTTTTTGTAGCTTATACGCGATATTTGGTAAAATCTATGACGAAGGCTTTTGATTTAAGAATGTAGTGTAACGAGTGGTACGTGAACCTTAATGTACCTCCTACTACGTGACAGACAAGAAACCTGTAATATTGGACGACATTTTAATATATTGGGGTTTATGTAGAGATTCGTTGCTGCAGAAATGTGATTTTAGGTACATCAAGTTTCTACTACATATTAAACAATCACTATCATAAAGTAGCCAAGCGAATCCAGCCAAATCCAGATTAGTAGGTATATCATAGGAGTGACTTGGTAGTTTTTACATATATACAAGTAAATTCCGATTAGTCGAAGGGTATGAAGGCTGCAAAAGAAAGCGATAAATACACTCTTATAGGTTCAACCTGTCAAATCTTGGCATGCCAGACATTATTGAAAACTGTTGTGTCTGGCCGCTAGTTTGCCGCTGGGACTCATTAGGTTAATAAAGGTACATCACTTTTCACTGATTGTTTGTTAGGTGGCTATATGAATCGAAAATACAAGTACGGTGTAACACTTGATTAGACGCGCTATCAGCTAACTGTCCTAAGAGAAATTCTGGCGTTGTAGAGTAAAAACATTACGTCAACAGATGATACAAATTTATTTAACGTAATTATAAAAGTATTTAAATTGCATTCCAAATTTAACTTTCCGATGCCTGCAGCATTATATTTTATCAAATTGCATTAATTGCTGCTACACTTTTCGTAACATAAATAAAGATCATCGTGAAGAAATCAAATATGCAAATATAACTAAATATATTCTACTTGCAAGTTCAATCAAGTTGTTATAACAAGAGCTTAAACTAAATGTTGAAATTACAAGCTATAAAAGTTTGCATCAAATATTATTTATAATCGGTCAGTCAAAACATGTTTCAAATAAAAAGTATTTGTATTAATAAATTGAGCAGAATTATATGTGTGATGGACGTGAGAATTAAAAGTAATCACTGTATCGTGTGTCGTAATACTTATCACAAGCGCTTCACGTCTCACTATGTTGAGGTCACTTTTTCGGGTGAAACTGAACCAGTCTTTCATATAGTTTCATCATATTCAAATATTCCAGTTCCACTCCCCAGACACATTATGTCGACAGTTTGTCTAGATAAACTATCGACAGCTGGAGTTTGATATGTTGCTTTAGTGGGTGGATACATTAAGGTTTCATACATTTTTATTAGTTCAAAGACATTTCCGTTAGATCTGTTTTTAGATTATGCACTGTTAGATACTGTACGGATGGCTTAGTGGTTTACGTGGTTGTCTTGACACTGCTGACGAGCTGAGTGTTGTGGATTTTATCCCCTTCCCCCCCACACACAAAAATTATGATGCTTAAATTGTTGTTTCAAGTCTGGATGTTTTTATCTCCGTTGTTTGATTGTTTGTAAACAACACAGGAACATACTAGTGAGGCTGAAATAGTTAAAAGTTTTAATTTGGTTAAATTTTAAGTTTTAATCAACATCGTGATTTACAGATATGCTGTTATTTGGCATAAATAAAGATATTGAATACAGTTAGATGTCATCCAACTCTCCCACCCGCACTAGACTATCGTGGAGGACTACAGCCCTTCTCGCACTGAGAAAAAGCCGAGTGAGACAGTTTATGTAAACAGGGCTGATATCTGTCATCCAGATTTGTTAGTCAACTTTCATAACTATCAAATTTCCGTGATTCGTGAATATGTGAATTTACATCTTATGAACGCTAATTTTAAGATACCAGAAATCTTTTTGCTCAAATTCTTTTTGAAGTGAAAGCTTCTTTAAAGGCGTTGTGCACTTTTTTGTGATGGGTAAAAAATGTTAAACTGGCGTCAGGACACGTGACCTGATCGAAAATTCGTAAGACGGAGGGAGAATTGTCATGTTTGTGTACGATGCGCAATAAATGAATATTGTATTTTACCACATAAATGATAGTACTTTTATACTGATAATTAAAGCAATTCGTGCTTATTCCCTAACCATTCCATAATATCAAAAATGCACAACGTTAATATTCAAGTTTTCACTTCTGCCGGCACTCCCGGAGTGCAACCCGTTGTTTTATTTTTGTAAAGCGGATGGACATTTCACAAAAAAATGTGTTTGTGAAAGCTAAAAATACGAACGATGTTAGTTTAAAGATAGCAATTATAATTTGTAAATTCTTGATGTTTCTGTAACTAAGTGCGTAATGTATTTGATAAATAATATCGATAGTAAACATAATTGAACTTAAGACATCTGCAAGCATACTTATTTAGTGACAGTTGTAGACATCGTAACTTTACAACGTTAGTGAGAACGTGCTACTAAGTAAAGCGTGTGTTGAAATTGTAATGTGGTTCAATACAAGGCTGTATGTTATGCCGAAGGTACTTTGTGTATTTTGGGCCAGCCACACATGGGCGGTACTCATCAGTAGTGAAAGGAAGCTACATGCTTGCTTAATTGGCTCGCGTTTTATTTGTATCATTTCTATGATGCGCAATAAGACGCACCTGCTTTATAAGGAGTGTTCGTCTAAATAACATATGATTGTGTAATGTTTACAGAGTGATGCTTTTTTTGAGTGTTATGATTATTTGAATAAGCTTACTTTCAAATTGCATGATGTTAATACGACAGATGACCTGTTGAGATTTATTTTTTAGGTTATATTACAGATTTTACTTTCGATTCCTTTCATGAAGGGTTTTTTGTTGATAAATGTAAGAGTTTGGTAACTGTTGATCTTGAGATTCAATGCCGGTTCGGATAATATAATTGGTTACTCAGTAAGACAAATTCTTAGGTAGTGTTGAGAAGTCTTAAAATACAAAATTGAAGTATTTAATTCTAATGTAGTATTGGGGAACAATAAATAGGTATATCAATAGATTGGCCTCAAAATGTCAAATATATAAAAAATGCATAAGTAAAGTGCTTTAATAATAATAATAATATATTTATTTATTCAGACAGAGTCCATAATGTTAGTAACAATTTTTCTTACGCTATGTTAGTACATATTAGTAAGAACAGCTTGAACTATACAGTAAATGCAATATTGCATTCATAAGTATTTAGTCAACAAATCTTATTACTAAATATGTAAATGAATACTACTAAGAATACTACTAACAATTCTATAGAACTGCAATACTTAATTAGGCAATTAAGCTTCCTCGTGTAAGAAAATTTACATATTTCATAAATAATGTAAACTGGTCACTTTATAGTTCCTGCATTGAATGCATTTTATTACTTTGTCCTGTCGCAACATTGCTTTACGGTGGATATGTATACCAGAAAACTTACTCGCGTTTCGTACAAAATGTAGGTGGAATAATTAATAGCATTGTGGAGTAATCTCTCTAGGTGTTCGCATTTTGAGCCTGCAGATATGACTAGTAAAAGTTTTACTAGGAATTTGACTCCGCATCCCCAACTACGATTCTTTTAGTGCGTATATTACCAGATTAAGCTCATGCACAGCAGCGATAGCCTAGTGGGACACCGTTGGACTGCCACGCAACGGGTTCCAGTTCGATCTCAATGCGCGCATCTCTGACTTTTCGACGTTATGTGCGTATTAAATAGTTAATTATTATATTAAATATTTGCTTTAACGGTAAATGTAAATATCGTGAAGCAACCTGCATGTCTGACAGGTCTCCATAATGTTCTCGAAGACATATAAAGTCTGCCAACCCGCACTGGGCCAGCGTGGTGGACTATGGTCTCACCCTTCTTACACTGAGAAGGGACCCGTGCCCAACAGCGGCACAATTTAATACAGGGCTAATATTATTATAAGCTCATAACTTCAACTAGACTTACGTTCTATTCGGTGTCCCATTTTCCTATGTATGTAAAGACAAAAAACATCACGGTTAATATTTGTTGCATCCTATATCTGTTCGCCTACCTAAAAGCTTATTAAAGCTTCACGTAAGTTTTAGACCGGTCTACTCATCCGCGGGTCATACGAACCTACACGTAATACCCATTAATTATAATACGTTGCTCCGAGTCAGTTCCATATTATATTATTTACTGGCCGAACAACTTTCGCACAACATTACCTACATATGATGTACATGTTTTGATAGTTATGATTATTGATTACGGTTTCCGTGTCATCTTACATGTATCGCAATCGGTGTTTTTATATTACTAAAGTGGCAATTGAGAATTCAGCTTGCTTGATGGTAAGGTACCGTATAGGTACTGTCGCCTATGTAACATATTAGCTTTTGCCCGCGGCTTCGCTCGCGTAGAAGTAGGTTAGGGTAAGTTAGTAACAGTACTTTTTATAAATAAAATATAGCCTATGTTACTCGTTGATAGCTTTCTAATGGCGTAAGAATTTTTATAAAACCGTTAAGTAGTTCTTGAGTTAAATCCTTACAAATAAACAAGCACACAAAAATCAAATCATTTCTCTTTATAATATTACTAGTTGTCACCCGCGGCTTCGCTCGCGTAAATGTAGGTTAGGTAAGGTTAGGTTTGCAACAGTTATTTTTTCTGGATGAAAGGTACCTTATGCCCTATTCTGTACCCCTGACAACGTGTATGCAAAATTTCATGTTGATCGGTTGAGTAGTTAAGGCGTGAAACCGGAACAAACAAACAAACTCATTTTCGCATTTATAATATTAGTTAGGAGAGCAATCGTATGTCACGATACTAAGAAAATAGTTATGGTTGCACATAGCTATTTTATCACCTTTTACCTTAATATAATACTAGTGGTCGCTCAGTGGTTGAAATTAGACCATGAATCATTTATATATTTTTAACTAGCGATTCGCCCCAGCTTCACGCGATAGTTCAAAACCTTAACAAATGATATACCTAAAACTTTCTCATGAATCACTCTGTCTAGTGGTGAAAACCACATGAAAATCCGTTCAGTAGTTTTTTAAATTTATCGCGAACAGAAAGCCAGACAGACGCGGTGGGGGACTTTTTTTATAATACGTAGTGGTAGTGATAATTTTTCTGTCTATAACCTATCCGTTTTAACTATACCAAATCCCACATTCCTACTTGCGCGTAATATGTTTTGATAGTTATGGTTATTGATTACGGCTTCCGTGTCATCTTACATGTATCGCAATCGGTGTTTTTATATTACTAAAGTGGTAATTGAGCATTCGGTTCGCTTGATGATGAGCCATTGGTACCGTATAGGTACTGTCGCCTACATATATACGCTCGTAACACTAGAGGTACAGGCTTATGAGCTGCCGATCCTCCAAAATAGACTCATTTTTGTAAAAGCACATGGTACAAAGAATACTGGTCCTTTACTGACAGCTTAGCATCTTTTCCTTCTAAAAAGGCCACTACCGCAGTTGTGTACTTGAACGCCATATGAGACTAAATTTTGTGCGATCCACAAATGGTTGTTCCGAGTCTGGCTGTTAATTGGATTAATTGTTTGAATATTTGTAAAGTTCCCCGCATCACAGGTGCGGTACCTAATGCGGCAGAAGTCTCTTAAAAATAATCTTTTAGTCGGTTTGTTTATCGTATCTTCGTAGATTGCTACCTACTAATGTGTTGAAAGAACATCCTTATTTCCATTAGTTTCTATCAGTGTTTAGAAGCCAAGGACATTTCTGTAAGCCATCGTGTAATATTTTGACGCAATTTTGTCAAAGTCTAGAGTCATGTGATTATTCTAATTTAATATTAAAATATGGAAACTATTTATTAGTCATCGTAGAATATTTCATGGTCGATGAATTTATTCATATTTAATTAAATGTAGTTTTATTTAAACTATTTAGCTACATTTACAATAGAAATATATTATTTATCACTATTTGTTTATTTATTTTATACAAGGTCCGTGATTCATGCGCTAACGCATGCCAGACTAAAAGAAAAGAATTCTGTATTAATCCAGGACACAGTCTCGGTACCAAGTTTCACTAAATCCTGATCCTGAAAACGGATGATTGTGTGACAAATATCCTAATATCTTTAAAATTTCACATTTTTAATTAGTAGATGTAAAATAATACTAAGGTTGGATACAAGTATACAGAAGCCTAGAGTAGTTTAAGACTGTGCGGTCTCTATGGTAATACTCGCATTGCTGGCCCTGCTATTGCTGAATCAGTTAGAAAGGAGTAGCAAACGTAAACGCACGTGATTGGGATCAAAACCTTTCCACGTCATACAAAGCTTTCAAAGTCAGCTATGTGCTATGCATACTGCAAGCTTATTGCAACTGCTAGCTATTCAAATTCCTCAGGATTATAAGACAGCTCAGCCTTGAAATACAACAAGCAAAGATAATTAATTTGCATATAGATATGCTAACTGTATCATAATTATGTTTGTTATTTCAAATATTCATTTCACTGGGGCAAAACTTACATCAAGACATGACATGATATTGTCTTACATTAATGCGAATATTATGAATATATATTTAAATTAAAACTACTTCATAGAGATTTTATTGCGGTATAGTTTAAAGCCTTTCTCACACTGAGAAGAGGCTCCATGCCCAGTAGTGGGACAGTTTAATACAGGGCTTATATTATATTATTATTATATTTGAAAACCGTTTTGTTCCAGCAGTGATCCTAACGGAGAGAACGTGAGCGTGGCTACTGAAAAACAACCGAAAAATCGGGAGAAATAAAAATTTTAATAGATTTAATAATATATAAAGTAGTTTTTAAAAACAAATAATGATATAATCATATAACGTAATTTAAATTATGTAGAACTAGCTGCCCCACGCAGCTTCGTCTGCTTCATATAGGAGAATTTTCCCCGTTTTCGCAACATTTTTCATTGCTGCTCCGCTCTTATTGGCCGTAGCGTGATGTTATATAGCCTATAGCCTTCCTCAATAAATGGGCTACCTAACACTAAAATAATTTTTCAATTCGAACTAGTAATTGCTGAGATTAGCGCGTTCAAACAAACAAACAAACTCTTCAGCTTTATAATATTAGTATATATTTGTATCTACTTACATGATTACATAATGACATACAAGACCATATCGTGTATAAATAAACTAAAAATACATTATAAATAAAAAGAAAAAGTTAATACGGATCAAAGGGAAAAAAAAAGGAAATTATTTAAAATTATCTTTTATCTAGTTAAATAACATTAAAACGAGAAACTTTATGTTTGTAATAATAAAATATTTTTCACTTTGTAGTTTTAATTTATACTATAAAGAGCAATTTAGAAAATCTGTTTTCTATTTTTACTAGCTTACTAAAAGAAGATCAAGATGGAGCCTACATCAAGTATTATGGTGTTCCTAATAAAACTTTTTCTGAGCAAGCCTGCCTCTGTTAACAGTAAATGGTCGTAAAATTAGAATAATTATTAAATACCATAAACATTTACTACGTTTGCTAATAGCGGTATGATTGCCAAAGATTCGCATGTTAACCTTGCGGTTACATAAAGTGGATCTTCAAACTATTTCATAATAATTAAAAACCAAATAAAATGTTCAATAATTTATACTAGACTAGTTTTTGACCGCAGTTTGGCTCGCGTAGCGTTGGCAATGTAGATTATGTCAATAAATTTTTATCCCTCGGTAACAGTACTGTTTTCATAAATACAAGGCTCCTATGCTCTTTTCTATATCTATACTAATATTATAAAGCTCAATAGTTTGTTTGTTTGGTTGAACGCGCTAATCTTAGGAACTACCAGTACGAATTAAATCTTTTAGTGTTGGATAACCCATTTATCGAGGAAGGCTATATGCTACATAACATCACGCTACGACTAATAGGAGCGGAGCATCAATGAAAAATGTTGCAAAAACAGGGAAAATTATCTCATGTGAAGCAGACGAACTTGCGCGGGTCAACTAGTCCCTTATAACGTATATGCGAAATTTCATGATGGTCGGTCGAGTAATTAAGGCGTGAAAGCGTAACAAACAAACTCACATTCGCATATATAATTTAATATTAGTTATGATGCCATTTTAGCTATGGTATGAATTTGCATTATATTCTCGTTGAATCAGGCGTATCGGTCTAATGATCCGTGTAACAGATTGAGTGCTAACATAATTTATATTTATTACTCACGCTCTATTAGGCATTAGCTCAATTAGATAAATCAATATATTACAGAGAATTAATTGTGCAAATTATTGAAGGCAATAAATATCCTAATGGGTGACCGGTGGACTGCCCCTGGCTGGCTCTATATAAAATTCAGAGATGCGTGCCTTGCGATCGAACTCAAGACCCCTGGGACCCTTCTTGAGTTTAATCGCAAGGCGCGCGTCTCTGTCTTTCCGAAGTTAAATGCGTATTAAATTGTTACCGCTTGCTTTAACGGTAAAGGAGAAACATCGTGAGGAAACCTGCTTGTCCGAGAGTTCTCCATATAATGCTCTCGAAGATATGTGAAGTCTGGACTATGGCCTAACCCTTCTCACACTGAGAAGAGGGCCGTTCCTCAGCAGTGGAACAGTTTAATACAAGGTTGCTATTATTATATACTAGCTTTTGCCCGCGGCTTCGCTCGCGTTAATTTGGAATTTGAGAATCAATTCGGGTTGTACTCTGCTTGTAATAATATAATTCAATCAGGATTCAAAAGATACGTGGCGCCATCTATTATTATAAGAACGTTATTGTTGTTTTCCTCGGGAACAGAAATTTTTTCGGGATGAAATGTAGCCTATGCCCGTTTCTGTACACCTGACAACGTATATGCAAAATTTCAGGATGATCTGTTCAGTGATTTAGGCGTGAAAAGGTAACAAATAAACAAACAAACAAACTCATTGTCGCTTTTATAATATTATAGTTAGGATAGTTAGGATGTATAAATTGAAGGCAAACATTTTCAATACATTTCACGTGAATTCAAATGGAGTATTGATGTGAACTAATTTAAGAAGGTTTAAGCTAAATATCATATTATTGCTTTTATTATATTGACAAGTGTAACTTAGACGACACCGGTAATATGCACGAGCTGAGGTATTTACGCAGGTTGTATGCATCGTATAAACGACTTGTGCAAGTAAATTTTATATCTTTATAATATGAGTATAGATTTTCCCTGTATTTCTATTCTTTATAGCTAATCCCGATATACTCGTGTATGTAAAATGTAACATAACTGCTATTCCTACATATTAATGGTAGTAAATTGCTCATCGCAGAATGATTTCAGGTATTCTTTTATTCTTATTCTTAAAAAAGACAATGCCCGCATTAGGAATAAATCCTGTGTCGCGGGGGAATTTACAAACATTCCAACAACGGACACAAAGAATATCCAGACTGGGAATAACCATTTCTGGATCACGTAATTTTTTGTCCCATGTGGGGATCGAACCCGAAACACGCAGTGTGGTGGCAGTGGCGAGACGCCTACTTACTTACGTAAAAGGGGACAACCTGATTGCCGTTTACCGTTTTAATATAATTCCAGACTCTGCTACTGAGATCGATCGAACTCCTGCTCATCTCATGAAGACATGCAGACCTCATGCACAGCGGTGACATTCACTACCGCTGCTCTACCGAGGAAGTAACAAAATCACCACATATTTATATAACTTGGATTATTATTTTGTGTGTGATACTATTCTATTACTTTCATCTTTAACAAACATATCTCACCACGCATATCTTTTTTACTTTGTATATAATTACAGTACCTCAGTTACTTACGTAAACGTTACGTTTACTTTATATATACGTACATTCGTACATTGTATATCTGTTCCGCACACAGTAGGTAAGTATCTGGGACTATCATTATCGGTTCGTGGAGACCGATCCCTTATGTGAAAGTGATCTAGACAACACAGCTCACAAGTCCGCTGCACTTCCTTCCGAGGTATTCGTAAAGGAAATATCTCGATACATAATTACACTGTGAAACAAGATACGGCACGTGTTTCGTAAGAGCAGCTAATTATCGAGTACATGTTATTGCAAGTTCATTTTGTATGTTAAATTCGTTTCTCTTGTAAATAGTTAATGACCGAGGCTTTGTCTGTTTAGCAAGGCAATGTTTGCTTCTGCCTTATCCATTTTTTATTTCAAAGTTATTTCATAGTTGTACATTTGGTATTTCCTTTTGTAAAATAGGTTGGTTGCAAATTACTAAATTCATTTTCTTAATAATTTATGTTACCTTACAACAGGGCGATTTTGGATGTGATATTCTATATTTAGGTTACCTACTTTTAAAGTTAAATGTAACTATCACATAACTATTATATTATTACTTCTTCGGAAAGACAATAAGAAAAGCCATGGATACAATTCTTCTTTTGACAGTTTAACAGTTCTTGTGATGCTCCATAAAATGCTTACGTGTGAGAAATTGAGAAAGAAATCTATTATTTAATTTAGTCTATAATTAATATATTTATTATATATAACACACAGATAGACAACAAGGGTATCAGCAGCTACAGATAGGTGGTTACGGCAGCCTATGGACGTGATGATTGCAACAGAAAATACGAAAAGCAAGGTCGGATTATCGACTCTTCTAAAAAGGTGACACAGCGCTACTAGCGTTAGGATCCGATTTCACTGACTGATCTCTCTGATCTCTTATATCGGACAGAATAAAACGCCACCCTAAGACATAATATATAACTCGAATTATCGCAGAAGCATGAGGTTTGTTTGACTGTGATCATTTGGGGCAGTCTTTATCGGTCACAATCTTTAACGTTAAGATTTTCATAGAAACAATATGCATGTTTCGTTTTCCAATTCCAAGTTGTATATAGATTCGTCAATTACTTATTAATAATATAATTAGTTCATTACTGGTGTGCCCGAATTATTATGTCGCGTGCCAATCCCTGAACTAGGATATTTTGCACATCTAGCTACTCTACTACTCACGAAATATTATGAAAGCTTACCTAATAAAGGATTTTAATATATGTATACTATTTAAAAATATTAAAACTAAACAACAATAGTGTTTGTTGCACAATTAAAATAACATTTAATAGTTATATTAGTATAATAGCAATGATTTGATAGATAATTTAAATAAAATAATAGCCACGAGTAGATATAATAGCTTTCCAAAAGCAAGCTTTTTATAATTATTTCAAAATTGTAATTGCCCCATCAAACCACACCTAGGAATATAATATAGCAGCCTTAGTCATAGTTATGTGGGCAAAATGCACTTCATGGTCAGAACGTTAGGCAAGCATTAGAATTTAGTAAGTACTAGTTTATGCTCGCGGCATCGCCCGCGTAATTTTCACTGCAACGTATCCCGGGATAAAAATAACCTTTCCAGGATATGGTTTACCTCTGTATTAAGTATCATATAAATCCGTTTTTACAACACAATGTTTTCAGATGCAAACAGCCGAGTATATAACATTTCTGTGAGTTTGATTGTTTGTTTGTAACGCTTTCACGCCTTAACTACTCGACCGATTACTATGTAATTTCGCATGCACATTGTCGGGGGCTACAGAAAAGAACGCAGGGTACTTTTCATCCAGAAAAAAGTATTGTTACTAATCTAACCTAACGTAACCTTACGCGAGCGAAGCCACGGGCAAAAACTAGTTTTTTTATACTATAGGTATTGAGTGATTTATAATCCTAATTATTTTATAATATAAGCCTGGCCGCATACATACGTTTTCCGAATTCGATTTCCTAACACGTAATCTCGATTCGGAATTCCGTGAGACTAGCGCACACGTTAGTTTTTTTTCATTCGGAATGTATACTGTCAGTACGAATAGTGATAGCCTAGTGAACGCACGTCGATGGAGGACGATGATTTATTAGCAGTTGCATTTCAATAGTAAACAATTATAACAATATTTAACAGTTATCAACAATAATAACACAATATTAAATAAAACAAACGTATTTAAACGAAATTATGTGAATAGTATGAACTATACCTCTTTAAATACCTGCTCCCAGGCCATATCTATACTAATATAATAAAGCTAGAGAGGTTGTTTGTTTGTTTAAACGCGCTAATCTCAGGAACTACTGGTCCGAATTGAAAAATTCTTTTAGTGTTGGATAGCCTATTTATCGAGGAAGGCTATAGGCTATATAACATTACGCTACGACCCAAGGGGGCGGCGCAGTAACGATAAACGCGGCTGAAACCGCGGGAACATCTAGTCTTTTATATCTCTGTTGTGGTAGTCCTTGTCATGTATATTCCACAAGCAAGGGTATTTTTCAATAGACAATATTAGTGTTTCTACCTCACATATTATAACTATCGTTTACGTACGTACGATGCGCGCGGCGCGGGCGCGGTTCCGAATGAGAATTTCCGAACGTGTGCGCCGACACAAACAAAATGTATGCAAGGGCTGCATTCCGCATGACGTCATTAGGTTTTTTTCGTATGGTTTCTCCGAACACACGGGTTTGCATTCGAAACGTACATACGGAATCTTTTCCGTTCGGAGAGAAAGCGGACGTGTGCGGCAGTTAGTGTATTTTATATTGATTCCATGCATTCGGAGCTCCGAATATGGAAAACGAATTCGGAAATCGAATACGGAAAACGTATGTATGCGGCCAGCCTAAATGCGAATGTGAGTTGCTTGTTTGTTACGCTTGCCCGCCTTAACTACTCGACCGATCATCATGAAATTTTGCATGTTGTTTTTCGTTATCACGGGTAAAGAAAAGAACATAAGGTACATTTCATCCAAAAAAAGAAGAGTAGAAAATTGACGTAACCTACATTTACGGGAGCAGAGCGGCGCCGGCGCGCGGCGGGAAAAATTTAGTAATATTATATTGGCTAGTTATTTTTTTTTTTTTTTTTTCCTCCCACGGGTAAAACTGCCCTAGGGGGGATTTTATTGCGACGTTATGCGCTCAATTCTGCTATTTGATACAGAAGTGCAAGGTGAGTACAATCACTTATGTTACTGTTTACATATAGGTCTGCTAATTAAACTTGTAATATAAATTATTTACAAGGTAGTCGTCGCAACAATTTGGGTGTTGTGTGAGTGTATGTGTGTGAGATGTATGTGTGTTGATTTATGTGTTGTTGAATTGTTTAAGTGTATTCACAATATGAGTCAGGTGTGTCATAAACGTGTCGGTGGTGGAGTCTTTTGTGATTATTTGTTCAAGATTGTAGGGATCTATTTGCAGGTTGTGACAGAGTTGTTCGTGCAGTAGGCGGGTGCGTGTGTATTGTGGGCATTGTGTCAGGAGGTGATTGAAAGATTGCGGTGATGTGTCGTCGCAAGGGCATGTGTCGTTGTTTGTAATATGGAAACGGTGGAGGTATGTTTTGTGGTATCCATGATCTGTGAGAAGTTGTGTGAGTGCGAAGGTATGGCCTGTTTTGTTAGTAAGTGCGTGTATGTGTTTGAGTGTAGGGCACCAGATTCTCATAGTTTGTCCTTTAGGATTGTTGGCATAGGTGTCGGCAGATTGTGTAAAGCTGTCGGATTTGCCCAGTTTCTTGGGGTAGCTGAGGGGAAAATGATGGAATGTTGTTGGTTAAAAGTTAAGTTTTATAAATACAAAAATTCTAATACATATATTGGCTAGTTGTATTAGAATTTTTGTATTTATAAAGTGCTAAAGCAGTTCATGGAAGGTGGGAAACGGTTGTCAACTAAGAAATTAATATCAGTATTAATCAACTTATCACCATCGTTGTAAGCTTTATTTAGGCTATGCATACTTATATGTTTATGTAATATTACCTTAATTATTGCTCCTTCGATTCTACTTCAGGAAACTTCTCAATAGTAGCACGAAGCCTTGCAAAAGGTGCTAGGATGTATGTATGATTATACGTTTAAAGCCGTTTACCCCAGCGGCCATTTACATTTCGTCTGTCCGAATTCGAGGCAAAATTAAAATGCCTTGTGTCTCGCATGGACCTGCGTTTCGGCATACAAAGTGTTGATGCGCATGATAGTTGAGATTGGAAATTTGTAATTTACATGTATTCTGATGAATGTAATGACTTATCCCAATTACGGAAAAGGATGAGTATACTTTTATATAATCCCGCTTGGCTAATTTTCTTTTCTTTGTCATTTTTGAAAAGATAACTGCCGCACTAGTATAACGGGGTCCTTTGCAAACATTCAAACAACGGACACAAAGAACACTCAGACTCGGAACAACTATTTGTGGATCACACAAATTTTTGTCCCGTGTGGGAATCGAACCCACAACACTCAGCGTGGCGGTAGCGGCGATGTGACCACTTAAACTACTACGCCATCCGTGCATCCGTTATAAATGCGAAAGTGTGTGTTATACGGTTGTACTATTCTCACTCAGCAAAAGAGCAACCTACTGGCGTGATTTTTTAGAGAGATAGTGTATAGATCGGCGAGAATCTTGTTATTCTAACAAAATGCACAGTTCCTATGGAATACATTTTAGACCTAGTAAAAGCTATAACTAGCTATATCAAGGCTAGAGAAGAAGGCAAGAGACTGAGCTTTGTGGTGCAAATTGGAAGAAATCGAACCTGCGTCAGAAACAGTTTGAGAAAACACCTATAAGTTAATGATGCAAACTTTTTTCACATGTACTGTATTTTGTTTTTTTTAAACCTGACAGTCTCGATCACTTGAATCTTTTTTGTCTTGATTAATGCTCTAGAGAATTTGTTTTTGGAATGCGGTCAATTGCCAAGTGCGAACGTATTTAATGAGCTAGAAACTATATTAGTAAATGTTATAAATGTCTAGAGATTTAAGTCAAAATAAGTGGGACGAAATGTAACATTCTTTGATTATTACTCCATAGTTGCTCGCCTCAAGAATCCTTTCTAAACGAGACGAGTCTGTGTGGTAAAATCAAAAATCCTTTCGCTTTTTAATTCTAACCATAGATCCTAAATCACTAAACGTCGTATTGTCTATTGTGAAACGTAATGAAAAAGTTGTCAGGGTTGCCATACCTGGATAATATAAATGGAACGGTAACGGAGTATTATAAAGGTGAGAACATTATTATTCTGGGTTCGAATTCTGGTCGAAACATTAGTATATTATTCTTAGACATTTTCAGTAGCGCATATAAATAGACGAAAATACTTACTAGTACGCTCGGTTTCTTATATTATTACCTAAATATCG